>OY720671.1:1628424-2953608 GCA_963170745.1 Phymatocera aterrima
TAGAAGGAAAAATCGCAAAGGGAAATAAAAATGAACGCGCGTGAAGAGGGTACACAGAAATGTATGTAAATTTAATACGGATCGGATAAAGACTGGATATGTGCTGGAAACGAAGATAAAGGTGATAATTCTCTTGGCGGTTACCTACTTCACACTTGAGTTTTGTAATTAACCGACGAGTCGCATGCGTTATTCTCCATTCTCTCTAACGGGCTGTGTGGCCATCGTTTGAAAGAGATAATGCCGCACGAACGCTGGTGTGTAATGTAGGTATACCTACGCGATATAATTATCTACGCATGAAGGCGTGAAAACGCAACGTCTACCTACGGATACAAATTCACGTTCAGAGGAATGTGAATTATGTAGACATCCGAATTTCCGATACTGGATAGATAGATAGACGTGGAATATGAATATCCATTTATGAAGTGCGGAAAGAACGACAAAAATTACAGGTGTAGAATCTCTGATTTGAAAGTGAACTCGAATTCATTGGGACGCGATATAATCGAGGAATTGAGGAAATCGAGAAAAGAGAAGATAAAAGATCGTGAAAGTAGAGCAGAGAAAAAGAATAGAGAAATAGAGAGGGAGAGAGAGAGAGAGAGAGAGAGAGAGAGAGAAATTTATTTGACGCTCTGGGACAGGTCCCCTCAAGCGCATAGACTATACAGCGAAAAGAAAAGTACAGAAATAGGTGTGAACACAAAGATGATTACAATAGAAGCGACAGTAGTTAAAGATACAATGAATGTGTATACAGAAAGAGAAGAGAAACAGAGAAATTAGATAGCGAGTAAAATAGATACAGAGAGTAGTGTGAAAAAGCTGTGATTATTTTCACATTTCGTCTGCAGACGAAATAGATGGGGGGGGGGGGGGGGGGGGGGGGAATATTCAGTTCAGCAGCATTCAAATTTCAGAATAACTTATGAATACGGTTAGTTACTTAAATTTTAAATTCAAATAGAATTATGGGTACGCTTGTAGCACACCGGGCAGTGAAATTCTCCGTCGGCAAAACAATCTTATCGCACGAGTGTGGATTGCCGACAGAGTTTTTCCAACGGTATCGGCAAGGTAGAAAAATTGAATCTCACATTACCATTCAGCGATAACGAAGAAATCTGCTCAGTGCTCGTTGGAGATGCCGAAAGACGAAAATCAACGTCAACAAAGATGGCGGCCGCCAGAACAAGATCATTATACTTTAGTATATTAATTTTCACAGTTTTAGCAGATATTAATAATCCAGAATCGTCGCAATTCTGTAAAAGAGAAAGCAAATATTATTCGGAGGATGAAGCTTGCGCCAATCATGAAGAATTCTCAAACAAGAGGTTCGACCTGACCTAACCTAACCTAACCTAACCTAACCCAACATAATTGTATTCACGATTGTATTATATCAAGAACTGTATAGAACAATAAATGAATGCATGGTAATTTAGAAGAAAAAAAACCGATAGAATCATTATCCTCCTATTCCTGTATATCAAAGGTTATTTATATTCACAGATTTATACTGTACGACGTTAATCCGCCGGAGGGATTCAACCTCAGACGTGATGTTTATATGAGAACATCGATATTCTTTAAAAATTTAGTAGAAAAATACGACAAACGATATGACTGGCAACTGGTCTTGCCGCCTTGGGGTGAGTAACAAAGTATAATTGGAATTACAATTATAATTGGAATCTTTTCATCACGCTCAACCTATAGAACCTATAGAGGATTGCATGAGTTTCTAAATTTTGATAAGATGAATGAATGAATTGAATTATCACGCAGGTAATTTGTACCATTGGAAGAGCGCGGATATTGGTCCCCAGAGGCAAATACCATGGAGAACATTCTTCGATATGAAAAGTTTGAAAAATTACGTACCAGTTATAGAGATGGAGGATTTTTTCAAAGGTACTTTTAAAACCAAGAGACGAAATAGAAATCAAGAAAGAGGATCAAATACAACAAGAAACTTTTCATATTTCAGATTATTCTCCGGACAGTAAAACTTGCTCGATAGATCGTGTCTACATGCTGCAAAACGACGAGGAAATGTTCAAGACCGGAGACTTCAAGGATAAAAATCAGCTTGTCGATTGCGTTTCTGAATATCCTGCACGATTTTGGGGATACTCAAATATCACTGCGAAGGAGATAAAGTGCCTCATATTTCACGGCACTATGTCCGGACTGGAGGAAAATCTCTACCCAGAAATTTATAGGTCGTTTGGTCTTTTCCTCCTTTGTTTCTTCGTTACGAGTTGAATAAAAATTCAAAGATTGTTATTCGAATTTCAATTAATTACGCTTCTCATTTCGCAGCTCCGTGATGTTCGACCACATGGAGATTCCACTTCACGATTCTTACGGAAGTAAAGAATACTGGGAAGCCAGACGCAGCATGAGATACAACTCGGCTCTTTACAATATTGCGAATGATTATAGGCGCAGATATTTGGCGTCGAACGATGTAGACGATAATACAGAGCAACCGTTGGATTGGAGGATGGAAAAAGTAGATTCCGTTTTCGAATAAAACTGAAAAATTTATCCTCAGAATCCAAAAGTCTAAAACTTGGAACTTGAAACTTGAACTGGAAGAATGCCTTGAATATCTCCTATTCATCTTTGACTTTCTCTTCTCCCAGGAAAGAAGAAACGCTCGGGGAGGTCCGTACCTCTGCGTGCATCTGAGGCGACGGGACTTTCTAATTGGGCGCGCGAATTCTGTACCAAGTATTAAAAGCGCTGCTGCTCAGTTGAGAACGAAAATGGAAGAGCTTAATTTGAAAGTTATTTTTGTTGCTACAGACGCGGAGGAGCATGGTGAGAGGCGGATCTTATTTGGGAATTCCTTTACGAGACTAGGAGATACTTGTAACAAAAGTAAAAGATTGAATTCTCTTTTACAATTTTCTTTTCTCTCTTTTTCAGAATTTAAGGAGCTGAAATCGTACCTAGAGAACGATTATTCGGTTCGTAAATATTCGCCGACTGAAAAAGACAGAAAATTATACAAAGACGGAGGCGTGGCAATTGTAGATCAAATTATTTGTTCCAGAGCGAGGTATGAGCGATTGGAAAACTTTCAAGAATGTTTTATGACCTCTCTGGGAGACACTGGGCTTCAGTTTCAAACTCCTCAAAATTTCAATCTCATCAATGCAAAGTTTTTCAATTCTCTTCTCTTTTCTTTTACAGATACTTCATTGGAACACATGAGTCAACATTCACTTTCCGAATCCAAGAAGATAGAGAAATAATTGGTTTCCCATCGAAAACGACCTTCAATCGATTGTGTGGGAAAGATAAGAAATGCAAATCCGGCGGCTCTTGGAAAATTATATGGAGATAAGAACACAACAGCAATTATTATGGAAGAAAATTAATTAACGACGAATCTCTGAACTCAAATTATGAACATGGCGTTAAAAACCTGCATATTACTTTTTTTCAATTATTTAACACAGAAATATATCTCAAAGATTGTCAACTAGTAAAAAATAAAACCTTATTTTATAAAGAGAAGTGAAAATCTCGGGTTTTTTTCCATAAAAATGAACGTTAATAAAGTATGAGTCGGCGGTGACGGAAATATCGGTGAATGAATGTGATAGAATAAGTGAAGTATCATTTTAGATCTTTAAAAAGCTTTTAATAATGTTAAGACCCTTGGAATTAGACAGGAATTGGCGCTACAGGTGGAGCGTCAGGTTTTGCGACCTTAACATCAGACGATGGATAAGCGGGAAGAGTTTCTTCCTTAGGTTCAACGACCGAGACGTTATCTGGCAGAGGTTTCTTGGGTCCAGTTTTACCATTGGGATCCCACGGGAGCATAATTTTCACTTTGATTCCCAAGACACCTGAAACAAACGTAAAAGACAGAATAACAAATCAATGCCACTCTAAACTTCCCCAGATAAAGTCACGTGAAATCGGATTGCTTTTAGAAAAATCAGGAATAATTTTACCTTGTCTGAGGAGAACGTGACGCGTAGCAGTGTCTACGTAATCGTTAGTCGGCTCTCCTGAATGAATCATGAGTCCATCGACAAATTTCATCGACTTAGCACGCTGTCCTCTGAGCTTTCCACTCACAACAACTTCACATCCTTTAGCACCTGATTCCATGATGAAACGAAGTACTCCGTAACACGCGCTGTGATAATAGAAATAAAAATTCAAGATTAGGATAATTCAATATTATTCAGTTTCGACTAAACGTATACAGAAAATTGTCCTATTATTGTTAAAAAGATTCCTTGGATTTCCCAGATTCTACAACAAGAACAAATTTTCTGTGATATTGGAATGAGAATATCAAAATATGAGACCACAAAAATGAAAAGTTATGAGCTTTTTGGCCAGAATTCTCGGCCTTCAATCAGGATTCTTTGATCACAGAATTAAACGAGTGAAAAAGGATCTCGGAAAACTTCCAAAAACGTTAAATTAAAAACTAGTTCGCTGTATCAATCGCAGTAGCGGAACTATAACATAACTTTTTGTTTATTACATCGGTGATTCAAACTTTTCAGTTTTTTTTCTAATTTGGAAAACTAAAAACCAATACGTCTAAAGACTTTGGATCCTAGTTAATCATTTTGCATGAAGAAAAGAGAAATAAAATAGTCTATTGTGTGACTAGGGAGAAAAACAGATATTTTCTGACGAGTCCGAATGTACTTCACGAGGCGAAGCCGACGGCAAAACATTCACACGAGGTAGAAAACACTGTACGCGTGTGATAAAAACAACTTTGCGTCATAATTGGGCCAGAATATGAAAGTATGAAAACGAAGGCAGCATAAAATCTGATATTTTTCATTAGATATCAAGACCAATGCGATAATTGGATGATTAGAAATTCTGAAAATACATACCGCCTGACAGCGAGCCCTCCGATGAGTTTATAACGGAGAGATTCAGCTTGAGCAATAGCGCACAATCCCCTAGTGGCGACTTTCTCGGCGTAAAGCTCGACGCTGTGTTCTTTGAAGTTGAATCTTTTCTGAACAACAGAGGTGAGTTCTCTAATTCTGCGTCCTTTCTCACCGAGAACATTTTGCGTCCGAGTAGCCATGATTATGATCTCGGTACGAGTAGGAGTAACGCGTACTTCGACACCGGAGTAACCATCCTCAGCTAATTCACGAGTTAAGAACTCGTTCAACTCAGCTTTGAAAACACCGTCTCCCACGAACTATTGTCGAAAAATAATAAGGATTTGAATTTTGGTGATTGAATAAATAGAAACTCAGCTTAGCGATGTTTGTTACGTTAAACCTAACCTAAAAGATGTTCCGCGTGATTAAGAAAGACGATAAAAAGGTGAGAATTTATTGGAATCGTTAAAATGAAGAAAGAGAAGAGAGAAATACAATCTAGCGGAGTTCAATACTCGAGATGTGCGAATGTAAGTTGAATCAGGTTTATGAAAAAAATGACACTAGGAGTATGAATGTATCATCGAGCATAATCTGTATAAAACAGTCGCAGGCGACAGCTGAAGAGTATCCATTGAATCCGGTATTTTGAGGTTAAAAATAAACTCATATTGTAATCAAATATCACGTAAAAATGTTCACTTTCGTTCAACGGCACAATATTTTTATAATAAGATGATCTTAAGTCAGTCAAATAAACCAACCTTCCGCTTCTTTGAAATCGAACGGGCTGCCATGTTTAGCGCTGTTACAAGAAAGGAGACGGAAAACCGAAAGGTTCTATTCGCTTACTGGAAACGGAAGTATAATTTCACAACAACGCGGCTGGTCAAAATAAAAACTTTTAGCATTTTATTTCGGCGATTAAACTTCCGCAAAAACATTAAAATACGATCTCCAAATATCGTGATTAATTATAAGTCCTATTTCCGTACGAAATGACAGGTTGGAATAATTTGTATCAACCGGTTAATGAATCACGGCATCGATAATTTGATTTAAGATTCTAATTCGGTTATTCGTCGTCGCCGCGTTTGTGTGTTCTGAAATGTCAGAAAGTATGTTGTAAACTTGCAGAGAAACAAGAGACGCGAGGAGGCATTGATATATGGACAATCGGCTATCAATCTCTACTCTATAAGATGCACTTGCGTCTTGCGGATTATAAATAATTAATACAGTAGATACGACACACGCATAAGTAAAAGGCGAATGCATGCATACACATGTACGTATGTGCACACTTATGTAATTATAGGAATAAATCACGAGTCATCAGTACTTTCAAGTTTCATTGGACAACAATTATTTTCTTGAGTAACAGATGAGCTGTGGTTGTCAACTCGCGGCTCGCGACACAGTGTTGACAAGAAAACTCGTAGTAAATAATAATAATAATAATAATTATAATAATAACAATAACAGTTGAAAAACAAACAAGAAAACTAAATAACAATGGAGTGGAAAACATTGATAGTAGGAATCGGTTTAGTAAGCTTATGTTTTTTGGCAATACCGATTAAGGTTGAGCCTGACGCGGACACGGTGAATACAGCCCACGATAACGATTTGAAATTGTTCAAACAATACGTTCAGCGTTATAATAAAACCTACAGACATTTACCAGAGGAATACGATCGAAGATTTCAAAGATTTCAGGTATGTATACATATGCATAGGTATGATCTAACGATCATAAACTACGTAATACGATGAGTGAATTATTTATACTATTAAAAAACTAGCTAAAAGAATGGAATCATCTTTATACTGTCGTATTATTGTTATCGTTCAGAGATCTTTGCGTAGTATAGAAGAGATGAACGCTATGAGAAAATCAGATGAAAGTGCTAGATACGGATTGACTGAATATTCCGATATGTCCGAGGAGGAGTTTTCCAATCTACACTTACGAAATGATTTATCATCTCGTAGCGTGAGGCATTTGCATCATTCGCATCATCACACTCACCGCAATAAACACCGTAATAACAATAATCATAATGACAACGATATAAATCGATTGAGGCGATCGATCGCGGCAGCAGGTATTATTCCTGCGAAATTTGATTGGAGAGATAAAGGATTTGTTACGGGAGTTCGGAGTCAGGGAAACTGCGGAGCCTGTTGGGCTTTTAGTACCGTTGAAGTTATCGAAACTATGTTTGCGATCAAAAATGGAACGCTACAGTCGCTCAGCGTTCAGGAGGTAATAAAACAAAAGAAAAACTAGCATAGTTATAACTGAAAATCGCCCGTATTCTGCAGCCGCCAGCTTGAAAGTGACCGTGAGAATTAAATCCTGCGTTTTGATTGGTTCAACGGATAGGCGTAGCCAATGAGAATGCAGAATTCAGTTCTCGCGGTCTCTTTTATGCTCGAGGCGAGTTCAAAGCGGCTGCAAAATACGGTGGTTGCGTAGTTTAATTGAAACGCGAATTGGCTGTATACATACATATATACACTAGTTTGAAACTGCAGTCGTATTATATGATTTGTATATCAGATGATCGATTGCGCTGGGAATAGTAATTTTGGTTGCAACGGTGGAGATATATGCAGTTTGCTAATGTGGCTTGAATCAACGAAGGTTAAAATACAAGCAGAAAGCGCTTATCCAATGACATGGAAGACGGACTTGTGTCGACTAAATAAGTAATACATTATACCTACATATAATATGATACGATATGATACAAAGTAATGAATATATATTGATAAGTAGTGCGATAGATTTTATTCCCCCCTCCGCCTGTATAACACATAAATAATGAGTATGAATAAAGAGAAAGCGATGTATTCTTCAAGTCGTTATAACATTATAATGCTGCAGGGAAACTTCTGGCTCAACTTCGTCGACGAGCGCGATTGGTGTACGAGTCAAAGATTTTACCTGCGACGAGTAAGTGCAATATCGTTGTTAATCACTATTATATAAAAAGTTGCAGATTACCGCGCCTGCCGTGTAGGCAACCCGGAAAACAAATTGTGTACTCGAGGTGATTTGAAACACGCGTGAAACGCGCATTGTTACACATTGTTGAATTTGCTTCCGGTTCAATTCCCCCCTTAAGAGGGAACGAAACCGGATGGAGAATTCAACAGTGCGTAACAATGCAATCGACAAAGTGTTTCTCAGCGAAGACAGACTCGATCATTACGAAATTGATACCAGCGATGGAGAGAGAGAGAGAACGAAGGGCACAACGCTGTTCGCGATTTGCAAAAAATTTGAGAAAACTTGAACAAATTATAGCTGTCGATAAACAATCTGTGAAACTTTCGATCGATTTTCGGAAAGTGAAGAGCGGCACGCTCTTTTTTCTCTCCTTTTCGTCGCTGCTATGAATTTCACGATTCGGATGTATTTCTATACTGGGAAATTAAGTTCGGGATATGAAACGCGCGCGGAGACGCGCATTGTTACACATCGTTAACGACATTGTTGCACATGGTTGATTGCATCGTTACACATCGCAGAATTCCCTTCCCGGTTTCATTCCCTTTCACACACGCGTTCTATTTCATAATTCGAGATTCTTGATTCCATGTCCAACTATAATTAGGCTGCGAAGTCGAAATTAAGTGAACGCGTCCTCGTTGTAGAAGCAGCTTATTCAAAGCAGGAATAACAGCCGAGGGAACAAATAGTTGTTCTGTAAGCAAACTCGCAGCGGTATACAACTGATCACGAGCGTGAGGAGCTATGATTACAGTACACTGCACTTATTTCACGTTTACGAACCCAATTTGGATTTACATCCCGTACCTATATATACCTAACTTCACGACGTCGGCTCCGACTTTACGACATACTGTCGTTTCCATTACATTTCCCCCCACCTTTCCCCAATTCTTATAATCGTAGATATTTTTGATCTTCTTCCAGCTACATAGACGCGGAAGACTTGTTGATGAGAACAATTGCGGATCACGGTCCGGTCGCTGCGGCGGTGAACGCTCTATCGTGGCAAAATTATTTAGGTGGTATAATACAGTTTCACTGCGACGGCTCGTTCAAAAGCCTGAATCACGCTGTACAAATTGTTGGATATGATAAAACCGGCCCCGTGCCTTTTTATATCGTTAGAAACTCTTGGGGTTCACGTTTCGGCGATAACGGATACTTGTATGTTGCTGCCTACGGAAATCTATGCGGTATGTACATACATACATACATTTGATGTCGAAATGCTCACACAGCTGTTACCTATTTCCGCAGCGGTTCTTCTGTTTTCTAAATCTTGAACCACCGCTTTCTTTCTTTTCTTTCTTCTACAGGCATAGCTAATCAGGTATCGTCGTTGAACGTGATTTAGCGCAAGAGCTGGATATATACCTATTTCATGTATTTACGTCGTACGTACGTACGTACATCATACTCGGTCGTAAGAAGCGCAGAAGAGAGGCACAACTGCTCCTCTTTTCCTTTATCCCAATTCCTTTTTTATTCCCAGTTGTCTTTCCGCTGTATACACTAAGTAACGTAATCGTACTAATTAAAATGTGAGCCGTGATGGGAGGAAAATGAACGATCGAAATATGTATATACACAACACTGCATCGAGGCAGCAAAATGGGAGAAGATAAAAATATCAGCTATTTGGAAACCCAGACATTCTTTTCTTTTGCAAAAAATTCAATCTCCTACCGATACTTTTCGTCGGAGGAATTATATATAAATTCGCATTATTCCCACAAGATTCCGGTATTCGGCTCGCTGCGTTGTTCGAAAAGGTTCAGGTGCTGCAGTCCAAACTGCTGAAATTATTCCTTCTCACCATTGCGTCGTTGCCTCGTAACCTTATGAACTTAAGCCTCGGCGATCAATAAATATTTCACCTTTCTCTTTCTTCAATCAACGCGTCTTCTGTACATCATTGAATACATTAATACTATACACAGATGTATCATATGATACAGGATGAATATAGTTAATACAAGCGATTTCTACGCAATTGTTAACATATTATAGTATGTTCGTCCATTGTAGTATGAATGCGAGCGAACTTCATTGCCATCGTCAATCGCTAACGTAGTTATTTCAAGGCGCGATGACACCGAAGATGCAATCCGCCGATTGCGATCGAGCCACGCACCGCGCCGATCTAACAAAAATTCCCGCGCGTATACGAGGTGCTCGCGTGGCGGCCAAGAGAATCACTCGAATCGCCGACGATTTATGAGAGCGAGTGAGAGGAAGAAGAAAGAGTAAGAATAAAAAATTGAACAAAGTGTCGTCGGTGTCAACCGCCTCCCGAAGCGATCTAATTTATTTCAGTTAATCGGCGGCTGACTTCAACGTGATTTGCGAGAGGTTCGGTCGTTGAGTTCGTAATTAAATTTATCAAGCTATAATCGCACATTGAATATTTACAACAATCTGCATTTACTCGTCGACAACGAGAACTATCCTCGAGAGTCGTGAAAATAAAAATTCCAAGATTATGAACGAATGCTCGGATATCGGTGTTTCAGAACAAACAAACGCTTCAAAAGTATTACGCAATTTCATCGTGGAATCGGCCGATTTTATTTTCAGCTGGCTTCTTCCGTTCAGAAACGGGACCCCGACAATTTTACCGTTACACAATTTGTTCGTAATTTTTTCTCATATGGATATTCATCTTCGTAAGATTCCATAGATTCCAAGATTCCAGACAAACGGCAATATTCAACTAATGAATGAGCAAATAAAGATGATGCCACCTCGAAATTGCTGGGGATAGTTTTCCGAACGAATAGAGCCCGCTTAGAACGAAATCGGCCGATTCCAATGGATTTCCAACATTTTAGCAAACCGATTCTTGAAATATTCGATCTACGATTATCGCTCAATAACATTAATTACATAGAAGTAGTGATTTGAACGACCGGACCTCCTCGAGCTATACTCTCCATACCTATTAAAAAAATTAACCACGAAGTTTGGGAAGGTGTATTTTTACTCGAGAATGGGATCGAAATTTCCCTTAGCCATGTTTTTCTCCGAATTCTATCGATCTTTTCATATTATTGTCGATCATGAAAATCGTCGATAAAGAAAACCAACTCTGATTCATGAACATTGGTCCTGCGTGAGTTTTGGCACCATTAAGTGTCAAGAATCGAAAAGATGTGAAAATAAGCAAATATATCGCACAGTGTCAAAGCTACACCAATTAATTATATTCCATAGCAGTCCACACCGCGAATTTTGCAAAGCTTATCACCCGAGGATCACGTTTATAAGACGTGCTTCATTGGCTAATATCTCCGATCGACCACACAGAAAGTTAAAAAAAAAAAAAAAAAAAAAAAAACCCCCCCCATACACTCGGAAAATACGAAAATTAGAATGGATGAGAAAATTTCGGTCGCAATTTTTTATTCGCGGAGAATATTGTGTGTATCACACCCTCGAAAATCTCATCGTCAACTATCTCGTACACTCTGTATACTAAAATTATTTCAATTTGAAAACAACGAACGTAGATATGTATACAGGGTGTCCCAAAATTGAGTACTAAAAATAATAGGGGTAATAGAGGGGGTCGATCTGAGTAAATCGACCCAAGAAACATGTGGCCTGCGAAGTCGCGTCCGCGAGACATGACCGGTTGAAAAATCTTCGCACGTAGGCAACCGAGTACACAGCTGGCATCGGTTAGAAGTCTTGTTGATAAACGGTGCGACTGCTGATCAACACTTTTAAATTTACGAATTTCGTAGCGTAAACACTCTTGGCATTGAAGTTTATCGGCAAACACAACAACGACGGCGCGTGATAGAAAAATTGCTTTCAAAATTGGAAATTACATTCATTCACGGCAAGCTGTGTCCTGCAGAGTACGTCGTTATCATCAATCCGTTTATTCCAATTATGTTATTGAGTTTTTGGATTTGAAATGCATTCGAACAGACGCGTGATGTGTACTCGGTTGCCTACATTCGGGCGCTTGGCAAGATTTTTTCAACTGGTCATGTCTCGCGAACGCGACTTATCGCAGACCCCATATATTCAATTGGGTCAATTTACTCAGCTCGACAGCCCTCTATATTAGCCCTATCATTTTTTGTACTTAATTTCTGGACAATCTGTATGATATGCACGTATACGCGTATGTATATACATACATGCATACCCATGTACTATGTTATTATCATCATCATCATTATTATTATTATTATTACACATCATATACATATCAATATATAATATTACGCAATAATTAACCGTTATAATTATAACAACGACATTTTTCAACCACAACTGTTATTTTTATAAATTCTCCAATATCCTGCATGCATTAGGTATATAGCTGTATCAATCATCATATATATCTAATATAATTTACTAATCAGGAATATGCTACATAATTAGCTATAACGTCATATATATATATAGGTATAAATATATTCGAATTTAATATATCGTGCAGCAGATTTGCATCTATTTACATACTATCGTAGCTTTACTTTATTATTATTATTATTATTATTATTATTATAGTATATATTATTTTATGTAAAGTTATAAGGTATGTTTTTTTGTAATCTATGTAAAATAGAATATTATATATATCCATATATCATTTTCGTTTTTATGTTTTCTCTTTCTTTCCATCTCTCCCCAGCTTCCAGATCCTTTCCTGCAGGTCTTCGTTTTATTTTTTCTCCTCTTTTTTTCGAACCATTTTTTAATTCTGTTTTCGCGATATAATGAGAACTGCATCTTTCTATGTGATGTTGAAAAAAATATCCTGACAATGAAAGTGAAGACGTTCATTCAATTTTTCAGCAAAAACGTTTACATCCAATTTTTCTATTAGTATAGAAACAACGAATATACAGTATATTGAACGTCCGAAAACTTGAAATCATTCGAGGATCCGGATGCTGCATGTCATTAACACGAAACAAATTCAAAGAGAAATCCAGCTGATTTTTCTCTTCTTTCATCTCTGGTTCCTTGCAACTTCTTTTCGTTCTCACATTTGAGACGGAAAATCAGTGAAAATACCTGCCAGGAAAATTCCTGTATACTGTGTTCCGGAATAGATATTCAATGTTTGTGTATGCATTGGTCCCGGCATTAGTATATATTTATTATACATACCTATGCATAGTAAATAGTAAATATATATATATATATTATCTATATTATCTATTGTAGCTCACATGGAAGCTTCAGCTGAGCTTTCTAAATTATTTTGATCGTCATCGGTGCCCCAGCATCCCCAAGCTCCGGATAATTTTGCTTTCATATCCCGGCTCAATGGTGGAATCAAATTTCTGGGTATCAGAAATGTCGACAGATTGAAGAGATCGAGGAACACTTTGTAACGATCACTGAAATTCACAAATTTATACATAAATACTCTCATATATATAGGTATATCATAGGTACGCGATATTTCTCTTTTTATAGCTCTTTGCTCAACTTATTAGCCCTTTTTTCTTTCCCGTTTCGGCGGGGGCTCTTCGAGCATACTAAACAAAGTTTAGTGCAGACTACACATATATAGAGAATGAATGAGCGATTAAATTTTTTTTCAATTTTTCATAAATTATACCGCGTACCTCAGCGTCGATCTCAAGTATTGATAGCCAGAAGAACCGCCGGTTCCGAGTTGCTGAGAACCGATCATACGCTGTACCATAATCACGTGATTGTCTGCAAAAATATTGGCGAAAAGTGGAATATAAAAAAAAAAAACAATTGCAATGAAACGCGTGATATATGAAAATTATTGGTAATCCAATACGAAGAGGAGAGAGAGAGAGAGAAAAAAAAAAACAAGGAATGCAGACAAATAATTATGAGGCTGCTGGAAAAGTTTACGACATATATATCACTAACCGCGTCGTTGACTCGACAAAATATGAATCTTTTCGTGATCGTTGAATTCAATGATTATATATATATATAGAACGAAAGTCAGATGCGATCGTAATTTTTTTGTTGTTTTTTTTTTTTTTTTCTCTTCTTTCTTTCGTGGCGTATGTAAGTAATTTGCAATAATTTTTCTTTCTTTTTTTTTTACAACCTATATATGATTCGATCAATTAATCGGTTCACTAATTACATCGCCATTTGGTGATCAGCGAATCGATATCCATGAGCAGAGTGAGGATCTGATGAGGCTGACTGAAACGTGGCTCGTCTCTGTACAAAGTGATCATAACGGCGCCTTGGAGAGCTGCGTGAGTGAATCTTCTTTCGCCGCGAGAAACGAGGGCCTCGTGTTGAACTTCGTTGAAGATAGTCTCGAAAACCGCCCTCCTTGAAGAAACGTCGGACAAACGGTGTTTCCTCAATTGCTCCTTCTTCTCCGCCTGAATGACCATCGACGCAACAATGAGAAAGAACAATTGCAAAAGAGGAAAAAACGAGGAGAAAAAGAAGAAAAAAAAACGATGAAGCGGAGGAAGAGAATACGAAAAAAATTCAAATTGGAACCAGTATATACATGTATATACTCGTATTTGCTGCAGGTAAAGAATGGAAGAATGGCCGAATGAGCAAAGACAAAAGATCGACCGGCACTAATCAAAAACCGCAGTTGGAAATGAATATCGTATCGCGTGGACGAAAAAATAAACCGCGTCGCGATGCGAGTTTCTTTTCGTTTCTCTAATTCTAACGCCCAGCGAATGTGAGTAGGTGACTGAAGTACAAATCTCACGGTACAATGAGCGATAAACATCTCCGTCAATTCACGCGTATATGTATACTACGTCCGTATACTTTACACACTTTACGTATGTATACCTGTGTATGCACATACAGCTCTGCGATATACCATGAGACGAGGATCAGCGTCCCTTTTATAATTCGTACCGGGCACACATAGTTTTAAAATCGAAATAAAACCCTCTTCCGATTCCCGGGGAGAGAAAATACGCCAACTTCCGTTGGAAGAATCGAAATTGACCTCCGAATAACCTTGACGCTTACGCGCGGGAAGAATTTCGGAAGCACCGTCTTGTGTCCCCCTTGATACCCTACAACTTCAGTCCGTAACATTTTTTGTTATCTCGCTTCGTTTTCGTGAAAATCGCCCCGGTCACTTCAGATGCCCCACCCTGATATACTTTTAGCGGGTGTGTATGTAATACGTATAGATGTATCGAGTATGTGTATAGATTCAACTTATGGGAGCGTTAATTTACATAATATATTACGTTGAGATATGCGGTTCACCGCAAACCTTGAGTTACGTGTCAAGTATGAAGTATCGGAGGCGAATGATCCCCAAGGCGGATAAATCTATGTACAGTTGGCATTGTATCGATCGATTTTACAGGTATGCATATACAGACGTGGAAGCGTGACGAATTTCTTAAGTTTCTTTTCGTTTTTTTATGTCCTTCGAGAACGAATTAATCTCCAATGGAAGAGACATCTATCTCTGAGTGGCTGATCATTCTCGAAATTGGCCTACACCAGACTCCAAGACTTCAAAGATTTAACGGGGAATTCAGAGATTGCGAAGACTTCAAGGGTTTTCGGAGTACTTCGAGAGACTTCACGGGAGTTCAGAGATTTCAAAGACTCGGGATGATATTATACGGGACTTCGAAAGACTTCGTGGGACTTGACGGACGGGACTCCCGAGCTTCTGAATTTTGAAAACTGCGAAGGATTCCAAGAGACTAATTCTTCCCAAGGGTTCCCGGGATTTCACGAGACTTCTTGAGACTTCGTGGGATTTCACGGGACTTTAAAGATTTCACGGGAATTCGAAAGACTTAATGGGACTTGACGGACCCGGATCCCGAGATTCTGGATTTTGAAAACTTCGAAAGATTTCATGAGACTTCTTGAGACTGCATGGGAGTGAGTCCTAAGGATTTCACGGACTTCATGGGGACATCAAAGATAGCGGAGACTTCACGGGATTCGAGAGACTTCAAAGTTCTTTACCGTAAAATAGAGGGCTGCAATCTGCGTGCTCAAAATTAGAAAAAAATTTGAAAAATTTGAAAATTCGTCCTCGTCTTGTAGCAACTGAGGCGTGTAATTTCTCACCTTAGCAGCGGTTTCCTGTTCCGCGAGCATCCCCTCGACGGCGCGAGTGTACTTTCCCCAGAAGTCGAAATGGTGTGGTTCGAGACCGGGCGTCCGTTCCAGCCATCTTTGAACAAGACAACTGAGACTCGGTTCATTCTCAGCTTTACCCAGAGCAGTCATAGCCTCGTTGTCCCTGCCGAATACTCTCGTATAACTCTGGTTATACTTCACTCTGTGTTCTTGTAAAAGACCGAGCTTATTTTCTAGCAGCCGGAATTGCAGAGATTGAAAACCTGAAGCGGGGCAGAGATAGTCCCGGAAAGCCATGAAGTCCAACGGCGTCATCGTTTCCAAAATCATCACTTGGTCTACCAGAAGCTGAAATTCGACGAAAAATAAACAACATTTCACAATTTTTCAATTCTCATTCGTATCGTCGCACATCTTTTCCGGAATCCCATAACATAATATACCTACTATACCTGTGATATCCGATTATCTGCGAACAGCGGCGGCGATGATCAATTCTAACGAAGATAGACGCATGTACAATACATGTATGTATGTACCTACACGTATGTATTTATCATACATACATACATACATACCCGTCAAAGGAAGACACGATCGATCCAAAATTAAGCGACGCGGGACCAAAGAAGATTTCTTTGGCTTCCGCATCTAGGTAAGCGGACACTCTACCTGTACGATATGCGGTACCCCTATATATATATGTCGTAGTATAGTACCTCGATCGCGTTTTCGGGTTTTCTTTCTTTCGTTTTATTACCGTTTTGGGGAGCGGGGGCAGAGGGGGGCCGTTTTTCGCAATTTTTTTTGGTTTCTTCGATACGAAACGGATCTCTTTTACATAACATGTGTATATACATATAATATACAGGCATACGAGTTATCTCGTGTATTCTCGTATTTCTACATTGAATTGCCAGTGAGAACTACGAGTACGTGTGCATGCACGTATCCGTTATACCATTGGCCAAATTCGTTTTATTCCTTTATTCTTGAAAATTTGGCGAAAAATTGCAAACCGATAAAAACGCCACTGAATTTCGAGAATCCAGTCACACGTGTATAGGTACGACCGAGTCTCTAGCCTCCGCTCTGAATTCGAGGATCCACTTCGAACGAAACATCTCTTCAACCGTCTCGCTACCTTTTTTCTTTTTTCTTTTTTTTTTTTGTTCCTTTTGCAATAATTTTCGGGGATACCGTGAACGATCACTGCAGGCACACACGGAATCAACGTCGTGTGTACTATATACGGATGCCTATGACAATTAGAATAGTGTATCTACCATATAAATCCGTATTCGTTCGGATAGGATACAGCCGCGAGGATATAGGTGCAACGTAGATCAGATGTACAGGTAGAGGAGTCGTTGGGTAAGATTCGTGCGTATAAAACTATACCTACGTCCTGTGCATCGGCGATAGTATATTGTAAATCGAGATGACTCGATGGAACTCGACACTGCCGCACGACTATATGACCGTGACTACGGTGAGAGAGGATTTTCAGCTGCGAGAGTATCGCGTATGCGCGTTTGTATGCGTTCGTGTATACAGACAGAGAAGCAAAGTGCATACGAACGGGGCGGAGAAAAAAAATCACTAGTTACTATACGCACCTCCGGTGCTTATAGGTATATTCACGTAAGTTCATATGTACGTACCTATACGGATGACCAGGAGATACGTAATAATTATATCATCGTAGAACGGTATATGTAGACGTGCAAATGCGTAAATATATGCATATATATATAGTATACAGACATATATGTATGGGATGGATATTACAGATGGATGCACGGACGTCGATCGCGAGATATATTCCGTAGATCGTGGGTACATACGTAACACGTTGCGAGTGATTAGGTAAATTAGGTATAGGACTACTCTTATACCTGGAGATGACGCGGAGAAAGTTCGTCTTCGAATTCGGTTTAGCACAGGTACGGGCAATCGTTGGATGGTTTCTGGTAGTAATTTTCATCGATCTAGTGGAAACGGGCGTGTGACTTCAGTTTCGAGCCGTAATTGCGATTTCGTATGATTTTTTTTGTTTTTTTTTTTTTGTTTGTTATTTCACGTCTCGATATAGTTCACGAAAAGGCAATTGGCACGTATCTCCCGGTTTTTCAATTGCAGCGAAATTTAAGGCAATTGATGTATCGGATTGGAAAATTAGTCCGTAATTGTGACGTGCGTCGCCCGCGTGTATAGGTGGTACCTATATAGGTATGTATCTAATACGTACGGCGTAACCGCCGAAATTCGATCGGCCAGGTAACTTTTGCAATTGTTATTTTTCAACAGAGCAGAAAAAAAAGAGGACCCGATTATTTTCAGTAACCCTAAAATCGTGCTCGTATGAAAGTTGAACGAAAGTTCCATGCGAAATGCCAATTGATCGATCGAACGGAATTCACTATAAATTCTGCAATGCAATGGTGATCGTACCCACAAAATTCTACGATCTAACTGCTCCGCGGTGAATGGGAAAACATTCGCTGCGGCTTTATTCGAAAGGTATTAATGTGAGAGGTACGATTCTCCTTTACCTCTAACTATACACAAGTATAGGTAAGGAGGGTTAACGAGTGACGCAGGATGATGAAAGATGGCAAAAATCTTGGACGATTTTTTTTTCTCTAGCCGATTAGCTGTCCAAAGCAATTTTTAATGCTGTACATATACATACATATAGGTAACAGGTACCATACATACGGTACGTGATATTGGGTGAATTTATGTACAGGAGGAGTACGCGACGCTCGGCGAAAACCGTGAAATTCCGCCACCACGCATGCATATGCGTGCGTACATACATATATATATATTGGAAAAAGAAATTGCCGCGTGAAAAATCTGAAATATACAAGAATAAAAAATCTGATGTAGGTGTATACGAGATTGCGTATACGTACTACGTACACATATATTCCATCCGTGTAGGTACATCTGCAGGTATATGATACACAGTATAACGCGAAAATAGGCAAAACGTGTAATCTCTAATAACAAGCGATTGACCCAGTTAGTTCGCGGATACATTTCCTCACTCACTCTCTCTCTCTCTCTCTTATTTCCGCGCGTTTGCAATAAATCGCCCGTACATGCTTGTACCAGCGAATGAATCCGGAAGGACTAAGCTAATGCCTGTGCGCAGAAGAAGCGCGGACACGCGCGCGCGCGCCCGCTTCAATACCAAGGTGTGCGTACGTACTGTACCAGGTAGGAATATTCTCGAGTAGCCTAAATATAAAACGAAATCTGATATACTTCCGTGCAGATGCTACGACGATCGTGTATATATGTATACCTGTACAGGTATTTCATACGCGATATAATATCTATCCGCGTGTGTCTACTTCCGTGTGTTACGCATCGCGCGTAGTGACCTAAGTCAGTTACATATGTATACACACACACGCGCACGTACATGCGTATGTACATAGGCGCCACGATAGCTGGTGGTGGTGCGATAATTGGATTACCCAGCCGTGAACGTCGGACAGGTCGTTCAACCTCCTGCAAGCTCTATAAGACCCATCACCACTGTCATTGTCACGAGAGAGGCATTTTCGTTAAATTCCGCGCCTCTCGCCTCTTCTTTTTTCCCTCTTTATTATTTTCATTTTCCCTGTATACGCACGTAAACCTATACAACTGCTCTCTCTCCCTCTCTCTCTCCCTCTCTCTCACCGTTCTGTTGGCTCGCCTACCCCCGTAACCTATGTATATTGCGGTATCACAGTATTCCGGATGCGTATATATACCTATAAGCTATATGTGCGTTTAATCTACTCACGAGCCTGGTATATAGTACTGATTCTTAAGCCGAATTATTTATTCCATTGTTTATCCGATTC
Organism: Phymatocera aterrima; assembly: GCA_963170745.1. NCBI lineage: Eukaryota > Metazoa > Arthropoda > Insecta > Hymenoptera > Tenthredinidae > Phymatocera > Phymatocera aterrima. Next base: position 1,648,278 of record OY720671.1, read on the forward strand.
TTTGTGAAACCTGTTCTTTCCTTCGCCCAAACCGTTTTGGCTTGTATGCTGTATTTTTCTTCCGTCTCGGCGTTGTTTGTTTTTTTTTCTACGTTTTTTTCGTTTTTCTATTTTTTCTTTGGTCTTTCTCTTTCCCTCTTGCCGATTCGACGCGCGTTTACTTTTTCGATTTATACATACCGCGTGTATATATATACATACGTATCGTCACAGGTATAATGCGTATAGGTAATAGGCAGAATTATAGTAAAGTGGATTTCGTTGCTTTCTACTCACTTTCAATATCAGAACGATACGATTCAACCTTTTCAATATTTCGAGAGTCCTGGATTCGTCGAGTCCCTGCACAGAGAGAGAAATCAATGATTTGAGAGAAATCCAAATTTTTTAAACGTGGGGAACAATTAGGACCTGCCTATAAACGAGGAAAAGAATCCCCCTCCCGAAGAAGAGGAAAAGAAAAGAAGAAACTATAATTATTAGAAAAAAAAAAAAAAAAAAAAAAAAAAAAACAGAAGTTACTTGTCACACTGATTACCTGAGTGTTGAAAAGCGCCCTGACGGAATCCAGTTCGAAGATAATTTGTTTGAACCAAAGTTCGTAGGCTGGAAGGAGAAGTAAGGGAGAGAAACCAAAAATTAGAAGTCCGCGTTTCTTTAGTTTTTTTCTTCGTTTCTTTTTCGTAATTACATTTCTCACGATGCGAGAGAAATGACGAAAGATAAAATCAAGGATTAGGTACTCCTCAATTTGAACTTGACCTTGGTGAGTAACGATGAACAGGTGCTCGTCGTGAACACCTTCGTTGTCGTATTGCGCGCTCAACATCCTCTGGGCAGATAATATTTTATCCAAACGAAGATATTCTCCGTACAGCATTCCGGCACCCTCCGTCAACTGATCGCCATCCTGACTCGGATCATCTCTATAAAACATACAATTTCTCTGATGCTATTGCGATTTTACCGTACGTGTATATAGGTATATACACACTTTATGCGGGACAACGTAGGTATACGCGACGTAGTTACGCGTGACGTTATTTCGAAATTTACGTTGCATCGCACCTTGTTTTGATTAGTTTTTTTTTGTTTTTTTGCCCCCCCCCCCCCCCCCCCCCCCCCCCATTTTTTTCACAATTTTGTTCCGAGATCCGAACAGCAAGACAGTCAGATTATAGATACATCGAACGATGTCTCATTGAAGTTGACTGCAAGGCTGAAGTTTATAAGCACGTACACGCTGGGCGCCAGGATAGACGAAATTTCTGGCGCCCAACCTCGCGGTCGGGGTGCACACTTTGTTTTCAAATAATTTTGACGGAGAGAAATCTTGATTTTATTGTCATTATGAAAATCTCCGGTACGAACGAGATGTCCGTAGGTACTAAAATTTTAGGCACGACACTGGACGGAGAAAAGGTACGGAGCACTGATCCGGAGGGGTCAGCATCGTGATTGGAAAACTGGAAAATCGTATTCAGCCCGAAAGTCTAACAATCGAATGATAATTTGTTTCATATTTCGAAATGTTACAAATCAAACATCGCCGAAACGCTGCAGCTAAACTGTGCGCGAGCTTTCGATGAGGAAACGTAGCTTATTGCTGCGACGTTACAAGAAAATTTCCGAAATTTTTCGAAAAAAGTTACGAAGCGTTACAAGTTAAAATTGTCACGTTCCTGCGAGGTTTCTGCTAGATTTTTTGCTCTGTCGGATACATTATACATGACGACATATTGTAATTGTAGACGTAATATTAACCCATAGCCCTGCAATGACCGGTTCAATGAATATAATATACACATACATATACATACATACACGCATACATAATGCAATATAGGTGTAACAAACATATGTTTATTATGACGAAATAATTTCCTATCTTTTTGCGCGTAAACAATTTTTCACGCGCACGCACTCTATATCATTGCAGATTCACGTATTCACATACATACGTACGTTTTCTACACAGAGTTATTGAAGATAATCGAATTTTGTTTGCTTCGACTCTTCGCGCGTACATACATGTATTACGTGTATACGTATATTATAGATTATTGAAAATATGGTATTATACATAGAAGGTAAACGCGCGCGGTTTATCGCGTCTTGACCCAAGCGCGAACGTTGAATATTCACCATGTAAAACGAAAACAGCAATAAATAGCAAAAAAAGGAGTAAAAAAAAAAAGGGTCGGCTAGCCAAACGTTTCTCGCGTGCTATCAGATAATTTGAATATCCATATAATTCGCTGTAAAACTTGATTGTTCTTCTCGTTTCATTTTTTTCTTCCCAAAATTGTCGCTCCGTGTAATAAATGAACAATATATAGTTACGGGGACACTTCAATGCGCGTCTGTTGTAAAAAATTTGAAAAACAAACGATATTCGATCTACTATATTATCGCGGATTCGTGAGAAGATGACGGATTCGAGAGAGCAGGAATGAAAGAGAAATAACTTGGAAGACAAATTTCTCCGCTTGTACTTGTTGGATCTCAATTATTTGTTCGAAGTTTCTTTTTTCGTCGGTACATCAATCCAGTCGTGGATACGAGAAAGAGTTTTCGAGGTGGAAAATAAAACGAATCAGAATTCATGGATATCTGCGGTAACGGAAAATTATTTGAAAAACAAAAATAAAATAAAAGTAAGAAGAATTCAAAGATTTTCACTGACCCTCCGCCGTTTCTCATCGGGCACGCCATACTCTTATTGCTGGGAGAAAATCTTCTTCAGCGATCCACCTGCGTGCAGGGCAGGGCGAAGAGACGGAAAAAAAAGTATAATATTATTAGGAACTGATGAAAAACTCGATGATTAAGGCGATGCCGCACTGGAGAAAAAATTGATCTGAACGCGATTTATTTATTCGCATGGGAGAAAAAGTGAATAAAAATGAGGATGAGAAAAATGAAGAAATTATGCAAAAGGATTTGAAATTATCCTTCGTTGTTTTTTTTTTTTTTTTCTTTCGTTCGAAATTGTATAAAGAATAAAATCTGTACCAGAATATGGTAAGTATAAGGATAAGGATAAGGATGATAAAAATGAATCTTCGTCTGCACTTGATAAATTGAATTCAAGACGAAAAGGAATTTAATTTTAATTATGGTCCCGGTTTGTTGACGGTCACTCTACGACTGACACGTGAGCCTTGAGAAGCCATGGTTAAACTCCCTTTATAGGCAAAGTCTTGAACCTCAGAGGAGAGAAATATGGACGTTGCGTAGTAGTTGCGTGTGTCCATCGACTTCGTTTCGCACATACATACAGGATGGGATACGTAGGTATGTATGTACTACGTTATAATAACGCGTATACTATATTTATCGGGAATCGAAATATTATGTGCAAAACGCTATGAGATAAAGAAGATTTTTAATTCATACGGTCAATGTCGCTTTCATATACACATTGCACAATAGCGTATATGTTTCATAATAATTGTAACGATAACTATAATTATGTGTTTATTTGCGTCAGAATTATTATTATTATTATTATCATCATTGCCATTGGCGTTGTTTATTAGTATTAAATTTTATGAAATATTGCTGTGCTTCAGCCCGTGAATCGATTATTTTTTAGATAGCTGCAGCTATAACGGTTAGATGTTCCATATATGTAATAGTTTTCAGCCCTTTTTCTCAATTTTTCTTTTTTCTGTCAATAATGGGAACCTAAAGATTGTAATCAGGAAAATTATTTATGTTCGAAGTCAAGTATGGGAATGCATTCTCTACCGCTGAATCTATTTTCGTTTCCCAAATGCCTAATACCTAAATATTTCAAATCTCGACGAAGGATTTGAACGAATCGCGCCTGAAATTTTGCGGCTAAATTAGTCCTATAAATCCTCACTATAACGGCGCTACCATCTTCTGTGAAATATTTAAATCAAATTTGAAAAATAGCTCGTAGGATTTTCTGAAATTATTCTTTCGGATTAGCGTTTAAACTTGATTAAGAATCTTTAGGAGATAATATTTATTCTTTCGTAGTAATGAGTTCAAGTATTTCATATTTTATTTTCTAATTATAATTTTGATTTCGTCATGAAGAATCGATCGGAAGCTTGAAAGCGCCTTATTACACGCAACCTAAATAGCACCTTAATTTCGTTCAAATCCTGACCGCAAGATGGCGCTAAAATTCGATTCACAAAATGGCGCTGCTTCGCGGCAAATGAATAAACTAACTTTTGAAGATAAACACGGGGTTAATCCGGTTAATCCACAAAAGTGGCAGATGCGGTAGTGCTTCAAAATAGTAATTGACCGTAATAAAAGAGAATTGAGGAGGTGAAAAAAATAGTATAAACGCGCTGGTCTTCCGTGATAAAAAATCGATCGCATCGAAAATGTTGCGTATTTGTAGAATACCGTTGCTAACTAGGTGCCACAATTATTTTACCACAAACGGATCACCTCCGAGACAAGAATATCACATAGTGCATGACAAATGCTTCAGTACAAATACTCACACCAATAGCGAATCCGTAAACTCTGTTGCCGGAATAATAAAATACTGGGGCCAGAAATTCGAACATGAAGGAATTTCTGAACCGGTTGAATCAATCGAACACATTCTAGCTCACGTCTTGGGAACGAGAAAGGTATGTGATAATTATTCGTTCGCATGATTATCTAAGAACTATTACGAAGAGCGTGGATCAAATGGATTGTTAAAATCTCTGAAGAAAAAGAAGTAATCGGATAGATTGTTGTCATCGTAGAGAAAGCCGGTGAAAAAATTGTTCTCTCGGATTTCTTTGTAGCTTATAGAATGTGGTTTATAGTATTATACTCGAGGGGGGCATGAATGTTATTTTTTAAGAAAAAATCTCTCTCCCAGCGTTACAGTAGCAACAACTTCTTCAGATAATGGAGTTGGCTGATTCGCCGGAACGACGACTATCTCCTGAACAAATTGTTAAACTAGAATCTCTGTGCGACTGCAGAATGTCAAGGTGAGATTATCTTAATCATGATCGAGGGACAAAACCATTCTCATTTCGTATATTTTCCTGGTTCCTAATTGACTGATTATTGGTTCATGAAATACAGTCAAATTTCGTTTCTAGCGAAAAGAGAGACGAAAACATACAAGCTTTATTCGAATATCAATTTCAGAGACAATCGTTGGACCGTTTCCAAAAAGTGTGAAATTTTTGGAAATTGTTCACCGGTAAAGTACCCTCGAAAAGATTCGTTTTGAAAAAATGAGTGAACAATATTGTCGTTCTTGTGAAACGGTCTCCAAATATCGATTTTGGAAGAAATCGCTCAAGACATTTTCAAGAAATAACAAAATTTGAATAATTTGTCATCCGTAAAAATTACCCTTGAGAAGGTTCAGTCGTTGAAATCACGACTTTGAAATCAGAGTAATTACTTTGAACCATTTCGATTACAGCCTGAGGAGTACCAAATTGAAACAATGTTCTACCTAATTACTTTTATTTCTAGAACCCTGAAGATGCTAAGATTCATTAAAATTCGCAAACATTTTTAGTAGATATGTACTAAAATATTTTCTCTTTAGATAAAGGAGAAAACAAGTTAAACAGTTTTATAAGTAGCTGCTCTGTTTCGACTAAAAGAAGAAATGAGGCTGAAGATCGTAACGTTAATGCAACAAGATATGAGGAACTAAACCCCCTAATTCAGGTTCGGAATATTGTAAAAATAGCAAAATATAGTATCCAATTATCTAAATTGATTGAAACATATTTATTGCGCATTTTGGAATTTTGATAATGTCCAAATCCTGAAATATATATTTTGTTTCAATATCATTTCGTTACATTAACGTTACGAACTTCAACCACATAAGAAGAATTCATATTTACTGATGATATTTTACAGAATGCCAGTTCAGTACATAATAGGTGAATGGGATTTTAGAGATATAACACTAAAGATGATACCACCAGTTTTCATACCGCGGCCAGAAACTGAAATCCTAGTAGATATAATCTTAAAACATGTCGCCGCAGCGAAAAAGGATATTTGTAAAATATTGGATATTGGTTGCGGATCCGGAGCTATTTCTTTAGCACTAGTTCACGCAAACGATAAGGTAGAAAGATGAAGAATATTTTAACTGAGAAACTAGTTTTCGCGAAAATCTGTAACAAGATAATTGATACACAAATTTATGATACAAACTTATAACTAAAAAGATATACGATAAAATTTACCAGCTAAGAAAATGGGACTAATATTAGTTTCATTCGATTTTCTAGATACATTGTACATCCATAGACAGAAGTCTGAGCGCTTGTGATTTGACGAGACAAAACACGGAGACTTTAGGACTGCAAAATAACATGAGAATAGTAAACGCGTTACTCCGAGAGAACGGGGAGATAAAATTAGTCAACAGCGTTGAATCTGCTGCAGAATTTGATGAGGAAGAGTTCGACGTAATAGTTAGCAATCCACCTTACATCCCGACACGGAAACTGATGGATTTAGCACCTGAAATCAAAGTGTAAATTTCATTTTATTTGACGATTACTAGTACCAACAATCCGTAATTTTTCTCTTGCAGTAGATTCTTCTATTCTCCTTTTCTTTTGTTCATTATACATTGTTTTCATCAATTGATTTTAGATATGAAGATCTCCGAGCATTAGACGGTGGCAAGGATGGTTTGAACTTGATAAAAGCACTGATGAAATACGCATCGAAAGCGTTAATTCCCAGAGGATCAATTTTTATGGAAGTTGAAACGACGCATCCACAATATATTGAATTTTTCACGAAAAAATATGTAGATTATAAATTACGTCATGAGCACACTTATAAAGATTATTGCAACAATGATAGATTTGTTGAATTGTCGAAAATCTGATAAAGACTGATAATTTTAGATTAGCAAATAATGAATTTTTCCACGTTGTGTATTTTTGTCTGAGGCATTATACCTACGATGAAATTGGTTGAGACTGTTTTATTTTTTCTATTACCGCCGTCACAGAAATCTGTCTCCGCTTAGAAAAATGATCCTGCTATCAAATATATATATATAGTGAATTGATATTGTTATATTTGTTATTATCAATTGCTGTTATTCAATAAATATCTAAAGAAATAAACGAAAATAAACAGAGCATAAGAAGAAGAAAAAATTTGATTATACGTATTCATAAATAATAACAAGTGATTGATAGATTGAAATAATTTATTGCAACAATTATTATAATACTGTTAAAACAATGATTGATGCGCAGATAACAATATATCAGAAACGCAAGTCAAGCACCAAATTGTTAATCAATATACTGTATATTAATAACAATCTTAAAGTACTACCCAGGTAATATCTGTTCCCAAAGTACAATAATTATTAATATTAGACTTTATACTATAAATAAATAATATAATTTATTCCACAGGTAGGTAGGTATGTAGATAATTATGAGCGTCCACGAATCTCTTTTTCCAATCGATTTCACAAATGCAATTAAATCAGATAATAAGAATACAATAATTTGATTACCAATTTTTTAATATCAATTTTCCGAAAATTTATATTGAAAAGTTACTAATATACGGAACAAAGCGAATAGAAATCTCGAAAAACAACCAAAATGAAATAATCAAGCGTTGAGCGTATAATTTTTTTTTTCCATTCGTGAATTGATTCAGGGAAATTGAGCATATCGAGAATTCGGATCTAACATATTACTCAAGCAGAATTTTCAGCTTTTTACCAGATTTGCTATAATCACATTGTTATGAAGATAAAAAATCTAGAATCACTCGATTTCGCTTTCCTTTTTTTTGTTTTCAAAACTTTATCGACAAGAGATTATTAAAAAAAATGATTATTATTATATATTATTTTGGTGCATAAAATGACCTGATCTTCTATTTTATTCTCACTTGAGCCAATTAAATGCCCGAACATTTATTTCCCTTTCTTGTCTTTTTCTCGAAAATTTTAAAACAATCAAAGAGACCACCAATTTAAAACAGGAGGTACTTTATTGTCGGAATGTTTGTAAATTTCATAATTCGGTAAATGTATTATCAGGCACCTATTCAAAAATCACATCAATTTTGAGCGCCTCCGAAAAAACCCTAAAAATTACATAATCCATACTTTACGTAGAAAATACAGGCACAACTATTATCAGTATTAAAATTATTTTGAGGCACTTGTTATAAATGATCATGGAGATAATAATAATAATTATTATTATAATTATAATTATAATTATAACAATAAAGATAAACTTTTATATGAGTAAAGAGAATTTTGAATAAGAATGTAATAAAAAAAAATTGCAAAATTTAAATAAAAAAACTAAAGTCGCAATTGTAATTTGTAAATACATAAAATGGAACATGATTATTCTCGAAACAATAATGATTATTCTTATTAAGTAATAATAATGATAATTCATGATAATTTGATAATCAGAAACTACTTGTAAATGGGATTAAAAAAAAGCCCAACCTATTGAGGCATATATTGCTATGAAGGAAAACAAAGTATCCGTAAATTCTGATTGTGTGAAGTTTTCCGTTTTTCGTTTGTTTTTTTTTTGTTTTTTTTTCCACCCTGCGCAATGACCCAATTTCATTTTATACAAATACTGGACCTCATATTGTGCGCTGCGCTTATCCTAAAGAAAAAAACAATAATAACAGAAAAACCAGCAGCATACCAAAGTATCAGATTATACACAACAAGAAAACTTCACGATTTCGTTATCAATATTTCATATTATCATCATTATTATTATATGACTTTTATTATCGTATAAATATACTACTGTATTGGTGTATAATACCTATGTATAGTAAATTCAGCAGCGTTCAAATATTATGTATACCAATAATAATTAATATATTACTCTGAGCATATCAAAAGATCCCGAATCATTACATTATAAATAGTTATAATATATTCATCGCAAAATAAGTAATAATAGCAATTAACAAAAATTCAATCTCAAACCATCTACAATCGAGTCCTAGGGTTTTTTTGTTTTTCTTTCCTACATATTTCTCAACTACATAAGTTTACCTAAGATTATTATCATCATTATTATTATTATTTGTGTTCAATCACTAATTATTCACTAATAATAGAAAGAACTCTATCTCACCCAGAGACGCTACTATTTTGAATTCGATCAATATTTTACCGTTCTATATTTATGAATAGTTTTCTGAAGGACAAAAACAAAAATCATTCAAGAGAAGGAACAACCCATTTGGAGATTGTTTTCTTTGTTATTCTGAAGAAAAATTTAGTTTTCATGGAGTGAATCAGAAAAAACAAAAAAGGAATAAATAAAATTCCGCGACTACAAGCTCGAATGCTATTACAATTTCTTTGTACCCCTTTCGTCGCAGAAGTATAAGAAAACAAAACGAAATAAAAATAAAAATTCAAAATAAGGTAGTTAAAAATAAAACTATTATGGCGTATGGAATGCCCCATATGTATGTGCAGGTATAGGTATATCTAAAATCTATCGATATCAAGATAAATATAATACATAATATATCTAGTCATAATAATTTTGTGCGATGAAGCATCGTCGTCCGAAAGCTTATAACATTTTTTGAAGAAGTTAATTGATTGAAAATGAAAAAATAAAAAATAATACATAAAATAAAATGAACAGTAACACTTATAGTCGACCACAACCTATGTAGTACATAGCTCCATACATACGTATCGATCATATGTACAAACGTTAATTATATTCTAATTCTATCATAACTTCGATCCAACGACGATGAAAATATTATGTATTAATGATAATAATAATAATATTATTAATAAATAGAATGCTAAATAATTATTTTGATTGAATTCCATTCTTTTAAAATTTATAGATAATGAAAATCATATACCTCAATTTTATAATATTCAAATTCGGTTCTTTCTTATCGTTATTTTGTTTCCTTTTTCCTCCTTTTTTTATATACATTCTGAATTATAAATGAAATATTTATGTAGATAAATACGATAATATGTAGTACAGACTATATAATTGGCAGCATATCTACTATTTACAAGCGTAGTTTAATATAATTAGTTATTATATTCAACTATTATCACTAATCTAGTAGGTAGGTATTCGCGGTATATTGTTTTATAAATATATAATATAATATACTAAACTGTTGCAATAAAATATCTTCACGCAAGTTTTAAGTACAGTCAAATTTGTTTGTTGTAAATAATTAACCCGTGGTATTAATAATTGCCACGAATCTATCTATCTTTGTCTATTATATTTTATACTTCACTTTATTCATATAACAATGAATCAACCAGGAAATCTTCTATACAACTACAAGAAATTTGTCTTTTTCAAACAATTAAAACATATTTTCCGATTTTTATTCATTTGTTTGTTTGTCTTAATTTTGATTGAGCAGTTACGTATAATAAACGTTTTTAGGAATTTTATATGAATACAAAAAAGAAAAGAAAAAATTCAAAAGAAAAATCATTATAAAAGAATTTTCAAATTTCAATACAGTTTAGTCCATTCACCAGCTCCAAAAACTTCAGAAATCTCATCTCTGCTTTCATTGTACCTCTACCACCGCCATGGTAAAGGACAGATCGTTAGTTCGCCTCAACTCTAAAGAAAAGATAGTAAAAATAGTAAAATAACCAACATTAGATAACATTGCTAAACATGGTCGCTATAACCATCATTTCTAGGCCTAAGAGAGATACGAGAGGTGTTAGCAAGCTCGTTTAAAAGGGCTTCAGAATCACCAGCACTGAGACTTCCGGATTGATTGATTTGTGTCTGAGCGCTAATGTTTCTAGCTAGTTTACGTAAAGCCCGATCTCGTCTTTCCTTGTCCCTTTCGGTTTTAAGTTTTGAAAATTCATCGTCGGAGCTCATAGTGCTGGTGCTACTCAGGCTAAAATTATCCATTTCTATAGTTGGTTCGCCGACGGATTCCGGCACAAGTTCAAAAGCGACGCTAGACCTGGCCGATTGAGTTGGTCGCTGAGTTCTGTGAATGAAAAACAAGAATATTAGCAAATACTCATCTTTTGTATCATTCCAACATTGAGCCTGGCGTTAATCACAAGACGACGATTTCACTCTTCGAACATACTTTCCAACGTTAGAAGGTCTAAACGCAGCCGCAGGAGCACTTGTGGATAGAATTTCAGAGTTATTTCTACCGTTAGCGGTAGAGATTTCGGTCAACGGTAAAAATGATCCAGGAACATTCATCGGTGCACTAGGAGGTGGCGGGCCTTGCGGAAAAATACTTTGAACATGCGGTCGAGTCTCAGGGCGCATAGAGGTCATCGTCATCTGTTCATCGACTTCTTCAATTACACCAATTCTAGTCGATCCTCCGCCTTAAAAATAGAGAGTTTAGAAATAAACTATGCAATAGAATGTCGCAGTGTCAAGAAAATGCACAAATCAACTTGAATAACACTTCATTTTTGCTTTCTATCAATTCTTCTAAATCTTTTATAAAGTTTATAAATTTGCTTTTTTTAAACTACCTGTGAAACGCCCTCCTAAAGAAGCCGCGGAGCTGGAATTAGGCAATCTTGCCGGAGTCCTGGATCCATCGTTTGCCCTGTTGCCATCGGGCCTATCTTCCTTGCTAAAAAGTCTTTTGAGAACGCTAGTTACGCTGTTTACTCTGGTTAAAGATCCGCCAATATTACTGGGCGTCGATCCGCCGCTGAATCTGCGTTCCCTGGTACTAATCCTGCTTCCGCTTCTACAGGATGGAGGAGAAGGAGATTAAATTTGTAGAGAATAAAGTTTGAAAAGCATTTTTTCACAAATATTTTCATGCTACAACATTTTCTGTTCTATGAATAGAATATGAGGATTATCTATTTACACTTAATATTCATTATTAGCTATTGAGGAATAGGACGAATATAGAATTGTACACGGCGCATTCCACCGAAGACAGAAATTGTGAAAAAATACAGAACTAGATTAAAATGATGAAACTATGACTTTCAGTGATCCACCAAAGCTGGACTTGGAATTTTGCATAATTCTCCATGGAAAGTTCTTTGAGATGAAAACAGAAAATATAATTTAAAAACTTGGAATTAATGAGAACCAGTAATATTTTTCATATTCGACATGACGTGATGTTTAAGATGACCAGATTTTTCTGGAAAATTCAAAATATTTCCAATGGGAAACAGTATTTCTCTCGTTTTGTTTCTGAGTTTCACATTGCATGAACAGTGATCGAAAAATAAGTGAATAAAAAATTCAAAATCGTATATTTCAGAGATCCATCGAGTTAGAGGCCCTATAATATCAAAGAAACTGAATATGTGCCGCGGAAAACCTTAACGGTTTTTGGTGGATCGCGCTGAACATCTAAAATAATGAATGTAGTATATTACATAGCGTAGAGAATAGAAAAAAAAATGACAGAATAACGAAAGTAAATTATAATAACACATGCGGTAATTAATCCTAATGAAAAAAAAACGATCCAACAACTGAAGAAACGAAGATAATAATATCGAATGCAAATCGAATGAATGAACATAAAATATATAATCAAACTACACATTAGTGCAACATAATATTTTACATTCAAATCTTTTTTTTCTTGTTTAGGAATTGAAACTCGTCCAGATGAGAACTTACAATCCATTGTAAAAATAATCCAGCAACCAGTTGGAGCTGCGTGATCGGAGAGTGAAATTAAAAAAAAAAAAAGAAATGATTAAGTTAAACGGGCAAAAAAAAAGGTGAAAAGAAAAATATGAAACAGGTGTATAATTTTGATGAATCGTTTGAAAAGCCGCTTCATATGATTTTTTGGATGAAGTGTTACTTTTCCGTGTCTTTGTTTCTTTTTTTTTCTGTAATCTGAATACGATGACATTCATTTCATAATTACCTCGACATTTTTCCACTCGCAGTAAAATGAATCCCAGAAGCAGCGTCGTCGGCGAGTTCGTTGCTAAATTTATTGTTATAATCTGGAGCCATGTCTTCGATTCTTACTGACGATGGTAAAAGCTCCTGTTGAGCAGCCGAAAGTTGTATACCGGCTGTTGACGACTCCGGATGTTCTTCTCGGAATGGTTCCGCAGCAGCGGTATAAGGCAATTCCATTGGGAATATTTCTTCCCAATATTGATCACGGATAAGTTCTGGATGTTCGTGATGCATTTCGTCGACTATGAGGTAACTGACCTAATAGAGAATGAAACATCTAGAAGACTGTATCAAAATGAAATAGAGAAAAGCAAGAAGAAATATAAAAACGATTGTTATTCTTGCCTGTAAATTTCTATCGACGATCCAATTGACTTCAAAATCATCGTCATCCTCACCGAAAGGATTGATTAGAGTTTCGGCAACTTTGAGCCACCCCATATAGAAGAAGAATTGAAGAGTAGTAAAAACAGGGAAATACATATCGATATTTGCAGTTTTACTGCTGTTGGTAGAATCCGCTGGTGACTCTGTCCACTGCCTTCCCATAACGCTGGTTAAAAAGTATGAATAAACAGCCAAAGTAACGACCTGAGTATAAACTAGAGGTACGCTTATAGTGTCGTAGTGCATGAGTCTGCCGGCCTTTCCTCTGAACTGATTGATCTCATCGATCAAAGTTTTCACAGCAAAATCATCTCTCACTCTGCCCTCTTTCCTAGCACGAGTAACTATGCTAGACGCCCATACAATCGGCAGCCAATGCTTACTTGGCTTGGGAAATTTCTTATTCAAACTTTTGAATATCTCAAGTTCGTTTTCCAGAAGTAATCCTGCGTCCACGAAGTGATCCAGTGTCGGGAATCTCTTTTTCACTCTTGGAGATACATTGGTAAGTACTACCGTTAGGCAGACGCAGACGTACCTGGGCAAGAAACAGAAGTTTTACAATTCTCGGTATTTAAGATTCGGATTCAAATTTTGTATCATTTTTATTCTTTATATCTTTTTGTTTAATCAAGTAGATTTATATGATAGTCGCGTATATATGTACCTCATGATAGTGCGTCGCATGAGTCGCCCGCGTTCATCCTGGCCGTGAATAGTAGCTGAGACAAAAACCGCTATTGAATCTGGCCAAGGCATAACTAAATACTGAGCCCACCACCTGTTCATAACGATGGTGACGTAGAAACCGAGTACAAAAGAGAGAGGAATAAGATCGCTGTATTCTTTGCAGTATCCGACAATAGCTGCAAAACTTTCTTTTTGTTCTTCGTTGAGTAGGAAGCGATAAGTGAAAGACATTGAGTAATAGAGAAATAAAAATGCAGCCAAATCCATCCATACTAATTTGTAAACGCTCGCTCTCCATCTGAAAATATTGAAGAGAAAGGAAAATGAATAGCGGAGAAAAAAAGATTATTTTTCATATGCTTCGTAAGATCGGATTAGAAGTCGGGCATTAAATTTCATAGGCAAACAAACAAACATCTGTATACTATAGTGTTAATTGTTATAAATGAAAAATAAATAGTATCTATACATAAAACAGACAAGAGATATTCGTCGTTACGTAATTATGACAGATTTCAAAATCCAGTACGCGTTATTACTTATTATCGCCTATCTTCTACAATTATTTATTGCGATAGAGCCTAAGTCGTTTATTGTTTCTGTCTATTTTGAGTTGTTTCAGAGACGTTACGCATCACATTGAGTGAAATCAACAGCTGAGACATTCACGTAATCATAATGAGGCTATCTCAAAGATTATAGTCTACTCCGAAAGGAGAGTTCTTTTATTTTCTTTTTTTTTTACCAAGAGGTAATAAACTTCGCCTTATTCTAGACAAAGATATTTACTTTTTTTTTTTTTTTTCTTTTTTTTTACCTACTTTTCTACAGAGATGATAAGTATTTAACCAAGAGATATCAGCTGCACGGCGGTCTACGTCGCTGAGTACCGTCAAATAGTAAAATAGTAAAATTGTAAAATTTTGGAATATTTGATTTCGAAACCAGCCTTCAATTTGGAAACTAACAGCCTGATTTCATTACAAGCGAGTTCTTGCTTATTCTTTCCACTTTAGAGATTGTAGAGGATGAGTATTTTATTTATACCTATGATTACTGCGGCACAATTTATTGTGACCATAGATAACGGCAATGTGGTTTCAAACCGTGTCGAGATAAAAGAAAACATAATTTCTATTGAAAAAAAAAGTGTAAGTAATGCGATAAAGTTTCTCCGTTGACGAGTAGACCTTGAAATTTTCTTCAGAATTATAATTATTGACGGGTTTGAAACGGACAAATATTCTTAAGACTAAAAAAAATCATTTCATTATTAGAAAGTTTCGATCGAAAAATCCTCATCATTAATCACGTCTCATTTGAGGAAGACAAGTTTTAATTTTAAGCTTTTAACATAACATAAAATGATCTTGGATAAAATTTAAAAAAAAACAATATTGTATATAATATTCATTATCGTTAGCCATTGACATAGTTTAGCTTTAGTTTAGATTTTACTACATGAATTAAAAAGTAAACTGTAATGCTGACGTCACAAAACACTGCGTGGGTATAATATAATAACTCGCGCGTTTCTCATCCTGTGCAGGAATCACAATTATACATCCATCACAGAACGAAACAAAAATTCATTTGAAATAACTGAAAAGCATTTTATTGTCGATTTTATCAGAACAAACACCGCCGGTTGCTGTGAATCATTATCAAAACAAATGAATTTATTAATTAGGTCGAAAAAGACCAACCATTATATAATATCTCCTGATTCATTAAATTGAATATATACCAAAACCTAGAAGGCGATCGAATGGTTTACGATTGTCGCTAGAAAACTAGTTCAAGATACGTGTACAATACCACCTATAACGCAAAGAAATTAGAAGTGAATCACAGATTACGCAATGAGGGATAAAACTGGTGAAGTTTTTAATGACTAATTTTATAACAGATGAGTAAGTATACAAATTTCAAGCATTGAGAATCTCAACTTTCTCAGAAGTTGCTGACTTCTCATACATATATAAGATATATGTATATATATATATATATTCATTATCGTGGTATCACACTAAAAGGTACGAAAATGAAAGTTAGTTGGCTAGGTAATTCTGGTTAGTCACAAAATAATTTCACTATAAAAAAAGGTGTGATACAAAGTTCTCAGGAACCTCTGCGTTTCATCTTCTCCTTTGGGTAGGTCAGAAATTGTGTAATTCTGCACGCATATATTTTAGGTCTGCATTCGATGTGATATAAATAAGACACAATTGAAAGTAGAAAATTGATTTCTTTGTGAGAAAAAAAAACACACACACACACACAAAACACAAAAGATAAGAAAACAATGAAAAGTGAGGCTGGAAGAACTACTCGACATAAATATATTTTACAGTGTAAGTAATTCGTCTGCATATAAAATCTGGAAGTTCAGAGCCTCAAATCACAGCAGTTTCGTTTTGAACTCGACGCTCAGTCTGATTGGTACTACCAATTGTGATAAAAGCAATCATATCTAATTCACACAAAATAGAATTAGTGAATATACCAATATATAGATATATATATATATATACAGATATATTATATATGATACAGCCTTGTTATAAAGAAGGAAAGAGAGAAGAATGACTAATACAATCGGAGTCTATAGGCGCGCACAGCAATCAATTGGCAATTCGAGAGATAACAATGTAATTAGAAGGTGAAGTACGTTTATCTGCAAATCTGTTTTTAAAAATCAAACTCTCATTGCTGACAGGAAACAAAAATGACAAACAAACACGTTTTTTTTTTTTTTTTTTCCTCGATTTTAATAATGCTTGTACGTAAGGTTTTTTCCTTATGGAAAAAGACGAAATTATTCCAAGATGTAATGCAATGAAATGTACGAATTTCAGTGAATCATAGTTCATGGTATGAAGAAATAAAGAGACCGTAAACAAAGTACTACATACATGATCAATGAATACGGGGAGAAAAAATTATTCCGCCCATTTCGTCAATTCAACGAACTTTGTTTACTTATTTTCCCAAATACCTGATGAATGTGATTTTGTGGAAAAATTTTCCTCGTCTACATTATCTTATCAAATATATTTCTTGGCGCTATAGTGTTAGCCATGTATACACACACAGTGTGTGTGTGTGTGTATATATATATATATTTACACACATGTATTTACCTAAGTAAAAGTTTCAAGAAACATCCAAATCCCCGACAAGTCGCTACCTCCGCTGTGTAAGTAACGGTCATTTTTATATGTTTATTTGATTGTTCTTTCCTTCTTTGGACTGAATTATTTAAGCGATGACAACCACCAAAAGGCAAGATTCAATTTCAAATATCTCTTTATTTTTTTCTCTTTTTTTCTCTTTTTTCTCGTTATTAGGGAAGAATTGCTAAATTGCTGTATTAAGAGCCGTCAATTATTTCATTCCTGTTCTCTTCTTTTTTTTACATTTTTACTGCATTCGTCTTCTCCTTGTTTGTCTTCGCTTTATCTGATTTTCACTTATCTTCAAGGGACGGCGACGATGCGACGGAGAGGGTGAAAAATGATCCGTTAACTCGAATGTGATATTGATTTATTCATATTATTGTATTACGTTATATTCAATTATTGTATTTAATCTTACTCTTTGGAAGTTTGTTTCAACGAGCATAATAATCTCAAGTTATGGAAAGAAAAAAGGAAACAATAATAGAAAAACAAAAAAAAACAATTGAAGGCCGACCGGTACGACTTTATCTTGATAAATGTTACGTAATCTTTAGTTAAAGTTTATTTATTGTTGGCTAGATGGTTTACTTTTTTCCCATTATTTAACTCGAGTCAAATATTTGTTAGAATTGTTTCTTCCATAATTTTATTTACTTAGATTCTATTTTTCCACACTTTTTTTCAACAGATCGAATCACAAAGAGAAAGAATAATTTGCGTTCATTTTATTAATGGGATGTTTATTTTATAGAATCATTGTTATCGTAGTTGCTCTTTTTTAATCGTCTATTAAATAATAATTTTATTATTATGTGATAATAGTATAGACCGAGAGAGAGAAAGAGAGAGAGAGAGAGAAGACAGAATAAAACGTTTGATATTTTTAATACACGGGATTCAATAATGCTAATTTATATTCAAATAAATTCGGGTATTTCGGAATTTCTGACAGTGGGGAAACATTATCGAGGTCAGTGACACGGAAAAGAGCTGCGAATCTATTCTACCTGTACGTATAGAATGTTAGCATTCGATCAGTGTTTTGTTTTATGATTTTTCGTTTAATAGTGACAAAATACTTGGCAGGGAAAATGTCGCCTGATATTATTCCTTTGAATATTCACAATCCGCGGATCTGTTATGCAGCTCTGCTTCACGCACGAGAGTACAGTCGTAGCCTTACAATTCCGTCTCTATCCCTTTTTTATGTTTGAGTTTTTTTGTATTTTTGTAACAAAGAACTAGCGCAAACGTTCGCACAAATGTTTATTCATATTTCTAAGCATCACGTCCTCTGCAGCTAGCCAATTAAATCATTATGTTCAGACAAAGAAATATTAAATAGTTAAATAGGAATTTTGAAACAGGTTGTGATCATTATTAAGGCTCTTTTGTTTTGATGAAAGGGAAAAAATTCCATCGTGATTTTCTTCACTTCTTGATTTAAAACCGTTGCATATGTATCATATTATATTCCCAGTTTTTTATACTACGTATAACTATTGGTTGATTGATTTATTTATTTATTGACTCAGAATTAACGCCCGGCAATAGACACGAATATCACCATGTACACTTCACGAACATCGATTAATCCACGTATTGTATCTAATTATTAACAGATATCATGACATGTGCTTATCGTACGGGCGACAAAAAACTACCACCGACAGCCGAGCTCGCTGACAGCTGACTGCCTGACTGTGCCTGACTGAGCCTGACTGACTAGTGTCTAGTGATCGACTGGCATAACAGTTACTGGCATATGCCAGCCGATATAAACGCTACTTCGAAACAATAGAATCGAGACGGCACTCGTGCTGTCGGTAATGTAGATCGTATAAATCATGCCTATACTCTGTAAGCTGTACATTCGTGATCATTAACAGAGTTTTAGTTTGAAATTAGCTATGACTGTGGTCAGTTGCTTCAAGGGAAGTGAAGGGAAGACAGAGACCAATCAGCGCGTTGTATTATCGAATTTATTTAAATGCGTTGAGCTGATTGATCTCTGCCTTACCCCCGAGACAGCTCACGACATCATAGCTAACTTCAAAGCAAAGCCGTTAATGAACGTGGGTGTACACATATTATATCTGTGCATATTCGGGCATGAATTTTTAACTGATTGAGGAGTCATGTAGTATCATCTGATTTTATACTTCCGGTCTTACGCGTGTGTATGTACGCTCATGTATATACACGGGGACAAGGTCTGTACTATTCTCAATTTCATGACCCAAGATGTCCCGTGCGAAATTGCATAATATCTGGGAACGGACACGATACAATTTCGCATGTGAGATCTAGGGTCATTGATTTGCGAATAGAGCCCCACATATATACATACCTATAAAACATAACTAGGTAGGTCGGACGAGGTTAAATGCCGGAATTCCTGCCACGTGTGTATGAGACTCATACAATGTATGACGCGCGTGCTCGTGTTGTAATAAGTCAGTGAAGAATGACCTAAGTCATTTTACGCATGGTAAGAGTAATTATTCCGGGATGTCTGCTGTCATCATGAACTTTCATTTCAAATAGTGTTCATACTGATATACGAACCGCGGAAACCCGACGAGTATTATTTTCTTCGATGTGTGCATGTATGCCTAGATTCGTTTCCGCGACCGATTACGGGGAAACATCCGGCGATGGTATAGTATGTGCTCACTGATCTCTATATAAGATATCAGTATATGTGCTATTCCATCAATTACGACCTTCTCTCATGTAAACGATCATTGATAATACTCGCGAAGTAGGTTGATATTTGATACAACAACGCGAGGCAGATAGTTATTATGAGAGAATAGCCATTCCTGGAAAAATCATGGGGGCCATTCCCTACGGAATCGGTAAAGCAATCATAATAGGTGAATGTATTGGTAGGTAAACAATGCACACAGCGTCTACATACACCCGCCGCGTTCCATTCCGACCACTTAAAGTTGGCGCAAATAATTGTTAGGAAAACAACAGAAGACAAATTTTGATTGGTCACACGGTCATCTTTACCTGCAATTTAGCAGGCCACCAATTAGAACACCGCCAAAAGGCGACTGAAGTGCGCCGATCTTCCGATTCTATGAATCACATTCTATTTATTCGTTCGTCTTCTGTTCAAAATTTGTAGCAAATCAAATATCTGATGTGATTAGAGTATAGCCATCACAAATATACATAGCGATTCGAATAATATGAAATTCTATGAGACTATGATGCGATTACAATAAACTATCCTATAAGATTATACTAGCTTAATCAGATAATCCTTATAGACTTATTGTATATCATGAAGTAAGAATATGTCGCGAGCGGGTATAAGTTAATTGATGTTCTCGCGGATTATTACTCATTCTTCGGCTACCCGGAAGTATGGGAGATAATTAAACTTACCTTCAACTTGTTTCCCCTGTACATACATACTATACGCAATAATATATCTATGAAGTATATATATATACAGCTTGTATACCTACGTATATACATATACCTATGTATGTATAATACACCGCAGCGATGGTGTCGATGAATTTTTTTACAATATCTCGGTGTGTATACTACATCGTATAGTATCGTATCGTACCGTTAGCCGTCACGTTGTTACATAAAACATGGAACGGAACGGCAGATCTAATCATAGAAATGACGTGATATACTTCGGCATTATAGGGCAAAAAATGTATTCTCATTATATTATTATATACATACGTATAATGTCCATACTGCAAAGTATGATTACTATAGTATGTATACTCGTCAATAATAGAAAACAGAGAAACAAAAACTACCGATTTGTTATACTTTCGCATTAAATACCTATCATTTTTAATACTAGTAACAATTGAAAAAAGAGAAGAATAACCGAATTCAAAATTCAATATAAAAATCAAATGCTATGAAAATAAATCGAAGATTTTCATTTATCGATTAATATCGAAAATCAATAATCGAGAAGACGGGCAGCTATCGCCATCTGGCGTACGATGATAAAAACAATAAATAAGAAGCTAACCTAACCTATCCTAACCTAAGAATACTGTCCAAAACGGCGACTATCATTATTTTTGAAAAATAAAGAATGAACAGATTTGAATATGCTGAAGCTAGGCTTCAGATCAACGAAATGTTTCTAACACGAGAAAAAATGGTGAAACTTTACGATGGAGACACAAAGGTATTTGTTGACAGACTGTATGGGGCTGTGAATAACAATAAACGAAAGTAATATTCTAAAATAACCCAAAAAATGTTAATCATTTTTGACAGACTCCTTTCGAGGCGGGTGAATTGGTCTTAACAAATTACAGAGTTTTATGGGGAAGACCCGGTGACATTCCAAGAGGTTTAACGTGCCTATCTTTATATCTGCGCTACATTATATTCTTCGAAGAGGAAACCCCTGGCACGTTCTCCTTTGGTAGAAGTAAAAAAGTTGTTTTACACCTTACCGAACCTGCCATCGGTAATTCATTTCTCTTCATAATTGCATAAGATTTTACATTCTTCGTTTCTAAATCTTTTCAATTATTTATTTTCATCCAAATTTTTCAATTTCTATTTATTTCCATTCATATCTTATTTTCTATTTTCAGACAAAATGCCCGGCCCTATTAATCACAGTGTTAACAATCACGTAAAATTGTCATTCAAAGAAGGCTACGATCCTAATTTTATATCCCATATATCTGACGCCGTGACTAGAAGAGCGTGGGAGCTCATGATTTCGTCGCATACGGCTTTTTCGCCGCAATCTAGCGCGGCAAGAAATAATACGCAGCAAAAATTGCCAGTTATTAAAACTAGGACTGGAATTGTTGGGATCGAGAGAAGCCTTCAGGAGAAACAAAAAGCTACCGACGAAAGCATATCCATGGCTTTCCAGGATCTGCAGAAACTTATGGGAATGGCTAAGGATATGGTCAATATATCAAAAACCATATCCACCAAGATAAGGGTCGGTAGGAATTTTTTTTTTTACATTTTGCGGATTGAAATTTATGAAGATTTATACTGTCAGAGATTTTTAGCACCTTCTTCTTCCAAAACTTTATTCTGAAGAAGTAGAATCTTTTTTTTAACAGTTCTTTATGCTGCATGTCAGGAAACTTTAACTTCGAACATTGGAACATTTGAAACAAAAAAAAACAATAATAAACAGGATCAATATAATCGAACTGTTATTTATTTTTCAGGAAAAGCAAGGTGATATAACCGAAGATGAAACTGTGAGGTTTAAATCGTATTTGATGAGCTTAGGAATTGACGATCCAGTAACGAGAGACGCTTATAAAAGTAGTAACGAATATTTTAGACAGCTGGCCAGAGAGTTAGCGCAAATTTTGGAAGAGCCTTTGAGGGTTTGTTTTCATTTCTTACAGCACAGGATTTTTCCGATTTGGGATTTCCCGGTCATTGGTCAGAAAAGATTCCAACGAATCTTAGAAGGTTCTTAAAACTCTTTTCATCTCAATTTTCTTTATCTCCATACAGGAAGTTGGCGGTATGATGGCACTGACGGACGTTTACTGTAGAGTGAACAGAGCCAGAGGTTTAGAGCTCTTGTCTCCCGAGGACGTTTTGAATGCCAGTAGACAATTAGCTCCGCTTCGTCTGCCAGTTATTTTAAAAACTTTTGAGAGCGGCGCGATGGTTCTGCAGCTGGAATCTCACAGCGAGGAAGCCATCGTCGAAAGTGTAGAAGCTTTGGTGAGTTAGCGATAAGATTTTCACGGTCGATTGATACTGAAATTCAACTTTGGATGAAAAATTTATTGATTTTTATTTCCAGCTTGAGGAGAAGGGCTCCATAACTGTCGCGGAGCTTGCCCAATCTGAAGGAATATCTATTCTCCTAGCTCGTGAAAGACTGATAGCTACCGAACAGCACGGAAAAGCATGCCGAGATGATTCTATTGAAGCGCTTAGATTTTATCCTAATTTATTACTCACAAGGTGTTGAAGGACTTTACAGAAGTTTAAAAAATTGATGTAGAAAGATGGGAAAATATTTTTTTAATTATTTCATTTCGTGATATTATAGGAAGTCATATTATATTTATGATTATTGGGTACGAAAAATA
Source organism: Phymatocera aterrima (assembly GCA_963170745.1). Taxonomy (NCBI): domain Eukaryota; kingdom Metazoa; phylum Arthropoda; class Insecta; order Hymenoptera; family Tenthredinidae; genus Phymatocera; species Phymatocera aterrima. Next base: position 1,671,579 of record OY720671.1, read on the forward strand.
GCGCTGATATTTGAAAGCTTTACTATTGTTTCAGGTAGGCGAAGAAGGGAGTTTTTTTATTTTTCGTTGCCGTCATTTTTTAACAATTTTTTTGTTTGTTTACTACGAAAAGAGATTGTATAGCCATGTATATTAGGTATAAATATTAATCAATTATTGCTATAGTATGAAATAAAAAATGCTTGTATATTTATGTGCCTTTGTGTAATTTAGGCTGTTCAAAATATAAAACTGCTGATGAAGGAATGCGATCTAGACGATCTAGATCAATCTTTGATACATAATACCTAGATATATTATTGATAATAAAATTCGTCTTTTCTGAGAATTTATTATGGATTTGGAGATTCGCATTTCCTTTTTGATCATCCTTCGTTCACAATATAAAAAAATTCCGGACTCGTTTGATCACACTCCATTTTATCTCTTTCTTTTTTTGGTTTTTTATCTTTTTTTTTTTTTAGGTCAATTTTATGGATCTTTGATTGAAAGAATAAACAGTATGTAATTATTGAAACAAACTGTTGGAAATAATTTCTTTTCGTTTTCGAGAATTGAAGGCAACAATTTTTGAAAATTGTATGGAATTGAAATTCGACAACTTTATTCAATTCCATATTCATATGCGCTTGAGTCACAAGTGAAATATTCTATTCCAAATATGTAATTACAGATTTTGTAAAACCAACACCGTGACTTACATATTGATCTTTTTGAATATCCCGCGTAAAGAATTCCAATATGACGTCACGAGCTCCAGGGCTCCAGCATAGACTTATAGAGATAGACTGAGCGCTCTTATGGGCAGCTTGAAGCTGACATATACGGGACAGAGATATGCCGGGAGTACTCTTCTCTCTGTCTGACGATATTGGTGGTGGGGATCGAGGCGGTAGAGGAGAAATGGAGTTGAATGAGGGGAAATCACGCGCTCGTATATGTATATGTATGTATGAAAAGGTATGAATGGATATGTATTAATTACTTAACCCAACTTCAAATAATACCATTCTGTTACCTTCTTATTATATTATTTAATCACAATAATAAACAAATTAAACATAATCCGTGAGCGGTGAAGGAAAACATGAAGAAAACAAATGCGTATTTGACACGCGCGAGACTAGAGATCAGTGGTCCCACCTCCACTGCTCCCTTGTCTCCCACCATGACACCGATTGAAAAGAGAAAGGAGTACTCCCGGCATATCTCTGTCCCGTATATGTGAGCTTCAATGCCTCTCACGGGAGCGCTCAGTCTATCTATATAAGTCTATGGGCTCCAGGCGTTGAGTGTCATGGACGTAGGAATACGTCCATGTTGAGTGTAGATACCCTTCTACACTCAACGCTCCAGGTTTTGAGTTTAAAAATTTCGCCACCGTCCGACTGGTGTCTGCTGGTGTATACGTTGAGTGTAGAAGGGTATACACTCAACGGTGTATACCTATACGTCTATGGTGAAATAGATAGTTATGAATAGAATTAAAATTTAGGAAAATATATAAACAAAATTTGGGTTAATAAAATTAGAAAATTGTTGGTTTGTTCTTCCGTATATAATCACAGCGCAGGATTCAGACTCTAAGAGTTCAGGGATTCGGAAAGTAAAGTATTCCGTAAGTTTTTCAACCAATTTTAACGATCCCGGCTCATCTTTAGGTTATGTTTACATATTACCCTCGATCATTCGTTTCATCTCCTGTTTGAACTTTAGAAACCTACGTACCTGACCATTCGCGTTTAAAAACACCGAGATGAATAATTCCGCCATTATATTTCTCCGCTGCAACCTACCTTTCCGATCCTCCGCAAACGTATGAAATAAAACTTATAGCGTTTTTTAGGTTATATTTACATTTTTTCTTCCTTCTCCTTAAACCTCATCGTATTCTATTCACAAACACTGTGGATCTCCGGTCTTGTACTATATTCTCATAAAAGTCTTCCAACACATTACAATTTTCAATTAATTATAACCCCGAAAATCTTCATCCTACATTTTTTGCATCACTTTAAGTCGTAAGTTTTTGTTTTAAGGTTAGGTTCTCTAAAATTTTTTTCATACTTCATTTATCTTTCTACGTTTCCAAGATCATATATTATTTTTCTCTCTTTTCGATCAATCAACGAAATCCTCTTCTGCCAAATTTTCCAAATCTCAACCTCTCGATATTCTTTCCTTCATAATATAGCCCTGAATTCCGAGAACAGGTTTGGACAATGATGCTTTGAATGGTCTGAGCTAAACTAAACTCTGTGACAGTTTGGACAACGACGCGTTATCATAGTACCTCTCTTTAAACTTCTCTCTTAACGTCGATGGGATTTATTGAAGATGAATTGCGAGAGGTGTCAAATCTGTGTCATAATGTGGTCGAAGGTAGCCGTCTCGTCTCCTGCGTCCAGTCTATGGTTCGGGTGGAAATAACGTGAGATAATTTAAATATTCGTTCATCAATTACCATTCATGATGACAATTTGAATAACGGCAATAATAATTTGCAAACGTATTTATTTATCTATTTATTATTTACAGGAAAACTGTGTTTAAAAGAATCGTTGTTTGCGCACAATTCCCAGAAGATTATCCAGAAACTCCTCTGCTAGTTGAGCTGAAGAGTAAAACACTTTCTGAAAACTTACTCGCGGGTTTGACAAACGTTTGCGAACAGGAGTGTAAAAAAATCTTGGGAAAAGCACAGGTGCGATTTTATAAACAGGAAAGAAAAACACAAGAATAATTCTCCTTCAATTAAAATCGTTATGCTGTTGTTGTTTGATGTTTTCTTCTTTTTCTGTAAATGTTTTAGATCTTACCGGTTTTAAAATGCATCCGGAACTTTATCCATGAAAATTCACTCTGTTGTTGTTACGACGAAATATCGAGTTTGAAAAAATTGTTAACCGAATGCGACAAGCTGCAGTTGAAACAAAAAACATCTAGTATTAATCTGAAGGTTTATCAAGGATTGTATTATTTCAAAACCAAGATATTGGTCCCGGACAATTACCCGGACAGCGCCGTCAGGTACTGATGACGATACAACGATATTCATTGTATTCTCATGGCAAACAATAATAAAAATCAATTTTAAAATCCTAATCTTGCATAAATTATATTATTTTCAGCTTGGAAGACGTTGACACAAACTTTCCCCCAGTTTTCACAAGACATTTGATCGGCCAGGCTAAAGAGCTCGGAAGGAGGTGCGTGGAACCGCCGTTAAAAAAAGTCCCTAAACAACCGCCGTTCAAGCCGTCACCTTCTCTGTGCACGGTAGCATCTTTCTTGATAAGGTGAAACGAATTTTCTAGATCTGATCTCTATTTGAATTCATGTATGGCTTTGAATCTTCCAGTCTTTTTTCTTCTCATCGTTATTATTATTATCATTATTCTTATTTAGGACAGCGAAGACTCTCCCTAATCAGCATTGCCAGCTTTGCAGAGGTCCGTGTCTACCTCAAAATCCCGAGGATGCCGTGACCGACGTAAATGCTGACTTGCACGTCGAGAGATTGTACTGCAGTCATCTATTTCATCAACAATGTCTTGTAACGTATATGAAGACTCCACCGTTTCACGGTAAGTAATGAAATATTATCCAAAGATTGACTTTTGCATTTGTTTCTTCAAATGATTTACTATTTTTACAAAAAGTTTGTCTTAAACTAACGGTTTTTTTTTAATTGAAAACGCGTGAACAACTATAAATCGATAAAAGATTGGATCCCTTCGGAAGATAAACTTTTTCAATATCGTAGAATACTTAATTGACCAGAATTTTTAGCTAAATATTTTAGTTTTTACCGTTAATTATCGTCGGTTGAGATTTAAAAAGTATAAAATCAAATTTATCCGATATTAGAGCCTTCGTCTTTCTCTAACTCTTTTCTAAATTTGTTGAGAATTAAAAGCCGAGGGGAAAAAATCGATTTTCCAGGAGGGAAGAAGTGTCCCGGTTGCGGTCAGAGAGTATATCACGACAAATGGTCGGTAAGCGAACGGCTAGCGGAAGATCGTTGGGCCCATGAACAAGCTCGAATTCGTGAATTAGCTGAAGTCGCCGATTTCTTTGAATAGGATAATTTTTTACCGTTTATAACACGAATAATAATCTCTAAAGATATACCTACTCTGTTACGATATAAATAAATAAATGATTGAATATGTAAAATATGCCGGTAATGTTTTTCATGATATCAAAAGCATTAGATGGAAAGTGGATGAAAAACAACCAGCGAAGAAGGTAACAAATATTAAAAAATCTTCGGTTTCCTTCAAAAGCACAAAAAGAAAGGTGAAGCAATATACAGATATATGTTTCGTTCTCGTTTTCTTTTACTTCTTATATGTTTCTCTTCACTCCGAAATGCGAAGAAGAAAATTAATTTTATTAGTTCGACTAATTTCCCACAAGATAATAATTCCATAAAGTATTAAATAAAATAATGAAATGAATGAACGATTAAATAAATAGACTGATTTCCTATGCATCACGGGTGATAGCGATTAACGAACATAAAATTGGAGGAAAAAAAAAGGAAACAAGAGGAGAACCATTGTCGTACAATATTTAGATAAGAAATTTAGTATAGGCATTTGAAATACCTTGAGAATTACGACATCATTATAAAAAAATACAATACATGTAATACATATTATACCTACATTATAATCATATTAAAAAAATTACCATTAACGGTAGTTATAATAATCAATATTATTGTCGTTATAACTATAGTTATTATTATTATTATTATCATCATAACAATTATTGATATTCCTATTATATTGAAATAGTGATGTCCGAATTTCTGTCTAGTGTTTAGTTTGAGTATTGATCTTCTTCACCGCCCTCCACCATCCGCCATCCACTGCCACCCGCCTCCTTCTTCAACTCATCTACTTCCCTACCAGCCTTCCCTCTTCTCTTCTCTTCTCTTCTCTGTAGTATAAGTATATCCCTCAAGCTTTTACCCCCCCCCCCCCCCCCCCCCCCCCGCCGCGTTTCTCCTACGCCTCTACTTCTACTTGAGACCGTCAGCTGCTACGTAATAATACATATTATTACATATATTTTGCTTATTTTACGTACAAAACGCATAAGTAGGCGTTTTGTAGTGATAGATACGCTGTTACGTGGTAAATTTACGTATATACTACGTATACGTAAGTGTTTGGATCCGTTGGCTGGGAATCCCACCCTGGTGAAAATAATTTCTACGAATTTTTAGGGAATTTGGAACATTGCAGGTTTCCGTGCGAAATTGTAGAAATCGTATACTGTTTCATAAGGAGATTGTAGATTTTGATAAAACTTCTTGGTTTTTCATTTTCGAAAAAAAAACCACAACGTACTACAATTTTTCATGAAAATCTATTCATATATTTGCGATTTCGTACAAAACATTTCCAAAAATGTTGTACTTTTTATAGTAGTCGAAATTTTCAATATTCGGGCTGAAAATTTTGCTTCCGGAAAATTCCCTTACCACTTAAAGCAAAAAAACAGCAAAAAATTTTAGATTTTGTTTCGTCAAACAAAATTGCAGCGGGAAAATCATTTGAACATTCATTCGATTCGTCTAATTCTGAAAATTTCAAAATTCGTAATTTATCGTCGGCAATACAGGTATATGATGTAATGGACAAATAAAAATATAACAATTGATAATTCATAATACCGTAATAATCACGAGAATTGATATACTGCTATAATTATCGTGAAAGAAGTAAAACAAGAAAAAAAGAATGCCTATATTTCTGCCTAAAATTCATACCCATACATCCGTAGATAGATACGACATAGATATGCAACGTAAAGAACTATACATGCGTGTACGACATAGTATAGTAGATTTGATGCGAGCTAGTGCACGCGATGCAGACCACGAGGCGCCGGAAAGACGAAATACTACGACTCATTGATTTTTCACGGTTGTAAGTATTTGTACATAATATGAGCGCAGTGACCGCCTCCTTTCTCGTTCGTCTATCCATCCATCTCCCTTTCCCGCCTTCTTTTCTTTCGTTCTTGACTATTGTTTATGCCTACAAATGAATATGCCTACGTAGGAGGTATGCGTGTGTAATGCAGCTGGGAGTGAATGAAGTAATTCATGAATGCATAATATTAAGATAGCGCAGCTCACGATCGTCGCGGACGTGATATTATATACCTACATCGCGGATCAGGTGAAGGTAGGTAGATAGGCAAGCATGTGTACGGATCAGGGTACAGAGATATACGCAGTGAGTCACTTATCGGCTGACCGCAAACTAACTCATACTATTACGCGCATTAGACTGCTGCCATGTATCCGTGAGCAAATGCATAGTTGCGAGGGTCGAGTGCCAAAATACTGGTCTAACGATTGGTTGGCGGAGGAAAAAAAAGCAAACGAATAAATAAGACCGCGCGAGACGATATAATTTTCTTTTTCTTCGTATCACTGAATATTATACGGCGATAGTATAACAATACGATCTATTATAGTATGACATACGCACGATGGTATAAATCGCGTGCAGTTAACGACGCGTAATTGTAACCTATGCATAGCATATAATGTAGCCGGGGTGGTATGATAATTGCAATACATTTTTGGTGTGTGGATATATATTAATACGACGAAAAAAGTGATACATAGAGATTGTATGTTATTCGGCGGAAAAATAGATATATATATACATATAGCACACGATTGTCTCTGTGTGCATGAGTACAGGGTGTCGAGGACGAATAAATATACACTACATATACAACGCATTTCAGATGTTTATTTCATGAATGATCGAAACGAGATGAAATGAGCAATAAAAAGATGTGAAAAACGATTATGATAATATGTCGAGTATGTTACGACATCGAATAGCTTCATCGTTGAATGAGAATCTGTGCCATCGGGTTGACAATGAGAAAAGATTACATAATGAAAGTAGACATTGATTCTCTGTTCGATATAGTAAAGCCGACACTATAGCACACATATCTGCTGCATGCGATAGCATAAACTCCCATCCTGCAATCGCCCACGTGTTACATGCTTTCGGTTATATAAAGGTTCAACGATCCACGAGATCCATTAGACATAATTGTAAAGCGAGTGCCAAACTCCGCGGGGAATATGCCTACTACGCTATACTATACGAATATGTGGTAAAAATGGATAGAAGAAGAAAGAAGAAAAGAAAAATCGATAATTGAGTATCGTTTTTTTGAAGTTTCGCGCCCACGTCGGTCTCTGATTTACCGACGGCGTTAAAAGACAGTCGAGCATCACGTGTGCATTCGCACCCGTGTTCGCACCATACAGCGACGTGACATTCGTTGATTATTGTCGTTCATCATTTGTTTAGATCGCTGTGTCGCGATGGGCATGGAAGATTTGCGTCGCGTGCCCTAGCCTGGCGGTGATTTTTTTCCCCGCTCAAACTGTTAAGACTCTGTGTGCAGTACTGTAGTCATACGGCGTTTAGCTGTTTAGTCAAGCGTCAATGCGTACGCGCGTCTTTTCCCGCTCTCGGCTCAGTTAGTTTTCTCCCCTGTTCTGCCTCTCCTGCTTCTGATAGGTAGTTATTATATTTTGAATAATAATATTCGAACTCTTGACCCCTCCCACTGTGCGTCGCGCCGTGAAGTTAACCGTCAAACACAGTAAACAGTACAATGATGATAATAATACGTCGTGTTCATTATCTACTTATGCATCGTAAAGCGTCCGTGACGTAATTGTAGGTCCGCAAAGTAATGTATGTCTAAAACGAACGGTGCTCAACGTACATACGCGAACGCGCCGGGATATGGGGAGGTGAGAAAATTTATCGCCTTCTCATACGTAAGTTCGTTCCAAAGTAGATACATACTTATACCTACTACGCGGGGATGTACAGAAGGCGAAAAGGAATAAACACACCTGGAGCGTGAAGTGAGGTCCGTGAAACAGATGTAAGTGAAGTGAAGTGAAGTGAAGTGAAGTGAAGTGAAGTGAAGTGAAGTTAGTTTCCGCGCGTGTGTGCCTACGTATCGCTGTGTATTCGTGTTTCTGTTCACAGTCGTCGAGTTGCGTAGTCCGTGTGTGCAAATACGAGCTGATTTATTTCGGCAAACAGTATCGGCTCTGTGTGTATTGCATTGCAATAAAAATAAGGCTTTGTACTCGGAACGCGGTCCTCTAGGAAATTCGGATCGGTTTAGCCAACAAATTGGAAGGGAGGCCTGCAGCAGCAGCAGCAGCAGCTATTTAGGATCTACGATGGTGAGTTGAATGGATTTAAGCTTTCATTGTACCAGTGTTTGTTTCCCGCAACAACCAATATCGGAACAGCTGGTGAAACTTCTCTCCCATTGACATCGAATTTCAATCATCCGAGTACAACATAATTCATTCCCGAGTGTAGGATTAGACCAAAAATTACGCAGCGATCGAGCGTAGCTATCTTTTCTTATCTTGGCTCGTCGGCATTCGCATTATTTACTTAGAATTCAGCTGCGTTACGTTACGCGCAACGACCCTAGGGACGAGCGTCGACCCTGGCGTCTAGTCTACAGGATTTTATATCTGTTATCTCCGGCCGTAGCATAAATATCGCGACAAAATGCAGCCCCCACATCCCCACCTTATTTAGTTGAGAAGGTGAAGTCGCGTCTGGGCATAAGGAAGACCGGCTCGTAAAGTAAACTGGGCGAAACGATCTCCGCCCTTTTTCTCCTTTTAGCCGCCACCCACGCTTACGCATCGCGGCTATGTCACCGTAGAAATAAAGGTGAACGGATAGCTCGCCTTTCATTTCATCAGCCGATCTCTGTGTCCATAGTATTCATTCCGACTAGACGCTAAACGTACTGAACCGGTCCAACGGTACACACACACCTAATACCGTGTTTTTACCAATCGTTGTTTTTCTCCGCATGTTTTCAAAACTGAGCGTGAATTTCTCCGCTCTTCTTTCTCCCTTTCTATCATTTACCGCTCGCTTCTTCAATTTGTTATATGCTCTCCCTTCTGCGGCTACGATTATCATCATTATCGGTTTCATATTTGTCGTTGCGACTTAACTATACCGGAAAGCTAAAAACAAGACGAAGGAATGAAGCTCGTGTGGAAAAGAGAGATGCATGCAGTGAGGTGGTAGCTCGTATTGTTATTGCAAGACATTGTAGACCATATATCGGACCGTTGACCGAAGATTTATTCGAATTCCGAAACACCGGTAATAACGAATAAAAGTAACAGTTGCGGCGCCTCTAGTCTCGTGGTCCAGCAGTAGCAACTTCGAGGCGTGACAATGACGAGGGAATTGCTCGAAAACCTCGAAGTCTGGTCTTGAGGCTCTCTCGATGGAGTTTTATTTCGTATAGTTGGTAGATATCGACATTTCATAGATAGCTGTGCACTTATATACCTATGTATACTACACTCACATACATACGCGTGTGATATGCTACTAGGAAACGTATAAGGATTTCGTGACTGAAGTGCATTAAGGATTTCGCCAACCTATACCCGTATGCGTACATATGTATATCTATACATATTTTATACAGCTAAATACACCACGGCTAAAAATACACTCCAGACAGATTGGCCGCAGTATATTTCTGGCATCAACGGCTATAGTTCCTTCATTTTCATCTTCCTATTATTCGAATTTTCTTTCACTATCATCCTCTGTACATTCTTACCGAACAGGTGTATAGGCATGCATGTATATACATGCGTAGAAAGTAAAGAAACGTATATGTACATACTACAGTTTTATCGATGAATGGTATTGTATACATAATACACGAAAAAAATTATCATTCGCTTCGGGTCTTGATTGATTTATTATCTTATATTTATATGAATTGTTCCGTTCCTCTTTTCTCTTCTTCATGTTCGAACTCATAACTGGCATCACAACTCGTTGATCACTGATTATAATAGCTGAGATTTCTCGATCCTTAATTCGCGAATTATGATGATTATGAGGATATATTCGCTTTGTAATAATCATCGCCAAACGATCTTCGGGGCTTCGGGTTCGCGTGCGTTACGGATATAACCAACATGGCATATCTTCTCTTCTCGGAACTGGATAAATGCTTCTCATGCATTAAATTCGCGCGAATTTCAAAGCCGCGGCGAGTTCTTCGTTCTTTTTTATTTTGCCTATCACCGCAAATAACTGCGAAACGGAACATTTGGTTTGTCACTTTATCTATCTTGTCGTTGTCGTTGCGTGTTAATCCTCCGATTAATTTTCGTTTTCCCGAATCGTTCTGTTCTCATTTTTCATTCACCTCGTCTTATAGTCAATCTTCTCCACCTCCTTCAGCTCTCAATGTTCCGAGCCATGGGCCTGAATATTCACCCGCGGATCGAGTGACCATCAGCTATATTCGGAGCGATTTCCAATGATCGCACATGCGATTCCAAGATTGCTCTTAGATGCAAATTTTTCAGCGATTTTCATGCAAATACCAAACGCGATTTAAATTCCTCCATTTTCGCAATTTCAAACGATTTCGCGTCCGTTCCAAGCGATTTTCACGTCGATTCTGCAGAAGTCATTTTTCTTCGCAAAGTGGTTTGGGGGTTTCCAGCAATCCCATGCAGCCGCCTTTCGCCAAAAATTGAGCGAGAAAACGTTATTGTCGGTTCCCCCGATGCATTATATCTATATATAGTTATGTAATTATATCGGATGCGTATGTATACCTATAATATATACCTACGTGCGGCGCGTGCCCACAACGCTTCACAATACTCACATGCACTCAGGTTTATTTGTTTCTTCATTTTTTCTTCATTCCTATTTCATTCCCACTTGCCTAAAACTATACCTAAGCATGTACATATACGTACGTACATAGGTATGCATACCGCGTGTGCCGGCACGCGCGATATGTATCGCGCCGACCGACTGCAAAGTGTCTTCGGTCATCGGGCCGCAAAGCCGCGGGCAGCTAGTGGCAAAAAGTTATAGCGACATAAGCGCAGCAGCAGGAGACAGAAAGCAGGTATAAGGTAGAAGGTAGAAGGTAGAAGGTAGAAGGGAGAAGGGAGAAGGCAGAAGGCAGAAGGAGGTAGGCAGACGGCAGGCAAATTAGACTAGACCTACGTGTGAGAAGGCCTCCTCGAGCCGCCAGAGAGGAGTAGAAGAAGGAGGAAAGGCTTTTCCGATCGATGAAAAGAAATAAATCTACAGCACGTCGCGCCGCGCCGCGCCGCGCCGCTCCGCTCTGCTCTGTTACTCGACCGCAGTCCTACGGTCTTGTGAAATCATTTAGCCTCAATTAATGCTTGACAATGAATCTGTGACGACGATGGTATAATCGGGGGTATAATCAAATTTCTGATATTCCCTAGAGTTCGATTTCATTCATACGATCTCCCGAATATATATATACTCTGCGGGTTGGAATTTCGTGCGTGTATACATATATCCTGCAATATAGGTATAAATGCGCGAGTGCACGGGATTGGGAGAGCCTCGGAACGCGTATAATCTATGTCTACACTACCTATTATAGTTGGAGTATGAAACCCCGAAATTCAATACGATCTACCGCAATAAATCGCAATATCCCGCGGTACAATTGATTGCTCGGCGCGAGGTCCGAGGTATTGGAATAGTTCGCCCGCCGTTCTTTCACAAAATTAAATAGCTGTAGGTTAGATGCATAGCATCGCAGTATATATACCTACATCTATTCACATGCATGTGTTACATATTCCTCTCGATCTCTGGCGGCTCAGTCGAGGGGTATAGTTAGTAGCGTTTGTAACTATTATGACTGTTGCCGCCTCTTCAGAGCTGAGAGAGAGAGAGAGAGAGAGAGAGAGCGAGCAATGAGGAATGTGGAATGAGGAGGAATGAGGAATCTCATGCGATTGTTATATCATAATCCCTTTCATGCCACAGCTACGCACATACATATATACATGTAGCCTCAATACACGACTATTATATATATACATATATATATATATATATATATATATATATACTAATTGTAATCACTACGCATAGGTACAGCTATCTGTGCGCCTGGTCTCCCTACAACTCTCCCTCGATCCTTTTTAAATACATATACATAGATTATATACATATGTATATATATATATATATAGGTGCATACGTGCGTTATATATAAGACAAAACCCTGCAGCGACGACTCGTATCAGCATCGGTGCACCCAGCAAATAACGATCCTATATATTATTCTACATAGGTATATGCATACGCGTGTAGTTTCGTATGTATGTACCTATATTAGATACTTGGATTGTTCAAACTATATCGCATGATGTATATATATATATACATACAACTATATCAGGATTCCGAGATACATCGGAGGAAGAGGAAGAGAGAGAGAGAGAGAGAGAGAGAGAGCTGCTCACTCCCAAACTGACAATAATCATATTCATACCTACGTATGATATAATCAGGCGTGATCCCTTCCAGATCCCAAATACCGCAGATATATGTATGTATGTATGTACATAAATTAGTATAGGCCTATCATATCCGGACGCATTGGGGAATACCGCGGTATGTGGATTCCGAAATATATATATAGCGTCCTTTTCTCCACTTTTTCTCTCTTTTTCTTCTTATTCTTCCGGATTTTTTCTTCCCATCTTCGTATCCGGGCTTTTGCAATTTTGTCGTGCAATCTCTCCCTGCCGAAACGAGATGCAGCTTTATTGTTAGATTAGAGTATACTACGATATTGATCATACAGGTGGATATAATAATTGAATCACTGCACTTGCCTATGCCGTGTGTCGATTTTTTTTTCCAAACATTTACCGATCGATTTGATCAGTTCTGTTTTTTTCCCCCTTCTTCGTATGTTCGGGTTAACAATTTCGTGCGATATCATGATTTTCATTCGCACGATTTTGTTGATTCGAGGTTTCATATGAAATCTATAATTAAGACTCGCAGGAAAGAGGAGTGAAGGAAGAGGGGTACAACGCTCTTCGCCGCGAGAAACGAAAAAGATCGTCGTTCGTCATGCAAATATATATATCGATATAATAATAATATATATATGTATATATATATATATATACTTATCAAATACCTAACACATGTCAATATCGATTGGTCGATCGATTGCAGGTTTTCACGCGGGTATCGAGTAAATTTGTTAATAATCGCGACTTCGCATATACGTGTATATATATATATATATATATAAGTATATGAAATCGCAATGCAATCTATACTTCCATATATACTCATCTCGCTTCTTCGTCTTCTCATTTTTTTATTACAGGTAAACAGCGTGTATATACTATACGTATCTATATGTCGTGTGTATCTATGTATGGTATCATGCATACATACACGCGTTATGGAATTTTATTACTTTCTCATGTACTATCCGTAGACGCGCACATATGTACCTATGTAACTATCGAATATGTATACCATGAGGCATTTCTTCGACTGCCATTTCACCTCCTCTCATAAAACGCGCATACACGCACGCTTTTAGTATATATACACCTAGCCATGTATAAACTCACATGAACTTGCGATGCAGGCGAATAGAGTCGCGAAACTATACGTAGACACGTGACCTCCTCGTATCATATAGTCACGCGGGTATACAACTAATGTATATACCTATATACAGCACACCTCGTGCGGCATTGATCATCGTTGAAAACTAAAAAGGTTGTAAAACTTGCGCGGTGGTTATCCGTATAGCGTACCGAATAGCCATAACTATATATACATAGAATATATAGAACATATGAATACATAGGCATACAGATATATAATAGACAGACGGAGAAGGAAGACAAACTCAGCTATCGCGGTACCTGTATACCTAGATAATAGCAGCAGTGATACAACTTGAATGATGGCCATTCGTTCATCAATTTATATTCAATTTTCTATAGTATAAGTACATAACTCAAAGATACTATAGAAATACTTCTAGAGACGCGTGAGTGTGCGTGCGCGCGCGCGCGTTTCTATTTATTGTTTGTTCTTTTTTCTTCTTCGTCGTGTCTATATCATACACACACCCACCTGGCGCTAGCACGAAGTTTGCGCTACAGGCCGAAGCCGAAGCCGAAGCCGAAGCCGAAGCCGGAGCCCAGGTGTATCTACGTACATCGGGAAAAACAGCTCCGCCACCCTTGACTGAGCTGCGTCGCAGGAGGAGGACTGTGCGGAGGGTGTAGGTGCCGGTTACTGTGCATATGCGTACTCGTACTCGTATACTACATATATTTATATACCTCCTCCTGCCACGGCGTCATCCGCCTACTACTACTACTACTACTACTACTACTACTACTACATACATACTTGGATGAAAAAACAGTTTTTACCAAATATGCAGGCTCTGTTGTAGATTATAATTTGGAAAGGGAGCTCAAGCCATTCTTGTACAGTCGCCGCATGTCAGAGGTATACGGAGTTCTGGACTTCTTTCCTTTCTGATCTTCGTTCTCAGTCGTTGACTAACGACGGGGGGGGGGGGGACCTCCCTACGGAAATCGGATTTTTGTCATTTTTCGTACTCGCGGCACGCGAAGCTCGGAACTTGAATATGTAATCGATCGACAACTGTGATTATAATCTTCGATGAGAATCGCACTCTCGTTGTGGGTTATGATTATACGTGTATCGCCCCCATTTTTTTTCCTCAATCTTTTCTGAATCGTGAGATTCGGAAATCCCCCAAACCTCGACGTTATTCCTGTTTCGAATACAGAAGACGGAGGTTCGATCCGTTTCTCTTTTTTCCTCTCATTCGTCGATCGTTCGGCGTTAGATATACTATATTTATACCTACTGGAATAATATACACCAACTATGATACATATATATATATATATATATTATACCCGCAAGATATAAAAATACGGGAATATGCGAGGAAGAAGAATCGAATCATTCATTCATATGTGCTGGGTCGAGGGGCGGGCAATCGCAACACTCGTAACCAGAATTATCTGAGTCTGATATTTTTTCTGCAATAGCGATAATTAATTGACCAATAGGCGTTAAGCTTTAGCCGAAAATGCGGTAGTCATTGGTGTACACCCCTTGCTTCGTTCATGTTGCGTTTGTTTTGCGAGGTTCGCTGTATAATATACATGGAGAGCATGGAATTCGTCATTGGTGCAAATTGCATTGATTCATTATTGAAACACCCGTCCGCCGCATGTGTAATTTATATTTTTGATTGAATCGAGTATATATCCATGTATAACTATATCGATACTCTTCGATCGAAAGTATAAGATATTGTTATTAATATTATATATATATATCATATTCTTCCTCGCCTGCACTATTTTCTCTCTCTCTCTCTCTCTCTCCCTCTCTCTTTTTTCTTTCTTTTTTTCTTGTCTCTCCTCTGATATGTGCTTATAGTTACCTCAAATTGTTAAGCTTTTCAGCTTCTAACCTCCATTATTATTATTACTTTATTTTTACTATTACTTTTCTCTATGTGTGATTTTTCTCACTCTTTGTAATCTCGTTTTTCCGCACCGCCCGGTGCTTGTATAATATTGTTATAGACACAAGTAAATAAATATCTATCTATCTATCTATCTATCTATCTATCTATCTCTCTCTCTCTCTCTCTTTTTCACTCTCTTTCTCCATTTACGTCGTTCTCCAACGTGCAGCAGCGGATTCTTCCCGCGATCATGCTGATATACTATTATATATAGTTATATATACAGTCGAACAACTGACGATGTTCACGTATATCAATTCGAATTACATTGCACGCGATTATATGATCATTTGATAATTATTCTTCCGAATTTTAAAAATTTTTCTTCTGTTTTTTTTTGTTTTTTCCGACTTTTTCCAAAACGCCGGACAACGGAGCTCGATTCTCATGCTCCACCGGTTTGCGGATACTGGATACAGTACAGTTATATCATAGGTTCGCATCATAACACGAGGATCCGCCCTAGTAATCACTTATTTGTAAATTCAACGCCCGTTGTTTTACAGATTCATTCATTCATATGAGGCTGATCAAGCTTACGTAACGGGTCGGGTTTCGTTTTGGCGATTCGGGGAATATCGACGACGGGGTCGCCGGTTTGCGACGGAGGCAAAAACAAGAAAAAAAAAAAACGAAGAAATCGCCGAATTTTGTATTCGTCGACGAAATTTCTTGAGACGATCATTTATCTTCCGGTTTTCCCCCCCCCATACGTTTTTCGTCGACGCGTTGCACATACGTGTATTGTATAATACCTATCATACGAAATTGCGGGTTTGGGAAATTTTCAAAGATGCAAGACACGGGCATTATAGGTATACGTGCAGATGATGCACGACGAATGTATGCTACATGCGTCGAGAGACAACAGTATAGGTAGACCTATTATCCATCGATTCATTCTACATATATATATATATACATATATCTCGAGAAAGAGAAAGAGAGAGAGAGAGAGAGAGAGAGCTGAGATCGTCTAGCATAGATATAACGCACTATACATATACACTCATGTGATAGATACGTATACTATACTATAGCATTGTAGTATTAGATAGTATGTGTGATGTAACCTATAGAGAGAAAGAGATAGAGTGAGAGAGAGAGAGAGAGAGTATAGAATAGAGTAGTAAGAGTAGCAGAAAGACGTCGTCGTCTTCGTCGTCTTCGTCGTCTTCTTCGTCGTCTTCGCCGTCTTCATCGTTTTCGTCGTCTTCGTCGTCTTCGTCGTCGTCGTCGTTATCATCGGGAACATCGTCGTCGGTCGTCGGTATCGTCGGCGCGGTTCTGGTTGCGCGTAGCGGCAAGGTGTATAGGTGTATGCGTACGTATAGAACACGATCCTATCCTCTCCTATATCCTATTCTATAATACATATAGGTATGTATGTGTATATCTATGTATATTCAAAGTCGCGCGCACGTAGAAACACACACACCTACCTCCGTTCCGTCTACCTATGCATCACGCGCGCACACACACACACACGCGCGCATTCGTGCGTATATATATATATATATATATATATAAATTTATATGTATGACATATATGTATACATATACATGTATACCTACACTCTCGCAGGACCGAGAGAAATACCACGGTAAGCCGCTGCCGCGAAGCCTGTGTGTATATAGGTATATACGCGATACGTATGCACACACGCGCGCGCGCGCGCGCGCGCACACGGATACATGAACCGCGCACACATTCAAACGGACCCGACGACTTTGGCTGGCGAACCTGCCGACTACTGAGTCGACAGCCAGTCTCCGATGAGCTCCCCAACAAACAGCCCATGCAAGTTTTACGGGCTGGTTGCCGCCGCTCCGGTATCAGAAACACACAAAAAAAGAAACACACCCTTTTCGAATAAATAAATAAATAAATAAATAAATCGATCGATCAATCAACAAATAAATAAATAAATAAATAAATAAACAAACAAATATTTATGTATATATATGTATATATATATATATATATCAAATTATTATTATTATTGCTATTATCATTATTATTATTATTATTATTATTATTATTACTATCATCATCATCGTCATTATCGTCATCAATATCATTATCGAGTATTACGATTGATAATTGATGATTAGATAGAAAAAAGCGAGAGAATCATCACGTATTTAAAATTGCAGTATATGTATATATATGTATATATATATATATATATATATATATATATAGATAGATATATGTATGTATATTAAAAAAAGAAAATTAAATTGAATCAAATTGGATAAACCGGCTAAAATAATGAATAAATAACCGAAACGAAAAAACGAACGTAAAGAAGTTGGAAGGAAAAAAAAGCGCGAAGAGGGAAGAAAGAAAAGGGGGTGGGGGGGAGTCAGCCGAAATTTGAGAAAAAAATATATTGTTATCGTCGTTGTTGCTTTATTATTATTATTATCATTATTGTTATCGGCATTATTTAAAATTTGAATAAAATACTATATGTACATAGTATATTATATCTGTATATCTGTAAAAGAAGACGCGAAAGAAGGAGAAAAAGAGAGACGAGAGAACAAAATAAAATCCAAATTATCAGATCGTATAGAGATATATACGGTAGTAGAGTAGAAGTGTACCTGATACCTCGACGAAGGGCATAATTTTGTTATCACGCGGTTGTATGCTACAAATTTATCTGTATGTGTATATATGGGCTCTATGCTATAGTATATATAATAAAATATCGAAATCGCATATGTATACATGTATATATACTGTATATTTGGTATAATTACGGAGTATAAAATGATATTCGGTGGTCGGTCCACAGTCCCGTGTTTTCTATAATACAGCACGTGAAATTCCGTTGGTTTTTTTCTCTATCGTGATCCGTCATTCCGGCATCGTTGATAATTGAAAAATGAAAACTCGCCGGCCGTTGGTGATGAGTTGAAGGAGAAGAGAAAGGAAGAAAAGAGAGATAGAGATAGATAATTGTTTTTAATCGGATAGATAGATAGATAGATGGAGAGAGAGAGAGAGAGAGAGAAACAGAAACAGATAAACTAAGAGACACGTGTTGTTGAACAGAGCTGTATCAGTATTGAAAAATTGAATAACAATAACAATAATGATAATGATAATAATAATAATGATAACATGAATGCAATGTAATAGAAAGAAAAAAAAAAAAAAAAACGAAGGAGCCTCGAGTACGTGAAATTATCGTATACCTGTAACACATAATCGAGAAAAAGGAAAGGAACAAAAAGGTGGAGATTATAGAAAAACTTGGAGAGTTTCAATGTTTCCATATAGTATATATACTATACATATATATGTACTATAAAATGGTACAGTAGTACATGGTACATGGGAAAACGCAAGGTGGGGATTCAACGAGGACGATATCATAAAAGTGTGTGTATATGTATATATAAAGAAAGAAAGAATAAGGAAAAGAGTGAAAATAGAGAAGCGGATAAATAGCGAACATATTATAATAAATCGAAGGAACCAAACGAAGAAAGGGAGGTATAGCAGACGGAACAAGAACAGTATTAAAATCTGAGACGCGTATACCGGGTTATGAAAAAGCCGGAAAAAAGTTACAGTTTCATAAACGTGTGTCGTACATCCTATATACATACGTACAGCTACGTATAATAAATACGTATAAATATATATTTTATATGTAACCTCCCCTGTGCTGCAGTGATATATACATATATATATATATATATGCATAGAGTACAGTGTGTCTGCGGGAAGTTTGAGTGCGGTATAAAAATAAATTCTACCATACCTAGATCGCGGTATTGTTGTTCGTATTCTGTGTGCGGTTGTTCGCGGCGACGACGTTTTATCATCGATTAATAAGACCCAATTGGAATAAAGGGTGGTGTGAATGCGTTCGTATCGCCGCATCGTCAAGGTTGCGGAGCTGGTATCCTTGGGCATCATCTCCGTTCGGTTAGAATTAACTCGCGCCAGGCGTGTCGCGTGATATACCCGATGTACGTCCTATCATACGTAAGAGGTGGAGGCACGCGCGTTTATAAAATGCAGTGCACGCGTTGATCGGTGCTCCGGGCAACGTCGAAGAGCGGACGGAAGAAAACGTAATTTGTCCCGGAATCGACGATATTCGAAATAAAGAACCGACGAATGTGTACATAAGGAAAACGCGAAGAAGGATATAAAAAAATCAATCATCGATCAATCGAGGGCTCAGGGGGAGGGGAAGGGGAAGGGGAAGGCGGCGGCGGGGCGTGTGTCATACTGGAGATTGTGCACCGAGTGTGATATGCCGCGGTTGTCTCCGTCGGTGCAGGCTCAAGGAACAGAGGAGCGAATAGGTCCTGTTGATTTGTTGGAACGCTGACCTGAGGCGCCCACGCTGGCCGATAACCAGGCCATGAACGGGCCCCATGCCCGGGCCCGAACCCGAACTCGTATCGATAATTTCCGGAGACGGTATCAAGGTGAGAATAACGATGACTGCCGCTTCGGTGCAGGAGACAACAAGGACAAGGACAAGGATCCGGATAGGCGACGGTGTGATAGTGAGATAGACTTGGATCAGGATCATCGTCGTCATTCTCATCCTGCTGGTTGCCATTACCTGCAGCGATGTGGGAATGATGATGAGAAAGAGAGAGAGAACGATAATGAAGATGGGAAGGCGATCAGGGATGGAAACGATCGCGGAGCGAGTAACGACGGATGCGGCGAGCGAAGTAGCGGTGTTAATTGTCAAGGAGAAAGTCTTCATTACCATCATCGTCGATTGTTGAATTATTATTATTACTATTATTATTATTACTACTATAAGAATTATTATAACCATTCGCACGACGAGGCGCACCCCGATCGCCATACTATTAACGATAACAATACTGAAAACGGAGTTATTAATTATAAACAAGTTTTAAAACATCAACGCGACGATGTCGCGGACGGTGACGACGAGATTCATCATTCGTCGTATAGTATTGTCGACGGCGATGTACTCGGACGTTCGGAATCATCGTCATCGTCATCGGCAACGAGTGACAACGACGATCGCGATCATGATCACGAAGATTATTCTTCGACCGTTTCATTCAATGGATTAGAACGTGGCCTGGACAGGCGAAGACCGTTGTACTCCAGAAGATTGCATGGAAAATTTGCGCTCTCTTCTGCTGCTTCATCTTCTTCTACTACTTCTACTTCTTCTTCTCCGTCTTCTAATTGTTCGTCGGTAAAATTATTACCCAATACAACAAACGCAACGAGGATCAAGAGGACGAGGACGAGGACGAGATTCGATCTATTTTTTATTATCGTCGCCGCCGCGGCTACTCTGTCGATTATCACATCAACGCATCAAGGTAGGTGCAGTCATTGAAAATATTCAGATGTGGTGTCACCGCGGTTATAGTATAACTTACCTAACAAATTTACCCAAATGCGGAGGTGAATATAACCTGAAATTTGTTACACTTCACTGCAAATGCGATATGAAATTTGGAGAAACGATTCCACATTCACGGATACCATAGGCGCTATAGATATTATCGGGCTACTGTATATATTTCCCCACACGCGAATAGTGCCCACCAGTGCGCCAAAGCTGACACAAAAACCGATTGAAAATGTTTCAAAGATGAGAAAAAGAGGAGAACAAATGTCATACATCGGCAAAAATCATACCGACGCGACCCACGGCCGCGCTCCTCCATAGTACGGGGACGCGGTACGTGTTTATATAGGTACGAAGCATGTGGCATATAGTTTCGCATTTTATGTATACCTGGGTTATAGATTCTTTGGATTATTTCCAAGCGGTGGCTCTCCTTTTCTTCTCCTTCTTCTTCTAATGCTTCTTCCGTTAACCTCCACGTTATGCAGAACAGCGAGTGTTATAATAATAATAAGAAGAAGAAGGAGGAGAATAATGTAACAAATGTGTGTGTGTTTTTTTTTTCTCATTTCTGATCGTAAGATACGATTCCTGAAGGGGCCGGGAGGGGGCTGCGGGGTACGCGGGGGGTACAGGGTGAAAAATAAGGGGCGAAGAGCAGGGTACAGTGTATAGGGACAGGAGGGAGGAACGGACGGCATGTGCTCTACGGTATTCACCCCAAGCAAGGGAGGCGGCAGGCGCGCACGATAGCCTGCCTTATACCTACACACGTATCTACTATAATAATTCGTACCAAGCGCACAGCACACGCAGCCACTAACTGTGGAGAAACACCTTGTTCGATTCCCACGGTGAGAGAAAAACTCTCTCGCCGTTGCACGTTCTTGCTCGTACTTTACTTTCCTTTTCATTTCCTCTTACGCATTTTCCGATCATCTCGCATTTCTCAGCTACTATGGACTGCGGTTACTAACGTTATATATAGGTACTTGACGCTGATGCTGAGGCCCAGGCTCATCCCGATCCTGTCACTGCTGGCTGCTGCTCTCAGTTATTCCATTATCCCCCTCGGTTTTCCTTTTTTATCCAAATAATTTTTCCTCCTCTTGCACTCCGTCTGCTTCGTCTTTTTCTTCTTCTTCTTGCGATTTTCTCCATGGGCGTCGTATACCTGTATACGAATTGTGAAACGTTTCATTCCGAGCCGTACCCGCGGTTACCGTCGATCTTCGAGCCTTCCTCCGTCATGGAATTCGTCTTCTTTTACTTAGGAGCCAGATGTAGGATGGAGGGGGGGGGGGGGGGGGGGGGGGCAAAATGCAGGAAAAGAAGGAGGCAGAAGAGAGGAGAAGTGCAGTTCGATGTTTGATTCTCGTATTCCTTTCCGATCTGGTTTGGTTTGATCCGGTTTTTTTGAGTCATCAAATTTTCTTCAATCTCTCATGCACGATGGTCGAAAGTCGTATCGGAATAGTCGCCGTTGAAGTAGAAGGGGGATGAGGAGTGGAAGAAGCGGTAGATATGTAAGTATAAGTAGAGAAGTACCGGCATGACAGCTGGTGTCACGGGCGGTGAATATAATGTGACGTACTGTGGCTGGTGCCGGCTGGCCATGTGCTCCGTGCTTCGTATTCCGTGCTGAAAGTGGACGCCGGACGGAACGGAGCGGCGCGGCGCGGCGCGGCACCGCGGCGGACGCTCCATTCCACCACTCGCTTCGCCGTCTATCTCCATTCTATGCAACACATAGGAGCCAGTCTATTTACTACAGCTGTACATACATATATGTATACACCTACCGCGTACGCGTACATATCCAGTATACATACCTTATCCTAATTCATACCTACATATTTAATACTATCTTCATACTTCTCTCCGCCTAGATATGCTCGTCTAATCGTAAGAGCACTTTCCTCCTCGCCCCTGCTATCCCATACTTATACTTATGCTTATGCTCATGCTACGATATGGCATGCTGGAGCAGTGCAGGGACTGCCACGCGCCCACTCACGACTGCAGCCGATAATCACGTCCTAGCGCGCGTCTACTATATGCATACGCTTCAGAGAAAACGATGAAGTTTGACGATTTATTATAGCACGTCGCTCGCGCTACTTAAGAGTTAAACACATAATATACCTACGATTCGAGCGTGCCCATGAGGCCGACGTTTGCGCGGTAACGCGAAGAATAAAATGAACAGGGAAAAAGCAATTATCGGCCGTAAATTTTTGTCGTATATGTAAATTTGGCGTTAACTTTGCCCGATATTTCCATCCCCGAGTTAACCGGCCCCACGTTGGGCGCAGGGCAATTCAAGAGATGCTTATATCCTTCACCCGGCCCCCAACGGGGGGCCGTGAATTTTTTTTGTCTCACATTTTCCTACACATTCTCCAAATGGGACGAGAAAATGAAGTTTTTTGTTTTCATTCACAATTTTCCTTCGCCGCAAAGACGATTCTCAAGTGTTGTTCTTTTTGCCTTGTTAACGTTATAGGTTGCGTGCATGCATACATTGCGAGTGTAACGCACTTTTCACAAAACGCAGCCTCATTGCGCTAACCTACACATCGCGAGCCAATGCACACTGTCTCTAGAGGACTGATCGAAACTATACCTATATACGTGTATACTTACTGCGGTTGATTCACGGACGGTTTCGTACCCCAATTGTTTTTTCGTTGGGCAATATCAGACAATTTATTTTGACCACCACTGAACCGCGCTGACGGCAGCGCCGCGCCGGTCAAGTGCTAGTGAATTGAAGTAACTCCACGATCTTCTGCTGTCTAGTGTCCGATATCCGAGTCTCCGATGACAGTTTAATACCGATACCTAACCTCGTAATCTATTTCGGCAAATTGAAAGTTGTCATTCGAAGGTGATAATCGTTCGGAAAATTGTTCCTCAATGAATAATGAATACCCGTTGTATAGGAAAATACAGCTACGAAATAGATTACGAGGTTAGGTATCGGTATTAAACTGTCATCGGAGACTCGGAGATCGGACACTAGACAGCAGAAGATAGTCCAGTTACTTCCATTCAGTGCCACTTAACCGGCGCTGCCGTCAGCGCGGTTCAGTGGTGGTCAAAATAAATTGTCTGATATTGCCAAACCAGAAAACAATTTGGACAAAACCGTCGGCGAATCAACCGCAGTAAGTATACATGCTACATGTATATACGTATATCCTCACAATGTCGAATGCAGAGATAAGCAACGATATACCTGGATTGGAGGAATGGATGATTATTGTGTACCAATATTAGAATCTAATCGATTAAGTAGGTAGTTCTATTTCTTTGTTCTTCCTCCCCTTTTCACTACATCTAGCATCGCTTATACTCTACCTACCTTTCTACTCGTAGTCTTCTTCCGCTCACAATCAATTTAGTAATGGATGGATGGATATTGCCAGTACTTCCTCGCCGTGGGTGGGGTCATAGGTATAGATGGATAGGTATCCGTCCTAACTGTATTCGCAGTTACATACGTAGTATATATACATACCGATATGTGTAATCGCCTCATCTTTTGCCTTTTTTCTTATTGCATATTAACCGAAGTTCGTGAAACATTTTAGTTATAGGTATACACGCATGTTGAACTAGAATCGTTGCCCACTTATTTTTCGATCTGAATGAAATTTCAATTTCTGCATTACTATTTGCATTTCGATCATTACAGTATGCGAGAAAACCAAGAAAAATGTGAAACCAGGAAGAAGTTTCCGGATTTCTGTTCAACCGTTACTACTGAAAGTTTAATATACGTATGCGTATCTATAATACAGAGATAGGTATAGATTTCTCGGGACCAATAAGTCGCCGCGAGTTTTCTACCAGGAGGGTTCACCCTGCAATAAACCGCGTGTCAATATCGTCCGTCTCGACCGCGATGCTACATGCCGGGCCTGTCACGAGATTGTAATAGGTGGCACGGCTATACACTGTGCGATTTTACACTGCACACCGTATCGCCGAGGCTAGTACTCCCTTACGCGGCGAATGAAACCCCCGACCCTGAATCGAAGCAATGGCTATCTAGACGAAACATACAATATACCCCAGCTAAACGTATACTTCGAATGTGTGGACGGACATATCGTCAAACTGTGAATCACTAAATCGTTTATCAATCATCCGTGTATCCACCACGTAGGCATATGAATGTATGCGCATCGTGGTCGGTCTCGTATGCAGATCGTCTCGTCGTCTCGTTATTACCTAATAATGGGAAAATTCACATTACTATACATAGTATACATAGTATATCATAGCTACACTCGGTACGGGTATAATAAAACGCGTCACGTGTTACATACGAGTGTCTGACGGAGGTCTCTGGCCACCGGACATCCCCACTGGCCAGTGGCCATCGTCAATCCCCGTCCCGTGTATACAGGGTGGGCAGAAAATATAACCGGGCCAATTTAAAAAGTGAATGAAGTCCGAACGCGTCCACCGATTTTAGAAAACTTTATTTGGCTCGTGGTTAGAGGAATAAACCTTCCGTCTCGCGTTCAAAAATCCGAAAAATCTTCGTTCATTGCCGAGATACACGCTCGTGAAAAACGGCTTTCGAAAAAGTCGGTGGGTGGATGACAAAAATCACTATTGACGAACGTTTAACCTGATTTCCATCTCGAATCATGATTTGAAGACTCATTCATTACGGTTCAATGAATGACGAAAAATTGACAACCGCGTCCGTGTTTCCTCTTACATTTTTCATATTTCAAAATTTCCTGAGAAAAAGCAAACGGGGGGGGGGGGGGGGGGGGAGGGGTCGGAATTATTCAGTCCTCGACGTCGTTTACAGCTGACTATTTTGATAGTGCAGGGCTCTCTTGATAATGTCCCACGAACCAAATTTTAATGTCATGTGAATAGAATCCGGGAGTATCGCTCGAATGTCAGAATCAAACTTGGGAGGGAAATTAGGACGAACAGTCCTGGGTATTCTTTATATTCTTTTCATCCTTCCAGGGACATTTTGAAATACCGTTTTTCGAAAGCGCGTATCTCAACGAGTAACGAAGATTCATCGGATTTTCAAACGCGAAACGAAAGATTCATTATTCATATTTCGAGCAAAAACAAGTATCTGAAAATCGGCCGACGCGTCCGCATTTCATTCACGTTCGAAATCATTCCGTTTCTCTTTTCGCCCACCCTGTTCACGTCACATATACCTCTATCGTACGTACATATCTTTCTGCATACAGCCGTAGTACACATCCGTACACTCATTTCTACAGGTATTCAGTCAATTAAAGGTAGATGGGTGGGAGGTGGGTGGGGGTGTGTATGTGGCTACATATATCGCACGTAGGCATGTACACACATCGCCGTACATCGTAACTGTAACGTTGCACCTATATATATGCATGTACGCGTATACGTATGTACATTGCGTGCATATATACGTGAATACGTACACACGCATGTATAGTTAAAGGCGTAAAGTATTGTCGAGGGTGCGGCGGACGCGGACGCGAACGCGAACGCGGACACGGACACGGACGCGGGCGTCCGGGGTTAGTGGTTGCATAATGCACGTGGTTGCTGCAGGGGTTGGGGCGTCGTACGCTCGGTACTCTGCAGAAATTCTCATTATCTAACACACCGCGTACCCACCGCGCCTGCACATTCTACCTTGATATTTTATAATACGGCATTAAACGTCAAATACATGACACAGACACACACACACACACACACACACCCATGCACTTGCGAATAAATCTATTTACGTGGCATTTAGTTTGCGCATGTTGTACCTAGTACATACGTGCATATATTTCTATGTATAACATCACTGTAAGCATGTACATACGTAAATTTGTAGTAGCGTATGTAGATAGCCGTACAGTAGTTACTTTATATATGTATGATCGAATAGTGAGCGCAACTCAATTCTTCGACGACTATGTGTAGGTATGCATAGCTCTATACACGATGCTTGCGCGGGGTGTCAGAGGCCCAGGGCGTTGACTTTCACGTGCATATATACATCCACCTGCTATCTAACTATGGATATTCATATGTATATAGGTACTGTTTCGCCAATTTTTGTTCCTGTTGGTTCCTCGCTTCGTTCCACGCTCTCTCCTCTCCTGCTCCGTCTTCGCCGATAAATCGCCTGCCCATAGTCCAAGATAGCAAAAATTTCAGTAATCAATTATCCTGTCCAACTACGTATGCATATATATATATATATATATATGTAGCGCCTGAGTACATGCCTGGGCCGAGTACCAACTGCAGTGTACCTACCTACCTTCTTCAGCAATGCGCGCACACAGGTACAAAAATTACAGTCATTATTCGTGAATTACTATACATAATTGAGAAGCTTTTGCGACCTATTTTTCACCTAGCTCTTCCTGTTTCTCACCTCCGCGCGCGCGTGTGCGCGTGTCGTCTTAAATATTGCAAAAATGGGTATAGATGTAAAGAATTTCCTCACCCGTTTTGCTCCTTCTCTTCTCTCTTCTCCTCAATTTTATCCCTCTTCAAATACCTACCGCATTTTATTCATTCGAATCCATCAATTCCTCAAAATACCTAATACTTTTGCGGGTGGCCCTCTGGAAGCCCAGGGACGGTTGGTAAGAGGCTAGAGAGGGGCGGAGGGACGGAGGGTTCGAGGGTTGGGGGTTCATCGATCGGCCCCAATCACCCTCGAGACCCCACCACCGACAGGGTCTCGACGCACATCCGAAGGCCGTACACCGGCCTCTTCCTCGCTGTACCTATAAAGTAAAAACTATATATATGTATATATTATTATTACATACACTGTTATATTATATGTAATATCATGCATATATACTGTTTTCCTCTTGTTATATGTTTCATGCATGTAGATATGTTTGTCCGATATTCGAAGTTATGTCAAACTGTAGAGTGTAATAACGACGTAGATCAAGAAGATGACGATGCATGCATTCATTCTATTTGCTGCTAGTTTCGGGAATCTTTGGTACAGAACTAGGGCGAAACACGAGCGAAGAGAAGAGTCGACAATGAAATGTCTATGCGTAACGTGAAATTAGAAGAAACAGAATGTACGGCTCTGACAATTGAGTTGGGCGCCAGAAAAACGAAAAGAGCATTTCGCCGATAAAGATAACATCTCGGTTTTATTATTCATCATTCATTTTCTTTTCGCCCATACCGAGAATCCCTGGAACAGAAGAGAGAATATCTATAGAAAAATCAGAGACGCAAATGTGGGGAGAAGATGTGAGGCCCCAGATTGGGCGCCGGACGAGATTATTCCAGTATTTTTCGTCTGGCGCCCAACTCGGGCGACCGTACATTCTATTTTCTTTTAATCTTGTGTCTTACATTTCTGTATGGATTTTTCTCTCTCATTTTCCGAGGATACGCGAAGAAAGACGAATTGAAACAGTATGAATACAACATTAAATTATAAAGATTTTGACTCCGATCGACGAAATTTCAGCAAATGAAATATAATTGCTTGCTGAAACGTTTCTCGCCGAGATTTTCAATTTCCGCAGTACAGACGCTGATATACCTATATACCTGTATTATATCTATATTCTCAATAAATTTGAAAAGAAGAGAGAAAATCTACGGAAAAATCGAAATAAAATGAATTTTATGAAACTAATTGTAAAACAGAAACGAGAACGAAAGGAAATTCAATATTATATGAGGAAAATTTTCGAGTTAGGTCAGGATTGGTCAGTGTCCAACTAGTTCTATTATTGTGGATATCAGGTGAGAGATCTAGCGGGAGAAGGAGGAGGTGGCTCAGTTTAACTTGAGTTGTACACAAAACTCCATATCGCCTGATCTCTCCTGCATCCCAGGTTTTACAGCAGTTTTGTTATTTTTGTTAAACTCATTTCTCAACCGCACGCTTTCACGCCGCGCGGAGTGATTCTCAACGTGCAAACACGAAAAATGAAAATTTCGGGAGGATTCCTGGATTCTTATGGTTTATGGAACAAGATGAAAGCAAAGTAAAAGATCCCCGGGTTCGGTCGACGCGTTGGGATTAATTTATGAACGTTTTAAAACTACCCGGCGTTCCATTCTTCTTGTGCTCTCTCTCCTTCGATCCAACTCGTAGCTGTAACTATGATATACATAGGCTACGCCGGGGCGAAACGTAGCGATCGGACCCGATCCGGAGAATAAATTCACGCACCCTGCATAGCTACGGCTACTGTAGGTATCTACGCAACGGGAAATATAAGACAACGAATTTTCTCGCATATTCCTCGAACGAGTGGGATGGAGATAGAGAGAGAAAGTGATTGAGGGATTGCGGTATGGAGGGTTGGAGAGGGAAGGGCGACACCGAAATAGGCCGCTAACGTTGTCAAGTATTTCTGTTTCGCGTTCGTCCGGCACTCACCGCGGTCCAGCAGCAGCCTTCCCTGCTGCTCACGGTCGAGACGGATGAGCGTGACGCGCGACATGATCAAGCTGTGAATTTCAGATATTTATCTCCTCGTTTTCGCCACCTAGGCTTCCTCCCAAACCACCTCGTCAGTCGCCACGTACGTCTCGTCGCGACGCCAACGCGTCGCCGGTCACCGGTCACCGGCCGGCCAGTTTAACGCCTCGTCCATTTTCCCTTTTCTTTACTTATATGCATCAATTTTTCTCTATGTCGGCATTATATGATCGTATGATTATAAATATCACATATACTATATATGCGGCGCGATCAACTATCGAGTGGAGATAGTTGAAATTATGGAAACCCAATACTTAGATAGTATATAATAATACTGCGGGGCGCTTGCTCGTTCCTTACCTGCGCTTATATACTTACGCCTATATACTCATGTATGTATGTATGTACATATACTCATGCTTGTGCCGTCTATCTGTCGGACAAATGCGAAAAGAAGCCTCAACGGAACCAATCGATTTCTTAGTTCGAGTTAGTTTCGAGTTGATTAATGTATTATATATTACGTTATTAGCCCACGGCATGCTTTCAGAGAGACGGAGAGAGAGAGAGAGAGAGAGAGAGAGAGGGGGAAGTAGAAAGAAGGGGAAAAAAAAGAACACGACGGAAAGACAGTAATTTCAGGATAAACGAGAAAATGAAAATCACAAATAAAACTGCTAAAACTGCTGCGGATCCGAGCTTTTTTCGCTTTGTGCCAATTTCGGATATTGGATGATTCTACAACAGGTCGAAAGCTGAAAATCGAAGTGAGAAATATATTGAACGAATGTGAAAACTGATGTAGGTACTGTACAATATGTGTGAAATTTTTGGAATAGTTGATTAGTCATTTCATCGAGTCGTTCATTCGTGCATTCCTTTATTCGTTAATTAATTGATCGTCATGCGATACGCGCGATACATGAGCGGCATGCACATTGAAGAGCAAATATGAATTCTGTTGTATGCGTATTGGGTAACACGTGGATGTACTATTTTTTGTTTCCGTCGCGTCGTTCGAAACGGTTCAAATTTCTTCCGGAACCACCTTGAGAAAGCAGATCGATGGATAAATGCAATTGGAATTTTTTACAACGATTAATTAGTCATCGCGTTAATTAAATTCATTTTCCTAGTGCTGCAGTGTTCTGTGGTAGCGGAATGGAATTAGAGACTCCACGTTGCAGCAGGGACCTATATTAGTTTTGAGTAGTATAAGGAGCATATTTTCTTTAAGATCCATTATTTTCAGGGCAATAGAATTATAGGTGTATAGATACAAGCAATTACATCTTCCGGTTGTAGGCGTAGGTGCAGTGTTCGCGTACATGAGGCTGAAACTTAGAACGTCATCGCAAGAAAATCAGGAGAAAATGCATTTTTTCAAATCTTCCACATCTTTGGCCTGAAATTTTATCGACGAAGAATAAATATTCGCTTGTATTCTTCGGCCCATTTTCGAAATGTCCGAAAAATTTGGGAAAAAAATTGTATAAAAATGTACGACAGAAGATTAGGGGAAGACAAAATGCACGGCTCCCCGGGTTGGGCGCCAGAAAAAAGAATCTTTTCTCCTGGCGTCCAACCTGGAGAAACTCTGTTCATGAAGACAAAGTATTTTTCATTGGCTGATTCCGGAATTCCCGGAGCAATGCGAAATCCATATAGAACAATGTGAGACACAAATTTAAAAGAAAAACCAAGTGTACGGCTCCAGGTTGGGCGCCAGAAAAAAAGAATCTTCGTTTCTGGCGCCCAACCTGGAGAAACTCTGTTCGTGAAGACAAAGTCTCTTTCATTGGCTGATTCCGGAATCCCCGGAGCAATGCGAAATCCATATAGAACAATGCGCGACACGAATTCAGAAGGAAAACAAAATGTACGGCTACAGGTTGGGCGCCAGAAAACAGAGTTTTTTGTCATTTTGTTCCGCTGACGCGACGTTACAAACGTTTAGCCTCGTCCACAGCGTATAGGTATGTATATATACATACAGTGTACACACCGGCTGCAGTGTAGCCGCGCGCTAAAGAATTGAATAGAGAGAGAAGAGAGAAGGGAACGAGGAGCAAATTGGAAAGTAAAGGAAAGGAAAAAAAATGATCGAACGAACGAACGAACTGACAATTTGAGTTGAACCGTCAACTAACTAACCACACTAACTAACTGAGATTCGAGAGATACGGAACTTTTGACTAACTTGCCGCTGCCGCTGCTGCCGGAGCTTGAACATCTGTCTTCACGATCAGTAACGAGACCAAGCTTAAATAAACGAGAAAAAATGAAAATAAAAAAAGACACGGTACAAGAAAAAGTAGAAAAAGTGACTTGTTTCAATTCCAGCGCACCGTGCCGTCCGTCGCGCGTCATGACGCTTTCGTACTTATAGCCTAGCTGCTGCTGTTTCTTCAGCTATACAGGTATACAAGCTGTGTATGCATGCACACATGCACACCACGCGTTCTTCTTCTTCTTCTTCTTCTTCTTCTTCTTTTACATCTCTTCTTTCTGTATAATTCTTTTTTTTTTTCTTTCTTTTTTTATCAAGTTAGTCACCAGAAATTTCTTTCTCTATCTCTCTCTCTCTATTTTGTGATCGTTTTCTTCATCCGTGTCGAATTTTCGTTATATTTTTCTCTCCTATACCCGACGATTCTTCGATCGGAGATACAGTTTTGAGAAAATTTGTCGAGAGAATGAGAAAAAAAAAGAAGAAAACAAATGGAACAAATAAATGAAAATTTGTTATCGGTATAGCAAAATAAATATATAGAAAAAGAGAATTGAATATTAGATCGCTGCGTCGCGTTGCGCATAATGGGGATCGAATCGTGAATCAGAAACGGTCGTCGCGTCACCTAGATTAAAACGCACACCTGGCGGGTTCTTGAAGTTAGATTTCTGGATCTCTTGGCCCATGAAATGCTAAGAATATCCGGAACATTGCCAGGCCGCATTCTGTCACTCGTCTTTCAATGGCTCGCCGTCTTCTCTTCTCTTCTCTTCTCTTCTCTTCTCTATAATTCTCTCTTTCTCTGCCCAGCGCAATTTTCTTATTCCTTTTTCATATAATTTTCTGCATTTCTAATTGAAACGAAGAACGAGCGAGAAATCCATAACTACGCAATAAGCGCGCGTGTGTGTGTGTTTTAATTTTTTTAATTCAAATCTTCTGAAGAGGGGTAGGAATCCTTCGGTTTCGTTCTCAATCTCGACGTTTAGGTCAGATCGCAGAATTGTTAGACAAACGAATTTGTACCAAATACAAATTGGCGAATACCAATTATTTCCATTTCGTTTTCAATCGTTCAACCGTATCCCTATTCTGAGTTCGAATAACAAAACTGTTCGATTATTCCGTGCGTTCTTTTTTCCCGTATAACTTTGGCTTCCGTTAGCAAGGTATAACGCGATACAGTTTAAATTTATTGGTTTTCAGCTGTCGCTGTTGTCGGATTGTTCCTCTTTCGTCTTTTTCACTTTCTCCTTTCATATTTTTGTGTCGATGGATTTTTTCTTTTCTTTTTTTTTTTTTCTTTCTCTCCACTCAGCAGAGACTGCAGACCGCGAGCAGACGTGGGAATTTAAATTTATGAGAATACTCGGGAAAACGCCGGACTTTTTACGTCATACTTAAATATAGATATTGGTGAAAAAGAAACGAAGCATACATTTAAAACCGATTTATCCCTCGAGAGGGCCGCGATGATTTGAGAAAGGAGGAGAAGAGAAAATAATGGAGGATATAAATAATGGAGAGAAACGGATATAAAAGTATAATTTCGCAAGCTGCTGATGCCGTTTCGACGCTCATTCTGCAGTATATCTTCTGACATCCCGAACTTCGTGTGAAATTGTATTTTTAACGAAACGACCGTTTTGGCCGAAAGTTTTGCCGCGGGAGTAAAAAAAATCTCAACTTCTGGGATTATTCCGGGAATTTCCGGAACGAAGAAAAAAGAAAAAATCTACGTGGCGGATGCCCGTGTCAAATTTACCGTTCGTTTTCAACCACAACCGTTGGAATTTTTCTTCATTTTTAATACTCAACGGCACACTCGAAAAGGGCGGATACGTATTTTCCGATTCCGCGGTTCGACAATTCCATTTCATTTCGGAGCCGGTTGAAATTCTCCTAACTTCCAATGATCGGCTTTGTTTCAACGAGTTCATCCCAAAAACCAATTGCCCAGCTGAAAAGTCGCCCGGATCAAATTTGTTCAGTTCCGTTTGAATTTTACGATGAAATGCATTTTGCAGCGGAATTTGCCCCGGTCCTCTACGTGGGCGGTTCATAACGCCGTCGAAGTGAGAAGAAAAAAGAATCCATCCCACGGAAAATAGCGATTTTTAATTATCTCCAAATTTTCATCCTCAATTTCACAACTCTTTCTGCGACGTGCAATACTTTGCGCCAATACCCCCCGCCGTCTACGGAAATTGGGATTGATCCTAGCACACCTAAACCTGCATACACGCCCCATGCGCGAACGAGTAGCATTTACGATTATATTCTGGAAGAAAATCTCCGTACAGCAGCGACACATGTGCGGTTATCCCGTGATTCGTGGGTGTGAGGAGGTACTACTTTAACGTCCCCTACAAAGATCAACCCCGTATTTTACAGCCCGACAATTTCCTGTATAAAAGCTCGCTCCTCGGTGCGCAATCGTTCCTCATGCAACTCCTAGATGTATGTAATACCTAGAACCTAGTACTAGAAACTATATTTCGATTGATCAGAACCAATCGCTTTCGAATCCGTTGAGGTGCCAGAGGAGGACTCGCTGTCTCGAATGTCGAGAAACCGTTTTTCGAAAGTGTGGAGAATCGTAAATTTTTGCAAACGACCCGATATAGATATTTTGGTGAAACTTCGAGAACTCGATGATTACGATGGCGGAAAGCGGCTGAGTATTTCGCTCCTTCGAAACATTGGTCGGATTTGATGCGAATGCAATATTATTCCCCGTGTGTTGGCTCGAAGTGTCAACCTTCCGGATTTGCAACGATCCTCACGCACCTGGGAAAACGAATGGGAAAAAGGGTAACGGAAAATATGGAAAGTGGAAAGACCGCGTTGTTCGTCAAATGTATATAAATAACGTGTTACATACAGTCCATTTGATATTTTTCGTTCCGATAGATGTTTGAAGGTACTAAGAGACGCTGGAAAAGATTTCTCCGTGACGGTAAATCGATCGCAAGCTGCACGCGAGCCAGCCTAGCTTCTACTTCGTTATATCATACGATTTGGATTCCCGTTAGTTATAAACTATAAACTATAAAAGTTTGTATAATATGGGCAACGTATATTATAATGGGAAGATATTCGCGCGGAGTACCTCGAGCCACCTATATTATATAGCGATGAAATCGCACCGGTGTTTAAGGGGAGTTTGGAGTCGCGGCTGGCAATCTAACCTAGCTAACATAGGGAATATTCATTTTCCTTCGAATTTGATCAATGTTCTTAAAGAGTGAAATAATTAGCCACTTTCTGCCATTATGCTCAACAAATTCTTGAAGTTTCATCACAATCGATCGAGTCGTTTGCGTAAATCTACGATTCTCATTTTCGAAACGGTTTCTCTACATTCAAGATAGCGAGTCCAAATTCCCCTTAATATTGATGGCATGTATAGTATACCTACGTACGCATATCTTATCTGCACTTGCCTTAGTTGCTTGCTTGCCTACTCGCTCACTTCACGACCGACCCCTGGATCTTAGCCAAAAGTCGTCGTCGCGGTTGCAGACATTGTCTTGTCTATCTACGTCTTCCTCTTTTATACCCGGTCGTATGTACCTCTCGCTCTCCATCTCGCGCTACACGTCAACCCGACGTAGCCATAACATTGCCCACCAGGAACTACCCGCCAAACATATTCTCCTTGTTTTTAATCATAATTTCATTCCTCTTCGCTTCTATTTTTTTGTTTGTTTCATTATTTTGTACAAAGTCAGAGAATATCCGCTGTTTCGTTGCCTGCGAACGTCGGAATACGGATGATACGTCTCGACAAGCCTACGTTCTGGTCATCGATGAGGACATGAGAATCTCAATTGTTTTCAGCCCGTTTCGTAAATCCTCGGCAAATTGGGAAAACAAAATTTGTTTCTCCTGGCGCCCAATCTCACATTCTTCTAACGTATTGGATTTGTTCTCCGGAGATTCCCGGAGTTCGAGCTAAAAAAAAAAAGAAAACGACGAAATTTGTACGTCCACATCGATGTCGAGAATCGCTTGGGCGCCGGGAGAAATTTGCCTGGCGCCCAACACGGGGCCAGTGAGTCTCTCTTATGATTCTGTGCTTCACATTCGTCGGTAGATCTAAATTTTTCTCCTCTCTTTTCTGTAATTCCCGAAATGGGTTGAAGAGATATTCCGATCCTCATCGATGAGAAAATTTGATAGGCGTAAATCGCTCGAAAAATTCGTTCAATCGAACAATAAACTCCATACTCCGATTCTTATACCTACGTACATACATATTATGAGGGAATACACGTGAATCCCTATGAGGAAAAACTCAGTTTGGATACGAAGTTAAGTTTAACCTGAAAAACACATAACTCAGCTGTAGTATGAGGATTGCAGGTATATAGGATAGCATAAATATCTTGTTGGTAATTTATTATTGAGAGTAAAACAGATGTATATCCAGTTGGGGGTATAGAGGGTACATATGTATATGCATATATTACGTACATACCTGCATATATGTACGTGGCCATGAGTCTATAAACTCCTCGAGAAAATAAATCTCCCCTAGTTTCACAATCTAAATATTATCCCCTGAATAAAGTACGGCCACGGTTTTGGTAGCATCGGCAACTGTAGGTACTATACGTAGATGCGCGCATGTGCTATGTACCCGTGTCCGCATACACTCGACTGCATGTATGCACCTACCTACCTACTTCAGAAATGCTTCGGTTTCCTGTGACTGAAGATCAAAAATCAGTAAGAAAAAAAAAAAGCTACATAGTTTGATAACGGACCATTAACTTGGCGAAATGGCGAACCGATTCTCGTGAAAAGTGACGCTGAAATCGATATGAAAATCTTTTTGAATAACGAAATCGGTGAAACCGATGCAAGACCGCATCGGTAACCACAATTGATCGAAATCGCTCGAAACTAGATCGTGAAAAATAGGGCGAATTCCGGTTGAGATCAACATAAAAATCGTTTGGGATTATCGATTGTCGAATCATTTGTAATTGCACGGTCGCTGGAGATCGGTTGAAATCATCGAAAACCGCGGTTCGTCAATCGATCCGGGAGTGCGCAACCAATCGACTGATATACAGTTCAAATAAAACACCCGATTATTCAGTATTTTTCATCCGATCGAATGACCACCACCCGGGGATCTCCGTGGGACTGAATTGGGAACATATTTTCGAGTTTTATCCTTCCGTCCGAGTGCCGTATGTACCTCGATTGTCGTCTGTGCACATATAGTGTCCGCTCGTTGGTTTGGTACACTGGGGATACACATACGTATTTAATGGTCTGGCCACTTTCCAAAAACTTGTGAGAGAGACTATCGGATCCTCAATATGTCATAATCATCTTGGTTTATTATTACTATGTACACACATACATAGTCTCAAAATAGGTAGTACCTGTACATAGGCCGTATACCTGTATATATAGTGTAACGCTTGTTCATCATTCTTCTGCATCTTCTTTTTTCATTTTTTTATTTTCATCCGCCATCATGCAAAATCGAGCCCGAAATACACAACTGTGCGGGAAAAACTGGGACTAGAGACGGGGTGCTATGTAGGTGTAGTACAGGGCGATTCAGGTCGAGCGTTCAGGTACACATTTTGCGGATAGATTCTCTAGATGAATTTTGAAAAGGAGAATCCTGCGGGGAATAAAATTGGTGTAACCTCTGGCTTTCAAGCTGCAGAAGGTTCACCTCCGGGTTCACCTCTGTCACAGAGCTTGCACGTGAGCGCGACACGCCGGGCTTGGGATACAGTGCGAGAGAACGAACGCAGTCTTCGCGCACTGACGTATACCTATGCATGTCAGACTTGCGTTTGGCGTAACTTGAATATTCCCTGACTCACAAACGAGAGGTCGCGCAGGATATTTTGCTCAAAGATTTTTTCGCACTTTAGAATTTGTTCAAGAATCTATCCACCGAAAGTGCAGTCCCGCTCAGCCTGACGATTCGCTCTGTAGGCTGTAAGAAATCTTGCAGAATGTTTTTTTACGTTTTTCCCGTCTTCGTCGTTTCTTTTCTTCTCTCGTTAGCCACTCTGTCATACCTAATTGCACACAGTGCTGATTCTTAGCTGAAAACAGCGAAGAAGTGTGCTCGTTGATAATTCGCTTGATTCTATTTATCCTCCTTGTTCTTGTTCTTCTTCTCTTCCCCCCCTTTTCCCCGGTTCACGTGGAACATCCCGTATTCGTCGTGGTACGGGGTACGCGGAGTTTTTCGCAATAATTTTCTTCGCATCGCATTGTCGTCGTCCCCGTCGCCGTCGTCGTCGTCGTCGTTGTCGTCGAGCCAGGCATGGCACAGCAATAAACCGTAACGAGCGCGATCTGGCTACGACGCGACGCAGACGTCGCGACGGACGCGGGCTGCTCACAGGACCGGGGCGGCGCGGCGGCGTCTACTTTGCCATAAGATACAGCGAAAAGTGAAGAAAATTATTGTAGAGTTGAGAAGAAATCCGTACAGTCTGCACATGAAACATATCACGTATGTAATGTATATACTTGGGAATATAGCATGTCTATGTCTATATATATATAAACGTTTATACTTCAGACGGTCCAGGCAGACCAGACAGAGACCAATCCCGCCCTCTCCCTTCCCCTATAACGTCTGCAATATAAAGAGACATTCGTGAAACGTTTACCACCTCAAAGCCAACATTATTCTTCTCCTTCGTCTTTTTCCTCTTCTGCAGCTTATTCGTATATTCTTAGTTATTCTTTCTGTGCCAGGCTCTTCACTTCTGTCTTTAACGAGCTGGATTCTATATATTCTGCATTTTTTCAAAAGTTCGTTTATACTCCAACTGGCGCGACCAACCCGCCGATATAAGGTGTATACACGGGGTTGTAAAAGTCGGAAGAAATATCATCTCGTTCGTGATCGCAATTTGATTGTGCATCTTTCGTTCGTGAGAATCCAATTAAACCGTATAATATCTAACGGGGGAGGGGGGAATGAGAATTCTCCCCCTCAGGTTTTCTCCGTTTATAGTTCATATGAAGAGGGGAAACTCGATAACATCTCGCGGAATTGAAATGGCATTTAATTCCTTTCCCACCCGAGACGATTCCGTTACATAGATTCGTCCTTTGAGAATGCTCGAGAAATTTCGAGTCTACCTCCTCCTCTACGACGTAACGGTTTTTTTTTTTTTTCCAACGGTACAGACGGCGAAGAAATTGATCAAATTATCCGGCCATCCGGTGAAAACCGAGTACAGGAACAAGACGAAGAACGTACCTATGTAGAAAACGAATTTGAAGGTCAGTCAGCCGTGTGAGTCCGAATTTTTACACCGGAAGTGCAAGGTTGACATTTTTTGGGGGATGCGGAAAAACGAGGAGCGTGATGGTTCATTCGGTTTTGGGTTACCCGGTTCGGCTCGGCTCGTCTCGTCTTGCCTCGTCTCGTTGGCGTCGCCTGCTCTGCCACTATCATGCACCACCATTACCAGAGGCGTGCGTCTATGGCTTTAGTTTATTACTACGATAATCGGTAGGCACGTATTTCATCGATGAAAAACCATCGGTAGGTGACTGCTGTTCGTAAACTGTGAAGTGGTGATGACCCTGATCCCCGCACGCGTTCCATATTCCATGTGTGTGTGCGGGAGCGGCAGCGGCACCAGCAGCAGCAGCAGCAGCAGCACGCGACACGACGAAGAAGTGCCGTATAATTAGACTATAAGGTTACACGCGGACTCGTTATACTCGGGCTAATTTCATCGTATTGTATTTCTCCACATCCGCACACACGTTTTAATCCTCTCTGCCCACTGTCTAATACTTTTACTCTCGGGGACGCATCACGCATGCCTCGTGTTTGTGTTCGTGTTCGTGTTCATGTTCATGCTCATGGCAACGTTTTCATGCCTCGGAGGGAGGCGCGCGGTGCACCTCGGTCCTCATTCCTCTCCTTGCAGGCTAGCTCTGGCGCCTCGGAATATTCACCGCCGACACAACATTCGATGAGCTGCTCGAAATTATTCGATTGAAAAGACAACGGATACCATTTAACTTTCCGGTGACCTATCGAATTCTTTACATCTCCACCACCCTTCATCATCAACGGTGACGCGAAAAGTCAAGTTCAATTAGACGTGTCTAGCGGCAGGGCAAGGGGAAACAGTTTTTGTTTTTCGCGTTTTATTTTGGTTACAGTTTAACGCTTCCTTCGGATAGCGGACTCCAGTGCCGCGGTACTCCAGTTCTACTCGCATACCGCGTCACGTATCAGCTTCGTCGCGGTTTCTCTGATCTATGCCCAATCATTCGGCGGCAGTTTGCGAGCCGGTTGTTTTATTTTGTTTTCTTTAAAACCGATTTGACATGACGTGCTTCCGGGATCCGTCCATGTATTCGCACATCAAATTACCAGTCGAGTATCTATACATTCCTGTTTGAGAATTGTGAAATTGATGAACGATCCGATGTAACGTGCGAAAAAAGCAGCATATTCATATGAATTTCGTATTTTTTTTAGTCCATCGATTTCACGGAGTGATAAAAAACAGACAAAATTGCTCCTCCAAAGGCTTGAGGCCCGCGAAGAGTTCAATATCCCGCCGCTCTCTTTCGGTTTTCTTCACATCAACGTCTCCCAGGGATCAGAAATTCACTTTACATCGATTTTCACTTGGAGTTAGATCACTCGATTGGCTGATTTGAAATTTGCAAGTTTTCAAGCCCGAATTGACTTCATGGAACTTTGAGAAAAGATGAATAAGAAAAATTTGCCGTTTTTTGAAACTGAGTGAAAAATTGTCGGTTTTTCATTCAAATTTACAAGCAACATCACCGCAGAGATTCTGGAAAAGAAGGTTTCTGTTTCTCTCTTCTGTAAATCATGATTTTCCACCAACCGTGCAACCCTACGAATCGCTCGTGCATACCTACCATTGCCCAGAGAATACAGCTGGATTTGGGTCTTTAAAAATAGTGTAAATGGTTGCTGAGAATCGTGTTTGCAGTGGGCGGAGGTTGCAGCAGTCGTCCACCGACAGCAATCGATATAAAACGACAATCGAATTGACCCAAATCCATGATTCGTAGCAGATTTTTTTATTCATTTCTTTTATTGTTTCTTTTACCATTTTGAAACGTGACTAAATTGCGACTACCGTATATTACGTGCACCGTTACAAACTGCCCGTACACGAATGCCCCGGAATTTTATCACCGTATGTGTGTATAATGCTATAAGAGACGAAGAGGCTCGATGTAATAGAACCTGCCCTGCGATTCGTTTTCCCCTATTTCATTCATTTCTTTATTTTTTGGCTATCCGCGCTCTACTTCGTGAACCCACGAATGCAGTTATATTTGGTAGAACGAAAAAAAAGAAGATTCAGGACCAGTTTCGCATTTTTCTACTTTTCTTTCCGCCATCTCGATCCCTCGCTTTTGCTCGCCGACTATAACGGCAGATAAGTACACTCCCGTTCATTAATAGCTTCGCTCTGAAGTTAGCCGCGCTTGTGGCGGTCGGTTGATCCAAGTGTGAGCCAGAAACAAATCAGCGTTACGCTTTCGAACAAATGCGAAAATACAACGCGCTGATTTTTCCTCTGCTTCACCTCTCGAGCGACTCGCAACAAGCGTAGCTAACTTCGGAGCGAAACCGTTAATTAACAGGAGTGTACCTATATGTAGAAATTAGTCCCTACGATCATCCCTCCGTAAAACTAAAAGAAGAAATCGGAGCACTGCAACCGACTGGAGGAGGCCAGCAGCAGCCTAGTTCGTCGGTTGCAGTGGTAACTCGCGTAGGCGTTTAACTAGGTCGTAGTATGTATGTATGTACATACCTACATACGTAGCTCGAATTTTTCTCTCTTTTCTGTTTCCGATTTTTCCTCACTGTATGCATCTAGGTGTACGTATGGATCCAGTAGTAGCAGTAGTAGTGGTGCTAGCTACGGAATACAGAGGTGCGCGCACGTATATACTACACATATATAGGTACATATCTTTTACGTGTACAGGTTATGGAAGAGGGAATTCTCTTTTATTTTAGTTTCCTTTTTTTCTTTGTTTTTATAGCTTTTTCGAAATTTTTTTATCCTCCCATCTCCTTTCCTCAATTCAACGAATACAGATGCATGTATAGTACGTTGAGCTAGATGGATCGAATACCTCGTTCAGAATTTGTTACCAGATATATATGTGGTATGTATGCAGTGGATGCTTGACCTATGGTACACTCGATGCCGCCCAATCCATTTTCATGTTTTCTCATCGTTTCATTATTACGATAATTTTGAGCGAAAATTTATGCGGTGAAAACTATGTAACCCGGGGAAATATCCGGATGCCCCTGCATTGCCGTTCGTTCGTTCATTCCCAGATATCAGAGCTATCTCTGTTGGCAATGATACGAAAAGAAGAAAGAAAGAAGAAGAAGAAGAAGAAAAAAGCAAAACGTGAAAGTAGTCGAAAGAGCAAACTCAAGAGTCTCAATGTAGGTAATCATCTCACAAATTCATGCGACGAAACTATTTTCCATAGAGACATTCGTGTTTCATACCCTGCGAGCGGGGTTGTGGAATAGGATATGGGAGCTGGGCGATTTTCATTACCGTCACAGTATCAATAACCATGGCGACGCCAATAATAATTTGACACCCAATAAACACCTGCTCCGCTCGTTCTTTTCTTACTCCTCGGCGCGATATATTGGGAAAATGAATTCATTAACTATGGCGAGGCTGCAACATAAAGGAGAAGCAAACCTCCTCCTCCTCCTCCTCCTCCTGCCTGCCTGCTTG
This sequence comes from Phymatocera aterrima, assembly GCA_963170745.1. Lineage (NCBI taxonomy): Eukaryota > Metazoa > Arthropoda > Insecta > Hymenoptera > Tenthredinidae > Phymatocera > Phymatocera aterrima. Next base: position 1,713,933 of record OY720671.1, read on the forward strand.
CAGCGCACGCAGAGCAGCCACATGACGTACCGTGGTGTACGGTATTGAATGAAAATGATCGTCCATGTGGAAAACACCGGGTTTCAGTGGCCTGTGCCCCCTCGGGCCTCCTTGTCCCAGCGCCACCCGCTCATTCACCTATGTATTTACCTGCCTGTGATCTAATGGGTACACGGCAGGACAGTCAGTCAGGACTCCGGGGTATCGTTTCATTTTCGGTGCTGCTAGCGGCGAGGAGGCCATGCCCATGGGCCAAGAGGTGGCGACGGGACGAGGGGCGAACGTGGGTAGGGGTTGCGCAGGTGCTGCAGGGAACGTACGCACTATTTTACAGCACCTGCGTACGCACCCACCACCCACCCACCTACCTACCACCAACCAACTGACTGACTGACTGGCTGGCTGGCTAACGAACTGAACAAAATAAAAAGAAAGGCAGGCAAATACGATATGCAGCAGACATGAAATATCGCGGAAATTGTCTGCAACGACGCAGTGTTCCGAAAAAACACCTTTCATGTACGTACCTACAGCTACGGGATCATGGAATGGAAAGCGAAGCAAAGAAGTGAAGTGAGGTAAGCTGGGAAATTCAAATGTGCGAAATTGTATGTTTGCGCTGATAGTAAACGGAGTCTGAAGACAGGATTTACTTACTTACTTACTTACTAACTTACTCATTTACTTACTTGCCAACTTACTGGGAGGTAGAGTACTGCCGCAAGAAGACCCGTGTTGTAAGTGTGACGTGTAATAAACAGTAAACAAGACGTTGGTTTATGCATCGTAAAACTGCTGAGAGTTAATTCCGGAGTTCACTTCCACACGTTCACTGCAGTGTCCGTATATACGTAGTACGTACGTTCACTGCGCAACTGCGTGCTAGTGTAGAAGTAAACTAAACCATGATGGATCGGGTTTAGCCCAAGACTTGTGGTTCTTGGACCTGGTGTATGTGTAGTACGTATACTTACGTACGTACATATTTTTTCTTCCTCTTGTCCTGTTCTTGTTTTCGTTGTTTCTTCCCAGTTCCCTACTTTGGCGCGGATCTAATTGAGCCGGGTTAAAAACTCTTGTATAAACCAAAACTCGCGGGTTATGAGCTTAGTCAATTAGCGAGTATATGTATAGAATTATTATCAAGAAGGAAGGATTTCAGGTATGAGCAGATCTCATATGATTCCTCTTAATTCTAGTTCCCGTGACGAAGATTTCAGGTCTTTTAATACCGTGAACGAATGCAATTAGCCTGAAAGAGTTTTAATCTTTGGTTCAGCTTTACGTTGTGCACTTTTTAAAGGTTACCAACTGATCTCTGACCCGAACTAAACACTTTCCGCGCTGATATTAGCACCGCCGAGTGAGTCGCTTGATAGCTAGCTGGATGGGTATATGCTCGGCTATTAAATGTCTCGTTGAAAGGAACGCTCCTCTTTAACCCAAGAAGAAAATCAATTTGCTGCCGGTAGAATGGACGACGTGGGGTCGCGGGCTCGCCCCGTCGTTGTGGTGCTCTCAGGCTCTTTCTGGATAGTATAACTGTATATTACGAGGGCAAGGGAGGCACGGCGAAAAATGAAGCAGAAAAAAGAGAAAAATATAGATACAAGAAGTGAAAAAAAAAAAAACGGCAGGGGAGGGAAGGGAAGGGAATTAAAGGAAGAAAGCCACCAAGGGAACCAGCAGAAAAACAAAATAATGAGGAAAGGAGATTAGGATGCGAGGTCTCTCTACAGCAGAGCCAGTCAGACCAAAAGACTCAAGACTTGACTGGCCTGAAGACCTACAACAACTGAAATGCTCAGACTTGAATTACTAGCCAGCTCTACAGACTTTACAACTGTAAAATACGAGATCTTACTTACTTACTTACCTATAAATGATCAAGTTGATTTTTACACGTTTTCATGAACCTATCAATCTGGGATGCACCTCGTAAATTGCGTATGTCTTCCCGGCAATTGGAGTTCAATGAAAAGAAGATGATGAATTAGAAGGAAAAGTGAGAGAGAGAATCACACAATGGGGCTGTTAAGCTCATACAATTGCTGTTACGGCAGCCAACTGCACAAACCAGTTCACAATTGTGGTGCAGAGTGATTCTGCTACTCCCCTATACCTAGTGTACTGGCACCCTGCGTGGACGTCGCCTACCAAGGGTTTGAGTAATTAACAGAGTCAATTCTATAATCCCAGTTATTCACCATTGGGGTTTGTGAAGGGCTCCGAGAAAAAACCATCAGCGGATTAATTGTCGCCAGATCTGCTGTGGACCAATCGTGCAAAATGACGACGTGGCCTGAAATCACGTGGACAGGCGATCTCGTTCGATGGAGATATTTCATGATGCGGAATATAGTGACTCGCGAGTTATGCCGCGGTCGTAATAAAATTCCTGCATCGGGGAGGCGACATCTTGAAGAGTCGGTAGGTACGCAGCAAAATTGTAGGATGGTAGTTAGCTGGTAATATACAATGTCGTCGAGGGTTGGGGGATGGGTAGCGTTCGGGCTGGAGTTGGAGTTAGAGTTAGAGCTGTAGTTGGAGTTGGAGTTGGAGTTGGAGTTGAAGCCGGGGCTGGTTCTCCGAGTTCACTGGCGCAATGCGGGGTGGCCAGACAATATGGCGGCCCCGACTTCTCTGTCACGGTCTACATCCAGGCAGATTTTTACATCCTGGAGAGAATTGTTCTTTCTATTTTCTGCTGCTTCTCTCCACTGTCGCTAAATTCTGATGCGGTACCAACTGCCACTCCGTCGGTCGATTATCGTGGTATTTTACCGTATTAATTTCGGTCCACGAATACGAGGACGGCGCCGAATCTCGTCTTATCCCGCAGCAGGCTCTAGTACTGCACGAGTCGCCGTAGGACGGATTTGATAGGAAAATTGTTACCTTCCGTAGCAGCAGTAGCAGCAGTGGTCGTAGTAATTTAGGGAACTTTGTGTTTCTAGGCTGAAACCGGAGTATTGATTCGTACCATCGGTGAAAAGTATTGATTCCCAGTCTATTCTTCTATCCACAGTAACATGCCGTTTGACTTTCATGTCATGAATAAGTCATTTTTCAAACTTGTACATACATACTGTGGCCGTTGCATTAGATCAGATCGGATTGGGTCCGTCGGCATGCAACCGAGTTATAACACGTGGCGTATGAAGCGAACGAATAAAATCTGTTAACAGAGGAACGGAGGACGTGAACCTGTATTTCTGAGATTGCGAAAACAAGCTGGTATGCACGTTACGAGGAGAGTGCGGAGCCGAGTGAGCAGGAGAAGTGGAAGAAAAAAATGAACGATACTCACCGCTCTTGCAAACTCCCTTTACACATAGAGAGTATTACACAGTCGTGGAGAAGAGAGGAACGAAACGACGCGCGGTATCATGCTCTTTAATGTATTCAATCCATTTCTTAGAGGCTTCAGTCGTTTGTACCACTTTACTGTATCATGCGTGCTTCGCCAGAGGTTAGGGTTAGGCATCTAGGCATCCAGGGGAGAGAGAATTCTCATCCGTTCAATTTATCGACCAGCCACACAATTCTCCCTCTTTTCTCGTTGTGGTCTATTGCATTGTATTCATTGCCACAGTCTTACATGGTTACTTGGATTCTCTGAGTTTTGGAAAGAGCTGGGCTAATAGTAGCCACCGCATGTGTATTTCTTGTCCGTGCGAAAGTGTTGAATAATCATAATTTTATTCAACCCGCAGTGGTTTGGTCTGTGCCAGGTCGGTCAACGCGACAAACTCACCGCATATCCGCATCGACCTTTGGCAATCTTTAAGTTTGAAGTGAACTCTCAAATGTATCGATATGTACATACGGTAATCGTAAATGTGAGGAAAGCTGTGTTAAGTTTACACCTGCCTATCCAGATCTGATGGGAATCCCCTAGCTTTACTGCAGAATTATTGAAATTGGAAAAAAGCGCCGTGGGGTCAGCGGCAGGGAGGTGTATGAGGGATCATTGAATATTAACGATCCGTACTTTGGAGTTCACGTCAATTTCCCACTGTATACTCACATCCGCTCGTAGGCCTTGGCCTCGAAGTTTATCTATAAGGCACGTTAAATATTCAGATTCAAGTAGAGCTTAAAACATTTTGAGCACGCGCCACTTACCGTTGGTTGAGCAGGTACAGTCTTACGACTTTCTCTCTTCCTCTGACCAATCATTTTCATTCGGCAGCTATCCGGTCACTGTTTTCTGACCTCCAGCCGCATCATGAACGTAGTACACTATTGCTACGAGTGAATTATTATTCCTTTTCTTTTTTCCTTTCGTTTTCATCTCTCCGTCGCATGTGCTCAGAATGTTATAGAAAAATGTTCGCTAGCCGCATTTGACTCACTCAAGGGGGCAAAGAAAGGAAAAATACGATAATAATGATGTGTAATTACGAAAGTGGGGGAAAGACAAAGAATGAGGGAGAAAATGACACGCACACCGCCAATGATCTGCACAATTTGGAACAAGCGACACGACCGAGTTGAATCATTATCCAATTGTTTGGATAATTCTTGTTGTCTACCTCCCGTGATGCGGATTCCATATTGTGTAATGGGGATGAGAAAGTCGAGGCGTTATCTCCTCTCACCGAGGTTCCAAGGACGAAGGAACACAAGTGGAAGATATGAGAGGCACAATAATTCCAAGGAGAAGATCGCCGGCTACTGGGCAGAAGGGGCCCCACTGAATAGATAGAACATATACTGCAACCGTACGTTAAGAAAGTATTGAACGGGCAAAGGGTGTGTTCCCTCAAGTCTCAACTTCCGGTTGGTCGGTAGGCTGTGCCTGGCACCCAACGAAGCCTATATAGTTTAGACGAGTGAGCAAGTCAGTCAGTCAGTCATTCAGTCAGTCAGTCAGTGACTAAATTAAACTAAAATAAGGGAGTGCCCTTGCTGGCTGCTGCGTTATCGTTTCACGTTATTCATTTACGCACAGAATTGGGTAATGGTTAACAGTTTATTTGATGCTCCATAGAAACAAGAAACGAACGAAACAATAAAGGAAAAATGGATAAACAATGAAGTCAGGATTGATGAAATTTATTCTAGTGATGACCGTGCCCGTGATCGTTTCCATTACTGTTATGAACAACAGCGTGAAATCCACTTTTATCCGCGTGGTATTTAACAGTCCTAACGTTGCCGCCTGGTTCATGAAGCGAGTATTCACCGGCTACGTTCTTTCCGTCACGGTGCTCCTTATGTCCGTGGAAATCTTTCGTGTGGTGGTCTTCTACGCCGTAAGCAAACTCGTATTTCGGATGAGCCACGTAGTCGACGTGATGATGACCGTGCTTATCCTTCCATGATACCTCTTGATCGGGCCCTTCAACTGGCCCGTGAAAATGCTGATGAGAGTGCGCCTTGTGTCCCAATACTCCGATCTGTATCACGCTCGCCAAAGCCACCGTGGCTAGTAAAACAATCTGCGAATAGTACAGTGAATAATAACGATGATTATCACAATTCAAACAGCAAGAAGACAAGAATACTCGAAGGAGAACGGAGCTCAATTTTTTATTCTCTTCTTTTTACCTTCGCTGCCATTGTTGCTTGTTGCTAGTTTCTTCGGCGATTACTATTATCATCAGTTGAATCAGTGATCGATCACTGTGAGTGCTCACTTCGAATTGTATTGTCTGATAAAATGGTCAGGCGTTTATATAGCCCACTTGGTTGGGGGGCTGACTCGAAAAAATAAACGGTTACGGCTATTTCTCGTCGGAGTAGGTATATTAGCGAGTAGGTACATATCCACGGAGGATTTACCACCACTCAGCTCTCTGCGTGGATTATTGTTTCGATTGAGAAAAAAAATTTGATCCGAGTGAAACTGTTGCTGCTGCTGATACCGCTGCTACCGCTGCTAGCTTGGCGAAGCGTGACTTTGGTTGGACATTTGTCCGGTCTTCGTTACATTGTTGTCCTGGTTACGAATTGCCCCGTGGATTTCAAGGCTCGATTACCTCCATTCCCGACAGTGTATCGTGAATCTAGATTCATGACGTAATTATACGCGATTTTTGTTCGCAATCAATTCTGCATTTATATAAATATTTGTAAATCCCTTCGTTCGTTCAAGCGGCGTTTTTAGAGAAAACTAGAAGTTTAACTAGAACGTGAATGTGATGTCATAATAGGGAAATAGACGGCCGTCGATACTGTAGCTAATTTTCTAAGAGCGAAACTGATTTGTTAGCACAAAACATAAATTGGGACATAGAGACGTAGTATAGAGACAGTATAGAGACTGCACAGACGGTCGATCATTCTGACATCGTATTACCGTATTTGCAATTTTTCTTACGCGCGAATGCCCCGCCGTAAGAAAAGTGGTGACAACAAAATGGCCAAATGAGAAACGCGATTGGGAATAATCTCTGATGAAAATTGGTCAGGGAACGTAGCTACGGGCTAACCCAGGGACAATTTTCTCCCGACGATTTCACATCGCTGAGTATATTGTATATATATAGTATGGAACTGCAGCGTTCGGACAAAAGACTGGGAAATTGAGGGTAAATTGTTCATTGATTCGTCATTTGCCGAGTTGGAAAGGATTTCACCTCTAGCAGCAGGATATTACTTCGCGATGTTGGAAGGAGGTTGCGAAGGAGGCGGCGGGGCGGGAAGGGGAAGGGAAGGGAGTGTAGCACATTGCAAACGGGGCTTTTGTTCCCTCAATGCGAAAGGCAAGCACGAGAGAACAGAGCATCCCTTCAGCACTTCTTTTCGTCTTTTTTTCTCATTCTTCGTATGCACAGGCAATGTGATTTATCTAATTAGGAAACCGGTCATTGTTGGATTCCGAATTGATGGCCGATTCGTCTATATCCATCTTTAGGAAAGCCGTGTGCATATCGAAAGGATGACTCGAATACCGTCGAAAGTACTCTCGGAGATGATAAAACTAGTTTGAGAACGCACCATCGTGTAACCAACGTACCGGATGCATTTTATTCTGTTGAATACTCGTAAAAGCAGAGGCCGTGGGTTCCGGGCGACAAGACTGTCACCGTTATTGTATTTTTCTCTTCTCATTCATCTTCGCGCGATCATTGTGATATTGTGTCAGATGAAAAGGGGTTTCAGTAGAGAAATGGAATATCAAGGGACCCTGGACGAGGACGATATAAAGCAATACTGCCGTACTCGCAGCCCATGTTTACCCAAACCTACTACGTATTACATTTCTGTTGTGAGAATTCTACTGAACTTTACCCCCCTACGTGACAAAAGTTCTGCAATTAGTATCTCCTCTCCCCTGTTGTGTTACAGAAGAGGCGGGAGAAGTAGAATTGCAGCAGCCATCGAAGGGTGCACTCCGATTGAATCTCTCTCGCACAAATTTATTTTGATTCCTGTAGGTATTATTATCGACGGACGGCGCGACGGAGACGGCGACGGCGACGGCCGCCGGCGGCCGGTCTATTTGATCCACCGGGATGGCAGACACCGCGTGCGATGATCCTAAACCAACTTTCTCTCTCATTTTATTCCCCTTGCTTCCTTCATTCCTTGCTCGCCATACTATACGCTGGTATGAATCCCCGCATTCATTTACTCCTGCTGCAGCAGTATGTCGTATTGTAGTAGTGCCCGGCGCACTGTGTGATTCATCCCTAAATTTATCATCCGTTTCATCTCGTATTGTATCCGTATTTCGGAAGCTGCGCATTCCCGATACAATGGAACTATGAAATCATGGTTTTTTTCCCCCAAAAAAACTGCGTTCTCTTTAACGTTATTTCGATTTTTGTGCCGCTCTTTCAGCCCCGATGCAATAAGGGCGCGACTCACTCGTTCCTGCTGTTGGTCGATGGGCGGTCGCGAGAGATTTATCGGGTGTATTAAAAACAGTTTTCCGGGGAATGCGATCATTGCCTGTCTCCGACAATGCCCGTGTAACGCAAAGCCTCGACAATCACGTGCTCCTGGCAGGTTGTTATGGATTGGCGACGAGATCCAGCTCCGCCTATACTACATACATCTACGAGAACTAGCGGTTCACCATAGCGTACTGCGAATGACAGAAGGGTTATAACCTCGTGACGAAGTGCTCCGCTTCGTCCGCTCTCTACCTCTCCGGTTTCTCCCCCCCCCCCCCCCCCCCCCCCCCCCCTCACTCGGAACCCCCGAAGAGGAGAAAATCGAAATGAAGAGAAGCGAAGGAACGGAGGCAATTTTCCGCGGTCAAATTACCGAATAAATTCTCATTCTCCGGCTGATGTAGGTACATACATCAGCCGGAGAATGAGATATATACACAGCCAAACACGGCCGTATTCCGTTATTTATAGTGAGAAGCATGTATATGTATATACTGCAGTATAAAGCAAATGGAAACGCACGTAATTTGTTCATTGCTTTCCATGCACCACTGCAGATGATGCAGTCACAGGCTTCCGACGAATACCCAAACTATATGCGATAGCGTGTAGGAAATTTTCCCGAGTACCTACCTACCTACATGTCTCATTCATATTTTGCGGAGCGAAATAACCGGCATACTACAGTATTCGTTACATTATCGGATTCTGGATACTGGCGTCTCGGCGCCTAGCCATAGCCCTTATAATGCGGCGCCGTCATCCTCCCTCTTGCCGCGGTATCTACGCGAAGAGGAAATTTTCATGAGGGAGGGCAAAGGCGGCGAGGAAGAGGAGAAGAGGGAAGGGACCGTCCTTTTCTTTGCGCTTATCTTCTTTAACTCTCCTTTTCCTCTTCTTCGTCTTCTTCTTCTTTTGCTTGGTCATTTTCCACGGAGCAAGCTAAGGGAATAAGGAACATGAGAAACTCGTATACCTAATCATATTTCGTGTGGTACGTGCTACGTACCAGATAGTATGCATATGCGTACGTTCACCTATACTAGCTATGCGAGTTTCCACTTGAGATATAGTAAAGAATATCAAGTTATATAGGTGGAATAATAGCCTCCTTGATGATGCAATCGGCGACGCTCTCTGCTCAACGGATGGAATAGCCATGGGAGAAACAAACTCGCGACAACAATCTTGCCAAATACGAATCCTCTCTTGACTATTAAATCGAACGTTTCGTAACAGCGGACTGCTACGGGATTCCCTGGACAGACTATCTCTCTCTCTCTCTCTATATATGTATATATATATATATATATATATGTCAGTCGCCTCCGTTTGTCGAAGTAAGGCTCAAATTTTCAACGTTGGTGGAACAAAATCGGAAATAAAAGAGTATGGGTTTTCTTTCGTTTCTGTTTGTTTTGTTTTGCCCATTTCGTGAATCTCCCGGGGGGAAAAAAATCCATAGAAAAATGTGAGATATACAAAATCGGAAAGGATGTAGTACGTTTCAATCGGTTGGGCGTCAGAAAGAAAATCTCTTTTTCTCAGGCGCCAAACCTTGAGCCGTATATTTTTTTTCCTAATTTTGTGTCTTACATTTTTTTACAATTTTTTTTTTCTCGTTTTGTCTCGGAGATTCCCAAAATGGGGGAACAGAAATGAAGAATTTGATCAAATTCAGCATCATATCGTTCAGAGACGCGAAAACAAAATTTAGCAATTTTTTGAGGATCCCTAATCTCGAATTTTGTTTTATGCTACTCGGTTTTTCGTGTTTTTTCCTCAAAATTGATATAATATTTCGTTGAATTCTCCCATACCGCTGTATTACATCTTGTTATTTGTCTTTTTGCTCCTTCATTTCATTCCATTCCTTCATTATCATTATGGACGAAAGAAGACCCGGGGAGGGGTCGGCTGGTACACCGAGATCATCATCATCATAATTCCATGTTTTCATTACATATTTTCCTCCAGAGATGTGTTTTATACCCCTTTTTTTTTTTCTTCTTTCTTTACATCTTCTCTTTTTCTCTTCTCTCTTTTTCTTCGTCTCGAAATTCCAAGAGGCAATTTTGATTAGCCAGTTCTAATGTGCGTGTGTCCTCGAGAAGGAGAAGATATTTGCTTGGCTCTACTCACTCACTTGCATGCCTGCCTGTAAAAAAAGTAAAACGACAAATTCACCCTGAGTTCTGAGGTCAGGATACTTAGCCCCATCATCAGTATCGAGTAAAAGAAAATTGGAGCAATTTGGCAAGGAGGGTTGGGGGGGGGGGGGGGGGGGGGAAATTGTAGAAAATAACCGTTCGGATGGGGTTTCAATATTTTTACAACGCTGCCACTTCTTTCGCTCATCGTCAATCTCGATAAATCCTAGATATACAAAATTTGAACCCGTTTATTTTCAATCTTCCGGGGTTTTTTTCGACGGCACGTTCTGCCCCTTGCCTTTGGCCCTTTGATTTTTTCACTGGAATAATGTTCGGCACGATTTACGGCTCAGGAGTGACAGGCGTTTTTATTCCATCTCTTTCTTGGGGAAATTTTGTACAGCTATTCGCATTATGCATTGTCAGAACCGATCGATATTCAGACCGATTTGAGGGGCGATTCGACTGATTGTGAGTCCGCTTCCGCTTCTTCGGTGTTGCCTGGGTATAGATGCGGAGCTAATGATAGCTGACGAATCGTAAATATTATACGTATAATATAATACCTCTCTCACTTTCTCATTTGTTTTCTCAGTTTTCATAATAATAGTTTTTCACTCCGAAATGTTATATATATATTTTTATTGATAGTTTTACGTTCCGAATTTTCTTTTCCCCCCCTCGCTCATAGAACCATCGTGTCGTGTATTGTTTGAAGTTTTTGAAAATTTGAACGATAGGTATCTAGGCAAGTTTGGAAGGGAATTCCTTTTCTACTTCTTACCGGTTTTTTCCTCCCAGCTTCTTTCCCGCCTGTTTGTTTTTTTTTTTTTTTCTTCTCCCGTTTATACCTGTACCTATACTATATACGAGATAAGAAGACATTTTTTGCCTCGTTTATCCAGCATGTCAAATAGAAACAAAGTGCCGGGGGTAGCACGTTGTAACACCGACGCGTGACATATGTTATATATATATAGCGTGTATATATATATATATATATATATTTAATACATACGCTTTACGTAAAGTGAAAATTCCTCGACGTAAAAATTTAAGACCGCGTCTCCGTCTCCGTCTCCGTTCTCTTTCCTATGTTTTTTCAGTACGATAATATCTGTACACTATATACACGTCACTTTTCGTCCTTTTCTTTTCTCTTCTTTCAATATCACCGCGAGATAAGAATCTCGGATCTCCAATCCCAAATCTCACCTCTGCCTCAGCAGCTTGCTTGCAGGCTACAAAGGATTACCCGAATGTTTGAACCGAGGTAAAATTGAAAAGGTCAGAAGAAATTCAACAAATATTGTACATCACATTTTGATTTTGAATTTTGCATTTTTTCCCCACTTTTTGTTGTTTCAATGGAGTTTGCATCCTTCGACAGATACATACATCTAGGTATACATAATCGTAATCTATTCCTCTCGATTTTCGGCCGATGCGCGTAGCACGTTGTTCGTACATGTACATGTAACAATTATATACTCATTGTCAGTTAGGTAGGTATACCTGTCACGTACAGTTTGAGTAAATGCAGCAATTGAACAATGCGAAAGTTCAATCGAACCTCTATAGCTCCTTCTCCTCCGCGAGCACAAGTTTTGCCCGAGTTTCTCTTTGACCTGGGAAAGTTAAGTGTGAATGAATAAACGGGGTTCGAAGACCTGGAGACCCAGTATAAACCACCCTCTCCTACATCGGGTTGTATAACATCGTTGGGTTGTGGGCCTAGGTACGAGGTTTGTTGGTCGGTGTGTGCACATTCGGCCGAGCGACACGCAAAAGCTTCCAAACACTTGATTATACTTCGTACCTGTACACATATAGGTATACTTTTCAACTATAGAAAATGTTTCAACTCAAATCTACGATGTGAAACTTATGTTACGTTCAAGCGTGTATACCTATATACCACCTATAACCGGGCACAAACGAATGCACGGTCGGGGTCGGGTTCAACCGTTTTATCCGTTTTTCCTCTTTTCTTTTTTGCCCCCTCACTTTCTTTTCTTGGTTTTTTTCTCACTTTCGTTCTCTCCCTCCGCCTCGATTTCAAAATAAAGTGACAAGACGGAAAACACTATTTTCCGAACCCTCCTTGAACCCTCCTGCACCCTCCGACCCACTCCGTTTTTCTTCACGATTTTGAATTTTCAAATTACAAAATATCCCCACCAAAAAGCCAAAAAATCTCTCCGCCTACCTACCCGATTATAGGTCGCTGTATCGAATAGTGCAGGAAGAATACATCGCGATCGGCTCTCTGTTTTGGATTGGGCTCGAAATTTCATGCAACACGTTTTATCTCATTCCTTATTGAGATTACGTCGAGAAATTTCGAGGGGAGGGAAGATTCGAAGTCCAAGAGACTGATTATTCGGGAGAATTCGGACCCGCGATGTTTGATGTACAGAAACCGTTTCGAAAACGAGAATCGCCATCTTACGCGATAGACTCGATCGATTTTGACGAAACTTCGAGAATTCGTTGAGTACGATGGCAGAGAAAGTGGCCGAGTATGGTACTTTTTCAAAACGTCGATCGGATCGGATGAAAAATGAATATTCCCTGTGTTAGCTAGGTTAGATTGCCAGCGGCGACTGGAAATTCCTATTGAGGAAAAAAAAACAAAAACAAAAAAAACCAGCGACGAATCGACGGAGATGCAGAGAAGCACAAGTTCCGCTGAAATTTGTCTTTTCCTTCTTCTTTCGTTTTGGCAAAAAGGAACGAAACTGAACGAAAATGGAATTCGTCTACTTTTGCTTTGTGGTTTTCTTCCTTGTTCTATTCCATACCAGTACCGCGGACTCATATTCTATACTAGCGCACGAGTACCTACCCGAAATGCCAAATTGTATTCAATGATCGAAGAATATTTGTATATACGCGTATGGCATGTTAAACCTGCATACTGGAAATCGTGCGGCACCTATAACGATCATTTGTTTCAGAGGCTGGATAAAGCTATGAAAAAACAAAAGTGAAAAATGAACAAACAGAAAGAATTTCGACCTTCTCTGCAGGTGCATATATAGCACGGGAGAAGATCGAAGGCGTGTACGGGTATTGGTATATTGTGTTTGGGGGAGGGCGGGAGATTGTGAGCCGCGGGCGTAGATACGTAAATACTACTATCCATATGCATGGGAAAACAATACAATCTAATCTAAGCCAAACAAAATCTCGAGGGGTCTGAAATAACCGTGAAACGAAAAAGAAAAAAAGCTAGGAAAAGAAACTAATGTTTGCGGTTAGATACATCATGCTATACGCATATTATCATTTTCCGAGGTGTTGAGGGGGTTGGCGGGGGCACAATCCGAATGAAACTTTGTGGATTCGGTGAAGTATTTTGGCAGAAAGTGGCCGATAATTTCACCACCACGAATTGTTCGTGAATACCATCAGAGATTCCAGTTTGTTTGACCTAACCTAACCCTAAATTAGTAATACTTGACCCCACTCTCTGCCAAACTACTGCCAATCATTCCACAGAGTTTCATCCGGATCGGTCGTGCGGTGAGGAGTGGCGACGGATCGCCTTTACCAAGTGAAAACATTGCTTTCAACAATGAGCAACAATGCGTGCAAATGGCTCTCCAAGCAACAGCGCCTCTAGGACCTGAACAGCACAGTTTCGTGTCTATGCATTGTTAATGAAGGCATAGTCGCAGGATCGCTGCTGCACTTTCCCAAAATCTCATTATATCTGGGACGTGCATAAAATTTCACCGATTCTCTGCATCTGGTATCTGTACTTTATTATATTCCTGAATTACTGTGATCGTGGCATAAGAAATACATAATTGCATTCTAGGGGAGCCTAGTCCAGTTATAATAATGACGATAACAATACTTCGATTAGCTGTTCTCTCTGTGATTTTGGATTTCTCTGGTGGCTCGGATATAGGAGGGCGATAAAGGTAGACGACGAAGAAGAATTAAGGGAAGACCTTGCTGAAGGATAAAAATTTTGGAAATTCTGTAATATTTCCTCTAATTTGAAGTTAGGTCTGTATTCTGTAAGCGCTGCAGCCCAAAACAAACTGAATGACAGCCTAACGTTGAAAATTTGATGAAAAGTGAAAGAGCCATGTGATCTATACCGTTACACGTGGAAAAGTAGAGAAAATTTCAAAATGCTCCTTGCGTCTCAGACAAATAATGATTTTGAAACAAGGAATTCATGTCTCAGGGTAATGTCGAGGATACCAAGTTGAAGATATTGTGGGATAGGATTGACAACTGGATCTGCTGTTCACTGTAAAAAATAGAAAATCCATTTTTCCTCAATTTTGATGAGAAATTTTTTGTTCACAATTCGATTTTTGAACTTTTTTTCGGAGTATAAGGGAATCAATCCAATTCCCGATTTCAGGGTGTCATCCAGTTTGTTTCAATATCCCCACCTAATTTTCACAAAAAATCACCCAATTTTGGGAACAAAAATTCCTCAGCAGGTAAAAGGGGAAGAGAAAAAAGCGGACGTATTATATTTTGATTGTAATTATATGGACCTAATACATAGGCATACCCATTATGCGTGAAACATAATAAACAGAAAATATGTAACACAAACTTTGCCGAAGTCCAACGACCCGCGAACGCAAACCGCGTGCGGCATTGAGAATTCATTATAATAAGTGTAGGCAGAGGTATTATAGGTTGTGTGTATCATGTATACTTTTCTACCTTGAATACTCGTACCTATGTATATACATGCATATAAATACGAACTTTTCTGCCAACGTTTGCGCAATTCAATTTATGAACCGCGGTGTACTGTATTATAGGTATATAAATGCATGAACGAAAGTATCTCACGGTTATCGAGTATCAAAAAATCCGCTTTTATAATGATCCGCGTTATTTCATTTTCGCTTTCTGCGCCAATATGCCAATGTGCAGCGTGGGAACGTGACTTTGAAAAACCGAAATACTCATACCAACTCATTCATACTATGTATCCGCGGCACGTGGCCTCTGCTTACATATGCTTAAAATTATAGAAACGATGATGGGAGAACGGAAAATGAAAGAGAGAGAGAGAGAGAGAGAGAGTAAGTAAAGTTCTCACCTGCGATTCTCCTTCCGTCCGTCCTTCCTTCTCTTTTTTCTTCTTTTTTCTTCTTTCTTCTTTCTTCGTTGGTAGTAATGTCATTGTACCGGTATATATACGAGCGAGCAGGTATTAATGAACATACTGCTCTCCTATTTTACACTAGAATCAAATTTCCAGTTTACGATGTGCATCGGTGCAGTAATCCGCCACGTCCAATATACCTGGTTAGTACCCGGCATAAAACCGAACTTCAATCCACACCGCTCGACGCTTCATTCATTATCAGTTTTCTTACCACCAGCGACACACCGCTGTTCAAACTTTCACGCACACATATATACGTGCCTCTATGTTTTCTGACGGTTCTCAATTTGGGCAATTTTTTTTTATTTTTTGTACCTCTGTTCTTTCTTCTTCTGCCATTTTCTCTCCTTCCCGCGTAAGTTTCACTCATTCTACAATTCGTATTTCGTAGTAGTTCAGTCGTCTGCGAATCGTCGTCTCCTTCGTTCCTTTTTGCAAACATCATCTCACCGGGTTATGAAGCTCAAAATTTGTAGAGAATCAACTTCTGTGTTCTTCGTTATTTTCGTTATCATCTCCGTAATGCGCGTGCGAGGATACCGGATGGAAAAAAATGCTGGGGCGAATCAGGATTTACGACATTTTTATTCGATATTTGGAAATTTGACGAGAAATTCGAGTGAGTATATTACACAGCTGTCTGTTCCCCGGATCTTGTCGTTTTATTTATAGTTATAAAATTTTGTTCATCAGTTGTGTATTGCGTACGAAAGACACTCCATGATTAAATCGTGGACCATTGAGATACTATTGAAAAGTGAAGAGAAATTGAAACGAAAACGGAAAAAGAGGAAAGAGCAAAGAGCAAAGACGACAAAAATGGGAATAGTGTTTGTGAATTGCGCAAGGCTAGCCAGCGAAGGGGGCTGGCTGGTGGTCCCGACTGACTGCGGCATATTTTCATATTGATTCTCAGTTACGTAATAAAAGTTCTACTCCGCAGGCTGTATAGGTGGATACTTATACGGCTATAGTTTAAACAAATATTTGGGGGCTCGTAAACTCGTCAATGTGTGATAAAGGATCAGAAAAATAATCATTCATTATAAGCTGTACGGTTTCTTAAACGTTACGAAAAATTGAATTTTTAGGCGACGTCGAGCTTATGAAACAATTCTTCTTTTTCTTCTACTTCCATGATTTCGGGTATTCCCGAAGAACAGCGAAAACATCGGTGAAAAAAATCTTCGGAAGATAGAAAAAATCCGCAGAAAAATATCGTTGACGAAAAATTGAAAAGATATATGCACGATCCGCGAGTTGGCCGCCAGGATGAACAAACTTCCTTTCAAGTACATTCTTCTCTTCGTAACACCTGCTCGGGAAGTTCGATTTTCTAAGCACGTTCAGCGTGCGTAAAGTTAATCGCACGAACACCGCCGGCAGGTACTTTCCGCACCAGCGGAAAATCAGAGGAAAATCACTCTCATCGATAAATATAAGATGAGTTTGATTTGGTTCGTATCTTCCTCGAATCAAACTCCACGTCGCAGGAATGACAAAAAATATTTTGTGACGAGTGCGAATCGGGGATTTCTGACTCGCGCGTGGTCAGCAGCACTCGCCTCGGCTCGTGAAGCTATAATCTCACACTCGTCGGAAATCATCTACTTTCCGCACTAGTAACACAATACACCGTTTCTAACTTTGCGTCTCGCATAAATTTTTCGCAGATTCTTTGTATTCTGATCAAAAAATCGCCGAAATGGCTCCGGCAAAGAGGAACCAGTTTGGCTCCCAAGCCACAAAATTTCGCCGACATAATAATTCGAAGTGTCATTTTTCGCCACGTTTAGGTTTCATAATAATCCAATGAAACATATATACGATCCAATTAACATCAATCAAGTGCACATATCTTACTGCTCTGTATATACCCGACTCCGCATGAAAAGCAGAAAAGACTGGAGAGGAATGTTGATAGATTGCTAAAAATGAGAGGAGTGCTCGCGTAACGTGAAAACGCGGCTCGTTTGGTTCGATAGCGGCGTCGCGACGCCCGGCTGTCTGCCACCTAGCCCCGACGTCTGGCCCTCTCCGACGCCCTATATATAGAGCTGTGAGACCAATTCACTGACTGACGCATTTAGACGCATAGAGAAGCAGGAATCTGTCCGATCTTGATCGGTAATGCGTTTCAACGTTTTCGAAGACCTTAATCCCCCCCTTTCTTCGCTTTTCCTCATCATCGTCATCGCATACTTACGATGATACATTTCAGATGCACAACCTTGTATAGTTATTCCATCTGTATTCACTAGCCTAGCTTTGCAGCACGCGCGAAACTCCGCGCGATTTGAAATGGCCATGTGAAACGTCAAATCGTGATACACGCCTACGTATGTCACTGGCACACAAATGTTTGATCAAATGTTGTTCTCACTTCTTCCTCATATTTCTTATTGATAAGCGAATGAAATAATATTGAAAAATTATCATTCTTCTTGTTCTTGTTCCTGTTACTGTTTCTGCATTTTACGGTGGGAGTATTGTGATGCTACTAGATTCTAGATACGGAAGAAAAGTCTGGTTTCTCTCTCTTCCTTCCTCTTTTCCACTTTTTTGGTCCGTTTCTCTTCTTTTCTACTTCCGAGTGTAGTTGGATTTATAATTTTGAAGTTGGAAAGCTCTGCGGTAGTTATTCCGATAGGAGTTTTGCGTAACTATACTCTAGTAGATGTAGATCTATAATTTAGTAGAAACTGTTTTCTACCCCAACAAGGTGGAAACCCGAAAAGAATATTAACTCTGCGAATCGGCGTAACCAGCTTCCGGATTTGGCTTTTTAATTAATCCAATTTCATTCAATTTAAAACTACCTCAAGACCGTATAATGTATGCTACATGTGGCATACGAAAATTAAAGCGATTAGCTTACCACGAAACTGCTGCGTATACCTATATTTCATCGTCTATTTCGTACGATAAGACTAAAAATGAAAAATGAAAAAGAAAAATGCAAAGATATCCTCACTCGGTTGGTTCTTTATGTGGAAAAGGGAAAACGAAATTTATCAAGTTATATTATTACTTCCCGATAATCAATACACGTATTGTGGGCGCTGGGCTGACTCCTTCGAATTATACCTGTAGCTAGCTGTACATGATTATTGCGCTGTACTTAGGACAGTAGAAAAACCACGAAGAAAAAACGTAAACGGCCGCGAAGTTTCGCGTTTAGTTTCTATGGAAACCAACGACCCATCATCGTCCGCCACCTAGCTACATATCGACACATAAATTTATTGTTAGATTACTTGACCTGGAGTTTACTTGAGAAGCTTTATCGCATTCGGTTATTCCACCTCGTGAGGAAAGGGGCTCCGGAGCTCGTTACTTACGTTCAGGCTATACGGTATGAGGAAAAACAATAACGGAAATGAGAATAAATTTTTCTTTTTTCCCTTTTTATCTCACCATCTTGAAATCGCAGCGGTTTGTAGTCACTCCTACACGGAACAACCGATCGAACGTCTCTTGAAAATGCTCGAAAGTTCAACATTTTCTCGATCTAATCTGATCTAACCTAACATTCGGAGATTTTGGAAAAACTTCATTTTTTCTCGATGTGTATTGCGGAGAGATGGAATACCCGAGGAGCAATCACTTCTTGCCAAAGTGCTGCATCGATCACCAAACTTTCACTCTCATCGGTTGTGTCGTAGAGAAGTGTCGGCAAAACGCGTTTCCGAGGTGGTCCACAATGGCTTATACGATTTCGCGCATGCAGTCTTAAAACACTTTAAGCAATGAAATCCCGAGCATAGGGCAATGAAGAATTTGGATTATTCCGCTGCATAATATCTTGATTTACATTTCTAATACATGAACAAACTACTTTAATGATCTCCATCTGTTTCTCAATCGATGTTTCAGTCTCCGCAGCGTCTTCTAGCGAGGCGACAGTCACCTCGTCGTCGAGTTTCGGCCTCCTATCAACGAGGTCCGGGTACCCAAACAGGGGAATATCAACCCCGGATATTACAGGAGTGATCAACGGCGCGGGCAGCATAGATTTGCTCACCGCGTTGCAACTCCATAATACTACAAGGCAAGGTGTCAGTCGTGTTCAAGGATTGGTTAAAATCAAACCGGCCTACTATCTTCAAGGTAAGATCGATCCGCTATTGTATCAAGAAAATTCACCCGGTATGATATATGATTGCATTTCGTTCTGCCTTCCACATGCCACACACGTTCTCCTTTCCTTATCGTCCATTCAATGACGAAGAAAAAATCTCCGTCTTCATTTTTCCCCCTTGCCCCATCTAGAACGATAAAATCGATAGACAGATAGATTTAAGATACAAAATTAGAGAATAAATGCACGGCCCCAAGTTGGGCGCCAGAGTTTTCTTTCCTCCGTCAGCTGGCGCCCAACCTGGAACCGCACGTCCATTCACGACCCCAGGTTGGGCGCCAGCTGACGGAGGAAAGAAAACTCTGGCGCCCAACTTGGGGCCGCACCTTTTCTCCTGATTTCGTATCCTACGTTTTTCATTGGATCTTTTCTTTTCCCGATGATATTGTGGGCTGAATAATTCTATCTATCTCTGCATACTATATGCCGTATGAAATTGATCGAAGATTAAAATAAGTAAGTAATAAAAATACGCGGATAGCAATTGCGTGCGTGATAGGTCTCGCGTTAGTTTGTGTTATATCCACCCGCAGAGTGGGCGGATATGGGAACGACCACCAACTATACGTAGATTCCAGGAATTCGCGAATAGGAAAGAAAGAATACACAGCGAAGAAAAAGAAGCGAAAAAAACGGCAAAGTTGAAAGCGAAATGCCTCTCTCTAATAATTAATAGAGCTCCCGTGTATGTATGTTCGTGAGACACGTGATTTACCGTGCTACATACTGCACGGGGGTTATATTATATGCCACCTACTGCACAGAGTCACCAGGGGGAAGGTCAATGTCCTTCTTTTTAAATTCTATCCACCATTGTATTTTTGTGATATGTATGCATGTAGGTGTGTATGTAACACACACTTGTAGGTATAACAGATTGTTATAGTTTGTGCATATCTATACTATACTATTCGAGCATCCGTCATTTTGGATCTGAAAATGGAAATAGATGAGGAAAAGAGAGAGAGAAAGAGAGAGAGAGAGAGAGAGAGAGACACAAAAAAATTCTCGAATCGTCAAAATCACGTGATAAAGTAATCTTCGTAAAAATTTGGAATCGTGTATGTTTATGTATACTTGGATGGCGTGTACATAGCTCGTACATGGAACAGTGAAAAGATTTTGGTTAAAAGAAATCGCTAAAAAAAGTACAATTCCTCTTTCCATTCTTTCGATGATAAGGTTGATAAAATTATGTAACGAATCGCGTCCTCTGTAACATTACCTTGGTCATTTATTTCTTTTTTCATTGTTCATCCGCCTCTTCTCCTTCTCTACTTTTTGGTTCATTCAGATATCATCGCGCCGTAATCTCGTCTGTACCGTATATGAGTATAATATTATATACATATAGTATATGTACTATACTTTGCAGCACGTAATACAATCGTAACTCTTTTGCCATTCTTTTCGCCACATGCTAATGATGTCTTATGATGTTGTTGGTTTTCTGCTTTTTCGTTCTGTTCGTTTCTTCTTTCTTCTTTCTCATTACGCCCGAACGTGTGCAACCAGACTAACATCGCGATCTAGATTTCAGTAGTTATGCCCTGGTTGTAGTCAGACAATCAAAGCTCGCTGATTGGTATCCACCTCGGCCCTTTTTCTCGTTTCCCTCTCGCAGGTGAAGGTAAAACGAGTTTTAAAACTAGCTCTAAGAGTTCAGAAGAGTTCGAAATTATACGGATGTGATAAGGTTTTCGTTTGTGTTTCTTTCGAACTTTGTTCTCAACGAATGAGACTGTCCGAATGCCGGAACATCGATTTTTCGAATCATTTTTACGGTGATTCCGATTTTTTGAAAAAAAAAACAAAGACAAATAGAACGACCTGTTTTCACATGTATTGTATAAAGTTTTCCCTCTATTTTTGTGTCCATATCGATCGATGGAATGGTTTTTTTATCTCGTTATATTTGACGAGATCCTATGTTGTTTCTTCCGTTGCCTTTCAGTCTCTCATAACGAAAAATATTACGTTCCCACATAAGTTTTTTGAAAACGAGAATAAATTCGTATATTCGACAGATATCCGTCTCGAATTCATACGTCGATACCGCTGCGGATACGATTAAAAAATCCTCGTTCTTTTTCCGAACTAATAATGTCTTGGTATACGGTCGAACGATGATTAGAAGAATCGGTTTTTTCTTTTCTTCTCTCTTCCAATTGTCCGAAAAGCGAATTAGAACAGCTGAAGGAGAAACAGAATCGTATTATGTAGCTAATTCCGCAATGGATATTACAAATATTATAGTTGCAAATCGGATACTTTATTAGCAAGATATTAATGATTTGTTGATTCTTTTTCACCATTTTCACGACTGAAAAGTCAGAGAGGGTGGAGGAAAGGAAATTAGGTAAAACTAGGTAACAAAGTAACAGGGGATGGATAATTTTTGGTCATTCGGTGGAAATGAGATATAGGTAAAGACTGCAGTAAGGGTCGAACCAGCGAAGCTGGTATAGGTAGGCACTCATATATCTGTACATAAGGTCTATGTAGGTACCTACCGCTGCAGCCCTTGGGCAGTAAATCAAATGGCGTGACCATCTTACGTGGGATTCGTCATTGGGCAGCTAGATAGAATGAAAGAAAAGTATGGCGTACGTATAGCAGAGGTGGTATATGTATGCAGGGGTAGTAGTTCGGCTTAATATGGGAATTGAACATAAGGCGGCCGAAAACTGACGAACCCCTAACTAGGTCCCTCGGGATCTCGGATCATGATCTCATTGTTGGTTTAACACGTCGTAAAAGAAGAGCAGTCTTCGTCTGCGAGCGATGACCATCGCCGTCCCTTCCCGAATCGCCATTCATCCCTCCGGCATCAGCCTTCTTCTTCTTCTTCTTCTTTTCTTCTTCTTTTTCTTCGTCTACTTGTGATGGGGCAGCTTGCGGCGAGGGACCGCTCAAGTTATCGTACATACAACGTTCAACGCGTTTTAGATAGCGACGAAGAATTGAAATGTCAGTCTAAATTTTGTCCGCGGGAAGGAGGGTATCTCTGTTTTCGTGCCAATTTCCGGTATACCCGGTTGAGGAATATCATTTCAGCTTTCGCGATAACTGCGGCGGAAAGAGCGGGGTGGGTGCCAGGATTATAAAAACGAATCTATTTCCGAAAGCGGAATGAACTCGATTCAATTATACGCCTATCCTAAATCTACTCCGATACCTAAATATAGTAGGTGTACCTACGTTGTATATATATCGCTTATCTACGTCTCACATGACTCGAAATCGGCAACCTCCGAGTCCTCTATATTCTCATTTTTCTCACACACTTACGGAATATACTTCCTACTAGATTCATATGCGCATACATGCATACATACTGCAGCGTAGGTATATCCGATGCAAACTGCAGACAATAAAAATAAAGTGTACGAATGGTCGGTCGGTCGGTCGGTTGATTTGATCCAGTAAAATTCTTTATTCAAAAGGGGAGGCTCGACTGTGTACTATCTGATACAGTCGGGCGTAAGCCGATTTAACAGAGAAAATTATACTTTGCCTCTACTATATCTACACGCCCGCGGAGCCTACTGTAATATACTATACACGCATAGTATAACTCTAATATATTATTCATCATATGCCTAATGTATATACATACGTGTCTGCGTTTCACGTTTTCCACGTTACATTTGATATTTTGCGAAGGATTTCGTACCCGAAACCGATCGACCGTCGAGAAACTGTAGAGATAGGTACGAATTACATCGGGTTATGCAGGCCGTGTCCGAGAAAAACTTAAACGGGAACATTCAAAACGTGGAGACTTTATCAACCCTCCGATCATCGATCTTCGCAATCTTCGCTTTTATAGTCTCCCTGTTAGTGCTGTGGGATTTGAAAAGATATATCTACGTTGATTTGTATATTGATCGAGGACAAGTAATCGATTATATACAAGCCTTGTGGAAATTTGTTTGTTCTCCAAACCTTTGTCATAATTGATTTGTAATTATCATTCATTCTCAGGGGATGAAAGAGAGCTTCGAGTTAGCGAAGCTGGTTTTCAAAAAGCTGCTGCCATGCTTCGGCAGGTTCCGGAGTTTACGGTAGCGGCTGCGCTTCGTCAAGAAGAGGCGAATTCTGGTACAATAATTGCCTTTTCGCACGGGAACAATAGGTTTGTAAATGACAAAGAATAAATAAGGGGGGAGCTCATTCTCATACATAGATATATATATGCATACCGTACTCGTGATTTCAAAAATCATCAAAATTCATTCTTCTTTCTCTTTCACTCTCATTTATTATCTGCCTTTTTGTTTTTCACTGACAATCAGGTATCTGGAGCTACAGAGCAGCGGTCGAAAGGACGAGCTACGGCTCCATTATCTTTCGAGGAGGGACGGGTCTGTCCATGTGGAAGCTTTTCCCTTCCGACTGGCTGACGGCGCGTGGCATCGTGTCGCATTGAGTATCAGTGGTTCCCAGGTCGAGCTTTTAGTCGATTGCCATCCTCTTTATAGACGTTTACTGAGGCCTGGACCACCGGATACAAATTTTACACTGCCGCAACTTCAGCTCTGGGTTGGTCAGAGGAATGCCAAACATTTCTTATTCAAGGTAATTTTTGTCTATCTACCGCGAAAATCGGATATATGTTTCTCACGAAAATGACAAACTGCACGAAGAATCGGAGGGAAACCGACGAATACGGTAAATAGCTCGTAACATTACGCGGCTTCGGGAAAATAACTTCATTTCATCCTTCGCGTGACTTCGTATATATGGTTCAGTATAATGCACGATAATTGCCGAGGGATGCTTTCCCTTCCCCATTCACTCACGTCTTCACGTTCCACGCGTGTAGACGTAGACACGTCGTGTATGTGTATACGAGAGAGTATGTACCTAGTTGGGCTTTTTACGAGGATCCATCCGATGCAACGTACCGGAGGAAAGACCCCGCCACTGTCTAGCTCACTATGAGCTTTTTCATGGGTTTTAATTAATTTTATCTAACGTCCCTGCAAATTGTAGCACGAATTTATCGCAGTTTATACGTGTAATTTATATTAAACGGAGGGGAAAGGATCGTGAAATAAATTACCGAATCAATGAATTAATTGATTAATAGCAAATGAGGAAACAAGAACTTTTAGCTAGATTGAAATCGATGAATTTGCTAATATAAATCCGCAGCTGGAGAATAATAATTGATGAAACAATTATTATACCATTGGAAAGATTTTTTAGTTGGTCAGATTTTGTTTTTTTGTTTCTTCTTGAGCCGAAAAAGAATCGCTTGGAAAAGGCGTTCTCCGTGGCTCTTCGTTATCCGTGATCATCGAAAATACGAACTTCAGCCTTGTAATTTATTTTCGTGATTTTTATGAGCTCCGTCAATTTTCTTTCGAAATTGTGGTTAATTTATTTTATCATGGATCTCGGGCGGCAGTTGTCCTCTCACGTAGAATTATTGAGATTCATTTACTCGCTAACTCACTTACTTAACTTAACTCACTTGAATTTAGTATAACCAGTTTCACAGTTCAGTTAGTAATTATACTACTCAGATTATTTCTCTTGGGATTTTAACAGCTGCGCTGAATTAATTTTCATACAGCGAACTTAAGAGCAAGAGAGAAAGTTGGATGAAATCCCTTCAAATCCGTATTAAAGAGGGATCAAAAATTTAAGTACGATCCTTCTAGAACTGCTGATTTCTAGAGAGAAATATCATCCCCGCCTGGCCTCGCCTCTCTTTTTCTCCTTCCACTCATTAAACTCATTCTTATCTCATCCACCTCAATTCCTCTCAAACTTGCAACCTCCACAATCTAAGAATCCCTTTTAATTACCTCATTAAGATTACAATCGGTATTTCATTACCAATTAATTATCTTCTTTCGCCTGTGATCCGTTCAAAGTCAGTGAAAAATTATCTGTTTCTGTATCCAAGATCAATCTAACCCGACGCCGTTTTATCTTCGACTTTTTCCACTTCTTCTACCTTGAGTGGAATGAAAACCTGAATCAAATTAATGGGAAGAAAATTTCAATGTTTCAGGCATCGAGCAAACTTGAAAAACATTCCTAATCTCTCTACTTTCTCGATTTGCAGGGAGCTTTACAAGACGTGAAGCTGATCCCAGGTCCTCACGGATACTTGTCGCAGTGTCCTCAGCTGGATTCTTCCTGTCCGACTTGCGGGCAATTTTCTATGCTCCAGAATACCGTAGAACAGCTAATGCAGAATTTGAACGAGCTCACTCAGAGGGTAGGTTACTCTGGATTGAAAAACGGGAGAAGAAGTTGAAGAAGAAAACAGAGAACCGATCGATATATCCCCTCCAATTGACGTTTCAGTTAACAGCCGCCGAAGGCAGGATAAGCAAAGTGGAAGAATGCGAGTGCCAAAAATCATGCAGACTTAACGGAACTTTGCACGAAGACGGTGCCAAGTGGGAAAAGGGTTGCGAACTGTGCTCATGCGTCCATGGAAAAATTGCGTGCAAACCTATGCCCTGCGCTGCCGTAACTTGCAAGAGTCCTTATATTCCGGAAGGCAAATGTTGTCCGGAATGCCGCAGTAAGTAACTTTCTGTAAATCTTAATACCTGTAACGACAAATTCTTTGAGCGCGCTAAACGTTTTCAAAATCATTCAAAATGTAAACCGAGTCGAGCGAACGCGCGCTGAAATTTGTTCGGTTGCTCGAATTTGCTGCATAGAATCAAGTTTTCTACAGAGAATTCGAAAATTCTTAATCACATTTCACAGATAACCGATTTTCGAGTACTGAGAAATTAATTATTTACAAACAAAAATTCAACTGAATGGTATTATAGTATGTATTATTTGTTGCTGCAGAGCAGTGCTATATGTTTGGAGCGTTATACGAGCACGACGCCAGGATGTCTCCGAGACCTTGCGCAGTTTGTATTTGTAATGACGGGAGCATGCGATGCAACATGAGCAATGCGGCGGACGTTTGTCCACCTTTGCCTTGTCCGCCGAGCGAACAAATCAGCGTCGCCGACCAATGCTGTAAATCTTGTCGCGGTAAGAAGAATTATATTTTAATATTCGTTCATGCTTCTTTGTTGTCCATGATTTGTCGATAATATTAACTAACGATTCATTAATCTGTCAATTAATTAACTGTTACAATTAATCTTCAAACTAAAGCTTAAGTCGAATTGTTTTTGTTTTTCTTTGTTTTTTTTTTTTCATTTTTATACGCTGTCATTGAATGTTTCTATCCGCATCTAACTAACATTGCGCTAACAATCGCTAAATTCTTCAACAACGACTAACCAATAGGGGTGGATTACTGCGCTGAGAATACTAAATGTCATATCAACGCGTCTTGCCTGAATCTTGAGACGACTTACGCCTGCCATTGTAATAGCGGGTATCAAGGAGACGGACATAATTGTCATGGTATCTAACAAACATAATTTTCTACTAATAAATTTGGTTGAAACAAGCCTTTCTCTTGTTTTTTTTTTTATTTTTCAACAAAAACTTTCTCAAGCATTATAATTTTTTTTCTCAGCGATCGATATTCATTTTCTTTGTTATTATTCTAATTTTTTAGCCGATTTTCTTTCTATACAAATTTATTTAATAGAATATTGATTTAGATGTCGACGAGTGTAAACAGCAAGGCGGCTCAGAAGGACATCATTGTAACGCTAATACCAAATGCGTTAATACCGTCGGTTCTTACGTTTGCGAATGTTTACCCGGATACCATAGACAAGATAAATTTAATTGCGCCGAATTAGACGAGTGCACGACCGGACAACACTCATGCGATGTTCACGCCACGTGCATCAATACCGCCGGGAGCTACAATTGCAAATGTCAAGACGGATATGCCGGAGACGGATACAGCTGCAAGCGTCAGTAGATAATAAAATACATATAAGAAGCTCAGAGAGTTAGATCGTGAAACGTAATTTTGTTGTCTCCTCTTATCTCATTATTTCATATTCCATCCTCAAATCGTTTTTTCTATCCGCAGCGGTTTGTCATCGACCCTGTGAAAACGGGGGAGAGTGCGTTGCGCCGGGGAAATGTTCTTGCAGACGAGGATACACCGGTACAAGCTGCGAACTTGATCTCGACGAGTGCGCTAGCGATCTTCATAGATGCCACCATTTTTCGACTTGCTTCAATATGCAGGGGTGGTATTATTGTCGATGTAAACCCGGGTATCATAGCGCTTTACACGATACTACTCAGGGAACTCAATGTCAGGATATCGACGAATGCAACGATCAAACTTTCGGCAAAAAACACACTTGCCATTCCTCAGCACAATGCATCAACGCTGTCGGTAGCTACAGTTGTGCTTGTCCGCCTGAACGAGGACCCGAATGTAAATTAAGTAAGTGAATCGAAAATTTCTATTCGTTTCTTACCTTCTTTTTATTCTGCATCAAGAAATTTTCGTATCTGTAACCTTTTAGCGATTATTAAATGATCATTTCCACAGGCTGCATGTTCGATGATCAAGAAATTGAAAATGGTGAAACTATTGTACCAGCTGGATACCCTTGTAGAAGATGTACATGCGAAGACGGTGTCGTTACCTGCAAAGATCCGACTTGCAATTGTTCCATCGCTTCTAATCAAAGAGATAAATGTTGTCCGCAATGCGATCCGTCCGCCTCATGCAGACATCAAGATTTACATCATCTTATTTTTAGAAGCGGAGAAAGGTGGATATATCAATGTCAAACTTGCGAATGTTTGGTAAGAATATTATATTATATTCTATTTTATTTTATTTTATTTTATCTTATTCCAAATAACGTGGAGATTATATCCCGACATGTTTCTTCAGTTTCACTATCGTTTCCAAATCTCTATTTCACTGGTTTTTTTTTTTTTTTCTTATCCTTTTCTCCATTATTGTGAACACAGAACGGAGAAATAGACTGCTGGCAAATGGAATGTCCTCCCGTTACATGTTCAAATCCTGTTACTAAGGATAGCGACTGTTGTCCTAGATGCGAGGATGATCCTTGCGCAAGAGACATATCCTCTAACGGTACATCTCTTATATCTAATCATCCTCAGCCTTGTAGTTACGCTGGGATTATACATGAGAGTAGTAGCTCGTGGCAGGATCCCCACGATAAATGTACTACATGCGAGTGCAAGGTAAGAATTAATATTCTCTCATCTTTAACCGATTCTGAAAAAAGACTTTGATAATTTTTATTGACATATTTTTTTACGGTATTTTTCTATTATTATTATTACCATTATTAATAATCAGTTTAGTCTTGAGTTAGGTAGGTATAACATATACATACGTATATTATAGTATAATAGGAATCTCAATCGCGTACACATATTTTCGTTCCTTTTTTCTTCTCAATGAATTTCATTCCAATTTTTTCATCTTCTTCGAGAATCGGATATAGAATAAACAATGGTTAATCAAATTTTATTCTTACTGTATAATGTAATTACACTTAACTGGGTGTATCGAAGAAATGAAGAAAGACAGTATTGAGATATGTGTACCACGAGATCAGATCAAGAGACAGTTAAGTGTTAAAGTTAGCGTATACCTATATAGCTATCATTAGAGAACGACGATGATCAATCATTAACTTATTTTCATATTTTGTCATTTCATATTGTAATTGTCATTTTCATTATATTACATTATCTATTCTATCTAGATGACCGGAAATATTTAGGTATATAGTATTTATTTATTTATTTAATTTTTCTTCCACTTGGATTGAAAACAATGACAAATTCCATTATTATTATATTGTTATAATCGAATCATCGAATTTCACCGATATACTATTGCTGTTACTACTACAACTATACTACTACTGTTACAAAAAATGACATGTCCCCGTATGATATTCCATATCAAAAATATAGAATGAAAAAACAGAAAAAAAGACGAAAGACTTAGCGTTATTCCAACTATACATAGTTACAATATACTTTACTATAAATCCCAAGGTTAGTAGTAGTATAATTAATATGAGTATACATTCATATACCTATACATACCTTTTACCTGAACGTGAAAAAATAATTATATACTATAGGTATATCTATATAACCATATACCGCATTTCGTTGATATAATATCTAGTATATGGAGCATTCTGTGCCAAGACGACCAACCGAGAAAACGCACTTCAGAGAACGGTCTTAACAAATGTGTTACGGACTGTGAAAAATATTTCCTGAGATAAATGTTAGGACAAAATCGAAGATGCGTTGTATCGATGGTAAAATGGAACTTTAAATCAGTCTTACAAAAAGCAGAAAAAATGAAAAATGGCATTCCATAGTGTCGCAGAATTTCGTTGTCATGTCAACCTTAATATCGTATTAAAAGTATTTTTTTTAATTTGTGTGTCGAGATTTTAAGATAAAAACAAGTTAGAGGATATTGAGTCGAAAGGATCGTAGTTGGCTACAATATTGATAGATAATATGAAAATTTGAAAATAATCCTCAGTTCTTCTTCCGAATATTAGGTACAAGTAGTAAAACGTAATATATTGAAATTCAAATGGACGAGGGTGAAACGTTGATAAAATTGGCGTGGAATGCCCCATATCTATGAAACGCATTATGCCTCTTGCTTAGTGGGATGCAACGCATACTATTAACATCGAATCTAACATACTGGGAGGATCTGTGGAAAGTAGACAGGGTAACAGCACGCGTCGGCCGAGTTTAATAATGATTCCGTTGATGAGTTCGTGATAAGTGCTTTGTCTGTCTACTTTGCACAAATCTTTGCGGTATACTATCGATATTTGGATTATACATAATTATTATGATCATTATTATGATGGATATATCATTTATTTCGGTTGCATTAAACGAAAAATAATTTCATTTTTGTTGTTTTGTTCGTCTTCTTTTTACGTTGCATATACATTATACTTAGAATATACTATTTACATACCTATATATTCGTCGATGTGTGCAAGATGATATAATAAACTGCTACTGCTAGAGATTTCAACTGTTATTATACCATGATTGTTATTAATTCATTATTATTATTCTTATTATGATTAGTCGATTATAAACCTATAAATGATTATAATGATTGTTAGCATATTAGCGTTGAATATCATTATTATTATTATTATTAGCCAGATACAGGGGCGTCCCTAAGCTATATAGCCTGATGCTATTTTTATTCTTTTTGCTAATTTCTGTTTTTCTTTTTCCTTTTTTTTTTCCTTATTCCTTGATTTCGGGCGGTGTTTAAATATTATGGTGTAAATACGCTCTGACGTATACTCGTGTAGATCAATACATAGTATAGTATAGTTTATCGATTCTTGGACGTCTATCACATAGAATTTATTTATATTTAAATTCTCTAGAAATCTAAATATCGCAATTATTATTATTCCCTTGTTCTCATTAAAAATCTGTCTCTAGTAATTCGATACGCCGTGGCATTCCATTTACTACAATTTTTCAGAAGAATTTCAACTAGCTCGATCGTTATTGATGTATTATACCGTCATGTTATGTTATTAACAGCCAATTAACTTACACGTGATAATAAATTGTGCAGAAGTATCAAAAAAAGAACAAAGAAGAATTGAAAAAAAAAAACAAGAAATACAAAATACGTAAATAATGTTTCATTTCGGGGAAAATTTTTGAAAATACTTTCCGCACATGTTATGTATATCATAAATGTATAAACGCCGCCTCTCCGTTATATACTACTAATATAACAAACCGATTGAGGTATACGACAAACCAATCATTTGTTCATTTATTTATCTATTTATTTATTGCCAGCTATACCGCTTATATTTCGAGGCTTGAGAACAAGTGAAAGATATTGAAAAAACAATTTATCTTTCTTAAATATATGTATCACAAATAATGTGATTTATGATATATTTGCTTCGGGTCGGCCCTGCATGGATCATTCTTACATAATACTATACCATAATATATTATCTATTATTGAATAAACAGAAAAAAAAATGAAAAAGAAACTATTATACACGTGAATCAATTGATAGTATGACAAAGAAATATCACCTGCATTCTAATGCGCCTGAAGTATATATAGGTATACTATATTAGACTATAATTTATTAATATGCATATTCCGTCCATTATACTGCAGTTAAGAAAATTGAAAACAATATTTTGTTCTCGAAATTCTACATCGTACCTAATCAAAAAGAAATTTCTCAACGCTTTGCGCACAGCTCTCTGAACGTTTATTACAATTATAATATATATAGCTGTATACACAATTGAAAATTATCTTCCATAATTATATGAAAATTTGAAAGTTCGACTAAGAAAACGAGAATTTACGAAAATTCATACTTACAAGAAACCTGGATAATCGATGAAAAAAACAATATTGCAACTGATGATTGAACTATATCGCAATCATATTTATCTGTTTTGGGCGGAACTTGCAAAGTGAACAACTTTTATTCTCAATTGACAAATAATGAACCAAAATAGCGCCGCTCATCAAATCAATCGCAAATATGATATCAAATCACGTTACAGAATACCATTCATTGCGGTATACTTGACTATGTGATACTATTGGTATGAATAATGATCAATTTTTCCTCAATTTCAAACTTAATCTTATTGTCTCTATAGGGTATAAGTATGAAGACATACAGATAATGCTATTAGCTATTATTGGTTTTTCTTTATGGGCGCAATAGAATGATGGCGATGTAAAATAAAACGAAGAATAAGAAAAAAAAAAAAGTAAAAATAGTAAAAACAATATAAGAATTCAAGAGACAGAAAATAAAATTATAGCAAGAGCAATACCTAACATGCTAACATGCCTAGCTTGAGACTAACAGCCTAACACTGGGTATCCTTGCAGGTGCCGTACTGCGCCCAATTGGTGAGCAATAGCGCGTGTTGTGTGCATCGGTAATCACGTCACTCTACCTCACCTACCTCTACTTACCTCTTAATATCTATCTATCTTATCTAATCTATCTATCTATCAATCTTTATTAATTATAATTATTTATCAATACTTTGCATTACTTATTTAATATTCTTCAATTTTGCTGTATCCATTTTTCTCTGATGTTTTTATTTTTGTTTGTTTTTGGTTCACCTTGTTTTTCCTAATTTTCTCTTCACTTCTTAATTATTTCAT
Organism: Phymatocera aterrima; assembly: GCA_963170745.1. Taxonomy (NCBI): domain Eukaryota; kingdom Metazoa; phylum Arthropoda; class Insecta; order Hymenoptera; family Tenthredinidae; genus Phymatocera; species Phymatocera aterrima. Next base: position 1,746,379 of record OY720671.1, read on the forward strand.
CATTATATTCCAGACTTTGGTACTATATATATTTTATATACATTCGTTACATGTACACTTTCGATTTTAATTATTTACATATTGTTTTCGATATACAGGCTGATGCGGTGGCTTGTACTACGTGTCTTGATTTTTATAGATTATGCGTATGTGGCGAGAGAACTATGGCCGTCCGTATTAATTATTTATTCAGTACGGTTCTTTTTTCATAATTTCAATGTCAGGAATGAAATATATAATATCAATCTAGAATCGACAGTATAATAATGATAATCACTTATTTATTGTATGATCGAGATGATCGTAATATTCACATTTTTCATATATTTATATTTCATATAATAATTACACGACACAATTATTGTAGTGAAAAATATAGATGTATGTACGAGCCACTGCAGATGTGTATGATTCTCATATTATTATTCTCATGATTATTATCATTATTAATCAAAAAAAATTTCATTCACCATTAAACTTGTTCATGATTATATTACTATAATTATGAATTATAGTATAATATGCGATCACTGCACGCGATCACGACGCATGCTATATTTATTCTATATTGTTATCCTATATATACAATCTTGATAAATATACTATATCGTTAATTATAATTCATAAAAATAATAATTAAATTACATACACACACGTATAATATATAATATATATATATATTCTACATCTGGCATCTTGACACGAAGAGTCTTGTTTCGTTTCTATTTTCTCTCTTTTTCTTTCTCTCTTTCTGTTTTCTAATTTTGTTCTTGTTCAGCGTCTATTTTTTGTTTGTGTTTGCACAATTTCTTATCTTTCTGCATATATATTTTATAGAAAAAAAATAAATAAATAAAATAGAACAAACTGTTATAAAAGCACTACGATTCTTATTCTTTATCGTTATTATTAACTATAGCGACTAAAACTGGGAATATCAATATTTATCTTCATAATTATCATTATTCCAAATTATCATTGAGTGTAGGTATAATAACAATAATACAAAGAAATCTTTTTTTTCCATCAATCTAACGTAGAGCACACAAGATTTATCTTATGCCTATTTATAATTCTTCATCTAATATCACCATTACGTTCCCGTTAAAGTCGCTATAGAGTAGAAAAATAGCGTAGCAATCTATAATACTATATACTATTACTATTTACTATATACAATATACTCTCCTATATAGATTGAAGACATGATATTATGATAATTCATTGTTTTGTTTCATATAATTATTATTATTATCCGCATGATTATTATGATTATGAATGTGTGTGGATCTTAATGGTACCTATATGTAACTATATACTCGTAATTTAATATAAATCCTTTGTGAGTTCCCCCGCTCGCCCGTTCGCCCCAACCATACATACATTCATAGATTATTAGTTCGGAGGTATTCATGTATCTGAAGAATGCATCTATACTATAGCAACTCAGAGGTAATATCTAATACCTTAATTCTGTGTTTTGATTTGCAATTTTTATATATACTTTATTTTTTTATTTTGTTTGAATCTTCTCTTCATATTTCACTTTTTGATAATCAGGGCTTATACAATAATTCAAAATACGACCAACGGAAATATTATCTCATACATGTATATAGAAGAGAAGGTAGAAGAGAAGAATAATTGTATAAAGAACGCCCATTCGTTGATTCGATCAACAATTTCAAAATTTTCGCGATACAAGAAAAAAAAAGCGAAACAATGAATTACTGCATACTATATCAATTCTTCAACATATTATTAGTCAATATCGAATAGAATAATTTTGTCTTTATTCTCTAAGTAACTTCTTTGAAACACAAATCATCAATTATTGATTATCTTTAATGTTTTTGAGTCGAAAAATTCCGCAACTCTTTCTCTCTTTATTATCGGCCTCCTGTAATGTATTGCGAGTATCAATGAGCATTTACAATCTGAAAAAGAATAGAGAGAAATTTTACATATTCAATTGATAATCGACGCCGGAGAAACTTTTTGACCAAAGAAATGAAGAAGAAAAACGATTTACTTCTTTCATACAATAGAATGATAGAGACAATATTCTTCTACCGATGAAATTGAAAGAAAACAAAGAAAAAGAAAAAAAAATCAATATAAGAAGAAATTAATAAACTAACGGTAACGAACCGAAGATTAAAATTTGATACCTAAATATTTCTTTTTTATTTTAACAGGATGGGCAGTTATGCTGCAGCTATGATTACCATTGCGCTGGCGATGATCTTGGCCAATGGTCTAGAGAGCTTGTTAGCGCTAGCTTATTGGGTTTATCGAGGTCTACGACACTTGGTACATCGAAAACAGCGCTACCAACGATCCCCACAACATTATCTTCAACTCGTGGGGTCAGTTTGGCCGCCGCAACTACTAGAGCTCAGAACTCTTTGTTTGTTACTAAAAGTGGCGATGATATTAACGGTAAAAAATCTATCGTCGATTTATATCAACACACGGCACGCCCCGCTAATAGTGCATCGTCGTCAGATTCCGGTTCACCTCCCAGTGTTAGTTCTTCGTATTATAAAAAAGGTCGACAAAACACTGTCAAGGCTCTGGTACGTACCGTTTCAGCACCTGCGATATTTTATTCAAAATCAACGCAGAGGCCAGATAATTATAATCGTAATAATAATAATAACAACAATAATAATAGTAGTAGTAATAATAAGAATAATAGGAATAACAATAATAACAACAAACAAGGCGGAGATAGTACTTGAACATTTGTAAGTTTATTTAAATATTTTTCTCGCGCAGCATTCCACACCGCTGAGATGACGAATATATTTTGGCTAATTTATTAAATTTTTTTTATTATAGTAAGGAATATTTGAATATTACTTTCAAATTATTATTATTATTATTATCACTATTATTATTGCTATTGTTACTATTTATTCAAAAACGCCCAAATGTATTCCTCGCTCGCTCTCTTGCTGTCTCTCTCACTATCTCTCTCTTTCTCTTTCTCTTTCTCTCTTTCTCTCTCTGTTCGTCTATAGCACTCTAAAATGTAGTGTGCAGGCTTGCGCATCATTACGTGTGTGTTAGTTTATCATCAGGCGGTATTATTAATAAGAATTGAGCAAACTCATGAAATTATATTAACTATGAGTTATAAATGAATTGAATTACGTAATATACTATAGTATAGATCGTGCGTAGGTAGGTATAATAATTATAATATAATATAGGTATTGGAGAACAATGAGATTACCTATTTTTATTTAATCAATATATATAGGTATATATAATTCGAAATAAATTCAGTATATTCTTTTATATACGATAACTCAAAAGCATTATAAATATATTATGGTTCAATTGATTTCATTATATCATAGTAATTGCTCAATTCTTGAGGTATATATTTTTATTTATTCAACGACTACGCAAGAACCTCAACCACGACAACAACAACAAGAACCACAACAACATGAACAAACAGCACCAAGTACATTCCTCCTCTACCTATATAACTAAGTAGACACTATACTATACTAGTAAAATTAGTATAAAAAATTAGAAAACAAAATTACTAAACAATGATTGTGAAAGAAAAAGTAACAGTAAAAACAAAAGGAATCATAGAATTATCGAGAGGAAGAAAAAAACGAAAGAAATGTATCTCTCTCTCTCTCTCTCTCTCTCTCTCTCTCTCTCTCTCTCTCTCTCTCTCTCTCTCTCTCTCTCTTCTTCTTTATCTCTCTCTCTCTCTCTCTCTCTCTTTCTCTCTCTCTCTCTCTCTCTCTCTCTCCAAGCTCTGATACTACTTATACATATACTATACTGCTGTGGCGGCACTCATCTGCAGCGTCGTTAAATATACGCACCAGAGAATCATAAATAAACTGCAGTATAATAATCTTATACATACCGGTATATACCAGCTATACCTAGAGAGGTATATGACGATCGTTTGTTCGATGTGCAATAATAATTTATTGTAATACAGTATATATACTATAGGTATATGTATACTTTACAGTATATAATGTATACGCCGATATACCTGCTATCAATTGCCTGAAAAAAAACTTTTCCTATTATTTATAAATATCATAATTACAATTCGTCATTGTAATTTTATTCAAATATTCTTTCAATATTGTTCCACTTTACTTTTTCTTTTTGCTTTGTATAACTTCCTATACGTTATACTTGAAACTCTACACTTCAAACACTTCACACGTTACACTTTATACACTTTATTTCATTTCTGTTTGTCTCATTCTCATACAAGTTATAACTGCTGTTCTTAGTATTTTAATTTTAATTTTAATTCGAAATATTTATCAAGGAGACAAGATTGCGCAGCTGGCACGAACTCCGGCATAAGCGGTAGTAGAGAAACTGTATTAGTACAGCGAGTTTATCTTGTTCTTGTTTTCCTTATTCGTGTTTTTTTTTCATCTCTTTTTGATTTTATTAAATATCAAATATGTATATTAATAATAATAATAATAATAATAATAATAATAACAATAATAATAATAATAACAACAACAATAATAATAATAATGATAATAATACAATGTATGTTGTACATATACCTATACCCATGTACATCTAGTCAAAATTAATTAAATATAATATATGTATATAATATAGGTATACACAACATACTCAATTGAATTAACATTGGTAAACGCATATACATATTACGTATATTCATATACGCAGCCCTATCATTGTCATATGATCGTGCACATCTTTTCTTCTTTTTGTTTTTTCTTTCCAAACTTCTTCAATTATTATCCAGAAGCTGCTGAATAATAGGAAAAATAATAATAAAAAAAAAAAAAAAAAAGAAACAGAACACAAACTTTGAAAAAGGATAATGAATAAAAATTGAATTGTAATGATATATATTAGGGTGTCTGTTATTTACCAAATTGTTATTTTCTATCAACTGCGCCCCCTAAATTCCCAGTAATTAAAATCATTTGTTATTTCAGCAAAACCTTACATATAGCGCAATACTTTTACCATTTGAATAACATGGAATTTCCACATTTTATTTTTTTACTCCTGCAATTTATCAGCGTTCCTCCTAATTTTTGTTGATTTCCCCCGGCCTATAAAGAAAAATTTCCTGAAGTAACCAAAGATTGCTTGACAAAAAAATATATAATTAGATAATCAAATAAAGTTTAGTTGTATCATCAAATTATAAGTAATTGATTTTTAACATTGATTTAATACATGAACTCAATTTTGAATACTCGTCATAATAAGTGTAAGCGCAACTATAATAAAAAAAAAGAATGTGTTTCAATCTTTATATAGCAACTCGACAAAGTTTTTTTTACTCAAATTGAAATTTTTTTTCATTCTCCTAAGGGTATCATTTTTACAGGAATATTAAAAAAAATTCGGCAAACAACTGATGAAGTTCAGGAGAAAAAACCAACGTCTACCAAATGTAAAAGTCCTATGTTATATGAATGGAAAAAGTATTGCATTATAGGCAAGGTTTAATAAAATAAGTCAAACGACTTTTATTAGTTGAAATTTGTTTTTTAGGGTATAAACTAACATCCTAGGGCGCAGTATTGAAGAGAAAAACAATTTAGTGAGTAATGGACACCCTAATACAGGTATATATTGCATACCCTATAAATAATTACTATTAAATGGATGAAAATGATTTATATCTTCCGGAGCGCAATAATAATAGTACTAATACTAATGATAATATATGTAACAATACTAAATAGATATAGTAGCTCTAATTATAATCTTCCGTCGGTTTTTTTCTACTTCTTTACTTTTTTTTCCCCCCCGTGAGAGAGAAAAGTCAATATATTCTACTACAGGTATAGTTTTCGCTTGCGAAGATATAAAACTAATTATAATAAGGGAACGAAAAATATAAAAACAAATATTGGTATAATTACCGACTGAATATCACAAAGAAGACGTAGTACGTATTTTTATTCATACATTTCGTATATTGTCATATAAATATACTGTGTAGATAATATACATACATATATACCGACATAAAGAAACGTGACCGAAGAAAACGAATATATAGAAAAAAGAAGAAAAAAAATAGAAACAATCAAAAGTAAAAGTTATTAATAAAATAATAATATTAATAATAATAATAATCATAATGATAATATGATTTATGACAGTTAGGCAATCTTATCTCACAATATTATCCCCGATTCTTTTCGTTGTTTTATGATTTTTTTCTCTCGTTCCTGCTTCTTTTTCATTTTGTCTTGTATTTTTTTTTTCCGTATTTTCATGTAAAAAGCTCAATATCATTGTATAATCTAGTACCTATAGCTAGCATCGTGAATTATGATAATCTACATACCTATGTGTGTATGTATGGATGTGCGTACGTATGTTCCAACTAAATTCTAAACAGATGTGGATGAAAAAGAATAGAAAACAATATGCGAACAAAAAGAACAATGAAAATAAATTATATTATAGGGACGTATTTATACATAATAATGATATTAAGTTATAGTTATATTATTATTTATATAGATATAAATGAATAATAATGATAATTGAAAATTATGACGACGATGATGATGCTACAATGTGCGGCAATTATTTATAACTATGACCATATAATATAATTCAGGATGTATCAAATATAAAATGAAGCTTATGAGAATGAGCAATACAGTATAGAAATATAATAGGAATGTATGTATGTATGTATGTATAACTTATATCATTGAAATTTATTGATATATAGTATACAATATAATTATAGATATATATTATATGTAAAATGATATAAATCATCAATTATATCATATAGTAAATGTTTTACTATATTCGAATCAACGTAAGAAATTTCTTTTAATTTCATATTTTCATTTTTTCAATTTATCATTATTCGGTGTTAATTTATAATCTGCAAAATTGATTGATATATAATACTGCTATACCTTTGAAATACAAATTTGAGACTTTCATGAACGGGATTGCATGATAATTTATTACTACTACTACCACAATATAGCTGAGATTCTTGGCGACGACGCGATATTCAGTTAAAAAAATATAATTATTACATGACATTACTTGTTTCCTTCTTTTCTTTGTATTTCCTGCTTCTTTACTCTTCATTTTGGAATCGATTCCGAATGATTTTCATCTCAATATATGAATGTATGTGTATTGGTCTTTTCATATGCGAAAATTGTAGTTCCTTACGTCGAATCGAGATGCTTGGTAAGCGTGGCTCAGAAAAAAAATGAAATAATAATATTGAGAGTATAAAAAATTAGGAGAAAACAAAAATAAATCCCTAATTGAATATTAAAAATTATGAACGGAGTGCTCTCTCTCTCTTTCCACCCCGAAAGCAACTCTTCATAGAGTCATGAGTGTAAAATGTGCGTGTGTGCTAAAACTGTGCAGGTTACTATAATATTAATGTATATAGTATATAGTTATAATATTAACGATGATTATATTATCATATGATATAATAGAATATAATATAACATAATATAAAGATATAGAAGAAATTAAAGAAAAAAAATTAAACTGCTGATATAAATTTAGCATATAGATATTACAGTAGATATGCTACGGCTTTGAATTATATGATAATGATAATAATAATTACAATAATAATACTAAATATGGTAGGATGTGAATTTTGATTCAAGGTGCAGTATACATGTTCACTATAAACGCAGCTGGCATTGTACATACAATTGAGATTGTCTGCTTACGATATGAGATATGATACATATTTACAAACAATATATACATATTGTTTACCTATATACTATAGTAATTGAATAAATAAAGAGATCGCTTTCTTTTTTCATTATATGATTCTACAAATGATATTCAAGTTATATGTATAAAAAATACACAAAATTGTACTATCTGTAATATGGAATTGTGGTACCGTGGTATTGTAGCGTGTGAGAGCTAGATAATTTATTAACAGTTAGATGCGATATCTGCACACGATTAGAAAAGAATAATATGAGAAACATGAACGAAGAAGATCGCACATATTGTCAAATATTTGATTACGAAATACAACGGCGATGTAGATACTTATATGATATATCGTACTCGTATGATGTGTCGAGCCGCTGATCAATTTTAGTCATCTAATGCTTTTCTTACTTATTCCAATTATTTTAAATTTGGTCACAGTCTAATTCGTTTATGAATATTCGGGCAATAGTTGATACTCGATGATTATCGATGGAGGAGATAATCACGCCGCCGTATTAGAATTAGACAATCTTTCTTTATAATACCGTTTGAACTCATAATATGTATGTATCACTGTTCTAATACTACCGTACCACAAGAGACATATTTGGGACTAAACGTACAAACCTAATAACCATTACAATTCAAATACATAATGGAACAAACATGATAACTGAATGATAACAGGTATACCTTACCACATAGGGATATTACTTAAAATACCAATATCGTAAGCATAATAATAATACTAATAATAATAATAATAATAATAGTATGAAAAGAATAAAATACAGAATAAAAAGAAGAAAAAGAAGAGAAAGGAGAATTTGCTAGTTATAAATGCAACGATAGGAATATACTATACTATAGTATACTATATCTATAATACAGGAAATTTCCACCGTTGAAACTGTATTTTTGTTAAATGTAGAATGAATTATATTGTAGAGGAGAAGCCTAAAACTTGTGTTTCTTTTTTTTTTTTTTTAGTGAAAACAGGAAAATTAAAAGGAAAATAAGGAATTGTTAAAAAAAAGATGTGAAACGTGTGTGCATAATCTCTCGTTTCGACGGTGATCCAACATATTTAGCATATTCTGAACAATGAGCGAGGGGAGCAGGGAGATGAGATATATGTGGAAGGGAGAGAAAATTAAAAGATGAAAACTAATCTATCTATGATCATTAATTAATATGGTATAAATAATTATGTATAGTATGTGCGTTGTGCGTTGAGCTGGAGAGTAATGATATAAGTAATATAAATATATATATACACACACATGAAAAATGAAACAAAATAATATATTATAAATAAATAGATAAATAAACATGAAGAGAATGGAGGAAATGAAATAAATTGAAGAGAAAAAAAGAATATAGTAACTGATATAATGATAATAATGATACATACATATTACATATGTAATGAAAATATCGTCATTTACATAATGATATAACTTGGCACAAAAAATCATTGAATATAGTATATAAATATGAACGATCGATATATTATGTATTAACGTAATACTACTACTACTATTACTACTACTACTACGACTACTACTGCTACTACTACCACTACTACTACTACTACTACCACTACTACTACTACTACTACTACTACCACTACTACTACTACTACCACTACTACTACTACTACCACTACTACTACTACTACTACCACTACTACTACTACTACTACTGCTGCTACTACTACTATTACTACTACTACTACTACTACTACTACTACTACTACTACTACTACTACTACAACTACAACTACTACTACTACTACTTTCGCATTAGGTTTTATTATACCAATACCTACAGGTATACTAATATACATATACCTGCATATGTTGTACTTATAAATAGATATGTGAAGATAATGCGAAAGAAAATAAATAAAATGGAAAAAAAAATAAAATAAATAAATAAGTAAATAAAAGTTGCCTGGTTGAATATAATATACATGATATAGTATAACATATAACATACCAACAAAGATGGCAAGGGCCACGGTCAGTCGCGCGACGATCCATCGGTCAATACATAATACTTATACCTAGCTATATATGTTTATATATATTAATAACTGCAATTACATAGTACTATATACTACATATGTATGTATTATATCGTTGAGAAACTAAAAACTGCTCTTAATGTACCTATGCCTATTTCTATCTAGCATACCTATAGCGGTAGAAGAGAGAGAAAAAAAATAACAGAATAAGAAGATAACCATTGCCTTCCTAAAAAATAAATATTTAGAAAACAATTTCAAATATGTACACTAGCTACCATGTAAAGCTCTCCGAGAAGCTATTATAATATAGGTACTACTGCAGTATCACAGTATACTGGTGTATATGATGAGTACACATAGCGGCGGAATAAGTTAACGTTATTGTATCCGACCGAACATAAGATAAAATGCAGTTCATTATTTTCTTTCTCTGTCTTTATATCTTTTCTTTTTCTGTTTCGGTATGTATGTACTAATTGATTCTCCTTCTTCATCTCCTCCAATTATACGAACATCAATAAATGTAATCTATTTTCGAAACCAGATCGACGCCCAAACTAACTTCTTTGTTATCATCGTTATATTATTATTAACAAAGCATGTTGATCCCCGCACTTATATATACCTATACTACCTACGCTATGCAACGGTAATAGTAGGTATACTATAATCTACATACTATGTGTAACACAAATATCAGACGGTGGGTAATTTCTTGGCCTAATATGAATTTGCGCGCGCAAGGAAAGCATACCTATATACATGTGTGTAATAACTAGTAATATATGTATCGCAATAACAACTTATATACCGTAAATATGTAAAACACAACGTGGGTCACATAGTACATAACTCTCCAGCTACCACTCTTTCTACTTTACCAATATAGTACTGCTGTAGCCTCTAATAACTTCTCCACTACTATATTATACCTATACACATCTGGATGCAGCGCTTTAATTGTCCTTGACTTACTCGCTCTTCGTGGTCATGCATCATATAATGACAATTAGGCTACCGAGCCTGATATACTAACGACCTGCTATACCTATACCATACCACAAAGGTATAAAGAAAAATGAGAAAATAATCATAATGCCGCAGTGTATTATATATACCTATACGAATATTGCGTTATATTATATTATATATGGTATAATATATATAGTTATAGAATTAAATTATACATATACACGCGTGGTAATACATATATACATATTGGAGGTACAATATTATAGATTATATACCTATAAATGTTAATATGTCGATATGCTACCCCAGCTATACCAATACTATATTTATACTATACATAGTATACACATAGTATAGTTATACATACGATTACGATATTGATTCACATAAATAAACGAACAGATTTTCAAATAAACAAGAATGAAAAAAAATTATGTTACATACATATAACGTACAAATATAATAATAATAATAATAATAATAATATAAAATCCACTAAATTCATCATATATTATTTATATGTACTATGTAGAATCTGTTATTGACCTCTGATGATGGCTCCAAACTCATGGACGAAACATCAACAATTTGATTTCTTTGTTCCGACCTACTCGCCGAAAACACTGCATCTATATATACCTACGCTATGCCTAATCGATTTAAAAATTATTATTATTATTATTACTTATTACTTATTACTATAATAAATTACTATATGCATTTAATTATATTAAAGTTTTCATCTAACATTCCAGATGTATACCCATGTATATGCACAGAATCAATTATACATCATTACATTTATTTCTGACTACTCACGTTACCACCTACGCGTAGACATGCAGTATGTATAATACTTCAGTAGCTCTGTTTTCTATTCAATTATTTATTTATTTGTTCTTTTTTTATATCAATTCGAGATAACATAGTGTAGGTATATATATATAATATATATATATATTATGTTATACCTGTACATAACAAAAAATTTTTATTTCGACGATCATGTTACACATTATAGGTATTTTCTTTTGTGAAAATACAGGTTTTTTTCCAATTTTTTTCGATATACCTATGTAGGTGTATACAGGTATGAATACGTAGTACGCTAAATGCTAAATGTGAATCAACATTATATTGATGTATTATATAGTACGAGGAAAACGAGAAGAACAAAGAATGATAATTAACAATGACAGAAACAAAAATAAAGAAATATAAGAATTGTAAAAAATCGATTATTATTATTATTATTGTTAATATTATTATTATTATTAATATAGCTAATAACTATTCTCTATAATGTTATACATATTAAATATAATAGGTATAATATAAATTGTTGAACATAAATATTGATCGGATAAATATGTACTGTGTTAGTTCACTCCCTCGTCGTCACCGCGTTAAGTGAACATAATAAATACCGAATAATAATGATAACAATAATAATAATAATAGTAATGCTGCTAATAATATGGGTAATTAATGATAGTATTATATTTGAATGATACATAGGTATGAATGATATATATAATATATATGTTTAATATTCGTCGTCGTGTCGGCCGTGGTTCCTGATATTCTATATATTTGCTCCGGGTGAAAGGATCATCAGCTATAATTTATGCTGCAATCGAGGAGAGGAATGAAATGATAAATAAATTAGATTATAGTATATTGCATTGCGCTATAACATACCTATTATAATTATCAATCACTATGATCATTATTGTTATTATTATTATTATTATTATTATTATTCTACATTTTTCGTTATTATTGGTATTTATACATACTATATATTATGTTATGCATACATACGTATTATAATTCTTGTTTTTTTTCTGTCACATTTTTTTTCTTCGTCTTCGCTTACGAACTTTTCTTCCTTTCTATGGCGCTTCCGTTCTGTGCGTCGATCTATTCTTTAGAACGTCATACATACCTATACAGATATATATATATACCCAATACACACAATACAATATATATTCTATTATCATGCGAATGTGAAGAACGATAATGAATGCAGATCAAGCATTGTACATCGCTGACGCTGTATCTTGCTCCGAAAATATATTACTATCACTATGCCATTCACATCAAATATAATACAATACGATTGTTTTCTTTTTTTTCTCTTCCGTTTTTTTCAATTTGTTTTTACTCTCTCTCTTAATTTTTGTTTCATTTTTTTTTTTTACTCTCTCTTTTGCTTTTTGATTGACTCCTCACGCGTCATCTGAACTATATACTTTGCATTAGTCTTACCATTTAATATTATACTTTAATTAGAGCCGGAAAGAAGGCGAACCTTACACGTCATGTTTGAATACACGAAACATATAATCTATGTAGTCTAATAAATATATACCTATATGATATTGTATGAAAATCTGATAATACTCATATCACCTCTATGATAATTGATGAAAAAAAAAGAAAAGAAAAGAAAAAAAAATCTCTTTCGATCTGTAACTTTGCATTCAGATATTTCTTAGTAATAGAATCATTGAAAAGACAAGGCCTAAATGTTCTGAATTCGATTTTTTTGTTTATTCATGCTTGTATCGATGTTATTATAATTACTAGAAGACGATCGATGTTCTGAGGATAAATATGTTATACATAGCTTCAGCGACGATACAATTATATGATTTAAATTATGTCTAAATTAAATAGGCAATTCCTTTCCATATTAGGTCATAAGATAATAATAAATATCCACTACATTATGAGCGGATCAACGAGAAATAAAAATCGAATATAAAGAAAACCAAGATTTTCATCCCTTAGTTAATACTTTTCTCGTCATTACGATAACCAATCAGAATTGAATTGAAACTAATACTAATAAATTATAATATATGTAGCAATATTTGATTAATTTTTTTCTTTTATTCCTGGAAAGAAACTGAAAGGAACGAAAACGGCTTGTGAAAACAGCGTACAGTTATAACAGGTATAATAATATATACCTATATATTTTTGTTTCCAGTTTTCAATGACAGCATATAATATTATTTATTATGTTTTTCCTCTTATTCTCATTTCAGTTTTTTCTCTAATTATAATATCGCGTAATCACGAGCGTTCAACTATTCTATTATACATATTATACTGTATTAAATGTACTTAATACTATACGAAATATACATATTATACTTATATAATGTATATTATATTATGATTAATTACTTTGATTTACAATTGAATAATGAATGAATTATTTATAGTATGGTCATGATCACTCAGTTATTGTATTATATCCAATTAGTATGTACGTTCATTATATATTCTAGTCAGCAACAATATACAAATACATTATACTATATACATATAATTAATAAATGATATTTATAATTATTATAATTTCATTTCATTTGATTTAAGTCAATTCAATCAAAGGTATAAAAATAGAATAAAATTAAACAATAATAATAATAATAATAATAATAATAATAATAATAATAATAATAATAATAATAATAATAATAATAATCAAAAATTAAAAACAAGTATATTATTATTAATTTGTCATTATCACAAACAATACTATTGGGATATATGACGATGATGATTATGACGATGACGATGACGATGACGATGCCGATGACAATGACGATGACGATGATGATGACTCATGATAATGATATGATATGATGATGATGATAATTATATGCTAAAATATTATTAATTAATATGTATATACATATATATACATATATACATATATATATATATTTATATACATATATATACACATATATGCATATATATGATAAATATTATAATATGATGATATACCTTTGTAAATGAGAATCAAGACATTGATGGCTAGGGAACTTAATAAATTGAAATTCTATTAAGCGAAACGTGTTATAATATTTTTTATATCCGCGTTAACGGCCTTTATTTCAGGTGATAAGTGTATATACAGGATGAGTTTTCTCGGGGGTCCAATCTGGAAGAAGCTTCAACAGGCTGAGGCTCCGCCCTCTTCTATGCTAGTAGACTGTATTTCAAATATGTAGAGTGTATTTCAGTGTGCTATACGTGTGGAGGTGAACAAATTTAGTGATAAGAGTATGAATAGAAGAAGGCGGAGCCTCAGTCTGTTGGAGCTCTTCCTAGATCGGACCCTGAAGAAAGCTCACGCTGTATATATGTATGATATTGAGTTAATTAGTTATCTAAACAATGTTTTTTAAGACTTGAACTATTATCTCTTCTGAATACTTTCATCAGATTTTTATCTACCAAAATAATTTTATCGATGCTGTACGAGCAAATTTTGCAAAGTTATAATTGGAACTGCACTTAAATTCATATTTATGGGGCTGAAAATTCATCGAGAAATTGATCGATATTTATTTATTTATTTAATTATTTGTATTTATTTATTTTCTTCATATTGATATATGTGTTGGCGATGGAATAAAAAACTGAATACATAGCTATTATGATATTACTACTATGACTCCATTTTATTTTATGATATAATAATTGAGATAATATACTTAATTTTGTCTTTGATTTATAACACATTAAGGAGCAGCATTCGGTGTTTATGACTTTATTGCCTACATTCTAGATAAAGGCTTATGTAAGTCTAAAAATTTTCTCTCTCACCACATCTATAAGTGAAGAGAAACTGTAATACTATGTAAAAAATAATGATAATAATAATTATTATTATTATTATAAAAATGAAAAAGAAAGAATTTACAGAAGATGGTACTACATACGCATAGAGATAACCATTTACAATGGGAATTTTGACAATGGCGCCTACAACACATTATATTCTCTTATCACTAACTCAGAAGCATAAAGAAACTGCGATATATTCTACATAATAGAAGAAAAGAGGAGACGAGGTCTTGAACTATCACTATATTCTCCATATCGCCGCATCTTCAGCCGTTTTTTTCATCTATCGTATCAAAATGTTGTCTCTTCTCATTTTTTACAAATTATATATTCATATTCATGTGTAAAAGTACCTAGGGAGAATAACGACAAATTCCCAAGCACGGTGTTTTTTACATCGAAAGCAATTCTATATTTAGTTTTCTTTTAGGTGTTCTCCAAGAATACCAAAAAGAAAACTAAATATTCATATCCCATTTTTCATCCATTAGCATTGAGATTAATCCATACTGACTATCGCGGCGCAGTATCGACTCAATGATGATAATAATACCAATAGATCGTCACTAGCAATCAAGCTCTTTTCAAAGGTCAGCGATTCCACACGTAATCGCATACTCTTTAGTATCGCATTCCTTCCTGCTTTCCGATGATTCAAAGTTTCTTTGCCAGTAAGAAAATCACTCTCAAATAATTGGAGCTGGATCTGAGGTGCTAATTCCAAAAAAACTTCGATCATTTTATTATCATTATTGGAAAAATTGCATATATTTCCTCAAGACACAGGTACGCATATTGTCCTTGGGGAACCTAGTCCCACCACCTTTTTTCGAAGCCTGATCTACTTAGGTATATAACACTGATAAACCTGGGGGCTCAGGCCAGTCAGAGTTCTTCACTCTCTACCTCAAGATGTCTAGTAAGGATGAAACTGCAAGCAAAAACAGCAGCGCCACGAGGTATTACTAAACGAGTTTCAATCATATTTTATAATTTCCTACGCACATGAGTAGAACAAATTATTTTGTCTACAGAAACTTGAAAAAACTCCAGGATTTGAGAGAATTTGACAAAGAAGAATTACACGAGTTCCTCCATTCCTTCGACACGATTTTATCCGACTGTGACGGTATTTAAGTTGTTATATTTCACTTTAGGACCCATTAGATGCAGTATTGCTAAACTGCGCACTGAAGATTCTTTGATTTCATTCATTTTTATTTTCCAGGTGTAGTATGGAGCTGCCACACGCCGATTAAGGGCGCTCTACCAGCCCTGAAGGAACTGCAAGATATTGGAAAGAAGGTATACTTCGTGTCGAACAACAGCACTCAGCCCTTTGATTTCTTTCTAAACAAATTACACACTCTTGGATTTCCAGCCAAAAAGGTGAAAAAGTGTTTAGAAATATCCAGACAATCGTATTAATCTTTTCCACAGTTCATCTAACGACTCGATTCCTTTCAGGAACAGATAATTATTCCTTCTCTAGTCGTCTCCTGGTATTTAAAATCTGTCGGATTCGAAGGAGAAGCGTATGTCATTGGTACTACAGCCTTTAAAGACGTTTTAAGAGAAAATGGAATCAGGATCGCAAAGGCAGACGTGAGTTTCAATGAGATAAAATTGTTTCTTTATTTCACCTGGTGACTAACGCCGTAATCAAAAACTCTCCAATTTCAGCCGGACGTTGTGAAAGAGGATCTAGCAGACGTTGTTAAAGCTCTGGAGGATGTGCCGACAATCAAAGCAATAATTCATGACTTTGACCCAAATTATAGTTGGATGAAAATCATGAGATCGATTATATCTCTGAGAAGAAATGACTGCCTTTACATTGCTGCCGCGCTAGACACTAAAGTTCCTATCGGGGCGGAGCACCCTTTACTCGGTACAAAAAGACGGATAATTTCCCCTGCATGAACTTCAAATTTAAATACCCCCACAAAAATGTTCCGATACATTCTTCTGTCGCAGGGACGAAAGTCTTTACCGATTTGGTGAACGAAATAAGCGGACGAGAGCCTGTTCTGACCGGTAAACCGAGTGAGCTTCTCAAGGAATATGTTCTGAAGAATTGTTCAATTAGAAATCCTGAACGATGCCTATTCATCGGAGATACGTTAGTAGAAAAAAATCAACTGAGTATGAAAATATGCAGTATACTTCATTTTGTGTTGCTTCTTTCACAGACTTCAACAGGATATGGGATTCGCCGGTTTGTGTGGCTTCAAAAAACTTTTCGTTAGTTCTGGGGTGACGACACTAGAAGATGCGTTAAAGGAAGAAGCGGCGCGTCCGGATCTCTACATACCTTCTCTTGGAGAGTTGTTTCCTTTGTTTGAAAGAATACATTTGGGTAAAAAAGCTCCTGCAGAATAGAATCTTTTAAACAAATTTTTACAGTGTGGACGTGCTTAGAAATGCTAATGATAGATGATAAAAGATATTGATCTTCAAAATTGTAAACAGAGTGAAATATTAATAATCTGTCATAGACTGATCTCTGCAATATGCGAATTATTCTTCCGATTTCGTAACTTCGTTGATACTTTCTGCTCGGGAATTTCTGTCCCAATCATCGACAAAAACGAATAACGAATATAAAAAAAGGATGAGAGTTTGCGCTATTGATCTATCGGATACACATTGATAATCTGAAATGTTTTCATTCATTTCATATATCTGCGTATGTAACTCTCCATCACGTCGAACTTTCAAATTTAGAAATATTGACACAAATCAATAACAATAAACCGTCGCTTATATTCATCTCTGGAAGATTACGTTCACTCGTGTATACGTCTACATGCTTGAATAAGAACCTTAGAGCATAATATTATGGAGAGACATGCCCTATCTTTCCCATAAGTGGAAAACGTATGAGAGAGACAAATAGTATAAGGATACGCCGTCTCACTATGTCAGGATTATAATTATGTTTTTCGTAATCGCACTCTCACGGGCGCGGGTATCCACTTCTTCTTCTTTTTCTTCTTCCGAAATGGGTATCACCTCAGTGAGGTATGTACGTGCCAGGGGTATCCACTTATTGTGTTACTCTCCTGGCGTAGAAAGAGAGCGAAGTTCCTGCTACTATTCCCCTCTCTATGGTCGCACTTTTCATTCGGGCTGCTCCAATCTCTATTAGAGATCAGTGAGTTGCTCTCTTCATAATATACCCTAAGATAAGAACCGAGGTCACAGTGTGTTATGAATTCCAATAGATTGCGCGTAATTACTTCTCCCATTCGATCCCCACGAGCACAATTCTTCTCACTCATCAAGCTCGAAGCAAATACAGTTTGTACTTGTATACAAACGACTGCTTCTACTTCAAGATACAAGTCGTTCGGTACTAATCATTTCGCAATATTTTCATATCCACAAGGCAATGAAACTATTTATACCACATTCTGTACAGCTGTAGGTGTATAGAGTTCTCTCAACTCACATTCGTGTATAAACTTGTTTGCTAGTGTGCTAGAATTCAACGTTTAGTATTTCGAAAGCTGACGTATAGGTATTATTACTCAAAAAGCTATATCCTTCGATAATGACTATTTTGTCAAAAGAAATTGCTTTAGCCCTTGGCGCAGGAGCCGCA
Organism: Phymatocera aterrima; assembly: GCA_963170745.1. Lineage (NCBI taxonomy): Eukaryota > Metazoa > Arthropoda > Insecta > Hymenoptera > Tenthredinidae > Phymatocera > Phymatocera aterrima. The sequence continues at coordinate 1,765,389 of OY720671.1, forward strand.
GCTGTAATTACAGCAACGACTTGGTATCAGTGAGTTAAAACCTTCATTATCATGTGAAATAATTCTATAATTCTACAGTTTGAATTTTGGAACTACATTTTGGAGCCTCGGTGACTCTTTATTGGTCTAGGTATGTTTATACTGAGAAAAAGATATATAATTTACAGATATAATAAACGAAAGAATAATAAGATCCCAGAGAACTGGGTAGAAATTGGATCCGTCGGCGATCTTTGTATTTATCCGTTGAAATCCGGCTGCGGTATCAAAGTGCAAGAATTTCAATGCACTGAAGTTGGACCAGTTCTTCGTCAAGAGAATAAATTTTCTCTCAAGGATAGGTAATGCCACATTCTATCATTCTTCAACATTTCAATCACGTGTTGTTATACTCAAATTTATTCCAGAGGATTTTTAGTCTATAATAAAAAAGATGGGGAACAACGCACTGGGAGGAATTATCCAAAGCTAGTTTTAGTTACAATAACAGCTATAAGCGAGGATGAAGTTCAACTGGATGCGCCAGACATGAGTCCTCTAGTGATAAAGGTATCGATTGAACACCCGAAGTTAGTTCCTTGCACTCTGTTTTTTGGTGAAGCTCAGCAGTGTGTCGACTGCGGAGAGGAAGCCGCACAATGGATATCGCAATATTGTTCTAAAACAGATTCGAGTCTTAGAATAGGACTCTGCGCCGATTGGAAACGAAGTGTCGATATTGAACCAATGTCAAAGTTAACTGGGGTTTATAAACATTTGACAAACGAAGATCTGGTACAATTATTAAATCTATTCATTAATTATAAATTTTCCCATAAGGAAAAGTCGGAGGATTCTATACACAGGTTGTTCAAATCATATTTCCAGGGTACATATTCCGACATCGCTAGTTTCTTGATCTGTAATCGAGCGTCCGTAGAAGATCTGAACACGAAATTACCTGAAGATGTATCTCCGTTATGCTTTAGGCCCAATATTATTATTGATGGACCTGAACCCTTTGTCGAAGATAATTGGGACTGGATTAAAATTGGAGAGGATGTTATTTTCAGGAATGTTAAACCATGCACCAGGTGAATATATATAATATACAAGCTCGTAGATTATTTTTGGACGATTGAATTCAATCTGCTCATTTTTTAATCATGCCGAATTAATCTTTTTCTTCAACAGATGTACGATGATCAATATTGACCCCAAAACCGGAGTTCCTATTCCTAAACAAGCTGTCTTAAATAAATTGAGAGAGTACGCACTCTTCTGATTTTAAATCTTGTCATAGTAGAAGAAATTATTATGTCATTTAAGAAGTCAAGATCAAGTCGCTCACTATAGTATACTCATTTATTTGTTTCTCTCAATTCCATCCAGGTATAGACTTGTAACCGATAAAAAGAAACGTGAAATCGAGGGGAATTCTCCAGCGATGGGTATCTACGCAGGAATTCGTAATCAAGGGCAGATTAAACTCGGAGACAAAGTTTACGTCGGTTAAAGCGTTTCACAATAGCAATACTATTTTTTGTTACATTATTTATAATTATTAGCCTAAGCGTGGATCGGAAATATGAAATTCTTGTAAGTTATGACAAAATTAAAAAATTAAAACCAAAGAAATAGAACACATTCTGTATTATATAACACTTAAGAATATTTCATGTGCTCTCCAATTGAATCTATAATTTATATTCTGAAGTTACATAACTGATATACTCTAATTAAATTAGCATAAATCCATAACGGCAATGATGTAACTCAAGTTCTTTCTCATTGTTACCTTACACCGTGCTCTTACCTTTAAGAAATCTAAGGCATTAAGCCTACTAACACTGCTGGTGCTAGGCTTATAATTAAAAGAGATAAGATAACAGGTATCTATTGCACCAAAGAATCACGGCCTAGATTCAAAGGAGGCTACTAAACATACTACAGTTCTACACTAATTGACTGTTAATATACAAATTACGATAACACTTTGCATACGCCGTACATTGATTTAGTCGAGTGGTTTATACGCATTGACACAGCTCAATGAAACGATCAGTACTGATCTAAATGAACAGATTTTGAATTTCAATATGTTCAGTGATTTTTATTGGAAACGATTCTGTCTTTTACCTAAGATATAGTACTGTATAGAGTGTACATGTGTGTATGAAGAAACCGCTAAGTGATGTTTATAACGTTATGTAATCCTTTTATATCAAAACAAATGAGCCATTTCAAAGACGCTAAGTCCCAATAATAATAATAATAACAATAATAATAATACTAATCGAACTTTTGAGAATAATCAATTTTCGAGCATTCTGTGTAATGAATTTGCAAACAAATAAAACTTTCTTAATAATAATATGTGGTGCAACAGCTACAGTATTTGCTATTGGATATTGGATAAAATATAGATCAACAACAAAGAAGATGAAACCCAGTGGTAGTACTGGAATGGGAGAAAATTTATCCATTGATAATCTCGACGAGGAAGCGATTGAAGATACGATTGTAAAGGAAGTTACCAAAGATAATACGCACACTTTATTAGTGAACACTAGGAAAGAATCTCTGAAAAGAATTTTACCTAAAGAATGGCAAAAAGTTGGTCAAATCAAAGAACTTTATATTTATCCGTTGAAATCGGGTCGTGGAAAACATTTGAAAGATTCTGTATTCACCGATTATGGTATCAGCGTTATTAACGAGGGACATTATCCACTGCGGGATAGGTAAGATACATAAATTGATTGGGGAATGGATAAATTTAATTAGGAATGGGATTTCTTACTTTCCATTCTTTGATAATCTTTTCTCAGAATGTTCGTAGTCTACAAAGAAGAGAGCGGCGAATTTAAGACAGGAAGAAATTATCCCACCTTAGTTTTGCTGACGTTAAGCGCTGTCGATAAAAATTATGCTAAACTTGAGGCGGTGGGAATGCCGTCCGTTACTTTTGAAGTTCCACGAATTAACGAGAACAGTCTAACTCCTGTTCTTTGTACAATTAATCTGTGGTGGGGTGAAGTGGTTGAATGTATCGACTGCGGTGCCGAAGTAGCGAGATGGATATCAAGGTGGTTCTTTTTCTATTCCCAAAGTATTCTGCATATTACACTCTACAGACAAAATTAGAGATTTTCTAGAATTAACGTTTTTGGGGCAGGTTTTTAACCGGTACAAATAACGGCCTTCGTCTAGGCTGCGCCCTGGGTAAAATAAGCGAAAGCTTAGAGGAGGACAAGGAGCCGTGGGAAAAGTTTGAGGGCGTTTTTACTTCTCTGAGAAACGAGGAAACCGTAAGATTCTAAATTCTTCATACAAATTTTATCGGCAATATTCATGTATCCGTTTTCAGAGCCTGTTCTCAGATTTGGCGAGCTACATGATCATGTCAGAGTCCTCTGTCCATGAATTGAACCAAAAACTCGATCGCCCTGGTCCTGCACTACAGTTTAGACCAAATGTTGTAATTTCTGGGCCGGAATCGTTCACGGAAGACAACTGGGAGTGGATTAAAATCGGAGAGAATGTTGTGATAAGGAACGTCAAGCCATGCTCAAGGTGCGTCAATGATACAATTACTCTGTACAGGTCCGTATAATACATTAATTTAATTAATATTCGGTCAATTCTTCAGTTTTCAAGACCAGCGGAATCCCCACAGGGTACAAGTCGATGGAAAAGCACCAACGATGGGAATCTACTGCGGTCTTTATCAAACTGGAAATGTTAGGATTGGAGATAACGTTTACGTTAATGTCCTAACAGACAAATTCAAAAATGGCAAAGATACGAGATTAGAATCTGAGCAATTCTTACGCCAAGAAGCTAAATTCAATGCACAAAATTCTATTTCCAACGGGCTATCGTGATTTTTCATATTATTCTCTTCTTCTAGGAGGTTTCAATCAACTCACAGAAGTCAACAGTTAGTCTACGCATATAAGATTCCCAAATGAATTGTTCTAATTCGATTATTATTTTCCTTCATAGCAATTATACGGCAGCTCCGCTATTTGTACCATCAATTCTACACTCATATCACAAGTATTATATCACTTACAATTTAGTAATTTTCTTAAATACCTGAGTATAGGTGTTGAATCGAGTTCTTTACAACACGTCAAGGCACTGAATCAAGTTTCCTATAATAGGTCAAGGCGGTTGAGTAGATCAATTAAACATATGGTATAATATTATTATGATAGTAACTGTATTTAGAAAATTAAATGACAAATTAAACTTGTGAACCAAAAAAGAGATAAGAAATTTGTTTCTCCAGTTTGAATTCGAGATTATTGAGTATAGTATCGACAATATTATTATCAACAAGGACCCTCGTTTTCTATTTATAAAGCGCGCCAACATTATTATCTACTGTCATGTACTAATCTGGTAGATAATTGAGGTGAAGGGTCGTAATACGCACCATGCAAGATACAATTAGGCGTATATATATAATATATAATATTGACGACTAAAAGAATATACCAAGAGGGGGAGGGAGGGAGACCGGAAAGAACTAAACTAGAGATAAACTTTTCATTACAGTATATAGTTTGGTACAGTATTCTATGTGATCTCGAAGCCACAACATGTGGATATTACGGTTTGCCTGCTTCTTTTATTTATCAAGCGATATCCTCACTCTTCATAGTAATGCAAGAATAAAACACGATGGTATGATTAATTTTAATATTTCTATTATAATATGTGTGTTATATTAATAAAAAGCGTGTTAGTTGGTTTATTTTACACATACAAATTTGCTTTTCATCAGAATTTCAGAATGCTCTTGGACACCTTAAGCCCCGAGCTCCGCCTGATGTGCAAGCTAACGCTGCGAGGAATGTTATAAAGAGGCTCTTGCCGGGAGAAGATTATAAGCTATTTCCTGTGTCTGTTGATCCGAGCATAGGCCCGATTGGCAAAGATACTTTCAAGGTGCATATTTTACTCTCATCTATGATCTTTTGAATCATTTAGATCTGAATTTTAGATCGGAATATTCTAGGTGTTTAGAAACTTTCTCGGAGAAATTGAAATCGTTGGAACAAGCGGAGTCGCTGCGGCATGGGGATTCCATTACTATCTGAAGAATTACTGTAATTCTCATATTGCTTGGGAAGGATCACGAATCGAATTACCAAGCTTCTTTCCTGACATTGATATTACGATTACTTCTAACGATAGGTAGATCGTAAATATCTAGCGCAGGGACTAATCACTGCAATATTATCATCGGAATGAAAAAAACTGGCTTCGACTAATGCTTATGGTTTTTAAATTCCAGGTTTCGATATTACCAAAACGTCTGTACTGCAGGTTACAGTACGGCCTGGTGGGACTGGCCTAAATGGGAAAACCACATCGACTGGATGGCGTTGAATGGAATAAACTTAGCGCTTGCGTTTCACGGACAAGAAGCAATTTGGGAGCGTGTATACCTCGAGTTGAATCTCTCGAGAAATGATATTGACGAGCATTTTGGAGGACCCGCATTCCTACCTTGGTAATTAATTTGAATTTGACAATCCCTTTTATATTCAGCTGCAGTTCTCTGTGAATTTATTACGAACATGACAATTTCTTTTCAATTATTATCCACTCAAGGGCCAGGATGGGGAATATCCGTGGCTGGGGCGGACCGCTTTCTGCCGAATGGCATACGCACACCATCGATCTCCAACATAAGATCCTAAACCGAATGCGAGAGCTTGGAATTATACCCGTATTGCCTGCATTTTCAGGACACGTACCCAGAGCCTTCAGCAAACTCTTTCCGAATGCGAATTTGGTCAAATTTGCTCCTTGGAATCGGTTCAATGATCAATATTGTTGGTAAAAAAAATTGAAATCTTTTGGATAGAGGCAATAAATCAACTTTGACTCAATTTTATATCAATGCTTCCACGATTTTCAGCCCCTTTCTGCTCGAGCCAACAGATCCGTTGTTCAAAACAGTAGGAACTATGTTCCTGAAGGAGGTCAGTGAGGCATGATCAATGTTTTAGAAGAATATGAACATATCTTCAATATTTTTTACAAATAAAATGCGTAAACTTGTTACAGTACATTCGAGAATTTGGTACAGATCACGTTTACAACTGTGATACCTTCAATGAGAATGAGCCTCAACACAGTGATCTTGGATTTCTACGGCAAATCAGTAGTTCTATTTATTCAGCAATTACGGATGTGGATTCCGAGGGAATCTGGTCAGTAGAAGTTTGCAGATAAATGATCGATACTGCGTATTAGTTGAAAAGTGGTTATTTAATTTTTTAATTTTGTTTGTCAATTTCAAGGATATTACAAGGCTGGTTGTTCTTGCATGATTTACCATTTTGGACAGAGCCGAGAGTAGAAGCTTTTGTAACAGCTGTACCCACTGTGAGTTTGTTTTTCTTCTTTTTTTGCTTTATTCAAGAAATAATCTGCTTCTTCTACAAATACTACGAGTTCCATGCAAGCGACTGCTCCAGAATGTAGTGCAAGAAGATTTATGTAATTCCTTTTAATTTTAGTTAATGAACAATATTTCTCGGGGCGCTTCAGGGATGGATGCTTATAAATAATCGCTGTGAGAAAAATGCTCAGATTCATGCTTTTATAACAAGTGTTCCGCCAGTGAGCTTCCCCAAGCTTGCGCTAATAACTAAAATGATAACACTGCCATATATTCTGAATCTTTTCCTCCTATCCCAGGGTAAAATGATTGTCCTCGATCTTCAGTCGGAACAATTTCCACAATATCGAAGACTCAGATCGTATTACGGCCAGCCGTTCGTATGGTGTATGCTTCACAACTTTGGCGGTACCCTCGGATTGCTTGGATCTGCGAATATAATCAATGAAGTAATAAAAAAATTCGTTCCAGTTTTGTATTTTATTATTATATTTATAATCTCATTACTCTAATAAAATTTTTTCTCGTTTTCTTGCAAATCAACTATCAGCGAGTATTCGAAGGGAGAAATATGAAAAATAGTACAATGATTGGCACAGGATTAACACCGGAAGGTATTAACCAAAACTATGTAATGTATGACTTGATGAGCGAGATGGCCTATCGTCGTAAACCTGCCGATCTCAACATTTGGTAAAACGATAAACCATTTGAATATCATCGAAGACTGAGACAACATTCTTGTAGAATAAAAATGATTTTATACTTTCATGATCTAATCAATCGAGGTTCGAGAGCTACGTTACTAGGAGATACGGCGCTTGGAATGAATATGCGGTTCAAGCTTGGCAGTATTTGAGAAAAACTGTCTATGATTTCAACGGACTACAAAGAATGAGGGGAAAATATATGATTACAAGACATCCAAGTCTGAAAATCAATCCCTGGGTTCGTATAACGAGATTCACTAACAGTATGCATAGAATTTCCAGCTCCAAAACCTGCTTCTTCGTCCGTTTGAGAATTCATTTTGTTCGATTTTTTTATTACAGACTTGGTATAATCCTGAAACATTTTTATCCGCTTGGGATTTATTAGTCGAAGCTCGACACGGTCGGAGAAACGATAGTTTTTACAAACACGACGTTGTCGACGTCACTCGACAAGCGTTACAACTTACGGGAGATACGTTATATTTAAATATGAGAACAGCCTACAGAAGCAAGAATATTTCGCTGTTTAGGTACAAACTCTTAATACGATCTTCAGAACTTATATAAGTAATCAAAAATTGTTGTTAGCTGATTTTCTTTTTGCGTCTGAATCTGTTACAGGGAAAACGCCGATTTGTTGATCCAATTGTTCGACGATTTGGAAAGTATATTAGCGTCAAATAAGGACTTTCTATTGGGCGCATGGCTCGAGGCCGCTAAATCTTTAGCAACTAATGAACAAGATAGAGAATCATACGAATACAATGCTAGGAATCAAATCACTTTATGGGGACCAAAAGGAGAGATTAAAGACTATGCTAACAAACAGTGGGCAGGAGTTATCGCAGACTATTATGGGCCTCGATGGGGGGTTCTAATCGAGGAATTAGATAATTGTCTATCCAATAAAACGCCCTTGAATTCAACCGAAGTCGATATCAAGATATTCAATCGCGTGGAAGAACCGTTCACATTTTCTAATAAAATTTATTCCACGGATGAGAAAGGTAATTAATTCTTTTTAAATCTGTTTTTGGATGTAACTCAAGTTCAGATGTTGAATTTTATAACAAAAACTGTGGATTGCGTACATTTGCTATTCAGGTTGACATGAATTATGGATCATAACATTTATCCCAATAGTGGATGTATAATTATTTTGATTATATAGTTATATGAGATGTTATATCACAAAGCAGGAGTACTGAATAACGTATCAAGTCTGGATATTAAGCCTGGTGTATAATATGCTGCTGCAGTTATGACATTTGTGTGATAGATTGAAATTGATATAATATGTGCGAACTACTCATGCGTATTAAACTTATACTGAAGTGCATATTACTTTTCAGGCGATAGTATCGACATAGCTATTGAATTGAATAAGAAATGGAGGAAGATAAAGCCGTCTCCTAAAATGACAGCTGTTAAGAAACGTCACTTCGATTTACTATCATAAGAAATTTGTATTCCTCATATATTTTATTGTATCACCGTATACAGCAGATAGTTATACCAATAATCAATAATAATAATAGTAATAAGCATATTTGATAATATAAATCAAAATAGATTTCTTATTTTTGTACAATTATACCTACGCTTATATTATCAGTAAAAAAGAAAAAAAAATCGAATTACATTTCTCATAGAATCTAGCTCATTTCAGTTGTTGCAGGACTCTGTTCTCTGCGAATTTATCAACTCGACGTATGAGAAATTTAGTGAATATATAATTTTCTTTCAAAAATAAAACTGTTGTTATTCTCCTTCAAGATAATATAATATGATACGAAGTATGGTGATACATTTGGAATCGGTTCTCTTTCAACCTCTTCTCCTTATTGCTGTTGTTATTATTACTTTGTAGTGTAACAATCGAAGAAGGAAAAGCTGTATGCGTTATCGTAAAAAATAATTCTGAATTTGAATTCTTCCGCGCACAAATTGGCGCCCGACGGTAGGCAACTCCATATGCAACGCGTCCTTGTGTCATTGTCGTCACATCGTTGAATCGTTGAGTTTCTACACTCAACGGTTGAGTGTAGTCTATGCTCAACGGTCACACACCTCTGACGCAAATATTGACGGTTTATGGATGAAATCTTTGGGCAGGAATATTAGTTATTTGTACTAGAAGGATGAGTAAAATTATGCAGTATAATACGGTGGAACAACATTAGTTATAAATAATTTTCTCACAATTTAATAATTAGAGAACAAACTCAACTTAACCTCACTATTAAGTTAAATGAATCCGAAAGCATTGTATGATTGCTGTTGCTAAAAAAAAATCGTCTTGATATCTAATCTGAACATAATAAATTCTACAAAAATAAAATACTGTCAAAGAATTGTGGAATTTCAGAAATACGTTTTCATTGACCAATGATTCAAAATGGAGAAAATTCATTCGCAATATTCTCGTATGATGGTTCTCTGCCGGATGCATGTTGCGGATTTTCACATTACTCTCGAAGTAAGAATGAGGTAAAAGATATTCACGCGATATATTAAGCTGAGACAGAGTCGGTAATCTGTGATAACGATGAGCAGAAGCCTCAGAAACGGGGAACTGAAAGGGATATGACATAAAAGAGACTTGACAAAAACGCGATATTTGGGTTGCCGGTTTGGGAGGCGCGCTCGCTTCTTCAGGACCTCCCTGCATAGTATATTTAATATTAAATGTATCATAGTATAGTATATTGTATTCCGGAGACAAAAGTTGAATTTTTTTCCTCCGCGATATGTTATTTGAAATGTCGTGACATTTCAAACCGCGGTTCCTTCTTCCTCTGCTTACATAGCAAATTTAATTCGGAGAATAAACATTTCTCTGAGCAGGAATAAATGTCATATTATGAGAATATACGTGTATGTATGTAGCCGGTATTCGTTTATTCTTCTACTGATAACAAAGAAGGAAAAAAATGAATGCATTTTTGGCGACAAAAATTTTTAATCAAATATTCCCGCGCATGGTTGGCGCCTGACGGTATGCGACCCGTACGTCGAGATGGTCAGAAATGATCGTTGACCAGGCGTAAAACAAAAGAGTCGTGATTTTCGATTAACCGGCATTCAACAGTCGCTCAACGCTATTCAAGTGTTCAGTCGCTCGGTAAGCGTCAGTGCGAACGGGTCGTTTAACGTGGTAACCGTACCCCTTACACTTGTTTACTTACTTGCTGAATAGGGGATAACAGTGTTTGATCCGTGTGTGAAAGTGCGATCTTAAGAAAGAAATAATAATAACGCACGAGGCAAAGTAAACAGTTTTTCTTTTCTCTCACTCTCTCTCTCTCTCATCCTTCCTCATTCTCATTCGTTTACGATATTATTTTGAATGAAAGCAAAAGAATAAACATAGCGGAGCAAACTACTGCGCGCGACGACAAAACAACGACAACGAACAAGAAATAATTCTTACGTATAATATTCATTGCAGTAGATCTTACGTATTTGGAAAAAGTACGGTGATAATATTTATCCGCGCAATAACAATAATCATAATAATAATGATACAAAAATAGGTAACAACATTATCTAGATTTAATTCTTGTGCTCTGGGATTATAACTTTTCGTAGGATACCTGATTAGCGTCGAGTAGAGCGTATAAAGTGCAGCAGCGGTTGCAGAAGAAGATTCCTGATATGGCAAGTTATACCGTTAATATTTATTTGTATGTATATTCATTATTCTCATTACCATACATAACATAGACATAATAGATTTTCAATTAGATTGTACTACATAGTTATGATATACATAAAATATTCATTATGCAGTGACGGCACGTACGAACATGCACATAATATTAATACAATTAATTACAGTATGTAGCACTATGTACTGATTATTTTATGGGTATTCGAATTATGAGTATAGCTATATACCTAGACTCGTACCTATGTGTATACATCCATTAGCTACAATTAGCTACATATTATGGCGATTGCGTGACAATAATAGTACAGCAAATCCCGTCGTTTATCCGAGCATTATCCATTTTCATAAAGTTGCGATAATCTTATTGTAACCAATCGTTCAAATCGTATAATAATACGATACTTATTATTACAAGATTGAGCTGCGGTGAGCGGTATACTGTATACCTACATCACAACACTACATTATCGCACGCTCGAGGATGTTCGGTCGTTGAAATCACTACTTTTGTAATTAACGTAACAATCATTCACTCAACAAGCTTTGATTTCACTGAAACCAAAAATTTCCAAAAATTGTGAACAAATACTCGGACATCAATGGTTCATTGCAAATAAGTGCTCCGAAGGTATTATGGAATTTCATTATGGAATGGGCCGATTTCGTTCTAAGCTGCCGCTCTCTTCATTCGAGAAGTCTCCCCGTGATTTATCACTGTGACATAATTTTATCATCAGGTTCTCTCATTGATTATTTCATCGTATAAGATTCCAATGGTATCGATTTCGAGTAACAAATAGCGATATTCAACTAATAAACAAGAGAATAAAAATGATGCCACAGTGAAATTGTAGGGGATAGTTTTCCGGGCGAAAGAATCAGCCAACTTGGAATGAAAACGACAGATTCTGATAGATTTTTCATTACACTTCAAAGCGCTTCGTACTGAAACGTTCTCGGGCATGATGTACTTATTGTTATTTTACTAACTTCACACACAAAACTCCGAAAGTCAATTTTGTATGTCTGATATAGTCAATTCCCGTAAACCAGTATGATATATATACTATACCTATATAGTATATTGTATTTATTAACTTCATTTAGTCATCGTCGTTAATAGTGACCGCCTCAACAAATGCGGCGGCGTGCTTGCGTGCGTGCGTGCGTGCTCTTTGTTCTCACAAAAAAAATAGAAATACCATCGAGACGCGTATTTATTTATGATACCAAGTCAGTTTTGTTTATTTTCTTCTCGTTCTCCTTCCGTTTTCAGATATTCAAAGCATAGATATCTCTGTGATTAAAAGCTCCGTACATGAAATTATAGTGCTCTGTAGCCTACGGCCGAAATGTTCGGACACCGTGTATTATAATTAGGTAGTTACGTACGCGTAGTAGGTATGTACATACATGCACAGGCATAGAGCAATCGCTAATGTGTTTTAAGGCGATTAAAAAGAAATCGTACACCGGCTGATTAGGCATAAAGCCGGGTCAAGGAAACTTGAATTGAATTGGATTGAAGAAGCACTCCGCGCGGTGTTTCTTTCGCTCAATCCTCCGAAGAGAGAGAAGCACACACTTGCACAATATCTTTAAGGTGCTATTGAAGACATATTTAGACTCATTGTTACTCATGCTTAAAAATATTGTTATCACTTCGGAAATGGAATTCGTTGCTAAACCTACACCAAACAACCGATCGGAATGAAACGTTGGGGAGTGGATGCAGTATTTCGGCAAGAAGTGGCTGAGTATTTTATTTCTACAAAATATTGAATACAAAATGTTTGGCCACTTTCTGCCAAAATTCTGCATCTAATCTTTGAAGTTTGGTTTTGATCGGTTGTGTGGTGTAGGATTGGCGACGAATCGCGTTTCCGAAGTGATAACAATGCTTCTAAGAATGAGTAACAATCGGTCTTTATGTCTGGTCAATATGTCTTTAAGGTGATATTGAAGACGCATGAAATCCCAATGGTTGCAGATGGTTGAATGCATTGTTACCCATTGTTGAATGCAGTGCGTCTTTAATAGCACCTTAAGTGTCTAGTGTCACGCGCGTCGACGCGCGTCGAGGATTCCTATTGAAATCCGGCCAAATCCAAGATGGAAAATAAATCAAATTTCTACTTCATCGACGAGCTTTTCACCCCATATTATTTCTCTCAATCCCATGACCGCATTCTTCTCTGCAGTCCCATGACAAAAAATACAAACCTGTAATAATATATATAACAACTATATTCCCACTTTTCTTCCTAATTTTCGTTCTCCTTAGGTATATTCGGCAAGCTATACATGTGTACATATAGTAGATGGAACTACCGCCCAGCAAATATAAGCTCACCCAAATACTTACGTATACTTATATGAGTAGCTTAGGCATGAAAGCGACGATCACCTGCAGTCGTACCTATGTGAACCTGGCACCCGACTTTCGAAAAAAAATAATTTTCAAACTGATATCGATTGTACTTCGTTTGTACTCGTTTGTACCACTTTTTTTTTCGTTTGTACCTCGAAGGGAAAAAAGATATGGCGTTTTCAAAAATGACCCGCACCCCACTTTTGAAAATTTAGTTTTTTCCAACGGGAGCCGCTTCAGAATCGTTTGTACCCGTTTGTACCACCTTTTTTTTCGTTTGTACCTCGACCCAAAAAAAGTTGGAGTCGTTTTTTGATTTTTCAAAAGCCTAACTTTTTTGTTTTGGAAGATAATCGAATTCTGTCAACGGGGATCGCTTAAGAATCGTTTGTACCCGTTTGTACCACCTTTTTTTTCGTTTGTACCAAGACCCGAAATAGGTTGGAGTCGTTTTTTGATTTTCAGAAAGCCTAACTTTTTTGTTTCGAAATATAATCGAATTCCGCCAACGGGGATCGCTTCAGAATCGTTTGTACCCGTTTGTACCATCTTTTTTTCGTTTGTACCTCTACCCAAAAAAAGGTGAAGTCGTTTTTTGATTTTTCAAAAACCTAACTTTTTTGTTTTGGAAGATGATCGAATTCTGTCAACGGGGATCGCTTCAGAATCGTTTGTACCCGTTTGTACCATCTTTTTTTTCGTCTGTACCTCGACCCAAAAAAAGTTGGAGTCGTTTTTTGATTTTTCAAAAGCCTAACTTTTTTGTTTTGGAAGATAATCGAATTCTGTCAACGGGGATCGCTTCAGAATCGTTTGTACTCGTTTGTACCATCTTTTTTTCCGTTTGTACCCCTACGCAGAAAAAGATGGAGTCGGTTTTTGAATTTTCAAAAGCCTAACTTTTTTGTTTCGAAATATAATCGAATTCCGCCGACGGGGATCGCTTCAGAATCGTTTGTACTCGTTTGTACCATCTTTTTTTTTCGTTTGTACCTCGACCCAAAAAAAGGTGGAGTCGTTTTTTGATTTTTCAAAAACCTAACTTTTTTGTTTCGAAATATGTTCGGGCAAAATAATCGATCGCTTAGATCAGCTGGACGGCCAGTCCATATCGAGAGCACACACACCATCGTGCAGTGTTTACCTGCCTCAAATCGAACTCTCAACTCTCATTATTGCGCACCGAGCGTTAGAACTATTCAATGTATGTATATGTGTATTCCTGCGGCTAAATCAAAGTCCATATGTATATCAGTATGTCTCAGATCTTCCTGTGGAAAACATTATAATATCGTTCGGCCTCGTGGTCAAATCTTTGTATCTGTATATATCTCATCGTGAGAATTCAATAAAGACACGAGTTTTTAAGTAAAGGCAAAGAAAACCCCGTGCAAGCTTTTCTTAAACATTAATCCCGTCAGTCACTCATCCTAGGCCCCTCTCTCGCTAATTTGTTCACCCACATCTAAAGAACCTCTTATCGTCTCTCGCAACAAAATATAATCGAATTCCGCCGACGGGGATCGCTTCAGAATCGTTTGTACCCGTTTGTACCATCTTTTTTTTCGTTTGTACCTAGACCCGAAATAGGTTGGAGTCGTTTTTTGATTTTCAAAAAGCCTAACTTTTTTGTTTCGAAATATAATCGAATTCCGCTAACGGGTATCGCTTCAGAATCGTTTGTGGTACAAACGTGTACAAACGATTCTGAAGCGATCCCCGTTGGCGGAATTCGATTATATTTCGAAACAAAAAAGTTAGGTTTTTGAAAAATCAAAAAACGACTCCACCTTCTTTTGGGTCGAGGTACAAACGAAAAAAAAGATGGTACGAACGAGTACAAACGATTCTGGAGCGATCCCCGTCGGCGGAATTCGATTATATTTCGAAACAGAAAAGTTAGGCTTTTGAAAATTCAAAAAACGACTCCACCTTTTTTTGGGTCGGGGTACAAACGAAAATAAGAGAGGTACAATCGGGTACAAACGATTCTGAAGCAATCTCCGTTGGCGGAATTCGATTATATTTCGAAACAAAAAAGTTAGGCTTTTGAAAATTCAAAAACCGACTCCATCTTTTTCTGCGTAGGGGTACAAACAAAAATAAGAGAGGTACAATCGGGTACAAACGATTCTGAAGCAATCACCGTTGGTGGAATTCGATTATATTTCGAAACAAAAAAGTTAGGTTTTTGAAAAATCGAAAAACGACTCCAACTTTTTTTGGGTCGAGGTACAGACGAAAAAAAAGATGGTACAAACGGGTACAAACGATTCTGAAGCGATCCCCGTTGACAGAATTCGATCATCTTCCAAAACAAAAAAGTTAGGTTTTTGAAAAATCAAAAAACGACTTCACCTTTTTTTGGGTAGAGGTACAAACGAAAAAAAGATGGTACAAACGGGTACAAACGATTCTGAAGCGATCCCCGTTGGCGGAATTCGATTATATTTCGAAACAAAAAAGTTAGGCTTTCTGAAAATCAAAAAACGACTCCAACCTATTTCGGGTCTTGGTACAAACGAAAAAAAAGGTGGTACAAACGGGTACAAACGATTCTTAAGCGATCCCCGTTGACAGAATTCGATTATCTTCCAAAACAAAAAAGTTAGGCTTTTGAAAAATCAAAAAACGACTCCAACTTTTTTTGGGTCGAGGTACAAACGAAAAAAAAGGTGGTACAAACGGGTACAAACGATTCTGAAGCGGCTCCCGTTGGAAAAAACTAAATTTTCAAAAGTGGGGTGCGGGTCATTTTTGAAAACGCCATATCTTTTTTCCCTTCGAGGTACAAACGAAAAAAAAAGTGGTACAAACGAGTACAAACGAAGTACAATCGATATCAGTTTGAAAATTATTTTTTTTCGAAAGTCGGGTGCCAGGTTCACATAGGTTGCAGTCGTAGGTACATATTATACCTGCTACTCGCGGTTCTACTTTATATTTCAAGCTCTCGATGTGCAATGTAAAGAATATCGTTGAGGTGTATGTATGTACATACATAGGTATTGACGACAGGTATAATTGATGTTTTAGGTAGCATAGTAATATGAAGTCAATATATTATTTCTACCCAACAGAAGCCAATGCCGGATTTGGTATCGATTTCCTAGATAGGTTTCCTTATTCTTCTGTGTATTATAACACTGATTATGGATACGGTATGTAGGCAAGATATATAGGTAATGATAATAATAATAGTTAGTTAGTTCATTCATAGATGATATGCATGTATATGTATATGTATATAATTTTGTTGTATTCGATCGATACTGCATCATGTTATAGTAATCCACCGGCGCATAATTATTATGTTATTCGTCTTCTCTATCATTTTTCTGCGAACTAAAAATGGAATAAAATCCCTATGTATGCTCGAATATATCATGGAATGAATACGCAATGAAAATTACAGAGGTATACATAATTTTCATGTATTTATTATACTATTGATTGATTGAAAAGCTTATCATCTGCATCCACTCGTCGCGTATCATGACGCGAACATATTTTCATTGTACGCTGTATTCACCTCGGCTACATCTCCGCGGTTCGCGAACAGCTCGACTCCTAATGTATAGTGTATGCCTCGTGTATTGTATATTTACGTACATACGCTGCAGTTGAAATTATCCACTGTATGTAGGTACATGCACATGAACGTTCCTCTAGGTGTAGATATGTATAATGTAATGTATGTGTAAGTATATAGGTGTAAGTACGTGTGTATATATCTGTTTACGGCGTCCCCCTTTCTTTCTTCCTTTCGTTCTTTCTTTCTCGCGACGACGAGTTGAACCATCTCGTATCGTATCGTATCGCATCGCATTGCATCGCGGAGGGGGTTCCGTTACTCGTAAATACTGTTGGCCACAAAGCGCGGTTGGCTTCTCTACTACACTATATATACACTCTGTATATACTCTATATATATATATACAAGTATACAGCTTTGTCAGAATACGATATAGCCGCGGACGTAATCTCTCGATATAGGCATCGAACATCGCCGACGAGCATTGAGCTCTCTATCGCTATAATATAAATTATTATAAAATACGTATACCAACTCTATCTAACTTAGGTATACTTATATGTATATAGTTCTGCCTGTTTATTTCTTGAATCCATATGATGCTTTAGTTTCCTGATATGAATATCGGGTTTTTATTTGATCGATCTTGAGTTCGAAGGACACGAAGAACCGTCGACTAATAGTACAATGTAATAACGATAATGAATAAGGGCAAAAACCGGTAAATCAAATGAAATAATGAATTTCGAAACTACGGATGCATGAATTTTGAATTCACCCACAAATAGACTTTCCTCGTAATATATACCTATTGGTATGGATATTCAATTGTTGAGTATTCCTCTTCTATTTTTAATGATATCGGTATTCTTCAACGCATGTCGTCTTGGTCATTATACTATATTCTATTTTATTATACATATGAACATATATTGATACGCTTTCCGCGCGGTTACATATTATTGTAAGTTAGATTAGAGTCGAGTATAAAGTATAATACCACGTAGTATCGCAACCGGTTGCGTGTACTATCTTCCGTAACGATGACTATAGGTATAATACCTGTGCCCGGGCGAAGGGACGGACCGAAACGCGCGCGGTACTTTTTATTTCAGGTCAGGCTACTGCGGGGGGGGGGGGGGGGGGGGCAAAAACGGAAGAACGAAAAAATGATAAAAAGAAAAACCGGTAAAGAATAAAAAATATGTAGGCATTATATATATGTATATGCTAGGTATATATGCGCATGTGTACATAGGTAACGTCAGCCCTATGTACTGCGGTATGAGTAGAGATACGATAAGCCTTTAACCTTATACACGGTACAGGAAAGAAGATTGTGTCCGCGTTACCGCCGCAGGCTGTTATGCCCGGGTGACCAGGTGCTCGCGTGTCCGGATCAACTTCCGGATACTATAGGTACATGCTAGGTATAGCTGCTGGCCTCGCGCGAAGCGGGTAGAACGCGCCTCTTCTACGTGGCTGGCTATAGGATGTTACGCGCATCGATGTAGGGGTTGGAAATCGAGTACGTATGTAGTGAAAAAGGAGAAGAATAAAAACACGGAGAGCAAGAAAGACGTGATATAGCAGTGGTACATACATGATTTTAATAAATATTTGTATATGTAGGTATGTAGGCATATTATACCTATATGCATAGGAAAATTTGACGAAATATTCATAACAAAATGACGAATACAACAATTGAGAGGCCATAGGAGTCGCCGCTGGCAATCTAACCTAGCTAACATAGGGATAATTAATTTTCCATCGAATCCGATCGATGTTTTGAATGAGTTAAATAGTTAGCCACTTCACGCCATCATGCTCAATGAATTCTCAAAGTTTCATCAAAATCGTTCGATTCGTTTGCGAAAATTGACGATTCCCGTTTTCGAAACGGTTCCTGTTGCGCGTACATTCAAGATGGCGAGTCCTATATGGCACCTTAAAATATGAAAATAACAGAGCAAGGGAAAGGAAAGGAAGGAGGATCATCGCATACTACGAATGGACACGGCGGCGACATCCGTTCAACTCTTATAGTACCCTTATGTTCCACTTTAATACCTTTATCGTATGTTGACGAGATCAAATTAAAACCTCGCGCGCATGCTATATGCGGGTGGAACAATATAGATGTATGCATGTATTATTATAGGTTTATATCCGCCTGTTGAGGAGGAGGTTCAGTCGTTAAAATCACTACTTTTGTGATGCAGGTTATCAAGCGGTCCATAGCACATTGAATATTTGAATATTTCAACAATCAGTCACTCGCCAACTGTAAGAAATGGCCTATAGCTATTCTTGAAGAACGGATTGAAAAATTATAAACGAATGCTCAGATATTAATGTTTCGTTACAGAGCGTTTTCAAAAATATTGACAATCTATATCAGAGTCGGTCGATTTTATTCTAAGTTGGCTTAGTTTCGTTCAGAAAATGGTTCCCCGCAATTTCACCGCAATTATAGGTATCAGATGAAATTTTTCGTTGGAGGATGAATTTTCATTTTTTGTTGCCTCGTGTTTTGGGCGATTCCCGAATTTCTCCACATCGACGAATTTTATACGATATTAAATTTCGCGATTTTGTTGTCGTTAGCGGTAGCCCCAACGTTATAAATTTCAGTCTCATGCAGCGAGTCGCTCAACTACTTCTTGCATAATTTCGCCACATATACTATCTATATGCTTGTTTTTCATCTTCGTTTTCTTCTTCTTATTCTACTCCGATTGTACTACTAATATACTGAATGTATGTATTATATACGTATACTCACGTCCGCGTATTAATTAACCTAATTCTCCAGCTGATATACGGGCTTGGCTCTATTAGGACGACATTTTTTTCTTTCTGTTTTCACCATAATTATTATACATAGTATATATATATATATAGGTATATGTATCTATATACATACATGTGAATATATACGGTGTGACTGTAACATAATTGCAATGAAAGTGCGTGCGAGCTATATACACAGTGTATACTATAATATGTATAATATGCCTAACTTATATCAGCCTACATATTCCGATATGCCATAATGTACAGCATACGATACATGCGTGAATTTATGTATTGTATACCCATATATGACACACATATATAACTATACTGTAATTGATTTTAACGAGCCGTTGTCCCAGTCGTCTGATGAATCTTTCCTCGACGCGCAAATATTCCGACGAAATGTGAAAAACTCCAACGAGCCGCGCGCTCGTGGAATTCCAAGTTAATTGATCGAATTTTGAGAGAAATTTTCGAAAATTATTCACATCGTCGCTACAATTAATGTACGATTTTTACAAAAATTTTGTAACAACGCGCGCGCCACTAGCATATTTTCTATGTAAATTCGAATGAGTAATGTTGCAATATCTGAGCAAGTCGTATACTATATAGATTCGTATATCCATACATACATAGGTATAGGTGTAGGTATATATGTATATAGCAGTATAGGCAAAGATTCCTATTGAGCAATTTATTGTAATGTCTATTTTTAGTTACACGTTTCATATTATTGTAGCATTTACGGCTTCTCGTGATGTCACGAATTGTATATAGTATATACTATATAGGTGTATACGTATATGCATACCCATAGTGCGTATACTACGGAACCTTGTAGACTTATAAGTCTATGGCGGGCGATCTTTCATTTTTGGTTGTACAGATATACTAATGAAAAATTGGAAGAAAGAGAGAAAAAAGAAAAAGTAACAAAATTATACTGCGACGGTGACGTAATTGCACGGTGGCTAACCTCCGTCGAGAATGACGTAATTTGAAAAATCACAAGCCTGGTTCTCAGTGGTGCAGGTATCAACGGAATCGTGATCACTTGATATTAGGCTACCCAAAAAACATTGGAAATTCAACGGTTTTTTTTTTTATCTCTTCATAACTGTGTATGCCCCACGAAATTCTACACTTTCTGCAGAAAGCGTCTTATACGACGATCCACGATTTTCTTCGCTCACAAATACCGAGCTCCGAACTCAGTCGCCGTGATTTAATTGCTCGATAGTATGATAGAATCAACCCCCCCCCCCCCCCCCCCCCCCCCCCCCCTCCCCCCGACTAGGACTGTGGCTCAATGCGTGAATGGTGGCTTCAGCACTCTGCGGCTGCTGCGTGTTTAATATTAAATTATATTTCATAAACGCTCATTCCCGGATCCAGAATTGTCGTGGCAACTAACGCTATCTCTGTACTAACAACGAATTTGCTACACTTCGATTGGCTCGTTCGCGTGAAAATCTCCAGAGAAAGAAAATTCGTGCTCAGGGGCCCCGCATCGTATTCGTCCCTGGATTTTACCTCACAATCGCCAAATCAGGCCGCTAGTTCCAGCCTCATATATACGTAGTACGTATATGTAGATACATACATTTGAACCAAGGTTAGCTAGTTTCTGCTAATATAGGTATATCTTCACTATATACATTCTTATATAGATAGACGGCATGTATGTAGTTGCATATGTACCGGATACATACACCTTATAATTACATATTATAATATGTATATATATGTACGTTTACTTTGGTTCGTGCATTTCGGGTAGGAATCCAAAGTTGACGATGTACATACCTGTGTACGTAAAAAATTCGAACGTGTTCATTAAATTTTTGCTGTTTTGTTTCTTCTCTGTTTCTCCTCAACTTTATACCAATTTTATTACATCTACCTATATACCAAATGCAGCTGTGTACTCAGTTATATTATACAGTATACATTGTATACTGTCTATATGCCTATATATTAACGGTTTTCGATTTAAAATACGTTTATTTCATGCGTCAGAGTGAAAATCGGCTACCTATAACTCTAAAGATGGTGAAAAATCGTGCAAACCTGCATGTGTACAGTCTCGTTCATTAATGGTTTTGCTCTGGAGTTAGCGAATTCATTCAAATGCCTCGCGCTGATTGGTCTCTGCCTCTGCCTCTGCCTCTGCCTCTGCCCTTAGAGCATCTTACCACAAGCGTTGCCAACTTCAGAGCAAAACCATTAATGAACGAGACTGTACAATACATATCCCAGTAGCATATATTGGTAATATAAGCTACGGTATACTTATACGAGCAGTTGTCATTAGCCCAGTTGGATAGCCCAGTTACGCTGCAGTCGCTTTGATTGCGATTCAGGTCTGCAGCTCACAAGCTCGCATTCACTCTGAAATGCACATCTTGCTTCCTTAGATGTTGATGATATCGGATAGTTATACTATGCGAATTGCAATGACCATATTATATTTCCATAGGCATATTATGTATTATCTGAACTGTGCAGATTGAGTAACAATTACTATAGCAGGCGGCTACGTCATCGACACTCACGAGGAAACATAGCTATAGATGTTGTAGTTCTTGAAAAATTTCGAACCACGTATTTTGTTTTGTACGGGCTCAAAAACATATCTGGCCGGCGAAGTCACCCTTCGAAATGTTCATTATTGGTCAATCGGAGGGACATCAGAAAGTTGAGAGTACGAGGAATCAGTCGATTCCAGCGAAACCTATATATGCCAAAATGTTTCCTCACCGGAACAAGAGAGAATATTTTCAAAACTTTCCGTAACCTTTTCGTTTAGGGAGTGTAGTTCGATCCGAAATCCATTTTCAAATCTAGTTTTTCTCAACTCTGAAGTTATGAACACTTCAGCCTCGTCATTCCACGATCGAATTCAAGTATGTGTAAGCTCATCACGCTCTCTCAATATTATACCACTTATCGCCATTCGCATGGTATACCTATACTAATTCCAACATACCTACATTTACACGAAAAATACAGCACATACACAATCATACGAATATGCGTATGATAACCTCCAGCTATAGCTGGCTGATCACGATACGATTGTTGCAAAGCCCGAAAATTGCAGTAGAGCGAGAATTTTCAGGTCACAGGAAATATACATATACCTGGTAGTACATGAAAATATATCCTCGGTATTTCATCATCATCATTATCATCATTATCATTAGTAGTAGTATTATTAGCATTATCTACAGGCTTCTGACACCGGTGGCATCGCATACGTGTGCGTCGGTATACCATACGAGGAATTTGAGTATATAATATGAGTAGAAAGAGGTAAAGTTCGTACTATAACTATATACATGTACGTGTCAGACGGCGATTCAAAAGTCCAGAGGAGAACTATGCCGGCAGAGAGAACAGAACGTGGTGTAGAGTTGTACGGTATATATCGGTAGAGGTATACATGTATATACCTATGTGCTGGCAATACCTACGCATAGATATATACATGTAACGTGTATATATAGCACAGATAATGTATTTAGATAATGTACTATATCTATGATCCCGTGCGCGGTAATTAGTCGGCAATTATTCGAACCGATTAAAGCGCTAACTATCACGGCTAATGTTTAACATGATACATTCATATAGGCCGATTGATTTCAAATCCCATGTGATTTAGGGAATAATTTTTACATGCCGCCGTATAAAAATGATCGTTCGATCACTCAATTGTTAATTGTAGGTGTGATAATAATTTCGCCACATTTACAGACGTACATATGATTTGTACCTTTTCTTGTTCACGTGGATCTCTTCATCTTGCAGTATAGGTATATATATATACACGTGTACGTCGCGCACGTCGTCCGCGCGTTCTTTAAAAATTTACACATTGTACATACGTATCCCGCGTTTTGAACATCATATAAGTGGCCACGATGACGTCATGTCACGCTTTTAAACGTCTTGGTCTCTCCCGCCGTTCGCCCTCCGCTTCTACTATACACGCACTCATACTAGGCACGAATGCATACCTATACTATACACGCGTTTGCGCTGCTCTGCCAACCTGCGATTTCAATCTTTGACTGCTTACATTTGAATAAATCATTGAGTTGTCGGTGGGAGGTCGATCGCATGGTAGATATAATACATATGCTGTTGGTACAGGCGTGAACTTTAATGGTTTTACTCTGAAGTTGGCCAGCTCGCTCGTGGAAAGCCGCCTCTCATTCCCGTCGATTGAGAGGCCATTGGAGTCACAGGCGGCAATCCAACCTAGCTAACGTAGAGAATATTCATTTTCTATCAGATCTGATCAATGTTTTGAAAAAGTGAAATACTTAGCTATTTTCTGCCATCGTACTCAATGTACTATCAAAGTTTGATAAAAATCGGTTGAGTAGTTTGCGAAAATTCACTATTCTCCTTCTTGAAACGGTTATTGGTTATACGTTCGACGATGAAGAGTCCTGAGAGAACAACTAGCACGACGCATGTGAACATAATTTAAAAATACCTCACTCCCGCTCGTTGTATGTGCCTAGTGCTTGTATATATGGCCTCCGCGCTACAACTATGATGAGCGATTTGCCAAAAGTGGCTTCAGTAGTACGGCTTACTCCAGAGCGATACCACTAATGTTCAGGCCTGTACATTGAGCGCTTATATTATTTCGTATACTTATATCATATTGCATGGATTCCGCGTTACGTGTGTATGTGCAACAGCAAATACTGAATGGGTTCAAAAGTAACTGTTCTATCTGTTTTATTTTTCTTATATTCTTCTTTATATTGGCGGAAGTTTGATGTTAACGTCGAGTATCCCTATACACATGTCTATAGCTAAGTATATGTGTAGGTATACAGGATGTATCACCTAAAGTGTCGAGAATGGGAGAAGCTCACGCGAGGCGAAGTCGCGCCCCTTCAGCCGATAAACAACCTGCGATATTTTGAAGACCGATATTCTCACGAAAATAGAGGATACGATTTCTTGTCGTGGAAAGAAATGTCTGATTGGCTGAAGGGGCGCGACTTCGCATCGAGTAAGCCACGCGTCCTAGTAGCTGCACCAGCAAAATCAACACCAGCCACATCCTAACTTCGCTATATTTCCGGCTACAAAGGTGTACTATACGTCAAAATTTTGTACTTTTTTATTGCCTTCGATGGTTGTCAACAAAAAATTTTCATTCGTGATTCTGAAGGGGGCAAACAACGCTTATTCCCTTATTTTAGGCACAGCGATCATCTAACCAGATTATCGGGCCGAAATTATTAGCAATAGGGACTGGTTTCCACCTGAAGATATACAAGTATACCTTCCCAGACAACACAGATGTCTCAACAGACGTCTTCTGGGTGCAAAAATTAAAAATTAAAAAAATAATTTAAATAATAATTTTTAATTTTTATTATTGATTTTGCTGGTGCAACTACTAGGACGTGTAAGCCACTCCCGTTCTCGACACTTCGAGCGATACACCCTGTACATCGATCAATTACCTTCAATCGCACGCTGCGCGTGGTCTCGAGGCGAAAGCTGAAAGCTCACGAACGATATATGCGATGATTCGAAACGCAAACATCTTGGCTCCGTTATGCGTATAGCTCTGCTGCAACAACTCCACAACTCCGCTCCTCGTATACTGTACAGGTATCACGATTTATGTGGGAATGTATATATGTATAAATGATCCGTTACTGTATATTTTGTACAGCTTTGCAGCGTGGCCTCGATTATTCAATTACTTATACCTATGTACCTGCATACATTTACAATTGTACTGTACTGACAGTCGACGACATGAGAATTTCATCTTCGATTTTGAAGCCGTTTTATTATACTGCCTGTAATGTTCATACAGTATATATCGTAGTATATGCGGGCGAGAGTTTATGTAATTTGGGATTTGTATGCAGTGTTGGAAGAAATAGGCAGCGATTGATATTTCAATATAATTTTTATTCTACTCGTTGTTAGTCTTTTTCTGGAACATATAATTCTACTCGGCCCTAACTTGTGATTGTTAAAGTAATAGGTATCATAAGTATATAGGTCGAGGAAGTCGAAGATTTTTCAATTGTTCCTCCAAATTCGTGTCTGTCTTACGGCTAATTAACTATATTATACTATAGAAGCGTAGTGCTGCGTTGGTCATTTTATACTAACTTTCATTATATTGTTGTACACGTAGTACATACATACACTTTCGATAATATCCTTCTTCCTCTTCCTCCTTCTCTGATTACATTTCTCACACGTAGCTATGATTTTTTTCTTTTTTGTTACAGATAAAATGAGACGTGGCCTATCTCCTAATAGGTACTGATGAAAATCACGATGGTTCATCAAATGATAGACGCAACTATTCACAATATCAGATTTAGACGATGAACTGCGTGCAAGAAAAAATTCTTCAAGACGGATCTCGCGTAGTACTGTAGCTAGTTCATACAACGTACCGTTTATATATTATATTATATACTGGATACGGATATTCTCACTCGCGAAATATAATACTATTATATGTATATAACGCATTGTATGACTGAAATATAGAAGAAACGAACGAAATACTAGAAAATTTAGTAACATCAACGGACGAAAAATAGGAGCAAAAATCGTTCGAATGACCACCATGGAAGGAAAAAATATTACGAGAAAAAAATGGCTCAATACGAATTTAATATCTTTGAAATTATTGGTATTTTTTTTCTTCGGAGGTAAATATACGCTATACCATATAGATACTTCGCATGTAATATGTCTAATTTGATACATCCAAATATACATTATTTTTTATCTATATGTTCGAATAGTCGGTGAAACTTGATTGAAAATGCAAAAAAAAAAAATGCAAAAAAAAAACAAAAAACTCAACTTGGAGTTAATAATTCTCATGCAACTGTTGTCTTATTCCCTTTCACCAGGAATGGGATGCCTCTTCCCTTTTCTACCTATGCACATGTTGGCGGTAGGTTTGACGTACGAAGATGCAAAAATAGTGTCTATAGTGTCGCCAATAGTGGCGATGCTGGGTCCATTATTGGCGGGTCCAATTGCCGACAAATTAGCAGGTCGTCAAGGTTCAAATAACCGAGCATCGACCGGACGATACTTGCGAATAATGATTGCGATGGCGTGTGTATGCGGGGCAATATTTTATCTGATATTAACAGCGATACCAAAAGTCGACAGAATAGAAATACAGCAAGAAACTGGACCCCCGATTAAATTCTCTTGCGATCCATACGGAGCGGTTTTATTCAAGAAGAGATGCGAGTTACCCCGGACTTGCTATCAGTGGCAAGAAATTATACCGGGGTCCATCAAACTCACCAATTGCGAATACAATTGCAGAGAAATCAATGCCGAACCCCTTATGCCGGATGAAGGCACTACAGAAATATATCAAACTACTCAATACAGCGGTGAATCACAAAGCACAGAAGATATACCAACTGTGGAACCAATCGATCGAAGGAGCGAGTCAGATCTGGTGACTATTTTCTCGATTTTATACATTGATCGTTAATTTTTATCGTACTTCTTGGTGTGGGCAAAAACGGAGAGTGATATTTTTTGCATTTTTTCACCCCACCTCACGAACTGCCGGAGTGACAAAAAATAATATACCACCTCTCAGTCGGAGAACAATATCGTTCATGATTCAGAAGTAGCTCGTTGGGGTTTTCCGTGTGGAAAACCTTGCAGATTGAAAAGCGACCTCTAAATCTTGGACGATATCATTGTTCCAATGAGAGGAGGTTTATTCTTTTGCAACACTCGAAGAATTTGAGCAGCACGTGGTGTGAAGAGGAAAATAATGTCGCTTCGGTTCGGTCTCTCCATATACTCATCGTAGATTATTTCTGTTTCGATAATCGTCACGTTTATTGTTCAGCCATTGGAAATGAAGCGGGGAAAACCAGACTCGGGGAATGCGAGTCAACCTCCGCACTTGTGCGTCAATGAAAACGAAAATAATATCTGTCACGTTTATACGGAATCTTCGAATAAAATGATACTAAACGTTACTCTCGAACAGGCGTCTAATCCTGATTCATTATCGAAGTGGTGCTCTTATCCAGTCAGGAATAATTTCACATGCAGAATACCAGAGCAATTAGAAAATCGAATGTTGGAAATTAACAGCAGCTGTACTATAGAGTGCGATTTATCCGAGCCTTATGATATTCCCGGTAAGTTGGCTGATCCGTCATCGTCGTTGTTTCTTCTCTTCAATTGAAAAATAATCCACGAAAGTTCAATACCAATTTCGTTTTTCATCTTCAGGAAGTATTTTGTCTGAAGCGCAATGTCCTCGCGTGATGGGAAACTCGGATTTCACATTTTGGAGTTATTTGGCGGTGCGTTCAATCGCGGATATCTTTCCGACAACCGCTGTGACACTCTTAGACGCAGCGGTGGTCATTGCGACGAGAGAAACATCCTGTGGTCGAGGTGACGTCGGACGTCAATTGGCATTCGGATCACTCGGATTTGCTATATTCGGTCCACTCACCGGATGTCTTACAAGTTTGGTAGAGGGAACACCCAGCTCGTATACACTTCCGTTGAACATGTTTGCCGCGATGATGATCGTGTCCGGATTAATCGCCGTTTTTGCTGATGGAATGCCTCTCAGTCCTCCCGAATGGTGGTGGCACACAAGAAGCGGAATGTTGGCGCTTCCTATGAGCGCGGTCAAAAGATACGGAAGCGAAACAGCCGCTCTGATATTCGTCCTCGTGATAATGGGCGTCTTCTGGAGCGCAATGGACACTTATCTTCCCTGGTGGGTAAACAAATACTGTATTATTAATACTCAAGAGGTTGATCACTCGCAGAAGACGCGCGTTGATATATGAAACGCCGACAAGTAGACGAGCCGAGATCCGAATTTCGAAGCTACGAATTCTAAAGTAGCAAGATCAAGAAAGCGACATTCTCATTTTTCACGTATAACCAAATTGAATGACTGTTTCGTCGAAAAGCTACTCACCCGAGCTATCTTCAGATTGTTTGCATTCCTTACGAACTTCCGAAGCGTAGATTGACAAAATTTGGAAAAATCGTATTTTTGATATTGGAAATTCAGATCGGCTAACCTTTCCATCGGCCAATGAACCGACGAAAACGAGATCGAAAATCAAGGTTCAGAAACGGTCAAATTTTTTTATAAGCAGAGCGTCGATAGACCAGAATTCCGAAAGGCCAAAATTTCGAAAAAAAATGACAAGAAATCGATAATGTTCTCAGTGCAGAACATTGAATGGTTTTTCTAATGTCTTCTTAGTTTTCGTAACTTCATGTAATTCCCTAGCTGATTTTTCTCAGAGCGACATCTCCAAGATATCTTTGTCGGAATAGTTGTATTAAATTAGCTCACATTGAATGGCAATGCGATATATTACAAGTCGCTGAATATCCACGAGGCGTCGTCTCATAGGCTTCTTATTTCCTATTTTTGGCCATCCGAGTACTTCTGTTTTCACCACTGTTCCCTTCAATTTAATCATCGTTGCCGCTTCGTTTCTATTTCTTTGCAGGCACTTGGCGCAGCTAGATGCCAACGTTCTTTTGATCGGAGTTTGTCTCACGATCGGTGCTCTACCTGCGATTATTTTCTTATGGAAGTCTGAACACCTCGTAGACTACTGCGGGCATAGTAATCTGATGATCACTGCATTCGCTATTTACATTATCAGGTGAAGTCGTCAGAAAAATAACAATTTCACTTTTCGAAATACCAAATATTCACGTCCCCTGCACTACTTTCGCTTCATAATATTACTTCTTTTTTATTTTTCTCCTTCTTCTTCTATATTCTCTGCAGATTTACCGGACTGAGTCTAGTTTCCGGTGATCCGTGGTGGTCCCTGGCTTGCGAGGCTCTTGAATTATTCACTCTAGGTATCATGTGGGTAACGGCAATTTTGTATCTGAGGCATTTAGTTCCTCGGCATCTCACAGTCACCGCTCAGGCGTTACCGGTGATAGCGCACTTTTGCATCGGTGAGTTTTAACGAACAATTATACCATTCGTCAATGAAATCATAATTTATCTCTTATCCTAAAATAGAAAACGGTATTCTCATATCACATTTCATTCGCGTACCCAACCAGGTCGCTGTATCGGCGCAGTTATCAGCGCTTACGTCGACGTGGCTAAGAGGAACGTAGATTCTCTCCGTTTCGTTTACCAATGTATGGCGGTAGCTTCTGCCGTGATTGCCCTTATATATTTCACCCTGTACCACGCTTTACTCAAGCCCAAATGCCACGCGCAAAGTACTCATGGACCTCGTCAACCGCCTACCATAATGGAGGGTAATTATCAATCACATATATATTAAACAGCCTCATCTCTCCTTTTCTTTTTTTTTTATTTCTTTTTTTTTTTTTATTTATTTTCATTTTTACACCCGCAGCGATGAATGGAAACGGAAATTACACTCCACTGAGAGTTTACCACAACGGTAGAGGAAGGAAAGGACAATTCCGTTACTAATTCTGAACGAAAATTCATGAATATTCAAATATATAAGGAAAAAGAAAATTAAAATTGAAAAAAATTGAAAGAAAAAAAAAACAAACAAAAAAAAACTCTCGTCAATGCTATGGTGCTTAATAATCATCAACGATTTCAAAGTTATAGGTAAATATTAGAAATTTGTTGTTACTCTCCTATTTTTTATTTTTTGCCCCCCCCCCTCCCCTCCCCTCCCCTCCCTGGCTCTTTTCTTTTCTTTCGTTTGCGTTCGTATTGCAACGCGCGCGCTAGCAGAGACCGAGAATATATACATATACCTATATCTTACAATTATTACCGTAGCGAACATAATCTGCTTGCCAATTACATATCTATATATAATTCACCTATATATCATCCTAATTTGTTCGATTATCAGAAACGTGGAAGCTTTAGAATTAATACGTATAAGATTTTCAGCCATTTCACATGCATCCGCACTGCAGCATATTGCAGTATGCCAATTCATTCGATGTGAATGTAACGATCATTTCGGGTAATTATGTTCTCAGCTGTTATGTACATGCATTGCAATATTGCGAGGCGCCAGATGTTTTGTAGATTCGGTGTAACGAAATCACGCAAGAATTATTGAACTTTCGAGCAATTTTTACTGGCCGAAACTTTTGTCGGCAATGAAAATGATGTCTTAATTGTTTTCATCGCGATTCCGGGAATCCCCGGGACGGAACAACGACTCCCAACAGATTCGAAAATCACGAGGACGTCAAGATTTTCGTTCATCGACTGAAGTTTCAGTCATAAGTTGCTAAACAAATGTTTTTTTCTTTTTTTCTCTCTGGCACACGACGTGTCGCCATGTATATACATGTTTTTTTTTTCTGTTGTTATTTTGTTTCTACATCTTCGAACAGATTTTTTCATCGTCCCAGGGATTTCCAAGAATCGTGGAATAACGAAGATTTTTCTCTATCGACAAAATTTTCAGCCGAAAAGCAATTGAAAATTCATTTCCGGCAATGTTTCCGTCTCAAACAGCGAATAAGTATTCTTTCGGCGTAATTCTACTGCGTTGAAAAGCATAAACTAATTCATCATCATTAACATACCGTCGCGGCCTTCATTGTCATTATTATGACTATTTTTTTAAATTTTATTTTACATTTTCTCACGTGTAGGCGCTCAGTTATTATAATTAGTGTTATTTGGTAAGATTGTTTTCATATTATACATTGATGTATCGTTATTGAAAATTCCTTATCTCAATCCTTCATTAATTCAATGCAATTTAATAAACATAATTATAAGCTACTAACTAAGCTACCAAGCTAAAATACTATATAATTATCTCACGGATAATGAAATCATTAAAGCGTGATATCGACTGCATAAAAAACGAAAAAAATCCAATTGATAATGTACTGTGTATAACTACATTAGTATTTTACGTGAATTGCAGGTATTAGTTACGCAAATTACTCGAATAATATACTAGAAATAGAAATATTATTAATATAAAAACAAGAAAAAAAAACAACAAAAGAAGAATATCTACTATATATAAAGCTGTAATTTTTTATAATATTACCTATATTATATAAAATTATGTTAGAACTGCGTTTATTCACTCCTCTTTATTATATCATAATTATGATGACAATAAATGTCATTAATAATGTGATTATTAAAGATGGAAATTTAAGGACGTTGATATTATTGTTGAATAATTAAATAATTATTACTCTCTAATGCAACACATTATTACAAAACGGTATAGTTTTTATTTAAATAAGTAAGTATTCGTCGATATTAATTTTTATACTATCTTTGATTCACCCAAATATTTTGTAATAAATTGAACAATACATACTATTTTTACTCATCTACCTATTCGTCCTAATTTTGGTATTTTCGAATTTTTTGAAACACACAACCAAATACAAAATATATGGTATATATCCAGATATATATTACATTATCTTTTCGCCCAATGTTCGTGAAACTTTACTTCATTTTTTTTTTTTTTTTTTTTTTTCTCCTTCATGTTCTGGGTCCATTGGGTTCTCGTCTTCTTTTTCGTCCCTTTTCGACATTAATTTCCAATTTATTGAGATTTCTTCGGTAGTGAGTACTGCTACTACTATTACTAGTACTACGTTTGACTTGACGATGATGCAGATAGTAATGAGTCAGAATCGTAGATTAGTTTACATCGATTCGAATATTGAATACATATACATATACATTGGAATTTACCTCGTAGATAAATTACAACACATTGCAAGGTGTTGAATCTTCCTCGAAACTAATAAACTATACTTCATATTGGTCTTCAGAGGGCATAAAAATGTAGTATATTCAATGCTTTTCTTTCTGTTTTCGTAAAACTAGGATTACATGATAAATTGTAAAAGCTTGATAAGCGGAACCTTCGTATTTGAAAGAAAAAATAAATTTTTTTTGTTTAATTTACCCAATTTTACGGAAAGAACAAGAGGTTTTTTTTATTTTTGTTATTTATTATTCTTTCTCTCATCCGGCTAACACCAGCTTCGCTTGCTCATACCTCCGTATATACCTATGTATAGGTATAGGTATATAAACCAGCATTTCACATATTATAATATATTTATGCACAGTTTTTAACCAATTGAATTTTCACGAATATATTCACTAAAACGAAGTAGTATATATATTATGACAGATAGAAATAGCTGGTAATTATGCAACAACAATACCTAATTCATATTGTAGTATTAATAATAATGTTAAAATCAATTATCATCTTCAGTTTATAATACCTATACACACACCTCTAGATGTGTAATCTGATGCGAACGGAATATTACACATAAATATTGTATGTATCATGTTCTACGATAAAACCGATGCCTTATAATATGTAGGTAGTATAATATAATATAATAATAATATTCTACTACATTATATACTATACAATTGGATTTGCATATGTAAATGACGTATAATATGTATATACCAGTAACTATAGATTAGGTATATCTATAGTTCAGTATAGTAGGTAATCGTAATTTAAATTGAGGATTTTTTTTTTTTTTTTTTTTTTTATCATCCTTAACTTTTTTTTTATCCTGCAGGATAATGTATAATGTGTAATGGGGTATTCCAAAGAATTTTGAACGGTCGCGAACCCTGATCCCCGTCGATTTTTGAATAGATTTTGTACGTTGTAGCCCTAGACTTAGGAAAGACTCACGATTTGTTCCAGAATTTTTCGATGATTATTCTCGGAGTCACGATTTTTTGAAAATTCGTACTCGCAACAACGGCTAGTTTTTTTTTTAACCGATTGTCATCCGTAACCGAGTTGTCGTGTGAAAAAGTCACTGATACGAAAATTTACGGGCTTTCGGGTGTTCCCCATCTAAAATCAGGAGTTGCGATATCTCGGGAGTGAGCCAAACCGGAAGTGTACTTATATCAGAATCATTTTTCCCCCTTGGTACCCTCCAAGTTTTGTAGTAGACTCTTTTTGTATCTCTTTATAATTCTTTAGGTATTCGACTGGGCCGATCAAAAGAGACCACCCTGTATATCAGAATGTCAGTACGACAACTCGGTTACGAATGACAATTGATCGAGAAAACTAGCCATTGTTGCGATAAGCAATTCACAAAAAATCGTAACTCGGAAAATAATCATCGAAAAATTCTGAAACAAATCATGAATCTTTCCTAAGTCTAAGGCTACAATGTACAAAATCTATTAAAAAATCGACGGGGGTCAGGGTCCGTGACCGTTCAAAATTTGATCCAATACCCCATACGTATACATGCTTGAATTGTTAAATCACAGATTAAGGCAGATCAAAATATAATACCAATAGTTATAGTAATGTAATATAATAAAATACAGCTGTTAATGTTTTATTACAATGGAGAAGGATTCACATTTTATTGTTGTTATGATGATATTAATGATTATTATTACAATAATAAATATGATTCACAATAACGTGATTTGCGCCCAACGCAGTATATATGCGATTGGTGTGAAGAAAAAAAAAAATGAAAACAAAATTTACGTCTGTTGGCATAATTTATTCATTTATCTATTTTTGTTTATTTTTTGTTTTTGGTTTTTACTTTGCTCTCTCTCCGTTATACCTGTTGGTACTTTTTTGGCAAATTTTTACTAATTATGTTCCCATTATTATTTTTTTTTCGTTTTGTTTCTTTAGCTGCACAAATCATTGTCAATGATCGGGGGGAAAAGAACCGCATTGTCAATATAAAGTTTGTGTAAAATAATAAAACTGTCTAAGAGTATCGGAGTATTGTGTTTTTATTCATTTTTAATTTTTTTCGGCAAGAATATGAACGATCGACTAATGAAAGTGAATAACAACAATACATTCATTCGCTCGCTTGCAGTCTTCTTCTCACTTTTTGCTGTTATTATTCTTTTCAACGAAAAATAAACACAGAAATAACAAATCGATTTTATCAATCGTATAATAATGAATTACTTATCAGATACCTCCAAGTATTGTACAAAAAATACAAAAAATACAAAAAAAAAAAATCACTTTTTCGTCAGTCTGTATTTGTTTCTTCTTTTCTCTTCATCTTCACCGTTACGAACGATCGTTGATTCGGTGCGATAAACGATGACGTTATATCACTTACATATTCGATTTAAAGTAGAATAAATATAAATGCATACATACATGCACCTGATTTTTTTTTCTTCTTTACGTTCTTTCGATTTTGTTTTGCCTTCTCGGTATAAAACACATGTTCCATATGTGTATGCATATTTAGGTATGCATCGGAAATAATTTTACTTTGGATTTTCGTATCAGAAACAAATGAGAGCGAGAGACAGAGCGAGAGAGGGAAAGAAGAAATTAAATTCTAATAACAATTAAATATTACATGAATAATATCCTCAGGAGATATTTATAATGTAGAGTTACCCTCCTATTCATTATTATTATTATTGGTGTCATTATTATTATTATTATTGTTATTATTATTATCGTCATCATCATCACTATTATTATTATTACAAAATTGAGCTGCGAACATTGTTGTGACAAGATGACACAAAAAAAAAATTACAAATTGCGACGAAAAGCACAGAGAATAATGTAAAAAATAGTATTTGAAAAATTTTTTGGTCTTTTTTCGTTTTTCTCTAATAAACTCAGAATGAATTTGTAATTCGTGATCTATATATTATACAAATATAATACTTATACATATATATAATATATATATGTATGTACATATTTTATATATATATACATATTTTTAATTTTTTTAATTTTTTTTAATTCATTTGTATTGCGTTTTGAATGTTATTTCATTATTTATACTATAACATTATATGTACCTAAGTATATATAATACGTGATACCTACATGAGTCAGCACATTATCGATGTAATATTAATAAATTAGAAGAGAGAAAAAATGACGAACATAGGAACCACGAAGAAAAAAAAAAGAACAAAACAGTCGTCCGTAATGTCAAGATAATAAAATGAACCCTCGCGCTTTTGAATCTGATCGAAATTTTGTCCACGTAGAAATATGTGCAATAGGAAAGAAAGAAAAATCCAAGGAAACGAAGTATTTTCAAATTAATGCATATGAGGATCATATCTATTGAACAATTTTTTAGTTTGGGGAGGAAAGAAGTAAAGTAACGCTAGCAACAACGCTTTACGTATAGCGTTCAGAGCGAAAAGAATTTAAGGTCAGAAATCTTAAAACTTATGCAGTAATAATTATAAATTATACAACGATTCATAACAAAAGAAAACGGTATTTTATTCTTAGTGTTTTTTTTTTTCTTTCTTAGATTAAGTGTATAGCTTACAATTTGAAAAACGAAAAGACAAATGTTTGTATTTTATTTTTCATCGTAATCGTTTTTTTTTTCTCCTACAAAAGACATTTACCTCAACACTGGCGTGAATAATAATGTTGTCTTGTGTGCTATTTATCTCAACGATCGATAATACATTGGAAAACCGAAGTACAAAAAAAAACTGCCTTTCATTTAGTATATTTTATTTGAAATTTACAAAACTCTCGAAAATCAGAAATTATCCTGCTTTAATCTGTGATTATAATTTTTCGAGATTAGGATTTAGAATAATCATTATCATTATCATTATTCAATAATAGTACATTCATCTTTGACGTATCCAATTACAGTTTTTTTTTACCATCTTTTTTATTCTTAATCCGTTCAATATTACGAGATATTATTTCATCGTTGTTACTGCTACTTCTACTGCGTTCATCTTCCTCAATTAAAGTTTGTACGGCGATATCTACTTCCTTGGATTGCATGTTTTCAGAAATATCTTTTACTTTTTCCCCATTTTCTGTTTCGTTTTCTTTTTCTTCTTCTTCCTCTTCCTCTTCTTCTTGTTCTTCTTCTTCCTGTTCTTCTTTTTCTTCTTGTTCTGCTTCTTCTTGTTTTCGCCGGTCTTTTTTACCGTGTTCAGAATATTTTTTGAATAAACTTTCACTGTTTCTACTGGTTGATAAATCCTCCGATAACGCCGATACCATCTTTGCTAATTCTTTAACTACATTCGTCGTCGGCTCACTTCGATCTTCGTTCTCTTTACCTGATTCATCACTTTCCGCAATACCTTCTTCTAATTGATTCGTTATTCCATCTGCTAATGGCGAGTCTATACTTTCTAACATTTCTAGAATAAATGGTGAATTTGCTTCTATCAGATCTTTCAGAGGAGTTTCATTTGGATCTGGTGATCCCTTATCCTCGTCCGTCTCGATTTCATTTTCTTCTCTATGTTGCAAATAAAATATAAATTGTTCTTCAAATTTACCATTGTACTCCGCAGGTACTATCACCGGTTTTAGTATCTCCGAACCATCGACCGGATCATATTCTACCTTTGTTAATACAGAATGTCCTATACACTTTTCGTAATCTCTTTCTACGATGTCATATGCTTGAACAGATTTATCAGCCGTTGAAACCTTACCACCGACTCCAACGTCCACAGTATCTCTTTCTTGGAATGATTTAATGCTCTTTAACCAACTATCGCCCATCAGCATGCTGTCTATATCGTATTCCTCGTTATTATCAGACTCGGATTCAGAATTTGTACAAATCATATCAAGCGGTATGTGAATTTCATCATTATTATCCTTGTTATCATTTCTCGTCTCGTTCACGTCAGTATCATTACCACTGTCGCTACGAGTCTGTCTAGATTCTTCGAGCATTGCTTTTCTCCAGTTACTATACTGGTGTATAACTTTATCGTTTATATCAGAAAGCGTTGACATCGCTTTAGTTATTGCCAAGTGAAATCGCCGAGTTCTTACTCTCGTAGATCGTAGATTATTGTGATTAGGGAAATGAAGTAACGGAACTTTTCGTAATCTTGTACCGACCATTCTAAACAAAGTCCTAACTTCGTCGGTTCGTAAATCTATCTCTTTGTCAACTTTGTTGTAGTTATGATCCCCCTTTTTGTTCATGTATGATTGCGGAAACTTCAAATGTTCCGGCAAACTTTTGTTCAACATATTTTTCAGTACATCACGACGTCGGCGCGCCATACTATTCTCTTCTTTACTATTATCCCCACCAACCAATTCTTCGACTTCAAGATCGTCTGAATCGCTGCCAAGCTCGATAACTCCGACATCTTTATTAGCAGAAGTTGACGGCTGTTTTGACTTTTGTACCGCAATATGAGGCGACGGTATCCGTTTCAGTCCACTAGATTGTACGATTGGTACTCTGAGCGGTAAGGAGCTATATTCGATTGTGTGAAGGCGAGAGTTCGGGTTTGGGGAATTTTTAGCATTCGGTATAGTGACCATCGGAACATTGGGCTGTGCGTTCGGAGACCTTGGAGGTAATGAGCTATATTCAACTGCACGTAAATTTTGACTTTGATTCGATTGTTGGCCCTGGGTTGAATTTTTTACCATTATTAAATTTCCCTTAGCCGCAGGTAATATGTGTTGCAATGTTCTTTTATGCTTACGTTTAGGAGAGTTTAAATTCACTGGCGCAAGCAGAGGCGGAGGTGGGGGAACTACTTTTAGTAAATTTGCCGTCGGTATTGGATTAATATGGAGAGTTGGTGGGGGGGGCAAAACTTCTTGAGGATTTATCACCGTTTCGTTTAAACTTTCGCTGTTTTCACCTTCAACCATAGATTGCACGCAGGGTATCATCGGTGGAGGTAATAAATCCTCATCATCTTCCTCGTTACAATTTTCCACTTCTGATTTAGGTCTTACTAAGCTTCTAGTTATCGGCATCGACCTCTCCTCATCCCCGTTTGTTACCAACGAACTTCTTGGTGACTTTTTTGTACTCCTTCGCCTAGATTGTGCCGACAATTCCTCTAAACCAGGATGGTAGGTTTCATCTTCTTCGTTATCCGATATATTCGTACTTATTTTACGACGTTTTGCTTTACTCCGTTTTCTCACGCAGCATTTGGACTCGTCTAAATTCATCTTCTCTGTGTAATCTTCTAGCGTTATATTCGCGTCGTTTTGCAATATTCTGAAAATGAGAATTTTACAAGATGAGAAAGATTTCAATCAAATGTACATTGATTTTCTAATTCATCTAAAATTGAAAGTATACAAAAATGGAAATAAGAAACTATCCTCTCACCTAGTAACAGTGTGAATGTGCTGTGATAAAGCCCAGCAAACTGCTCTAGCCGTGTAAAGATCTCTTGGATCACAAACAAAGCATTTCCACTTTTCTTCGTCCTCAATTTTCCTCCTCACTACTGGATCAAAATTACGCTTTATACATTTGTTGCAAAATGTATTACTGCAGTACGAACAACAGTAGAGATTCCCTCCGTTTGCGCACCATCTACAAAACATGTCCGTCGCATCTTCTCCTATAAAACGAAACAAAATGAGAAAAAAAAAACAAAGAATAAAGATTTCAAGTGGCGAAACATACAAATTAACTATGTAAGTCCATGTCTTGTTTTTTTTATTTACATTCATTATCATCACCTTGTTCGAAATGTCCGTCTCCATAAAAAGTTCGACAATTGGCACAAAGAAGTGTAAGTAATACGGGATGGGCGAACATATTACTAAATTGTGAAGGCGCAGATCCTATATGAACATCACATGCCGTACAGTGAAGTTTATGATGTCTCACAGACGCAATATCTATAGAGGTACGAAATCGGTTCTGTTAATTGTACTCCAGGAATTATTGGCGAATTTTAATGGCAAAGCGGAATAATTTAGATGGATTTACATTGTCTTTTCATAGACCTGGGATATGAAAAATTCGGAGAATGAATGAAGAACTGTAGGTAGGAAATGAACAGAAGAGGGGAAAAGAGTGATTTTTTTCCAGAGGGGTGAGGGGGAATCAAACTTGATTGATTCAGGTTGACAATGCAATCGAATGATTAAATCAATTAATTTTACACACCGTCATCGAACATCAATTTGTAAAAGTCTTTTTCTTCTTCAGATAATTCCGAGATGTCAATAAGTCGCGGTTGCATTACTCCTTGGTTATGGATCACTGGAAAAAGGAAAAATTAAGGTTAGTTTTGAATGTATAAGTTTGTTGTCGATGGTTGTATCTATTGCATTTGTTACAGTTTCGGTATGCTACCTTTTGTTCTTGTATTGATCTTTTCCATCGCGGAGGTTATTGATTCTTTTAGATCCATTTTATATTGATAGAAATTCATTTATCTTGTAATGAAAATGTGGGATTTTCAGAGTTCAAAATTCTATATACGGCGCCACCATTTTTGTGCTACCGTTCGCCTGCGTTCGCTGCTCAGTGCTGGCTACTGGCTGCAAGCCTGCAGCCTGCGGCTGCTGCTGCTGCTGGCTCTCTTACCTTCCGTAAACCGCCTACCTCCACCTTAGACGCTTTCTCCGTTGAGTGTCGCTTTCTCGTTAGTCAAAGTTGACTGACGTTGCGTCAAAATGATGTGGGTGAAATAATGCGTTCAATGGGAACAACGTTTTCTGCATTGAAATGATTACAGAGCTAGGCGCATGCGCATGGACGTAATTCCATAGCAACCGTAACCAACTCGCAATAATTTGAACATTTGAATAGTTGGGCGGTGAGATTTTGAATTTCATAAAAATCAAGCATGGATTCATCAAGATCGCGAAATTCATCAGAAATACTTGAACAAGAAGTTGAACAAATTGTTCAGGTAAATAAATAAACGACAACGTTGGGTATTATAACTGATTACTTTTAGTATCTCCCAGCATTTGCGAATACGTTTACAAAATATATTTCGATTATATCCCTGAATCCCACGCAAAGGGGATCAATTAATTAATTTTTTCTTTTTTTTCTGTATGCCTAGCTGCTCCTCTCCATTTTTACAAGTAGGAGGAATCGTAAAGCTGTATTTTAATTTCTAATATGAAACCGAATAACTGTAATTGAAAGGTTAACGTTTATTTCCAAATACTTGTTCTATCAATTATCCCTTCAATTACCGAAACTATATCCATCAAGACACTATACGAAAATGAAACTTCTGTTTTGCTTATACTGGCTGCAAAAATCTTCGCACGATTTATAAGCAAGTCTTTAATAAAGCATATTATACACTTTTACATGTTCACGCATAGGTTGTGTTTGATGATTAGTTTAATTTGTCTCAAAGTAGCGTAAAATGCTTTACGTTATTATTTAAGTTCATTTTTAATTTAATCATCGATGACGTAAAGATAAGTATAATTTGAAATAAAGTGATACTGACATTTTAAATATAGCATAAAAACGGCGCGAAAATTGAAGCTAGATTAATTAACATTGTATTGTGATTGTATTGATTGTTTTTATACGATACAAATATCGATATTTTGGGCTCGATAATATCAATACTTCGATATATCGATATATATCGCCCATTTCTAATCGGAACGCGCCCTTGCTCCTTAGTTACGTTTCGATAACACGACAACACAATCACGTCAGTTTGAAAGATTCTAGATTCTAGATTTGATATTCTTTACTCTTTTGAAGCGAAGTAAATTGCCTTATATTTACAATCAATGAACAAAATGGAAGATAACAAGGAAAATAATCTTCATAAAACTGCTAACAAGTTAACAGACGATATACAGAATATGACCAACTATAAAAATTTATATAACGAAATTCAGGTACTACAAGAATATGATGTTTCCAATTTTTGCAGTTATTCTCACTCGATTATTCAAATATTATCTTATTTTGTATTTATATTTATCTGTTTTATCAATTCTAGAGACTCGTCGCTTCCACCGCAGTCAGAAAAGACGATTTCAAAAATACCCTCATCGATGCGTTAAAAAGTAATGGACTGGAGACGGAGCTTAGAAACACAGTTTTTCACTGGGTGAGGACGCATGTAAGCCAAATTGTTAATTTTCCATGAAAAGCATACACTCCTAGCAATTGTTTTGATACACAAATTAACAACTCGACCTAAAAATTCAAGATCCCCTTTGAAAATCAAATTCCTAATTCTAATTTCATGATTCATTAGTTGATCATCATTATTCATTCATTGTCTTCGCTATTTTCTACAGGGTCCGCTGCAGCCTGACCCAGAGCCTTCAATTCCTGAGCTTAACGCAGACCTGAGTTATCTGAAAAGAGCGCAAATTCAATGGGAGCGAAGAATCCAAAAGTCTTTGAATTCAATGTGCAATGAGCTGAACGTTCCGTTAGCTAGAATAAGATTCAACGCAGACAGGGATGAGATAGCTGAAAAGTGGGACGAGCTGAGCACCTACGATGTTGGTAAATGCTTTCATAATTAAAAGAGAACCCAGAATCTATTCAATTTTATAGATTCATTCAAGTTTTTTCATTACATCTTATTAATTTGTTCAGATTTATCACAGTACAGGCCACTTTATGCTCCGAAAGATTTCTTGGAAGTATTATTCATGGTTCGTGATCCGACTTTCAAAAAACAGCCGTGAGTATCAAGTCCTTGAAGACAGAGGCAAGGTTTTTAGAATAATTTGAGTAAGAAAAGTAATTCTTGTTTCTTCGATGAATATTTTGGAACGCAACTACTCCAGGGGGGAACCAAACTGGGAATTTGGTCACATACAAATTCGTGTAAAAACTCTAGCGCAGTTGGTTAGTAGATGATAATTATCTGCGGAACTAAAAACCAAATAAAACCGAAGGAAATCACTTTATTTTTATTCTTCTTTTTTAATTCAGAGAACGATGTACCCAGAGTTGTCTCAGGGCGTTCCTCTGCTCGGTGTTAATCCAAATATCCCAGCCGTTGGAAATTATCCTAATCTAGAGGCAGAAAGAACTGCTCTAGGGGAAAGAGTTTTAGCTTCTAATCATGCACCGATTGCTCAAGAGTTTCTCAAACGAGGATCGCCAAGAGCCATACGTGGGAAATTGTGGTCTCTTGCGTTAGGATCTATAGTAAAAGATAATGTGCGAAACTTTCAGCAATATTTATTACATTGTTAGTTTATATTTATATGAAGAGAAATATTTATTATCATCCTACAGGATGAAGAATACTACGAGGAACTCAAGTCTCTAGTTTTACAGTATGATATAATGGTCGACAAATTAATAATCAAGGTAAAAAAACGAGCGAAAGAGGTGAAGGATCCTATTCTCCAAGTCTGAAATTGGAATCCATAAATTTCAGGATGTTCAACTGACCGCTAGCAACGATGACCAGTATTTTGTGTTCGAAGATGTTTTGTATAAGACTATGCTATGCTTTTCACGGGATTCGGAAGTTCTGGCGCCTGTTACAACAGACAGAAGCGCAGGGGGTCAAGTAATTCATGCAGTTTTACAGGGAAAATCAGCAACCCTTGAAAACACTTTGGTATTTCCCCCGAGCGGAGTTATACCCTTTCATGGATTTACTATGTATGGTAATGAGACAAGATTTCGAGGCATGGGGGAAGTCATTTGAAAAAGAAACTGTAATATCCTCTCTCTTCTTTTCTTTTTATTACAGCTACCCCCTTTTGCTATCTCTATGATAATCCTTGCGCAATGTATTACACGTTCAGGGCATTCTATCTTCGATATTGGTTCAGACTTCACACCGTATCTAGCCACGAGCAAGGAATTGTTGCACTCTGTTTATTGTTCGAGAGATTACTTCAATGCCACGAACCTCAGCTGTGGGCTCATTTCAGAAATATTCATATACAGCCGTGAGTCGATGTTTTTATTCACCCACAATCAAATACATATTGCTAAATGCAGAAGTCTATCAGATTATGTAAATAATGAACAAAAATATGTAATTTTATTTTTCCTTCCACTTTTTTCATCCTACATTTTTCTTGTTTATTTCTCATGCCTTCATCTTCAGAGTCAAAGTAGTCTTCAAGTGGCTCATTAGAGGATTCAGCGGTCATCTACCTCCGGAGCAACTACTTTATTTATGGGATTTAATTCTGGGATACGACTCTCTGGAAATTGTCGCATTACTTGCTGTTACTATACTTAGTTTTAGAAAGGAAAATTTATTGCAAGTTAATACGCTTCATAATATTGAGGTAGATATCTACATTTTTTCGATTTTTAATTTTCATTACAGATTGCATCCAGATTGAATTCTCTTCATATCAATTACTTTTTATCCTGAATCTTTGCAGAATTAATAGAACTCTGAAATTCAGCCGAAATCATTCAAATTTCAAGTATTTTCGCTCTTGTCGAACAATAAATGAATGAAATTTCTTCGTTCCAGGCTGTTCTAGCGGATCTATCGTCTCTGAAAGTAATGCCTCTACTACAGTTGGTGCTTTTAAAAGAATAAAGGTAGTTTACAATTCACTAGAGCTTTAATAATACGTAAT
This sequence comes from Phymatocera aterrima, assembly GCA_963170745.1. Classification (NCBI taxonomy): domain Eukaryota; kingdom Metazoa; phylum Arthropoda; class Insecta; order Hymenoptera; family Tenthredinidae; genus Phymatocera; species Phymatocera aterrima. The sequence goes on from OY720671.1 coordinate 1,809,251, forward strand.
AAGAGAGAGAAAACAAAAGGAAGAAAACTAGAATATATTGAAAAATTTTAATTTGTAAAAGCTCATACATTATAGGTATATACTATAAAAATAAACAAATATAGGTAGTTTTATGAATAAAATACAAAATATGAATTTTTATTTCCAGGTGTACAAAATTATCGTATTCTCTAAATTCCAAATATGCAAAAAAAAATACAAAAATAAATAATATCAAATAATGAATATCATGATTGCGCGCGCGCGCGCGTGAGATTCAACAATGGTAAATAATGGTTGATTTCTTATTTTTCTTCCTTACCGACTGATGGCTTAGTAACATTTAAAAGATTAATATTCTATCCGCGAAGGGCGCTGTTTAAGTAAGCCTACGCCGGGTGGGGCGAATAACTACACAATACATACACATTCATAGGAGTGAGAGAGACGCATAGAAGAAGTACTACGAACTAGAGTAGATATATTTGCTTTTCGCCATACAAGTGCAAGAGAGACGTAACTAGGACTACTAGGCTAGGAGTCGAAAAGGGGAGGTTTCCCGTTTCCGGCTGTCACCGACGAGCGAGACGCTCTTAACTTCTGTAGGTGTTTTTACGTGGTATTTTAACTATAAAAATTCTGTGTAGCTAAAAGCGTTTTATAATAACTTAATAAATAAATGAATAAATAATAAAAAAGAGGATAAATTAACAAGTTTCGTGTCTGTTTCATTTTATTTTACTCTCCGTGAAACGAATCGGAATTTGGTGAAAAAGCAGAAAAATAAACATTAAAAAAGTAAAAAAAAAAAAAAAAAAAAAAAACCAAGTGCCAATCTTTCCTTTTGTAAGTATAATAATGTGCATGCGTATAGGTTTTTTTTATTAATTTTTTTGTTTCCTTCATTTCTGCCACATTATTTATTATCATCATTATTATTGTTCTATTCACATTAGCCGATAATGCTCGCGCGTACGTATCCGTACATGCATACGTATGGAAAATAATAATCTTTAAAACCCAACCATTCTTATGTATGTATGGGTAAATACGTACACAAAGAAAACACATATCCATATTATAATACCGCACCACGTACCGTAACCCCCGTGTATCGCCGTTCCTCCTGCTCCGGTTCCTCTGCTCCAAGGGTGGGGTGTGCAGTATCTCTCACCCCCTGAAAATTTATTAGTCATACAGTGGGTACAGTTTTAACTCATTTGCATATACATGTATAGTATGTTCACAACATACGGTTGTTGGTATGGACCGTTTTAGGATTTTTTCTTTTTCGTCTCATTTTGTTGTTTTTTTTTTTTGTTATTTTTTCTTCTGTCGCGTAAGCCTGTGTAAAATACTGTGTGAACAAAAAAAACGAATCACACGTATTTTAGTGAAAATATAATGTTCTTTGAATTATTAATGTAGGAATATGTATACCTATACGATTGAGATAATTTTTATTGCATTTTTTTCAGAGAACAAATTTAAACGCCAATATTTGCTGTTGTCAATCAAATTTTTAAGTAATTCTTGGCGATTGGGCATATACATACTTCGTTAGTATAGCAATCACTCTTTCTCATAATTTCCAAATCAGACTTACTAATTTATTATTACTCGTATAATTCCTACGATTCTTAGCAAATGATTCAGCAATATAATATAACATAACGCAACATACTTTGTTTATTGACTAATAATGCAGGTGAATCGGTGATAATATAATTATCTTTTATATGGAATTTGTAATTGAAAATCTGAATCTAAATTACAACAGATAATATAATTTGTTTTCCAATTTTATTCATCAATTTGTTAATTCGATTATTGGGTCCGATTATCGCAGATTACATGAATCAACTGGAGTGAAAGAAGAGGAGTAGAAGATCTGGAAGAGAAGTAGAGTAAGCAGTTTGGAAAAATGGCTTGGCGATTTAAAGCATCAAAGTATAAAAATGCTGCGCCAGTTGTGCCCAAACCGGAGGCATGTATCAGAGATATTTGCGTCGGATCATATCAGACTTATGGAAATAATATCGCCGCTTCTGCCGCCTTCATGGCTTTCAATGTCGATCATAATGGTAAAATGATTACATGAATTATCATCATTATTCATTTTGATAATTTCATAATTCATTCATTCACTTTATTGTTATATTCATATATCAATGTATTTTATTTCAAGCTTCTCAGTTTCCATCTTTCATTGTCATGCTGATAAAACTCTCCATATTATTGTTATTATCTCTTGTGTCCCATTTTATGATATCATTTTTATCCAGTTACGTCGATTTATGTTGCAAGCGTGTGGCAAGGTTCGTCAAGGATATGTGATTTCCGTTTAACGGAATTACGATTTTTGTGTATGAAAATGTTGAAATTTAATCAGATAAATGAGATTTTAAATCATTTTTCTGTCAATTTTTCTCTCAAATCCTTCTGTTCAATCATTCAGAATATTCCTTCACTGATTATCGATGAATTTTACTTTTAACAATGTTTTAGGATCTAGTCTCGCAGTTTTGCCGCTTGACGATTGCGGAAGAAAGAGTAAAACTATGCCTCTATTACATGCGCATACGGATACTGTCACTGATATGGACTTTTCTCCGTTTCATGACGGACTTCTTGCGACCGGATCGCAGGATTGTCTTGTAAGATGATCATTATACATTTTAGAATAATAAATGTAGCTCATTTTATCGATTGGTTTTGTCATGCCTTTATCAGTATATTTTACAATCCTAGAATTTCTTACGCAGAGTATTTGAAGTGCCAGATAGCATAAGATTAGAGAGAAGGAGTCCTAAAATCGTTTTTTTCTCCTCTGTATTGCAGGTGAAGCTTTGGCACATTCCAGAATCTGGGCTCGAAGAATCTCTCTGTAATCCAGAATGCACGTTTTCTCATAGACAAAGAAGAGTTGAAGCTGTACGGTGGCATCCGACGGCTGAACATTTGCTCACTACTGTTTCTTACACCAATCTGTCTCTCTGGGACGTTATTTCGCAGCAGGAATTATTCTGTAGGTGGTTTTTTTATTTTTCTCTCGTTTCTTCGTTGGAAAAAGAAACTGAAGATTTTCAACAGGCACTGTAACGTTTTTTCTCTCCTTATTTTTTTTACATAGCCAACAACGAACACGCGGAAGTAATACAGTCACTGAGTTGGAAACAAGATGGAACGCTTCTGGGAACTTCTTGTAAAGATAAACAAGTGAGAATCATCGATCCTCGAGCATCTCGGTGCATCGTAAACACATGTCAAAGTCATCAGAGCATCAAAGATTCTAGAATCGTTTGGCTCGGAGATAAAGACAGAATATTAACGACTGGATTCGATTCTGCGAGATTGAGACAAGTTTATATCAGAGATTTGAGGAACTTAAACGATCCTGTTAAAACTCTTGAACTCGATTGTAGCACCGGGTGAGTTTCTCTAATTCACATGAAAGTTGAAACGAGAAGGCAAAAGAACGAAATAGTGAAATTTCATTTTCGAAGGGGAATAAAAATGTGTTTTTACCAACTTCTTCCAGGATTCTGATGCCGCTTTTCGATCCCGATACCAACATGCTATTCCTTGCTGGGAAAGGCGACACTACTATTCTGTACATGGAGGTAACGGAGCGAGAACCTCATCTAGTCGAAGGCATTAGACACAGTGGAGAACAGACCAAAGGCGGTTGTCTAGTACCTAAGAGAGCTCTCAACGTTATGCAGGCTGAAGTTAACAGACTTTTACAGCTAACTTCGAATATGGTCATTCCAATAATGTATCAAGTGCCAAGAAAGGTTTGTACCAATTTTATTATTACTTTAAGTCTCTGATGTTATGTGTTTAGAAAAAAGCGCTTCTCGTTCTTATAATTATTTTGAATTGCTTCGAGTTTTCACGGATTTATGAGTTGAAGAAATTTTTCATATTCTTACAATCATTTTGTTTTTTCAATACTATTATTCACCATCTATTCATATCCGTTGCATCTTTCTTCAGACTTACAGAGACTTTCACGCGGATATATATCCCGAAACAGCTGGTTGTATAGCGCAAAATACAGCCGCAGCTTGGATTAAAGGACACGATGCCCAAGTTCCGAAAATGTCACTCGATCCCTCAAAGAGAGCAAAGGGCGAGGAACCTGTAACGGTAAGTAAAAGAAATTCATAAAAATACTCCAAAGCTATAATTGAATTTATATAAAATAATTATCTCTTCAGGAGAGATGAATCGCAGTTTTAAGAATTAAAGCTTAGGAGTTGAAAAACAAAACAAAAACCAAGAGAAACAAAGCACTTAGTAGAATCTAGTTCTTAGAATTTTATTAGTCATCTAATTTCCTATCGATTCTTTTCTGTTAACGTATAAAATTCTTTCCATTGCATCGTTAACGGTCTCTGTATTCATTATTTATCACGCATTATTTGTTACTTAGCTGTAAATGTTTGTAAAAAATACATAGATATTGAACGCATTTTTTTGCTGTCAAATTTTACATTCCAAAATTCAAGACACTTGATTTGTAAATAATTCCATCCTAGTCTTTACATTTCATCACAGATATCTGCAAATAGGCTCAACTGCGCACAAATCATTCATACGCATCTGTAAATATCTATTCTATGTATTCCTAATCCTCAATCTTCTCCTCTAAACCTCTTTGTGTGATTGGATAATCGAATTAGACTCCCGTTGGTGATAATTCATAATAGATGTGTAGATACAATTAATAATTAGGCTTTATTATCAATTTTATATGCGTCGTGGTTTGAATGGCTTTCAAATAAATTACACTAATACATCTGTGCCTGAATTTTCAATATTACGAATACCTATTTTTTCGTCATTCCTCTTGCATACTAGCATAATGAGAAAAGAATACCTACAGAAAAAGGAACAAATTTAATAAAATTGATCACTGACTGAGCCGCAGATTTATTAATGTAAAATTTGATACATCAATGTTTGAATGTTTTTGTGGCTTTTTTTAAATTCCTTTCGTAGTTTATTATTATCGTTTATTTTTCAAGTCTCTAATCAAACTTCTATACTTTTTTGTAGTATACCTACCTATTTACGTTTTTTTTCTCCATTTCAGATTGCTAAATGTGTTTATTTGAATTTATGTAGGTATTAGCGCATCGTCTTTTATAAATATGTACCAAGTACATCTTTTTTCAATGCATCTCCTTATCGTAACTGAGCGTTGACTCGTTGATGTCTCTGTGTATAAATCATATTCGTGTTTATATGATGTAAGTAGTAAATGAATGTACTTATTTGAACAAACAAAAAAAATACTATATTTCTGTTTTTTCTTTTTCTTTTTACCAGCGTGATTGATAATTTAGTGACAAATTTTTGTGTGTATATACGTAAAGAAGGAACATGATTTTTATACATTTTATTTATCGATTATAATACACAATTTTCACAGTAATAATTTAAAATTACCTAGATAACTTGTAGATTTATTTATTTATTTATTTATTGTATATACCAATTTGCTTCGTATTTTTCGTTAATCACTATCAATCTGAATTGCCTAAAATTTTTAAACTTCTTTTTTACTATGGTTTATTGTGCTGTCTATATAAAATGAAAGAGAACAATGAAAAGAAAATGGAATGAAATGAGATCAAATGTAGCGCTTATTGATAAGTAAATTGAAAGCTTGATTTATCAATGAAATTAAATTCCATGAGCAGACCTATAATTTGTTATTTAACTCATTCAACTTTGCGCAACTTGTTGTTGGGCGTACCTCTATACAGGTACACAAAGGAAATTTATCAACATTGAAAGAAAATCATCAAGAAATACAAATGGAACAGCCTAAATCAAGCAAAACGATAACAATCACAGCTCCAAAGGGGTATAATAAAGTTCAATCCATGATCGAAGATAATGAGAAAAAAATTGACCTCGATATTAAACAATGCGAAGAAATAAAACAAAACATTGAAATCGAAGATGACGATAATAAAATACAAAACGGGAGCCAAACTCTACCCCCTAAACCTTTACCACGTGCTTCAAGAGCCAATAGCATCTCTGAAGATGATCCTCAACCTGTCGCTAGACCTCGCACTACTCCAAGTCCTGGTTGCGTCGTTACTCCAGTTAATCCTAACGCTGTCGGAGGATATAAGGTCAGATTTAGGGTGAAATGATTCACTCAAAATGTGGCTTGATTAGTTCTTTTATTTTGTTTACTGTTCTATATTCTCCAATATTATTATGCTTCTTCAATTTATTCTCTGCATCGAAGCATAGTTATTAATAAGTTATTAATTCCTTTTGAATAGCATTATTATTATTATTTATTGTTAAATATTATTCATTATTGTAGTGTGAATGCGTGCGTGTTTCGTTATTACGATTTTTATCCCTTCCTGTGCTCCTGTAATCCATTTCCATTTCATTTGTACACTTTTCTTTTCATAAAACGTATCAATTTTTTTTTTGTCTAGAAGTGTTTTGTTGTTGTGTCTTTGTCACTAATTTCTGAATAATGTTATTCTGATCTTAATAATTTGGTAATCCACTTCTTTATTTCCTGCAGCCTCGCCTTGGGCCGAAACCATTCCAGGCAAAATCTGGAAGCCAGGAATTTTCTTTTGACAAAGTATTCTCAGTTCCGGTAGCACCAAATTCAGAAAGTAGCAACGGTCATCAAACGGACGGCGTTGGATCTGCGGACAGTAATATCGAAGCAGACAAATCTCCGACTTCAGAAAATGACCAAGTTAAAGAATCTGAGAATGGTAAAAGTGACTGTAGTTCTATGGAGGAAGATGCAAACTCAAGCGATTCTGGATACAAACCTAAAACGCCGAGTACCGCTGAGAGACGTAAATTATTTGAGACCAAAGTGAAAGATGAATCACCAGAAAATGAAGAATCTGGTAATTTTGAACGCGGTAATGTTAACAGAAATTCTATCGCCGAAAGAAGAAGATTGTACGAAAGCCGATCGGTTTCCGTGACCGATGGTAATTTAGCTGAGAAAGCTATGGGTTCTCCGACCCCGCTTAGACGACGTGATTCGTTCAAAGCCAAAAGCGATGTGATTAAGGAAGACGAAGTCAAAAAACTCATTCCTGTTCTAAGACAGCAAAGTATGGATCCAAGACTCGAAAAACCCGAACCTGTTACCACCCCAACTCCTAAAAGAACTTCGACTGTTTTTGGTGAGCTAGATCAGTCCCTCAAAGACCCACAGAATTGATTTTTATGATATAAACAATTGTGTTTCCATTCTTTTTCAGGCCGTGTATCGAAATTCAGACATCTGAAAGGCACTCCTGGACACAAATCAACACATATTGAAAATATCAGAAACATAAGTCGGCAAATATCTGGGGAATGCGACGGCTTTCATGGTAAGTTAGTACTTGAGATGATCGTACTTTATTTCTTCTTTATAGGATCATATAAATCGTTGGGTTGTTTTCGAATTATAGCAAATCCGGACCGCGTTGCAGTCCCACTGAGTGGACCAGGAGGAAAAATAGCTGTTCTGGAACTGAAAAAAACTGGGCGACTACCCGATGGAGTTATGCCGGCGCTCGTCCACGGTGCAACAGTAATGGATTTTCAATGGGATCCGTTCAACAATCAGCAACTTGCCGTCGGTAGGATAGAGTTCTCATTTTTCAGTATGTGAAGCAACAGTTATGAGACGGTTCTGACAAAATAAGACTGTTTCTTATTCTTTTTCGTTTAGCTTGTGACGACGGGATGATAAGATTGTGGGAAATTCCGCCAGCTGGTTTAGAAGAGCCAACAAACGAGCCTTGTTCAACCATCGAAGCGCATACGGACAAAATTTACTTGATAAAATTCCATCCGCTAGCTTCAAACGTTCTCGCATCTGCTTCCTACGACATGACTGTTAAAATCTGGGATCTTACTCCTCTAGAATCTGGGGCAAACGCATTTGCAAAAATCACTTTAACTAGTCACACAGACCAGATTTTCAGCCTCGCTTGGTCTCCTTGTGGACAGTATTTAGCCAGCGCTTGCAAAGACGGTAAACTCCGTATTTTTAAACCCAGACATGCTGACACTCCGATTAGGGAGGGTAAAGGACCCGTTGGAACTAGGGGCGCTAGAGTCATTTGGGCTCTAGATGGAAGATTCCTTGTCGTTATGGGATTCGACAAGTACGATAATCCATTTTCTTCAATTCTAAATATTTAGCTATCGAAAAGACTCCTGATTTATTAATATCTATTTTCAGGGTCTCTGAGCGCCAGATTATACTCTTCAGAGCCGATAATCTTAGTTCCCCGCTCAATACAGTAGGTCTCGATGTATCGCCAGCCATATTAATGCCATATTACGACGAAGATAGTTCGACGCTATTTTTAACTGGTCGAGTACGTTGAATATTCAAATTATCGTTATATATTATTGTTTATTATTGAACGTTTTCCCAGTTGAACAACTAGTTTTTCTCTACTGTAGGGAGATTCCACAATATATGCGTTCGAAGTGACGGAAGAAGCCCCATATTGCTGCCCCCTGAGTCACCATCGTTGCGCCAATTTACATCAAGGACTTTCTTTTCTTCCCAAAAATCAGTGTGACGTTACAATAGTTGAATTTGCAACTGCTCTAAGATTGACTAACAACACAATAGAACCTCTGAGCTTCACCGTTCCGCGTATAAAGGTAAAATATTCCAGCTATTTGCCATAATTTATACAATTTCTCAAAAATGGTCGAAATCCTACAGTATATTTTGATATTCCGGTTTTTTATTCTACAGAGCGAACTTTTCCAAGACGATCTATTCCCCCCTACGAGGGTCACATGGAGTCCTACAGTTAGCGCAGATGAGTGGTTTAACGGAGCTAATAAACAGGCGCCAAGAATTAGTCTGAAGCCACCAGGAATGGACAGTTGTGAGTGGGAAGGATTATATTCTTGAATTTTGTTCCAATGAAACTATGTTTTAGCTTTGTTTATTTCTTTTTCTGGGAATAGTGACTGAAAGTCAGGGACAAGGAGTCGTCACAGCTCCGGTATCTGCAAAGCTGTCCACCGTATCTACGACGCCTTTTGCCGGAGCTGCACAACCATTCAATAGATTAGCATGGAATCCAGATCTAGCTGGCCAGACAAAGGCAAAACAAGAAGAGGTATTTATTCATTTATTTATTTATTATCGGAGCATGTTATGTCATACATGGGTATAGTTTCAGCTCTTGTTCTGTAGAATTTGATCAGATTTGTATAAATTGTTCTCATTACTGTTACACCCGGCTAGTTTTCTTGTTTATCTTATAGCGTTTTCTTTTGACTGCCCGCAGTGCGAGCTGAGTGCAGTTTTCCTAGTTTCTGACCCGTAAACAAACTGGGAAACTAGAGAAACTGCACTCAGTACCCACTGAGGGCAGAAAACGCCATTACTGTTTATTGTCCTTTCGCCTTTATCAATCGCGCGCACAAAGTTGAATCGTTGGTTTCTTCTTCTATGTATAAAAAGAATGTTTTCTTTTAATATTATATAAAATAGGAAGTAAAGATAATGATGAAAGATATTCATCTGCTCCACCTCTTTGAGAAGTAAGATCCAGGGTTTAAGGGTAGAGCTTCATCTTTAAACGGAAGTAGATCGCCAACCCCATACAGTCTTATATATTGTTTCCTCCTTAAATTCAAAGTAAGGACACATTTTTTCTAAAACAAGTATTGCGTGTGCAATTGTGCGGTAGATTCAAAAATCAATCAGCAACATTATGGGAGATACTGTTCACGGTTCGTTGGAACAAGACCACATGGAAGGAGTGGATGATCGTGAATGGGTACGTAGTTCTGTGAGAATGTTCATTTAGTATTTTCTATCCATTAGTTAATAATCAAAATATTAATTTTCTTATAATAAGTTAACTTTCATTTTATTCTTCCTTCATGTTTGTCAACTTTGTATTTCCTACCTAGATAGAAACTTTGTTTTTAGTCCCTTCGTAGCATTAGAATACTACACTTATTGCTTTGCCTGATACGGATAGATTTGGTATTTCTTCATGTAGTACTTCAGTTTTGTTATATTTTAATCATCTTACAAATTCATGATGATGATCTATTAAAAAGTACCAACAACAGCTTTTATTATTCTGAGAAATTGTTATCTTCTGTTTCATACCAGGTATATTAATTGGTTTTTCTATTTTCTTCATTTTGTATTTAATTGGATGATTGGATCAAGTTTAAAATTCGAATTTGGATGTTGGACTAAACTGTAGATTCAGATTCCATCTTTGTTTTTAAATTCATTTTTGTGTCACTTATTTGCAGGACGAGTGAAAATAGACGAAATGGAAAATTCCGACGACGGTAGATAACTTAACATTAGAGAAATGTGAAATGAAAGGAAAAAAAAGAAGAAAAAATGAGTCATAATAACATAAAGAGTTGCAGTAGAAAATGAATAATATATTGACTAATTGATTGGTCAATTATTATCAGTAATTTTGAAATCGTTTCGCACAAAGCTCTGTGTAACAGAGCTGATCGCGCAACAAGTATAAAATAATACAATAATATACATAAATAATCATTAAAATTGTATCCAAGCTGCGTATCAAAATTTGAGGAAATGAGAGGAAGAGAAAAAAAATAGAAGGGAAGCAGGAAAGGAGAATGAACCGAAAGTAATGTGTTGAAAATCTTCAACCAAAAAAACTTACACCAGCGAAGAAAGAAAAGAAGAAAGATAAAAATAAATAGAAATTGTGTAGAACTTACAACAGAAGAAGATGAAAGAAAAGCAAAATAAATACAAATTGTGTAGAATGTCGTAGCTTTATACCTATAATTATTAATAATTTATAACTTCAACCAAATCATCAATGCTTTTGTTCTCGCTACTCCTGCTGCTGCGGCTAGCTGAGCCATAGTTATAATTCTCCTTGATTTGAAGGTGATCCATATCCTATATCCTAGATATACTCGATGTACTTGTAGTTTTTATCGTTGAGTGTAGATACCCTTCTACACTCAACGTTTTTATTCTCTTCACTAATTAATCAAATGATACTTACTCCGTCTTTTTTTATTTTCTTTCATTTCTTTGCTTTGGAATACTAAGAAATAAAAAAGCACAAATTATTTCTCCTTCCTTGGACACAAATTGATTATTATTTTTAATCAATACGAATACCAAAAATCTGTATAGGATTATATTTTTTCTGCGCTTCACTGCAGTAAACGAAAAAAAAAACAGCAAAAAAACTAAGGTGCTACGAGTATCCGATTCTAAATTTTCAAACACGGATAATGAACGATACCAATCCCATGTCTCATATCAATTTGTTTCCAATTATTATTCCTCTGAATGTGAAAAAAAAGTTAGGATTTTTTTTCCTTTCATGGAAAATGACTTCAAAGTGTCCAAGGTTTAGTTTAATTAATAATAATAATAATAATAATATTAATAATCAAATGAAATTCGATATTGTAAATTTTTCGATAAATTAATCTTAAGTTTATTATACTAATATCATCGTTTATTCTACTGAATAATATAATTCATAATTAGTTAACAAATAGAATAATACACAAATCAACCTAGGTTTCCGTTTTATAATATTTTTTACATATGCAAGTAGCCGTTAGGTATAATAGCATCTGAAGATGCGTGATTTTAGCTCTAGTCTTCGGGGGTGGCTTTTTTGTTTCTTTTTTTTTTCTCCTATTTTCATTTTTATTTGGCAATTTTTCTTTTCCTTTTTTTACAAGTTTCGTCGGTATTGTAATAAAATCACCTTAATACTATAAGTATATAACAATGATGATAATTGATATTAATTAAAGTTAAGAATAATCTCAATTCTAAGGCTATGCATAAAAATTAAGAGAACTCAAACTTTAGTGAATCTATAATATACGATGTAAGTTTAGATCAAAAACAATGAAAACAAGAAGAAAGAAAGAAAGAAAGAAAGCAAAAAAAAAAGGAAAGAAAAAAATAGACCTTTTTCAAAAATGAAAAATGAACACGATAGAATGATGAATTTCATTAAAGGTCTGAAAATTCTACATAGTAGGTAGTATGACTACCTATATCGAATGAAAATGAAAGAAAAAAGAAAAACCGGGATAAAAATATAAAGTTGACAAATTTTTTATTAGATTTAAGACTAATCAATGATATTATTGCTCACAGAGACCGCGCACAGAAAACTGACCAATTATCTGAAGAAAAAAAACATGTTTTAAATAATTTACAATTTGTCTTCATTTTTTCCTATCTATTTATTTATTTTTTTTGCCCATACGTAATTAAATTTTCTAAATTTGCCATACGTACGTAGTTATTATAAAACTTTTGAGGAATCAATCGAAGACATATACAACAACGTCGTCGAAATCGATATAAAGATTTCAATTCTTCAATTTGTGACTATCGAAGTTTGAGACACTCGGAATACTTATCATGAAAAAAAATGTTAAAGATCTCGAATGAAGCAAAAATTTGATAGTTGGAAATATACCTGTATCATTGTGCTCCGTGTGTTTAGTTCTATTTTTGTTTTCTCATTTTTTCTTTTCTTCATATCATTATAATTTCGATAATATGATTGAAAAAAAAGGAACAGTATAAAATAAAACATATTATTATTATTATTATTATTATTATTGTAGGTATACATACTATAATATAAATCAAGTATTATAACATTATGTTACACATACATATAGTAATACTACATGCAACGGTTCATACGATCTATATAATTCCATACTGTAATAATAATGCTAATCATAATAAAGATAATAATAATTAACGATAATGATTATAACAATATAATAATGATAATAATAATAACGTAAATACAAACCTCTACGAGGCTCTGAAACTTAAAAAACAAAATGAATAAAAAAACAAGAATTAAAATGCTAGCAGTAATTAATAATTAATAAATAACATAAAATAAGAACCATTTCCATTTTATACTTTTTGCATTTGAAAAGAAAAAGAAAAAAAAAAACCTACCTACCCTACCAATACCTATCACTCACCTACTAATTAATTATATTCAATCTAATATTGAAAAGGACGAAAAGGAAAAAATGAAATGAAGGGAGAAAAATATACTGATAGAAAGGATAAACAGAAATGAAAGAACAAAAACTGAAACTAAGTATATCCAACTAATTCGTATCTTATTGTTAGTACCTATAATATAATATGATCGACCTTTTTGGCATACTTATTATATAGACAGATTGTAATAACGTTTTTTTCCCCTTTCTTTTCTTATTATTTTATTTCCTTCAAAACCGTTTGAGCAATTGAAATTTGAAACATTCACTATCCGTGTAATTTATTATTATATTATGGTGCTATGTCCCAATAATCATTAATCATTACCGGTAAAGAATCTTGTGATCAATCGATTTAAATATTGATTACCAGTATATTACTATAGTAATGAAAGTTTTATCCAGCAAACGCGCGTAAATTATCTTCATTCGTATAAATATACCTCTATACATAAATATCTTTTTTGAATCGTTTTTATGGATTTTAATTCCGTTATTTCAGATTTTGTTCACATATACTAGCAGAAACGCAAACTATTAAAATAATAATATGGATTTTGTGCTTCGTTCGTGATTTAATGATAATATACAATTATATGTATACATTAATTATGTATTATTGAGAGGCGCAGTAGAAGTAGTACTAGTATGAAACACAGTATCTACATGATACATAAATACATATACTATATATAGGTATGTATACGTAGTACTATTAACATCGTTATCTAAAAGACCAACTAAAAGGTGCCAAAAATCATTATGAAGACAAAAATAATGTCAGAATATTTGAAACGGAGAGAAAGAACAAAAGCAATGGGTGCGACGATGAAAAAAACAATCAGCTCAACTATGAAAATATTATCATTCCAATTTGAGGATATTTGTTATTTATTATTATTGTTATGTATTCTATACTAGTTTCAAACTAGTTAGTATAACAGTATGAGAAAATTATATACGATTACGTATTCACGTGTAATTTTTCGTTTTATCGAGGAAGACAGTTTTACAGCTTTTTCAATTGATTGTAATAAGAAAAAATGATTTTTCCTACATTTTTAGAAAAACTAAACAAAAACAAAAAAACAATGACGGCAGTTCGTACATCAGAGAAGAAAAAAACCATATTAGCCAGGATTATCAAAAATTATAATGCATGTATTATATATTTATTAAACATTCGAGCAACAGAAATCATTTAGGGGTATTTTATGGGGAATAATGTTCGATACCATATCTTTCTCACATTAGTTTAAAGTAAGTAATCTTACACTAGCATGCTAGAAGCTCTACCTGTCGAGTATGCTTTACCCTCGAATAAGATGATTTATAGGTTTGAATGAAAAAAACGAAGGAAAGTTGATGTAAAGCTCTCAAAAAGTTTGTAGAAGTTTTAAGTTCAAGCATGTTATTTTCTCCTAAATAACACTTGCACAGTCTCCTATTTCTTACTCCCCGATTTCTGCTGCCCTGTGTGCGCTTGCGTCCATGTAGCGAAACTTGTTTATTTCATGCGAGGATTATTCAAAATCTTGCGATAGTATGAAAATAAAAAATTCAAAAGAGTAAGAAAGAACCTTAAGTTTAAATTGCGACGATATGATATCAAGCTAGAATGATATTCAGTCTTATTTTTGCTATCATTATATTTTTCATATTTACTTATGAAAGTACTATAACTGAATTTATTGTATCCTCATTTTTATTAACTTTTTTTATTTTTTTTTTCTATTCTTCTACTCCGTGATGTATGTATATTTATTATGAAAAAACACAAACGAGAAAAAAAACTCAATTGAGAATGCAATCGTTAGATTTTCGGCGCTACTAATACAAACACGATGAATCTCAATAAAGAATTCCAAATATTTACGATATATTATCCAGAATGGGATAAGATATTGGATATGAAATAATAATACTAATGTCCATATAGTTTTCGTAATATTAATTTATTAATTTATATACTCGACGATTTGAACAATGAATAATAATGACAATGTTTTATTTTTGTCTATCTTTTTATTGGTATACATGTTCTGCGCTGCGGAAAAGATCGTCGTGTAAGTACAATGATATGGTTTGTCGTGTAGTGATGTCTCTTTGTATCGACCTTGTATCGTAAATGTATTTAATCTATAAAACATTTCTACCAGATAATTCAGGACCCGTATTACAAAATATCACATCCGAGTATCCGGCCTAATTCATAAGGATGAACAGAATAATAAAAAATATCAAAGACGGAAGTAAAAAAAAATTGCAGTTAAATTTGCTGGAAGAATCGAGTGATTTTTTGGAATGCAGCCTTGGAATGTTTTTTCAACCATTTTTAGTCCTTGTCTCCATGAAATTTAAATATTTTTGTGTTCAGAAAAGACATTATTGTAAAAATTTAAAAGTAAGAAAACAACAGTTTTAAGAAATAGTTGTTATTATTATCGTTATCGAAAATCAATTTGACAAGAAAAAACAATTCACATAATTAATCACCAAAAATACAAATTACGTAATAATTGATTCAGTGTATGTGGTATTTATATTATATATTATATCATGTCATATCATTTACAATATTTTATTCAATTATTAATGAAAATGTCACATAAATCGGAATGTTAATCAAGTCAACTGCATTGGCCTCCTACTCTGTCTCTCGGTATGAGCCTAAGCTCGGAACCATGTTTCAAAAAGACATTACCTGGAAATCAATATTTAAATTTAATTATCTGTAATACAACAATCGAAACAATCTATTATATTTAATCAACAATCAATCTCACCAGCAGTTTGCTGAGGATTTATACCAACTCCATCGTCTGTTATAATCGCCGATGTCGCAGGCGCTACCTTGAATTCTTCCGCGGCAAACTTCAATACAGCTGTAAACGGTGTGTTGTCTGGTACGCTCAGTCTGTAACATGATTAAGTATACGATATTAAGAAGATTATGAATACGGTTCTGGATGTTGCAATGTGGAGAGGGATCACAAAATATTTCAAAAATTGATATGAGGTTTGAATTTGGCTAGCCTCTTGCATTGTTGAAGGGGTATTTTTTTTCTTAATTTTTTATCAAGAAGAAATCAATGAAAATTCTTCAACTCGGAGGAGTATAGTAATTGGAAATAATGGAAATTAGAATGATAAGAAATCATTTACAAATATCAAAACAAGCGTTTAATCAATTTAAAATCGATATAAAGTTACTACGCTGCTTAACTAATATAACAGTACATTATTAGAGTTAATCAATCAGCAATCAAATTTCATGGTTCGATATCTTGCCAGACATTAGGCACAGTTTCAACTTCGGATTTGGCAAAGTTTAATAAATCCATAACGTAATCGTGGAGAATTTGAGGACCGTTTAAAAGCATGTTCATAAATATTATGAGATCTTTATGTTTGAATTGATTATTTGATATCCATGATCCTCCGGTGCCTGCTTCTCCTTTTTTTTCTATATTTTTGTATTCCATGTTTCTACCAAAATAGAATATGGCGTCGATAAAACAGTCTCTAAAGCTCAATTCCTCTGTGAGAATTCGATAGAATAATTTTTTTTTCAAGTCCAAAAAGCTCAAGATAAATTTCACATCGTAACAATTTGACTTGGATATGAAACAGTTTATTACAATTTCTCTTACGCTATTCGTCTTGTTTAACTCCAATAAAATCGTAACAATCTTATTGACGTATCCATCCGTTAACATTTTATCAACGCATTGAAAAACGTCTTTTTCTTTACCAATGCCTGCATAATATTCCCAGGATTCAATCAACGCCATATCATCAATTTTTGAAACTTCTATACCCAATTCTACCAGAGATTCGATAACAACGTTATTTGTTACAGACTGAGTTAATAAATTTTCAATAAATTCTTCAAGCCTATCTTTCCCGCAAGATTTGATATATAAGTTAATCAACTTATCTGCAACGTCGGCAGAAACTACCCTGCTCTTTATATAGACTTCTAGAAATTTGTCGCAAGCTTTTTTCAAACTTTTACAACTGTATAGATTCTTTCTATTCCCGCTTTTCCACCAATCGTGTAAACAATTTTCAAATATTTCTATCTTTCCTTCATTTTCTGCTTTGATCAGAGCCGCTTCAACAAATTCTGCGTATTTAAAAGCCTCTGATATATTATTGCAGTTCACTTGCGCACCCATACTTTCATTTTCTATTGTACTCAAATATCTATCAAAACTTTTTAATATACGGATAAAATTTGATTCTGATATTGTCTTTACATCATCCATATTCATTAGAAGTTTTTTTTTCTTTCTTTTACCGTTTTCTTTTACAATAAAATTATTTTATCGTCGCAATTGTTATAATTTTGAAGACATCAAGATACAAAGAAAAAAATTCGATCATATAACGGATGTCCGTAGATTTCTTGTAACTTATGCCAAAATTCCTCTTCCTGCATCATCTGTTGACGGAAAAAAAATAGAGCAAAAAACAGAAACAGAAACGAAAAAATTACGGAAATCTTAAGATTTTGAAAAATTTTGGTGACAATTCATTACAAATAGTTTTAATTTTTTCACTTACACTTTAAAAGGTAATTTCGGGTCCGAAGTCAGAGTAATTTTGAACGTGACTTTCGACCTGGAAATGATAAAGACGGAATCAAATGAAATATTGATACAGTATACGAATTGGAAAACATATGTTTAGCAGTGTTCTTGAGAAATTTTCTGTTATATTATTGTAATATAGATGGTTGGAAGCTTTGGAAACAAGTTTATATTGATGAACTAAATCTGATTTTCAAAATAACAATTAATGAAGGTACTCACGCCATTATTATTTATATGTTCCTTGTTTTGTTTTTTCAGTAAATTTGACGTGAAGGAGGATTGAGGAACAGAGTTTCAAACTTTGAAGTATGTGCGAGAGTTAACCTAAAAATTTTTCAACCCTGAACTCTGAAGTGAGTGAAGTTGGGATTGAATGCCGTCGAATTTGTCGATTATTTTTGTTCAATTAATCGCTTATTTTCGGTTGATGTTTTCAAGGCTCGATTAATAACGATGTTCAATATGCTTGTTCTGTTAAATTTTTCCCATTCAAAAAAACATCGACGAGACGTCAGTGTTAAGAATCTTTTCTTATACTTTTCAAAGTAATATGCTTGAAAAAAAATCAAAGAAACATGCAATAAATTGATCTACGTTATTTGTTCAGTGTATCAATAAGACAATGAATCAGCTGTCGCCCGAAGGCTGATCCAAATCAAGCGTAATTCGAAATTCGAATTTTCATCATTGGGCGGCTATGGCCATTCTGCATGACTCACGAAGCTACTCATTTGTTATTTGGCTTCGGGCCACCGAACGGGACGGACGTGAACGCCGCTATATCTGCGTCGTACTCAAGCGAGTGTGTTTCGGTTCGCCATAAATAAACCGGTGAATATTTGAAGTATTCGAAGTTTCGAACATTTGAATGAACGATGAGCTGTAATTGAAAGTGCGTGTGATAAAAACTGGTGAAATGATGAGTGTATTTAACCGGTGTATAAAACTGTATCCTATGATTGGTGAGTCGTTTAATATGAAATTTATTGACTACGTTTCATTTGATTATATTTCGGTATTTCGATACTCGATTTAAAGAAGTTTTAAATTGATCGGGGTTCTATCAGGGGTCGTGCGATCATACCTAATTCTTGTTTTATCGTACATATACAGCTGCATAGTTCACCTACTATAATTTCATGTGCATGATTTATTCTCTGAAATTGTTCCATCTTTATTCATTTTTCGTGTCATTATTATTCGTTAATTATTCTTTACTACAGTTTGTATGCAAACATCTCGTTTGTTTTTCGTTCTTCATAAAATAGTCAGTGAAAACTATTTTCTTCATCACTTGAATGAATCTCATTCTTTTACGGATATATAATTTTTGTTTTCTAACTACCTTTCTTGTTTTTGTGATAAAATGCACCACGGAAAATAATTCTACAGAAAATACGGTACTTGCTTATGCATGCATTGGAGTGTTTGTAATAGTACGAATTCTAATATTACAATATAATCATTATATCTCATACTAAAAATTCTAAATTCTCACAGTATATACCTATAATAAAACTGAAATAATAATCCTGGTCTTCGATGTGTTAACATATATATTCATTGATTGGTTTAATCTTAGTGCTCAAGTGACAAAAAGTTGTCGTCAAGAACTGTCTTCCATTCAATTAGCTCAAGGACTGCGATAATTCTTTCGCTCCCACTACCAAATCCGAGGAACGAGGAGCGAAGCGGTTCAGATTCGAAGGATACCTTCTCTACTGAACCAGAGCGGTGAGCTTTGCTTGCGATATAATTTTCTTGCCAAATTTGCTAGCGGATCACACAATGTTTCAGTACCGGCAGATAAGCCGTTGTAAAATATCTATTTCTTGGTCTCTTTTTCTGTCGGATGGCATGGCGCTAACACTGCAGTTTTTAATCAATCTACGTATACTATGTTTCTATTAGCGCAGGTTTTAACGACTCGCTTATACACAAATAAAATTTTCCCCCAAAGTCTTTGCAATGTATTTGAAGAGTCTTATCGCTTCAATCAGCAATATGCCTTTCTGCATCACTGTGCTCACGCGGGGTGCAGATGTGGAAATGCCATTACCCATTCTATCTGTATGCTGTAATTCTTTGCCCCTTTTTTGTGATATATACTGTGATGATCCTTTGAAATGGTACACTGCAGTGCCGAGTGCGAATCGATAGTTGCCAAGTATAGTTGGTTCAATGATGTTTCATGTTTACAAATGCTCGGTGACTTTATTCAATTTATGAAGACTTTGCTGCTCCCTTTTATGCGCGAGTCTATCAAACCTAGTTATTTAATAAGGAATTATTGTGTAAATTACGTAGCCTTGTTGCAAAGCAATTTGTGCCCTGGAATTTAAATGTCTGAATGTTTTTCGATTGTTAATCGACAAATCGAAGTTGAATCTTATCAATGACGAATTAACATAAACTCAGTATGTTTAACTGAATATATTGATCTCACAAAGTTCTTTTGATGAACTTATCATTTACTCTGTGGTTTTAATTCGTTTAATTAATAATTTATCAACGCTTTCAAATAACGCGCAGAAATGCCTGTCCTCGCGTAAAGATCTTTGGCGTGAAGTTTATCCCCTACGGGACCACATAAAATTTCATTTTTATCTCCGAGTTATCTCTCCGTGCGATTTTGCTTATTCTATGCTTATTTCACAAATACGCCCAATTACATTTGGACGGATTAGGAAATCTTTGGTATAAAGAGACATGAAAGGTGAATATTAATTGACATTATACTGATTTTAAGATCAACAATTCATCAAGATTCTTCTTCTCACGCTATTTCCATCTTCTATTATGTATATCGATTAGGAATCTTCGAATCGCGCGGTATCCACGTGGTCAATGGAATCGAAATTGACAGCAGCCAATGGCGGCAGCCAATCAAAAAGTTAAAACTGGTAGCACACCTCCCGAGGTATGCGTTTTCGTGTGCGTCAACGGACGCTCGATTTCTACTAACAAACACAGTGTTATACATTGTTACATTGAAATATCTAACAATGTGTAACACTGTTTGATGCTAAGAATCGAACGATTCGACGCGCATGAAAACGGAGTTTTTCCTTGCGGGGGTGAAGCAAAAGGCGGAAGGGGAATCAAATGGTCGGCCAATTTGACAAGCGCTATCAATATAGATATACCACCGTGTACTACATATTTGTTTACGTAGTGCCTGATGCAACATTAAGTTTGTGTGTAGTGTTTTCAGTGATTTTTATGGTTTTACGAATATTCTACGGCAAGGTAATTATATCTAATCTGAATTCAGCCACGTGCTCAGTAAATGTAGTAATCTATTGCGAGACATCGTTTTTATAATTTTAGAGGTTTAGAGGTTAGGATGTACGGTAAATTTATACCCCCAACGGATATACATTATTATTCTTGCGTTTAGGTCTAGATACAATATCCGCACTGTGCGGCAATAGGTTGCACAAAAAAAATGCTAAATCCGTCGATAATAATTAATATATAGGGCCGCTGGTTTGAACGTGGCGCGCAAATGGCGTCAGTGAATATGGCCGACGCGTTACCTCACGTACTCCCTCCATGATTCATACCCCTCGCCGACAACTTCAGCTTGCGCTACGTCCATAAGTCCGTGGACTCTACAATTTTTTGATAGACAAAGATAGAATAAGTGGTTTGTAGGCAGGACTTCGCGAAATCGGGGACACGTGCGTCTTATTAACTATACCGAAATTATGTGGAAGATAATACTTACATAATAATACGCTTGGTAAATAGTTAAATATATTCAATCGGCCGAATCTCTCTCACCAGAAAGGAAATTCTAAAGTGGACAAAGTAGAATGTAAAATGTATTAAAAAATACTCTAATTATTTTCGTAGTACTAAAAACTACATAAACGAATACCGCATGGCTGTCCAAGAATGGACGATGACGACGGGCTGTATCTAGCGGTAAGATTATTGTTTTTATTATGGAATGAAAAAAGCGCTGTCATTTTATTGAAAAATAGAAATAAAATAAAAAACGTAAATAAAACATTCGATTGAAATCCCAGCGGTTTCAATAAGCGTGGAAATTTTAATCACATTAATTTACAGAATATTTCACAACACTTTTTGTAGTACTTAATCTGGAACACCTAAGTTAGCCACATCCGTTTTATAACCTCAAAAAATACACAATATTATTTATATTTCATCATCCTTCATCTCACCGCGTAATCAATAAATCAGTCAATCAAATATCCGATTAATATTTATCTTATTTTTTAAAAATGTAGGAAAATATTTCGGGATCAAATACCGACGACGATAATGAGATAGACAGCGATTTAGAAGACCAATTATACGCCGCTGTTTTTCATTCTAACGAAATATCGTCAAGGAAGCAAGAAATCGCTGGATATAATAATTTCACATCGTTGACTGACATTATTGGATGTTGGAAAAATATTCCCCAAGAAGAAAACTCTGATTTATTATTCTCAAAGCAAATCGCAACCTCTGAGGGCCGTACTGAGTCTATAAGATTTTCTGCTTGTGACGAGGGAGGCAAGATATATTCCAGTAACGAAAATGCATACAATGAAAATAGATGTAATAATTTTGAGGAAAATGGGCGACTGAAAAGTAAACAGGCTTTGGGTCGTAGTGGCGAGAAATTTATCGGAAGTCAGGTAATATGCTCCGAAGATAATTTAGACAATGGAAATTACAACGTCCTCCGCGATACGGAAGAAACGGGAATCGATATTTACAGTGAAAGAGAAATGCAGACTGGAATCGCAACGATACAAAATAAAACCACCTCAGACAAAGAACAAGTAAACTCTTCTACCGATGTCAGACGATCTCCAAGATCAGATATTATGAAGGAACAACAAAACCATTCTCCTAAAAAATCATCCAAATCTAAATATTATTCAAAAGCTGATAATTTTGCTCAAAAACAGTTGGCAACGGATAATACCAGCGACAGAACTCATCCTCTGGGTACTTCTAACTAAAATATATTAGTTCGATAGAAATTAGAAAATTTTTGGGCTTATACTTCAGAAATAACAAGCAACACATCCTCGATGCATTCAGAAAAGTCTTAGAGCTTGAAAACTAGTGCTGAATATCTGAAAATATTATTATTTAAAAAATTCCATAATTAATCCGCAATTATTTCTTTTACAGTTCATACCGAACTATCTAATAATTCCGCTGTTCTCTCTGTACCTGAAGACACGACTGAGTCATCTGAGATTAAAGCTGAAGTAGAATTTGCAAGAAATAAGTTTGTAGGAACAGAAACCACAGTTTCGTTGCTTGATAATGGAACTAGTGGACTAGAAGAAGACTTGGATAAACCTCTGAGATTTCTGCCTGAAGAAAAGTTGGGAGTGTTTCGGTCGAAAGATTCTGAAGCCCTGACTAACGACTGTGAACAAATTGCGGATGTCAAACCCGAAGAAGAAAAAGAAAAAATAGAAGAAATATCAGAATCAATGGACAATAGGACTATGGTATCTTTGAGCAATTTGTCGTCTTCAAATTTGTCATCTGAAGACAGCTCGCCGAGTTCTTCCGGCGGAGATACACAGGATTTACAGAACCCTGAAGATAAGGGAGAAAATTTCTGCCCTGGAAATGATGAGAATGAAATAATAATTCTCGATGATTCCGAAGGATCTATTTGCGAGGTTCCTGTGCCTCCAAAACCTAGGCCTCTTACTATAGATCTAGAAGATTCAGAGAGCTCGTCTTCTTCTTCTGCCTCTTCTTCAGAAGACGACGACGACATTAACACGAAAATAATGACGCCAGAAAAATTAGTCAAGAGTTACAAAAACGCGGTTTCTAAATCTAAATCTAGCAACCGAGAGACTGCCGGGAGGGCGAAAGCTACCCCAGAAAAAAATATGAAAAATCCGAGTATCCAAAATTGTAGTTCTACTTCCGATAGCGATGATAGTATGACCGAAAGCGAGCACGAGAATTGGGGTATTATAACTGAGAGTCAGATGAATAAAGGAAAATCTACCCCAATTTCTGATACCAGTAATACCAGAGTATCTGAAATTAGTGGTATTAATTCACCTCCAGAAATGGAATGGCGAGATAACGACGGCGAAATTATCCGAGACGAAAATGAAACTGCGGACTCTATATTCGAAGAGCGGGAAAACTCTGGTAGAGAACCTGCTGAGATTAGTAAAAAAATAGGCAGCGATTTAACTACAGATAAACAGTTGGGAGAAGTTGGAGAATCGTTGCTGATAATGGATCCAGGAAATAAGGAGCAGGAAAAAGATGATATAGGGAACGATGAAATTATAATAGAGGATGATACGCTGATAATGAACACAGAGAATGCCAGAGGACTGTCTGATCTTGAAGAAACTAGAGAATCGTTGGAAATATTGACATGTATTAGAACCCCGGAGAGTCGAAAAAGATCGATGAATGATAGCGGGAAGAAAAATAGGCATCAAAATTCATCAAAAAAAGCTAAAAGCTCGGATGAAATAGCTTCTCCCACTGTTTCAAGAGGAAAATCAAATCGGTCTCGTACGGAAAATAATAAGAATAAGGACAGAAATTGCGCAGCAGACTACTTCTTTAAACCTATGAGCAACGACATGGAGAATTATTACAACAAATCTTGGGGTGGTGAAAATTTCGATGTCGATTCGATCAGGAGCCAAATGCCCAGTAAGTTTTTCTCCTAATTAGTTCGAACCATCTTTACTCGTTTCTCTCATTCTAAATTCTGGGAAACAGGAGATCCGAGGCACTGGAGTATTCTGAATGAGGATTTGCTCGGATATCAACAAAGGAGGTCAAGGTACTGGACAGAAAGTAAATGCAGAAATTGTAATCTTACTGGTCACCGTGTAGCTGAGTGTCCAGAGAAGCGGAAACTGCCCAGTTGTCATATGTGTGGAACTCCGGGTCACAAGGAACCTCGTTGTCCGCACAAAATGTGTCTTGGGGTAAGTTTACCCGCTAGAAAGAGGATCGTGTTCACGGATTTGGGTAGAAGAAGCTGTATTTCATCCTAGGGCAAAAAAATTCTCATTTGCCTTATTCGTAATCCTGATTTTTGTGTTCAGAAGAACAATGAAATGGTATCACATTCTTAGAAATGTATTTTTTTAGTGTGGGAAGAAGCAAAAAACTTATATGCAAGTTTGTAAAGATTGTCGAAGAGCCTGGTGCAACGGATGCCAATCTTACGGACACGTAGACGAGAGCTGCCCTGATCTTTGGCGACGATATCACGGAACGGTAATAAATTTCAATGGTTTGATTACTTTTTTGTAAGAATATTGTAGTTTGGGATGAGAGAAACGAAAAAAAGACGTATCTAGAATGAAATCTATGATTTTAATGCAATAGAAAAATTGAAAAATAATATTTTACAGACGAGTCATAGAGACGTGAACACAAATGCGAGGGTAGAAGCTGTTATGAAGCCGCAGCATCTTCTTAGCTGCTGTAATTGCGCTAAACGTGGCCACGACTCTACAACTTGCGATAATTATCGTTGGTCTCGACACTTCCCTACGCCAGCTTATGTGTCCAATTATAATACAGGACCCGATTATGTCCAAGAACCAGTTCGCAGCAATTTAGGATCCAATGAGACGAGGGAGCAGAATGATAGAGGAAAAAAAAAGACAGATAGTGAAATAGCGCATACAATCACGTCGAGCAACGATGGAAGAATGAGAAGATCAGACAATGATGATAAAGAATGTGAAACTGAAAATGATCCTGGAGTGTATATTGTTTTAGAAAAATATGGTAAAAGCCCAGAGGCTGCGAGAGTTGGAGAGAGCCTGACCATTGAGCCAAAAAAATCCAATCAAGACGCAAAGACGCAGAAAAATTGTAAACAAATTGTTCTTATAGATTCTTCTCCTAAAAATTTAACTAAAAAGAACGATGAAGTATTGTTTACACTTACATCAAAACTTTTGGATAATAATTTCACGCATTTGGCAAATTTTGGAGAACGTAATTTTCCGTTGTTGCATGAGGAGTGCAAGGGATTGGTTGAGTCTGATTTGAGTACTGAATTTCTGCAGAATCTCACAGCGCAGTTTCCAATGAAAATTGAAATTAAACGATCTAGCATTGGCCAAATCACTATGACTATTGCTAGCACTAAAGATCTCCATTTACCAATACATATTACTATCATGGATTGGCTTAATTGGCAGAGTGATGAACAAAGCAGATTCATTAATCTCAGTCTCCCGACTACTACAGATGAGCTTGTTAAATTGTTATCTGATAAACTACACGAGCTAGAACGGAATTTAGGAAATCCTATTAAATTACACAAGTCAATAGAAGCTATGAAACTCGATCTCGCTCGTTTGAAGAACCAATCGGTAGCTGGAAAAAAAAGTAGTACTTGTTCAAAGAGAGCAAAAGTTGTTGGGAAGTTAGCGAACTCGCAGTGCAGACTGAACATGATATTATTCGGGCAATTGTATCTGAAAAAGTCAGTGAAAAGTTACAAATTCCTAAAAAACACTTTGAGCACATTACAAAATGTCGAAAGTGGAAGCTTCATATGCGCCGCAACTTATCTTCAACTGGTTCATCATTATAATATCATATTTGCAGCGTATACTCCTAAAGATTTACCAGAATTGATGCGTGAATGCATGATGAGACCCCCTCTGCATAAAAATATTACACCGAAACCAAAAAGCGGGCCAAACTCAAACTATCGAAATTTTATAAATTCTATTAACTCATTTAATCTGAACGCGGTTCGGAATAAAAATCATAAACCCTCGGCAACTGTGGCTGGTCCAACAGATTCTCCGAATACTCACAACGACGGAATTTCAGCGTACAGTTTAGAAAAACGTAGAGAAAGTAGCCGCCCTGGACTTAACGCATATGAAAACTGTAGTGGAGTTGAAAATCAGTTTGTGGTTCCAGAGACAGGTATTAACGAAACGAATCAAAATCAGAATCAGAATCTGAATCTGAATGCAAATTCGAATTTGAATATACTTCCAGCGGCTGAAATACCGTCATTAATGGGTTTAAAATTGTTAGATAATGATTGTTATAACACAGAATATAATTCTGTAGTCAATTCGTATTCTCAGAGGCGGGGTAATGAATTGGAGAATTATCATGAACAACAGGTGAATTATATAGCGTTAGATAATCATAACTTACGAAATGATGATTACAGCGTAGACAGAGATTACAATAATTTCGGTAATGATTATTTCGTTAATAGAAAGTCTCATGGCAGAACATATAACGAAAGAAGTGGGGGTGCAGAAAGAAGAAGAGGGAGAAGTAAATCAAGAAACCGGGGAATAACTGATAGCGCAAAAGAAAGAAGAAAAATAATATCAAGTAGTCCGAGAAACGGCGGAATGAACGAAACCGTATCAGAAAATGGGCCTGAAAATAATCCGCGAATTGATCATATGATAGATAGTAGTTCTTTCTTGGAAAGAAGTAGATGGGGCGAAGCATACAACAATACACATTGTAATATTTCTGGGCAAGATATGTTTTATTCCGACAGACGAGCAACCGGATTGACAGAAGCAGAAGGAAAATCATCTCGAAATGATTTCCCTAATTTAGGAGAAGTGGTACATAGTTTACCTCACAATGAACTTGAGGGAAGAGAAAATATGAGATACGACGACGATCCCTCGACTTCCACCGGGTCCCATAATAATCAGTTTCGAATAAATATTGATAACAATAATCCTGTAACTCCGCAAAGTAGTATCGATCAGCGTAAATATTCTGGTCATAATAAAAGTAAAAAGAATAAGAAGAAGAAACATAAAAATGAACCACCTCGTGAAGGTACCAGGTTACATTTGTACCTGCAAAGGCGTGCTACTAAAAATATTGCCAAATATATTGACATGGGATATCCGCGTATCACCCAAGCTGCTAAAGCATTACAAAAACAGCTTAGCGATAAAAGACTTACGAGGCGATGCATTCGAAAATTCGAAGTATTAGTTAAACATAATTTGAAAAAAAAATGATCATTTGTTGTGAAGGAAAGAAGAGAAATAAGTCCTGTTTTTTTCTCTCTTTTCTTTTCTTTCATCAGTTATTATTGCTAATTTCGCAGAGAGATATATACAACTTTGTTTTTGGTTTCTGTTTTTCATTCCATTTTATTTTATTTTATTTTATTTTATTTTATTTCATTTATCTTTTTGTCTTTCACACAAAACTGTGAACTTCATTCCGCATATAATTTTCGTTTTGTTTTTTGCTCCAATATCAAATGTATGAAAATCACTTTTTTTTCCCCCCCTTATTCAGCATTCGGGCCAAGATTTTTTTTCCATTTTTCTTCTTTTCTTGCATGCACAAAAAGAAAAAAATAAATAGAAAATAAACGAACAGTGCTTTGTGATTGGGAAATCAGCTTTTTTTTATCCGATGATTCTTTGAATGTTGAATATATCATCGTTGTTATTATTATTATTCTGTAATCATATTGAATAATAAATTGTTAACTTTCAAAAACAAGAATATATTATATTGCGGTAGTACCATACATAGACGCCTGTAGGCATAGTATAGATTTGTAACATTATTTTTTCATACCTAAATTTAATGACTACCGCCATTATTTTCTTCATAGGTATAAAATACAGTAATAATAATAATAATGTATATAAATACATAGGTATAGGTATACATATGTATGTATGTATAGTTGTAATAATTGGAAGTTCAGCAGTATACTTTAATTAATAAACTAACAAACGAATATCTGCACAGTTCTGTATACATACATATACGTATTTCGGCTTATCGATCATTTAACCAGATGCTTTTTGTAGTTTTGTTTTATTTTAATAGTGATAATAATTTAGATACGGATTTATGCGAAGAATCAAAAAATTGATTGGATATACATACCGATTAAATACGTACTAATAAACGAGAATGATTATTATTTATTTGTTCCAGTTTCCTTCGAATCAATTTTTAGAATTTGGGTAAAAATTCACCTTCGAGTACTACGGGCGAATCGGTACTAGAGTAACAAAACGCGGAATTAGGGAATTTATCGTACAAAAATAAGATTTTACGAGCGCGGAAACCTTCGTTGGTATAATTATGGAGGGGATCCTAAAGAGTTTATGGTATAGATAGGTAGATAGATAGGAAAGTAATAAATATGATCAAGGAATTCGCGCCTCTTTTCATTTATTATGATACTTCCAATTAATTTGCAATTATACGTTTCGCAAGATCACTCTTTTTGAATGAATCTGCGCAGTTAAATGCCTAATTGTATGCAACCCGCGATTCACTCAGCGCTCTTTTTAGTTGTTTACTTTGCCGCATGAGAACGGCGCCGTTGCATCGGAACACGAAGACGGAGGATACAAAACGGAATCAATCAACACATTGAGAAATACTCTACAATGTATGTAATTTATTTTCATTCGTTTTACAACTATAGGCAGCACATAAATACGTGTATAAATACGGCTCAATAGCATTTTACCTATTATACCCATTAAACAAACTTATAATCACATTTGCAGTGTATACCTATTACATACGTGTATTCAACAATTCATAATGATGAAATATATCGTGTGTATGTAGTACGTATTCTGGTTGTTATTTCAATTTCAATTGTGACAATACATCAGGAAATTGTACAATTTTCGAACCATTACATTGAATAATTCAGTACGTATATTATGAACTAATTATATTTAACAACCGCGATAAGAATTCTCATGAATCCATATTATCTATTTTTAATTATCGTAATTCTATACGATTTCACCAATTTCAATTTGACTAGAAAAATATAACGTTTAATATTCATCGTATTAATTACATACCTATATAATTCATTATTATCATAATAACGAACGTTGGATTTCTCAATTTGTCGTATTCCTATCAATTATTGGTATGATATAATACAATATAATTTTGTAAAAATGTGGTCCTCGCAAAATATCATACTATATATGTTTATTCATATTCATTCTTTTCTTTTCAATTTAAAGCAAAACAAATATTACATATACTTTATATGTATGTATAAACTATATAATATGTCGAACGGAGGGATGGATCTTGTCTTCGGATATGAAGATTGTCTCGTTTTCGGAAATTTCTTCTCGTGTTTTGATTTTTTTCAATGGACAGTGTGTTGTTTCGATTCTGAACAAAGTATAACAATTTCTAGAATCTAGTCCAGGGACAAAACTGACTCGACGGATAATCTATTTTCTGGTTGTAATTTAGGCCCTCCTAAGTAGCTAATGGGGTTTGAGAAAGTCCTCTGAGTTTCGGACAAAAATATTGGAGACATGCTGGCGATTTTTGGTTTCGATTCTTTTTCTTCCACCTTCGCCATTCGACCTAGCAATAAAATAGTATTTTCAAATCTCTCTATTCCCGTTCTTATCAAAGAGAGTTTCTTCGTTCATAATAAAATATATTATGTTATCTCATAATGCGTTCGGGGATAGTTATGCATTAAGGGAATAAAGCCGACGATTATTACCGAGATGCGTATACTATTTTAATTCCGACTCAACTATGGCCACTTTGACCTGAAAATAGGACTCACGCACAGAAGCAAGACGCGAAATTCGTGTCTTAGGTACAAAACTACTAAATATTGAATCAAATACTGACCTTTTTGACGGGCTCTTGGTTTCTCGCTACTGCTGCTTCCCTTCTCTTTACTCATCTACCGAACAAATTTCAAACGTGAATATAAAAATGAAATTTTAGTATGAGCAAGAATTATCGTCCTTACTGCAATTGTTTGTAAATTAGTACGACTATTCGTAGCAATTGTTGAAACGAAATTCAAAGTGTGATTATCGAACGGAAATATGAAAACGCAAGGGTTGCAATTGATAAAAAAATTCTTCGATCGTAGAGAGAAATATCTGTTCAATAGAAGACTGACGAGATATTGATGGATTTCGAAATATATTAGATTCGTCATGCAATTTAATGCAATGCGTAAGGCAGAACATGCGAGGTATTTATAATTATCGCCACAGAGTTGATTCACCTATTTTGTATGAAATCCTCAGATGTATGCGAATAAAAATTGTTATTCGACGATGCAGGCTTTTCAATTTTCAGCTATTCATTTTCGACCGTGCAACACATAATCACGCTTTATATACAGCACCCTTTCGGTTCAAATACTTATTACAGTTATGTAAATCGTGAGTTTAGGATTACGAATAGACATAATAAACTATACGCCGGCATGATTGAATGAGAATTAATATGAGCAATGCAATAAGACTGCCCGCATTACATCATATATGGCAGCGCAATTTTAGAGCTTTGATTTGTTTCGTCCTCCACACGGATTATACAATTTTATTCAACCTTCGATAGGCTCAACCCGAAAAAGAAAAAAAAAAAAGACAAAAAAAGAAACTGAATATTCCTATTAGCAACACGGCAAGAAATATTTAGTCGGAAGGATTGAGTATTTCAAAAATATCTATTCCACGAATCATTTCGTTCCAATAAAATATTAATGAATTTAGAATTTATTTGAAATAATTCGCAAATATTTTCGAAATATTTACTGCCATGTGAGCGCATACGCTGAGAATAAAATTGATTTCCGTGAGCGGATGAACAGATTATGACCAGGCGATTCGGTACATTCACATCCGCGGTATGTCGATGTATATGAAATTATGGTATTAGGTACTAGAGTTATGGTAGGTATTGTATTAGTCTTAAATTATGAGCTGGAATATTATGACTGGCTGGCGGTACCCGCCGAACAATATTTCTAGTAATCAAGAAGATGCATGTGAATGTATGTATATACAATCGATGACAAATGGTTTTTAGTTGAGGCGATCGGATGATCAGATTTTATTGACAATTGATTAGTACCTCTAGCATTGGTAAGGCGTTTTTGGCGCATCTGAATTCGCAATAGAATTTAATGGTATCACATTTTCCTCAATGTTCATCCTTGACCGATGGCTGATCTGAAAAATTGCCGTTACCAGCGCCTCGGTTGAGCTTTCACCAATTTATTAGTAACAACTAAATTCCAAATTCGACGTATTGGAATATTAATTGAAGCATTAACTAGGTTAATTATATTATTCATATGGTCAGGATTATTTGAATACTAAATGATCGGATGATTCTTCTGAATTGGAAATACGAGGGCATAGATTTTTGTTTTCTTTCATTACTATTCGATCGGAGAAGATTTTGAATTACAAAACAATCCCGAATTATTCGAAAATATCCCTCTCTGCCCTTCGTGATATTTTGATTTCTCGAATCTCCGGCTCATTCCAACACCACCAAATGGAGCGCAAGTTATTATATAATAATACGTATATAGATTATGAATGATATAAGGCTGAAAATGAGTGACGAAATGCGTTTATAAACATTAGTTTTATTGATGTTTAACATTTGTTATATGAACCCTTATAAAGCAATGTATTATGTATGTAATGCTTTTAATTGCTAATTACGTTAGAATGGGATTTCGGATTATTCATAATATCATAATGTCTACCGAAAACCGTGGAATTTGGTCGAGAAATATTTATCATGCAATTTGACGCTTCCCAATATTTATTGTTATACTTTCTCATAAGAAACTATCGTTAGGGGCTAGAGTCGAATGATTTGATCCTATATCATCATTCATTCGAAACGATATATTTTCAGTCTTCTGTACTTCGTCCTCTTTCGTCATGTGCGATTCATTATAAATATTGCAAATTCAAGCTAACTGGTCTTTGATTTAGAACGTTCTTGTTATTCATTTCAACTTGATTATCTGCAGCAGGAATTTTGAACCTTTTATTTCTATCAGACGAAATATATTCTGTTTCAATTTTGTTAATACCGGTAACAGAAAAGTTCGTCTCTAACAATTTCATTTCTGGATACATATTATCACTATCGAAAGATTCATTCGGTAATGTTTTATCATTATGGCATGAATTTGTCAACGACGATTTTCTTACCGGCGTTGGTCTCACTAGTATATCTTCATCCGGATCATCATCGCTACTTCCGCTTTCGTTTTCGCTTTCGCAACTTTCTTCGCTTGTGCTACTCGGTCTTGTGCCTAAATTATTCTCTTCCAATTCTTCTTCTTCGCATTCTTCCAGCTCCGGTTCCTCCCTGAGATCTTCCATCGACTGAGATAAAATCATGTGAAACAAATAAAGCAGCAATTTCAATTATTAATGTATTAATTCATACGTTATTTATCGACCGAGGGATAACGGGCTGTATCACACAATTCACCGAGTGCATCAAATAAACTACTCCACGGATTTCCCACACAGCGCTCAATATTTGCGGAATATTGCCGAAATATTGCCGGAACATGACGCGCCGTGAGGAGATCCTGATTATGCACTGAATCGAAGAACTTAGCAACATGCGATATGAAACATTGAATTCTAATTATCGTTCAAACTCCGTATCCCTGGTCGTTAAAGAATAATTGTAGCGATCAGGGCGTATAGGGCGACAGAATATAGTTAATGTTCACATAGAATCCTTGAGACAAAGCATTCGTCAATATTAAACTTGTAGTAATAGATTTTACTCATTTTAGGGGATGCATTAAATTTTAGCCAATTGTCTCACACAGCACAGAATAATTTGAAAATATTTCATAGATATTTAAAAAAAAAAATAATAAATTTCATGAAATATTGCAGGCGCCACGGTAATATTGTCGACATATTGCGTTTTGAATATTTTCCAAATTCTCCAAATGCAGTATTCCGGCAATATTTCATGAATATTCAATACTATTGGCGAAATATTTCGTGCCGTTCGGTAAAGAATTATAGATTTGCTGAGTATCGATATTTCAACATCGTCGTGGATATAGATAGTATGTATAGTAGATTCATTCATGCAACAAAAGCCTTGCACCAATCAAGCCTTGCAGGAAGCATAATAAAATAATAATATATTTTGAGTAAAAAAAATTAATGTTTACGAATGGATTTGGTTTCGGAGATTTAAAGACCAGGGCGGTATTTACCCCAAGCAGCTCTTTCTTCTCGGGTTCCTCATCCGCTGTGACAAGAATATTAATAATTTTCATTAATTACACATCGAATTTTGTAATCCCAGGATTTATCGAGTCGATTTTTGGGAAGCTAGCTATCTCTAGAATCGCAAAATGCGCATCTGGAAATTCGTTTGTTCGTGTTTTTCTGCCCGCTACCGCAATACCGCGTGTATCCAGTTAAGATCGGTAATAATTTCTCACAAAATTCATTTCATTTTAATTATATTTATAACAATCAACAATATTGGTAGCTAAATAAAAACTTTGTTCGTGATTCAATTGCATGTGTTAGATGATAGTAATGTTATGTTGGAGTGGAACACTCCAGCACAGAGTACGAAACATTGGGTTTGAAATATTGTCGAAATATTTCGGCCGACACGATTCCCGAAATATTCGGAGCAACGTATCTTCGAAATGATTATTCAGAAATATTTCATACAATATTTTTCAAATGTACACTATTTCCGGTGCAATGTTTCGCGCAATGTGAAATCCGGTGAACTATAAGAAAATTCTCTAAGAAATTAATAAATCGTTCGAATCTTTCTAGAGAATATTTTCGAAACTATACAATATATACGTTACACAATTGGGTAATGAACATTGGATATTATATATATGATGCGATTCACGAATTACCTTTTATATGAATTTTTTTTTCAATTAACAAATCTGGTTTCTGTTCCGAAGTGGGAACCGCTTTATAATCTTTGATAACCGGCTTAGCGTGAGTCCCATTAGACTTCTTATCATCATCGTCGATATTTGGTTTGAAACCAACAGTTTTAACTGCAGTTGGATTAGCTAGAGTCGAATCAGTGTAAGGCGTGCCGGCTGCCTGCCACCTCTGAGAGCTACCAGAGACTTCTTCGGCATCTCTGGCTCGTCGTTGTCTATCTTTACGGGCGCTTCGCCAAACTTCATAAATGCAACCCATAACGGCCGCCACAAGGATTATACAGAGTGCAATGAAGATATAAGTCCCCGCGCCTTGCTCTTCTTGCGCTGCGTCCGAATATTGCGACTTGTAAATTATTCTCTCGGGTGGATCCTCGACCCAAACCCTGTCTAGACCCTGCTGAAAGAAAAATTTGCAACATTTTATTCCATTTATGATCGCTTCCTTTCTCCATATTTTTTTCCCCCGTTTCATTACCACGCTGTCATTCCGAGGCGGCTCCAATCCTCTCGGTTGCGAAGGGAATGTTGCACATTGCGCGCTTCGAACACCAGCCGGCATCGTTACTCTCACTGTTTCACTGCCCTTCTTTGTAAACAGCATATATTCTTCCAGCGGTTTCATACCAGCGTCCCCATCTCCATTTATCGAAACAATTACGTCTGCAGAAGTAACATGTGAAGTATATATCCTGGACGCATTTATGTCTAAAAAAATATCGCAAACTGCAGTCGTCTGTGTTATAAATTGCCTCACGTACTGCTTATGCAGCCGGTGTATCCTTTGTAAGCGGTGAATCTTGGATCAGTTGTATTCAAACCGCCTAGTTGTATCTCCGTTGTACCAGGATTATCAGTCGAGTCGGTATCTTCGGCTAAACCTATCACTGGGATCGGCAATAGGAGTACCGGTTCCCGGTCGATCTGTTGATAAAACGTCTGTGCAGTTCGGGGGGTTCGATATCACCGGGTCTGAGCTTCAGCTTCTTCGGCATTATTCTCAATGACAATTTTATCGATTATGATTACTCACCAGTAAAGTTGTCGTGTTATTGTCCCGCACATAGTAGACGCTGTGTCTTTCGCCGTTCAAAAAATTTCTATCATTAATTCGAACACCGTAAGCAGGGCCCTCTCTGTCTTCTTCGAAAATTAATTGACCCTCGGATGTCAGGGCTACTAACAAGTAGTAGCTTCGCCTGTCAAAATGTCATCACGATCAACTCTTCCGCAGCCTACTTAAAGTTTATATCAATACTTTGTTTACCGATTGTTTTTATAGTTCAACTTTTTGGCATTTATATTGTCATCCGTGTTTGCATCGGTAGCAATGCTAAGTTTCGGTCAATTTTCTATTACCGCGATATTTTGAGTTCAACTTTCGGTACATAGGTATTCTCTGTTTGCAGTAGCAGCAATACCTGCAGTTGTGGTCAATATTTTATTCACCCAATATTTCAAGTTCAACTTACTTGTTCTCCGTTTGCAATAGCAGCAAGGCTGTAGTTCTTTGGCGTATATCATTGCTTGAAAATGCAAGTTGTATCTTGATCTGATGGACCTGATCCTCGATTTCGAAATCTCTTTGTAAAACACTCTCGCCGCTGAATTCAGCGCCCTTTTCTGAACAAGGAATATCACACGGTGAGAATTATCTGACAATTGAAAACGGGGTAAATAACAAACAATAAAGATTGCAAGTTCGGTTTACCGTCGGCGCAATTGTCGCCGAAATACGATGTCAATTCACAATTGCACGATGACTCCTGTCTCATGAAATCTTCTGTACATATACCTCCGTTTTTGCAGGGACCGGCGTCACATTTCATTTGACAATTCGCTAATAATCCTTTACTTCCTTCCTGGGATGCCTCATTCGCTAAACTTGGCAAGTCAACTAAATATTCCCCAATCATTAAACCCCTGAGACAGCCAACGTAGCCTTGTATCGCTCCGCCTTTCTTACCAACTCTTAATAAATTATCCGGATCAAATCCGCCGAGGTTCACCTACAATTCGATCGGTTTTTTTTATCGAGATCGGCCTGATATTTCGGAAACGATTCTACAACTCTTGTGACCTATCATCACAAAATTATCATACCTGAAAGTAGCTTGTTGGGGGTGCGGGTGGTCTTTGCGGTGCTAAAACCTCTTTTTCAGGATTTATCCATGGCTTATGAGAATATGAATCAAGGAGGAATGGAACTGCGTCCAAAGTAAAATTGGCCTCATTCACGTGAAGCGTTGTATTTTTTTCATTACGAACAATGGCTATTTGCACAGACTCGCCGGTACTTACGCCTGTTAAATTGAACAACGAACTTGAAATAATTTGAGAAAGAAAGAAGCACCATAGTGCTGAACCGGATCCATTCTCACCTGGATAATCCACCGTAATATTCCTGATCTCATTTCCAGAGTTGAAGAGATAAACGATGCTCGTTCCATTCGAGATATAAAGATGTAGGAAGTTGTTCAGGTGATCGTTGGCGTAAAGTAGTAACGAATTATTGTCGTAAGTTCGCAAATTGATCAATATATTTTCCACGAGCATGCTTTTCAGGAGGAGCTTCTCCTCGTCATCTTCACTACCGAAGTAATTCTTTTTCACCAACGCTTCGGGGGCAGTAAAAGTCAGAGCCCTGTTATTGATGTCTGAAATGGAATAGACAGAACAGTTTGGAATATTGGAAATATCTTGATTTTTACCGCGCTCATTATTTATACTTTCTATCATCGATCAACTCACTTGTTTCGCAGTAAGTCCCTAAGTGCGCCCATCGATTCTCACAAACGCATTCAAATTTGCTCCAAAGCTCGACGCATCGCGCACCATTTTGGCATTTATTTGGCTGACACGACGGTTTGCAATCTTTTATTATTTCAGAGAGATGGACAGACATGTAACTGTGTATATCGAGAATTTCACCGTTTACAACCAATCCTCGAAAACATCCGATCAGGCCTTGTCGCACGGAAGAAGTTTTCAAATGTTCTCTAAATAAAATGGAATAACACTTTTCTTCCGTAAAATAAATCACAATATCAATTTGCCGCGAGCTTACTTTATGACAAATAATTAAAAATCACCTACGCAGTTGCACCGCCGATGAACATCGAGCCTTCGAAAGGACCAAATTCTTCTTCCGAAAGTAGATCGACCATTTGATAATCGTCGTTGATCATGAACCTGACGTGATAGTCGTTGTAGTCGATCCAAATCTTCTGCCATTCACCGTTGTTCAATTTTCTCCTGCTTTTAATCTCCAATTCGCGAATAGTCCCGGTGTTTAATGTGAAATTGAATGTCAGAAGGTAGTCGGAAGTCAGGGCGACCATGAAAGACGGATAATTGCTTCTTATCGGCGGTTGATAAAGCAAGATTGCCTTCTCTCCTGTCGTTCGAAAACTGAATGCTATGTCGCCTTTACGCCATCCTGGTACCTCGATGTAAGATTGCGACGTTGTGAATGTCACCACATATTTTTGAGTGTCTACAAATTTTTTTTAACATTCGTTATTTTTCGCGGGAGAACTATTTGCACATTGAGGTAAACGTACTAGCGCTAGCACTTTACCTCATTGTGGTGTTCTCTAAGAATGGTTTAAAGGTGACTCACTCGTTTCAACACACTCCAAAGGCCCCAGAGTGATCCTGCCTTGTGCATCGTCTTCCAAATCTCTTTGCTGGAGGAAAACCATTCCCGTAATTCCGAGTGAATTTGGACTTTCGTAATATCCTTCGTCGGAGAGCCATTTGTCGGCGGAAACGTCGCAGTTACAGCTTAATTTCGGGTTCACGCAAGTTCTGTTCACTGTACAATAGATTGTGGAAATTAGGTCCACGATGTGTGGGGAAAAAAGCAAAATTCATCGATCGAATACGCAATTATGACTCAACTTACTTCCGCAAGGACATGAGCCACGGTTGACATTTCCGATGTAATCAACAGTCGTTCCCTTCGAGCCAAGAAACCAAGTGGCACTGTGAAGTTCAACCGGTGCCTTGTAGCAATCGTATTTCACGTATTGGCTACAGTAAAGGGAATGTGAGATCAATTCTTGGAGCATTTCAGCAGTGAAGTGTCGATATGTAATACTGAATGAAAAATCAGATTCCGTGATTGATCTGACGTCGACTTGCGACGGAAGATTGTGTTCGACTATCGTTTTCGTCGCATCTTCTATCGACTGAAATTCACACTTCACCGAGGCTGGGGGAAACCGGCCGTTACCATCGATGTCAATTTTGTACACATCGTCCTTCGTGTATCCCAATAGGGCCAATTCTTCACATGTTTTTCTGTACCTGGCTGAAATTTTGTCATTCACGATCAGATTCGCTAACTTTTTTCCTCATGTGGCCGTGTAAACGGAATAAAAAGATCAGAGATAACATTCTCACCGAAGTGGCAATTTTTCCCGAGGTAGCCCGTTGCTTCACAGTCACAAGTTATCCTGTCTTCTTTGACAGAACATTTACCACCGTGTTCGCAAGTGTTCGGTCTTTTGCAGGGATCGACGAACTGGCAATTGTCCAATGCAACTTCACCGACTACTCTTTCGGTATTTATTACATACCTTGGTTCTATTCGCTGATCATTTACTCTGATCTCTCTCATGCAGCCAACCAAACCTGTGAAATGAATGGATTGATAATATGGTTTCTATGATTTTATCAGTTTAGTATACTGCGAGCACGCACCCATGTTGCTCTTCCCGCTTCCAATGATCACTTTATTCCCCAGTTCAAATCTCATGGCGAGAAGTTTGTTCTGTCTATTTCGGTAGTCGACCTGGAGGCTCAATTCACCTTTCGTGTAATTCACTTCGACCGCGTGCCAGGACGTATTATGCGGCGGGAATTCAACTGAGATCAATTGAGTCACGTTTTTCGTTACATCGGGTACAAGTTCGAAGCGAATCTCTTCATTGACTAATCGAACCTTGAGTTGGGACGTTGGATTAATGCGATTCGGCGAATTGCATGGTTAATTCTTTGGCCATTTTTCGAATACTTCAATGCAGCGACTTACCTCCCAGTAACCGATAGCATTGTTGTTTTTAACATCGCTAGACGCGAGCACTGCCACAGGCTTCGAGCTTCTAAAATCGAAATTCAACTTCAGGGAATCGGATTTTTCGTTCGGCCACCAAATGTGGCTTCCTGCGAAGGGGTAAGTTATCGGGATTACTTCAACGTCGGCTTCGTAATATTCCGGCTCCAATACTCCGATGTAATGGACCATTGGATTGGATCGCTTCAATTCGTATATTATGGATTTGTCATTGAAAAAAACGTACTTCAACGATCCTGTGGACAAACAATTTTCGTATTTGAAGTTCGTTGAAGGATTCAAAGAACCGAACATTCTCCTCGATTTAAAAACACCACGGAAGTACATACCTGCAAAATTATTGTGAGAAATGAGTCCCTTTTTTTTATGAAGTTCAGGTCCGCCTCCGATATAAATTTCCGGATCAATAATCATGTTGTAATTTTCACCGGGGATTTCTAAAGTTTTAGATTCTTCGTTAAGACTCACGTGGACCGACGAACCGTTATGAAATATCGTTAATTTGTTCCAATAGTTCGACGTTATTTGGTCACCAAGGATCGTTTGTATCTTTGAATCATGACCGAAGTCAAGTTCGATGTGTAAAGACTTGTTCAATATTGATGCCGCCACGTAATGCGCCGTTCCTTCAATTTCTCCCGATGCATAGAACAATGCTGAATCGTCCCATCTAGTCTGGAATGAAAATTATTCATGCAATTTCACACCAATATCATCAACGATTCGCACTCTTCAATCACGCGAATGAGCTCCAGATCGCGGAGTACCTTGAACGCTAGACTAATTCGGTTTACAGACGAGTGTACACGATCCTTCCAGTCATATACTCTGAAGGAGACATAGGAGGATCCTCTGAGTGTGAGAATCGTCGCAGCTGTGAAAAAGAAGAAGAAAACGAGAGATATGACGATGGATTTTTTCACAGAGCAATATTGAGATAATTCATTTCTCTGCTTACTGTAAACGTCGCATCTTTCTCCCTCGTATTTCGTTCCGAAACAGTCGCAGGTCAAGCTGTTGTAATGATTAACACATTGGCTTCCAACGAAGCACAGATTCTCTCGTGTTCTGCACCTAAATTTCATGAATTCGGTAAATTAAACACCTTAATTGGAGAACAATGTATACTGTTAAGAAACGTAACATGCGTTTGTTCATCTTACTTATCCACGCAGCCCTCCTTCACGTTCTCATGTTTCGTTGCTATCAGGGGTCTAATGGGAAGCAAATTGCTCGCTGACTTTCCGGAGCTCAACACCATGTCTCTAATGCATCCGACGAATGATTCGATGATGTACTTCACGCCGTGGAGCCTCTCCTCAGAGCTCAGACCTACGGGGATGAGAAGAATTGCAATTGGATTTTGCCAAGACCAATTTTGAAGTTTCATTTTTACCTCCTATCAAAACCACCGAAGCAAGTTCTTCGGAAACTCCATAGTTCACTTCAGCCTCAAGGACTTCGAGGCTAGTTTCTTCCCTGGTTTCGTCAACTCTAGCGATTAACTTTGCTCCGTGAACATCAATCCTCACTAAGACACTGTGCCATTCGTCTCTATTCAATCCTTCGCCAACTGTAAGACTGGTTGACTTTTTTCCGAATACATGGACAACTTTGAGTTGACCCTTTTCGACGATTACATACAAAGCGTAAGGGTCTAATCCTTCCGGGCGATCCTTTACGCTGTGGTAGACTAGCAGACCGTGTGGAAGTTTGGTACGAAATTTGAATGATATTTCTCGACACAATCTGCAAGTTATTCATTTTCGCGTAATAAGCACTCATTTTCG
This sequence comes from Phymatocera aterrima, assembly GCA_963170745.1. Lineage (NCBI taxonomy): Eukaryota > Metazoa > Arthropoda > Insecta > Hymenoptera > Tenthredinidae > Phymatocera > Phymatocera aterrima. The sequence goes on from OY720671.1 coordinate 1,850,516, forward strand.
CGTCCGTATGTGTGTACATAAAATTTCCACAAGTTTTTATATCTACTGAGCGCTACACCGCCTCGAATTTTGTGCTTCGGGTGTCGAATTCAGGGGAGTAATTCGAGTCCCCGAATATACTAAACCGTTGAATCCGATTCAATCATTGGGAACTCGCGCAAGCTAATCCTCCGTGATCCTGACGGGCTTCCGTTTTATTTATATGATCGAAAATTCAGAAAGACATGTGGAAAATATTTCACAGCGGATGAAATGTAAACGAGAATCTCAATGGCTCTTACCTCAACTGAAACGTCTTGATTCCATTTCCGTCCAGTTGAATAAACGTGTTACTTTGCGCAAACATAAATGTCTTCTCGTGACCTGATTCCATGAAGGTTAGCTCCTGCCGTGAGAAAAACGCATGAAAATTCTTGCACAAAATCATACACGCATCTGGATTTTGGTCGATCAATTTTTGAAAATTTATATGTCTCATGGTCTTCGGAAAGACGTTGAAAAGTACTTCATAGGTGTTCGTAGGTGTGCTACGTGATCAGCTAACGGGCGCATTAAACACTCAAACAACAGTCTGAATCAAGACCGAAACATTTTTTAGATCTTTTGCGAACTTCACTCAACGTCGGAACAAAATCTTTTCTCCTTATTTCAAGAAGTAATCAGAGGATTATCGATCGCTGACAGTTTTCTAGTGAATGAATTCACGGTGCTTCAAACAGTTGGGATATTCGAAATATGTTTTTGGAAAAATCTTGCCTATAGAATGAGAACCCTCACCTTTCCTCTCTTATTCTTCGGTACCGGAGGCTTCGTAGGTTTCGGGGGCGTGAATGTTGGCGGTGGAGTTTTCTCCGTTGTCGATGGCGGGACTGTGGTTGTCGTGGTACTTGTCGTTACGAATACACTGCCCTTCGTCACCATGTAAGGGGGGAGCGTGTCTAATGAGGGAATAAAAGTTAGACCGAGGGAAACTGGCGATCCAGAGAAGGAAAGAAAACGTATGATCATTGCGCACTGGATATGACGATGATTCAGGAAACTTATTGATACTCACGGTCTGATCCTCCAACGCAGTAATAAAGACATTCGATTTCCGAATTGAATCTATTCTCGTTACCGAGGCACCCGCCGTAGACAAAGGTCCTGCATTTTCCCTGAGCCTTATTGAATGTCCACTTGTGAATATAGTGTTTACACGGCCCAGGCTCAGTTTTAACCAGGCACCGATCGGGTAACGTCCTTTTCGTGGTAGTAGCTTCACTGACCTCTATCACATCGGTTTCGATCGGGTCCGGTACGCTGGCCCTTATACTCGTTGAGAGGTTAACGATCATTAGGATCCCCAGGACACCTAGGACCCTCAGGTGCCGGAAGGACATTGTGCTTCATCCGCGGTATTTCGGGCGAATCGATTTCAGACGTGCTTGAAAAATCGCGATTAGTGTTTACGGAATCGATCGAGTGCAGGTTGATCATCGTGGTTATAAACCGCTGGGTAACGATTAAGGCGATCATGTGGGAGATTGGGAACAAAACTTTGTTGGGTTCAGACACTGGAACGTGCTTGGCGGTGATCGATTGTGAAGTACACTGTAAGGTATATGGGATCCACCATCCACAAAGGATTACCATCACGGGAAGTCGTAAATTGTGAAATATTACAGAAACGATTATGAATTCTCAAGGAGTAGGCAGGTATCTACCTGCACCTAAACGTTTGATGTTTATCTCTCTAGCTGCGGAGAGGGGTTCGATTCTTTCTTTCAACCCCTCGCCTTCTGTGCGCAGGTTGAATACTTTATATTCCAACCCGCGCGCGCGATCACGCGCCCGCATCGTTCATGACTTCCGGTTGCTGTGCCTTAAAATTCTCACCATTTCTTTCGTCCGAGAAGAAAATACCGCGGTTTCGGTTTACCTGCAGAGATTGCTGAACTACTGAAGTTTTCAACCGCCTATGCAGCGCGACTTTATGAGGCCGAGTAAAATTTGCGCTGCATTTGTCCGCGAGGAATATAGTGGAGAATCTAACTGCCAATTCCTGAAACTACCAGTGAAGGAAATAAGAGAAGAGGCTATAGCTCGGACCTTGGCCGGCAGTAGCCAACTTCATCATTGACATGACTAATTCAGCTTCCTGAAGCAATTGCGGTGTGCTCGTAGGACATAAGATACGATTAGAAAATTTTTACCGTAATGTGAACCTCACAGAGTGCCTCGAAACCTACGCTATTATCTTATTCTTATCTCGCGCCCTTGCACGTAATTTCAACATCTTCACCAGGTCTTTTTCGGACTGACATTCTCCTCGGTGATAAGATTCGAACATCAGTTATGGTCACGAGGATGTAGAGAAATGAGACACGAGAAGAAGACGAAAAAACCGAGTCATGGTTTGATCAACGGGAAGCAAAATTCCAGGATTTAATCATTTTACTTAAATAATTCTAGAAACTGACAATAAAATTAGAAGAACAGTGGTGGACGAGCAGCGTTTAAGGCGTCAATTGATGTCCACTTTGCAACACTCATCCGCGGAAGTGCGAGCGAAGTAGAACCAGTGTAATTCGTTTAGCAGACGCTCCTCTTTTGTCTTCTATATATTCCTATACATGCTATATGGCGCATATATACTTCTGACTTTCCGGATGACGAGTCAGTTAACGATTTCCGTTTTAAGAAGTCTGCTGCAGACGACCGAATATACCTACTGCGGAACCTATCTCAGCACTATACCCACTCCGACCTCCTCTCGCACTTCGAATTGGACTAAAGAATAATGTTTCGTGTATGTGTATATATATATATAACTTGCTCAGGAGAAGATCTTCCCGATGATAAAAAAAAAAAAAAAAATGACAGTGATCCTTAGCTACGAAGATATCGGCGACCCAATTCGCAATTCTCCATGCACCAATCTAATCTAAATCCGAGTTCATAGTTTTCTGAGGCACGCGACTGCATCAAGGTTATGTATCTACTGAACACTAAGCGGTACGCTTTCAATTGATGCGTCTTACAAAGTTTAACAAGTCAATGTACGTCACATCATGGTTGTTAGGTTGTGTAGCGTCTTTCGGAGTCATGCAAATTGTCTTTTGAATACAAACGGATCTCTTCCGACTCTGAACATCTGGCTCACCCACAATTCAATCATTCGGATCTAGACGGATGCGAGACTAGATCTGGTATAATTTAGCCCATTGAAGCACCAATTTTCTTTCCCGTTTCCAATTATTTTCGAATACAAAGTTACTAATAGGTCAGCCATTTTGGCTCAATGATTTGGAACTTCGAGTTGAAATCCCAGAAATTTGAAACCGTAGATCCAATGTGGCGGTACAAGATTGTAAATTATGAATTCCAGGTTTGAATGTAATTCGATTAACCAACATTTTTGGGGTCGTTACGAATTTGCAAGTTTTTATTCGGATTCAATAATACACAGGCCAAGTTTTCGGTCTTCGACTTCGCCATAGATTCTCTGCGAATAACTAATTTTCGGGAATTCTTGCTGCCATGTCGAGTCGACCACTGTGAATTTTTTCATTTTCATTCCTGCTATTGAAATGAAGATTTTTCCTTCTTATTCCAAAAATACGTTACGTCGTGGCAGTACCGTGCTTCGAAGGGCTCATATTACAGCCTACTACAATACTAGAATATATATTTCTCCACCTGGAGTAAACAATATCTCAGCTAATGCTCGATCGTTCCGTTTCTAACGTGCTGAAAAGACATCTCGACTGCAGATGACGAGGAAAATGAAAAGGAAAGAAAAAACGTAGCATGCAAGATTCGATACTGAATATAATATTGAAACGTGATCAATTACAACTGTAATAAAAACCCCGTTTACAACCAGTATAACACACAACACAATGTAGCGCTCGTTCCGTTCCCCCTAGCTTAGGCTTGTGACTGCACTATTGAGGAACTACGAGATAACGAGGTAAGAAAATTATGGACCGAACGAGAGAGCTAGTAGATCAAAGGAGGGAGAGTAGAGTAGCGAGAGAGCGAGAGAGCGAGAGGGATTAATCTTCTCTAACAAATCTCAGTACCTTTAGCGCCGTGGAACAGATCGGATCGCGGCGTTGCAAAAGCAGGATGTGACGTCAGCGCGCTTAGACAGTCACGGGATTGCGAAGGGGGGGAATAGGAGACAATCAATTGTCTTCTGCACTTACACGTAGAGAGCTAAAAGCCACTGTTATAAACGACATGTCAGAATTCATTCATTCTGCATGTGGTATATGTATTTGTTGGATGATCATCGGTCAAACCGTTGGCTCTTGCCTGTTACTGTTGCTGTTGCTGTTACTGTTGCTATTTGTTACTGTTACTACTTCTGCGCCATCCGTAGCACGGCGTCTACCCTACGACGGTGCGGTTGGGTGGTACCTACTACATTATCAATTCTCTCCGACGACGCGGCGCGCGGTACACACTGATCACAGCAGAACCTTACCACCACAATTACTGCCATAAGCGTACGAGGAGGCACAACGCAAAATGAACATTGATCATGTGCTGCTCTCGCGGTCCTTAGTAACTATAGTAAGCTGAGTGTGTAGGTACCGCAGCACCAGTCACCGCTCTCACTACACCGAGCAACTCGGTAACTCGTCATAGTTTATTGACTTTTATTGGAATCATTGTATTTTTGACGAGCGGGAGTCACAGCCGGAGCCGGCTAATTCGTTAATGTAATTTTTCCGCTGCGGTCACCACGCATGCAGTTCATCCTCCACCCTCATTCTTCGCTCTCTACAATCAATCCCTCTTTCATTGATTCTTTTGTACTCACAACCGATCGGCTATAGGGTCCCTGTTCCGAATGAAAATCTCCAAGAGTGCTTCGTACAGAATGAATCTGGACTGAGCACAATGATTCAATGACATGGTTTAACGCGGTGCGAGGCAATTACGAATGTGCAACGAAGCTCCGCGGTTTCATCATCGTCACCGTGAATCTATCTGTTGATCAATGGATCTATCGATTGTATAGTGTGTATGTACAAACTAGGCATGTATATAGTTACTTACGTTTCCGCTCTGTTATCCTAGTCCCGGCATCGGCTGATTGATTACTAATGCACTGTTCGCGGTATAGGTTAGTCGACGAATCAAGTTCCGCGGTTTTGTGTCGTATTACTACGAAAGAAGATGGAGCAGAAGAATAAATCAAATAATAAGAAATCAGCGGTAAGGAAGCTTCGCCTGACTGTTCTCGCGACGTTTACTATATAACTATAGCTAGTTCGTGATCACGTGTGCAAAAATAATGCACAAAACTGTAAACTGCAGTAGTGCAGAAGTTTTGATGTTACTCCCGGAAACCGTCACCACAACCGGACTCTCCAGTGATGGAAATGGTGAAAAATTCACTGAAGAATTTACGGAAGTACTCCAGATGAACCTCTTCGATGTTCTAGCTTACTGGTCGTACGTCGAGTGACGTTTGTGCACGAGGCTCCCGCGTTCACAGGGCTCCGAGACGCGGCGGCGGCATGCTTCATGCACGCCAACGACCAACAGACTGAATGACCGTCCTCCTCTTCATCTCCGTGCAGGCAAAAATGATGTATTCCTTTTAGCTGCTCCTGGGTTTGCTACTCGATGTTGCTACTCTCTCTCCCTCCCACTCTCTAATACTCAACTCCGCAACCTCGGATCGTTTATGCGGTTTGTGGCCATAGTCCAGTACGCTTGTCCTGAGGTACTCACCTATACCTATACTACTATTAATCCATCATAATCCGAGCATCCAGTACGCGAAGTCCCCTCATCGGGACTGGATGGATGTATGGATGCCCATGTGTGCCGACGTGAAGTTCCTTTACGGACGTATTTTACACTCGATGCATATTATGATAGCAATAAGGATCAGAAGCAACGGTGCTGATAATATCCCAATGAGTATTGTAGTATACCGAGAAACAATGATGATCGGATCTGATCAAGTCTAATCCATATCCAAATGTCATCCAGTCATGTCTGATCAGACAACAGATCTAATGTCGGCCCCGATCGGATTTGGTCAGATCTGAAATTGCGTGGTGCTATAAGATCTAGCCACATCTGATCAGAACTGATTTGTTTCTTATGTAATCGGATGCGACGAGACTCGATGTGATCCAGTAATTTTTTCCTGCCATGGTGCGTATGTACAATCTTGGTGGAATAGGTGCAGGAGGTTTCGTTTCACCACCGAACTATGTCACGAGTTGAGAACGTCGAGGAAAATCGATGAGATATATGTATATTTGCCGTCAGCAGGTCAAAGTTATATTTAGTATTGAGTTTAGTAGAAGAACGAAAGACAATGATAATAATAATAATGAAATCAATCGAACGGAATCCGCGTGTATTCTACTCGGGAATCAGGTATATCCGCCTTTTCGTGTGGCCGCGGGATTCTTGAATCCTGATTCCCGATTAAATTCTATCCAGATGAATTGAATTAAGGAGAGGAACTTCGTTGATCAATCGGAGTGCTATCGAACACTTACGACATTTAACAATGGGTAACAATGGGTAACAATGGCGGTTCCATGCGTCTTCAATAGCACTTTAAACGATCAGTCGAAATTGAAAATTGGAAGGTGAAGAAACATTCGAAAACCTGAGGCTACTATTGGATACATATGTATATATGTGTATGCACGGTTGTGAGGATTCAAAAAAATTAGTTGAAGCGAGCGACCGCTAATTAGTTTGAACTCATTAAGGATATTATGAGGAGCTTGTTATTACCGGCAATTAACGACTGTGGAGTTGGAAAAAAGTTCTTCTCTAAGACGTAAGATCGTTAGGAGACATTCGACTAATCGTCGCTAAAATGCTTGCTCCCCATATACCTATGATATATCTCTCCGCGTGAGCGTTGCAGGTCATGTCAAGATGATAAATAAGATCCATAATTATGACGAAAATCTGCGCGGACCAAATTCCACAATTGAAACTTGGACGAAGCCGCTCCGGAATCTCTGGAGTCGGAATTGTTTAAATATTAGATAAAAAAAAAAAAAAAACCAAAAAAAAATGTTTGAAAATGACCAGCCAAATTGTGAAATGTCTCTCAATTTCTCATAGCATCAGGCTAATCCAAATTCTGAACAGAACGAGATGGAAGAGAAAATCGTAAATAAATCGGTGTGAGATTCGCCGCAGGTCGAATATCGATCGGCAATTTGAAATTACGTGTAGATCCCGCGCTTACTGACTCATTAAGTCACCGTAGCCCGCAGTTGGTAACTTAACGAGTGAGTCACGGCACGGAACGGAACGGAACGTAACGGATCAGTTTACTCAACGCGGATAAGTTATCAGCCAGTCATAACACCTCGACTACATACCGTTCTAAGGCCGCGATCTAATGACCGCGATTTCGAAACTGATTAATCCTGATATCAATTGCAATTCGGTGGGCCGAATATCGCTGTGATTAATAAAACATTTTGTAAGTCTCTGATGCTATATATCACGCATCACGTGTGTATCGGAGCGATACTCCGCGCTGCCGAGCTCAAAGTAAATCTTCGTCGAAACTTCGACTACCCGACATTTTTTCGCATGTATATATACACGTATACTATAGAAATGCTTGGCTTGTTCCAAAGTTATATAAAATACTTTCCGCTATAGGTACAACAAGATTCGTACATTTCTTTCCTCCCGGAGAGAGATTTGAGAATTTCTATCCAAGGAGGCTGATCACGTCTACCTGTAATCGTGTATATGCGAAAGTACCGAGTAATAAATATATACCCAATTGAAAGTGTCTGCGCAATTGCGAGATGATGACCTTGACATTTTGTACAGCCCGATGCAGAGGTAGACTATACGGATAAATATGTGTAAGATATGTACAGTAATATGACGTAGGCCAGTCGTTGCTGGCCAGAGTCCTGCACGGGGTCGCGAATCGCATTATAAGGCTACACCACGACGATGATGAATGAAAAAAACAGGATTTGGTAATCCGATGGTGTTCCGATCCTTCGATACAGTTGTCAGAAATAAACGCTGCATCGAGTCCCAATTCATTCTGCTTTGATCTATCTCCGTTTCACCTTTTTCCGTAAATTTGTGATCGGGGGAACGCGAATCAACATCATGGTGACTTTACACCCGGAACCGAAACCCGGGCTGTATAGTTTCAATCACAAAGCTGCGTTTTCTCTCGGCGTATAATAATACTCACACTTACTCTTCTGGCCTCTACCTCCGCATTCTCTTACTCCTCCTCCTCCTCCTCCTCTTTATTTCATCGTAAAGGTGTAAGGCGAGGCGCAAGTGAAACTGTATCGGGTATAAGGCCTGGTCGTCGTGGCACGGCCCACATAGAAAGTACCTACCCGAGTAACAGTCGGATTGCTGGGCACTAATTCAATGCGCAACGTACGAGCCGTTTCGGAGTTTTGCTGCGGATAGTTCGTAGCCGGGCCAGGCCTCTGCGATTATAACCGCGCCGCGCGCGGAGAAATCTTATCACTCCAGCAGACTTTTATCTGCGGATGGACGAAACCGGGGGACGCACTTCTCCTTCGCTTTTCTCCCATCTTTATACAGCCCCGTGGCTTTCCTTGGCTAATAAACGAATTAGCAGAAGCTTATGATTCTTTTCACGATATATACCTGCAGGGCAATGATCATCTCTGACTCAAAGTCGCATGCATACGTATACACCATTCGCCCAGATTGCTGATTCCGTTATTTTACGTCACCTATATATATACACCTACACACAGCCGCAATCTGCGTTAGCCAGCTCGCTAGGTAGATGGGTATAATTCTTCATGGCTTATCTGACAGCCGAAGAGATTCATGTTCTTATGAATGGTTATTTTATTGATTATATATGCATATTAGGTTTCGTTGTTTCAATTCGTTATCGATCGCATCTTCTCGCGTTCGTATCGTATCATTCCCAATTTCATCTCAACTCGCAGGATACCTATACCGTATGAGAAAAATATCGTCGCGCGAGGTACGGTACGCCACTCATATCGTACTGTGATGATGAACCGAACGTTTCCATCGTTTCGCAACGTTGATATACAAATACAATTTAATGCGAGCACTTTCCCCATTTCTTTTAGACCAGCAATCGCCGTTTATCCAGCATACTCGCATCCTTGCACGTATTATACTTATAGGGCGAAAATACTCGAGGTAAAATAATAGCGGTCGCGCGGTCTAGTTTTATGTGAAATGAATTGTGAAACTACATACATAGTATATCCATCGCACAACGACACCCGAAGTTTTCTTTCTCCGTTTCCTTTCCGATCCTTTCTTTCTAGTTATAGGTATATATGACAGTTTGCTTCTCCTTTGCGTCACTTTTTCGACAGTACGATGCGTATACCGTACGAAAGCCGTGCGTTCGTCCGAGCAGAAGAATAGCAGAAGAATTGAAAATTGAAAAACGAAAGAAATAATTTGTGTAACAACCTTTAGTTCGATGGGGGCATTGTCGGCTATTGTTACAGCTGAAATAAGGAAAATATGGAGAGAGAAAGAGAGAAAGAGCGAGAAAGGGAAGGGAAAGGAAGGGAAGGGAAGGAACGGCACCACGCGATGGACCACAGGCAGCAGAAGAAGACGAAGATTGGTTGTGTAGCCGTGTAGGTATAGGCGTAAGACAGAAACACAAACGTAAACTATAACCCAACAGCTACGGCGAGTGATCGGTGGACTGGTTGCGATCCCCGACTCCCAAAGCGGACGCGAGCCTCTCTCTTCGCGCACTTCGCGATCTACGTTCGTCCGAGTTGGATCAGACACGGTCGTTTGTTATAACATACCTACCCACATCGCGATATGTAGGCGGTACCAGCAGCCAAAAAGATCCTATTTCCTAGTCATATATATGTATGAAGTGAATAACCAAAAAATAGAGAGAGAAAGAATACAGGGAAAATAGTTAAATTTGTATATTTCTAATAGTGTGAAGAGAATCTAATAAAGAATAGAAGAGAAGAGGATTCGGAAGAATTTTACTCATTACGAACGAGAAGCAGAGGTACAGTGATATTATAAAAAGTAAATCCAGTGGATCCCGAGGATCGTTGTGAATATAGGTATATATATATATATATATATATATATACACATCTCCGACATCAGTGAACGCTTGTTATTGTTTACGGTGTTCATTCATTTAGTTCACAATATACACATATTTGTCGGATTGTTTATATCCCGTGTGTTTGTGAAGTGCGCTGTTCCGGATACACCGCATCTCTCTTGGATGGATACCAGAACGAGGTAAGCCGAAAATTGCCCCGATCTATAAAATTCGATCGAATCCGATATTCGTCTAGGAAATATTCTCAGGCTATAGATCGTTCACTTTTTCTACTTTTTTCCCCAATTTCTCTCCTTTCTTGTTGAGGATAAAACAACGTTACGTAAAATCAATTTATCTGTAAGCTATCGGCGTGTACCATGACCGAGTGCACCCTATCGTGGTCGAACTGCAGGTGTAGTCACCGCATGCGATCCATTAATCGAGCTAGGGCCCGGACTTCTTTCTCGTTCCTTCATCCGCTGTTATTCTCCCATTTTTCATTATTTCATCACGGTTCACTCCTACGGGCCAACATACACCGGGACGGAGAAATGTCTATAGTGCGAATGAATGATCGAAATTGACCGACGAAAGACACCAGAGAGAGAGAGAGAGAGAGAGAGAGAGAGAGAGAGAGAGAGAGAGAGAGAGAGAGAGAGAGAGACAGAGACAGATTTTTCTTTCGTAATTCTTACACAGAAATGGGGCCACGGGCTACGTCATGGCCGATTAACGCTCGAATGCTAAAATTTGAATCCTGTCCGCGGCAGCACTAGCCCACACGTATGTAGGTACTAACAGCAGCTGTCGATGTTTTCGCTGATGGTACGAAATTCCCCCAGAGAGAAAGAAATTTAAGGCTATCACCGCGATGGCCACACAATTTTTACTCTTCGTAATAAATTCGGGCTTGCTCTGGACGAGCTACGGTTCCATCGTCTTTATGATTGCGGAGTCGATATTTCGATCACCGCGAAATCGTGAGGAATCTAAATGCAAAGAGGAACTAAGGGACCTTCGTAGAAGTCGACACGTTCTCGCCGATGTATATAGCTCAATTTTAGAGAAATGCAACGGCATATTAGCTGTAGATACCCGGTTCCCTTCTCAGCTGCTTCTTGGCAACTTGGAATAACGTAATTTAACCCGACTAAACCCAGCATGACGTTACTTGACGTATAACGTAATTTTGCTTCTCTCGATGGAAAAGAACATCTCACCCCTCTCCTCGATCCTCGATCCTATCTCTGGACTAACTGTTCCTCTCCTCTGCAGAACTAGCGTCAGGTATAATTTGAACCAACTGCTACCAAAACGCGCCTGTACAGCAACAGTTGCAGAATGGTGATAAATTAGAGGATAAACCATTACGTACGGTACCGAACCGATTGAGTCCCGGATTACCATTTGATTTCATTTATAATTAACCAACTACTTCTGTACCGAGTCGGTATCGCACATTATCATATCTCAAAGCTCTTCACACTGGAGTGGCTAGAATCGAGGTATCGCACATTTTATTGTAACTATAGAAAAAGGTGATTAGATTAGTTTGTGGTCGAGGAGGAAGCAGACGTGAAGAAAAAATGAATACAACGATCTCGAGGTGCATGGGATATACCGTCCTCCTGGAAACAGTTGACCGCTGGCGAAACCGGAAGTGGTGGCAGATCGAAAAGCGTAACATAATACGATATAGTATAGCATAATATATTACAATATAATTGTGATAGTAATTGAACGTAGTAGTGTCGTATACTATGCGAGGAACTGTATGCATAGAATAATAATGATCAACCCCGGTACTCGACAAACATATGTCGTCTTGGAACTGGGACTCGAATATGGTATATAGCGGCGTATTTGTTATTATATTGTATTATTTTATATTATATGGAGAGATTGTACATCGGACGATAATATTTCATCGTATTTGTCACGGTTTATTGCAATAAAGAGCAGTCCGGTGAATTGGTCGGAGCTGCAAAGGCGATGGCGATGGCGATGGCGATGGAAGAGTTTACTAGGACGGAACGGTTGAGGTGGCTCTTAATCGATTCTGTGGAATGAATTCTCTTAAGTTTTACGATCGACACTGGGTACCTATACATTTTCCAATTTCTTACTAACCGTAAATTCTCGGCGCCCGCGTCCGCGCCCCTACCCCGCCATATTTATTTGCATCTTTTGTGAACTTATAGCGAAGACTGCAAATAGGCCGCAAGTCATTTTATTTCACGATGCACACTGCAATATCCATCCGCTCTGATCACATCTGAATATTAGTGCTATTCCTGTATCCGGGACAACGATGTGTCTGCATATATATGTGCGTTAGCAATGTTATCGTACGGTAAAACCCGGCATTACCACAATAAGACTTGATAGGCAATGAGAACCACTGTTGCCATCCGGATGAGTTTTATCTTTCCAAGTAAAAGCTGAGAAAGGTTTACGATATCATCGATAACTATCCAGAAAAGGTGCCACACCCTCGACACAATTTTTATCTCCAACTTCACCGCGCTACCCCGTCATCTCGTTGATTTTTTAGAATCAGAGCAGGGGACGGTGTGGAGATATGATTACAACTAGCGTAAGTGCGGCTCGAGAAAATAATACAGAACGAAGAATCTTGTTAAAATTCTGTTCTATCGCGTAGAGTGAACCTCATTGCCATTCGCATTCATCGGTTTTACGGTATATGCTACGTTAGATATCCTAACCTATATATTGGAATTTATTACCCTCGCGAGCGTCGTCCATGTTGACTTCCGACGCGCCACCTCGCGGCGGGTGAGATAACAAACGGTTGGTTCGAAGTTTCGGTTTCATCGAAAGCACAACATGAAGATATCACGTGCACACAACATCCTGCTCTCTGTACGCGGTGACCCAATTCCCATAAATTCAGTCGCGATAAATTGCTTTCTTCTTATCAATGGGCCGGAAAACCGCGAGGGATGGGGAACCGGGAAATTCGATCTTATCGATACCAGATACTAATTCACATGTAGATCCGCTCGCGAAGGTCACTCTCATACGAGCCAGTTCGTTCGCCCTTCACCCAAGAGTTTGGATACTGAAGTAGGGGAGCCTGCAGCTTGAACCAGCCAGCCTACTTTCGAAATAGGAAACTCGATAAAACTATCCAGTATATAGTATACATATAGTACGATAGTAATAGTGTCTCGAGTTGTTCATCGCGAGAGCGTTACATTAAGATACTCCAAGTCCCGAGCGCGGGTATGGAATTACATTCACGCACAATATTTCTCCTGTGTCATTAACATGAGCTGTGAAGAAGATGACCGCCTCGTTGGTCCTCGCCGCTTAACTCTCATATTACCTGATGCATGCATGGGCGACTAGCGAGGGTGCTGCTTACCGGCTATTCTCTTAGCGCAGAACTCCTCCGTTTAAGCAAGTCTACCGGGTCTACCAAAAAAGATATGAGAGTCCTTAGCCGCGGTCTGACGGCTACAAATCGTTCGCTATACCTACATATACTTTACTCGAGCTGCTTTCTCTGCGTCGTCAACTTGCGGGTACCTCCGCGTTCAATAAGACGTCGTATCTGTTTTATATTTTCCTTGCTTGTATACTCACTCGCTCGCTTACTTACTTACTTACTTACCTCGATACTGCCGCCACCTGCGCCTAGTACCTATCAATACGATTCAACTTTCCCGATATAACGGAGGAGAAAAACTTGCAGATGCTAATCTTTGCTTCAACATTCTGAAACGGTCACGTAAGAATATCTGCCGCGTCTGCGTATAACTGTAATTCAAACTTCAACTCGCGGGCACGATGTATTCGGCCGGTAGAAAATAATTCACGACAACTCATTCCAATTATCGATTTACTTGATTTTTTACGCTCATATACTTTTATCGAGGGTAGTAGGAGAGCCCGTTATCCCACAGGCTGACCATATGCGAGTTACAATTCTGTTGTTCGATGCGGATGAATCTTGTTTACCTTGACGCGTACGAGGCAACCGCATATTGAATTTAAGTATTTTTGAAAAATAATGCATACAGTTTTATTCGAGTGTCTTTTCATGAAGAAGAGGCTTTTGTTGTCGCCTACCGGCAACCAGTGCGAGCAAGGTGACTCCGAATAAAGGAAATAACGATAAACAAAAAATCTACGCACGCGAAGTTGCCGTTTCAACAAAACAATTTACAAACTCATGTTTTATCTTTCTGCGATGTTGGGGGATTTGCGGATTTGCTTCGTATTAACTGTGCCTTGAAATTATTTCCCAATTTTTTTCCGGACAATGGCAAAAGAGAGAGAGAGAGAGAGAGTGAGAGAGAGAGAGTGAGAGAGTGAGTGAGAAAATTATTGTTCCTCCACGCTACGCACAGTTATAGCCTCGGTGAAAACAAATGAATTTCCGAAATTGGAAACACTGGTGTGAATGCAGATCACGCGCGGGACGCGCTTTGCTTGAAAAATCTGATCTCTTTCTCGCACGCAAGACGAGATTCCGCTTCATTGCTGTTTTCGATCTGACCCCTTTAGCTATTGTTATTATTGCATTGCCTTGAGGCTCGGCAGCTGCAGGAAAACTTCAGTGATGGTATATGGTTTGTTAACTCTGCAGTAACTACAATCGAGATATCAACTGACTGAAACGCGGAGTTCGTTCCACAAGGAGAATTTTCATCGCGACGTGTAGCAATGATTTTGATTTTGATTACCGTTGTTATTTCGTTCCTTTCTTTCTGGCTCTGTTTCTTCTCCGACTTTTCTGTATATCCCACGCGAGTATAGATTTTACACGGGGAACCGCAAGCTCCTAGGGTATCAATATGGACTAACTTCGACAACGATCGTATATCAGGTATACCTATATACTTATAGCTTCTCCTATACCGATCTTCGTTCTCGCATACTGTAGCACGTATGACATTTCCGCATATGAATATACGCCGTGGACGTTCTCGTGAAACAGGAGAGCCTCTGCGGTCTCGCTACATCCTTTTGAAGTGACAATTTCAACTCGCTTTTCAGCTCTCACGTTATTCTCTCTACTTCTGTTACTGCGTTAGTTATATTGCAGGATTTCACCTCTGATCTGGATCCTCCGCGTCGGCTTTTCAATCGACAGTTTAAGTTGAATTCTTCTCTTTCATCCCGCGCTTCAAGTTCAAACGATCATTCTGTACACCAGAGTAATTACAGGCAGCTACTCACGAAGTTCACTTTATATCCTGTACAATTATAAGAATGAGCGGCGAGTGTGGTATACAATAATGAGGGGGCTGCGCTGAAACTCTCGAATCTCAACAATTTAAATCAAATTTGTTTACTTTCTATGAAGAAACAATCGGTGAACGAAATACACAGGCATGATGAAAAAAAATACATGTATGTACAACATACATAGCTGTGTCGTACTGCGTGGGCGTAGTATACGATGCTTTCTCAATTGTCTTTTCAGTTCTCATGCTCTCAACGCGCGAGCACAAGCCTCACATTGGGCTCACGTTATCTTGGTATGGTGCATAGTACGTATACGCGGGGATAAATATCACGGCCACCAAGGCGTACGTACACGAATATATGTACCCATGAGTAGCTAGTTTTACACATCCATATACAATGGTTTAGTAGCAACTTACATACCTACTGCAACGTATCAAGCCAACCTCCACCCGTTGAGGTTCTTCGGTCAGCGAAAGTCTTCTTCAACTTAACTCGCAAATTGCAGAATACATGAAGCGGATGCCTAATTGCCAGCTCCGAAACTCACTTTTCTCTAGAGCGGAAATAGCACCCCTCATTTCAGACAATGCCCGTACACGCACATTCATATTCAGTGAAATTTTTGGGGGACTTTGACTTTTTCTGCTACGTATGCAGGTTTGTTTGTATGTATCACGTGCATACATACCTAGGCCACCAGACCTTCTGCCGCGCACCGTACGTTACTCAGGCCACTCCTCCGTCTGTCCTGAATACCGTGTAATGATTGCCATCATCATCGTCATCGTACAAACCGTGAAACGAACCGATTAATAGACTTTCCCGAAAACGTTGTACGCGATTATCCGGACTAAATAACAATGGATACCACGATGAGACTCGAGGGGCTTCTCACCTCAATTTTGGGTGTATACAAGTCACTTCCGACTGCCAAAGGCTTCCAAGGACTTCTGGTGACGTACATAGACTTCAAAAGACTACCATAAACTTGAAAAAAAAATCGAGGAGAATGCCAGAAACTGCGAAATAATTCCAGAGAATTTCAAAAACTTTCGCGAGGCATTCTTCGACTTCCAGTTGACCTCCAGAGATTTTTAGCGCCTTCCAAGACTTCCAAGGACTTCCAAAGAATTCTCGAGAATTTCAAAGACTTCCGAAAAATTCTAGAGAACTTCATGAACTTCCACGACTTCCGGATATTTTTTAGTGACTTCCAGGAGTGCCGAAGTTTACAAAGAATTCCAGAGACTTCCCGAGTGCGCAGCTCCTAGATGAGATTACTTTCTGAGGTGACGGTAGAGCGACATGAGGAAAATGGGGATCCCTCTTTTCCACGATATGGATAATGGAGATTGAAATTTTCGGTGAAATATGTAACTTCATTGACGTAGGCAAGATACCTCAACTCACGACAGCGAGAGACGACGAGGAAGCGACATTTTAAACTTTGCTGGGATTGAATTGGCGTAGACGTTTGCGGAATGAGTTAGTTGGCAGTATACCTAGAGCGAGCGAAAGATGAGAGACAGGCTTGGAAAGCCGCGTGTGCATTCGAGTCTGAGCAAATGTATCGGGTGTAGGTATATTATAGTGTTTACGCAATCTGGAACCCAGTAACCTTTTGTCTCGTGACGTAGCTGTAGCCACCTTCGCGACTCTCATTCTACAACGTGGCCTGTATTAATGCCCTGCAGTGGTTGTCTCCCGACTTACCTCACCGTTTCAAAAGAGGTATAAGCTAAGGTCACTTGTCCAGAAGGCGAGATTGCGACTGGCGCCAACCTTCCACATAGCTGCAAACTACTCGAAGACTAGGTGTCAATTTGGTTTCGCTTATCTAGGTGGTGACACATCGGAGTTCATTGAACTCTGAGAGTGATTGAAATATTGAAAAATGATAGTATAGTTGCACCGCGCCGAGCATATTGCGGATAAATTTATCTCAAATCCGTTATATTATGGGCTGATGAACAAAGCGAATGAGTTCGGTCGCGATTCGTTGTTCCATTTGAAAATAACCGAAACGTACCTACGTTCGTGAGGTCTGTGAGGTTCGTGAGTGAGTCCAACCTGGCAAATCGTTTGGGATTCAAGGCAGACCGCCTTCAACCGTTAGCCGATCGACGAGTCTCAACTTGAGAGGATCCGATCTTGGATCAATGCCGGTTTTGTAGGTATATATACCTATAATACGGCAGCTATAGTAGAGCTCCGTTCGGTTGGGTATCGCTGTACGGTTACGCCACTAACTGCTAAGTGTGTCAATAGGAAAACAAACAGTCGAATTCACAAGTGAACCCATGACTAATCCGCCATGCCACGCCGATCGTCCAATGTGTTACGGATAAAGGAATTGAACCCGACCGGGCAAAACGTACTCCAATTTGTTCTCTTCTTCATGGTGATTTTTTCTCGTTTTTTTATTCTTTCCACACAGTTATTAACGGGCGTTCGGCAGGCATACGCTAACTTCCGCATGGACATACAGGGCCACATCCGCCGCGGAGCCAGCTATCCATATTTTAGGAGGAACAGAAAAACATCTGTCTTGACATTATAATTCAATGATAGCTGCGGCAGGTCTCTCCTGCACGGGTTCGACGACTGTCGGATGAACCTTGCGACGAGACGCGTTCGTATCCGTATATGCATTGTGTGGGCCCCGAGCACCTGGGAACGGCGAAGCTGCAGTGAAGTAGAGAGAAAGAGAAAAATGAAAGGAGAAACAAGAAAAAAGAAATGAACATACAGAGAGAGGCGCAGCACCAAAAGTGGCCGTTTGTCTCGGTTCCACCAAAAACAACTTTCGAGTTCTTACATGCATCGAGTGCCTATATGCTACGTGCATGTTACATGTATATATGCGTATACGTGTCTCTTATTCTGATGGCTTCTCGACTTGTACACCTGCGGTGCACAACGTGCAACAGCGCGGGCTCATGATTCTTGTTATTAGTAAAATTTCTGTAAAGTTAAAACAAGATGGCCTCCATCTCGCCATCCGCATCGCACCGTCTCGACCTCCCATCTCTTTTTCCTGAATTGACGAATAGCTGTATCGCAGAGCGCGTTGTATAGTCGTAGCTATTCAAAGATGCATAACGTGATGTAATAATTATTCTTATTCTTCTCGAACTGCAGGCGTCTGTGTCTGTGCCGCGCAGGTACGCGCAGGCTTCTATTCCCATACACTTGCAGTACCTGGACACTCTTCTCGTAAACTATAACTGCATCATAGCTCAATGAACTCGCTTCACAAGTTGATGTAGTCTACTACTGACGAGTGACGACACGTGCATTATATTGCACGACTTTACGATACCTACATGCCTATATTCCATATTTACATTCTCTCTCGATGTTACAATTCAGTATTCGTTTGTCGAATCGATTTGTTCAAGTGTTGAACAGCTCACGTTCAATGGCTCGTTGATATATCATACACATACGCTCTGCACTTATGTATGTGCTATAAAGAATATTGCTGAATGTCTGTAGACGCCCGACGCCAACAAATGCCTGTTCAACAACTACCTGTAGATTAGAATATGAAACAACATACTTTCTTCTTCCATCCCAACGTTAATGAATAGTCGGCAGACTTCGGGCTCCATGCAGAGCTGTAGCCTGATAATCTAGTGAAAAAAAGAAAAGAAGAAGAAAACAATGTAAAGTTGCTCGAAGAATGAGAATGGGGGGGGGGGGGGGGGGGGGCGCCAAGACGGAAGTTACAATGGGCGGGAGTAGGGAGTGAAGCAATGAGAGAAAGGGAAGAAAATACTTGCGTCAAGAATTTATGTATCCTCGGGTCAATATAACTATAATAGTAATATTGCGCTCTTCGGATGCGCAAGGTGAGTTATCCGATACTACGATTCTGATCTCCTGCGGATATATCGCTCTTTTCAAATTATTGCGTGAAATTATACCGTTGGAATTTATACCTAGTTGCCGAATATTTTGCCGGTTTTTCGTGCCGAATGGATTGATCCTTGGTAGACATGAGTGTTCACCGCGGGCGCAGGATATTGTCGACGAAATTCATACGATATACATATCTGTTATTTTACCGTTCAGCTTCTCCATGCACGTCAGGAATCTGTTATTGTACACCACATTATCCTCGGAGAAGGTTTTACCTTACGGTGTTATATATGAATATGCGCTCGCCGCATGCATAGCTGATTCAAACATATGATCTCCACTTCGTTGAATTCTTCTTCTACTTCTTCTTCCTCTGCTCTCAGGAAGCGTACGAAGTTGTTTTTTTTTTGCCATTCTCATTTCTGATTTCTTTCAATTTGTCAGCAAAAGTTCGTTCCAATAGCCAGTTGAATCCGAACCGGTCGTTCGCAATTTTCAAGTTTTTCTCTTTCGGTGTTTTTCCTTTTTTTATTTTTGTTACGTCAACTTTTCTTTGCTCGAACGTAGCGAATTCCGGAGTACTGTACATATACGAGTAGTATACAGCTCACACAGCTGCAGTACGGTCAGTTGACGAACTGCAGCAGATAAGCGTAATGTGCATATATACCTAACTACATCCTGGCTCTTGGAGTGGCCATCACTCGCATGCGGTGTAATTATCTTGCCACATGGATAAATCCTGCATTACGCTTATCCTGACGCTCGAATAATTTTATTTGTTCACTTCTGAGCTCCCGCAGGATCGTGTGATCCCTTCAGCGGGTCGGTATATCATATCGTCAAATCGGCATTATGATATTTAATTATTAACCATTGCTACACATAGAAGCAGAGTTTGGTCAAATATCCTTGGCGCTATAAACTGTGAAGGTCTCTTTCACACATTCACTTATACTAATTAGACCCTCACGCCACACGCAATCGGCCATACCGCAAAATATATGTTCCTCATATAAAATGATCCGCAATAATCTTCTCTCGTTGGCCGAAATGATTGACATTATCATTATTATTATTATTATTATTATTATTATTATTATGTCCTTGAAAAATATTATAACGATTAGGAAGAAAGAGAGAGATCTTCACTCGAAGCCACCCATTTATTTATATTTATTATTGTCGTACGATTCCCGGCCGGTGCGGCCGCAGTTTATACGTTTGGCGTCAACATTCAAGCCTGCACTTTCATATGGGCACCAAGGAAAGCAGTCTAACTACTGCTTCGTGGGCGGAACTTTGTACGGTTTACCATACAGTATATTATACTCGTATACTCTACTATATAGGTGTGTATACGTATATATACTATACTCCGTATACTCTTGAATGCATGAAGAAAACTAACCGTTACCTTCTGAGGATGCGAAACCTCTTTATCTCTCGCCATGCCAGGGGTCGTCGCCGCGGCGCCCGTCTCATTACGATAGGAATATGCTTCTTACTCTTCGGAGGTCAACGGTTCGTGCTACCGATTCGCTCTGGCCGATTTTTCTAGTTTCTCTTTTAACTCTCCCATTACATGGCTATAACGCGGCCCATGGAGGGGGGCAATTCGACCTGCGATTAGTACCTGCCTTCCCATTCGCACGAATAATTCTTGAGGGGAATTTGGAGTCCCCAATGGCAATCTAACCTAGCTAACATAGGGAATATTAATTTTCCATCAAATCCGATCAGTGTTTTGATGAAGTGAAATACTTAACCACTTTCTGCCATCATGCTCAACGAAGTCTCAAAGTTTTATTAGAATCGATCGAGTCGTTTGCCAAAATCTGCGATTCTCGTTTTCGAAACGGTTTATGTATTTCGGGAATTCGGAGTCGCTGTCTCGAATGTACAGACACCGTTTGGAAAACGAGAATCGTAGATTTGGGCAAACGACTCGATTGATTTTGATGAAATTTTGGGAAATTACTTGAGCATAATGGGCAAAAGTGCAGGCTAAGTATTTCACTTTTTCAAAACGTTGATCGGATCCGATGTCAAACGGATATTCCCTGTGTTAGATAGCTAGGTTAGATTGCCCAGCGGTAACTCCAAATTCCCCTTGAGAATCTAGTTATACTTCGATCAACATTTTTCTTCGTAGGATACGCGTACATATCTATGCATGTACACTCCTGTGCCCTTCATCCGCAGATTTATTGAAGAAGGATCTCAGTAATTGTAGTCGAAACTTCCGATCAGTTCTCTGCACTTTTGTTGTCGAGTAGAGACACCCGCAACACCATGGGCAGAATCCTGAAAAGGGATCCTTATAGCAGTCAACCACTGAACAGCCTTGAGATGTTTTGCATCTTTTTTTATCCTGTTCTCCGCCACTTGCAAATTGCGAAATAGCTGTAGGCACATCGTATAGTGTCGTAGTGTTTTTGTGTGAGATGCGCATCGAAGATTATCACAGACCGCAAAAACTGTTGCAGACAATTGTTCATACGTATATTGCAGAGGCACAAGTACAGGCATAGGAAACGGTTTTATTCTATATATATATAATACAGATTTTCATCGCTGGCTATACCTACGATACCGCCTGTATGGATTCATCCGAGAAACTTAACCGCGTAAAAAATTCTCCTTCATTGCGTCACGTAATGACAAATTGCTCGTTTGATATGATACCGCGCGTAATACAATGCCTATAAAAGCGAACTTCCTCTGTCTGATAGAGTTCTTGGATATCGAGGTTATCAGTGTTCGATTGTCTTCCTCATCTCCAATTGTGTATTTTTATTCCCGCTCTCTCTTTCTGTTTTGTTTGTTTGTACTGCTCGGAGTTTAACCGTGCGGATCATGGAAATGCTGTATTCGTTTAACTTCTACTGTCTAGTAGGTAATGTGTGATACATCGCATGAAAGATTCTCAGAACGATTGATCAAACTATTGCGTTGCTATACGAAGATTCGCGGCAGCGAATCGCCGCCAATTTCATACGCTATACATATATACGAGTACGGAGATCTAGGTATCCGCGGACTCGATGGTTTTTATTGCACGACTCTAAACCGGTACTTTGATCCTTTGAACAATTCTTTCTCCGTTCCTCTCCCCGTTACAGTTAATTGTCTGTGCATGTATTTCAGTCTCCTGAAACGCGTGCGCGCCTGCTTCTGCAGCGGATAAAGTTGTAACGATTTTAAATTTAACTACCGCGCACTGACCTAGGCTTCAATTTCAAGATATCGCAAAGCTTGGGTGCTCGCCCGGTGATCGTGGGCTGCTGCAGTACTTTGCAACTGTATGAAAGTGATCGGTGCCAGGTAGAAGTGGGTCAAGTGGGTCAGACCGAGGCTGAAGCGGGCCCTGGGGCCCCAAGAGTTTCATTTTTTACCCTCCGTTGAAAGTTGATGTTACGAATGCGTCTCCGCAAGTCCTTTAACTTAAGACAAAACTTTGCGTTCACGCATTGACTCCTTCTCCAATTCGTCTCTCCGCTCGCTATGCGTATCGTTTGCGTACTTTGCATACCGGTGCGTATCGTTCTCCGTCGCCCCCCCCCCCCCCCCCCCCCCCCGACGAGAATTCGAATCCACCGTTCGCACTTGACATGATTTCAATGAAATGGAGAGCCGATTCTGATCCTCCAATTCCGATTCACCGAAAGATAAGAAAAATGAGCCCGCGTCGCGTCGTCGAGTAGATCAGGTACTCCGGGTGGTCAGTATAACGAGACGCCTTCCAACATGGAAGAAAGAAGAAGAAAAAAAAAGAGACAGAAACAATGTCTTGAAACACGTATCGCGGAGCTGCGTGACACTCGCTCACAATTAGTTAGTATTCTATGAGCTGCAGTACGTGATTGAATAATTAAAACGATCAACTCACGATATACGAGCTTAGGCGGAAGCTAGCTGTAACTCGTGTAGATGTATTATTTTACTTGCGGAATCAGCCTATATCACGTCGAGACGTTGTTGGGACACCTATTTACGAATTCTGCTGCTATTCAAATTTGGCTTTTACTTTGTATCGCGGTATAGATATACGCATCGTCCGGTCGACGACGATAAATCTCGAACGGTAAGAGTTTGGTGTTGAAAATCAAACGGTGGGGATTCCTGCGGGGAAAATGATCGACATTGGACCGATCGTGGGTCCGAAGGCGCAGTTTAAGGAGGATTGAATGAAAATCGTTTCGTATTTCGTTGTTACCACATCGAAGTGTACTTCACGTGAAGGTCCTTGCCCCATATTTTGATAATAGAAAGAAAAAGCAAAAAAGGTGAAATGTAATGCGAATTCTGGAATGAAGCTGCTTGTTTTCGTCTCCACGGATTGCGTTAGTATGTATAATATACGCACGCGTACTCGTATACATACGTATTTACGTACATACATACATCATAGCGCTTTCTCTGCGATATAGGTAGGTATATATACCTACCTACCTCGTTAATATAATGCACATATCCAGCGATGTTTTTATAAAGCATAGTTATAGTTAGGTATAGCCGTTTCAGTTAGAGCCCGACGATTATGCACGTGCGATTACAAAATATTTCACAGGCTTGAAATTCAATTCTAAATTTCAATATGGTTATATACGTGCTGCGTATACCTACTGCAGTCCCGCGACCCACGTACGAGTGAGTATGCGGTACGCGAATGATATCTGACAATCCAGACTTTCGGAAGTTTTATAATTCCGTGAGTGTCACATAATATGTGAAACGTAGAAAAATGTCTTGGAACATTTTTCGTCGCTGTAATAATTTGTATACAAGGCGAAAGTATAACGCGGTGAAAATATGGAATCATTATAGAGTGTACCGCTTACCACCTACACTATCATTCCCAACGTCCGAACACTCGGATCAGGAGCGTTGAGACGGCGGCGAGCCCAAAACGGCATCGGCGGTTTCAGTGGTTTCCAATTTTCTGAGCGGCTAGAAACGCCGAAAATTCCCGCGGCCGTCTGAACGTACGTTACGACGAGCGGTCAGACGTCGGGAAATCTTCTCCCCGTATGCACGTATATATGTATGTACCTATACATTATACGTTCTATAGGTACGAATTGAAGCGATGAAACTGATTAGCGGATTGTTAAGCGAGTGTGATGCAAACGAATGAAGGATCTGCTCGTATCATACTTATCTCGCTTTGCTGCGGATTTCATTCGTACGTTAAAAATTGACAGAATAAGACGAAAAAGAAACACTAAAAAATCGTTAAATGAACATAAAATATCATAGACATGTAGGCAGGTAAAGGTGGGTAGTAGTATACGTATAGTAAGCTCTCGGGACCGAAGACCGAAGACCCGCAGGCTTACGGAAATATTCTTAAACTCCAGGTCAATATGTAGGCGCAAATGACTATATGTATGCGTGTATACGTAGGTATGTACATGCGTCTACGTCACGCGTACGGTACATTACGCACTCTCGATATATGAATAGGGACGTTTTCGTAGCCACAAAGCTTGCGTGTAACTGGAAATTTACGAAAGAAATATATATATATATATATGGGATATTCCACGCCAAGTCGTTCAGTCTGTCCGTCTGCGATCCTCGACATTTTAAAGATCTTTCAATCTTTGACCTGAATGTATATATACCTATACGAAAGAGAAGAATAACTCCATTTCGTTGAGATGTGATGAAATTATTGCCGAATTTATTCCGTCTAACTACGATACCAACTTTTTTCCCCGTTCTTCCGAAAGCATTGATTGCTCAAGGAGTGAACGCGACATGGTCAATCCGGCCTCGAATGCCCCATATGGTATGTGACAGTCGCTATTCTTCGCAGGCCGATGTATGTATCACCGCATGAGTTTGAATCCGTGCAGGCTGGAAGCAAGCACGATTTTCAAAATCTATAATCGTTTATCAGCAAAAATACATCATCCGATATGTATATGAAATTCGATATCATCGATGAAGAAAGAGAGACGGAGGGACACGACGCGCTTAAAGGTTTGCAAAAAATTGAGAAAAAGTTTTACCGATTGCAGTTTGTCGACATTGCTAAACTTTTTGCCGATTTTTTGAAAATAGCGGAGCGGCATGCCCTCTGCAGTTCCCTCTCCTCTTGTCGCCGATATCAATTTCGTATTGGTCGAGCGCGTTTTCGCCGGGAAACAAGGTGCGCAAAATTCCAAGCGATAAAAACGTGTTTCATTTTCCCGTAAAGGAACAAAATGACGAAAAATAATGACGGCTATAATTTTGACGACGGAGAAAAATCTTGATGCTTTTTTTTTTTGTTTTTTGCGTAATTTCGTCCCGTTAACGCGACAAACTAGTTTGGCGGCCATCCGACGCGAGCGTAGCAGCAGACTGAAACAAAATTTGGTTAGCGGATGTATATATATGTCTCCAATAAAATGAATTTGATTGCTTCGTTTTGGAGATAATTTGGCGATTCGAGAAATCCAATTAGGTGATATCTTCAAACGGTTTCAGGTGTTGACCTTTACTCGTAAACTATAACGATATATCATTAATTCGGTAGCGGCACGGTCAAGTGCGAAATGATCGTTCAATCCCGTTCGATGAAAACAGATTAGCATTCGCGTGATAGGAAACTGAATTCAATAAAATGAAAAAAGTACACGGCACCATTTTATTTTCGTTATAATTCCTGCCCAACAGTTTCCGTGAGGTTAATATTAACCGCCTACCTAGATATAAGATGAAGTAGATAGACTAGCTAGTACACACACACATACACGCGCACATACATTCATACATTCGTACATACATACGTACCAAGCCAGCTCAGCTCCTTGCAGCTCTAGAGCTCCAGCTTTCTAAGCTTCATAGCTATAGCCGTGAGCTGCACAGCAGTCAGCACAGCAGCTAGTAAGAGGCGACCACGACCGACCGAATCGGTAATCATTCGCGTCGAGGAGTTGGTATATTGCGCAATCTCAATCTCACTGGAGAAATTGCGTAAGGGAATATTGTCAAATGATGTAATAATTATTACGTACCGGTTATTATACTATACCATATTATACTACACACTATTTATCCTACCTACCTGCTCTGTTATTATCACGCAATGGCGTTTATTCGGCGCCCCCACAATAGTAGGTATACAGCTATACATGGAAATGAAAAAATCATTCCGAGGATACGAAGCGCGGACGGAAAGAATTCCGTGGAATGAAGATAAGCCCGAGGGGCTCTATTCACTCGGAAGTCTTGTGTACGCTGGGCTAGGAAGTCTTTGGGATTCTCCGGAATTCTTTGGAAATTATATTTGAATGACTCCGGAGTCTTGAAAGTCGCTAAAAATTTCTGGAAGTCAAAGAATGCCTCGTCGAGCTTATGAAATTCTCTAGAATGCCTCGGAAGTCTTTGGAATTCTCTGGAATTCATTGAAATTTTCTGGAATTCTGTGAAAGTCTTGGAAGTCCTGGAAGTCACTGAAAATCTTTGGGAGTCAGTTGGAAGAAGTTAAAGAATGCCTCGTCGAGTTTATAAAATTCTCCAAAATGCTTCGGTAGTCTTCGGAATCCTCTGGAATCCTTTGGAAGTCACTAAAAATCTCTGAAAGTCAGTTGAAAGGCAAAGGATGCCTCGTCGAGCTTATGGAATCCTTCAGAATTCTTAGGAAGTGTTTGAAATTCTCTGGAATTATTTGGAAGTCGTGATAGTCCAGGAGATCACTAAAAATCTCTGGAGGTCAGTTGGAAGTCAGCGATTGCCTCACCCCACGTTTACGGAATTGTTTAGAATTTTTCGGATTTCTTCGAAAATCGTTGAAATTCTTCGCAAGTCGGAACTCGCTTCCAGACCTAAAATCGAAGTGAATGTAGCCCCTCGGATGAGCCCCTCGTAATGGCACGATATCTTATTCCGGGAGTAGGGCGTGCCTACCTGCCCACTTACCTCTCTATCGTAGATCGAGATTTTTTGATTTGTTCTTCTTCGCTTGTTCTCTCGTTTCGTTGCAGGAATTTTTAGTCGAGGCAATTTTATTGGACACCAGTATTACCCATTGCGTCATTCTGATCATACTACAGTGCTGTTACTCCTCCTCCTGCGATAATTCAGTTAGACCTGAAATAACGTTCCAAGGATTTCGTTTCGTTTCAATCCTTCGCTTTACATTCGTTTTCATTTTTCCTTTTTCAGACGGCTGCAGTCGCGAGACTACGATGCGTAGACGAGGTAGCCTGCAGGTTTTTATCACCGCTACTTATGGAAGAGAAGATTCTCCGCTGAGACAGCACTGCAGAAGGCAAACTATAACCTGCACCGGAAATGACGATGGCGAGTGTCGCGGTCACCCAGGGTAGCCAAGGTAACTCTCCGGCTATGCTAACCCAGAAGAGGTACCACCTTCAGACTGGAACCAATCCTTCCTCCCCTTCGCCAACACCGTCACCGACGCCCGGCAAAGTAAGTGTGCAAAAGCAGAACCGAGAAACAACTGAGAACGGACCAATGTCCGTATCTCTGCGCATAGTTATAGTGAAAATGTCACCAGCTGATGACATTCGGTGCAATGTGCTAAGAGCAAAGACCAAAATTCCAATTTTACAGCGTATCTCCACTCCGGCTAGAGATATAGGCATAGGTATATGGCGTAAGAAACTACATTGGTGTGGGATTGCAGCAGGCTGCAATGCAGGGTCACGGCGAGTGCACTCCTCACAACTCGCAAGTTACGTAATCCTCTCTTCCCATTTACCTCTTCGTTCCCCTCTCTATTCCCTGAGCAAGCCACCGGTAGATGAGAAAGGTAACTCTACTGGTCGTGATATATTGCCGAGTAGGTATACGTTACATATGCCTGCGTACGCGAGTTCACATACAAACTAATCTCTTCGCCTACTGACTGTGTTGGGCTGATGCCTCGATGCACTAGATGGGTTTTACTCTACCGCGTACTCTGCACAGATCCGTAAGTCGTTAGGTCTGATGTATATACTGCGTCCTATGTATGTACTACAGATATACACCGCGAAGTTGGATGCGAGTGAGGAGTAAACTGATTCCTGGATCGAAGGTTGGCCGGTTCCTCGGGCTACGACGTAAACGATCAAGTTATATACTTCGTACTATACTAGATATACACCTATAACAGAGACGCGTCTTCCGTAACGGAGGAATGGAACGGAATAGGCGTACACACATGATACGCTGGTGCAGGTAGTACACGAGCTTCGAAATTTACGATCCAGTCGTTTCGCTGGATTAAGCGAAAAAGAGAAAGAAAGAAAAGAAGAAAAAAACCCCTCCGTGACGCGCCGTTTTAGCTTTTCGTTGTACTCACGATCGGAGTATGACTTAGAGTGTATAACTGAAGTGGAAAAAACGAAAAAATTACCCAGGTTGCAGGGGCAGCTCCGGCCGGAGACGTGTTCCGACTAGCGAATTCGTAATATCATAATAATGAAATCACGCGCGTAATATATACTTATGTAGGTATATACAGTTGTACAGTTTATGTGCCAATATATACGTGTAAAAGAACCTCAAGAATTGCGTACACGGTATGATAAGTTGGTATCTAAAATAAATTACGTCGTTGAAATTTTCTCTGCAAAAACCAGAATTCAGCTCGCTATGGCCGTAGTATTATAGCTGTATGCCTACGTATATTCTGTCGTCGTTTGAAACCAACTATATAAAATACAACCTGTCCGTTATACCGCCAGTTCGTCCAACGTCCAACGCAACACGACGCGTGGTGGAAACGAGATGAAAAAATTTGTCGTTTTGCTGATATTCGTTTTCAAAGATTTTCGTTTCTTCGTACGTCAGTCGATAGGAGTTATTGCGTCGATGCTGTCGCTCCGAGCACGCGATGCCGGCGGGTGTGTATGGATATGGACTAGATAGGTACAGTATAGTAAAACTATAAACGATAGTGATTCAATACAGGTATATAATATCTCGGCAGGATCTGGCGCCCAACTTTCCCCGGTAACTATAAACGATGAAGGCCCCTACCAGCTATGAAGATCGAGATAGTGACTCTAACCAACATAAGTAGAGAAAGAAGCTTGATTACTTGACGGCTTCATGCTATACGGCTCTCTTTCACCACTTTTTCGCAACTATTTGTGTTGCTGCAGTTGCAATACAGTATATATATAGATATATCCCAACGGCATTCGATATCCCCGTCCGACAGGATAACTCTTCGTCGATATTTCTATAGCTTGAACTAATCATCTCTGATTTTGTAATACGTTATTCATATCGGTGTAATAACTGTGTCATGGCGTTTTCCGGTTTTGAAATACATATTTCATCTTTTTCTTTACCTATGTGTACTGCAGGGATATGCAACTGCAAAGTGAATAAATGAGTGAATGAATGAATGAATGAATGAATGAATGAATGAATGAATATCCACTCTCGCATGCTACGCTTGCTGCACCGGATGCTTGCTGATAAGGGCGACGATGTTCGATGTATGTATGTACCGATGCCCAACTATAGTTTGTCGCAAGGCTCTTGAGCTGAAGCGAGTATCGTTTTTCATTGATATAACAAATGTACGCAGCTTATTGAAACTTATGTCAGAATTATTGAGTTACGCGTCCGCAGCGTAGATCGTATTGTATGTTTCTATGTATGTATGTATGTTTGCACGTACATACGTATACGATCTATGAGCGCTCGATCGATTCCGATATGAGCAAACATTGTAATTTAGGTATTCCTGCGGTATAGCGCTGTTATATTGTAGAATAGAGAAAAGGACGCGGTTACCTTCATCGATATGAAATACGCTTTTTATAGACGCGTTTAGTTCTATTGTATATTTTCCGAACACGGCGGACTATACGGTCAAGCCTGGACTACTGAGCAGGGAAAGTGTTGATCCGATATCGCGAGCCTGCAGAGTAGTGTAGCTCGACTTGTCTGTATATAGGTATATCTGGATTTGTACATTCAAGTTCGATTAGTCTCGTGGTGAAATCGGTAAATTTTTGTTACCGGTAAAAAAAAAAAAAAAATAAAACCGATGGCAAAATGAGCAAAAAATATAATTCTGGGTTAATTGTTCACGGTGATCTTAAGTCGATCAGTAACGATGTGGCTAATACCAATACGTATCTATATCTTATACCAAAAGTAAACAGCCGTTAGAGAAAGTCCGAGATTCTGGCTACCTTTAGGCACGATGTTGTTCTGGTGGAAAACTTCAAGTTTCCCTAAAACAAAAGAAATAAGGAGAAGCAGAAGACGAAGCAGAGAAGAAAAAACGGGCAGGAATTTTCTCCCGAAGAATGTAAAATCTTGACTCCAGATTTCATGTTCCAGAATTACGACACGCTTAGCAAGGGGAAGAAATCGTGGAGTGTTCGTCTCGGCCTGTCACGTCAGAGTCAGATATCCGAGGATGGAGGAAAACAGGGTTGGGGTACGATCAGCGGTGGGAGCGCACTCTCTCGTCAAATGCGTTACGGCGATCCATGGTTGTACGGTACGGTTCGTGAACATCGTCAGAATCTCCAAGATCCTCGTAACTCCGTACAAGGATACATCGGGCCACCAGCTCATGGGGCCCCGATCCTCGTGGTATGTTCATGTCCAGAATTCCTGAGTGGGACAACGCGGAGATTAGGGAATTGCAAGAAATGCGGCGGCCACAGATTGGCCGGTCTTCCTCTCGGGGGGACGTGCAGAGCCCCTTCAACTTCATCCAGAACGCGGCCGAGCCTTGCCGGTGTCCTGAAAGCTCCCCTCGATGATCCATACGACGTTATGCGAAGATCACGGCTTGTCGAGCCGAGGTCACGAGCTAGGAGCATAAGTCCACATCGCCAGGGAACTCCGAGAGACACCCGAAGTCAAAGCGTGGCGATCAACAACCTTCAAAGATCAGAGTGGTTCAACGCGGACAATAATTTCAGGAATAACAACGACGGCTGGCCCGATGACGCGGGTAGAAACCCCGATGAGAGTCGAAACGCCGCTCGCAGGATTGATAGAAATAATCCGAAACGGCAGAGGAACGTTCAGAGGGATGCTGATGCCAGAAAAAGCATTCTTGAGTGCGACGTGAACCCCTATTTACTCGTGAAAAAGCAGCTGAGAGACGAGGACGACTTCAGCGATGATCTTTCCGACAATGCTTTGGAACTTGACGAACCTTTACCGACCCTCTTCGATCCCTCGAAGGTTAAATCGATCGAGAGAATACCGGCTAGATGTTCCGTCGCGGCTATTGGAGGCCAGAGAATCAGGGTGTTCAATGAGCCACGGGAAATATCCGAAGAAGAGGAAGAGGAAGAGGGGGCTGAAGAGCAGGAAGAAGACGGAGGCAGAGAAGTCCGGGAAGACTTTGAGAATGACGAGAAACGCCGGATTGCTAGAGAACGCGACAGGGCGAGGGCCGGAGAAGAAGATGAGGAAGTTGACGAAGATTATCACGAGAAAGATGTGAAACTTCTGGCGTTACCACCACCGACTAATATCCCAATACCAAAAGTTTCCCCGAAAAGGCCACCGCGGAAACAGAAAATCGAGGCTAAGACAACGACGAATACGGTACCGGTGAAAAGCATCCTGAAGAAGCCGAGGGGGGCTGCTAATTGCAAGACTGGCGGAAAGAAAAAGAGCGTTTTGTTCAAGGTGGATAACGTTATTTTCGCACCGGTTAAAACTGACTTCGGGACAGCCTGCAGACGTCAGAGCGTGAAATCATCGGGAGTTAGTTGTCAAGATAACACCGACGAACGTCGGGAAGAGCAGATTCTTCCACCAGAAGAAAAACCGGCTCACGATAACAGAAAGCCAAAGTTTATCACAATTCCAAATATAAAGGTCCCGAAACCGACGGAGAAAATTTATAGCAGCAAAATTCAACCGCTTCAAGCGCAGAAGGGCGACAAACTAGTACAGTCGTCTTCGCTGAAGTCTGGAATACCGAAGAGCATCGATCGACCGGATATTATGAACTATGATAAAGTTGTCGAGGAGATGAAAGCCCAGGATTCTACCGTCGAAACGAAACAACATATCGCCAAAGAAACCGCAACCGACCCGGGACTCAAGACCGGGATACGACCGGAAGATGAAACCGAACTGGAAATTGAGATCGAGGAACTTGAGGAACCGCCGGGGACTACGCCGCTGCAGGATCAAACGGGGACGGACGGTGAGTCGAACAGCTTATTACGATAACATTTTATGGCTATAAATTTATCACGCATTATTTCCTCCGCGGCTCGAACGTGTGGAGGCTCGTGCGACTATTTTTTCTTCCTCATTCTTTTATATAAATTTTGATCACTCGTGAATATTCCGTACCACGAAGACTCCAATGCGGTTCTTGACGTTACACAAGCAGAAACTTTCTTTTAGACAAGTTATCTTTCTTCACATTATTCTAATAGGTCCGGGTTTCGGCACTTCGTAAAAACATCTTTGCCGCTAATTCTCACAGTTTGCAATACCTACCCACGCCGCGGTGTGGATACAGATTCTCTTAACACCAAATACTTGCGTACAAATTACTAATATAAGTAGGTGACGGTATACAGCTCTGACTTCACTATCCGTATTAGGATTACGCCACCAGGTACATACAGAGTGCTCCGATGAAAACGGTCGAGTTGTTTAGATCGAAAACACTTACTGATACTCGGGACTTCGTGCTTTCATCGGAAACTATTGGAAGAATGAGGCTTCTCCATTTCGTGTTCTACGATCGGAGAAACTTTTGTGAATTTTTGAAAACGAAGCGTTTACGGAGCGTTCGCTCATTGAATATTTTCACAATCTGCATTTTCTCGCCAACTGTAAGAACTGGCCTAGGAATATTTGAAGAAAAATTTGAAAATTATCAACAAACGCTCAGAAATGGAATGTTCCGTTACAGAGCGCTTTAAGAGGGTTAAAAGTCTATCAGAATCCGTCGATTTGAGTATAAGTTGGGTTCTTTGGTACGGAAAACTGTCCCCCACAATTTCACTCCGACGTCATTTCTATTTTCTCACTTATCAGTTGAATATTGCTATATTTCTCGCTCAACATCGATACCACTGGAATCGGATAATATTAAATATCCGACGAGAAACCATCATGAAAACATTATGTCACCGTGAAATTGCGGGGAACGAAAAAAGCCAACTTGAAATGAAATCAGAAGATTCCAATGAATTTTACGATATTTCGAAAGCACTGCGTAATGAGACCCTGATATCTGAGCATTTGTTTATAATTTTCAAATTCCTTTTCATGAATTTCAAGGCCA
Source organism: Phymatocera aterrima (assembly GCA_963170745.1). NCBI lineage: Eukaryota > Metazoa > Arthropoda > Insecta > Hymenoptera > Tenthredinidae > Phymatocera > Phymatocera aterrima. The sequence goes on from OY720671.1 coordinate 1,883,926, forward strand.
GTTCTCGTAGTCGACGAGTGAATGATTGTTATAAATATTCAATGTGCGATCGTCGCTCAACAACACTAATCAGAAGAGTAGTAATTTCAACGACTGATTTCCTCCTCGGAACATCCGTTAAATCGGTCCAATGACAGGCAATTATAGATTTGCCACTTTCTCCCGTCATTTCCATCAATGTATGTATCATCCAGAAGTAGAGACAGCGATTGTGCAACGCGCGCGGTGTTAGCCTGTTACCGATTATTATGTACGGTATTGTTTCCAATAGTCCTTAGCAACGGGGTTCCACGGTGAACGCCTATTGCTAAAGTCACCGCGCTAACGCAAGTAGCAACAACGAGAGCTGTTATCCTTGAATATAATCATTCTGAAAAGTTAGTTTTGAAAAGTTCAAGGATCTCGTGTAATAAGTTATACAAACATTAACAGCGGATTACGCGTATACACTGACACTCGATATCAAACGGTTTCTCACTCATACCGATCGGCACGGATGATGGAGTGACCACCAACCTGCTGCAGTTATAATCAGAGGTCACTCATTCAATGGTCACATGTCACCGTCCACCTTTTCTCCTCTCTCTAAAACCTGAAATCACCGTTCTCTCTCGATCGTACAAATCTCCTCGACACCAGAATAAGCCGGTAATCAAGATACTGTATATTCTAGTCTCGCAACTGGTTTTTTTTTATCCTAGTATGGCAAAGGGCGCGGACAAACGTACGGATTGATCATCGGGTAGCTTTTTACCTCCACACTTTACAATCGCTCACACGAATACACACGTGGCTGATTTATCGTGCCCAAAACACGAACGAGAATTCGCTCGTGGCAAGTAAGATGAGGTTTGAAAGGCAGCTGGGACAAAGACCTCGAAGCGAGTAGAAGGGTCACGAGATGGCCGTGAGTCATACCACACACAGTCCTCCCGTGCGATGTCTCTCGACTCAACTCAGATATCATAGAATTGTGTTAACCGGCAGTGACCACTGCAATGTGAGCATATCCCATCTGTGTTACTCGGCCTCTCTGGCTCTGACTCCGGCTCGCCCCCGCAGATGGAAATTACTTGTTCTGCAGTGTGTGCGGGTCTCTATAATATGAAAATAGAATAAGAAAATGCATACACCGACGACTTCCGACGTCGCGCACGCATCCCGTCCTTCCGGTGTTAATGCACTCCGCGCTGCCTCTTTGTCCTCGGATTAATCGCTCTGAATTTTGTTCGATTCGTACGATCCGAAATTCACACCCCCGCACCATGAATTTCAAATGTTCTGTTTCAGATCACGTGAAAAGACCGGCTCTCCAGCGGAGCCAGAGCGAGCGGATTGTTCCTAACACAGAACTCGTCGACGACGTACCTTTCACGGACACAATGCGACTAAGTGTTAGAAAACGACATAGAGTCATGAAGAACGCTGCTCCCGCGAGTCCTTACGATTGTTCGACGTTGGTTCCTAAGTCAGAGCTCGTGAATGGTGTTCCGCAACCGCGGGCGGAGGAGAAAACGGAGATGAACTCGGGGGAAAACCTGCAGGAGAACGTTCCCGCGTTTAGGGAGAAGGAGCCGGAGCCTACTTCGCCCGGATCTGAGACCGTGAACAGCGAGCTCATGAATCGAGAGAACCTGGAAAATTTTCAGAGGATGAGACCTACCAGCTGGTCCCCGCCGCCAGTAACAAAACACAAAAATCTGCCCCAGAATCGTAGCAGCGATCCGGGTACGATTGATTTTAAACTGCCAATGTCGTCGCCAGTTGCTGCTTCGAGTTACAAAGCATCGTACGAGAGGGTTGAAAATAGTTCGAAAGTTGGAATATCTTCGGGCCAGCCTGAAAATGTTTTCAAAATAACCGTCAGTCCTCTTCAGTCGCCGCTTGTCCACAGATTGCGAATCGGGTCATCTGATACCCCGAGCAGACCCGGAGGGCGAAGAACTTCCATAATGATTAATGGAGACCAGAATTTAAGCTCTGAAACGAGCTCGGACAATAAAGTTACTATCAGTGTCGGGGGCGAAGATAGCGTTTGCAATCCTACAGTGATATCAGTGAACTCTGATACGTCACCGAAGATTAAAAGCTCATCGGAGAACAGGACGCTAGTTATTCTCGACAATTATAGTTCCAACATAATCGTGGCGCCATCGAAAGAGTCGAGATTGTCGAGAACGTATTCCGAAGGATCTGATGACTCTTTGGAGAGATCTGCTGGCAGTGTTACTCCCACTGATAAACGGGGTGAAAATTTCAAGCCATTTGTCGTGGAGGATCAGACCGCATTAAGTCATCAGCCCGAAATCCAGCTTCGAAAGGTTCAAGACGAAAGGCCTCCGGCTCTTTCGAAGGAAGCTGTGGTCTCTAAACTCCTCGAAGATTCGTTGAAGAAGGCGCGACGGAACGGTGAGATTTTGGACGAATCTAGCGGCGAAGCGATCCTGAAAATACTGAAACAAACTTTACTGAAATCGAGTGACTACGAAAGCTCCGAATCAACGATTGAACTTGAACAAAATTACTCGAGATCTTCGAGTCTGAATTCCGAGGTGGATTTTGTCTCGGGTAATATGTACATCGAAGAAAATCCTTACGAAGTTATTAAGGAACCAATTTACGAAGAGATACCCGACGAGCCACCGCCTCTTCCTCTCAGCCCGCCGCCTACGGAAAATTATCAAAAGGATCAGATCTACTTTGGAGAGGAATGCAAAGAAGCGTATTACAAGAAATTCAACACGGGAAAATTTTTGCGCTCCTATTTCCCGGATGATTTTTTCAAAAAACCAACGCCCGACGAATTGCAGGACACTAAAATTAGCTCCGAAGGATTATTTAACAAGAAATTATCCTCCGAAGAAAATTACGCCTCGAAATTCGAGCTTTACAATTACCTCATCGACTCTAAGGAGCGGACCGATCTCATTGAAGAAGAAGAAGACGCCGAAGGTGAACTCGAAGCTCTATACGAACAGAAGGAAACCAGTCTCGACGATTTAAGCTCGAAAAGTTCACAGATTTCAAACGTTTCGGACAGCAGCGAAGAGAGCAATATCGCTCTGGTCACTTCCAGTTCTCCCGAAACTCTCAAAGTAAGTATCTCAATGGATCAATTAATATTCCGAAACTGTCTCCAATTCCCTATCCCCATGATAAATGAATCGATGAATAAATAAAGTCACTAGATAACTCGATAGGTAATTAATCTTGATTCCAACTTACGGTAATATGAATAAATGTAGATGAGGACCGTTGACATCGAAAGAACAGATAGCGGGGTAGGATCGGAGAGCAGCCAAGCAAGTAGTAGCCGTGGAGCAGTGAGACGTTGGAGAGGAAGCAACGGAGGATCATCACCGGGGCCGGGAAGTATCCTCGGTGGAATGCCCCAGGTTGTTTCTGGGGACTCGAAGCTCTGTCAGGATTGCGAGCAGCGATTGGATCCTCTAGTCACGATCAGGTGATACACAAGTCAACGGAATTTTTATTGCCCATTTGAATAACGGAATGTCGTTTCATCTTTTTCTCAATTAAACTCATAATATACCACATATATGTATACATAGGTACTACATACATATGTTCATATACCTATGTCCTGAATTAGTCTATGTGCATAGAACGAACGCGGCCTCATCTAGCATACCGCACGTGGTGCAGGATCGCCAGTTTTTCTATTCCTCTTTTTGTTTTCTTTTTTTCATTTCTATTCGTTCAACATCATCTCGTAGCGCGGACACTGATGTTCAGGGGGTATCGCACCTTTCGAACACTATTGCCGCCTCAATTGTTTGGGATTGTTGTCCACCTCGAAAACGCGGTTTGCAATTTCTCCAAGACCACGCAGCCGATCGTAAGTGATTTCCGGTGATCGATGCAGCGATTTGGCAGAAAGTGCCTGAGTATTTCAATTTTTTCATAATATCGTCGAACTTTCGAAAGGATGCATATTTTCTATGTTAACTAGGTTAGCTGAATCATTTGTTGTATGTACGTGCGTCAGCTCGGTTGTGTGACATAGCCTATAGTTAACGTAAAGCAGATCCGTTCTCTCAAAATTTCACTAATATTTTGAAAAAGTGAAATACTTGGGTACTTTCTGCCGAAATACTGCATTGATCCCCAAAACTTTCTTCCGACCGCGGTTGCGTGCCCTCGGAGAAACTACCGATCGCGCCTTCGCGGTGGTCAACGATCGCTAACAACAACTGAGGTAGCAATGCTATTTGTAAGGTGCGATACTCCCTCATGAGAAAATAGTGTGCCGGACTATTGTCTAAACTATGAAAGATACTTAAACTTCAAGGTCTTTCGACGATCGTTTCGAATTTCTAACTCATGCATGTATCGTACGTACTTACGCTCGTTAAGAAGCGTGGAGACACGCCTATATGCGAACAGATTTCTTTGTACTATATTCTTAACAAATCAAGGTTCATTGTTCAGAACACTTACACCAATAGCCTACCATAGCATGTATACCTACACCATGCCATACCGAGCATTGAAGAGATTTGTAATTCCGAAGATACTAACTACTTTTCTTTGCTGCATCGATACACTGGTATATATGTAACATATAGATATATAAACCTTATGTATACGTATTACGCAATATACAGGTACAGTATGATACTATATACATGCAAAGGTGTAATATTCGCTTGTTCTTTTGTACAGCGGTGTTGTCTACGCCCCGTTCGTCTGCAGGAAATGTGCGAAAAAACGATCAGAGCGTAAAGAAATAATAATGGAAATTGTTGAAACGGAGCAAAAGTATGGCCGCGATTTACAGATCATACTCGAAGAGTTCTACAGACCGATGTTGAGGGCTGGCCTATTGACTCAGGACCAACTTTCAGCTATATTTCTAAACGTCGAAGAACTACTCGACCACAACGTCAATCTAGCTGAAAAATTGAGAGACGCCGTCGACTTTGCCCAGGTATGTTTAATACCGCGATGCACAACAAAAAAAAAAAAAAAAAAAAGAAAAAGAAAAAAAATAGATCGAAATTTTGGAACAAAAAAAAAACTCGTCGAATCCTAAAAATCGTGAATTTTATCTATTATATTGAATTTTGGTCATTTTTTTGCCATCGTACAGGAGGCCGGGGATGAAGATCTCGTGACGATGGACGTGGGCAAGATATTCCTCGAATCTGAAGGAATGCTTCACGCCTTTGAAAGCTATTGCACGAGGCAAGGCGGAGCTAGTTTGTTGCTGCAAAATCTTGAAAAGGAGAAAGAACTTCTTCGAATTTTTCTCAAGGTTTCACAGATGGAAAATACCGTTCTTCGCAGAATGAATCTCAACTCGTTTCTCATGGTTCCCGTACAAAGAGTAACTAAATATCCCCTCCTGTTGGCGAGACTGTTCAAAGCCACCCCGTCAGTTCGTCAGGATATTCAAATTGCTAAGAACAAGCTGAAGCAGGCTCAGACCAACATTGAATTGCATTTGGAACACATGAACGCCGTGAGTTTTTCATTCCCATCGATTATGACGAAATTTCAATGTAGGTACTTCTTCCGTTTTTTTCATTCACGTTGGCCGATTATGATACGTTTCTTTTCTCAAAGACAATGACAGAAAAAAAATATGAAACAAATTTCAGGAGGCCAAAGACGTTACGTCTACGAAATTGTGGCGGCGAATTTCCATAATACAAAACGCAAGGCGATCTATGGGGGAGCAGGATATGGTGAACATTAAATTACGGAAGGTAGTGTAGAAACGAAGATAATTTTCATTAAAGTTTATTTATTTTAACAACGTACATACGTACGTCGAATTGATCTTTGAATTGGGATAATTTTTTCCTTCGTTTTCCGTCTCTTGTTGAACTGACAAAATTCTTGATAATTATTCGTACTAAATTTGGTAATGCAAATTCTGTCAACTGTGAGCGATCGGTCGATCTCTATTGAAGTCCGGTGCGTCGTACCCACTGCGCCAGTGTACGAATCAATATGAAATCTTCGAAGTTCCCATGAAGTTCATAAAATCCCTAGAAGTCTCACGAAGTCTCACGAAATCCCGTGAAGTCTCGTGTGACGTCTATTGTAAATCTCTTCACGGTTTTGTAATCCAGAATCTCGAAAGTCCCGTTCAGTCCCATGGAGTCTTTCGGAGTCCCCGCAAAACCTATGGAAGTCTTCAAAATATCGGAGGTCCCGTATAGAGTCACGTGAAATCTTTCAAAGCCCGGAAGTCCCGTAAAGTCTTTCGAGGTCCCTCGAAGTCTTGGAAGTCTTGAAGTCCGGTGTACGCGGTTTTCGGGAACGACTAGCCCCTCGTCATCGACATAATGTTTTTCATTTTCCTTTCAATTTGAAAACATATTTACAGATGGCTGTTGAGGTGTTAGAATGGGCTCACGAGGAAGTCAGATTCGCCCTCGAGGGACGTCTTCTGGTTGCCTTACCAACAGACAATAATTGGAGACGTGGGAAAACGGTGAAACTTGTACCAGTCACCGCGATGCTGGTCACAAACGGAAAGGTACGAGTAGTTTTTCACGAAAGTAATGAACATCCGTGTTCACATGTATAACCAGATAACATTTCGATGAAAAATGTCTATCCATTGTTAAATTATACTGTAGGTATAATCCAATCAATGATATTGCAGCCAAACACACAGTTCCTCGATATCACAGACGACTCCCTTTTCCCAAGGCAAATCGGAATAAAGGAAGCCACTCTGTTGCTCGTCAAGGAGAAAATAGGCCGCTACTCACTTCTCAGGGTAAGTCAAATGAATGGGAAATCCCTGCAGGTACGAAATTTCTGTACAAATTCTTGGAACATCTCATAAATCATTTTCATTGTTAAAAATAATTTTCAGATTTTCGTTTCTTTTGGTTTTATTCAGTTTTTGTTTTTGTTTTTTGTTTTTTTGTTTTTTCCTTTCCTTTCTTCATGCAAAAATTATGAACTCGCATGATACCCATAATACCCATAGTAGTTTTTCAACGAACATTCGTTATTTCATTTGCTGTCGATCGAACTGATAAGAAAAATACAATATTTACTGTTTCTCGATAAAAAATTGAACGAGAGATCCAAATTGTTTTCTGGGCATGAATTTGTCGAATTTTTTTCTTCCACCACGGAGTAGGGAATTTTAGAAAAATGAAAAATATCATGTGTGAAAATAAATTATTGTGAAATAGTCCGAATCACGAAATTATTGAATAATCCATTGATTGTTAAACAGGAACCTCTCTATCTGGACAAGTGCATAGTGTGCTGCGAGGCCGACCTCGAAGATTATTTCGAGATTCAAGAATTATCGTCAAAAGAGACGTTCATATTCAAGGTGAGACGAGTAAAATAACCTGCGGCAAAATACCAAAATCTTACCAAATTACTATAGTTTTTTTTTTTTTTCTTTTTTTTTCTTTTTTCTTTTTTCGTTTTTCTTTATCTCTTCTCACGTAATTCGAACAATATTGTTTTCTACTTTCCTCAGGCGGAAGACGGTGTGCGAACCAAACGTTGGTGCAGGACTCTTCAAGCACATGCACAGTCCTTGGGAGCTTGGCGTAAACGTCGTGGAGCTCTTGCCAATATTATGATATGCGGTGTGGCAAGAAATTAAGAAAAAATGTTGCCGATAGTCTTCGGCCTCCGGTTTCCGGTCTCCGATCCTCGGTCTTCGATTCATTTTTGCCTAATATGTGTGTGTACATACACGTATACCTATAGGTATATATACCAATACAAATATATTATTCCTCGTGGCCAAATAGTGCGACGAGCGAGTTTTCTTTTCTCCCTTTATCTCGTAATTTCGTAAGAAATCTCAGAAGTTGTGAATTATTTGTACATACTTATGTATATTGAAGAGCTCATGATTATATAGTTATATACTTAAAAAATATGGGAGAAAAGGCGGACAAGAATTGATGCGAGAAACGAGAAAAGAATAAATAAATAAATAAACATAGATAAAAGATAGTATAAGTTGACAAACATTGTTCTTCTTCTAGTACCGCGAATTACCGCGCGGTTAGTGAGGATATTTCAATATTTTAGCTGACAGTAGTATATGATAACTGAATTTACTCGTATACGTATGCAAATGTGTAATCAAATCTGTAATACATCATGAGTGAATGATATATTTCAATAAAGAGTATATATGTGTGTATATATATATACAGTATATACCTATATACCGTGAAATAAAAATCTATTAATTGGCCGAATTATTACTGCTCATATTTGAAGCAGTTTGCATATTCTTTTGTATAGTTTTCAATTATACAGCTCCATGCAAATATAGCCATTCATTATTGTTAAATTATTATTATTATAGACCAGCTGATAAATTCCAATATATCTAAATGGGTTTAATATATACATTATATAATTATGACTATATGAATATGTATATGTACACGTGTGTCACACTGCGTGTATAAAATAGAGCTTACAATACACATATTATCTAGAATTATGGTTAAAGATATAATTACATACTCGATTCCTAATATCATTAAATCCAATATACATAGTATTTAGCATACATATACATATAATTATTCATACCCGTATGCCTATATTCTTATTCTTGTTATTATTATTATTTAATATTTGATATTATATATTATTATACTATTGTTGATTTCCTAAAAACGACTAAGTAGCTGTGATATTTCGATCGGTGTATTGGGTTTATATAGTATACAGTATACAGTATACAGTATATAATATAATTCAAACAGTTTGATTAATATGAAAATTAAAGGAGAAATCCGATTCGATCTAAGGATTGTTTTCCCGGCCATGCGAGTATGATATGTATCTTACGCCAATTGGTATACGTACGTATGATATGGCGAGGAAAATATAATTGCATAATACATATATGTGAAAAATCGGGATCTGAAAAAAGCCAGCATTCGTAGTTCCGGTGAATGATTTGATATGTTGCTATATACATGCATAAGTATACTATACTATACTAATTATTATTTGTAGAAATATGATATAGGTATAGATAATATTGTATGTTATATATCATAGTCGATGTATAATGCGCGTTATAGTTTGTTTTATACATACATGTGGGGTAATTAATTCCTAAGTTATTTAAACCGCGTTGAATGCTACTATTATAGCGTATGTAGTTATGTAACCACGCGTGTGAACGCTTTGATCGATGCAGGGTTGAAAAATAAGAGCGAATATGAAAAAAAGTAAGGAGGAAGTAAAAATATATTCCTCTTTATTAGTTATTATGAATATACTGTGTGGGTATTATAGTTATGTTGGCAAATAATGATGATTAGTGATAATAATAATAATAATAATAATTATGCTACTACATGTTAATCATGATCTATTTATGATTTAAATGCGTTCTAATATTACCTTTACCATGCGATAATATACTGATATTTTATTATATTATACTTTTGTTACAGTAGTTTATGATTATTCACACTGTATATGTGTATGTATGGGTATACCTATATATACTCGATAATTATGTACATAATTGTTTATAATTTTAATTCTGTGTATATATATATATAATATATATAATCCTGTAGAAATGTGGTAATAAGTTTTAGTAAATATATTATACATAATATAACATATATTATGTCATGTTCATGTATGTATTCAATTGATTCAATATATATATATATCTTCATGTATATACTGTTAGCATAACAAATAAATTCCAGACAAATGATTACAATATATTGTGTTGAAATTTATTTCTGTACTTTTTGTCGTATTACAATATCACAATGTCTGCGGCTATCATCATCGCCGGCTGGACTCATCTGAACTGAACATAGTTTTTAATCGGACAAAGAAAAGTAATTTCAATTAATCAGCTATATCGATCTTTATCCCGTAATTCCGGCCAATTAATTTCAGATGAGACGCACTACTTTCGGAAAACGGGAAATCATATTTCAGAAAAGATGTGGTTCCGCGGATATTTCACTAGAATTTCCTATTGTAAATTTTCGAGTCAAAATTTCAGTTCGGTATCGGGAAAACATGATCGCCGGAGAGGTAGTACTAATTTCATGAGTATGTGTATGAGAACATGGGAAAATACATATGGAAAAGGATAGACAAATGCTAGCATGAGGATACCTCAAATTTCTGGGATTTAAACTTTTTAAGGCGAAATTTCAGTTTGGTATCAGGAGAACATATTCGCCGAGGAGGTGGCACTAATTTTGCATGCATGTGTCTGAGGGCATGGGGACATGCATATGCGAGAGGAGAGACAAATGCTGGAATGGGAAATCTCGGCAAATTTCTCGATTTTTGAATTTTTAAGGCGAAATTTCAGTTTGGTATCAGGAGAAAATATTTGCCGAGGAGGTGGCACTAATTTTGCATGCATGTGTACGAGGGCATGGGGACATGCACATGCGAGAGGAGAGACAAATCCTGGCATAGGGAGTATCGTCAAATTCCCCGATTTTTGAATTTTTAAGTCGAAATTTCAGTTTGGTATCAGGAGAACATATTCGCCGAGGAGGTGGCACTAATTTTGCATGCATGTGTACGAGGGCATGGGGACATGCATATGCGAGAGGAGAGACAAATGCTGGCAGGGAAAATCTGGTCAGATTTCTGGATTTTTGAATTTTTAAGTCGAAATTTCAGTTGGGTATCAGGAGAACATATTCGCCGAGGAGGTGGCACTAATTTTGCATGCATGTGTATGAAGGCATGGGGACATGCATATGCGAGAGGAGAGACAAATGCTGGCATAGGGAGTATCGTCAAATTCCCCGATTTCTGAATTTTTAAGTCGAAATTTCAGTTTGGTATCAGAAGAACATATTCGCCGAGGAGGTGGCACTAATTTTGCATGCATGTGTATGAGGGCATGGGGACATACATATGCGAGAGGAGAAACAAATGCTGGCAGGGAAAATCTGGTCAGATTTCTGGATTTTTGAATTTTTAAGTCGAAATTTCAGTTGGGTATCAGGAGAACATATTCGCCGAGGAGGTGGCACTAATTTTGCATGTATGTGTATGAGGGCATGGGGACATGCATATGCGAGAGGAGAGACAAATGCTGGAATGGGAAATCTCGGCAAATTTCTCGATTTTTGAATTTTTAAGGCGAAATTTCAGTTTGGTATCAGGAGAACATATTCGCCGAGGAGGTGGCACTAATTTCGCATGCATGCGTACGAGGGCATGGGGACATGCATATGCGAGAGGAGAGACAAGTGCCGAAATGGTAGATCTCGTCAAATTTCTCGATTTTTGAATTTTTAAGGCGAAATTTCAGTTTGGTATCAGGAGAACATATTCGCCGAGGAGGTGGCACTAATTTCGCATGCATGTGTACGAGGGCATGGGGACATGCATATGCGAGAGGAGAGACAAATGCTGGAATGGGAAATCTCGGCAAATTTCTCGATTTTTGAATTTCTAAGGCGAAATTTCAGTTTGGTATCAGGAGAACATATTCGCCGAGGAGGTGGCACTAATTTCGCATGCATGTGTACGAGGGCATGGGGACATGCATATGCGAGAGGAGAGACAAGTGCCGAAATGGTAGATCTCGTCAAATTTCTCGATTTTTGAATTTTTAAGGCGAAATTTCAGTTTGGTATCAGGAGAACATATTCGCCGAGGAGGTGGCACTAATTTTGCATGCATGTGTATGAGGGCATGGGGACATGCATATGCGAGAGGAGAGACAAATGCTGGCAGGGAAAATCTGGTCAGATTTCTGGATTTTTGAATTTTTAAGTCGAAATTTCAGTTGGGTATCAGGAGAACATATTCGCCGAGGAGGTAGCACTAATTTTGCATGCATGTGTACGAGGGCATGGGGACATGCATATGCGAGAGGAGAGACGAATGCTGGATTGGGAAATCTCGGCAAATTTCTCGATTTTTGAATTTTTAAGGCGAAATTTCAGTTTGGTATCAGGAGAACATATTCGCCGAGGAGGTGGCACTAATTTTGCATGTATGTGTATGAGGGCATGGGGACATGCATATGCGAGAGGAGAGACAAATGCTGGCAGGGAAAATCTGGTCAGATTTCTGGATTTTTGAATTTTTAGGTCGAAATTTCAGTTGGGCATCAGGAGAACATATTCGCCGAAGAGGTGGCACTATTTTTTTACGGATGTATATAGGGGCATGAAGACATGCATTCGCGAGAGGAGAGACAAATGCTGGAATGGGAAATCTAGTCAGATTTCTGGATTTTTGAATTTTTTAGGCGAAATGTCAATTTGGTATCAGGAGAACATATTCGCCGAGGAGGTGGCACTAATTTTGCATGTATGTGTATGAGGGCATGGGGACATGCATATGCGAGAGGAGAGACGAATGCTGGCAGGGAAAATCTAGTCAGATTTCTGGATTTTTGAATTTTTAAGTCGAAATTTCAGTTTGGTATCAGGAGAACATATTCGCCGAGGAGGTGGCACTAATTTTGCATGCATGTGTATGAAGGCATGGGGACATGCATATGCGAGAAGAGAGACAAATGCTGGCAGGGAAAATCTGGTCAGATTTCTGGATTTTTGAATTTTTAGGTCGAAATTTCAGTTGGGTATCAGGAGAACATATTCGCCGAAGAGGTGGCACTATTTTCTTACGGATGTATATAGGGGCATGGGGACATGCATTCGCGAGAGGAGAGACAAATGCTGGAATGGGAAATCTCGGCAAATTTCTCGATTTTTGAATTTTTAAGGCGAAATTTCAGTTTGGTATCAGGAGAACATATTCGCCGAGGAGGTGGCACTAATTTTGCATGTGTGTGTATGAGGGCATGGGGACATGCATATGCGAGAGGAGAGACGAATGCTGGCAGGGAAAATCTAGTCAGATTTCTGGATTTTTGAATTTTTAAGTCGAAATTTCAGTTTGGTATCAGGAGAACATATTCGCCGAGGAGGTGGCACTAATTTTGCATGCATGTGTATGAAGGCATGGGGACATGCATATGCGAGAAGAGAGACACATGCTGGCAGGGAAAATCTGGTCAGATTTCTGGATTTTTGAATTTTTAGGTCGAAATTTCAGTTGGGTATCAGGAGAACATATTCGCCGAAGAGGTGGCACTATTTTCTTACGGATGTTTATAGGGGCATGGGGACATGCATTCGCGAGAGGAGAGACAAATGCTGGAATGGAAAATCTAGTCAGATTTCTGGATTTTTGAATTTTTTAGGCGAAATGTCAGTTTGGTATCAGGAGAACATATTCGCCGAGGAGGTGGCACTAATTTTGCATGTATGTGTATAAGGGCATGGGGACATGCTTCTGCGAGAGGAGAGACAAATCCTGGCATAGGGAGTATCGTCAAATTCCCCGATTTTTGAATTTTTAAGTCGAAATTTCAGTTTGGTATCAGGAGAACATATTCGCCGAGAAGGTGGCACTAATTTTGCATGCATGTGTATGAAGGCATGGGGACATGCATATGCGAGAGGAGAGACAAATGCTGGCAGGGAAAATCTGGTCAGATTTCTGGATTTTTGAATTTTTAGGTCGAAATTTCAGTTGGGTATCAGGAACACATATTCGCCGAAGAGGTGGCACTATTTTCTTACGTATGTATATAGGGACATGGGGACATGCATATGCGAGAGGAGAGACAAATGCTGGAATGGGAAATCTCGGCAAATTTCTCGATTTTTGAATTTTTAAGGCGAAATTTCAGTTTGGTATCAGGAGAACATATTCGCCGAGGAGGTGGCACTAATTTTGCATGCATGTGTATGAAGGCATGGGGACATGCATATGCGAGAGGAGAGACAAATGCTGGCAGGGAAAATCTGGTCAGATTTCTGGATTTTTGAATTTTTAGGTCGAAATTTCAGTTGGGTATCAGGAGAACATATTCGCCGAAGAGGTGGCACTAATTTTGCATGCATGTGTACGAGGGCATGGGGACATGCATATGCGAGAGGAGAGACGAATGCTGGATTGGGAAATCTCGGCAAATTTCTCGATTTTTGAATTTTTAAGGCGAAATTTCAGTTTGGTATCAGGAGAACATATTCGCCGAGGAGGTGGCACTAATTTTGCATGTATGTGTATAAGGGCATGGGGACATGCATATGCGAGAGGAGAGACAAATGCTGGCAGGGAAAATCTGGTCAGATTTCTGGATTTTTGAATTTTTAGGTCGAAATTTCAGTTGGGTATCAGGAGAACATATTCGCCGAAGAGGTGGCACTATTTTCTTACGTATGTATATAGGGGCATGGGGACATGCATATGCGAGAGGAGAGACAAATGCTGGAATGGGAAATCTAGTCAGATTTCTGGATTTTTGAATTTTTAATGCGAAATTTCAGTTTGGTATCAGGAGAACATATTCGCCGAGGAGGTGGCACTCATTTTGCATGTATGTGTATGAAGCCATGGGGACATGCATATGCGAGAGGAGAGACAAATCCTGGCATAGGGAGTATCGTCAAATTCCCCGATTTTTGAATTTTTCAGTCGAAATTTCAGTTTGGTATCAGGAGAACATATTCGCCGAGGAGGTGGCACTAATTTTGCATGCATGTGTACGAGGGCATGCGGACATGCATATGCGAGAGGAGAGACGAATGCTGGATTGGGAAATCTCGGAAAATTTCTCGATTTTTGAATTTTTAAGTCGAAATTTCAGTTTGGTATCAGGAGAACATATTCGCCGAGGAGGTGGTACTAATTTTGCATGCATGTGTATGAAGGCATGGGGACATGCATATGCGAGAGGAGAGACAAATGCTGGCAGGGAAAATCTGGTCAGATTTCTGGATTTTTGAATTTTCAGGTCGAAATTTCAGTTGGGTATCAGGAGAACATATTCGCCGAAGAGGTGGAACTATTTTCTTACGTATGTATATAGGGGCATGGGGACATGCATATGCGAGAGGAGAGACAAATGCTGGAATGGGAAATCTAGTCAGATTTCTGGATTTTTGAATTTTTAAGGCGAAATTTCAGTTGGGTATCAGGAGAACATATTCGCCGAGGAGGTGACACTAATTTTGCATGCATGTGTATGAGGGCATGGGGACATGCATATGCGAGAGGAGAGACAAATGCTGGCAGGGAAAATCTGGTCAGATTTCTGGATTTTTGAATTTTTAAGGCGAAATTTCAGTTTAGTATCAGGAGAACATATTCGCCGAGGAGGTGGCACTAATTTTGCATGTATGTGTATGAGGGCATGGGGACATGCATATGCGAGAGGAGAGACGAATGCTGGATTGGGAAATCTCGGCAAATTTCTCGATTTTTGAATTTTTAAGGCGAAATTTCAGTTTAGTATCAGGAGAACATATTCGCCGAGGAGGTGGCACTAATTTTGCATGTATGTGTATGAGGGCATGGGGACATGCATCTGCGAGAGGAGAGACAAATCCTGGCATAGGGAGTATCGTCAAATTCCCCGATTTTTGAATTTTCAAGTCGAAATTTCAGTTTGGTATCAGGAGAACATATTCGCCGAGGAGATGACAGTAATTTTGCATGCATGTGTACGAGGGCATGGGGACATGCATATGCGAGAGGAGAGACGAATGCTGGATTGGGAAATCTCGGCAAATTTCTCGATTCTTGAATTTTTAAGGCGAAATTTCAGTTTGGTATCAGGAGAACATATTCGCCGAGGAGGTGGCACTAATTTTGCATGTATGTGTATGAGGGCATGGGGACATGCATCTGCGAGAGGAGAGACAAATCCTGGCATAGGGAGTCTCGTCAAATTCCCCGATTTTTGAATTTTCAAGTCGAAATTTCAGTTTGGTATCAGGAGAACATATTCGCCGAGGAGGTGACAGTAATTTTGCATGCATGTGTACGAGGGCATGGGGACATGCATATGCGAGAGGAGAGACAAATCCTGGCATAGGGAGTATCGTCAAATTCCCCGATTTTTGAATTTTTAAGCCGAAATTTCAGTTTGGTATCAGGAGAACATATTCGCCGAGGAGGTGGCACTAATTTTGCATGTATGTGTACGAGGGCATGGGGACATGCATATGCGAGAGGAGAGACAAATCCTGGCATAGGGAGTATCGTCAAATTCCCCGATTTTTGAATTTTTCAGTCGAAATTTCAGTTTGGTATCAAGAGAACATAGTCGCCGAGGAGGTGGCACTAATTTTGCATGCATGTGTACGAGGGCATGCGGACATGCATATGCGAGAGGAGAGACGAATGCTGGATTGGGAAATCTCGGAAAATTTCTCGATTTTTGAATTTTTAAGTCGAAATTTCAGTTTGGTATCAGGAGAACATATTCGCCGGGGAGGTGGCACTAATTTTGCATGCATGTGTATGAAGGCATGGGGACATGCATATGCGAGAGGAGAGACAAATGCTGGAATGGGAAATCTCGGCAAATTTCTCGATTTTTGAATTTTTAAGGCGAAATTTCAGTTTGGTATCAGGAGAACATATTCGCCGAGGAGGTGGCACTAATTTTGCATGTGTGTGTATGAGGGCATGGGGACATGCATATGCGAGAGGAAAGACGAATGCTGGCAGGGAAAATCTAGTCAGATTTCTGGATTTTTGAATTTTTAAGTCGAAATTTCAGTTTGGTATCAGGAGAACATATTCGCCGAGGAGGTGGCACTAATTTTGCATGTATGTGTATAAGGGCATGGGGACATGCTTCTGCGAGAGGAGAGACAAATCCTGGCATAGGGAGTATCGTCAAATCCCCCGATTTTTGAATTTTTAAGTCGAAATTTCAGTTTGGTATCAGGAGAACATATTCGCCGAGGAGGTGGCACTAATTTTGCATGCATGTGTATGAAGGCATGGGGACATGCATATGCGAGAGGAGAGACAAATGCTGGCAGGGAAAATCTGGTCAGATTTCTGGATTTTTGAATTTTTAGGTCGAAATTTCAGTTGGGTATCAGGAACACATATTCGCCGAAGAGGTGGCACTATTCTCTTACGTATGTATATAGGGGCATGGGGACATGCATATGCGAGAGGAGAGACAAATGCTGGAATGGGAAATCTCGGCAAATTTCTCGATTTTTGAATTTTTAAGGCGAAATTTCAGTTTGGTATCAGGAGAACATATTCGCCGAGGAGGTGGCACTAATTTTGCATGTGTGTGTATGAGGGCATGGGGACATGCATATGCGAGAGGAGAGACGAATGCTGGCAGGGAAAATCTAGTCAGATTTCTGGATTTTTGAATTTTTAAGTCGAAATTTCAGTTTGGTATCAGGAGAACATATTCGCCGAGGAGGTGGCACTAATTTTGCATGCATGTGTATGAAGGCATGGGGACACGCATATGCGAGAAGAGAGACAAATGCTGGCAGGGAAAATCTGGTCAGATTTCTGGATTTTTGAATTTTTAGGTCGAAATTTCAGTTGGGTATCAGGAGAACATATTCGCCGAAGAGGTGGCACTATTTTCTTACGGATGTTTATAGGGGCATGGGGACATGCATTCGCGAGAGGAGAGACAAATGCTGGAATGGGAAATCTAGTCAGATTTCTGGATTTTTGAATTTTTTAGGCGAAATGTCAGTTTGGTATCAGGAGAACATATTCGCCGAGGAGGTGGCACTAATTTTGCTTGTATGTGTATAAGGGCATGGGGACATGCTTCTGCGAGAGGAGAGACAAATCCTGGCATAAGGAGTATCGTCAAATTCCCCGATTTTTGAATTTTTAAGTCGAAATTTCAGTTTGGTATCAGGAGAACATATTCGCCGAGAAGGTGGCACTAATTTTGCATGCATGTGTATGAAGGCATGGGGACATGCATATGCGAGAGGAGAGACAAATGCTGGCAGGGAAAATCTGGTCAGATTTCTGGATTTTTGAATTTTTAGGTCGAAATTTCAGTTGGGTATCAGGAACACATATTCGCCGAAGAGGTGGCACTATTTTCTTACGTATGTATATAGGGGCATGGGGACATGCATATGCGAGAGGAGAGACAAATGCTGGAATTCGAAATCTCGGCAAATTTCTCGATTTTTGAATTTTTAAGGCGAAATTTCAGTTTGGTATCAGGAGAACATATTCGCCGAGGAGGTGGCACTAATTTTGCATGCATGTGTATGAAGGCATGGGGACATGCATATGCGAGAGGAGAGACAAATGCTGGCAGGGAAAATCTGGTCAGATTTCTGGATTTTTGAATTTTTAGGTCGAAATTTCAGTTGGGTATCAGGAGAACATATTCGCCGAAGAGGTGGCACTAATTTTGCATGCATGTGTACGAGGGCATGGGGACATGCATATGCGAGAGGAGAGACGAATGCTGGATTGGGAAATCTCGGCAAATTTCTCGATTTTTGAATTTTTAAGGCGAAATTTCAGTTTGGTATCAGGAGAACATATTCGCCGAGGAGGTGGCACTAATTTTGCATGTCTGTGTATAAGGGCATGGGGACATGCATATGCGAGAGGAGAGACAAATGCTGGCAGGGAAAATCTGGTCAGATTTCTGGATTTTTGAATTTTTAGGTCGAAATTTCAGTTGGGTATCAGGAGAACATATTCGCCGAAGAGGTGGCACTATTTTCTTACGTATGTATATAGGGGCATGGGGACATGCATATGCGAGAGGAGAGACAAATGCTGGAATGGGAAATCTAGTCAGATTTCTGGATTTTTGAATTTTTAATGCGAAATTTCAGTTTGGTATCAGGAGAACATATTCGCCGAGGAGGTGGCACTCATTTTGCATGTATGTGTATGAGGGCATGGGGACATGCATATGCGAGAGGAGAGACAAATCCTGGCATAGGGAGTATCGTCAAATTCCCCGATTTTTGAATTTTTCAGTCGAAATTTCAGTTTGGTATCAGGAGAACATATTCGCCGAAGAGGTGGAACTATTTTCTTACGTATGTATATAGGGGCATGGGGACATGCATATGCGAGAGGAGAGACAAATGCTGGAATGGGAAATCTAGTCAGATTTCTGGATTTTTGAATTTTTAAGGCGAAATTTCAGTTTGGTATCAGGAGAACATATTCGCCGAGGAGGTGGCACTAATTTTGCATGTATGTGTATGAGGGCATGGGGACATGCATATGCGAGAGGAGAGACAAATGCTGGCAGGGAAAATCTGGTCAGATTTCTGGATTTTTGAATTTTTAGGTCGAAATTTCAGTTGGGTATCAGGAGAACATATTCGCCGAGGAGATGACACTAATTTTGCATGCATGTGTACGAGGGCATGGGGACATGCATATGCGAGAGGAGAGACGAATGCTGGATTGGGAAATCTCGGCAAATTTCTCGATTTTTGAATTTTTAAGGCGAAATTTCAGTTTGGTATCAGGAGAACATATTCGCCGAGGAGGTGGCACTAATTTTGCATGTATGTGTATGAGGGCATGGGGACATGCATCTGCGAGAGGAGAGACAAATCCTGGCATAGGGAGTATCGTCAAATTCCCCGATTTTTGAATTTTCAAGTCGAAATTTCAGTTTGGTATCAGGAGAACATATTCGCCGAGGAGGTGACAGTAATTTTGCATGCATGTGTACGAGGGCATGGGGACATGCATATGCGAGAGGAGAGACGAATGCTGGATTGGGAAATCTCGGCAAATTTCTCGATTCTTGAATTTTTAAGGCGAAATTTCAGTTTGGTATCAGGAGAACATATTCGCCGAGGAGGTGGCACTAATTTTGCATGTATGTGTATGAGGGCATGGGGACATGCATCTGCGAGAGGAGAGACAAATCCTGGCATAGGGAGTCTCGTCAAATTCCCCGATTTTTGAATTTTCAAGTCGAAATTTCAGTTTGGTATCAGGAGAACATATTCGCCGAGGAGGTGACAGTAATTTTGCATGCATGTGTACGAGGGCATGGGGACATGCATATGCGAGAGGAGAGACGAATGCTGGATTGGGAAATCTCGGCAAATTTGTCGATTTTTGAATTTTTAAGCCGAAATTTCAGTTTGGTATCAGGAGAACATATTCGCCGAGGAGGTGGCACTAATTTTGCATGCATGTGTATGAAGGCATGGGGACATGCATATGCGAGAGGAGAGACAAATCCTGGCATAGGGAGTCTCGTCAAATTCCCCGATTTTTGAATTTTTAAGTCGAAATTTCAGTTTGGTATCAGGAGAACATATTCACCGAGGAGGTGGCACTAATTTTGCATGCATGTGTATGAAGGCATGGGGACATGCATATGCGAGAGAAGAGACAAATGCTGGCAGGGAAAATCTGGTCAGATTTCTGGATTTTTGAATTTTTAGGTCGAAATTTCAGTTGGGTATCAGGAGAACATATTCGCCGAGGAGGTGGCACTAATTTTGCATGTATGTGTACGAGGGCATGGGGACATGCATATGCGAGAGGAGAGACAAATCCTGGCATAGGGAGTCTCGTCAAATTCCCCGATTTTTGAATTTTTAAGTCGAAATTTCAGTTTGGTATCAGGAGAACATATTCGCCGAGGAGGTGGCACTAATTTTGCATGCATGTGTAGGAAGGCATGGGGACATGCATATGCGAGAGGAGAGACAAAAGCTGGCAGGGAAAATCTGGTCAGATTTCTGGATTTTTGAATTTTTAGGTCGAAATTTCAGTTGGGTATCAGGAGAACATATTCGCCGAGGAGGTGACACTAATTGTGCATGCATGTGTACGAGGGCATGGGGACATGCATATGCGAGAGGAGAGACGAATGCTGGATTGGGAAATCTCGGCAAATTTCTCGATTTTTGAATTTTTAAGGCGAAATTTCAGTTTGGTATCAGGAGAACATATTCGCCGAGGAGGTGGCACTAATTTTGCATGTATGTGTATGAGGGCATGGGGACATGCATCTGCGAGAGGAGAGACAAATCCTGGCATAGGGAGTATCGTCAAATTCCCCGATTTTTGAATTTTCAAGTCGAAATTTCAGTTTGGTATCCGGAGAACATATTCGCCGAGGAGGTGACAGTAATTTTGCATGCATGTGTACGAGGGCATGGGGACATGCATATGCGAGAGGAGAGACGAATGCTGGATTGGGAAATCTCGGCAAATTTCTCGATTCTTGAATTTTTAAGGCGAAATTTCAGTTTGGTATCAGGAGAACATATTCGCCGAGGAGGTGGCACTAATTTTGCATGTATGTGTATGAGGGCATGGGGACATGCATCTGCGAGAGGAGAGACAAATCCTGGCATAGGGAGTCTCGTCAAATTCCCCGATTTTTGAATTTTCAAGTCGAAATTTCAGTTTGGTATCAGGAGAACATATTCGCCGAGGAGGTGACAGTCATTTTGCATGCATGTGTACGAGGGCATGGGGACATGCATATGCGAGAGAAGAGACAAATGCTGGCAGGGAAAATCTGGTCAGATTTCTGGATTTTTGAATTTTTAGGTCGAAATTTCAGTTGGGTATCAGGAGAACATATTCGCCGAAGAGGTGGCACTATTTTCTTACGTATGTATATAGGGGCATGGGGACATGCATATGCGAGAGGAGAGACAAATGCTGGAATGGGAAATCTAGTCAGATTTCTGGATTTTTGAATTTTTAATGCGAAATTTCAGTTTGGTATCAGGAGAACATATTCGCCGAGGAGGTGGCACTAATTTTGCATGTATGTGTATGAGGGCATGGGGACATGCATATGCGAGGGGAGAGACAAATCCTGGCATAGGGAGTATCGTCAAATTCCCCGATTTTTGAATTTTTCAGTCGAAATTTCAGTTTGGTATCAGGAGAACATATTCGCCGAGGAGGTGACACTAATTTTGCATGCATGTGTACGAGGGCATGCGGACATGCATATGCGAGAGGAGAGACGAATGCTGGATTGGGAAATCTCGGAAAATTTCTCGATTTTTGAATTTTTAAGTCGAAATTTCAGTTTGGTATCAGGAGAACATATTCGCCGAGGAGGTGGCACTAATTTTGCATGCATGTGTATGAAGGCATGGGGACATGCATATGCGAGAGGAGAGACAAATGCTGGCAGGGAAAATCTGGTCAGATTTCTGGATTTTTGAATTTTTAGGTCGAAATTTCAGTTGGGTATCAGGAGAACATATTCGCCGAAGAGGTGGCACTATTTTCTTACGTATGTATATAGGGGCATGGGGACATGCATATGCGAGAGGAGAGACAAATGCTGGAATGGGAAATCTAGTCAGATTTCTGGATTTTTGAATTTTTAATGCGAAATTTCAGTTTGGTATCAGGAGAACATATTCGCCGAGGAGGTGACACTAATTTTGCATGCATGTGTACGAGGGCATGGGGACATGCATATGCGAGAGGAGAGACGAATGCTGGATTGGGAAATCTCGGCAAATTTCTCGATTTTTGAATTTTTAAGGCGAAATTTCAGTTTGGTATCAGGAGAACATATTTGCCGAGGAGGTGGCACTAATCATGCATGTATGTGTATGAGGGCATGAGGACATGCATCTGCGAGAGGAGAGACAAATCCTGGCATAGGGAGTATCGTCAAATTCCCCGATTTTTGAATTTTCAAGTCGAAATTTCAGTTTGGTATCAGGAGAACATATTCGCCGAGGAGGTGACAGTAATTTTGCATGCATGTGTACGAAGGCATGGGGACATGCATATGCGAGAGGAGAGACGAATGCTGGATTGGGAAATCTCGGCAAATTTGTCGATTTTTGAATTTTTAAGCCGAAATTTCAGTTTGGTATCAGGAGAACATATTCGCCGAGGAGGTGGCACTAATTTTGCATGTATGTGTATGAGGGCATGGGGACATGCATCTGCGAGAGGAGAGACAAATCCTGGCATAGGGAGTCTCGTCAAATTCCCCGATTTTTGAATTTTCAAGTCGAAATTTCAGTTTGGTATCAGGAGAACATATTCGCCGAGGAGGTGACAGTAATTTTGCATGCATGTGTACGAGGGCATGGGGACATGCATATGCGAGAGGAGAGACGAAGGCTGGATTGGGAAATCTCGGCAAATTTCTCGATTCTTGAATTTTTAAGGCGAAATTTCAGTTTGGTATCAGGAGAACATATTCGCCGAGGAGGTGGCACTAATTTTGCATGCATGTGTACGAGGGCATGCGGACATGCATATGCGAGAGGAGAGACGAATGCTGGATTGGAAAATCTCGGAAAATTTCTCGATTTTTGAATTTTTAAGTCGAAATTTCAGTTTGGTATCAGGAGAACATATTCGCCGAGGAGGTGGCACTAATTTTGCATGCATGTGTATGAAGGCACGGGGACATGCATATGCGAGAGGAGAGACAAATGCTGGCAGGGAAAATCTGGTCAGATTTCTGGATTTTTGAATTTTTAGGTCGAAATTTCAGTTGGGTATCAGGAGAACATATTCGCCGAAGAGGTGGCACTATTTTCTTACGTATGTATATAGGGGCATGGGGACATGCATATGCGAGAGGAGAGACAAATGCTGGAATGGGAAATCTAGTCAGATTTCTGGATTTTTGAATTTTTAATGCGAAATTTCAGTTTGGTATCAGGAGAACATATTCGCCGAGGAGGTGACACTAATTTTGCATGCATGTGTACGAGGGCATGGGGACATGCATATGCGAGAGGAGAGACGAATGCTGGATTGGGAAATCTCGGCAAATTTCTCGATTTTTGAATTTTTAAGGCGAAATTTCAGTTTGGTATCAGGAGAACATATTCGCCGAGGAGGTGGCACTAATTATGCATGTATGTGTATGAGGGCATGGGGACATGCATCTGCGAGAGGAGAGACAAATCCTGGCATAGGGAGTATCGTCAAATTCCCCGATTTTTGAATTTTCAAGTCGAAATTTCAGTTTGGTATCAGGAGAACATATTCGCCGAGGAGGTGACAGTAATTTTGCATGCATGTGTACGAAGGCATGGGGACATGCATATGCGAGAGGAGAGACGAATGCTGGATTGGGAAATCTCGGCAAATTTGTCGATTTTTGAATTTTTAAGCCGAAATTTCAGTTTGGTATCAGGAGAACATATTCGCCGAGGAGGTGGCACTAATTTTGCATGTATGTGTATGAGGGCATGGGGACATGCATCTGCGAGAGGAGAGACAAATCCTGGCATAGGGAGTCTCGTCAAATTCCCCGATTTTTGAATTTTCAAGTCGAAATTTCAGTTTGGTATCAGGAGAACATATTCGCCGAGGAGGTGACAGTAATTTTGCATGCATGTGTACGAGGGCATGGGGACATGCATATGCGAGAGGAGAGACGAAGGCTGGATTGGGAAATCTCGGCAAATTTCTCGATTCTTGAATTTTTAATGCGAAATTTCAGTTTGGTATCAGGAGAACATATTCGCCGAGGAGGTGGCACTAATTTTGCATGTTTGTGTATAAGGGCATGGGGACATGCATATGCGAGAGGAGATACAAATCCTGGCATAGGGAGTCTCGTCAAATTCCCCGATTTTAGAATTTTCAAGTCAAAATTTCAGTTTGGTATCAGGAGAACATATTCGCCGAGGAGGTGGCAGTAATTTTGCATGCATGTGTATGAGGGCATGGGGACATGCATATGCGAGAGGAGAGACGAAGGCTGGATTGGGAAATCTCGGCAAATTTGTCGATTTTTGAATTTTTAAGCCGAAATTTCAGTTTGGTATCAGGAGAACATATTCGCCGAGGAGGTGGCACTAATTTTGCATGTATGTGTATGAGGGCATGGGGACATGCATATGCGAGAGGAGAGACGAATCCTGGCATAGGGAGTCTCGTCAAATTCCCCGATTTTTGAATTTTTAAGTCGAAATTTCAGTTTGGTATCAGGAGAACATATTCACCGAGGAGGTGGCACTAATTTTGCATGCATGTGTATGAAGGCATGGGGACATGCATATGCGAGAGAAGAGACAAATGCTGGCAGGGAAAATCTGGTCAGATTTCTGGATTTTTGAATTTTTAGGTCGAAATTTCAGTTGGGTATCAGGAGAACATATTCGCCGAAGAGGTGGCACTATTTTCTTACGTATGTATATAGGGGCATGGGGACATGCATATGCGAGAGGAGAGACAAATTCTGGAATGGGAAATCTAGTCAGATTTCTGGATTTTTGAATTTTTAATGCGAAATTTCAGTTTGGTATCAGGAGAACATATTCGCCGAGGAGGTGGCACTAATTTTGCATGTATGTGTATGAGGGCATGGGGACATGCATATGCGAGAGGAGAGACAAATCCCCGCATAGGGAGTATCGTCAAATTCCCCGATTTTTGAATTTTTCAGTCGAAATTTCAGTTTGGTATCAGGAGAACATATTCGCCGAGGAGGTGGCACTAATTTTGCATGTATGTGTATGAGGGCATGGGGACATGCATATGCGAGAGGAGAGACAAATCCTGGCATAGGAAGTATCGTCAAATTCCCCGATTTTTGAATTTTCAAGTCGAAATTTCAGTTTGGTATCAGGAGAACATATTCGCCGAGGAGGTGACAGTAATTTTGCATGCATGTGTACGAGGGCATGGGGACATGCATATGCGAGAGGAGAGACGAATGCTGGATTGGGAAATCTCGGCAAATTTGTCGATTTCTGAATTTTTAAGCCGAAATTTCAGTTTGGTATCAGGAGAACATATTCGCCGAGGAGGTGGCACTAATTTTGCATGTCTGTGTATGAGGGCATGGGGACATGCATATGCGAGAGGAGAGACAAATCCTGGCATAGGGAGTCTCGTCAAATTCCCCGATTTTTGAATTTTCAAGTCGAAATTTCAGTTTGGTATCAGGAGAACATATTCGCCGAGGAGGTGACAGTAATTTTGCATGCATGTGTACGAGGGCATGGGGACATGCATATGCGAGAGGAGAGACGAAGGCTGGATTGGGAAATCTCGGCAAATTTGTCGATTTTTGAATTTTTAAGCCGAAATTTCAGTTTGGTATCAGGAGAACATATTCGCCGAGGAGGTGGCACTAATTTTGCATGTATGTGTATGAGGGCATGGGGACATGCATATGCGAGAGGAGAGACAAATCCTGGCATAGGGAGTCTCGTCAAGTTCCCCGATTTTTGAATTTTTAAGTCGAAATTTCAGTTTGGTATCAGGAGAACATATTCGCCGAGGAGGTGGCACTAATTTTGCATGCATGTGTATGAAGGCATGGGGACATGCATATGCGAGAGAAGAGACAAATGCTGGCAGGGAAAATCTGGTCAGATTTCTGGATTTTTGAATTTTTAGGTCGAAATTTCAGTTGGGTATCAGGAGAACATATTCGCCGAAGAGGTGGCACTTTTTCCTTACGTATGTATATAGGGGCATGGGGACATGCATATGCGAGAGGAGAGACAAATGCTGGAATGGGAAATCTCGGCAAATTTCTCGATTTTTTAATTTTTAAGCGAAATTTTAGTTTGGTATCAGGAGAACATATTCGCCGAGGAGGTGGCACTAATTTTGCATGTATGTGTATGAGAGCATGGGGACATGCATATGCGAGAGGAGAGACTAATCCTGGCATAGGGAGTCTCGTCAAATTTCCCGATTTTTGAATTTTTAAGTCGAAATTTCAGTTGGGTATCAGGAGAACATATTCGCCGAAGAGGTGGCACTATTTTCTCACGTATGTATATGGGGGCATGGGCACATGCGTATGCGAGAGGAGCGCCAAATGCTGGAATGGGAAATCTCGTCAAATTTCCCGATTTTTGAATTTTTAAGTCGAAATTTCAGTTTGGTATCAGGAGAACATATTCGCCGAGGAGGTGGCACTAATTTTGCATGCATTTGTACGAGGGCATGGGGACATGCATATGCGAGAGGAGAGACGAATGATGGATTGGGAAATCTCGGCAAATTTCTCGATTCTTGAATTTTTAAGGCGAAATTTCAGTTTGGTATCAGGAGAACATATTCGCCGAGGAGGTGGCACTAATTTTGCATGTTTGTGTATAAGGGCATGGGGACATGCATATGCGAGAGGAGAGACAAATCCTGGCATAGGGAGTCTCGTCAAATTCCCCGATTTTAGAATTTTCAAGTCGAAATTTCAGTTTGGTATCAGGAGAACATATTCGCCGAGGAGGTGGCAGTAATTTTGCATGCATGTGTATGAGGGCATGGGGACATGCATATGCGAGAGGAGAGACGAATGCTGGATTGGGAAATCTCGGCAAATTTGTCGATTTTTGAATTTTTAAGCCGAAATTTCAGTTTGGTATCAGGAGAACATATTCGCCGAGGAGGTGGCACTAATTTTGCATGTATGTGTATGAGGGCATGGGGACATGCATATGCGAGAGGAGAGACAAATCCTGGCATAGGGAGTCTCGTCAAATTCCCCGATTTTTGAATTTTTAAGTCGAAATTTCAGTTTGGTATCAGGAGAACATATTCACCGAGGAGGTGGCACTAATTTTGCATGCATGTGTATGAAGGCATGGGGACATGCATATGCGAGAGAAGAGACAAATGCTGGCAGGGAAAATCTAGTCAGATTTCTGGATTTTTGAATTTTTAGGTCGAAATTTCAGTTGGGTATCAGGAGAACATATTCGCCGAAGAGGTGGCACTAATTTTGCATGTATGTGTATGAGGGCATGGGGACATGCATATGCGAGAGGAGAGACAAATTCTGGAATGGGAAATCTAGTCAGATTTCTGGATTTTTGAATTTTTAATGCGAAATTTCAGTTTGGTATCAGGAGAACATATTCGCCGAGGAGGTGGCACTAATTTTGCATGTATGTGTATGAGGGCATGGGGACATGCATATGCGAGAGGAGAGACAAATCCTGGCATAGGGAGTATCGTCAAATTCCCCGATTTTTGAATTTTTCAGTCGAAATTTCAGTTTGGTATCAGGAGAACATATTCGCCGAGGAGGTGGCACTAATTTTGCATGCATGTGTACGAGGGCATGCGGACATGCATATGCGAGAGGAGAGACGAATGCTGGATTGGGAAATCTCGGAAAATTTCTCGATTTTTGAATTTTTAAGTCGAAATTTCAGTTTGGTATCAGGAGAACATATTCGCCGAGGAGGTGGCACTAATTTTGCATGCATGTGTATGAAGGCATGGGGACATGCATATGCGAGAGGAGAGACAAATGCTGGCAGGGAAAATCTGGTCAGATTTCTGGATTTTTGAATTTTTAGGTCGAAATTTCAGTTGGGTATCAGGAGAACATATTCGCCGAAGAGGTGGCACTATTTTCTTACGTATGTATATAGGGGCATGGGGACATGCATATGCGAGAGGAGAGACAAATGCTGGAATGGGAAATCTAGTCAGATTTCTGGATTTTTGAATTTTTAATGCGAAATTTCAGTTTGGTATCAGGAGAACATATTCGCCGAGGAGGTGACACTAATTTTGCATGCATGTGTACGAGGGCATGGGGACATGCATATGCGAGAGGAGAGACGAATGCTGGATCGGGAAATCTCGGCAAATTTGTCGATTTTTGAATTTTTAAGCCGAAATTTCAGTTTGGTATCAGGAGAACATATTCGCCGAGGAGGTGGCACTAATTTTGCATGTCTGTGTATGAGGGCATGGGGACATGCATATGCGAGAGGAGAGACACATCCTGGCATAGGGAGTCTCGTCAAATTCCCCGATTTTTGAATTTTTAAGTCGAAATTTCAGTTTGGTATCAGGAGAACATATTCGCCGAGGAGGTGACACTAATTTTGCATGCATGTGTACGAGGGCATGGGGACATGCATATGCGAGAGGAGAGACGAATGCTGGATTGGGAAATCTCGGCAAATTTCTCGATTTTTGAATTTTTAAGGCGAAATTTCAGTTTGGTATCAGGAGAACATATTCGCCGAGGAGGTGGCACTAATTTTGCATGTATGTGTATGAGGGCATGGGGACATGCATCTGCGAGAGGAGAGACAAATCCTGGCATAGGGAGTATCGTCAAATTCCCCGATTTTTGAATTTTCAAGTCGAAATTTCAGTTTGGTATCAGGAGAACATATTCGCCGAGGAGGTGACAGTAATTTTGCATGCATGTGTACGAGGGCATGGGGACATGCATATGCGAGAGGAGAGACGAATGCTGGATTGGGAAATCTCGGCAAATTTGTCGATTTTTGAATTTTTAAGCCGAAATTTCAGTTTGGTATCAGGAGAACATATTCGCCGAGGAGGTGGCACTAATTTTGCATGTCTTTGTATGAGGGCATGGGGACATGCATATGCGAGAGGAGAGACACATCCTGGCATAGGGAGTCTCGTCAAATTCCCCGATTTTTGAATTTTTAAGTCGAAATTTCAGTTTGGTATCAGGAGAACATATTCGCCGAGGAGGTGACACTAATTTTGCATGCATGTGTACGAGGGCATGGGGACATGCATATGCGAGAGGAGAGACGAATGCTGGATTGGGAAATCTCGGCAAATTTCTCGATTTTTGGATTTTTAAGGCGAAATTTCAGTTTGGTATCAGGAGAACATATTCGCCGAGGAGGTGGCACTAATTTTGCATGTATGTGTATGAGGGCATGGGGACATGCATCTGCGAGAGGAGAGACAAATCCTGGCATAGGGAGTCTCGTCAAATTCCCCGATTTTTGAATTTTCAAGTCGAAATTTCAGTTTGGTATCAGGAGAACATATTCGCCGAGGAGGTGACAGTAATTTTGCATGCATGTGTACGAGGGCATGGGGACATGCATATGCGAGAGGAGAGACGAAGGCTGGATTGGGAAATCTCGGCAAATTTGTCGATTTTTGAATTTTTAAGCCGAAATTTCAGTTTGGTATCAGGAGAACATATTCGCCGAGGAGGTGGCACTAATTTTGCATGTATGTGTATGAGGGCATAGGGACATGCATATGCGAGAGGAGAGACAAATCCTGGCATAGGGAGTCTCGTCAAATTCCCCGATTTTTGAATTTTTAAGTCGAAATTTCAGTTTGGTATCAGGAGAACATATTCGCCGAGGAGGTGGCACTAATTTTGCATGCATGTGTATGAAGGCATGGGGACATGCATATGCGAGAGAAGAGACAAATGCTGGCAGGGAAAATCTGGTCAGATTTCTGGATTTTTGAATTTTTAGGTCGAAATTTCAGTTGGGTATCAGGAGAACATATTCGCCGAGGAGGTGGCACTAATTTTGCATGCATGTGTATGAGGGCATGGGGACATGCATATGCGAGAGAAGAGACAAATGCTGAAACGGGAAATCTCGGCAAATTTCTCGATTTTTGAATTTTTAAGGCAAAATTTCAGTTTGGTATCAGGAGAACATATTTGCCGAGGAGGTGGCACTAATTTTGCATGTATGTGTATGAGAGCATGGGGACATGCATATGCGAGAGGAGAGACTAATCCTGGCATAGGGAGTCTCGTCAAATTTCCCGATTTTTGAATTTTTAAGTCGAAATTTCAGTTGGGTATCAGGAGAACATATTCGCCGAAGAGGTGGCACTATTTTCTCACGTATGTATATGGGGGCATGGGCACATGCATATGCGAGAGGAGAGCCAAATGCTGGAATGGGAAATCTCGTCAAATTTCCCGTGTTTTGAATTTTTAAGTCGAAATTTCAGTTTGGTATCAGGAGAACATATTCGCCGAGGAGGTGGCACTAATTTTGCATGCATTTGTACGAGGGCATGGGGACATGCATATGCGAGAGGAGAGACGAATGCTGGATTGGGAAATCTCGGCAAATTTCTCGATTCTTGAATTTTTAAGGCGAAATTTCAGTTTGGTATCAGGAGAACATATTCGCCGAGGAGGTGGCACTAATTTTGCATGTTTGTGTATAAGGGCATGGGGACATGCATATGCGAGAGGAGAGACAAATCCTGGCATAGGGAGTCTCGTCGAATTCCCCGATTTTAGAATTTTCAAGTCGAAATTTCAGTTTGGTATCAGGAGAACATATTCGCCGAGGAGGTGGCAGTAATTTTGCATGCATGTGTACGAGGGCATGGGGACATGCATATGCGAGAGGAGAGACGAATGCTGGATTGGGAAATCTCGGCAAATTTGTCGATTTTTGAATTTTTAAGCCGAAATTTCAGTTTGGTATCAGGAGAACATATTCGCCGAGGAGGTGGCACTAATTTTGCATGTATGTGTATGAGGGCATGGGGACATGCATATGCGAGAGGAGAGACAAATCCTGGCATAGGGAGTATCGTCAAATTTCCCGATTTTTGAATTTTTCAGTCGAAATTTCAGTTGGGTATCAGGAGAACATATTCGCCGAAGAGGTGGCACTATTTTCTTACGTATGTATATAGGGGCATGGGGACATGCATATGCGAGAGGAGAGACAAATGCTGGAATGGGAAATCTAGTCAGATTTCTGGATTTTTGAATTTTTAATGCGAAATTTCAGTTTGGTATCAGGAGAACATATTCGCCGAAGAGGTGGCACTAATTTCTTACGTATGTATATGGGGGCATGGGCACATACACATATTCGTATGGGAGAGGAGATGTAGTAATTTCGGATTTGTAGATTGGGATTCGTTTGCTGAATTAAGAATTAGGACTCAATCGTATAAGTTCAGGTATAAAAAGTGTTTATTACTCAATCAAAGTTCTACAAGTTCCAGACTATTAACGGAGGTATAGTGTTCTCCGTATTTCTGGTCTGGATGTTCTGACGCCGATCGTATTCCTATCCTCTGTATTCAATACATTAAGGAGGTCGTCAGTTGCTCTAGCACGCTAAGCTTGCACATTCCTGTGTATCGTAATTAGGTCTGATGGGTATTGTGATTTCGCCATCCCTAGGTATTTGGATTACAACAGAGAGACAAACGCTGGCATGAGGATACATCGTCACATTTCTGGGATTTTTAATTTTCAAGTCGAAATTTCAGTTAGGTATCAGGAGAACATGATCGCCGAAGAGATAGCACAATTTTTCCCTGTATGTATATGATAATATGAGGGCATGGGGACATACATATGTGAGAGGAGACACGAATGCCGACGTGAGAATATCTCGCCGAATTTCCGGTTTTCTAATATTTGAGTCGAAGATTTAAATTGGTATCAGAAACACATGATCGCCGAAGAGGTAGCACAATTTTTTCCTGTATGCATATGGGAATACGGGGACATACACATGTGAGAGGAGAGACAAATGCCGACATGAGGATATCTCCGCAAATTTCTGGATTTTTGAATCCTGATGTCGAAATTTCGAATTGGTATCAGGAACACATGAAGAGGTAGTATAATTTTTTCCTGTATATATATGGGAACATGTGGACATGGGAATTTACATACGTGAGAAGAGGGACAAATTCTGGCTTGGGGATATCTCGTCGAATTTCCGGTTTTCTAATTTTTAAGTCGATATTTC
This sequence comes from Phymatocera aterrima, assembly GCA_963170745.1. Taxonomy (NCBI): domain Eukaryota; kingdom Metazoa; phylum Arthropoda; class Insecta; order Hymenoptera; family Tenthredinidae; genus Phymatocera; species Phymatocera aterrima. The sequence goes on from OY720671.1 coordinate 1,916,196, forward strand.
AATGGGCAATGAGTTGTACAAGAGCGCATTAGAATCAAGCACGAGAAATTTTCGCTTAAATTCTAGATTCTAAATTCTATAGGTTTCATTTTTAGTTCAGTATTTTTGCTCAAATTTATTGAAACGAGAGAAACGAGAGAGTCACAGAATTTGTAAAACGGCGAAAGAATGCACGGAAGCAGGCTCGAAAAGATTGAAGCTGAAATGCCAGCATGTTATCAGGAGAACATCTGAGCTGAAGAAGTTACCCGATACCTCATTTTTCCTTTCGTACCATGAAATTTTCCCACCATGGTCACCACGTTACAGATATCGATTGGTTTCACCCTATATGAGAATAACTTATAACGTGAACTCAGGAAAATGTAATGCAGTTTGCATGAAATTAGGCGCTGGCATACTCGAAGACCGTGTTTATTAGGTTGCCTATTCTCAGGCGCTTGCTCGATATCAACTTCAAATCGTTTCGTGTGTAACAAAAACTGAAAATTTTCGTATTATGTATATACCGATATCGCTATATCGATCATCTTCACATTTCAATAATGTATAAAGATTTTGAGCCATAAAAATCATCAAGGTTACAACTATACCAATAACCTTGTTTATTATGCGCATCGCCGAATATCTACGATCTACCTATACCGATGTATATTATGTTATCGCCATATAGTACGCCAAGCAGACCAAAGTTTAAACAAAATACGAATGCAATTGACAAACACTGAAAAGGAAAATTTTCAGTGGCCTTGCCAACAATCACGACGCATTCACGCTTCGGCTGATTGTATGTGTATATGCAACGGTGCGCCCAGTGGTTGGCTAGCTCTTAAAAAATCTCGATGTATGCAAATCGTATTCGTCTTTTGAATAAAATTTTATTCAATTCCGAGTGGTCGCAATCGAATGTGCTGGGCTGCGTAAAGACCATACCTACTCTCAAAATACATATGACATCACGCTGGATTTGTAGACTCAAAAGTACAGAATAGAAGTCCAATTATTAATCGTATAGTATCGCCGAAGTATCAAAAGTTCGTAATTGAAACTCATTAATCATATAACTATGTATACGTAAAATATCGCATCTCTGAAGGGAAGGGAATTAGGTATTATAGAATGGAATGGAATCATTCAAGTAGTTTCATCGTAATTTATGGATGGAATCAGTTTCTGCACATTTATATTTTATAATTTAAAAACCATTTTCGTAATTCTTTTTTTTTCTCATTTTTTGTTACTTTTTTTCGTTACAAAATACAATAATTGAATAGCTTCATATTATAGGTCGACAAAAAAGGATTTATTAATATAATATCTAACGGAAAAAGAAAGAAAGAAAAAAAATTTCATTTTCTTTGTGGTGGTTTTTCCCCTTTTTTTCTCTGTCGTTATTTCCTCCTCGCGAACGAATATTACGTAATATACTATACATATACATACGTATATATATGACACCAATTTTCATGTGCGAAAAGAAAGAAAACAAATTACTTAAAAGTGAAAGGAAAACGAAAATCAACAATCCCCGACAAAACACACAATAATAATATACAATATGTAAAATACAGTTCCTCAATAATCCACGCAGCACTTCAATTATAATTGCTTGGTATATGTATAATTAATAAATCCATTCATCGGACAATGCGAGAAAAACAAAAATCGAAAGAATTATTAAAAGGCGCCAATATGACTCGCTACTGTTACACTTATAGATAATGTGTATAGGGTTCTCCTTTTATCTTTTCATATTATCATCTGCACTCACTCTCGCCTACCCATATCTGCAATAATATGCTAGTTTTTTTTTTCCTCAATTTTTTCTCGGCTCCTAGTCTCTCCTTCGCCAGAGTTTATTGAAAGGGGCATAGTGTGCAGAAATACGAGGACAATAAAACAAAATAATATTAAAATAAGATATAGCAAAATAAAAAAAATTATATTCCAAATGAACCGATCATCACGATTCTTCTTCTATACATATAGTATACCTATATAATTTTATATAATGGACATACTATATCCTTCATCAATTTTGATAATATTTGTTACACGTCGCATTTTTTGTTTAATTCTCACAATTAAATGATCATTCGATACAATTGTTACCGAAACCAAAAAATATTTTTTTCCACATGTAATATAACATATACATTGGTATATTAATAAAAATTGCAAAATTTCTACAAGCCAAAAGAAAGTATTTTTCTTCGTTTTTCCGTTATCTCTTATTTTTAGTTTATCTTCAATTTTTTTCCCCCCTTTTTCTCTACGTCAAGACCTCTACAATAATTACAGCAAATGAGGCTGAAGTTTATAACGTCGACGTAACAAAATTACGAGAAACTAATATCGGGCATCGGCAGAAATTGTTCTTGATTGAAACAACATTTGAGCGGATCATATTATTTTTCATCATTTTGTTGCGTCAACGTTATAAACTGAACGCTAACGAAAACAATCATTTTCAATTATTCATTTATTCGTGAATGCCTGTGTTTTGCTTTGCAATTTTTGTTTTCACCGTTTTCTACATTTCAACTTCCGCCCTCGAATTTCGGCTTCTCTTTCTCTCTTTCTCTGTCCGTCTCACTGCAAATAACAGAGAGGAATAAAAAAATCCGCATGTTTTAAAATCACGTTAATCCAAATGAGACTACAGAAGTTTATAACGTTGACGACTCAACAAAATATCTATAATATCCGAAAAATTACGATTTCTCCATTTCAACAAGCCAAAAAAAAAAAAAAAAAAAAATGCGAACGCAATTTCTCGTGAAATTCCGTTGCCCCGAAACGGCTGATGATTCAACGTTATAGGTATGAACTCCAGTCACATAAATTGAACTACGGGTGGGTATACATTTTGAATGAATTAAATTGCAATTTATCACACGCAGAGCAATTAGAATTCAACAATAAAATATACCATAAATATTATACTGAACAGATATTTTCGTATTTCGTTTATAATCGGCGATCAGTTCTTCTGTTCTTTTTTTTTTGCCTTTTCCTTTCTTTCTCCCTTTCGTTCTATTTTATTTTCAATATCATATATGATAATGATAATAATAATAATATTGCACAAGATATGACCAAGTGCTTTTTCCCTTGTTATCATTTTCATCTCCTTCTTTCTCCTTTTATCTATTCCTAAATTCGAGACATATAAGTATCATGGTTTCTTCATACTCTTTTTGTTTCACTTCTTTTCCACATCTTACTTAGTGATTATTTTTAATCAAAAATCTACCACATTCATACTATATACCCTAGCATAAATAAATTTCGCAAGCATAGCGCTCTGATCCAAAAATTATTGAACGTACCTCTTACATCATAATAGTAGTATACTATACATATTTTTAATAATAATAATATTATTAAATTATTAAATTATTATAGCCCCACGTCACCGTTTTAAAATCATCATCATTACTATTATTATTATTGTTTGTCCTTCTTCTTCAAATTAACTTAATTTGCAATTACAACTAATTTAGCGATCTTTAATCATAACTATTATAATATAAATATCGTATTTATATGAATACATGACGTAAAAAAGGGAATTCGGTTTCCCTATTATTGATATCGTTAAAAATTATTGATTATTATTATCATTAGGCGATAACGGCTCATGAAAAAATTAGGTAAAAAAAATCTGTCGCATACCTCTCCATCCCTTTCACTCTCTCTCACTCTCACGCTCCCTCATAGCTACAGAAATATCGTGCTTAAAAATCTATTCTTAATTACTTAATTCATTCATTATTTTATCATCGTATCAGTTCTAATAAATATAGTCTACAATAATTAATCATTTTACAATATATTACATAAAAACTATAAATTGACCTCTTCATAACAATAATAATAATAATAATAATAATGTGTGTGTGTGCAACGTTTTTTCCTTTCTTATTTCTCTCTCTCTCTCTCTCCCTATCTGTCTAGTTTTCTCTTTCTTTAAAATATAACGACATGTTATCTATACACGCTTACATTATTTATTCAATTGATTATTTATTTATCACGATGAGCTGCAGCTTGTTGTTGTTGTTGTTTTTATGTTTTAATTTTCTTTATTTTTTATCTGCAATTTTTATTTCTCTTTTTTCATTATATCGACTTCTGATATTGTTATTGTTTAGTAAATAACATCGGAGAGCAAGAAGATTGAAGAGTGAAAAAGAATAGAAAAAAACAAACAATGAGAAATTTTGAATTATTTTCATACATTCTCTTGTTCTTATATTATTTGTTGTTATTCTATTTTCTTATATCATTCACAATTTGTTTTGTTTTGTTTCGTTTTCAAACGATATCCAATCACATAGAGAGTGTTTCTTTGATTAATTTTTTCATAGTATTACCCATCGTAGTACTAGAAGGTCCCGAAGTAGTGAAAGATAATTTGAATAAGTACGGCTGAATGTCAGGATAAGTTGTATCAAATATAAGATCCAATTCAGCTTGATTCGGCATTTTAGGTAAATAATCATGCCGATTCATAACTTCGGTTATATAGAGAATTTTGTCGGTAAGTAAATCGCCGACTTTTTCCCTACAAATTTGTCTCTCGTGTTCGGTAACAAGTTTGATAAGTTCTAATCTAACAGTCCAAACTTCCCATGGTATACATTCGGCTTGAAAAGGCCAGCGATTTTTTTTCCTCTGAAAAAATTCTAAAGATATTTGTCCCGATCCCGGACCGTCGTTGGATCTTAAGGCTTCCGAAAAACCTGATATTTCTTTTTTCAATGTCTGATCCAAGTGGACCGACGAACAACACACATATGTAAAATCTATAAAATCACAATCTACATCTTGGTAGCCTACCGTACCAACCGAATAACTTCCCTCTTGTTTATATTTGAACTTTCCTAAACTTCGGTGAAATAATACGCTGTGAAATATACCCGCAACCGCTTCGTCCACTTGACGACCCTCCATACTCAGCTCAAACAATTGCGTCCTCGCATTCATTGTGACTCCTATAAACAACAAGAAACAAAGAAAATTTTTTAAATTAAAAAAAAAAGCAATGTATTACAGTAATTGCGTTAGATCTTCTTATTTTTCGCATTTCAAAGCTTATACTATCGATTCATGTCCGAATGTATCGAAATTTTGTCTTATGTCTTTGTTGTTATAATTTTTTTATTTTTTTTACCGGAAGTTCTCTCGCTAATGAATGATAGAATCGTGTTGTTTATTTTTTGCTTCTGTTTTTTTTTCTCGTTAATATCGGTGTAGAAATTATGTAGATGAGAAAAGGAGGAAAAAAAAATGTGTTATATACCTTTTCTCGCCTCTAGGTTATTTTCCGTTAGGTTAATTCGTGGCTACCATCGGCGTTGACTCGTTCCACGTTCCAGCGACTTTCTCCATTGATAAGAACAAAAATAAAAATGAGAAAAAAAATATACACATATATTTGACGGTTGATTCTTTTTTATCCTTACTTATTTTATACGTATAGGTATACTATGTTTAATATTCGATGATTGTTTTTTCTTTTTTTTTTTTTTTTTTGTTTGTTTAGTCTCTTTACGTATTTTGCACGTTTCCCAACGTAATTTAATTTTTGGTTTTGTTGATAATTTTGCTTCTTCCTTTTCCTCTTCTTCTTCTTCTTCTTCTTCTCTTTCTTCTACTACTACTTCAGTATTTCGTGTCGTGTAATTTTCAATTTATAAAACATGTGAAATAATAGAAAACTTTGTGAACAGCTGTATGTAGCCTGTATTAAATCATCAATTCACACGCACGGGTTTATTAAATCAGATTTCCATGTTTTACATTTCGATGAAAATCTTGGTTAAAATTTAAGAATCCATTTTACGCGTGGCGTGTTTACGATTATTATTATGTTGAACGCGTTATCGTTGTTCACGTAGTACTACATATTTTCAAGTGAGCGAGCGAGTAAATGAGTAACTGGCTGAAGTAAACTTAGAAGACGCTAGTGCGGGGGAGAGGGAAGGAAGCCAAAGATATAGTATAGTTTATGGTTATTTTATCTTCACACAAATTTGCCAAACACGAGATTATAACCCACTTGATGAGTTGTTTTTATTCACACAACAGTTTAGTTATTCGAGAATATACGATCTGAATTTTCTTTTTCGGTTAAAAAGTTTCAATAACAATGGTAGTTGGGAAACTGGCAAGAAATTGATGAGTGACAAATTATTGGATGTGTATATTTAAGACGCTATTTTAAGTTGATCCGATGACAACAACGACATGAGCTGCTGCTTGCATACTTGCTCACTTGCTTGCTCGCTAGCCTACTGCCTAGTATAAAAACACAGTAGCAAAGATAATGTGACAGTCATTTGCTAATCACGTGATTAGTTACGTCGCGAAATACTGATTACACCATTTATATTGTATTTTATTTTGTTCCACTTGAGTGTGGCGAATGAATCGATATTTTATTCCACGTTCCAACATAATCTGAATTCAGGACACGTTTATTTTTCTTCAATTTATTAATGGAGATAATGCTATGCTGAACCTGTGGATGGATCGTATAGGTATGTTAAGAAAACGATGCTGTGCTCTCTTTCTTTGCTTTGCTTATTTTGCTTGCCAGTTTCGCCAGTTCGCCAGCCGCGAGAATAGTTCACTGTCTGAACTTAGCCACAGGTGTTAATCGATAATCAGAACAATATAAATCGACGGAGATGTCAAGCTCGATGAATTATTTCGTCGCGATGTAGTCTCGATAGATCGCACTTCGCACCATTGGCTAACTATATTACACTAGATAGATAAACTAACTAAATAGTTAGACTATGGTCCGCCCTGCGCGGGAATATTTGAAAATAAATTTCCGATGGAACAAGATATAATAGAATCTCGGTCTCATTTTGTCACAAAACTTCGAATCGATTGGAAGTTTTACAAAAAAATGAGTCCGAGATTCTGAAAAACTCTAAAATTGGTCACGTGACCCCATGCTCAAAACTCCGTTATGCTCATATTTAGCTGTGTAAATGGATGAAAATGAATTACTGATGTATTCAAACATGTGTAGGTTTGAGAGAATAGGTACAGGGTATTCGCTCAACCTGGAAGCCGGGAAAACCACGTAATGTCCGAGAATTTGGTTGACCGCTGAAATACAAATCTCTGGATTTACTTCTAGTCGTTCCTTTCCGATTTCGCGTCGGATTGAAAAAGAGAACGGAAGTAACTTTTTATGCAACTTCTGTATATATTTACTCCACATAATGTTCATCTTCGAACTGTTGATTGCTCAAATGGCACCAACTGAAAAAACTATATTCAAAGATGAATGACTGAAGAATGATATATTTATCTCCTGGCCAAGGGGAGTACCAAGAGATTCGGGCTGCACATATAACAATTATCGATGTTATAAGCTCCAGCATACAAGCGTGATAGTCTTCCATCATAAAAAAAGAAAAGTGCAGTAAAATTCAAGCTTCATTACCAAACTTGTACTCTATGTCCACGTCTATTCTGAGATCTAAGGTGCTATTAAAGACACATTAAATTATGGTTTTTATACATTGTTGAATGCATTTTAGCCCATTGTTGAATGCCGAGAGTCTTTAATAGCACCTTAGATTCTGAATATTATAGTCAGGCAAAAATTAGATCAAATTCAATTCTGGAAAACCTGGGAAAGTCGGGAAGTTTTTTATTTTAACTTAAGCAGATTTCCCAAGTGGTTATCATCATTTCATCAACTATTACCTGCAGCGTCTTCATTGTAATATTGAGATTCGAGCAGTATTGCTTAGCCGACTCATAAGTAGGATTACATCGGGGATTACATGTTGAAAATAAGAGTTCATTAGTTTCATGTTTATTCTCTTAACAGAAAACATTAAAACCTTCGAAAAAAACGACACACATTGAGCTCCTCCTTTAGCTGGGGGATCCGGCTAGGAGCTATGCCTCTGCGCGCTTCGTGCAACAACCCGACTCATTGCTGGCGTGCATGGATCTCAGGAAATCGTGAATTACCGATAACCGGATATACTGTAGTCTTTATAGCAAGGCTTTTCGAGGTGTGAGGGTGATTGTGAGATATAATTTCTACAATTCCTTCAAACTAATATCTCAATGTTGATCAAATAAAAAAATAATACGTATTTTATAAAGTACTCATGGCGATGCAATACTCCTATCTTTACAGACCGAGATACGTCATTCTTATACACATATTCCGTCTCATTTATAAACTAATGAAAGAAGTGGACTCCATTTCTGACAGTATACTCAGTTTATATCGTCAAACAGTGGAAAGTCAACCGCATCGCGGAACTAATTTCCAAACTTAACAGATTTTTATCGACTGATTATCGTCGCAATGCGGTTGATTTTTCACTGTTCGACGATATAAACTATATATGTTAAGTATACATACCTATACTGCCAAAATTTGAGCAAAATGAGTGCAAAATGAGTGAGTAAACGTAAAGAAAGTGAGCAATTATGGGAGTCCTGAATTTATTGGTACTTGATAGTAAAAACGTTTACAATTTTCTCGCTTCTAGAGATACTGAACCGCGTAACATTGCCGCGCTTGCGAATCTACGGCTCAAGGTCAAGGCGGAAATCGGGGGCCGATGAAGGACGCAATAATTATATGGAGAAGAATCATGATAGCGATTTGTGCAGTTTCGAATACATGCTTACGTTATACTAGTGTTTGTGACCGGAAAGTGGGAGCTGCGGCGCTCTCCCTAGCTCACGAGCACAATCTCAATTGGAAAAGTTGTCGCTATAGTACGATTGTAGGCTTGAAGCGGAATGAGAGCTGACTCAAGCGATCTTGCAACAGTTACAGTCCTAGCATCATGGCAATTGTGTCCGTTGCAACGGCGTTCGTCATATCTTTATTTTTGTGTTGTGGAGCTACCTGGGCCAGTGACAATGACCTCAGGTGAGTAATCACGCTCAAAATTGACCTTTCAAACCGGAATATGCATAATTACGGTTTGCTTTTATACTTACATTACATTATACTTCACTATAATCTGAAAAATAAACTTTCCAAGTTTGCGTACCAAGTCGATTCCGATCGCTCATATAGCTTCATAGAGAAAGTATTTATGCATAGGTACAATGTCCCATAAGTACATCGTCACGACGTCGGAATATAGAGCGGGAAGAATTGACAAGTTTTTGCTACTCTTCATCTACATTTATATTATCTGGCGCCTGGTTATCACTCATTTCCAGACCTATTGATGATCAAATTTCCTGTTTTCAAACAGATTACGAGTCTTCCTGTGTAATTTGTTCTGAAATCCCTCATAGCAATCAATCTTCAAACAATAGATTATCTCAATTATTTTCGTATACCCTGCACTCATAGAATAGATAAAGGCTCAATACTATGTTGGAGTGCGAATCAATCCCGCCTCCCCATCGAAAGTTGAGCAACAGATTCCCCGTGGAATAACTCTACGGCTTCAGTTTCTTTGCCGAAAATTTGTAGGACATCGGTTCTACAAATTTTTGTGAGTTGCGGAAATGTAGAAGATTGAGCTTTACAAAACATCGACTTTATACGTTCGCAGCATGTTAGATTCTCACAAGGAATCCATTTTTTCGATTTTCGGGCTGTCGAACTGAATAACCCTGTAGGTGATTGCAATATAATATATAATATATATCTAGAAAAACAATTATACCTATGGGTTTATCACTTGGCCGAGACATGGAGCTACAAAATAAGCATAAATTTTAGTCCCCCAGGGACTCATACCACCAGAATTCAGACCCTCTTGCAGTTATTCTTCTCTTTGTGTCTACCATGTATATACTTAAAATTCCTACTCTGCACCATTCCCGTATCCAAGGATCGAGATGAACGTCCGCGGATTTTATCCAAGGCTGACCACCACATTTATATGTATCGATAGATACATAGGTGGAGTATAAGCGGCAATAAGAATCGTAATACATCACTTGGTAGCAAGCAAACAATTTTTATCTGCAGCGATTTGCGATAGAAAGTTAAATTCTTCTCGATACTGCGATTGGTTATCAATCTAATGAGATTCAATGCGCCGATCATTCGATAGACTGAACGGAAAATTTGAACTTGACAACACACGATTGATTATACGATTTTGGGTATGCCCGAATCCATATGGTAGCATACACCTGTATATCTATATAGCTCATACAGTCATATACCGTTATTAGCCATTGGATATTTGAACTAGTGTTCCAAAACGAATGACACCAATCCCTCGAGGCTTAGAATTCGTACTGCAAATAAAGGTAGTGTCTCAAAGATTGTGACCGCATTCTATTCGCCGTTGACAGAACAGAGTTTCATACATTCCCGCATGTGACACTCACGCCTGATCATCAAAATGAATATAACCGGTATAACCGAGGGATTTATCAATTTTTCAGTTCTCCATGGTCGTGGGAGTGTGACGGCGGCCGTTGCCGAAAAAGAGAAACAAAGGCTGAGACATCGGCACCTCTATCGTTAGAAGTATGTCAATTATTTTGTGGAGAAGCTGGAGCCCTGTGGCCAAAACCAACGGGGCATTTATCGCTGGGAAATTTTTTGGTACAATTGAATCTCCAAGATGTTCAATTGTACAGTTCAAACCTGAAGGCATCGAACTCACCAATTCTTTCACTACTAGAGAAGAACATTGAAATGATTAAGGCCGATCTTGAAGCCAGTGATGCTAGCCGTGCCAAAACTGGTGGCAAAGAGTTACTCATAACTATAGGGCCGAGAATTCGTCCCGATACAGACGTCAAACTCACCCTCGACACTGACGAAAGTTACATTTTGCAAATTTCTCAACTTTCTGATGGAAGGGTGAGAATTCGGCGCTATCCCCGTCGATAAATACCATTTTTCTCCAAGAATTTTTGATGAACCCGTTGATTTTTATAGGTGAATGCCTCGATAGACGCGCGAACTTATTTCGGCGCGAGACATGGATTAGAAACTCTATCGCAGTTGATAGTCTTTAATGATCTTAAAAACGAAATTCAGATCGTTAGAGACGCGTACATAGTCGATGCACCGGTTTACCCATATCGCGGTATCCTTTTAGACACATCTCGAAATTTCGTTGACAAGGCAACGATCCTCAGAACGATAAAAGCCATGGGCATGAACAAGATGAACACATTCCATTGGCACATTACCGATTCACATAGCTTTCCGTACCAGAGTAGAACGTATCCAAAACTCACACAATATGGTGCTTATAGTCCAAGGAAAGTCTACTCTCATGAGGACGTTAAGGAAATTGTTGATTATGGACTTATCAATGGTGTCAGAGTTTTACCTGAGTTTGACGCACCCGCTCACGTCGGAGAAGGGTGGCAATGGGTAAGAACAACTCAATATCGATTCACCAAAGCCGTATCACAACTATTTTCGCAAAAATTTGGATCATCTCGATAGGATTTTGTAGGTCTTCTATTCAAGAATTTCTATCAAATTTCTACTCTGGTCTGCGTCTAGGTCGGAGACAACGCGACAATATGTTTCAACGCTGAGCCATGGACGCAATATTGCGTCGAACCGCCGTGTGGTCAGCTGAATCCAGCGAGTAACCGAGTTTACGAGATTTTGGAGGGAATCTACAGCGATATGATCGCGGATTTCAAACCGGACATTTTCCACATGGGTGGTGACGAAGTGAGCGTTAAATGTTGGAACACATCATCGAATCTGCGGGAATGGATGACGTCGAACGGTTGGGGTCATGCCGAAAAAGATTTTTTCAGAGCCTGGGACTACTTCCAACAAACAGCGTTGGAGAAATTCACTTCGGCGAACGAGGGGAATGAGATACCGATCATTTTATGGACTAGTGGATTAACGAATGAACAAAACATACAGATACTAGATCCGCAAAAATACATTATACAAATTTGGACGGCCGCGGATGACCCAACGATCGCTAGATTGATTCGAAACAACTTCAAAGTTATCATGTCGAATTACGACGCTTGGTACTTCGATTGCGGGTGAGTGCGGCTTCTTTCCGTCTTCAGAATAACAATTATGATGCATTCATATGACCGTGTGGATGTTATCTATCTTCAGTTTTGGGGCGTGGGTTGGCGAAGGGAACAACTGGTGCTCACCGTATAAAGGATGGCAGAATGCATACAACAATTCGCCACTTGGGATTCTGAAATCGCAAGGATTCGGCCCAAAGAAGAACCTTTTACTGGGTGAATGCTTTAGAATTTGCAAATCTTTGTCAGATCTTTGTTATGTTAATCTTTCAGGAAATTTGTGACATGTTTTTTCATTTTTTGGGGTCCCAATCAAATGACGAAATTTAAGATCCCGGATCTGATTCTAAGATTAGATAGCGCACACCAGAATGGGAATATAATTCAATTTTAACACAGAAATCATCTTTCGATAACTTGAATTCTAGAATTTCGAGATCAGTCTTCTAACTAGCGACTTCACGAAGGCTTCCAAAAACTTATAATTTGAATAAAAGTCGAAGAATTTTCATTCAATCTTATTCGGCCATCGTAGCTTCCAGATTTATGTATTTAAATTCATCAAAAATTTGGATTCCGAATCAATCCCTGAGGATTAGTTTTGAAAATATTGAATGAATCGTAGGAGGTGAGGCTACTCTGTGGTCCGAACAAGCAGACAGTCCAGCGATCGACTCAAGACTTTGGCCACGAGCGGCTGCAGTGGCTGAGAGACTTTGGACAGAGCCAAGATCGTCGTGGATTCACGCGGAGCAAAGGATGTTAAGGCATCGTGAGAGAATGGTGCAAAGAGGAATCGGCGCTGATAGTCTGCAGCCTGAATGGTGTAGACAAAATCAAGGATATTGTCCCGCCTGATTATCGTATACTATAATAACAAGTCTTTATGAATGACGATTACAGATATAAATATTATCTTAAACTATAATACCCATTTTATATATGTTTCATTATCATATCAATAAATAATTTCCACTGTATATAACATGTAAATGTATTAATTTATTATTGATATTCACTTGCGGGTCTCCTTAAAAAATTTCGAATATTTGAATTTCCGTTCGCAAATTCCAATTGTATACAGTTTCGGAACGCGTATAGTATAGTATACTATACTATACTATACTACACTGCGTGCGTTTTATTTACCACCTTGTGGAAGTGAAAGAGACGAAAATAACATCGGATTGTTCAATATTTCAAAAATGACCAATCCCACGTCGTTTTCCAAGCTTTCGTTTTAGAAAGATGGCAAATAAAACGCACCCATTATTCAAAATTCAAATTTCTAAATATATATCGAATTTTCGCGTGACGTCATCGGGTTTTTCTGATAAATCGACATCTTATATCTCGAATCTCGATGATGGATTCGGATGTCGTAGGCGATATATAAAACATGGCGACGCCGATGACGGCGGCCGTGATTGTGCCCGCGTGTGTGAGTGTGACAGCGAATCGCGCATACACCACTGAAGACTAGAATAATGCAGTCGGTATAAAATAATTCAAATATGAAATTGAATATGTAAATAGAGAATGAAAACGCGGCAATAAAAGTCAAAGAATTAAAGGATACTCGGCATTGGATAACTTCAAATCTTAGCCTTAATTATGTCTCTCAGTGAACTTGATACATTCTAGTCAACATTTTTCATTAGAATATTATTCTATCGAAAACTTCTTCCAATTATACTATAATATGGTTTCCTTGGTGAAAATAACCTTCTTCGGCGCATTCTGCGGTAAGTATTTCTTTCATTCGTATTCCCATCTATTTATTCATATATTAACTTATTATTCAGTACATCGTAACAATTATCGATTTTCATTCCTAATTTTAATTCAACTAATCTACGCACGCACATAGTTCGTTCGTTCGCATTATGTAGTATGTATGTACAACTTTTCCTTGCATAACCTCCAATTCATTTAATCAATACATCTAAACTTCTTCGTAATATTTCGTTACCGGATAAATCTAGAATAATTACATATGTCGTTAAGCATTTGAGAATTTATAGTATACCTGTATGCCTATTACACTACTTCTTTCAATCTTCCGTTAATAGAAAGAAACAATTTCAAAAATTGATCAAATTTAACTAATTTAATTAAATAAGATACTATATTACAACAGAGATTCCCGTGAATATCCATGAGGCTATAAGTTTATAACGTTTTTGTGACCAAATCGTGAAAGAATGTACATATTTTTTCTCAATGATTTGGTGTCCGAGCTGATATTATTTCCCACGATTGTCGTACCATTAACACAATGAACTTGAGCCTCATAGATTTCTATTTATTGCAATTTTAGTCTCACGTATAACAAAATAAGTAAGAAAAGAAAAATACGAAATAATAGAAGCGCAATTTTTCCAGTGATATTTGCTAGCACAGCGGCGTCGAGAGTTTTGGAGCTGAGCGATAGGTGAATGAAAATCAATTATCAAAAATCAAAATATTTCAAAGACTCACACTACTTCAATGATGTTCATTGAAACGAGAACATAGATTTCAAAAGCACAGATAACAATGCCAAATTAAAAAATTTCAATTCCAGTTATTATTATTATGATGTTACGTATATTTTTATATTATTCTAATTTTTTCTCTATAGATTCTTGGACATACGTAAAGAAGGACAATGGCTGGTTATGGTTAGTAAAATGGAAGGTAACGTCAGTATTGTAGAAGAAGAAAAAAACGAATAAAAAACTAGTAAACAATTGCATCCCAGAATCTGAGAAGAGTCGATTTGTAGGTATAATAAATCCACGGACGCGGAAAAACAAAATTTGTTTCTGATCTAAATTAGAAGAAACAAAAGATGAAAAGTATTACCCTCCAAAAACTTTCCTTTTCCTGGAAAGAAAAGAAAAAATAACAAGAAGAAAAAAAGATCAAATTTTCGAATCATTTGATGCTTTTTATTTGGAATTTAACACATTTTCTACTAACATCTTTTTTCCTACCAAGTTCTCAATCTTCAGTATCTTATCCATCTTTCTCTGTGATAGAATTCTGAATAATCATTTTTCTTGTTGTACATGATTTGAAAGAAGCTCTATAACTAATCATTGATTAATTGTCTGCAAATATTCATCTAAAAATGTTTCCTTTCTCCTTTTTATGTTTGCATAATATCGATTCTTAGTTGAAAATTGAAAAAAAAAAGAATAAAAAAAAACCAGTGATTAATAATAAAAAAAACTTTGTGATGAATAATATTTTAGATGTACGCGCCGTGGTGTGCGCATTGTAAACGACTGGAACCAATATGGGGCCACGTAGCTCAGCATTTACACGCTACATCGATCAGAGTTGGACGAGTAGATTGTACAAGATTTACAAACGTAGCTCGTTCCTTTAAAATCAATGGGTTTCCTACAATTTTATTGTGAGTTTGAGACTTCGTGTTGAAAGTCTCTATAAACATCGATTAGCAATCAAGAAGATTTAATATTTCACAATTCAGAATTTTTCAAGTTACAATATGAATTATTCTTACAGCCTCAAAGGAGACCAAGAATTCATATACAATGGGGATAGAACCAAAGATGAAATAGTAAGGTTTGCCTTACGTCTAAGTGGCCCACCAGTCCAGGAAATAACAAAGTCGCAAAGTTTTGAAGCGATAAAGAAAGATCAGGACGTGTATTTTATGTACGTCGGAGAAAAGAGCGGTCCTTTATGGGTAAGATTCATTTATATTACCAAAAAATCACCTCTATTTAGAATGAATACTATCCAGACTCTCAAAATTTCAAGCCAGGGAATTGGCGAAGAAGACAATCGATTTCTCTTAAACTTATTTTCCGAAGTATGAAATATAAAATCTATGCAAATAACGACAATGGCAATAAATCTCTGTTATCTTTGTTTATAGGAAACGTATAATAAAATTGCAGACACTTTTCAACCGCATGCATTTTTTTATCAATCCTATACTGACGTAGCTGGCAATCATGTGCCCTCGGAAACAACGATACCGGCTGTATTTGTTTACAAAGAAAATTCTCACTACCATTTTACAGGCGAGTAGATGAATTTTGAGTGAAGAATACATTCACTATTTTCCCTCTGTTTTCTGTATATTGAAATTGTATTTTTTTTTCTTTCTCAGGCGTCGATAGAAATGGTTACGAAGCGTTAAATGATTCAATGTATAAATGGGTGAATGCCGAACGTTTTGCAACGTTTCCAAAAGTAACAAGAGGAAATATAAACCAATTATTTTTAACAAATAAAAATCTGGTCTTAGCCGTTGTGGAAGAAAATCAATTGGAAGAAATTCAACCAGATATGATAGAATTTCGAGACATGGTAGAAATGGTAATCATGAAAAAAAGGGACAAATATCACAAGTAAGTTCCCCTAAGAGCAGGAAAACTAAGCCACAAAAGAATAAAATCACGAATAACGATTAATCATTTTCGATTTTTTTTTCTCGCTATAGCTGGAAATTGTATCATCAAATTATTGTATTGTTCATTCATTTTTACAGCCATTTTCAATTCGGTTGGATTGCAAACCCCGAATTGGCAAATAGTATAGCGATGATGATTGTACCGTTGCCAAGTTTAATCGTAATCAATACAACGACTAGTCATCACTATATACCAGAAGATGAACCGACAAAATTGACTCCGCACGCAATTGAATTATTTTTGGAACAAATTTACAATGAAAGCGCACCGGTAATCAAATATTTTCGATTTCTTGATCAAAAATTAGATTCATAATTATAATTTTAACTGAAAAATTCATCTATTCAATTAATTCTATGAACTTTGTTCTCATTCTTCAGATTATTTTGCCGTTCTGAATTTTTTAAAGAATGATAATCAAATCATACCTCGTAATAAAAACTTGTGAACACAAAATTTCATT
The DNA here is from genome assembly GCA_963170745.1 of Phymatocera aterrima. Lineage (NCBI taxonomy): Eukaryota > Metazoa > Arthropoda > Insecta > Hymenoptera > Tenthredinidae > Phymatocera > Phymatocera aterrima. The sequence goes on from OY720671.1 coordinate 1,933,095, forward strand.
TTCAGACCTACGGAGGAAACGGTTGGCTAGTACGCATCTACAGATCATGGTTTGAGTTTAGAACGACGTTATCAGAAATGTGGAAAGGAAATCCAATTTTAACTATGGTCTTATTCGGTTTACCATTCGGATTTCTTTTATTAATATGCTACAGTATTTGTTGCGCTGATATACTTGACGCTGATGACGAGGAAGAGGAAGGTGAGAAAATTAAGAAGAAATAAGAGCAAAATAATAAGAATAAGAGTTCAAAGATTGCACTGTTGGTTTTTTTTTTTTTTTTTTTAAACGATGAGAAAGATTTTCAGCCCTACATTTATTTTCATCAATCTCACTTTCTTTTTTCAGAATCGAGTCACATGAAGGAAGATTAAAGAAGATTCTCCATATTTTTTTTATTTATTATTTTTTTTTCATAATTTTAAGTCAAGATGTAATTGGAGATATAAACTAAGATGATAAAAAAAAATGAGAAAAAAAGTTGAAGGAAACAAAAATTACAAAAAAAATATTTAATTACTGTACAATAAATTGAAAAATCATCTTATACGCATCTGCCTATTTTCTTCTTTCGTCTGAATTCAATCACCTTCTCCAAATTTGTTCAAAATGATTTAAAAAAACAACAACAACAAAATATGCTACTCTTTCTAAGCAATATTCTCAAACTCAAAAAAAGACCAGATTATAGATTACACGGAATGAAAATCAAATAAATAATATATGAGATTAAATCATATCGGTACATAAATTCAAGAAGGAGAATACGAATACCCGGAAAGAATTTACTTGATTAATGAAACAGAGATTTTAGCTGAATTATTTATCCATTTATTTGTATGAGTTATAACATTAGCTTTTATTGCGCAAGTTTTATTCATTCATTTAGGTAATTATCATGATTGTTTTTTGTGATATCTTCATTTTTTTTTTCGAAATTTGTTTATTCATTATTGTAAATAACGAGCAAAAATTAGTGCGATCTTAAGATTTAGGTATATGAATAAAGATATTATATAGTATATAGTTCGCCATATTTTGATCAGCGAATCATTTGATTAGGCATTTCATTACCTGATAACACATTCGCGCTGCGCCAAGTGCGATAGAAACTTGTAAAACAGAGAAATTGAGAGAGACATCCTCGCTGCAGGTTATAAATCGTCATCGTCGTCGTCAGAATCTAACGCCGCTCTACGCCGGTCAAACTATTGAAAAGCAAAGAAAATTGAATTATACACAAAGGAAAAATGACAATAATAATAAATTATTAAATGGACAAAAGGAGAAGTAAAAATCTTGTTTTTTATTGTTTATTCATTTGTTTTTGCTATACGCCGGTAAGATTGGAAATAATCTCAATCTTGACTTTTTCTTCAGCTTCTTTGTATGTTTTTTCTTATTTCGTTGCATATTTTATGTTTTCTTTACCTTCACGGTCGTCGTTTTTCGTGTCTGTTGATTTACGCTTTCTAAAAGTCCGATCAATTCCTGTTCCCCGAGCTTTCCTGGTAATTGACCGCGCTGCGCCATGCTGAGCAACATTTCTTCGACCATTTTACCTTTCTCAGGTTTTCCCAGTTGCAATGTATTCACTGAAGACAAGAGAAAACAGAATACAACAAAAATATTCCACGAAAATAATGAAACTAGTGCGTTTCCCTTTTTTTCTTTCAGTACGCATTAAATAATTTAAATAGTATATTAGTCATAATGAATAATCATTCTCTTTCTTACATCTCGCTCGTGCAGATTGATCCAGTACCTGCGTAAGAATCGAATGTTTCATTTCTTCGATTTGCCGACGTTTTTCCTCCGCTGCATGCTGCGACGGAGCATCTCCGCCCTAGTGGGAAATATTATTATATCATATTCCATATTCGCATTGATACGCTTGCTTGTGAATTAAACGACATAACCAAAAAGCCGTAAAAATAGTGGACGAATTCTTATGAATTTTTGTATGTTCGGTTATTTTCAAGCTTTGTTTATCCACAATGCAGGAAAATCTATTTTTCCTTTTTTTATATCCCCGTCTTTTTAACGTCGAGTGTTGAGGAGCGTGGGAATACATCAAGAATGACATTTGCATGTTATAATAGGTATAAATAAATTATGATATACAGAATTTATTCATACCTTATACTGTGATTGTAGCTGCGCTAAACGCTGCTGTCGAATAGCATCCAATTCAGGATCAGCCATTTCACCAAAACTAATTATTTATGCGGGTTCTTATTTTCTATTTTATTGTAAAATTATAAATTTTGATATGCCACTTGTGTGTTGCGGCTGCGGCTGAAAAAATCCGACGCACATGGATTCGCGCGAGTAACGAAATGTCCAAATTTAGTCACCGCCAGAAAGTAAGCGAAAAATGGATAATAGTGAAACTCCATGCATATTTACGGTACAAATTACTCGCGATGCTCGTTCAAAGCCGGTTTACAATTATCGCTCAAATGTTTCGGCGTGATATAATCGTTGAGTGCAAAAGACACTCAACGATATAATAAGGGCGTTACCTTTGATATTGAAATTACATATCCGAAGACAGAAATTATATACAAAAATTGATGAATATTCTTCCTATTTGTTTGGAATGTTTGGATTTGTTCATTTCGAGCGTGAGTGTGTGGTTACAGTCGGCGATAATTCGACTAACTTCAGAGCTTTCTTACCACGATGATTTGCGATAGAGTCGACTATCACGTATATTCATTCATTCATGCATTACGAAATCTGACGAAACGAAATTTTTAATCTGCTTTTCAAGCTGTCAGTCATCATCGTTGAATTATAATAAATGTAATAAATTCGTTTAAATAGCCAATTCGATTGATATCAATAATAGTTTGCAAGCATTTCACATAAAAAAATACATATACATCGAAAGATTAATAAGAAATATGGATAATTTAGTGACCGAAGGTAATAGAGTGCTGATAATATGGAGCCCAGGAACTCCGCTTGAGGAATTGCAGGATTTCGTAACGCAGATAAAAGAGAATGTTGGAGAATCGGGGAATGCTTCGCTGGAGAATTCAAACCAAATTATTGCGTGTAAGGAAAAATTAAACAAAAAAACATTTTAATTCTAACTTTTATACTTATTCCTTTTATGGTTGTTATTGTTGTTTTACAGCAAACCACGAACCGTCTTCAACAGACGTGATTCTCTCCGGTTTCATACGTCCGTTTACACATGATGATAAATTGCTTGCCGAATTTTTAAGGATATTAAAACCAGGAGGCAAAATCGTGGTACATGAACCAGTCGTGAAAGAAGACGCAGTCAGAAATGAAACTAAGAATATAAAAACATGCGGAGAAATAATATCGAAGTTCAAATTGAATGGATTTCTGTTGGATTCGTCCGAATGCAAATCTTCTGATTTTCAAAATTCCGAACAACTTAAATCTGTTTCCCAAGGATATAACACCAACGATATTCAAGTCTGTAAAATATCCGCCAGGAAACCAGAATTTGAGGTCTAATATACAAGTTTTTACAATGTCTAACTTAAAAAAATATATCTTCTGAATTTTATTCTCCTCCGAAAGCAAAAGATATACAGTATTCTTGATTTATTTCATCAGATTGGATCTTCAATATCTCTGACATTGAAAAAACCAGCTGCTGATGTTTGGAAGCTTGACGACGCTGTCGATGAAGATTTGATCGACGAGGATAATCTATTGGAAGAAAGCGATATACAGAAACCTCAAGTTTCGTCACTTAAGGGTATCAGTTGATTTATTTTTCAGCCAAAATTGTATATTAGATTGATCAATTAATTCAGAGTTCATTCGTTTGAATTTTAATCAAATCTTTGCGAAAATCAATCCAGAATAGCTAATTTTTTTTATTTCCATAAAAGGGAAACTAATTTCTTCATTCTGCTTTCATAATAAAAGTATTTGTGTTTATTCTTAGTTTTCAATCTAGTAAAATGTTTGATTTTTCACTTCATCTTCTGAATTTCCATATTATTTATGGCATATCTTATATAATTCTATCAATTTCATTTCCGATAAATATTCATTCGTCTATTTATACCTCTTTCAATTTTATTCAAACAATAATTTTTAGTATGTGCCACAACCGGTAAACGAAAGGCATGCAAAGACTGCAGTTGCGGATTAGCTGAAGAATTGGCTGGAGCAATTGTTACCGAAAAAGTAGAAAAATCATCATGCGGAAGCGTATGTATAAATATTAATCATCATTCAAATTTTAAATTTTATTACATTCAAAATTTTCTCTTTTTATCCTTAAGATCTTAGATATAATTTTGTAACAGTAAACAAAAGTTTCTCTACATAAACTTTACATACTTTTCAGCTCAAAGAAAATCACGGAACAATATAAAAACTGTAAAACAAAATCCTCAAGCTACAAGAATTGATATAGGTATTTCTTTCTGAAATTATATCTTTTGTTCAATTTCAGTGTTATCTGGGAGACGCTTTCCGTTGCGCAAGCTGCCCTTATTTAGGAATGCCGGCCTTCAAACCCGGAGAAAAAATCTTACTTCCAAATAATTAAGACCGTTTATTGATCCAGTTTGGGTACGGATTATGAGACGTCAGAACAAACTTTATTCCCACTCAAAACATTAGAAAAACAAAAAAAAGTCAAGAATATAATTTGCCTGCTATTCAAACTTGGAAAGTTATCATATTTCCTATTACCATAAATATCTATTACTGTAATATTAATTGGTAAAATAAGATGAAGAACAATTTTATTCTATTCTGTCTTCTTTTCTGTCATTCATTCCTCGATTGTCGTCATCAAATTGTTTTTGTAAACTTCTTTGAATACAAATAAAAATGAAAGGTAAAATAAATGAAAATATAAACTCGGATAACTTATACCGTAATCAGAAAAAAAGACTTCATCCGTTAATCTGATTCCATTAGTACATGGAGGATATAGGTTTCCTATTTTCTGTTGATGCGAGTATTGTTTTTTTTCCTTCATTTAATAATATTAGATAAATTATACATCAAGTAATAATAATATAATAATCATTATCGCACAATAGAGAGAGAATGAAGAAAAACTAGAAAAAAAGATTAAGGCAATTTGAATTTTTTTTTTGTATATATATAATATATATATAATACCTAGTTAACGAGTTTTTATTATTTTTTTTTCATTTTATTTTATGTAATAATAATAGTAATGATGATAATAGTAGTAATATGAAATATGAATAGATAATAATTTTCATATACATAATAACTAGGAGATATATGTATATACCTATAGTAGCTAAATATAAATCGTGTATTATAGTATAGTGTATGTATGTATATTAGGGAGTTTCATATGGTTTCATGTAATAATTATTATTTGAAACAGACGTATTTTTGTTTTTTCTTCCACTGGTATGTAATAACATGTATAACATTATTATAATTGATAAGAGCGTAGAGGAAAAAATATAGAATTCTTTCTGTTTTCAAATAAATTTTTACGTAATTTCTCATCTCCTGCTTCTTATTCTTCTTCTCATATAACTACTATACTAAACTAACTAACGAATTCTATCAGTATTAAGATTATTGTTACCAATTGTATCGCACCTTCTGTAATATAACAGATATGGTACCCTTGGCGGAAGCGGATTCAATACATTATGTTCTGAAACTCCTCTCAGTGAGCTATCGTCGTAACGTACCCAGCCTCCATATCCGACGTGAAAAGCATCGGTGACGTAATGTCCTTTCGTTGCTTCTTTTCCGTCGTGATAAGTAACAGCGAATAGTTTATACTGCTTTTGTTTTGGGGACAATTTTTTCGATGTATTCGTCGATAGAATTTCTGAGAAAAATGAGGGAAAATAAAATTAACTAAAACAAAGGATGCAATTTTCAACAGATAAGTTGGAAAAATATATAGAAATCGTAATCATTCCAATGCTTTGCTTCGCCCTGGGCTTTTTTTTCACTTACTTCCATCTATTTTCAAGTCGATTGGGAACTCCACGCTCTTTAAAATCTTCGAACAGCCGTCGAGCTTGTAATCGAACCATTTTAAATGGAGGATTAAAATTACAGGCAATTCTTCAAGAGTCACTTGCTTCCAAGCTTCAATTTCTCGCTTTGTTTTACTACAAGTCATTCCTTCAAGTTGATCTTTCCCAACTAATATTTCTAGAGCTCCTTTTACCGATTCTGCTTTCTGTAATGGAGTTTTAGAGATAAATAACAAATTGGAATTGGATTTACATTCTTTCTATTTCTTTTTAGTTAATATAGAATTAAATAAATAACCTCGATGTCCAATTGTAACGTAAAAAAAGGCTGGACGTTATCCGTAGATTGTTCTCCCACTCTTGATACTTTGTATCTTAATTGACCTCGGAATATATCCGATAATGGTGTACGACCGAACTCTGTACAGCGTGTGATAGAGCCTTTATTCTTTGGGCCCATTATCTAAGGGAACGAAACAGAAAAGTGTGAAATTTCATTGAAATTAAATTTAGGAAGCCAGATTCACAATCGAAATCTGTTCCTGAATTTGGAAAAAAAAACATTCCTAGCAGTTTGCCACGATTTACCATTCTCAATTTGTCGAACAGTAAAGTTTTTAAGCAAGTTTTTAAGCTTCAGTCTAATTTTCAATCATTCTTCAAATTCAAATTTATTAACAAAAAAAAAAGTAAATTCATACTTTCCACTCCTCCTGTTCTCCCCCATTATTTGATTGGGCCGGTTCCGTCTCCACCGGGGCTGGAGGATTTTCATTATTCGCTAATTTCATCATCTGGAGGAAAAGAAGGAGGGAATTTAGAGTGCTGTAATTAAGCAACGAATAGCTGGATGTTTAGAAACTATATTAGGCTGTTACCTCGAGCATTTCGTCGCTGATACCGTTAAGCAAACAGGAAAGAAATTCCTCGGCATCTTCTTGCCTTCCCTCGACGGAAAAGACGCTAGCGCATGAGGTATTTTTAAGCATAGTATAAACGTAAGAAGGTTCGAAAGCTATTCCAGATTGTACATTGACCACAGCTTCGTCACTGCGTTTTTGCGCTCTCTCCTTTCTCTGTAATCTTGCTCCGGCCGATAGCGGAGAAAATTCATTTACGAATCTGATCCTGTAGAAAAATAAAAATAGATATAAAACAAAACGATATGAATCTCATTTATAACAGTGATCAAGAATTAACGCAGCCTCTCCTTACATGTTCGTGGTTAAATTATTCGACGTATTATTCCTGGGTGCGTTCTTCGAATGTGGTAAAGCGATGAGAAGATTATAGAACGGTGGGCAGGCCAGAAGTGCCTGTAATATGCTGTTGATGTAGCAATAATTATTGCGGTTTATAAGACCGCGAGGCAGAAGACTAACGGTTTGTTTCTCCATTTGATATTTCAGTAAAAATTCTGTGAGAGGGAGAAAAAACCGAAGACAGAATTATAAAAATGATCCAGTTTCACTAGAATTTGAACAAACTGTAAAATAAAAGTGAGAAATCTCACCTCCGGTCTTACGAGCGTCAAGATCGTTGAATTTATTTGAAGAATCATATGCCTCCTGACCAACATCGTTACGATTAGAAGTGTTAGATTCATTATTAACAGTATTATCGATGTTACTGAAAGCTCTAGGTTTTCCATGAGTTTGTTTAGTCCCTGGTGCCTCATTCGGTGAAAAATTAAATTTGTTTGAAAAATTATCACTCTGATTTTCTGGGACCTCGATGCGAAGGGGTATAATTCGGGCTGTAGGCTTCCCATTGCTCATTCCCAATGGAGATGGATCATTATTAGATTTCTTCAAAATACTAGCCCAAGACATGGTAGAAGATGATTCAGTAGCCGTACGTGTTATTGTCGTCGCCAATGTTGAAGGAGTCGTAACAATTGGACTACCAACAGTCGAAGGAGTTGAGTTTACTTCAACTTCAGCATCTTTACTCTCAACAATAATTTCTTTCGCATCAAATTCCCTCCCTGCTTCCTCTTTTGGCGTTTCATCTCCGACTACATTTTTAATTTCAACTTGCGTACTGGTACTAGTCTGACTCTGCATGAGTGAAACTGTTTCTTTCCTGAGCTCGACAGAACTCTCTGTCTTTTGTTTCACCTGTGTACTACTATTGATATTCACGTGAGGACCGCCACCACCAACGCCGTTGCTATTATCAGCCTTCTCAGATATCTCGCAACTTTTATGATTAACAGTAGCTACGATGTTATGTTCTATCGTTACATTTACTGGAGGCACTTTATTACTATTACTAATGTTACTATTACTATTATCACTATGATTAGTTATTCTATTATTAATATTATTGCTGGTGGTGGTGGTGGTAGAATATTTTGTCGTAGTTGCAACAGCGTTGAATTCCCCGCTGCTAATGCGGCTCCCGCCCTCGTTTATGTTGTTATTCTGAACGCTGTGATCAATTTGACTGTTATTTACAATCACAGTTGTAACGCAGTCTATATTCGTCTGTGATGTATTATTACTCAATGCTTCCGTTGTAGGTTTACGTTGAATGCTCAAGGGCGGAGGTCCGTAATTACTAGCCTGTGGTCTAGGGCTTGATTCGTTTACCCTTTTCACATTATGTTTAGGAATTTCATGCCTGGGTCTTGCAGATTGAGGAACTTGTGTATGTCGAGGATACTGGTTACTAACTGGGGAGTAAACCGGAGTATAAACAGGCCGTAGAATAGGCTGAGAGTAAGGAGTACTCGCAGGATGATATGATCGCTGCCTTTGAGAATTTTGGTGCTCTGCTGTCGGTTGATGATAATGAAAGTTTGGTGGGTGTGAATACACGTTCCTGGGTATTCTATATTGCCCAAGCGCAGAGTGGTAAGCTCCACCTCCGCCTCCCATTTCGTTATTCGAATCGATGTAACGGTTGTTTGTCTCTCTCTTGTTTCCTCTTCCTCCACGGTGGCTTCGCCTACGATTATCTCTGTTCATTGATACGTCGTGCATTTCTGTCGTCTGAAGGTATATCGGTGATTGTTGGTATTCGCCTTGAACATACGGCGCCATACTCATGTCTGGACTCAGTTCGTATATATTTGGCTGTGCCAACGTCATCATACCACCATACACTGTAGTCATTATTGGAGGCGGCGGGTGAGAATATACATGCGCTGATGCCATTGGCGACATCAGTCCTACACCAGGTCCCTCTATTTCAGACTCGTAAGACACTTGAGTGTGTTCTGTATCTAGAATATCTCATTTTTGTAAACATTTTCAAACACATTAGGAATAAAATGTGTTCAATGAGTGGGGTTTATGTAGATTTGGATAATAACAGCGCAGTACAATGTTTCTGATTAATCTGATTCATAGATTCTTCGAGTACTTCGAACTTTTTGCAGGATGTTGCAAGAAAATAGATAAAGCGCAATTTTTGAAGTTTAAATTGAGACAAATCGTGGTTCTTCCAGAGTTCCGATATGTCTGATTCATTAAAAACATAAAACTATGAATTTCTTGAGCTTCCTGAAGACCAATGTTATGTAGAAGGTATGAATTCCTGTTTTAACAATCAGGATGGAAAAGAATATCGAATTTTTTAACTTTTAGACCAAAGATAGAAGGATTTCTTCCGTCAGAAAATTTGCTCACAACATTATGTCGAATGTTTTACGTGCTCTTGATACTTTTGCAAGAATATAATGGAGACCAAATTTGATTAATGTGATTTTTGTGATAAATATTGATGTAAAACAAATGTAGATCTTAGTTTTGAAAATCGGTGAAGAAAAAGATAGAACATTGTTTCAATTTTAGACCAATCGAAGAATATTATTCTATTGATAGTAGTGACTCCATCGGACTAGCCGAACCAAAGTTGTAAATTAATGCATTAATGGAGTCACTGCAATCAATGTAAAGACTACGAACGATAGATTCACTATACACAATATTATCCGATGTCTATATTAAATTTTCTTCAAATCTTTTTCAGTTTTCAACTCATTCTCAAGGTAGCATGAAATTTTACAAAAATTCCAAGCAATATGCGGAAAGTTTCCAGAGTTTAAAAGTCAGAATGAAACAGAAGAATATATCAAACTGCAAAATACAAATTGAATTGATGAAAATTCTAAGCCAAGGTGTCTCTGTAGGTGAATTTTGCCGGCAAATCTGATGATGCTGATAAATTAATACTTACCATAACTTTGCCAAGATTGATTTTCGTTGTGTTCAAGCAAAACAACATCGGTTTTATAGTAATCAATTTCTCCGGTGTCCCACGGTAATTGTAGAACTTCAGTAGCAGCACCGGAGTTTAGAGCAACATTTATTTCTCCCCTCTCACTATCGTCTAACCCGGATAAATCGAGAAACTCGAATTCATTCTGCAAGAAAAAAAAGACAGGAAATTATTCGGCTGTTCTTCTGTTTTCTTTCTCTATAATTATTGCGATTTAAATATTGTGAAAGAAGAATTTTCGCCGAATCATCCGTGACCGTGGTTCGATAATAAATAAGGTTGGAAGACAAATCGAATGTTCTTAACCTCAACGGTTCGGGGAATGTTGCTCAAGAATTTAGAAATACCGGGGTTGGGAACAAAGTTTTCCTTTTTTTTTTTTTTTTTATTTTTTTTTTTTAGGTTAAGATGCATTCGGTATACATTCATGATTGTAATTTGTGAAATTAATTATTTTTTCGTCACAACGAAGATAAACAGCCGGTATGCAAACGATGCATGAATGAATGGAATAGGGTAGGATACGATAATAGCATACTCAACTTACCTTATACTTTATATCCATTTCATTTGGCAAATCTTTCACGTTTAGAATAAAAGTTAATGAAGTTTAAATTTTCATCAACGGACCTTTGTTAATGTCTATCTTTTATTATCTATACAAAATCATGTAAAAGTTTAAGAAGAATCAATTGTACTTATTCTATAATTCTTTATTAAAAATTCAATTCTTGAAAACGAAAGTTTTTCTAGTCAGTATTCACTGCTACTCACTGCGCTCTTGTTCATGTTGCTCGAACGTAGTAATATGCAATATGGCAAATTCACTACCACGAACTATTTCCGCACACGTGATTAGATTCACTTTTGTCACCAGCTACGGTCTGTTTACATAGTTAGACATAGGGGCCTATTCATTTAACCGCATGAAGTGAGCGCCGCGTTGAGAGACGCGGCAAGAATTCAAATATTTGAAGTGGGGCTAAAAAACCCGCAGGAAAATAAATGATTGAAAATATATTTCAAACTTGCTTATTACGGTGAAACTGTATGAATTGACAAATACTCGAATAATATCCTTACCATGGCATGTTCCAGGGATCTAGAAAACGACTGCATGGCTACGAACAGTATCGTAGAAGATCCGTTTGTCAAAGACAGATTCAAAAATCGCATAGAGATTCCACAGATTGGAATTAAAATCGCAGGTCTATCGACAACTATAGCTTTTCAAAGAGCACGTTTATTAGCAGAAAAATTACACAAACATTTACCATTCAGATTTTCTATACCAGAAATTAGAGCTATGCTTCAAGTCGATTGGCATGAATATTTGACGAAGATGAGACCGGTATCTATTTTAAATTACGAAATTTGAACACGATTCGCAATATTATTCTACACGTTATTTCTTTTGAGAAATTCAAATTTCATTATTTATCTCATTTATTTATTGATTTCTGTAGCGTATCGGCGGCAATATATGGAAAACAGATAGATCGGTTCTCGTTTTTATAAACGAAGATTATATTGGCAATGATAAAGACTTTTTAGATTACATAATGGAAAGCTACGAACTTCAATTACCTGGAAGCCATGAGTTCTATCAAAATCTTATAACGCAAGAGTTTAAAGAACGTATAGAAGGCTCTGGGGCACGTAATTTCAATAATACTCTGCATAAAACCGATTGAGAACAATTTTTTAATATTTCAGAGAGACTATGTCTACTTTACATTCACCATAGATAATCAAACAATCGGTTCGCTCCTCTTTATGGTAAGATGTGCAAGTTTTTCAACTAATAAAGAAAGAAAAACAAGAAGTGTAAACAAAAGATTTAGTGTTATGCTGAATAACTAATCGATAGTTGAATTATGATGCAAAAATACCGGGAAATTGAAACTAAGATCTTTCATTAAATTCAATTTACGTTTTGTAAAGCTTTTGCACATTGACCTACTCCAAAATACAGTATATTCAAATTTGTAATCGTTTTATTTAGCTGTACTCTGATCTGCTGCCTGAAACTTGTAAGAATTTCGTACATCTTTGCATCGGGGATCATGGAAAAACGGAAGACGGTGTACACCTGCATTATAAAAAGGCTCTAGTTCACCGCGTAGTACAAAATGGGTGGCTTCAATGCGGAGGTAACGAGAAATCATAGAAAACCAACTTCGAAATTCTAGGATTAAAACTAAACCCACAATTATTAAGACATCGAGTTAATCCGTGGAGGTGGCGGAGCCGCATCAAATGGTGGAGTAATTCCCGATGAATCGTATTGCGTGCCTCACAATCGCCGAGGAGTTCTTTCCATGGCAAATAATGGGAAAGACAGCAACGGATCGCAATTTATTGTCTCATTAAAAGCTAATCCTTGGATGGATTATTACTATGTTGCTTTTGGGTAGAAAATTAATGAATTTCTATCAGTTTCTGATCACAAAAAGACAATTTAGAGAGATGAAAGACTCGGAAATGGTTTGAAGCACTTCGTCTTCAAGCTTGACTTTAATATTTTACATCTTAGACAATTGGTCGACGGAATAGAAACGCTTAAGAAAATCGAGGCAGTTCCTACTTCCTACGAGAGCCCTCTAAGGCGAATAGTTATCTCTCGATGTGGTGGATACTTTTTTGGAGAAGAACTGGAGATGGAAGCTGGACCAGATGTTTTCATTGTTAGTACCATTAATTTCCACATCACCAGATCAGAATCTAATATTCACATGTTCAAGTTTATCCTTAATTAGTCAATTTATCTTGAAACAGAAACATGACAGTGGAATGTCTTCTCCACAACCAGAAGGCGAATGCCCAAGTCCCTGTGATTATATTTACTCCGGATATCCAGGCATCAATCCATGGCTTGATAATATTGCTGATAAATTGGACGATCGTGATACAATCTCGCTTTTAATGGCCGAAAGATATCTTGGAGGTCTTTATTCCCTTGCGACTGATTATTTGCCAGGTAAGACAACCTGAATTCATAAATCAGTGGAGTAGACGAATATGATACACACAAAAATTTCCGTAGTTCTTACACTTTGAATAATTGTATGATATTAATTAAATTTCAGGAATGGATATGTTTCCAAAGGAAAATCAAATACCAAAAGCTGAACCAGAGAGAAAAATGAATCTTGATATGAGCAGGGTCTGTCCTTTGCATGGATTGAAAGAGGGTCGAGAGGATGGCTTTTTTTTTGATTTCAACAGAACGAGTGAAGCAGAAAAAATATCACTTATATGTGGCGCTGGTAAAGAAATTGTCGCCTGCGCTCTGGGCGCTTGTAGCGACGAGGTAGAAATGAATAAATAAAATGTTCCTACTATTTAGAAGCATATGAATTCTATATAAGGATTTCATTTTTCAGACTAGTTTAGAGAGAATTTCAATGGACGGTGCTGGTACGGCGCAATGGATTCTTGAATTGGCTTGTGAAATAGCTGCCACCGCTTTAGCCAGGGCTAAAAGTATCGCTAGAGGAGAGTCGGAAGGATCGGAATATCAAACCGAAACTACTTTGAGGTCTGTGAAGCAAAAATTGTTAAAAAATAGATAAAGAAATAGACTTTCAATTAAGATTTTATCATTAATTGAATAATCAGGAGTTCGTTTCATTCTAACGAGTCACAAAAAATTCGCTAATAATATTTATCCTTTCATGTAGCAAAGAGGCACAGAAGATTACCTCTGGTCTGGTGACTCCGGGAGGTATCTCACTAGTAGAAGAAATTCTGAAAGAAGCTTTGAAGCACGCGGTTGAAATAGGAGAAGAGTTTGAAGCCTCAGAACAAGCCACGGAGGGTCTGGATGGATGAAAAAACCTTTAATAAAGAAAAATAATTGAAAAATTATCAATTTTAGAAAATTGGACACGATTAAATATTATTTCGAAAATTTTGCATTTATAAAATGAAAAATTAGAAAGATATATACACATGGATCAAAGATTACATAATAAAAATGAAAAAACATCAATGAGTATACCTAGTGGAATAAATAGATATTCATTTTCATACAAACGAATATTATTTGTTTAAATTGGACTATTTTTTCTTGCGGAATAATCCTCTTCCTCGAACTTTAGATCCGCCTCTACCAGTTCGACCGACAAACGGCTCTTCTTTGAGTGTATTTCGTTTATGCAAAGCATCGTAGAGCATCGTAGCATCACCGCTGTTTCCCAATATTTCAGCCAACTCGTTCTGTGATGGAGTGACAAAAATGCTTAGAAGGCAAATCGTCAATGAAATGCATATTATACGCATCATTTATATTATGAATAATCATTGATTGATGCGCATAAATATACATAGTAGAAAAAAAAGGATTATAAATGACTTTTTGGCCCTTCTTTGAATTAAAATTTCTCTGAATATTGACCTGAGAAAGTGTAATCAGACGATCAAGCGATTCTCCTTTATTGAGTAGAGCTCTCATATTCTTCGAATGAACACCAGGAAGTTTCGAAATAAAGTCTTGAATCTTGTTGTATTTATCAACGATAAATTCTTCATCCACATTCTCTTCGACTCCAATTTGTGCAGCTTTAGTAGCGTCGGGCTGCTCTCTGTCTTTCTGCGAACATTACAAATAAAGTTAACGAGTAATATAAATGATAAAAAATAATTACATGTCATGGAACTAGAAACTGTTGCTTGAAGTATCATTGTTAAAAATTGAGAATGAAATACTATCAGTCACCTTCAATTCCTCAAATAATTGAGACGTGGCGCTAGGACTCGGAGACCAGATAAGTTTCAACTTTGGAAAATGGAGAGTGAGAAGTTGTAGCTTCGCTGTGACTTCTGTACTTTTGATATCGGTACTAAGAAAATAGTTATTCTGTAAAAATAATTTCAAAAAAGTGTAAATGTTTCATTCAACGGTACAATCTTGTAAATGAATGAACAAATACATAGATCAATACAAAATCTGGACAAACCTGAAAGCAGAAGGGCTTGTTTGGATCGAATTCGATAAGCAGCATAGGCTTTGCATAATGTCGAGTCATGGCGACCGCTTGATTATAAAGCCTGCCAGAATTAAGGGAGCCAATTAAATCCGATATACTTTTCCTCTCGACGCAAATATCTGGCGATAAAATGTAGTCTCCAATCTACAATGAATGTGATAAGAAAAAAATATTTGTGGATTATGAAATATGACGAAGATCAATAATCTATTGATTTGATGATTTTGAAGATTTTATTGCATAGAAATTTTCATTGATTGTGAACTCAATGAATTCATCTAGCGGACAATACAAGAATCTCACCAAAAGAGTAACGGGCTCAATTTCGATTCCCCTTTTGTGTATGAGCGCAGGTAATTCGCTTCTGAATTCTCTCATATCGACGATTACTTTTTCTACAGGTTTAACTTCTTCGCCTTGTATTCCACCTTTGCGGGTGTTTTCTACCTCTGGGATCGGACCATCCGTTCCTCGAGATAAAGTCACGCAATCGTTTGACTTTCCATCCTGATCTTCAGGGACGACCATTGTCTAGAGTGAAAATCAACAAATGAATGAATAGGTTTTCGAAATTGATAAAATAAGGAATAAAATGAGGGGGACAACAAAAATTTGTATCGATTGAGAATTAAAAATACCATGAGAAAAAAAAATTGTTCTTAGACCACGAGAATCTATTTTTTTTATGCAGAATTCTTTAGCATGAAGCCAAAATTCTTACAGCTTTAGTATTAATTAACATATCGAAGGCTTCTTTTTCCCTCCGTAGAGAGGTCAGGTATCCTTGTTCCTCGACCGAACCACCGTAGATTAGGAAGAACACTTTAAGCTTGATCGAAGCATTATTACTTTGATACACCTGCAAAAAGAAAGAACGAAGGAAGAAGAATAGAATAGTCTATATCGATAGATGAATTGGGATTGAATCTAAATTAGTAAATTTTATATTCAATTTTTTTTTCCAGTAATCAAAAGGTGATTTGTGTCTTATAACTTATTCACCTCCAGTTGTCTGACGGCTGAAATATCTGCGGAATACATAATAACGTAGCTAGGCGTCATTTCTGTAAGTGTTTGGAGGAGAGCGGTTGGATCTCCATTTTTTTTCAACGATTGTACAACGACCAGCGGTGCAACTTTGGATATTGTAGATAGATCCAGTTCATCGAGCTGTGGGAATAGTATATTATGTAACTGATGCGGAAAGTGAACTTTTTTCCCGAGTAATGATCCAGCAAACGAGTCACCGGCGAAAACGAGTTCTGCGAGATTGCACGAATGTAATACAATCATAATACAATATAAAAAATATGTTTCAGCAATGATTTGAGTCATAAATCGAGCAATGAATTGTATTTTCAGTTATGGCTTATCACTTATTTCGCCTAACTCCGATGATAATAACAGAAGTTCAATCATACTTGTGAACATTCTTCAAATTGTTCCGGGGAATCTGCTTGTGATGGTTTTTGCGAGAGTGTCAAAACGTAGCTATCTTTGTCACCAGGATCTTCAGGCGTTTCTGTTGGTTCTGAAGGCGCTGAGGGCTCTTCTTTCTGGTCACTGTAATAAAAATGTAAGAAAAAATGAAAAAGTTTGGAGGAAAGAATGAAAAATAAAGTTGTTAATTATAATCAAGAAACTTCTACTTTCCTAGCGTTTTTCATTGGTTGGACTGAGTGCGCACTGGCTCACACGAGGGCACTCAACGTGCAAATTCCCAAGTGGAATACAATCGGTACCGGTGCAGAGCAGCAATTTTGAGTACGTTTTATTTGCCACCTTCTAAGAGTGAATGAGACGATAAAAAGATTAAATTGGTTAATATTTCAAAAATAACAAATCACATGTCGTTTCCAAGTATTTGTTTTGGTATGATAGCAAATAAAACGCACGCTGTGTTTTTCAGTGGCGAGATTACTCGCGGTATCCAAACGTGCAGTAACATAAATAAATGGATGAATAAATAAGTAAAACGCGTTTGGATACTGCCAACGATTCTCTACCATCGGCGGTAGGCTAGTGCCATTACCGCAATCTATTCTACCGAAACCATCATGAGTAAAATTACTCCCGATGAGATGATTGATCTCAAATTCATAATCAATGGCAAAAAAAAACCATCATGATTTTTTGAAACTGTCGCTGTCTCGTCAGCGTTTATTCCAATTATCTCACGAGCGTCGGCTATATTCGCACCGGTTTGACACCGACTCTTCAGTTTAGGGCAACATTTTACGCACTGGGTGCCAAATTCACCGACTAAAACTACCAGTGGAGCAAGTTTGGAAAATGAGTTCAACCTAGTGCACCCTCAGTGCAACCAGTGGAAAACGCTATTAATCTTTTTCAAAGATTGCACTTCAGTTTTTACCTTGGTTTTGATATTTTATTAAGTTGTAATTTCGTTAGAGCTTTATACAGCAGATATTCGCCTGCTCCCATGGTGAGGTAACTTTTGAGCTGATTGCAGGTAAATCTGTCCTGCACTAAGATCAAAACTTTCTCAAGTTCGTCAGGGCTAGCTCTCTCCTCATTGATATCATCCTGAATTTCTTTCAGGATTTCTGATAGCGCAGTCCACTTTGGACTTGCCTCCGGTTTCATTTCTAGATAAGAATTCCCTCGTGAAAAATTTTTCCTGATTATTTCCTTTTCAAGAATGTAGAAAAAATATTTGTTCGGAAAAATTCTACAAGGGAAAGATAACTGGCTGCATTCATTGCCCTAATGGTGACCCTAAAATATCAATCAATAATTTCTCTGCTGAAATTGTGTCACAGAAGAAAACCAAAGTTACTTCAACTCAAATTAAAACCAAGTAACTAATTCGGCGTTAAGCAAAAAAACGTAGATTCCTTGATTTTGTAGCACGAAATATCAGATTACCATCTTTCTCGTTGTAAACTCTTCTCTTAGCGCAAATAAAGAGATCTTCAACAGCATCTAACAGCAACCATCCACTGCTATTCATCGCATATTCGGCGCTTCTTAACCGATTCAACGTTGCATAGAAGGAAACAGAATCCTCGTGGCTTAAAGATCTGATAAGACAAAACGAGACCGATGAAATTGTTGCGTTCCTTTAAATTTTCAATAAAAGTTTTCAAAGAAGAAAAGATCATATGCACTTCTTATGGATTAGAAAAACCATACTATCTAAAATTACTAACACAAGTAGCGATCGAATTGTTTTCAGGTCTGCGACAAGTTGTTTAGTCTTGAAGCTAAGCTGATGCCATATGGGATCTAGCTGATGCTGTAAAAGCTTGTGAAATTTCTTTGCTATCACGTTTTCAACTGTAACATCGTCCAGCTCCAACTGTAGTAGAACAATTAACGAAAATAATTTACTTTAAGTACGACAAAATGGTGATGAATATAGTGAATATGACTTAAAAGTTAAATTGATGATTGAAAGAATGCTCTCATACGTATTTGTTTATTCGCTTTAATTCCTTAACGGTATAATTCATGACGTCCAGTAGCGCAGTTTGGATGCTCAACATCTTTGGTGTAAGCCTTATGTGGAGTTCGATTACTTCAGGCTAAGAAAAATGAAAATTAGAAAAATCAGTCGTGAAAAATTATAGAATCTGGGTTTTTCTACTTTGCAAACAATGAAAAATGATAAAAAATAGAAATGGAGAATCACCTTTGAATTTGATAGACTGTTCGTAACTAGAGCGTGGAAACGAGGCCACAGATAAAGCTGCTTGACAAATAAGGTTTTCATTACTCTTTCGACTTGGGCAAAACCAACGGTAAAAGCCAGCGCCGAGTTTGTGAAGGCTTTAATGAATCCTGTCTGGAATTTAAAGTTTGTAATAGGATCAATCGATAGTTTTCAGTTGTTATCTCCAAGCTTGAATATTCGAGTTTTTCAATTTATTTTTTATTTGATATTATATGACGAATTGAATTGAGTTTGTGAATGGAGACCTTGTTATTCTGCCTGAATAAACGAAGAGCAAAAGCCTCCTGAAACGAGTTGAGAATATTGTGAGCTCTGTAGACGAGAATTCCAGTTACCAGATTTAAGGGAACACGATTTTTCAGCAAATCGACAACAAAGATTCTCCCTGATATAAAGAGAACGCCTCCATCGAGGTACATGAGTTCTCTATAAAGCAGAATTGAAATTGTCTTGAAGATTTTCAAACTCGTGTAAAAAATAATTAAAGTGTATTGTCATAATTGGAGAAGTATGAACAATTTTCGTAGAGATTCTTAAGATTCCAAACGCTGGGGTTCAGTTTCTGTGAGGTACGGTGATTATTCAACTAATGGGAAGTAATATATTACCTTTCGTTAGCAGGAAATTGGGCTGTAACAACTCTAGGCAAGAATTTAACTCCCATAGCTTCTAATCTGTTGATGAAATAGCATTCGTCATGGTCATTTGTGCCCAAAACAATGACTAAATTACCGGGATCTAAATACACTTTGAGTATATTCATGAAGACAGTTTCTAATCCGAGTCCTCTGTGAAATGCAAAGAAGTTTGCAATTTTTTACAACAATTTGAATATGATAAACAATTTGAATATGATAAACAATTTGAATGATGATGAGGAGAAAGAAAATCTTGAATCAAAAAAAAAAACAATGAAGGAAGCAGAGTGGAGTTTTTTTTCCACTTACTTTGCGCACACGACTAAACCGTCGTCGTGAAGTATGTCTAGAAACATTTGATTTTCGTATTCCAGCATATCGAATGCGGATTATTTATTTTAGGTCACAAAAAGAATATTTGAAACAGTACATCGATCAGAGACCAAAGCAGGGCGGCTACAAAGGACGATCTTTCCTTCTGAAATGTAATAAATTGAAAATTAAAATTATAAATATAGAAAATTAAGAAAAAGCTAGTTCATTGAACATCGGAATACCATTTTTCCAAATATTTCGAATAAAAATCTACGCACTTTGGGCTCGTAGTCTCTTTCCAGAGTATTTTTCACCCTATTTTCGTTATCGAATTCGTTTTCTTCCTCAGGCGGAGTGGCAAGCTGGTAAACTAGAAGGGAATATTTACTAATATCGTATGATGGGTGGCCATACACGCCGATTCCTACGGGTCTCTTGAAACTGGTGGAACAAAGAAAGAAGTATAGAATTCCAATCGAGATATAAACTGGTTTATATAAAAAATAAATGAAAAATAGAATATTTTCATATCTATTTGTATTTTTTCGATAGGCAAACGGATTCAACTTATCCTGTAGATAGATAATTATATATGATGAATAGAGACACACCTTTTTGGTATAAATATAATATCTTCTCCGCAAGTTGTCGAATGAAGACAGTAATGCTCTGGTTCGTAAGTAGGTTTTGTAGTAGTTTGGGAAATGTAGAGATCTGCGTCTCCGCTTCTAAGTAGATTAAAAATAAGATTTATATACTCAAGCAAATGGATGTAATAATATGACCATCGAAATTCAATAACAGAAACTAGAGGGAAAACTGTAAATAATTGCGAGTAGAAAGATATTCAAATTTGAATTACGATAAATAAATAAATGCCAAAAGATTCGCACGCACTGTGAAGTTAACTGGATCTTGATGAAACCGTCATACATCAGACTATAGTATTTATAAGATCCTGATGGTACGTCGTCGCTAACAAAGTGGAGGAGATGTTCGTCAGTTGCTGATACGCAAACTAGACTAGCCTGAGAAAAAAAGGAAAGAAATTTGTATGTATGTAATCGGACGCTAACCTTAATCTAACCTAAAAGTAACCTCACATTTAAAAACGAAATAACGCGAGGATTGAAGAGACTAAATTCTAACGGAAACAAGAACAAAAAGACGTAACATGAAATGTATTTAAAGAGGAATACTGAAATCCTGAATTCATAGATTAACTATCGAGTAGTAGCTAGAATACAGAAGATGGGAAGTTAACCTCAAACTTGAGGCGCAAAAATAAAACAGAGGGAGAATTGAGGGAAATCGATTCTCACCAACAAAAATACGGCTAATCTTTTCTTCATAGTAAGTACATATAATAATTGGAGAAGGATCTATTCTCTCATTTTGATATCAATATAATTATCCTAAGTTTATGACGTAATGACGTTTCTGACTGGTGGTGAAGCGATCGTTTTATTCTTTAGGTTAGGTTTGTTATGAACCTGTGATTTTTCACAATTTTTTTCTTTATACTCTGATCATACCAGTTCGGATTTTTGCCGGCAAAGACGTTACCGTCCACAGTTTGAAATCCATTTCACTTTTGAAAATGAAAAACTGTTCTTCTCTGTTAGATTCCTCTGCATGTGGACTCAAGATGAAAAAACTCTGTGAAGATAAATACTACTTAATCGTTCATGTTCTCTTTTTTTTGTTTCTTCAGAAGTACAGATTAATCTCTGAAGAAATGAAATGCTATATTCTTTTTCTTGCTTCGTCTATTCCAGATCACGTTGAAAGGAAAACGAATTGGGGAATAATACACAATTAGATATAAAGTGCATTCGTTATTAATCATAATATGAATTAGATATAATATCAATTAGCATTTGTTTATTAGTAGAGAAAATGTTTCTTTTTCCTTATTGATAGTGAGAGAATTGAAGATCATAGAATATTTTACATAGCAGTATAAAATTTTTGGGCTTGAGATCCTACAGGAGAACGTTTCATTCGTCCCCACGAATCGCTCTGTACTTAGTTAATTCATTTGGAAAAACACGATTCAATTCGACGAGCATATTGGCTTTAAATTTCCTATAAGCATCGATCTTTCCCTTCACTTGCTCATTCTTTGTCAGCGCTTTTTCTATACAGTCTTTTGTATAGAGTTGTGGATTTCTGCCTTGATCTATGTAACTGTAATAAACAAATTTTAGATACAATCAAATCAAAATGAATATGTATATGAACAGATAAAAGTGTTGACAGCATTGAGAAAATATGAAAAAAAAAAAAAAAAAACCAGAAACGCACATCATTTATTGTTCATTTTCTGATAAAAGCCATAGTGAAGTATAATTTGTCATTTTTCGAAATAATGCCTGAAACGGAATAAAGATCGATTCTTAACAAACATGGGCAAACTCACTCAAAGACTTCTAATGGTACGTGAACATCTTGAACTTGTGATTTTAATTTGTCTACTTCTTGGAGCCCGTTGACTAGCCCTTGTCTGAAATAAGAAGAAAATATAGTTATTTCTAGAATTATAGGCGATCATGGGGTAAAAACATTTCAATTTGTCTACTTCTTGGAGCCCGCTGACTAGCCCTTGGTTCAAATAGAAGGAAAATAGTTATTGTTGGAATTATGGGCGGTCATTTGGTAAAAACATAACCTTTTTGCGAATCTCAATCGTAATTTCACGTTTTCGGGGAAAAACAGTCAGATATAAACGGTTGAAAGTGAAAAAATGTCTCGAACTTAATAAAGAGGAATTGAAAACTGTGGGATAAGGATAAAACGAAGGAATTCTTGAGGTGGACAATGATGACAATTATAGTCAACAGGGAAAATTCTGCGTCGCGATTTGGCTGGTTGGCGATAACAGTCGTTCAAATATGGACAAACAGCCCATTTTCATACTCACATCTTCTGGTTCAGCACATTCTGTCCTTGAGGTTGAAAGTCACTAACAATAATACGTATTTGCCTGACATTTTCAATAAATAATTCCAGTTGGGTCTCTAAATTTTCCAAAGGGGACGCCATTTTTGTTATTAGTTTTACCGTCTGCTAGCATCTGCAACCATGAAGCGCCGAAAAATTCCCTGGATAAATTCGACCATTTTCGGAACACATTATCTGCAAATCACTCCACGCGGGAAAATATTCAAATCCAAAAATATATCGGAAGCGCGGAGAAAAATAAAGACAAAATAGATACGATTTTTTACTTCTATTTTTAATTATATAATCGAAGAATTTTCCGTGAACTTTAATAAATTTAATTTCAATATTCTTACAATTTTTAATGCTTTTTTATAAATTTTACACGCGGTATCAATAAATTTCAATTCAAATTTCATCGATAAAAGGTATTCGTTATAGATAAAATAATCAGGAACGAATACAGATAGATAAATAAATAAATGGGTGCAGACTGATCATGCTTTCTTGAAAGATTTACGCACACACGCGATTTCGTTTTCAATAGTGAAAGTAGCGCTGCTTTTTACAGAGCTACTCGTATCTGTGGCTCTGCTTTTATCCGATGCCCCAGGTTTCGAAGATTTGTCTTTATCGATTGTATAAGTCCCAGCGCTATCTGAAGTGCTGGGATTGCTCCGGAAACCAGCTTTCATATTTTCTAAATCAATTACGCAAGTTTCAGTATCAGGAGGAAGTTGTTGCTCTTCCAAGAAACCAGAGTGAGATTTTTCTTTCCTTTTTGTTTTTCTCTTGCGATTTATTTCCACATCGATTTCAGAAACCTCGTCAAATTGATTTTCCTTAGAAGATGATCTACAACGTGAGGCGCTACTACTTTTGGGAACAAGACGTTCTTCGGGTTCAGATTCCACGTCCCTACCAGATGAAATATTTTCCCTTATCTTGGTGCGAGTCTTCAAACGCGGAAATCTTCCCTCATTTTCAGACGTTTCATTTTTCAGAGAATTGATGTCTTGCATTTCTAAAGACTCTCCACTAGCATTGAATGCCTCCATTGTTGCATCGGTGTTTGAAGTAGACCCTTTTTCCCTGCTTCTACTCCTCCAAGACCGAAATTTCACATTGTCTTGACTTTTGTTCAGAGAATCTCTCTGAGAATTCGATAAAACTTGGCCAATATCTTTTCTGTGCACATCATTAGAACTCCAAGTAGAATCCAAATCTCTTTTTGACGTTGTGCTAACCAAAATTCTATCGATCTTTTCTATAATATTATTCAATCTCGCAGCACTTCTAGATTTCAGACCCTCCTCTGATTTGTTCAATCTTTGAATCTTCAATCTTAAAATGTCTGGTCTAGAAATAGAGCTTTCGTTCTTAGTATCTCTGGTTTTATAACTTTTCTGCGCTTCTGGGGTTGATCTCTCCGCACGTTTCGAAACACTCGTAGTTTTCTTAGCAGAGTACTTCACCTTTGAATTACTCAGCAGATCATTTTTATCAGAGTTCATAGTGATTTCTATGTCGTCACTATCCTGGACTGCATCGTGATCAATCATCAAACTTAATCCCACATTTTCCCCGGTGGAATTCTTTTCGAAATTTGTTACCCTGATACTAGAAGCGCTTCCGAAAGTTGAAAAGGCTAGCATATGATCAAACGGATGGTAATCCACACACGCTACGATTTTCGCTTCTCGGATTAAATATCTTCCCAAGCGTTTTCCGTTTTCCAGATTCCACACATTCAGATACGAATCCTCGCCTCCGCAGAAAACCAATCCACCGCAGGGCGACAAACAGGCTGTAATTTGGAGCCTAAAAAACAAACAGTAAAGAACCAATTTCGTACAATATTTTGATTATTTGATGCTCAAAATTTGAGAAAGAATGTTTCTGCATAGAAATCGCACCTTCTATTCCTGAGACCTTTGTATCTTTGTAAAACAATGCCAGTCTCGAGATCCAGAATTCTTAATCCGTTGTCTCTAGAATGAACTAATATTCTTGATCCGAGAGGATGCAGAGCGATAGTATTGGTAACAACATTCTCAATCTCATTATTTCTAATAATTTTCAAAAGGTGCCATTCTCTCAGAGCATTAACTCCGCCTCCGTTTTTTCTCACAGACCATATGATAATAATGCCGACGCTATCGGCTGTGATTAGACCACAATCTTTTTGAAAACATAATGAATTAACATATCCTTTATGCTCGTACAATTCTTGTGTAAGCTCGTAATGCCTCGTGCTTTTACACTTGGTCCAAATTCTCGTTACGCAATCGTAACACCCTGTCACTACAACGCCTTTTATTTCTGGACAAAATTTTCCACAATAAACGTAGGATGGGTGGGGTAGCATCTGAAATTTGTAAATTGGCATTATTATTCTCAGAGAAAAATATCAGAAGCATTGGTATTTATGACTATTACACAAAGTTATAACTCCCTCCGCACTTCAATATGTTGAATTATTTTTTTTTCCACATCCCAGATGCGAGCAGTCTGATCTGAGGATACAGAAAGCAAATATTTATCATCATTAGACCAGTTCAGACTATAGACAAAATTGTAATGGCCGATGAACTGCGCAATAATCTTTCCTTCGGGAATCTGTTTGTAGAAATAAGACTGTTATGTTATGCAATGATTCGGGAATCGAATGAGGACGCCATTGTGTAGCGTTACTTGCCGTGTAAACAAAAATAGGGTATTTGCCATCATCAGAGCCAACACAAGCTAGATGTTTACCCTTGTTACTAAACGTTAGTGAAAAAGAACCGTTTTCAAAGATTTCTGTATCAAATAAATGATTGTTTGGTATTTTGCAGGATTGGACAGCTAGTCTGCTCCATTTTGGAAACTGTAGGATGTCCGAAGACTTCTTACAACTCGTAAGAGACTCGTTTTCTATTTCAGTTAATTGATTTAAACTCAGACGGTCGTAAAGTAGCGGTTCCTCGATCGGAGGATCGACAGATTTTAAAGTTACGTATAAAGTACTCGGATACTTTGCTCTATTGGTTGATCGCCACCAGTTGAATACCTGGGGGACAAGAACATTGGACAACATTATATTTACTGTTATTTCATACGTAATTTCAGCTCCCATTAAACTCACACCTCGCATCTGGCAAGTTTTGCAGATTTCTTAGATGCTTTGGGAAGTTCGTAAAGCTGTAATCTCAATTTTTTGTTGATATGAAGCGCTCCGCTAACTCCAACAGGCCGGAGAAACGCCCAAGCAATTTTATGCCAGCATCCTTCATTTCCTAACAATAGATGACATACAAGATGAGATTTCTCTACTTCAATATTTATACTTTCATGAATATAGCACTGAAATTTCTATGCCTTTGGTGATTTCAAGTCCCAAATCACATTTGCTCTGTTATTAGTATTTACCTAATATATTGTAGTTGAAGCTAGCTTCAGCAAAATTAAGCAAATCTAATATCTCAAATAAAATTAATATCTGCTTGTTCTCTGGCTGGATAATTCCATTGAAACTATATTCGAATATCAATTCTTCTTCCCAGTTAGGAACGATCGATCGATTATCCTTGAAATCAAATTTCCCAGTTATCAAAGGCATGATATAACTGCATGTCCCCTTATCATCCTTGTTCTCGATTTTCAAATAATTTCCAGTCTTCATATCAACTATGTGAACTTTGACCAATGGATGTCTAGTCGTGAAATCAGTCTTCAATACATCTGCTTTATGAATTGTAATGGAAATAAACTTCCTTTCCGTTTCTGCGATATATTCAATTTCATTATGCTCAGACTCATTCTTTGCACCCTGTTTCCTTCTGTGCTTGCTCTTGTTTTCTGTAATTCTAGAATCTCTCCGCCTCGTTGATTTGGACATGTGAGAAATTTCTCTGCGTGATTTACTCCTTGGCAGATCACTTATATCCGTTAAAGAATTCCCAGGGTCAAAATCAACAGATTCTCTACTCTTCTTCCTTAATTTGTTTTTGTTCCATCTTCTTTCGCTTTCATCAGATCTCGAAATTCTATGTTCAGATTCTTCCTTATCCTCTGAAAGCTCAGAAGTGTCTCGTGTCGATAGCTCTTTGCTTTTTCTCCGTCTAAACGGGAATTGAGAATCTGGGATTTTCTTTTTCTCTTGAATGCCAGATTCCACTTCATCGCTACTATCAACAAACGCCGAGGCTTCAATAGTTCTAATTTTATTCAATCTTTCATTATCCCCGCTGCTTAATGACCCAGTAAAATTATCCTCAGAATTAAACCCCTCGATCCCCTCACGTGAAACTTTTTCATAAGTATCGTAGAAGTTAGTCATCTCGATCTTGGTATTCTGTCTATAATTTTGAGATCCGTCTGAAGATCCTTGAGGCTCATAAACTTCTGTTTCAATGCGGAGCACCTCCTCAGTATCGGATTTGAAAGCTGCGTTGTCAAACCCCAACGTACACTCCTCAGGAAAGGAGCTACAAAATCCTTTTTTCCTTCGAGGAGCAGGAATTGGTCTAATTCTTTCAATATTTGAAGATCTGCAGTCGTTTTCAACTGATTGATTAGTATCTGAGGAATTAATGATCAATTTTTGAGTCAGTTGTAAATTATTCTCATTTTTAGTCCACCGTTTCCTCCTACGTCTTGGTTCCGGCCTAAATCTTGGATCTTCAGACGCGTTCTCTAGCTCGGAATTTTCTATCACATTTGGAACGATTTTTTCTGAAGACCCAAAGAGCCGCGGGTAACTTTCTGCAGAGTTCAAATGTCCATAATTTTTTTTCAAGCCTTGTGTCTCCAGAGAATTTACAGTTCTTTCAATAAGTGGCTTCGATTTATCAGTAGAATTATACCCTTTATTAGTTTCTTCAAATTCTTCAATATAATCTATCGGTTCCTGTATTTCCCAAGCATTTCCTTGCTCGATTTCTCTTCTTCTTCGACTACTTCTTTGATTTTTTTCTGTGACTGATTCGAGCTTCAAAGTTTCATCTTCTCTACAGTCACTTTGCGTAAATAATTTCCTATTCACCAGGCTCGGTTCCGATCTTCTAGTCTCATTATGGACATCGACTACAACGACGTCTACTGATCTCCGTGTTTCAGGGGCGGTAGAAGGGTAGATGATACTATCTGCGCTCTCGAGAGATTCTGCGTCATAAGAAATTTTTATTCTTTCAGATCTTTTTAGGGCGATTTGTTTGCCTGAAGTTGACGGTCGGTCTCCCAGATCTTTTGATCTTTTCTTGTTCAGCAATTCTTTCATATTTTCATTTCCGCTTGAATTTTCACCTTTCGTCAACTTTCCTGGAGTCATTTTTTAAAGAATCCCTCAGTAAGTATTATGATCTGACTGGAATAAAATTCCAGAAAAATAAATTAATAACAAATTACGAATATTAATGTATATTTCATAAGAATACATGAAAAAAGTTTAAAGATGAATCTAAAATTTTAGATCCCATTCTAACAATTCAGAATTTATATTGAAAAATACCCAGTACCTACTGCAAATTCGATTTCAGGATTCGAAAACTTGAAAATTAATGCAAATAATTCTGTAGCCATGCAACTTCAAAAAAACCTTGAATTCAAATTCAAATATTTAAAAATTTGTAATGAAAAAATAAACTCAAATTCAGATTTGAATCAATCTGAATTTAAATTCAAATAATTCTAAATTATTCAAATAATTATTCGAATTCAATTTCGAGAAATTCCAAACGCGTACAAATTAAATCATGAAAACAAAAAAAAACAAATGCAAGAAAAGAGTAGTTTGTTATGCAACATTTAAGGAATGATAAACTTAACCTAGAATCGATTTATCGAATAGATGATGAATTTATTAAGTAAAGAAGTGAGAACAAAATAAAAATGTGAGGTTTATCATATATAATTTGCATAATTCACCTTCTATAGGATAAAGCCAGTGAATTATTGTTTGTTTGTGCTGTGATTTGACATTTGTTGTGATATTAGCAGACGCCATGTTGTTTGTTGCCATCTGCTTGTCATCAAATTCTAGCAGCCGACACGCCTTTTTGTAGGATTGATTATTTCGATCGTAGGTTCAAATTTGTGACTATTTTTCCCTGAGCGATAAAATTGTGAAAATGTCCGAGGGAAAGAGTGACTGTATATTTTGTAAAATCGTCGCACGCCAAGCCCCGAGTGAAACTATTTACGAGGTAATGACATAAGGAGCATAACTGTTCATGCAGTGACAATTATGTTAGATATTAGCAGACGGATTTTTTGACGCACGTGTGACTACCCAAAATCCAAAATACCTGTTTTCTCATGAAAAATCTCAAAATATAATAAAAGTGATTCTGTTAATGCATAAAATTATATTGTTTGGAGATTCTAGAAGAAATTTCCATTCTAGGATGACACTGTTGTATGCATTAAAGACATCAAACCTGCGTCTAAACATCATTATCTAATTGTACCGAAGGCTCATATTGACAATGCGAAGGCACTTCAAGGTCCAGATGACGAAAAAACTTGTAAGTCAAATTATTTGATACAGTTAGGTAGTTTTTGTGCGTTTCGAATCGCTATTTGGGTTCTCGATTTTTCTACTTTTTTCACCTGGAATGTAGTTCTTTAGTTCATTTCTGATTTTTATTTCGTTTTTTATCACTAAATTTTCGTTACATGCAATAGAAAGGAGCCCAGATTTTGCATAGATATAATGATAGGTTGAAATAATAAATAATAAATATATGTTCATTCATTCGAATCGTAGCATTAAACATGTGTTTTTGTGTCTGTATCTTTTGTAATTAAAAATTGTGTGCAATTCGAATGAATTCTGCAAATTTGAATTCAAACAAATAATGTTTAAACTCTGCTTCAATTAACTCTCAATAATTTGGGATTCAATTTCATGAGAAATAATTTCGAACCCGAATTCAAAAAACCTGGAATGCAAATGACTTGAAAATTTAATTGAACAGATCAAATTTAAAATCGAATTTAAGCATCAATATTAATGTAAATCCTCAATATTAACTCTCTCATCTGTAATCCAAAAACGATTAAGCGTGATCTTTCAATTCGATCAACGTTCTTTCTTTCCTTCTCTATCTAAACTTTTTTGCTCTTGTCTAGTTGAACACATGGTAAAAACTTTATCGATAATTAGTGAGGAGCAAGGATTTGGTTTGAGCAATACAAGAACGGGTTTCCACTGGCCGCCTTTCACATCAGTGAACCATTTGCATTTGCATATTATATCGCCTGTAGAAGACATGGGTTTTATTGGCAAGATAATATTTTTGCCCAACAGTTTATGGTTCGCCAGCGTGAGTATAACATTGCATTCCATATGTAATTGCGATGGAAAACATGCAATCTCTAATTTTTTTACTCAGGTGGACTACGTCAGATCTCGTTTCCAGACTGGCAGTTAATATT
The DNA here is from genome assembly GCA_963170745.1 of Phymatocera aterrima. Taxonomy (NCBI): domain Eukaryota; kingdom Metazoa; phylum Arthropoda; class Insecta; order Hymenoptera; family Tenthredinidae; genus Phymatocera; species Phymatocera aterrima. The sequence continues at coordinate 1,963,312 of OY720671.1, forward strand.
ATAAAAATTTAGCCACAACTTTTTATACTTGAAATTACAAGTCCAATTTATATCCGAACACTTTGCGCATTGCAAGAAAAATTGTTCAGCATCGCTGAAGCTAAGCTCTGAACATTAGTTTAATTAATTACAAAGATTTATAGCTTTGACTTTATGATTATTATTATTCCTTGGATATTTGAATAAAGACAATACTATTACGTCGAGGATCTGAAACTCTGGAGCTTTTCTATCCTGAAGATCACTAGAATCCAAAATCTATTGAATTGGAAACATCCAGTTGAAAAATGATTGTCATAACTTGGGAAAATACATTCAAATTTATTCGGAAAGACAGTCGATTAGTTATTTTTCCCAAGAGATGTAGCATGATGCATTTATATCAAAGAATATATAGTACTCATTTTTTAATCTACTGGTTTAGGAAAAATTCCTTCGTTGAACATTCTCTGCCATTCTGTGCCGTTGGGATATTCAAATTCTCTTATACTCTGCTCTTTGAATTTAGTCGAATACCCAGGAGTGAGAGGAGGCATGTAATGGGCATTTTGAACATTAGTCGGTTCTTCAAAATGCTCATGCTGTTGATCGACGTATTCAATCACTCTATTCTCACTCGTTCCGCTGAGAGATACAAAATCCCACATTTGAAGGTGCTGCACCATTTCACATAAACCGACGCCTCCTGCATGTGGACAAACAGGAACTAAAATACAGAACCAGAAGAATTCGATTAAAATAGAAAACAAACTTCTCATAGTCTTCTTTACGATAAAACGGAAATAAACTAGAAGACAGTATTTTTTCATTACCTCCAAGTTTTAGTGCCATGAAATAGACCGAAAGTATTTCATTGACTCCACCGATCCTAGCAGAATCGATTTGGCAGTATTTGATAGCTCCAGATTGTAATAGCTGTTTGAAAATGACCCGATTAGCGCACATTTCTCCTGTAGCTACGCCGATTCCATATGATTCGAGTTCTCTGGCGATCTTAGCATGTCCTAGTACATCGTCGGGAGAAGTAGGCTCCTCGATCCAAGTGATTTCAAATTCTGCGAGCTTTTTCACCCACTTAATCGCCTCCTCGACTTCCCAAACCTGATTAGCGTCAATCATGAGTTTATTGTCATATCCGATAACTTTCCTGATCAAACGACACCTCCTGATATCATCTTCTACATTCACTCCGACTTTTGCTTTGAAGGATGTGAAACCGAGGTCCAAATACTTCCGACACAATTCTTTCACCTTCTCATCAGAATAACCCATCCATCCCACTTGCGTTGTATAAGCTTGATACCCTTTTTGCAACAGAATCTTCTCTCGCTCAGATTTTCCCGCTTCTTTACTCTTTAGCAGAGATATTGCTTCTGCTTTTGTGATCACATCAGTACTATAAATGCAAGAATTCAAGTTTTGGAAACGTTTTAGAGATGATCCTCGTCCTTACTCACATGTAACGAAAATCAATCGTTGAAACTAACTGCTCTGGAGTTAGGTCTACCAACAATTTCCACAAGGGTTTTTCTTCGATTCGAGCCCACAAATCCCACAGCGCATTTATTATCGCTGCTATAGCTAAGTGCGAAGCACCCTTCTCAGGCCCAATCTAAGAGGATAAGAAAAATTGGAAGCAATTGATGAAGAAAATGAAGTAAAATATTATACAAAAAATATCCCACGCACCCATCTCATCTGTGAATCGCCTGTTAGTGTTCTCCAGAAGGATGCAAAGTCTGAAAAGATTTCTCTGGCACTTCTACCTCTGAGAAATTCAAACATAGACTTGCACGCTTGAGTAACTGAAAGAAATAGTCGTTTCAATTCAAAGTTACCCTCGAAAATTCAACAATTTCTTGGCTTTAGGGTCTTTGCCCGAAGGATTTCACCTCCCTCCACAGATTTTTGATACTCACCAACTTCTGTTCCCCTGCCTAATGTAAACGTTAAACCATGTCCTTCAAATCCTTTATCAGTAATGATCGTTACATAAGCACAAGAGTAATTGGGATCTGTATGCTAGAAGTGAAGGGGTATTTGGCGATTATTGAATGAATAAGAATTAAAAAAGATCTTTATTACCATTGCATCGCTCCCATCAGCTAAAAGCGAAGTTGGGAATCTAATATCCTTAACAAAAACGTCTGTTATAGTTATATCCTCCATACTTCCATACATCCACGTATTTCAATAATTGGAGAAACACAAGCTCAGTTGAAGGATTACTTGTGAATGATAAAAACGTTCACAAACAAATATGACAAGATGTTTTCAAGTGTTTTTCTACCCATATCTGTGCATGACCTAAAGATAAGCAAGTAATGAATCTACTGTAAACAAGCCTCGGTTATCAAATTTTAACAACTGAGGTTCTGTGCTTCAACGAACAGACTAGAGAGTGCAGGGAGAAATCCAAACGAGATGGTCATGCTGTATCTGTCAGCATTGTAATGGCAGGGACAGAATGAGACGGGATCTGACACAAACTATCGGATGATCTATGACTTGTGGTGGGTCATTCTTTCGTTGAACAGAGTATGTTAAACATCACATTTTCCATTTGAACCTGTACAAAGACGGGTAGTACAAACTTTTTCGTGTGTCCAAATCGAAGAGGCAAATTGTATCTAGCCAAATTGAAATTCACGACCTCAATTTGCCAATAACTATCGATTTCTAAGAATAGAAAGGAACGCCAGGCGATGCAATTTCTCGCCATAGATTACTTGCGCGCTAACCAGCTGTCTTCACTTTGTGGATTTAAGCTTGCTACGCTGCTAAATTTAATTCATACGAGGCTGTCTGCTCTGCTTTTTTTTCTGATTTGAAAAGATTCCAACAACATGGATGAAGAAAAAATAAAAAACGATTATAATAGATGAACGTGATTCTTTACGTGATGCCATAGCAACGGATTTTGATTGGCCCACGCAGGCAGCCAGCAGTGAACCATGCATGAAAAATAGCATGAGATCTATCTTATCAAAAACCAGCAAGCTAGCGACACGACCGTATACACAGGTCCGAAGACTTCCGTGGCGAGGGTAAAGCTCTTATTGTAAGCAAAAACTTTGCCTGAACTCGACACCGGAGTCAGGGTGTGACGTCTTCGATATTGGTTTGATGAAATCTCTAGTTTTGATCAGACAGCTCTACTTTGTTTCGACGTGGGCTTACCAACCACTACCGTTGAGTGTAGAATACTCAACGACGAGACTACATATAATTACGATCGAACTTCACGTACAAATAAGTTCGTTTGATCGTTCAATTATTGACAGAGAAATGTCGTTCCGCACCTGTATTTTTCAATTTTTTTACGTACTTCGATAAAATAAACTATTAGTCAGATGCTTTTTGTTCAACGGAAAATAACTTCATTTCTTAATCAATTTAACGTCGAGATTGCTATGGGAAACAGAAAAGAGAGTTATTTGCACCAATGTATCAGTCGTTATTTGCAATGATCCTTCAACATTTCGACACTCGCTGGTCGCCATAATTGCCGCACGCGACTAAATCGCAACGGCCCGACTCTGGTGGCGAATTTATGAGAGTTTTTTGATCACACTTCACTCAACGATCAATCACACTACATAAGAGCTTTACCCACACCACCGGAGTTTCCAGACCTGTGTATACGACCGTGGCTAGTGGTCATCGCAGCCATTGACTAGGGATGCTTCCTCGCATGCAATACAATGTAAAATATAATAATAGAGATTAAGTTTACATATATTATAAATGAAATTACAATATTAATTGAATATCAACAATGTGATCAAACTTGATCAAACTTTTCCGCACTTTGATCAATCATAGAATCAAAAATTCAAGCATGAACTCCAAGATCAAGATTAGATCTATTCTCAATGAAATAACAATTTTAATTCAAATATGACCAATACAATTAAACTGTTCTGCACTTCAATCACTCGTAGAATCAAAAATCTTCAAGCATCGTGGTATCTGCAGTAAGCAGAATCTTCCATCAGGTCTTGGGATATCCACTCCTCCACCGGTGGTTGACTAGAAAGGGCCAAAGATTGACTTTCAGCCTCTTTCAATACCCTGAGCAAGTTTCCGCCTACTAATTTTTTAATATCTGCGGCAGACCATCGTCTGTCTCTCGTTAACTCAGCGAGAAGCAAAGGATATCCAGAAACGTCAGGAAGTTCTGCTGGAGGGCTATAAATACGAAATTGGGTCATAATATTTCGCATTCTAAAATACTTGATCCAATATCTATTCCATATTCCATCTAAATAGATTACCTAACGATTCCATCATATCCAGCGCCCAGCCCTACGTGATTAACTCCCGCAGTTTTTCGGATGTGAGTGATATGTTCTGCGAAAAATAATAGTATGCAGAAGGTTAATAGATTATTTCTACAATCTCTGGCATCAGCACACTCAGCGCCGATCCTAGCATAAAGGAAGCCTGGTGCAAATCTATCTACGGCCCCCCACTCCCACCCTTCTGCTGACTGATATTTCATAGTTCTTTCACCCGAAAATTTTATCTCAGAATTTCTGCGTCTCGGTTCAAAATATTTCTACATTCTAAACAATGTTACTAGGAATGGGAAAAGAAAAATAGCCATCCATCAACGAATGAGCACACTCGATACACAGCTGTCTAAGATCTTATCGCAGATCTACCGTGCTAATATATACGTCAAAATTCATCAATCCCGTATCACTTCTTGAATAAATGAGCTCACCGATTATGTCGTGCATAGATGCTGACTCGCTACAGCTGAGATGAGCGCTATCAAAACTCACCATGACCACGCCTCCGTTTAGGGACTGGAGAATAAAAAATTTAATAAGCACAAAATGTTGCTGATTCATCTAAACGAATTTCTGAGGTTCAGAGATTGAAGAAAAGTGATCGGCTCTTACGAGATTACGAAGAATATCATTAGGTACATTCCTAGAAGAATTACACAGCGCTCTTGCTGCGCTGTGGGAAAAAATAACTGGTGCTTTAGTCACGGCTAGAGTGGATCTCATCGTTTGCGTAGAAACGTGAGAAAGATCGACAAGCATTCCTAGTCGGTTTAGTTCCTTGACAACCGATCGTCCGAAGGCGGAGAGACCTCCACTGTGAAAATCCAGGGGTACATCTTCGTTTGGATTTTCGACAAGGCTTGAATCTGCCCTAAGAAAAAAAAAGAAGTCAAAATTCAGCAATGAAATGGATGAGATAAACAAAAAACTAATTTTGGTACTTTTAGATAATTTTTCTGATATTTTAGTCACAAAATTGTCGTGAAATTGTCAATCCTAAATTCTTGCAACACTTTATAAGCTATTGCTAACCATGGGGTATTACAGCGATGTGTTAGAGTCATATATCGTGCTCCAAGAAGATGGAAACTACGCAAAACAGCCATTGAGGATCCTATGCTATGTCCGCCTTCAAGTCCTACTAGACTAGCAATCACTCCATCTCTGTGAGCTTTTTCTAGCTCTGTGCTAGACGTTACTAGTCTCATTTTGGTCGGGTGTTTTGACGTGATTCTTCGGACTAGATCTATCTGCTCTAAAGTTAATTGAACTGCGTCAAGAAATTGCGCCTCGCAAGGCACGTAAGCAGACCAAAATTGAGCCCCCACGTTCCCACGATGTAGTCGAACGAGATCAGTCTGCCATTCGGGACCCCATGTCGTATTTTTTGATAGATCTTCGGCAAATGGAAAATCCTTCACAGCAACACCTCGGTGACGCAGATTCCAGGCAAAATCGTTGTGCCTGAAACATTTTATGATTCATTATAAGCGGAATTGATGTAGACGTTCTTCTGTTTGCACGAAATTTAATATTAAATATGAATAACAGTTTTTTGAGTTTCAAGTTTGAATGTAATTACAAATAGCAGTTTCTTTCATTTCAAATTGTAAATAAGATCTGACGAGTTCACCAAAAATTTCAAATTCTCTACAATCAACAGTTTTTGTCAAGTCAACATTTTCAGACTTTATCAAGTTGTTCTTAATTTCAATTGGAACTTAGATCCTATTGGGAGTTTTCTTTGATTTTAAATCACTAATTACATTTATGAGAAGTTTTTCTGTAAATGAAACTTGAAATTAACACCAATGACCAGTCTTTACTTTTTCAAATTGTGAATTATAAAACGCGATAAAGAGTTTTATTCCGTTTGGAATTCGGAATTGATGAAATTACCATTTTTTATTGATTAAAATTTGAAAATCAATTCGAATAAGGGTTTTTCTTTATTCTAAAATTAAAGTCAACTACGATTGACAGTTCTCGTTGTTTCAGATCTAAAAATAACTTTAAGTGTAGTCATTTTTTCGTGGCTCCAAATTGTAGATTAGCAATGGATAATAGTACTCCAACACGACACAAGCACTAGGGAAAGAGAATCAATAATCTTTCGTCATTTTCCGAAGAATGAATCGGAAATATTCGAATCATTTAGCTCGGTAAGAATAAATTTGAGCAGTTATAATATTGTGTCAGATTAATGTTTCCCTTTTTTGCGAATAAACGGTTGAATATTTTGATTCTGACCCATCGATAAGTGGCGTTTCAGACAAAATCCTCTTGACGACAAGAAGTCGAGCTTCCAGAAGATGTGAACTCCGTAGTTCTAGTGCCAAAGGCAAGCCAACACCTGCGACAAGTGCGCATCCAAGAAACAACAATCCAAATATAACGAACCACCTTTTTCCCATTCTGTTTCCTGAAATATGATCATTATTACAGCAAAGGTCCAGATTTTTTCAAATCGATCATTTACCGGCATAAAAATAAAAATCAAGAAAAATAGAAGGAAAGATAAATGAGACGTCTTGTAAATAACGTAACAATGTTTTTTTCTGTCTATTCGTAAGTTTCTCGGGTTGTTATTATCGTATTAAATTTGGGATTAAAATTTTCTCACCATTCTCTTGAGAACTGAGCTTTTCTTTAGCCGTCGAGGAAACTAGCCCCTCTTTTACTTGACGAGCAGCATTGCCATTTGGTATTTTGCAAATAAGCTCCGGGGAAGATAATTGAAGACAAGACTAAAACATAGAAAACCATTCAGTAATAGGATCAATGAATCAAGAAGGAGTATAATATCATTAGAAATTTACGAAAGAATCTGAGAATCACGTATAGGAATAGAAGGAACATGAATGGACGTTAAAAAATCGTAGTATTAGGAATGGGAAGGCAAGTTAATATTCGAGTAATCCATATACTTGTTTATTTATTCATTCACTTGTTTTCGAATTTATTTATTATTCACCTCGAGAATATCGACTTCTTTTTCTCTAGGGTGAGAAGAGTGGTATCCGATACCATCGGTCCTTGATCCTTCATAAAGTTGAAACATAATTATTCCATGTATTTCTGATTACATGTGCGAATAAAAGATTTGTTCCATTGTCACAGATTCCAAAAAATAACTACACTGCGGTTTCACACTTCTTCGACTGCTGGATTTCGACAGCTTTAAAAACACATGCGGCTGCGTCGGCCGGGCTTGAAACCCCGTATCGACCGTATATGCGGACATAAATCCGGCATATAAACATATCTCAGTTCAAAAATCGCCAATAAATGTATAATCCTCCTTGATATAATACAATAAACATTTTTCATCCAGTATTTTGTCTCTGATTATATCAATTCGAAGAACAATCAGCCTCAAACATTCAATATTTTTGAATTTGAACGTTTACCATACAAGTATGTAACACATCATCATATTCCATCGACATATAGTATGGACTACGCGATACTCGCATTGAAGCCCTATGAAAAATGTCCGGTAGAATTAGAAAAAGAGAGTGTGAGGTGGCGGCCAATCGCTATATTACGCACTACGCACCTAATGAGAAAGAGACAGAGCTTGGCTGCCACCAGTCGCTACTCTGTCTTCCGGCCGGTCACATTCTTCCATGGTTAAAGCGTAGTCCATGCTATACCTATGTCGATGGGATATTCGTATTGATTTTCATCTAGTTAGGCTGAATCGAGTTGATTCTGAATCTAACTAAAGGCCGTGCAACGGTCAAACGCAAACGCGTGCGCGAACGCAAACGCGACGATTTGATATTGCTGATTGGTTTAGAATTAGAGAAACCTTCTCGAAAACCAATCCGGAGTGTTAAATTGTTGCGTTCGCGTTCGCGCGCGCGTTTGCGTTTGACCGTGGCACGGTCTTTCGCAAGTAGATACGCGTCCTTCTGTAATAACGCGAGATATGAAACGTTCGGTTGTTGCTCATTCGACCGACAAAATTTGAAAAGAAGCCCTATGATTAGCTAATCTGTAAATTCCGACAGCTGTGTGATAATTTGAGACAATGAGAAGGCTTTATTTTTGTCGCTGAGCAATGATGTCGAGAAAGTTGTAACATCGACATCAAACCTTAAACCCAAAAGCCCAAGCTACACATTATAGTATCTATTTTGACCAGATAGTACATTTCTATACATTCATATTGTTAACGGTATGTTAATGGCATGATGTTTTTCAACAAGGGTCTTCGGTTTTTGACAGCTCGTGTTGTAGAGATCTATCTGAAGAAACGCGCATTGAAGAATTATTGACAATCATACCTATGATTTTGAATTCTGGTGTCTCGTATCGTTCACGTCTTATGGAAATTGTAATAACACGTAGGTATAGACATAAATAAAGGGATAGAATTCTGGTGAATGAAATCCGTTATCCATACAAGAAATGAATATCAAAGTCTGGGATATCCGTTCGCATTTATCATTGCCTTAAGTAAACCATGGCATACCACACACACACACACAGACAGAAATAAACAATTGTATAATTATCCCTTCTCGTAGTACTACATACGTCCTCTCAAAATCATGAGCTGTGTATAGCTGTGTCGAATAAAAACATCAGACGCAAAAGTTGGTTCCACTCTTGTCGAAACTCGCCGAAACAAATTAACGTATGAAACGAACAAGGCCATGTGAATCTGAAATTCACGATAATAAAGTTTAAGAATTTGTGATAAATAATACCATGGCTGAAAACACGGAAATAAATACGGCGATCAATCTGATGGATCATAAAAATCCACACGTCGTTTTGAGGGAAAAAGTGAAAGAGAAAACTTCACTGACAAAAGAAGAAACGGATGAAAATGACGGTGAGATATTTGTAGTTGGAACTTTTGCGTCTTCCTTCATTTTCCTTTTCTTTTTTCAAGAAAGAGAGATTCGTGATGGATATAGTCGTTTCTTTTCTCAGCCCCAGAATGCGCAGTTTGTCTGCAACCTCGGGTACATCCAGCTGAGCTTCCCTGTCATCATGTATTTTGTTATTTATGTGTGAAAGGCGTAGCTAATCAGAGTAAAAAGTGCCCGATGTGTAGGCACGACATTCCACCTGATTTTCTCGATAGACCTAGACTAGTAGAGTTCGACGACGTCGATAAAAGCATTGAACCAGCCGAAGAAGAGTTTCGTTGGTTTTACGAGGGTCGAAATGGTAAGATAGTACAAAATAATCGTATAAAGTGATAATAAATAAACACTGTGTCCATTTGCAATCTAATTCGTGAGTGACGAGAATTTTCGTGACTCACGAACCTCCCACAAGGCATTTTTCGTGATTCACAAAAAAGTTCTGAAGGTTGTTTCGTGAGCCTCGAAAGTTTCTCAATGATATTCGTGAAGCAACAAAAATTTGCACTGGAAAAAACGAAGTTTAATCCAGTGGTTTCGGGGATGTGATGAATTACAAGAGATCTAACCTATTGCAACCCTGTTGTGAACTCGGAGCGCCAAACCTATTCTAACTCGTCATAGACACCGGACGCATAGTTAGCACGGGCTTACGTGTTGTGGTTTCGGAAATATGACAGATCACAAGAGGCTGAAGCTATTATTAAGGTTTACTTCTTTGTGAATCAACTTCTTTTTTTCCCAATGCAGACTTTGGGCGCCTCACGAATATTGTTAAGAAATGTTGATGGCTTACGAGAAAACCTTTTGAATTTTTTCGTGACCCACTAAACTGCTTTGGGACCACAAAAATCGCGCTGCGGAAAGTTTCATGAGTCACGCAAAACGCAAAACGTGCCGCTTGTAATTGAGTGGATTACGAAAGTTTTCATCAAGCATGAAAATTTTCGTCACTCACGAATTGGACTGTAAATAGACTAAGATAAATGAATCATGTAAATTAGAATATTTATGATTTATCATAAAAAAATGGAGAACAACTCTGATAGAAATTCATTGAAAGGTGTCAATTGGCAAAATTTCCTCTATAGAAAGAACAAACACATTGAAAAAATGTCATAAATAATTCATATCCAATAATAATAAAAGAGACTAAAAACAAACAGGATGGTGGCAATACGACAGGAGAACGAGTTCAGAATTAGAATTGGCTTTCAAAGAGGGAGCGAGATCCTGCGAGCTTTTAATAGCAGGATTTTTATATGTAGCCGATTTTGCTCTGATGTTACAATTGCGTAAAAATGATCCATCAAGAAGGAGGAAAATAAAACGGGATTCGTGTAATATACCTAAAAAAGGTGTTGCTGGTTTAAGATTTAATGAACATGAACAACCCGAAGAAGAGCCAATCGTAAGAGAAATAAGAGGCGCGGAGAGACCTGCCACTCCTATCGTTATCTCTGATAATGATGACAACGACGACGATGATGATGATGATGATGATGAAAGTGATGATTACGATTATCAGAATGAAAATGAAGATCATGAAAAAAGCGTCGGTACACGTGTTTCCACGCACGATACAACATAGTTGAATATCTGATATACCTATTCAGTAGAAAACTAAAGGAAGTAAAAGTAAGAGACAGTGAAAAGAGAAAAGGAATGAGGAAAATACAGAATGTCTCTGATGTACAATTATTATAGTATATATTATAAAATATTTGCATATATATTATATACTTGATAACTTCATCTTCAATATTTATATTTTAAGCGTCAAACTTAAAAAAAATGTTAATGCAGTCTTATTTTTCTTTGGGACTGCATGAAAAAACTATATAAAAAAGCTTTTTAAAAATGCTGGTTTGTCAAAATTTTGTTTACTTACCTACTACCTAGTTTCTTGAACAGTGTCGCGTATTAAGCATGAGCAAAGTAAACTTTTGAATCATTTGAAATGAGATACCTAAACTCACCTCGTTGGTTTAATGTTTGTATGTAAACAAGTTTTTAGGCGACGAATTGAATATGAGGAATTAACAGAGACAATAGGAATGACATTATAATTTCAAATTTGTCGTAAAATTTTCACACAAGTTTAGAGCTGTCTATATTTATTATTATTTTTGAAATTTATTATTATGATATGTACTATCAACTATGTATGTATATTTGATACAAAAGAAAATTTGTGTATTCATAGTATTCGGTACTGTGTTTATATGGTTTTGATGAAAATAATAATTCGAAACTGAATGAAACAGAGATAGAAATAAGATACGTTTTTTTTTTTCACAATCGAATTCTTCGTCACGTCTTGCTTCTTTTCTTTGGATAATGAGTCGTATCGATTATCCTCATTTATAATATGTGAGCATTTAATCTTCAAATGATGATAATAATATTAATAATATGATCATATAGCAACTGCCATAGTTCGATGCAAATATAATATATATAAAGTAAAGCTATTGCATTTTTATCATGAAAATAGATATTCAATTAAGTATGAATAACCTCGATGAGTGTTTATTTCTTTGTTGTTGTCATCTTTGATATTGAAATGAACAAAGAAAACTGAACAGTTTATATAAATACTAATTATGCCTGTGCTATTATTGCTGGCTTGATACAACAAAAAATCAAGAGAATAATCTTCATGGCCGTCGATATTATCCAATACATTATTTATTTTCTTTTCTTTAATTATAGCATGATTGTCAGAGAAAAATATAAAAATAATTAGGAATAAGAAATGATTATGTGAATGCAAATATTAAGAATCTGTGGAAAATAGAGAAAAAGAATAATAATATTTATAATATTAATAAATACAGTTTTTATTTTCAATGATTGTAATTATCTTCACCATTTATCTATTATTATCATTTATTCATACTATAGGTCATCATACCATTGTTGCCGAAAATGGAAAGAAACGATAAAATACCGTTATTTTTTTCACTCAATTGTTATTGTTAAATTTTACAATTCATCTAACAATCGTTAATATTCATAGTAATTAGAAAGGAAAAAATTCAAGAAAAAAAAAGACAATTTGAGCATGTATGAATAGATTTGTTTGAACAGAATTTGTGAATTAGATCATAAATCAATGTAAAATTATCAATATTGTAAATGATGATAATTTCTAGAAAAAGAAGAGAAACGTTGGCCAGTTACTATACAATGATAAAGAATTTTACAGAAGATTTTTCTTTTAAACTCTTCTTTCCTAAAATATAATACATAGGATTGTTCATTTGGAATAGGGTTTTCATTTTTTTCTTTAAATGTCCTTATCTTCCTCTCTCTTTCTTATTGTTTATTTTTAATTCTTAATACACTTTTAACTGCAGTTGTGTAGCGTGAGGTCTAACTGAATTTAAAACCGAATAAAAAGTATATTATATTGTTCATAAAATTTCAGTGAAAATTCTACGATATCTTATAATGAAAATTACAGTATTTCCATTAATTGTATAATCAATTCATCCAACGAATTAAAATCCTGTCGTTTATAATTCAATATGAAATAATATTACAGTTTTATTGTTTCTTGGATTGAATATGTTTTTGTTATTTATTGAAGTTATTTTGAAATTGAAGTGTTTCTTTGATAGAATTAACAACATTCACGAAAATAATTGGATATATGTTATGACAATAATTATTATTATAAGATAAGAGACAACGGAAAACTTCAAATTTTCTCCATAAGTATATTTCAATTTGCAAATCTTCTCAGTACTTTTATTAATACCTATGAGGGATTTGATGGAAATGGGGGACGACCCGGATTTTTGAGTAAATTTTTTGTCTTCTTCTAAAAACCATGTTAGACCGCTATTAAACTACGAAACTGCAATATTGTATAGCGTGTTTTGTTGTCGTGTTCTGTTATGTGTTAGATTTTCTGTGTGTATCTTAGTTCGTAGCTTAAAACATATATAAACAAATACGAGGATTCTCATCGCGCCGCTGTTACATTTTTTAATTCTTTTTTCTTTAGTCCTCCTTATCATCTCTGGAAAAAACATAAATTTCTGTTAATTCTAAAGAAAAATTCAATTGATGAAGAGTATCCGGGGAGGGGGGTTAATATGAATATAAAATCTGGTGGAGTTGAACCAAGTATTACCAATGCTGATATTTGTTTTTTAGTTCTGAATTTATAATATACTTACTTTACACTTTCCTGTTGTTGTTGATCGAGATGCAACTCTACTACAGTCTCATGGCGATTTTGAACCTTGAACGTTACTTGGGCAGCAAGATATTTATCTTTGTTATTTATCGACCAGCCAGAGTACTGCAAGTAGAATAAAAATTACAATATGATTTCAATAATTCCAAAGATTTTGTGATTTTTGAAACAATATTAGTAGAAATAAAAGAAAAACAAGTTGTATTATTCGTACGGATCAACCTCGGTACCAAACTCATAACATACTGATTGAAAAAAATGATAACAAAGTATCAAATAGACACGGAATTGTATTGTGAAAGTAGAACAAAATCTCAAAAAGACTGCGGAACTTAAAATTTTATAAAATATTGAATAAGATTCGATAGAAACAAATTGACGTTTAATTCCTGGGAAAAATACAACATTTTTGACGATCAATCACTATCAGACAGTTATTCATTTATGAAGTATGAAATAAGATTTGGTTGACAAGTTGCGCGAACGTTGCCGAGAAGGGTTCTAAAATGTTTGAAAAATGTCCGAAACATGAGAAAAATCGTGTCTCCAAGTTGAGGTAAGGTTCCCAAAGCTTCTGGAATTGGAAATTCAATAATTGGATGAAGTTTGAGCAAATCAAAGCTAACATTTAAAGATGAATGATAAAAAATAGCTGAAGACCAAGTGTCTTTATTGTAAATTCTAATCGATGATGAGGTATTAAAAGTTTCTCACCGTAGACGTGCTTTTGTAAACAGTTTTGTCATCCTCTTTGATTGGTAAGTATTTTTGTAAAAGTGCCTTTCCATCTATCCTCCACAGGGTAGGATCTGTATCTCCTGTAATATCGGCTTTAGCGACGACGAAGGCTCCGGACTAAAAAATTAAAAGGAACAACAATCAGAATACATGTAATGCCCATTTTCGATCAATCTCTCTTTCTTAAAAATGTTAATTTACAGTTCATTTTATGACATATGAAAAAATTCGAATTTTAAGTATCATAAACCAAATGTAAAGATCTTATACCGTATAATCCTTTGGCGGTACGCTAGAAGGTTCGTTGAAACTATTATCTGAGTCTTCTTCATCCTCCTCATCCTTCTTGGCGCGTCTTTTCCTTTTTGGTTTCTTTCCGGAGTCAGAATCAGACTCTTCATCTTCCTCGTCCTCCTCTTCTTCCTCCTCTTCTTCTTCATCTTCCTCTTCTTCTTCTTCAGAGTGCTGTCTCTTTTTTGCCGTTGCTCTTTGAGGCCTCTTTTTAGTTCCTCCCTTAGAAAAAAATAAACGAAATAGAAAAATAAACGAAAATTACACTTACTCCTACATAACTTTCACTTACTACTACTACATCATTGTGGATAAAAAAATTCTATGAATAAATTATTAAACGGAAACAAACGAAAAATATCAAGTCTTAGATCGCTGGGAGAATATCAAATTCGTAAATAATTGAAATAAAATGAAATGGAAATTTCTAAACCGTTGATAAAATAGATCAAACTATTTTTCTCATTGAACGGAATTTGTGTAATCAAGATAACCGAGGTATCTACAGAGGTGAAAGAAAACGGTTTTCACAACGCATAATCAGAGTTCTTGATAATTAGAGTGTGCAACAAATAGAAAGAGAAAACCTAGCAAGTAGAATTTCACTAGCTACTAAGTAAAAAAGTTAGTATGAGTTATCTGAACGTTGAAAATGGTGTACAAATTATGGATTTTTAATAATCACAATATAAATTGTAGAAGGTAGTTTATAGAATAGTTCTTAGGTCTCCAGAGTGTTGAGTAAAATAATCGAACTTCAGAACATGGCAAACGATAGTAGGATGATAAAAAAAATAGTGTAGTATCGTGGAATATTTGTACCTCGGCTCCTGGTTCGGGCGTCCATTCGTCTTCAGAAACACCTTCAACCTCCTCAGGATCATCAGCTGAATATTCATCCTCGTCCGACATGTCCTTTGTCTTCTTCATGCTGCTTTTACGCGAAATTTTTAATGATTTATATTGAACAATTTATGGATAAATTATTCGCTCTCTTTGATTCAGCGTTTTATTAACAACACTTGGCAGAGACGCGCGATTCCAACCAGCCAACGACTCGATGTTTCGGCGAACGCGTTAAAAGACCGCAAACAATATGGCCGATATAAAAGAAGATTTGCGTCACTTCCGTCGCCGGCTTCTATAATCGGAAATCAGTAAGTTCGCCATCTTTTTTCTTGTTCACCGCGAAGTTTAATTCTCAAGAAGAAGAAGTAATGCAATTGTGATATTTCATTGCGGATTTATCTATTCATTTGATTATAAATTTATTAGATATCGGATGCAGAAGATAAAATATCCAACTTTCCTCAGATTACGCAATTTGACGGCACTTCCGTCACCAGCGCTTTTCGTTCCGGAAGTTGCGGAGCAGCCATCTTGTTTTTCAAACCCCCGAAATTTAAATTCCAAAAAATGAAGAATTTTCTTCCCAAATTTATTTGGTCGATTTCTTGGATTCAGAGATTGAGATATCTTCTTCAGAATCTGAGCTTGGTATTAATAACCGATCGCTGAAGTCGTGATCAAGGTTTGGAATTTTATCAAGATATTCAATTCTGGCTAGATTAATAAATCGGTTTATTTCTTGTCGGAATGACTGGATTTCATCACGATTAAGATTATTCGTCGACAAAGAAGTAGTTCTCCCGTTTTTGAGTAATAAAAAGAGTCCCAAATCGGCGGA
Organism: Phymatocera aterrima; assembly: GCA_963170745.1. NCBI lineage: Eukaryota > Metazoa > Arthropoda > Insecta > Hymenoptera > Tenthredinidae > Phymatocera > Phymatocera aterrima. Next base: position 1,979,419 of record OY720671.1, read on the forward strand.
AACTCCAACGTGACGAATTTCGCTCAGTTTCATTGATACCGTTTTTGAGTTCCCCGGGTCATCAGTATTTCCAAATGAGCATAATAATTTTTCACTCCAATTAGAACGCGCAAATTTAGCGCGATTCTGAAACTTATCCAATATGAAATATTCCCAATCTCCCAATTTATCTAGTCCGAACATCGTTACTCCCAATAAAAATACCGTGATTGTAAAATAATTTTTCATCAAGTGGTTGAAAATTCCGTAAAACATGATGATCGATACTGAAATACAAAAATTCATGTTTACATTTCAGACGTTTATTTCTTTTCGACTCGAAATATTTATTCAATACACAATGATCGAGGAAAATTATTCAACAACAAATACAAACACTTCTTAAAAATATAAAAAAACATTTCTTACGTCCTAGGAATAACCAAGCAAAGGTTCCAGGTTTCCGATATATCTCCAATTTATTATTGTCCTCAGTTATTTTGAGCCTCGCCTTTGTTACAAAAAACATTTTGTCAACGGAAATTTTCACAGAATTCGACTAATTTATTATTATTTATTAGACATTGATTTTGACGGATGAGATAAGAAAAAAAACAAAAAACACGAGCTTCCTATGAATTTGTTTGAATTTCAAATACAATCAAGTTCACTATCAAATTGCATAGCAGACATTTTTATCTACGACTTTGAATTCACTCCGATTAAAAAAAAAACATTTATTCTAAATCTTATGTTAAATTACAAAAAATTAACTAAAGAGACAGTATATTTTTATCTCTGATCTATTTTTTTATATTTCTAATTCCTACACTAAAATCAATGAATCTATCTGTCGACTATCCACGTTTTCAAAGTGTTTCATATTTACAGATTGAAGACTATTATTTGGGAAAACTGTTCGAATATAGAACGTTTTTGTGGAATATTGCGTTATCTAAACCAGGTAATTTCACCATCTTGCAACATCCTTGCATGCGGTTTCAATTGTTGGATATATGTACTTAAATCCAGATTCCAAAAGGCGTTTGGGAACGACTTTTTGTCCTTCGGTCATAATCTGAGTATCAGAAAAGAAAAAAAGAAGAGTAATTAATTAATTTATCGGGCTCCAAGATTACATAATCTCAAATAACAAAGTAAAATTTCACACCTTTGATCTTTCTTTATTAAGTGCAATTGCCAAAACGAATTCGGGAATGGGAATTTTCGCTGGTCTCCACATCGCAGATGCAAAAGAATTTGTAAATTCTTTATTCGTTAGGATCTGTTGAAAAAAACAGCAGAGAGAGAAAGAAAATTTAAATCAATAATCCCAAACTATGAAATACAGGATCTCTACTTTTGCATCTCCATTTCGAAATTTCGAAAACAAAACATCATGTACGCTCACCTGTGGCGCAACTCCGTTTAATATTCCGTGAACGTTATTATTTTCCACAGCGTGTAAAAATATGTTGCTCATATCTTTCAAGTGTATCCATGGAAAGAATTGATTTCCGCTACCAATTGGACCGCCAAGTCCGAAATAAAAGGGTAGAAATATTTGCTGAATCATTCCCCCACCTCTACCGAGTACTACCCCAGATCTAACGGTGATTCGTCGAACCCCAGAATCTGCTGGAAGTTTTGCCGCGGCTTCCCATTCATGACAAAGTTCTGAGAATTAAGAAAAAATGAGTCAGCAACGAAAAAATATTAAATGTTTCTAAATTGAAGAAGAAGAGTAATATTCTTCCGACTGTGAAGTTAAGGCATAATTATTTTCTTTGAATGAGAAATGATAATTCTTCTTTCTTCAAAGAACTTCAAAATTACAGTTGTGTGAAGATGGTAAATGAGTATTATGTCTCTTTTTTCCTCTAAAGTATCAAGTACCAGTTAATTTTCAATTAGTTCAAAATAAATTTCCTCGAGAGATGATTCGGACCTGATAAAAAGTCGTACTTGTCGCAAACGCTATCCTCGTTATACTCTCTGTTATCTGGAGGATAATAAGCGACGCCTGATATCGTGGCAAAGATTTTAGGCGGACTACAGACGACAGCTCTTGCCAATGCTTTCGTTGTTTCTACTCTACTGTTCCAAATATTTTGCTTAAAACCAGAACTCCATCTTTGTCTTAAATCAAGGATATTTTGACCAGCTACATTTATTACCGCTTCTGTGTTTTTTGGTAAACCGTCACGTTCCAAATCATGCTGTAAAATTTTATTTACAGCTTTAGAAACGAGTTTTGTTCTTTATCTTTTTTATTAGAAATCAGTCAAAATTAATGAAGGTAAAATAATTTTATCCAGGTATTCTTGTTTCTTTTTCTTTTTTTTTTCTCTCATTTTAATTTACAATTTTAGTTGGCGTTTTCTCTTACCCAAGAGATGCGGAAGGGTCCTGGCATGCGAGATACTATAATAGGAGTAAAACCTCGCTGTTTAAACGCATTGACTAAAGCTGTACCAACAAATCCTGTTCCACCGCCTGTAATTTATTATTTTAAATTATGTTCAGACGGCCCTGATGTATACATGTAATATAAATATAAAGATACTTTATTGCGTAATGAAATAAAGTAATAGTATACTCCATAAGTATAATTTATACCTATCACAACATTTTTGATAGTCATAATTCGGCTTCTATGCTTGGATTGCTTGTATTTGATTATTTATTATTTCTGTTTGTTCATTCAATGGTTCGTAATTATTAGGTTTGTTCGGTTACACCTGCGAACTGCACTGGGGCTGCACTAGGGCTGAAAATTCTGCTCCAGGCTATAACGTGATTGGTTGAGAACACTTGACATTGGGCACTTCCGGATAACCGAACATGTAATTTACAACCCCAAGCAACCCCAGTTCGCATGTGTAATCGAACAAACCTATCGTATAGGCGTTGAGTGTAGAAGGGTATAGAGGTGCGGACGGCGTGGTGGGGGTATGCTTATGTACTTTTCCATATATACAAGAGCTTTGCCTCCCTACTCGGAGATGGCGCCCACAAATTTTGCTCCATTTTACGCACACATGAGAGACCGTCGTGTATATGAGACCCGACACATGCGACCGGCTCACCGCTGAGCCGAGCTTCCCTCCCAACCGCTTGGTGCGCCACCGGCGTGCTCAGTTGGCCGCCCGCCACATGGAGCGCCACGGTCGCTTACCAACACATGCAACAATTACGCGTAAACGCCATACAATACATCCAATCTTTTCACCGACGACGGTGCTTTAAATTCGTCACTGCTAACTGCTTGGAAAAATCTAATGTAAGATGATTCTACTCCGGCGCGGCGCGGCGGCCCGCGTTCAAAATTGGCATGCGGATCAATTGAAAAATCGATAACTCGGTTATTATTGATCCTGCAACTAAATTTCTTGTCTCATTTTACGCGGAAAAACTTCAAGTTTTTCATTGTAAAATGAAAAGACGCAAAAAATATTAACATTTTAATTGTTTATTCGCCAAAAACTGGAAAATTCCAAATTTCCGCTCCATAATATTGCAGCTGAAATTATCAAAAAAATTCCCCGCAGTGATGAATTGCGATAACGATGCAGATTGCAATAATTCGCACGACTCGCAGTCTCGCAGGTTCACTACCATAAATTGATGAAGAAAATGTAGTAACATGCATTGTCGAATAATTCGTTCACAATGATTATCTTGAAGAATGATGTCGGGATGCTTGTATCACTAGAGCCCCCTCGCCTCTCACAATAGAATTATTGTAAACAATAATAACTGTTAATAGTACATGAGGGATTTCACGTGGAGCGGGTCACTATAATAGGGCTTCGTTACCTTTGATTTCACTTCTCTTTTAGTCATTTTTTGTGCGCAATTTTTTTTATGGTAAAATTTTACAGATTATCTTCAAAATGTCAATTTATCGTTAAATAAATCTTCAAAAATATAATTATTCTCGCGTATGCTACGGTCAATGAAAATCTAATTTGGACGTTACTATGAAAATATTGAAATCTAAATGTTTTTCGCTTTTCATTCCGTTTCATTATTTAATATAAATAAAATACTCGCAATCTGTGATGATAATCCTTTTCTATATCTGCAGCGTTCAAACAATGTATTGTGTTTACGAAAATACTGAAATCAATGCAATTGGTAACAACATTGTATGGGGATTATGGATGGGTGGTGTCGTCCCCCGTCCACCTATCGCGACGTTGCTCACACGCTTTCGTGACAATAATATCCTTGCACGATTGAACGCAAGACGTAGTCCAGCCGAGTAAGCATTGACTCCTATTATTTTTGAGAACAGGTTCGACGATTTTTTTGTAGGTAGATTTGACCTCGACCAAGAAGCCCGTGATTCGGCCTGTATATAGAATTGACAGAATTGACATTATTTTTTAAATAAAATTATTTTTTCTCAGTTTTCGGAAAAAAAAATTGACGAAAATAAAAAACTCATGACATATTCCGATTGCTGAGAAAAAAATTATTAGGTTTAAAAAAAAAATCCTACGATAATTTTTGCCGGAGATATTCTTTTAACGACTGCCGTTCGACCGCCCGCTCTCGTATGCCCCCCACCGCGTCGCCGCGCCATCGTTTGACGTTGCAGCGCCGCTGGAATACGACGCCTCGCGTTTGCCTTGATTCACTAATTAATTTTGACAAAAATAGAGCTCAAATCTGAATTAAAGAATTCATGGTTGACCCTTGAGGTATGGACGAGATATAGTATTCTTTTCAAACCTTAATATTATTAACATTGATAATAAATCGCAAATTAGTAAGACAAGTGTAACTCCGGTTCTAATAAAGATGAAGAGGTTTTTTTTCAAATTTCCGTCCCAAAAACAGGAATAACAATATTAAACAATTTTTTTCGTAAGTCAACAATTTCACCATTAATCGTATTTGTTAAGTAAGAAAATTTTATTTACTTTTTTCTCGACCTTTGTCGATGGAAATTTTTATTTTTTTATCGCATTAATTATCTCCATATCTGTAACTACTACGAGAATTCTTTTTTATGCTGTAACCCCATTGGCTCCGATTCTATTGGTACCCAACGTTTTTTTTCGAGAATCATTATTTGTTGCCATAATATACAAGATAATCGAATAATTTTTGGACTGAGGCTAAACTAACAAACATTTTTTGAATTAACATTTTTTTTTTCTTAAACATGAGGATGAGACCTACAACTTTTATATTAAACATTTTTTCCTCACGCACATAACAAAAAGATAAAAAATAAAAATTGCGATTTTTTTTCTCTAACATTATTATAAACAATGTTCTGTCAATTCTATATACAGGCCAAATCACGGGCTTCTTGGTCGAGGTCAAATCTACCTTCAAAAAAATCGGCGAACTTCTCAAAAATAATAGGAGTCAATGCTTACTCGGCTGGACTACGTCTCGCGTTCAATCGTGCAAGCATATTATTGTCACGAAAGCGTGTGAGCAACGTCGCGGTAGGTGGACGGGGGACGATACCACCCATCCACAATCCCCTTACAATGTTGTTACCAATTGCATTGATTTCAGTATCCTCGAAAACACAATACATTGTTTGAACGCTGCAGATATAGAAAAGGATTATCATCACAGATTGCGAGTATTGTATTTATATTGAATAATGAAACGGAATGAAAAGCGAAAAACATTTAGATTTCAATATGTATATAGTAACGTCCAAATTAGATTTTCATTGGTCGTAGCATACGCGAGAATAATTATATTTTTGAAGATTTATTTTACGATAAATTGAAATTTTGAAGATAATCTGTAAAATTTTACCATAAAAAAAATTGCGCACAAAAAATGACTAAAAGAGAAGTGAAATCAAAGGTGACGCGAAGCCCTATTATAGTGACCCGCTCCACGTGAAATCCCTCATGTACTATTAATAGTTATTATTGTTTATAATAATTCTATTGTGAAAGGCGAGGAGGCTCAAGTGATACAAGCATCCCGACATCATTCTTCAAGATAATCATTATGAACGAATTATTCGACAATGCATGCTACTACATTTTCTTCATCAATTCATGGTAGTGAACCTGCGAGACTGCGAGTCGTGCGAATTATTGCAATCTGCATCGTTATCGCAATTCATCTCTGTGGGGAATTTTTGATAATTCCAGCTGCAATATTATGGAGCGGAAATTCTGAATTTTCCAGTTTTTGGCGAATAAACAATTAAAATGTTAATATTTTTTGCGTCTTTTCATTTTACAATGAAAAACTTGAAGTTTTTCCGCGTAAAATGAGACAAGAAATTTAGTTGCAGGATCAATAATAACCGAGTTATCGATTTTTCAATTGATCCGCATGCCAATTTTGAACGCGGGCCGCCGCGCCGCGCCGGAGTAGAATCATCTTACATTAGATTTTTCCAAGCAGTTAGCAGTGACGAATTTAAAGCACCGTCGTCGGTGAAAAGATTGGATGTATTGTATGGCGTTTACGCGTAATTGTTGCATGTGTTGGTAAGCGACCGTGGCGCTCCATGTGGCGGGCGGCCAACTGAGCACGCCGGTGGCGCACCAAGCGGTTGGGAGGGAAGCTCGGCTCATCGGTGAGCCGGTCGCATGTGTCGGGTCTCATATACACGACGGTCTCTCATGTGTGCGTAAAATGGAGCAAAATTTGTGGGCGCCATCTCCGAGTAGGGAGGCAAAGCTCTTGTATATAAGGAAAAGTACATAAGCATACCCCCACCACGCCGTCCGCACCTCTATACCCTTCTACACTCAACGGTATAGGTATGTTTTCGGGTTTTAAGAACTCCAAAGTTCGTAAACATTCGTTTTTACGAATTTATAATAAAGGGTGATCTACAATGAGGCTTTCTTGGCGTATGGTTGCCGTAACTTTACTCACAGACACAACACATGTTCGACAGAGCATCTCCGTGTTTGACATTTCTTTACGTTTGCATCCGTGTGAAAAGTTACGACACGTATCGATGAAGTGCCCCATTGTAGGCAACACATCTCTGTGTCATAAAGTCTATGCTCTGTGTAGATTACCCTACTCTTTTATCGTCTGCTACTACTTTTCCTTTTTTGCATGATTCTTTGCAGCCTACGTTCTGTTGTGTGCTCCGTGGTTTATAGCGGTCGCTGCTTGTTTTCTACGTTAATTTCCGAACGCAGGCCGAAACAGAACGTTGTGATTGGTGAGCGACAAAAGAAAGTGACGACTAGACGATGTATGTCGTTTTCATAGAAACGCGGCTTATTTAAAGGATGAGCCGTCACTAGAGCCATAAGATACACGACAGTCCGGCCTCACAGGATTGTATGTACTGTTCTGTATCGCAGTTTACGATTTCTTGATCAAACAGAATGATAACTGTTTAAATTTAGTGTTTAACCTACTTACAATTAGTCCACTAGGAAAACAATCACTCACTCCACGCATTAATTTCGAACAAAATTACAAATAAGATTTGAAAATCTTGTTGACCCATATCCCACCATCCCGTTGGCAATAATCGTTTTTATATTTGTATACAGCTTACATCAAATGCCAAATAATGACAAATTATCGTTCGAACATAAATAATTATTTGATAAGATTCCATTATTACTATATTGATAATTAATAGATAATTATACAGGTGATTAAAATAAAAAATCGGAATGAATTTCAATTCCACATAATCTGTGTTCTGAATACCTCTATATGAATTTTTCAAAAATCGAATGTTGTATTATGACCGGGAAAATTCGAACCGTTTAAATTCAGAGACGAGGTCAATAGGAGGTTCAGTTTCGTTTATAGGAACTTACACTATCGACAAATTATGTGATTTAAAAAATATGAGACTCGTAGTATTCTTTCTTTTCGTATTTCTTCAACCGTTTGGTATACCTATATATAACAAATTGATATACTACTATAAGATACAAATTACGTTATACACGCTATACATAATTTTTGGTCTGCGAAGACTGAAGTAGGGGTGAAAGTATAAATTGTAGGTCAAGGACATATCACTAGCGTCCTGTTATACTATAGATAGATGTCAAGAGAGCCAGAAGGTGGAATGGTATTTATCCATTCCTTGAAATACTAGAGCACGGCAGGAGTAGTAGAACACTAATATATATATGTATATATATACACACAAGGTATAACTCCACCTTTGCCACTGCGCAAGGTATACATACTTACGTAGGGAGGATATGGTACAACAATATACCTGCAACTCCTAATGGTCGAGATGCCCCAGTCACGTTATGAGGTTGGCCTATGCCAGACGGGTCTCGTGTCTTTTGCGTCAATGCTCACCTAATATGAGGTGTTTTCAAAATACATGTACAAAAGTAAATAAATAAACGAAAATATTATCAAATGTTGGAATAAATATGAAATGCGATGGGTGAGACTAAAAAAAAGGATCAACCCACAAAAAGGTACTTGAAATTAAAAAACTGGAATAGACATTCGCGAATTTCATTTTAAGAAAACTGTGTAATATTAACGGCAGATCAAAAACAATAAAATAAAAAATTTGGAGATGCCGGGGATCGAACCCGGGGCCTTTCACATGCAAAGCGAACGCTCTACCACTGAGCTACATCCCCGATATTAATAGCATGTTAAATATTATATCAATTCGTAATAAACCATTTACAGTTACGAAATAGCGGCTAATATTTCAATACATTCACTTTTCGTCCATTTCATGATATCATTTGATATTTCTATCAGATAAAATTAGGAGAATATTTTTATCAGTTTTACTAATTTATAATGAGCACCTGTTATGTAATATGAGGTTGATATTCTATCAATCGTTGTATCGCACCATTCTAGATAACACACTTTTGTTCTTCGCGTCGTTATCGCATTTTGTGTCCACGGTGATAATATCCATTCAAAAATTATGAATTCGCGCGAAATTTTGAATTTTGCGCCTCATTTTTGTTATGTCCATAATGTCCACCGATGACTTATTGAAACATAGACGAGCTGCTACTATCCTACAAGTATCTATAACTAGTATAGTTAGGCTACGTGGTGCGCAGTCAGCAGTGCGCAGCATGCGTTCTTATTCGAAATTCAAAACTTCAAAATCAGCGACACTGCAGAATTATTATCATTATCGGAGTATCCAACACTAGAAATGTCCGAACAGTCTATAAATAACGCTTTCAAACGTCGAAAATAGATTAATGGATTGCAAGTGAAACTTGTTATAATTATGGATGTAAATTATCAAAATTAAAAAGAATTTCAATTACCACAATCTCTAGATGGCTCCTAGCCAATCAACGATTAGGGTATTGCGAAGATTTGAACCACTCCTTTCGGATATTATTATTATTTATGACCTGAAACCCATCAAATATCCTGAGCAATTGAGTACACGGGTATGCCTATACTCACTATGTTTGCACCTAATTCTTATAAGTGGATTATTACACTACATTATACTAGCTATTACACTGATTGCGTGATCTAGGAAAAAGATAAGGCAGTTATCTGAAGATTTAGAGACGCGTGCCCACAAGCATATTTCTTCAGTTGTAAACCATAGTGCGGAATCCTTTGCATTTCTTATCTACTTGTTTTTCTGTTATTCTATATTATATCTGCAGGTCCATGACGCGGTCATATATGAAACAGAAAGCGTTCGAATTGATAATATTAACAAGATTCAAAAACAGTTGGACTCTTTGACCACGTTTTAAATTCAAATTTCATCTAAGAATTCTCTAGCTTGCCTACCCGAATTTCTTAGATAGGTATAAGAGAAAACAGTATCTGTAGATTTGCTCCTTTTTCTCTTGTTTGAATACAGCTGTGGAACTAGTAAGGCAAGAATAGCAAAGGAAATGAAGAGAAGGAAAACAAGATTTTACTCATTATCGTTCTATATATAGGTATATGAGGCAGAGTGTCAATTAATGGCATATTGGCAATCGTGGAATTTCATTAATTTTTCGTTTGGTCCAGTGTTAATATGCCTACGCCCTTATAATAGATTGCGGAGAAGAATAATGTATAACGTGAATTAATGGATTGCCTCTCAATATGATTGCTTCCGTGTCAGGAATCCATTACCATAGCTTACACCGCTGCTGTCTAGCTGCTGCAGCTACAAGCACATATAGCCAGATTTTATTTCTCGTAGAATTTTAGATCGATGTCTCGCGTCTGGTGATGCCTGTGACGGCATGTGCCTTCCTCCCAAGCCCACTATTATATGTATATTCCCTTCCTATATAGATAGTACTACCTATGTATCTGTTACTTTACTAGAACTCCAGTAAAACTTTTCCTATCTAGCTCAGTTTGGCTCAGTTCACTCTGAACACTCGGGCGGCAGACTCGCTACAGCAATACTTCGAAACTTGCTTCAAGATTTCACGAATCATTTAAACATACGATTTTAAATTCAAATTTTGTTCCGTATACCATCTTTTCTAATACACCGTCTTTATACAAATATTTACAAATCTGCCTCATATAACTATCACTCAGTTATATCTCAATTTTCGATCAATCTTCTCTCTTTTATCCTTCTTCTTGAAATGATAATTACACCGGCGATGAGGCTCACAGATTTCTGACGGTTTTTCAAAAATGTGAGGTCAACATGTAATTTGAATATCAGATTCATAAAATTTCTGAACATTTATTTCAATTTTTCAGCCATCCGCGTTTCGTGGACTGTTCTATTTATACGATGAAATTATACCAATTATACTACATGTTGTCATTTATTGCGACTGTATACGCGCTTGTGTCTATGTATTGTATGCATGTTCTAGACGCAGGCAATTGTGCGGCCTTGGCAAGTCCTCGTCGGATTCTGAGATAGCGCAAGTTAAAGTAAAAGAGCGATGGCCGTTTCCTCAGAGTTTAACAGTGGACGAGCTTGCTCGTTATCGCCGAAGGCGAGTTCAAGATCGTCCGAAGGACAGCCTATGCAGAACCGAAGGCTCATTAGGCAACATCATCACCGAGTATCGCAGAGCATTTCGTGCTAGCAGCGAGGACATCTCCAAGGTATACATTAGAATATTGAACAAAATGTATAGGTATTATTGTTACGTGTTACGTCTGTTTCATGTAGATTTTTGTATTCTTGTCCGTTTTACTCATTTTTCGTTTACCTTAATTTGAAGATTTTTCGTCGTTCTTGTATTATTTTTATGTTAGTACAGTAATGATCGCGAATAGAACAATTAGTATTGTAGCGTATACCATGCAAGAACTTATAAGACGTTAGAAACCAGAAACGATATAGCCTCATAATAACACACAATGAGAACCGAAGAAACGTGGAACGGGAAAAGGGGAAACGGAACAAGAAACAAACAATGGTAAAATGAAGGGAACAAAAAACTACGCAATAGTACACATGAAATGAAAACCACGGAACAAAATATCAACAGGAAACAAAAAACATGAAACACGTGACAAGAAACTCAATAAACAACAAACGCAAGCAGGAAACAATTAGTGACAGAAAACACGAAGCAACACGAACCAGAAACAGAAAACTAGAAATCTGAAATATGGAACAAGTGATGAGAAACTCGGAAGCAGAAAAACCGAGCAATATGAACGAAAAACATAACAAAGAATACAAACAATAAACAATGAACATAATTAACAATTCAAAAACGTAAAAACAATCGTGATTTTGATAAATCACGGAGAAACCAGACAATTAGAAGTGTATTCCAGGGATCGGATCCTCTAGCGACTTTTGGTAGCAGTGGTGTTCTTCTCGGTGGAGAACAGCTACTACGTAGTGAAGAGTATCACATAGGAGAAGGGACAAGCAACAAGGTTCTCAGAAAGAGTAGAGGACCAGCTTGCAACCTGATGGTTGCAAATGCCGAAGAAGTGATGGAAACCAGAACCGAAAGTTCACGATTTATACCCCATTTAAACGCAGCTGGACGTCCACCGCTATTGCGGAGGTAAGCAGACATCTCATATTATACAATGTATATCGATGAAACTTCGACGGTGGAAACGTGATTCAATTTATTTTTCATATTGTGTCGTCTTTTTCCGTATTACTATCATACCATCATATCCTAGCCCACTTATACAGGGTATCCACGAAATAACTGCATTTGGAGGTGCGCCGATGGGGCGGGGGGGATGAAAAGGCGTGCTGCCGCCTGTATTTAGGCTGCAGATCCGAAGAAGAATCCGAAAGTCGTTCACGGGATATATTAACTAGCTCTTTGTGATTCTGTTCTCGTACAACAGTGTCGTAGTAGGTATCTACATTTCAAAAAGGGCAGCTGAGTTACTCGTTATAGTTAAAAATACCACGATTTCCGATTACTAGCGCAACTTTGTAGATGAGTTGTATCTCACAGACGGAGGCAGCGCCGGATTAAGAACGTGAAAGGCCCAGGGGCTTACTGCCTCCGAGAGGCCCCTGTGGAGAAATTTATGTGCGCAAAAGCCGAGATAACCGAGCTCCTCGACATCCGACCCAGAAAAAAATACTTAGTTTGCGGACACCCTGTATATTCGCTATCCTCATCTCTGTTCCCCCATAATATCGCGATGTCGTTTAAAAACATAAATCGATCTAAATATTCTCTCATAGTTCGTGCCTTGCACGGAATATCACTATCTGCACCCGCAGCTGCGTAGCGTAGCTTATTGGAATTATGAATTTCGCCTCACAAATTATTCCCACGAAGCTGCGCATCAAGGGAAGCGTATTTATATTATGCACATGCGTGAACGGTAACAGACGCGGGAATTTTTCTTCTATCATTATTCGCGATATGACTATGACAATAATATAAAGTTTGTTATTCTATTCTTCTTTTTCCGTTTTTTTCCGTTCCTCCTTTGAAAAGGGGAACGAGCCTAAAACGTGAGGGAAAGTTTAGTAGCGATACGGAACAACTGTCTCGTTATGTTCCGCACGAAGGTAATCACCGGGCTGAATTAGCCCGTAGACCAACATCGTTGAGAATGGAAGGAGACATGTCTACTACATCTGAAAATTGTGAAAAATTTATTGAATGGCTCAACGTGAGCCGACCTGAACTTGCTAGACTTCCATCTCACCTGAAACTTGAAGGCGACTTAGAAACGTCGACAGAAAATCTTGAGAAATATGTTCCATTCGTTGGCGCTAGAAGACCCGAAATTCTTCGACAGAGTGCTAACTTGAAGATGGAAGGCGAGTTTCGTTATCTGCCGGAATACACTGAGGTCTTTAAACGACATGACGTCAAAGGTGAGGAATAAAAAAATGCGTTGCTCGTTCCACCTTTTCATTTTCACAAAATTCCGAATTCTTCTCATTTTTATTTGGAGATTAGATTCTTCCATGTCAAATCAGGACTGCAGCATAGGCGAGCGTATCTGATGGATATGTTGGAATATTTTAGGAAGACGAACTGTCAAAAAGCCTGAAGCTCATCTACGAACAGAAGGAAATTTGTACAACACTACTGAAACTTCGGAACAATTTGTTAACCCGCGATCAATCCTTGAGATAAATTTAGATACAGATATACAAAAATTAGACACTGAAGATGAAGACGAAGATGATGGTTTACATGGAAACGCCGAAGAGACCAGAAATAATAGCAATAAAATCGAACGTCTCATTGGTGGAAGTGATGATAACGATCTGAAAGGACCACCGCTAGAGATTCCAGAGTACAGAGATGCTTTCAAGGTAAGAAAAAATTTTATCTACACAGTTATGGATATTTGATTTTTGAATGCTTTCAAATATACCGGGATGAGGTACATACATGCTAGACGTTTAAAAAATGTCGAAAGCCGTGAAAAGGATTTGAGATTCTAGATAAATAGTAAATATGAATTTCAATTGACAATATTTTTCAAATAAAACGTCAGAAAACCATTTTAAGGACTTTCCGCGAGAACGTACGAAGCTGATAAAGCCAGGTGATGAGATTGGAAGATCAGATGGCTCGAAGATCTCGTCATCGCCGTCGCGGTCAAAGTTTGATAAAAAGATCGACATGGATCCAGAATACAAATCAAAATTCTTAGACATATCAAGGGAATCCCCGGTCTACCGGAGGCCCCCATTAGCATTGCGGCCATCGGCGGTACCGAGCGGTAGTCTAGACAGAATGCGACGAAATTTGAATTTGAATTCGCATCCGGGGAATCCCGGTGGCTCACAAAGGTTTTCAAGATTCCACGACGACATGAACGATGGCGGGGGGATTCACAGGCACAAATTATTCGAGACTACTGCAGCTACGAGTGAAGTTAAATCGCAGTATGTTCCATATGGAAACATACCGAGAGTTGAGTCAGTAAAAATGCCAGCGAATTTACAACTCGAAGGTAACATCGACCTGCAACCAGAGTACAGAAACGCTTATTGCACCGAAAGGAACTACGAAATTCCTACTGGCGAACCGAGAATGCATCGTAGGAGGGAGCGAAGCTCTAGCGAAACTAGACGAAGAGACCATCTTAATCATTGGGCGAATAATAATAACGGGGAAAATTTTGGACGTATTAATGCCAACGCTGATCAAGACGCGTTTCAATTGCTCAATACCAGGGTTCACGAAGATAGTGTCATCGGGAAGCCACCCTCTGGGAGCATACGGTGAGTTTAATACATCGTGAGGACAGCTGTTTTATCACCATTTTCCTCCCAACTCTCGTCGTACTTCACATATTTCTTATACGCAGATCTCTTACTTGTAGCTTAGAATATCCCTCTCGAAAACATTCTCAACTCATTATTGAACCGTAGACCCTGAACCGACTCTGCTCCTTCATTTCGTGTACAATCCTTACACTGTATGGATGAACGATGCAGTATAGTGGGTTGCCCACGAACAGGCGTTCTATATTGAACGTTTCGCCTGAAAAATTCAACCCTTTGTGTTTTTGTTATCCTAGATAATGGCTGATCCTTAAAATGGAAGTAATTTAACTTTGTTATGATATTCTCCATAATATTTCATTCTGTAGCGGATCGTTAGTGAATCGTCCAACGAGCCACGTCGACATATCGACGGATGGATCGACTTTACGTAAGCGATCACCAAGTCCAACTTATCGTTTACACGTATGCAACGTGGATGACGAGCCTCGGGGTTTTGGTCGTCTGAAACAAACTTTTCAATCGGCTACTGCAACAACTGGTGCAGGTTATTCAAGATTAGAAACGGAATCTACAACGTCTCCATCAGATAATAATAAGATCATGCAGAATAACACTAACAGCAAACGCTTTAACTATAGCAATAATAATAATAAGAATAATAATAACAACAATAATAATAATAATAATCCTCCGCGGAGATCTTACTCCCCAAGTTTTGGCAGAGCTGCGGGACAAGATGCCGCGGTGGCCAATAAATCATTCGTGGTTCTCGAAGAGAATAATCAATCTCGTGACCCATTAGTTAGATATGGTCCAACCAATCAAGAATTATATCGTGGGAGAAATCGCGGATCTACATCTGGAAATATTGATCACAATTATGTAGGACAATTAAATCAGAACAACAATTTAACGAAGGATTATGGATTTAGACCAGCGAGAGATAAGACCCCTCCAAATTGGATGAGACCTTGGTACGATAACGGCGCACGAAATAATTAATTGAATCATGTTAATTATTATGTAGATTGGCGACCACAGAGCAGATAATTATTAATTTCTTTTTCACCCCACCATTACGGCCGTTCGTTGTTTCTTTTTTTTTTTTGCTATTCTTTTTAAGAAAGAGACAAAATTCTATGGGTACGCTAGGCTGCAGTTAATATTGTAAACTTATGTGGATTTTTAAGAGAGAAAAACTAGCAACACGCTTATAGGTATACATCCTATACATTATATATTATGGATGTAGGGATATATAGCATAATAGTGATTTTTTATAGAGGTATTTATATATATATAGTTGATACAGGTAGTTACCTAGGTGTCTAAATATTGTTATTGTTCCAAAATATATGAATAAAAAGTATATCACGATCATTTGTACATTCAATATGGTATATGATATCATTTGCGAACGAGCACACAGCTATAGCATGTGGTTGATTCCGATAAATTGATGAAAAATCTAATTCCTCGCAAGTACAACGAACGAAACAATACCGGACGTGCCACAGGAAGGCGGGACTGAAAGAGCACTCGATATAATTCAACGCTGTTGATCTAATATATAATTCTTCCATGCAATAGCTGATTCCATGATAATTATACATACAGCATACTATACGTAGGTATTACGTGTAATACTATTTTAGATGATGATAAGTAGAATTAATTCGTGCAGAAAGATACTGGAAAATAACAAAAATATATATAGTATATAATATTACATGAAATGTATGTACTCTGCAGGTACATCGACTGGATTTGAATTACCGACTACTATACGGAATATTATAGATACATATACATATACATACCTACTATACTGTATACTATACTATACTGCCAATTTTTATGACACACATAATAAACGAATGAATAAATAAATAAATAAGTGGAACGGATGAATGAAATTGCATGGTATGTTGCGTTCAGTAACGATTATTACACCGCGCTTATGAAATTGAGTATTCCGTTACCGAAATATTTTAATATACATATGTATATATTATAAACTGTTAAACACTCACGTTACACGAAGCTCAAAACTCGAATAATAATTTCCCAGAGCAATTCGACGCCGTATTGAGAAATGCTCGAGAAAATCGACTTCGAATTACGTCATTTGAATAGTATTAATCATCAAATGTATGCCAATTCACAGATATATAATTATAATCTTAAATGAAAATCACGTGTAATTTAAGATCATAATCATACATCTGTGAATCGGCATGGATTTGATGATTAATATATTCAAATGACGTAATTCAAAGTCGATTTTCTCGAGAATTTCTGAATACGGCGGCGAACTACTTTGGGAAATTCTTATTCGAGTTTTGAGCTTTGCGTACCGTGGGTAAGAAAAATTACAAAAATCCGATCGCCGCATAGGGTCCCGTTGTTAGACATATTTTTATTCCTAACGACAATTGTGACTACTTGGAGGGCACCTTAGACATGCATTCGGTTCGTAACCGCAGACGCAACAATATATAAGTAGGGATTTAAAAATTTCACGTTATCATTTAAACTCTTACTTAGTAGAAACTCGGTCACCGTTCGTACAGTAGAACATTCGGATACATCGAGTTTTAGTCGGATGAAGTAGCGTTTGAGTAACAGAGGTTTCACTGCGAGTATAAACCTACCTATAAGAAATTCTTCTGATCGTCAATGTTACAATTATACAACATCTGTTATAATGATTATCAATTGGTGTAACAAAAAATAATACTAATAACAATTAATTATGTAACAGAGGAGTAAATTGCAATTATAGTCGACGATAAATATATGCCTTTTTTTTCTCCTGCTTCATTAGAATTATATCAATTCCTAAACACGCATGGGTATGCAACCTAATCATCGTACAATATGTATAGTGACGCCAGATAATATAAAAAATAAAATAAAAAATATAAATGACTACGTGGAATATTTAAATGTATATAGAGTCAATTGAATATTGACTGGGAGCAACTAATTGTCCATTTGTGTGATTAGAGATCTGTTGATATTGTATGATACTCATATTCACACCGAAAGCCCTAATTACGTCTATTCAACTCAATATTTCGTAAAGCCTGCAATATTATTCTTCCTCAGCTTGCTTGCAGATTATTTTTCAAATTCTCGATAATATCGCTTCATTACAAATAACAATCATCATGCGGTCGCGTTCCTTGATTAGTGGAGTATAAATATAAGTGGCAAGTTCTGCAGCAGTATAACAGTATAATCTATACTTTTCAATTCGCACCTTCCAGACGTGATACACAATGAAAAACTTCGTGAAAAAAATCTTGGTAATAGCGTTTCTAATCGCTGTCCTTTCATCCGCGGCTAGTGCTGATTTCGATTATGAAAATCTAAACTGTGTACATCTTGGTCGCGGTGTAAGTGTACATAAAAACGAGATATAGGGCCAACATGCTTCGCATCAATAACGTTATCGCTTTAACAGAATAAAAATAGACAAACATGTATTAGATATGTTCCGCTCTACCCGGGCCCAAATCCCAGGTAGCACAAAATCCTCTGTGACTTATGTTAGCCCCTAAGACGACTCGCAGACGATTAAAAGTCGCCGAACGTCCGCTTGTACAGTCAAGATTCAAAAGCGGACATTCGGCGACTGTTATGAGTCGTCTCTGTGCCTTAAATAAGGCAATGAGAATTCCGTGCTACCCGAGGGCCAACACATCCTCATAATAATGCTATTGTCTTTCGGTTTCAGTGCGGTGGTCCGAGAGCCATATGTTGTCCAAACACTTACTGTTATGGCGGTCTCTGCCGGAGTCACACTTAATAATACGCGGTTCGACTGCGCGCCTATCTCAAGCTTGTTGTGCCTCCTAATATTACTATCATTGTAAAAACTCGAATGCCACCACTTCTGGAGCAAATTATGCAAGAATTGAACAAAAACTGAATAAAAAGAAAACCCTCATTATTGTGTTACGACTGAATCTAAATCAGACGTACATACCTCGCATGTTGTTTCCTATGCAGATATCGATTTTTCAGGATTACGAGACAATTATAACGTTTTCGCTAATCTGAATGAAAATATTCGCTGACACAGGACGGCGAGTCAATTATCCGACTGTATCCGAATACATAGGTTATCGAATGAGCCGTTTGGTGGTCGGGGCCCTAGCGGTAAAACTGGGGCAGCGCCGATGTAACCTACCGTGGGGATGTCGTTACTTCGCGCGTAACGGTTTAAACTCCCTTTCAAATACAATGTATCGGGGGACGGGGAGTATTAAAGAATGCAGAGAATCAACAATTCAACCCAAAAATTAAGCGTGGAATAATATAGGTATATAGACACACTTACCTGGTTGCCGGTACGGGTGTGACTGATAAGTTAGGTTGGGTTGGGTTAGGTTAGGTTAGGTTAGGTTAGGTTAGGTTAGGTTAGGTTAGGTTAGGTTAGGTGGTTGATGAATGATAGTTGGAGCACTGATTATTTATGATAATTACTATGAATGATTTTCATGCGGGTGGTCAATTGGTATGGGGCGTTGTGGATGTTACTGGGGGTTCTGAGATTCGGAGTTGATAATTTTATGAAAGAAAAGGGGATGTATTCTACCTCAATTTTATAATTTGTACTTAGCCGAGCGGGCTGCAGATCCACGTGAAGCCAGGCGTTTCTGAGGTTGTTACGCGCACTGTGCGCCTGACTCCGTGGTTGCAATCCGCTAGGCGCTTTGTTTCGCTTACCATTGGGCTGGAACATATTGCGTTTTACCATTTGGGTGTGAGTCTCGATTTATCCCGGGCTGCTAGCGGCATTGAAGTTTTCAAATATACCGGTGAAGTACCAAAGTCTTCAATTAGTTTTATTTATGAAGGTGAGGCGCTAGGTCCGCAGGACGTAACATCGCCAATTCTGAAATGTTTTCGTAGGTTTTCATTTTTTATCGATTTTATGAAAAGGAATATTACAGATATGATGTTTTCGACAAGTTTTGGATAACTGTTTTCATCGCAGGCTTCGCAATACTCGTTTCGATATTTTGATTTTGGAAACCGATTCTTTCAGGGTGCACACGGATCAATTTTCAAAATCGTTAACGCTGACGATAATTGTTGCTGTTCATGTATATACATACCTATATGTTGTATCAATTAAATTATCTATTTTCGTGAACGTTATTTCCTTTTGTTCTGTAGTTTTTTTTTTTACCGTTTGAACTTCTTTCAATTTTGTACAGGCATCTAGGTAGCTAATCACGATGGGTAGAATTAAAAAAAATTGCGTGCCAATTTTTCTTAATCTATTTTCAATGACACACAGGTTTTATTAATTCTATCCAATTCGAGTCAATTCCATTTTTTACATGCCTAATTCGTTTCAATGCTTTTTGTTTTACTGGGGTAGGCCTAACGGGGATCCCGCCTTGTAAAATAATCGGAAACGAATCTACCGCTGTACTTGTAGGCGACTTGGAAAAAGAGCGCGTCGCGCGACATACAATAATCAAATATACAACCGCAAGTTATCATATAAATTCCCGGATAATGTATATATAGGTATACATAGGTATGTATGTATGTATATACATCAATATCAATATTTATTATTTTATATTAATTATCTGTTATTTATGTATGCATTACGATCCACGTGTCACTCGCGAACAGGCGCAAAGATTGAAAAGATATCATACAAAAAAGCAGGGATTTAAATTGCACGCGTGAGGCGACTGCGTGTGGCGCAAATCATTTACTCGCAATTACTGTGCTTATAATTAGTAATCGACGGTGGCGCATCAAGTAGCAGGCGGGAAAGCTCGGCTCACACGTGTGAGTTCATAACCATGGAGATAACGGCGATCTTTGAAATTTGTCAATGCCATCTGCGAGGGGGGCGGCGAAGCTCTTGCATAAGAGGAAAAATCATATACATAAGCATACCCCCACCACGCTGTACGCACCTCTATATCCTTCTACACTCAGCGCTACTGTGATTTGTTCTTTATAACTACTATCTGCATTTATTTTGTTATCGTTGATGATGCTGATGATGATGGTGATGATGACGATGACGATGACGATGATGATGTTGATGTTGATGTTGATGTTGATGTTGATGTTGATGTTGATGTTGATGTTGATGTTGATGTTGATGATGATGATGATGATGATCGATCTTCCTTTTTTCAATTGAAAAAAAAGATGCTCGATATATTCGATTATCATAATTAGAATATTCGTGCGTTTGAAATGTAAAATATCATCGCGGATCTGTATACAGTTCATATTGTACAAATTTTCCCCACGTTAAATTAATAAACAGAGGATGGAGTAAAAGAAAAAAAGTACATGTTTCTTTCAACATTCTTTGAATTAAACGCCTCAAGTTCTATCCGCTCCTGAAGAAATTGCGCGGCCAGAACGGTCATCCCCCACTCAACTCTCTATCTCTTTCTGTCTTTCAGTGTTCACAGTTCTCTGTCCTTCACACTCTCTCTCTCTCTATCTATCTATCTCTCTCACTTATTACACGAAGCAAGATTGTTATGCGTGGATCTCGAATCGTTCACTCGATTTAAATATATCCCATCCCATGCATAAAGACCGAAAACAAGAAGAGACGGATAGTTAAAGCGTTGAGTGTAGAGGTTAAAGTACATAAAGACACACGACCACCTCGTGATGTACATACTTAAAGCAGCATATGCACATTATACTATTCAGTTTATGTATCTAGTGTATAGTTTAACATTTGGTAAGTAGGTATATACATCTAATGAGTAAGTAGTGGCTCGAGTGAGTGAAGAATCGGAGTTAGTTCAACTTGGAGATTGATAAATTATTAATCCTGTCTTTTGATATCAACTGAAATAATTATACACCAGGTTAGTAAATAATCATAATATGTATACTAACAATTTAGTGTATGATCGATCATTAGAATTTGCAACAATAAACATACGTATTCCCACGGATATTAATACCTTGAATTCTTACACGCTGATACCATTGTTATCTACTATTGCTAAGAAAAGTAATTGACTAAAGTTATAATCGTATATCATATTAACACTTTCGATCGCTACTATTATTACACGTAGTACGTATATACATACATAAAATATATATATAACCTAGTGAAACGTCGCTTAACCTTACTCGCTCGCACACATACGTATCTATCTATCTGTTTATCAATTCCCGTAGGTACACACTATAAATTAGATATCTGATATCGTATTGTCAATCATGAACTCATAACCATTGAATATAATCGTATTTATGGTATTTATGTATTTCTGTACGAGTGTACAGGTATGCTAAGCTACATATATGCGTACTATGTGTATATTTAGCCAAATCTGTTTGTTTGTTTGTTTGTTCCACACTGCTCCTTGAAACTTGCTTCTCTATGAGCAGGAAATGGATCCAGGTATTTGACATTGACAACAAATACATACACTTATACCTATCTAGATACAGTAGCCAGCACGATTATTTTTTACACACACTCTTAACACTACAAACGTGTGCACGATGAACATTTATTATCTCACACCGAGTTTTATTTTCATTATTATTAATGTCATGATTATTATTATTAATATTATTATTGTCATTGTTATTGTTATTGTTATTGTTATTCGTTATCGCAATACGAACGTTGTGAGTTTCTATTTCAGAAGAAAAACAAAGGAAATATATATCGTATATTACAGGGTGGCAAGATGCTGCCAGGGAAACCATAAATAGTAAGGGAATTTCGTAAGTCTGGAAAAATGGTCGAAAAGTTGGGGAATCATGCTGGTCCATGGGAAAAAACACGCGCAATATTTCTCAATGGACGAATGTATTATTGCGAGCAACGTTAATTTCAATCTCATAAGCACAAAACATAATTTAAATCCTGTAACCAGATATGCTATGTGGAGATTAGACATTTTTCTGTCAACGCGTAAAAAGTTTGGAGCGACGTTACGCGATGTCCAGATCCTCATTTGCAAACATCTTGCAATATTTTCTCAGACTTTTTTGATAAAGTTTAGAAATAACCGTATTTTTCGGTGGGGAAAGGCAGGGAAACATTCAGGGAATTTGATTCTGGCTAAATTGTTGCTACCCTGTATTATAAATTCATCTTCCGTGAAATAGTATACTATGAAGATTATTCTCGAATCTGAAATGAAGAAATTGAAGCAATAAAAACTTACGATTTTGATTTTTACCAAGTATTTGTGCATGTTTTTTTTTCTCCAAATTTCTAATTTTATTCCATAATACAAAAATCTTGAAGAGTATTCACGTCATGATGTACGATTTTATGATTTTAATTTGAAACACCTGATCGTTTCAATTTTTTCACAAATTTACAAAATCTATGTAATCCCAGAATTGTAGCTGAACTTTACTATCTATACCTTCGAAATTTTCGATCTTTCTTCAATTTTTATTCTGTTCCCCTTTATCCAGAAAACGTTGGTACAGAAGCAATTGTTCGCGTAACGCATTGGCTTCGTGGAATTTGGGAAATGCGACGTCGAGGTGGTCCAGTTCAGCAATGGGTTGATTCTATTCCATCATACGGTAGCCCGACGTCATCGTCATCATTTACTCCAAAATCAGTAGTAGAATCGAACCCACAGATTCGTACAATTGACTCTGAGCCTGACATAGGAAGGAAAAATTCTACCAAGGACGACAGTGATTCATTACTTAAAGAAACGCTGCAGAGAGAAAGCGAAGATATGAACATCACAGCTCCAATTTCCATTCCTAATTCACCTGCCATTACTATGACTCTTCCTGCTAGGTGAGAATGAAAAAACGAGAAAGAGAAGACGATAGAAAGAAATGAACAGTGGAGTTTTGGCGATTTTGGGTTTTCTTCTCTGATATTTTATTTCTTTTTCTTTTTTTTTTCTTTGCAAAAGCTCTGCCCCGCATCATAGACTTGCAAGAGATCCGAGTTTTCAATCGGACAGTAGCCACTGTAGTAGTGTAGAGAGTCTTTTGGAATGGCGCAAGGCAGACCCAGAAGCAATATTGTTAGGACTTGGTTTTGGGTATCCGAGTAGCCCCCAGGAAAATGGATCAATGGCTAGAATACCTAGGAGATTTCTACAGCCTTCAAAACTCAAAGGAATTGCCGTTGATGATTTTTTAAAACAGCAACAGGAGAGCAGCGAATCTTTAGACACTGCTTCCCTTGGATACAGAGGCCTGACTGGTAAGAATTAAGCTTTATCTTCAGCTTCATTCTATCAGGATTTAACATTTCTGGCCATATTTTTATCCCCAGGAATCAGAATATTCGTTTTGGTGAGAAAATTATCTAGAAAATGGAAATTGAATTTATAATGAAAATTTGCCAATTCGAGTAAATTCAATTTATGAATATTACTTGGTTTTAAATCATTTTTGCGAAACGTTTGAACTATTGTAAATAAAAATTCTTCAAACAGAGCTCTGTGAGATCGTTACAATAGCTTCGGCGCATCATAACACCAAGTGATGTTATGTAATATTATGTATGTCTATTTTACAATGGTTGTAGGAAGCGATAGCAAGCTTTGCGTGCCTCCGTGTTTTCCTAGGCGGAGGCATTCTGGGCCAAGCGATTTAGTAAGTTTCATCATTTATTCGTCACGCGATGAAATTTGTTCTGTGTGTATTTATTTCGTTTTATTATTTTTATTTGATTTTATATTGTTATATCCACAGTTCGTTGGTTATTGTTTGCTTCACTTGATTTGTCATATTATTTCTTATTAATTCTCTTGACTTTTCCACCAAGTAGCACTTAATTATTATTTTTTTCTCGTCTCACAGTTAAGCATGTAAAAGACTGTTTATAGTGTTTTGTTATACGAATAATCGATCTTAATCGTCTTTCATATCTTATAAATAATCTTCAGATCCCAAAACTTTGAAAATTAACTAGTTTTTCATATACGTAAACTGAAATTCGATAATTTCTGAACAAAATAAATAAATCTTCAGGTTTTGGAGCAAAATGAAAATAGTTTTTATTCCATATGAGGGGAAAAAAAGGAAAAGAAAAGTAATCTAACGGAACTTTTGTGTCCGATTTCTTCGATCTTAATATTCTATTCCACAGATTTTTTTATTTCTCACGGGGATTCAGATAATAACTTTTCAGGATATGCTCGCTGCATGTATAGTCGAAAAAGAGTAGCTAAACATATTCCGTCATATTTCATAACTCTGTAGATTGGTTTTTGAACTCTTTAATACACTTGATACAAAACTTTGTCAATCAATGCTTGATTGTAATTTTGATTTTTTGCTTATTCTTAAAACCGAACAATGCAACTCGATTATAATTTGCCTATACTATGTAATAATATTTCTTGCATGAATCTTTGGAATATATTATTATACCATATTGAGAGGAAAATAAATGTTATCACATGATATAAATAAGAGGAATTAGGAATTATTGTAAAGGAAATGATGGAAGGTGAATCAGAGTTCACGTGATACTTAAAATTATCATAAATTTGCATATTGCAAAAAAGAATTGAGAATTTCAGAGCATAAGATAAAAGTTAGACAATAATGATGATAATATTTCAAACTATATTTAGCTATGAATTGATTTACAAGGAATTTATCCTCCGTAATTATTGTTCTCTCGGAGCTTTTATCACGATATCACAACTCTACTTTGTTATTTTGACTTTTTTCAACAGGCTCGCCGTATGTAGCTCCTTCGGAGATTGTACAAAAGATTATGGAGCGTCTTAGAGAGCATGAGAGTCACGAACTGGATTCTTCCACAAACACGAATAGTAGCAATGATCTTTTTGGATCTATGCAACAAGATGGTCGATTATCCGTTCTTTCACCTGATAATAGACAATATCTTGAGAGACCGAGATCGAAGAGCCCCGATATGCGCAATAAGAGGATGATTATAGGTAAAATAACTGTGAATTCAAAATCTGCAAAAAGCAATGATGATTGATCAATCTTTTATGCTAGAGGCGAGAGAAAACAAAGGAATTAATTTTCGGTATCAATTACTCAGTTTCTCTGTAATGAATCTCAAATTCCAGGTGAAAAGTCATTTGCTTTTGGGTACAACGGAGACCTGATAGAAGTAGCCTCGTTCAATGAAGGTGAAGAAAGAAGTTCAAATAATTATGAATATAATTCAAATGATTCGATGATAGAATTAGACCCTGGAATTCACAACGTCTCAACTCCAGTTTTGAATCCCGAAGAAAATGGGAATTTAATATCTGTAAAAATTTCTGCTAGAAGATTAGCAAAGCAATTATCATTCGACAATGATAATTCCAGCTACGATTCAAGAGATACATTATACAATTTAGATAAAGAAGATCTGACTCTAGTAGATCAAGGACTAAGCGAAGAGCAGAGAGATTCTTTGGCGACAGTTATTTCACGGTGGTCTGAGAGCGTGGAAACTGCCACTAATAATTTTGAGTCGATTTCTGAGGACGGAGTCGAGGATACAAAGTCTGACTTTATATCACGTAGGGCAAGCGATGGAATTTACGATTTGAAATTGAATGGAACTCGTCTGAACCCGATTGGGGAAAGGAGAATGAGTGACGGGGGGATAGAAACTGAAGGGCATGGACTTCAGAAAGGTGAGAGAAGGAGAAACTTTTCTTTGGATAAAAAACCAGGTCTAAAGAGACAGGCTAGAGTAAGCGAAGTGGATGCAATGGGCTGCGGGGATGTTGTAGGCAGGGAAAAATCATCTCCACATCTCAATAAAATACAGGATTATGTTTGTAAGGACATAATTCTTTACGAAGAGAATATTCAGTCCGATGTTCCAGGGGAACGTAGATCGGGAACTTTCAGAACTGTGGAGTCTAGAGTCAAAGACGAAGATAAGAAAGTGAGAAAAGATGACGAAAAGCAACTCTGCGGCTCTGATGAGAATGAAAAATGTTGTAAAAACGATGAATTAGATCAAATATGCGAGCATGAAGAAACAGCGACGGATTGTTGTTGCCACCCCAGTAGTTCTAAATGTTGGAAAAGAATATCTGAACGAATATTGGAAAAAAACGAAAAATTAGAAGAAGAAGTAGCTCAACTTAGGCAAAAGCTTAACAGCGTCATGCCCGTTAAAACTGAACCAAGATTTTGAATAATTTTACCATTTTTTTGTTCTATACTTGGAAGGAAAAACGGCTTTAATTTTTATGAATGTGAAGAAAATGTGGAAAAGAATTCACAATTTATTTGGAACCACTGAATGTAGCTATGAGAGAAGACCGAATTACTCTCGAAAAATTGATTCAATTCAGTATAATGTCCTTCTTCGTTGACACTACGAATATAATTCGATCTTTTTATTTTACAATAGATTTATATTTTATTTATAAAATGTGATATTTGTTACAACATTCCAAAATTCTAGATTATTCATTTCACTTGTTAAATGGTCTAACTGGGTATCTACTATTATTACCCCGTGTATCGTATATGTGATAAAAGAGTGATAATATATAATATTATAGTACTCTGCACTATATTTGTAAAAATTAGGAAACAAAAAATTCCAAAAATGGGAACAGAATCTTATGGAAAAGAAAGTAAAAAAAATTAGACTAAAACTAAATACATTAATCAAATATTCATCAGAGAATCGATATCTTGCCATTGATAATTTCTAATTAAATTTACGTATCTATATTTGATTATGACATACATACATTCCATTTTTTATCATTGAAATTTCCAATATTCTTGATAATGGTTTATCATCTTTTATATTTTGTCTGTTATAACAATATAGATTTGGATGTATTTTGTATGAATCTATTTCCACCATATATTATAAATTTTATGTATAATATTTCAGATTCTTTGAACGGCGCAGAAATTTATCATTATTTCATTTTTGTGTTCATCTGTTTTTTTTTTCTTTTGGTTTCTGTTTTGGTTTTCAAATCATCTGATGATCTGATATATTTTTAATTGCAATATAAGAAAGACTAACTAGGAAATGTAAGTACATTTTTCATCTAATATTTAGTATATTTTCTCAACAAAATTTTACTGTTCTATTATATTACTATATCATCCGTCAGGTATGGAATACTACAGAAAAAATTAAATTGTTAATTGAGATTTAAAAACATATCTATATACATACATGTAATAATGATAATATTATAAAACTGTAAGGATATTTGTATTGTAGACAAACAGAGAATTTTATTCCTCAATATATTAGTAAAGAATAGGTAAAAAATAAATGAATACATAAATGAAACTAATACGATTTGTTAATAAAAATACGATTGTTAATAAAATAATCATGCCTTGCTATTATTATTCTTCTCCCTCGCGAACAATCAGATAATATTATACTACCGCACAAATACTTTTCATTACGATATAGTTTCATTCTTCTGGAAATGACTATTTTTTTAAAGAAAAAGAAATTAGATTACCTCAACCATCGTTGAATGCTGAATTGAAGTAGATTCTCAGTGAATTAGAGAGCAGATTCAATAACATGACCACTTTTGCCCTTGAACAATAGTTCTCACTTAGAAAATCAAATATTTTTGCTTGTAGTGCAAAATTGTAGTAGTTGTACTTTTTTTAAATAATGTATATACATACGGTTTAACTCTTTTTTACCGCTGTTCAAAATATTTGAATTCATTCGATCCATGACATATTTACTTTCTCGGTCAAACGCTACTGTTCAAATCCTATTTGTTGTAGAAAAAAAGTATTTCACCAAATATGGTAAGATAATTTCGAAAAACTTTGAGAAACGCAATAAAGATCAATCATTTATTTATGTATTATTATTATCGTCATTACCGTTGATAACCACACGCGTATTTATTGCATAATTGAAAACGTTGACTGAAAAACTATTCCAGTCAACGTTGAAAACGACAAAGCAACCAACGTAATTTGAATTTATCTGTAGCTACAAATCTACGTTGCCGACAGAGAAGATTTTTACACTTGCTCGAGCAGCTGATTCGTTGACAGATGAGACTAAATGTCAAAAAAGGATATCAAACTCTACAACCTATTTGCTCAATTGAGGCAACTAAAATTTGTGGAATAATCAAATGTATCAATATTAAGGGGGGAAAAAAATCCGAAGAAAAATAAACCGCAAAATGACAGACGAGCGTAATTTTCGATCTTCGTATTATGAAAAGGTTATAATCACAACAACTTCGATCAGTTACTGCATATTACTAAGAAAAAAAAAAAAAAAAAAAAAAACAGAAGAAACACAATATAAATAAATAATAATATATTAAATAAAAAAAAAAACAGGTAGGCTTCCGGAGCGTGGAGGAAAAGAAATCGTTAGAAATATTGCTGAAAGAAAGACCATTGGATAAATCGAAGCTGAAACAATTTTGCCTGAGATTCACAGTACCGGTGATATACAGAAATTTATTATGGAAACTAATCCTGGGTGTAATACCAGTTTATACAGAAAGCCACAAGTTCGTTACGGCTCAGAGAAAAGCTGAATTTAATGATCTCAAAAGAGCTTTATGCGCTATTAAAACTGTCGATGAAAATACCAAAACTCATCAATTGTTTCTTACTATGTGGATACTCAAATCTGGCCGTGTTAGCTTAGACATGAATGCTGTTCTCGAAACTCCTTTGCTCAGGTAGTTCGGATTATTAATATTTGGTTTTATGTGAATGGATTACAAATTTCAGCAATTTTGGTTGATTGGAACTTGTAGTTTGGATCAACGCTTGGAGCATTTACGTTTCAGAGAATCAAAATTCGAACTAAGAAACTGGAAATTTGTTGAACAAATCGAAAATTCAAATGGAAACCCTAAAATTCCAACAGTAAGGTGTAAGAAGATTCAAAATTTGAATGAAAAAGCTCGAAGCTCCAACCCAGTAAAACGAAAAGACTTGAGGTGCAAAAAACGTGATAAAAACGAATCAAAAGGGATTCGATGCGAATTGAAATCAACCTCACTCCAATGCTTTTCAATCCTTCTCAATTTGTTATAATTCGTCTTAATTTCGTTTCGATCATGCTCAATTCTGTTCAATTCTTTTTATTTCACTGGGAGGAGAGCACTCAGAAACTCAAAGTTCGAGTAAAAAACTGAAAATGTCAACAAAAAAACAAGTGATTCAGAATTGGAACAAAAAGCTGAAAATTTCAGCAATAAAAAATTCCAAGTTTGACAAAAAGAAACTTACATTTCACATGAAGACCTTACAGTTTGAATGAGAAGATTTCGAAATTAGAATTAAGAAAACTTCAAAATTTATACCCTCAATTCAAAATTCATGCCCAAAGTAACATAATTTTGTTTTTTTTTAATAAACCAGAGCGATGAGTCAGCTGGCGGAGAGTGTATCGCAAATAATAGATGCGAATCAGGAGCCGGTAGACACATTCTGGGTTCTCGGAGGTCTGCTTGACATAGTAAAAAAGATACATGGAGATGTGAGCAGACTGCAAGAATGTACTTGTTCGTTATTAGAACGAGAAGATCCAGAGCTTCACAAACATCTAACGAAAATCAAAGCGCTACAGTTTTTGCCTTTTGAAATGTGGTTCTGTTCCTGCTTTGCTGGAACTATCAGTGATAGTTCGATACCAAAGTGAGAATGTAAATTGTAGACATTCTTTTTATTGAACAGAGGATGAGCCTAAAAATAAAAAAAAAGAATAAGATTAATTAATAAACGATTAATATTTGTATAATTGTGAAATTCGCTGAAGAACAAAAATATATACATATGTATATTTAATGACAGTGTGTCCAGTGATTTTGGGAATTTCTGGAAATGGATCACTGGCCACCCTGAATGATTTTATGTTCTACTGATTTCAGAATCTGGGATAAAATAGTCGCTGGATCATATAAAATTTTGGTTTTTGTCGCTACTGTGACTTTGACTACGCTTAGAAGACTGATACTACGTTGTGAAGGCATAGACTACATACTCGACTGCATAAATAATGTAAGAGAAACAGCCAGATAAAAATATTGAAATACACAATCAGAAATTGTATGTTACATAGAGTCTACTAAAAATAATGATTATTTATAGATATCTGAAGAAACTGCAGAGATGATAGCAAACAAGGCAATTGAATTGTGGCAACAAAGTGGATTGGCACTAGCATCGATATCTCAAATAACTGTGATTTCAGTACAAAATACATGATTAGAATTTTCGAATGAAAAGGAGAAGAAGAGCGAAAACGAAAATAAAGAAGCTCTGAAAAATAATCTGAAAATTACATGGATTGTATAAATTCTGAAGATTTCAATTGAAACAAAAATTAAAATAAAATAATCAGAAAAATGATGAAAACGTATTTTGTATTACTTATATTTGATAGATTAAAGTTCATCGATCCATCAATCACGTGTATATTATATTATAAATATTTAGATCCTAGAATAATCTCATAATTTAACGAAATTAAAAAAAAAATTTACTAAAACAAAACAATTCTTTTCAAGGAAGGATTGAGAGAAAGAGAAAGCAAAGAGAAGAAGAAAAATTGCATAAATAATTATTCAAAATCATACTAATATACTAATATATACTTTATCTTAAAAATAATTCATATTTTTTTTCTTTTATTGACGCATTATTAATAATAGTAATAATAATAATAATATTATCATACAGTTATTTATACACACTCAACTTTTTTCATTATTAGAATCTAAATCTATATAATCTATATTCATATATAATAATAATAATAATAATAATAATGACTTGTATTGATATTTTTTTCTCCTTTATTTTCATTATATTCATTATTTAACGCTATAATAATATGGTGGTTGCAGTTATAGCAGCAGCAGCAGCAACAACAACAACAACACAACAGCGGCGGTGTATGTTATGTTTTTTGAGCTGCAGCGTAGAGATGAAAATCGAATTCAATCAAAACATAAATAATTAATAGGATTCCTACAGATACAACATTAATAATAATAATAATGATAATATTTTACTGCGATAGAATTAGCCATCCATCCAATAATATATGTAATGTATTCTATATTACTACACGCTGTACATACATACATGGGTGCGGACTATAATTGCAATCTTTGTAAAATTCATCAATAATACTGCCAATCGAGCGATTCAAACAAAAAATTAATTATGTACTTATTTATATACTGTATATTCACTTGAAGATTGTGCAATCGCACACGCACTTGGTTCGTTAATCATACGCACGCGCATACATCCCCGCACACACACACTCGAACACAGGAACACGCACATTAATTGACCGTAAAATCAGTGAAAAACAAATGGCATTTAACAAATCAAATGAAATCAGATAAAAGTAGTAATAAATATGAGAATCCCTTTCTCATCTATTCAATTCAATATACTTAAAGATGAGAGAAACAAATCAAATTTATGTATCGTATACTACCCACGTATCTTGAACTTATGAAGAAATGAGATATTAAAATTATTTGTACGAGTACAAATACATACATACATACTACTATAGCAATTCGTTACACAATCGATGCAAAATATCGTTGTATATACAATATATGCCATATCATATACCGTACTACAGTCTGTACCGAAACATTTATATATAGCTACATTTCGTTATATTTATTAACAAAATAAAATATATATCATAGGGATAAGTGATATACAGTTTATAATAGCAGAAGAAAAATTACAAGAAAAAAAACCACCAAGTGATTCAATTTCATTGCCAATAGAATTCAAAGATTTAGTATGAATAAATAAGTGGTATACTACCACCAACACATTAATACGTGGTGTATATTGTATTTATTGAAACGTGCTTTAGGTATAGTGTTGTTATGATTCTGAAATTTTTTCTTTTCTTTTGTATTTTATATTCAAGTTATCCAACAATACTTTTATTTTATATCATGTTTTTCTTTTGCATTTCTTTGATGATATTGTTATTATTATTATTATTATTATTATTATGAATATTATTATTATTATTAACATTACATATTTTATAATAAATTTTTTTTCTTTCTTCATTTCGTTTCGTTTCGTTTCATACCATAAACAACGTATAAGTTTCAGATAATTATATAGTATATATGTATATATATAACTAATGGCAATGCTTGTTCACTTATACAACGGATATGGAATTTTATTTTTATATAGATTTTATTTATTATCATTATTATTATTATTATTACTATGACCATCATTGTTATTATTATTATGCATACATACTATACATAACAGCACATCCCTCTTGCGTCAAACATGCAGAAATCATCTATCATCTCTTTCTTTATTTTTAGTTTATTTTCAATTTCATTTCTTCAACATCTATTGTTAGTTTCACTCTCAAAGTCTCTACCTTGGAACTGTCGGTACGTGCCTACTATTCGATAGCTTATTATTACCATTATTATTATGTAGTTTGAAATAAAAAACAAAGATAAAATAACTTCATTTTTTTTCTCATTTTATTCATTCGTTTCTTTTTTTCTCTTTTTATCAATATACTCAATCTTTGGCTTTTTCAATTTTCTTTTTTTTCTTCTTATTTTGCAATGGATTTCTTTCTTCCTTTTTTTCTATAATACATTCTACGTGTATAATTTATTAATTTATAGATCATTTATTTATTTATGCGTACATTTTCCTCTTCATGTTTTTATTCTATTTTCTGTCGTACCGCACGCCCCGCAACTCTATATCTGCGACGGCAAGCAGTAATGCGGGATTTGAGAATGTGAGGCATTGTTTGGGAATTTTGTTATTTTTCTTTTTACGATATATAGAAAATATGTTACACGTATCTTTGTCCAGAGAATCGATAGTAGATACATATGCATATTACAATGTTCAATGAATCCCAATAATCATACTCGGAAATTTAGATTTTTACAGTTGCTATCTAAACTTTGGATATAAATCTAAAACATATCTGCGCTAAAGCTTTGAATCGAATCAAAAATTTCTTCGACGAAAGTTGAAAGACTATTTATTATTTTTTTTCTGTCTTTGTATTTCTTTGAAATGAAAATATATTCATAATAATACATAATATAAATTAGAAATTCATTTTTCCAAAAGATGCGAAGAAAAATTTGTTCTTCTCTATTTCTTTTTCTTAGATCTATTGACATTGTCGCACATTATAGCATTTACGTATACACAAAAACAAAAATCAAACGCTGCCGTGATTTTGTATAGTTTGAATGAAATCAACCGAAAAGAAATGAAACTCTCACGATTAAAATGAGTTAGATGAAATTTCTTCAATAAAGATGTGATAAAAATTTGATTTAGATATGCTCCGATATACTCTAGTAGTATTATTAGTAGTAACACTCTCTAGTTATCTTTATCGAGCAATAAATGCCTTCGGGAAGAAAACTAAGGGAGTGAAAAAAAGAGGAAGAGGAACAGAAGAACTCAAAAAACCGAATTTTACACCTCAAGCTGTTACCGAAACCGTTTTTTGTTTTTTGTTTCCCAAAGTTGATTATTTCTTCCCCCCCACCCCCGTTTTTTTCATTCCTGCTTTCCCTTCTCCGCCGCTCTCATTTTTTTCAGTAGTACGAATCCCCGCAATGAGGTGGTTTTAATTAAATCACTGACGTCGAGTGATATTTAAATAAGTAGTGATAGTAGTAATAGTAGAAGTAGTAGATAATAAATTAAGATAGATATTTTAAGTTAGTCAGTGTCTTAACAAGCAAACAGACAGAAAAAGAAGAAGAAAATACTGATCGCAATACAATCATACAAATGTACTTCATTTATTACTTATGTTGTATGTATGTATACCTATATATTTTCCCACATAGAGCTGTTTTCTATTGTTTTTTGGTTTTTTCTTTTTCTTTTTATTCATTTATTATTTTTTTGTTATTCTTTCAATTTACTTCGCGCCTTCGTCGTCAGAATCTAAATAACTTATTCATTTTATTCACTTTTTTTTTTCATTTATTCATTCATTTATTCACTCATGGGTGAACATATGATAGAGTACGCAGTAATAACAGGCAAAAAAAAGCATACTATTGTATGTATGTATGTATACGTCAAGCTAGTATTTCTGCCAAATAAGTATAACACTCAAGTAACATCGATTGATTTTCATGTTTTTTTTTCTTTTTACCTTTCGTGAAAGCAATGGCACGCTTTCTTTCACTGACGCAGAAAAAAGAAAATACTATATCTATAAATCAGTTTTTTTTTTTTTTTTTTTTACGACGTTGTTGATAAAATTGTGATACAATGTTACCCTGGTTTGGTATTGTTTCTTTTTCTGTTTTGTTATCCCACAGAACTTTTATTTTACGCTTTCGGAAAATTTCTCCATTTACCGGTTTTGCTTTATTCTTTTTTTATGTTTTTCGTTTTCTTTGCCAAAAATATCAAAAAAGATGAAAGACGTATATATAGAATGTATATTATCTCCATTTTTTGTTTTCTTTTGTTTTTTCTATTAATCACCAAAATCTCTTTCAATCTCTGGATGAATACCTACGTCTCACAACCAAATGTAGTAGTATGTATGTTATACTATATTTAATTCTAGATCAATCAGACATTTAAATCTATAAAAGAAAAAATAAAATAAAATAAAAATAAAAACATTAACATAAATACCCTTCAAAGCAAACGATTTAATAGTAATAATAGTGATAGTTCGTAGTCGTAA
Organism: Phymatocera aterrima; assembly: GCA_963170745.1. Lineage (NCBI taxonomy): Eukaryota > Metazoa > Arthropoda > Insecta > Hymenoptera > Tenthredinidae > Phymatocera > Phymatocera aterrima. Next base: position 2,014,707 of record OY720671.1, read on the forward strand.
AAGTCGCAGAACGAAAGAAAGAAAAAAAGAAGAAAATATCTTTTGCTCTGATATAATATGTATATACTATATATTCGAGTTTTTATCCTTCATTTTTTTCTTTTCCATTCATTTTGTTTTCATATCAAGGTTCTTCTTTGCGTAGAGGAGTAAGACGCTGATGTCAAACGATGAGAATTAGCGGATTTTAACTTCATGTTGAAAATACACTTTGTAATATATTTCTTGATTTTCGACATAATTTTTATAGCTCTTCGTCTAATATATGAGATTGGTTATAGAGCGGCTGAATTTGAACTGTCTACTAGCGGAGATAACGGTCCGACTTTTCCTCTTCCGGCAGTTACTCTTTCCGCCTCGTAATGAACGTCCATCGAAAGACCTAGAATATGGAATATGGAATCAAGAATATAAATTTCATACTATGAAGAAAAAAGAAACAAAAAGAAAAATCACATTTCTTGTTGACAACAACAACAACGACAATAATAATAGAAATAATAATAATAATAACGAATGAATTAAATGGTATTTTTCAGTTTAATCAAGTATTTTGTACATAAAGAAAGCACACGCACCCGCGGAAAAACATACAATATAATTGTTTCGAATTTCGGAACTTCTCAGGCAATTGGAAATTAGGAATAGGAAATTAGGTTTCGGGTGTCGGAATCCAGGTATTAAAGGGTGGTTCTGTTACCTTTACAGTAAGCTAAGAATCAGATTGAAAATATTGACAGAAAAAACGAAAAACACAAAAGCGTTAAAGAAATAGGAAACGTGTGAAAATATTTATTTTTTTAGGAACAATTGATTAAAAATTTATGAGTTTTAGAGAATCTTTTTTTAAGCACCATCACCAAAAGTGATAATCCAGGTCTGTAAGCATCCGGCAGTTTTTTTTTTGTTTTTGTTTCAAATAAACTATAAATAACGTACATTTTTGATAGGCGTATTTACCGGATGGCCTTCGGGAGCCGGAGGAATGAGTAGATCCGAACGTAGCAGTACCAGATTCTGGAATAAACACAGCGACTAAAAGTGCGCATATTACCAGAAACGCGCCAAAGACAAAAGGAGGTCCCGGAACAAGCTGGAGAAGCGAAAAAAAAAGTTGAGAGATTAATGGATTAGTATTCGAGATATAATATGTAGAAAATATATATATTTCAAGATGACTTATGAATTATTAATCTTGAAACTTAAAACTCGCCTGTGGCATAACATCCAGATGCGTATTTGTAACGGATGTTCCATTGTCATCCGAGGATTCTTTAGCATTTTGTCTAGACGACCCAACAGACGGATGAGAATCGTCATTTAAATCGACGTGAAAGAGGGAAAATATTACACCGAACATTGCAGGACCAAGTCCATTACATAGTCCGCGCATCCCCGTAACCATTCCTTGGACTAGACCCTGCTTATCCGCGTCCGAGTGCATCGACACGAATGCCGATATTGCTGGATACGTTATACTAGAAACAGAGGCAAGGACACCAGCAGCCCACATCATCCTAAGACATAAATGGAATGAAAATTTCATCTGCTCCTGTAAAGTTCTATTAAAATTCAATAATTTTTGTATCTTTAAAGCGATTATTTGAAGAAGTGTTGATATGTTTACCATGTTTGGGAGCCAAATCCGTACCACATGAGTTGTAACATTTCGAATAAAAGTCCCAACATAATAGTGTGCTTACTACCAAGCGTCCTCATTAAAGGTCCGAGTATAATTTGTGCACCGACGCTTAAAATTCCAACTACTGCTATAAAAACTGCTACCATAGTAGCAGAAAAACCCATGACTAATTTAAGATAAACGAATATGCAGCTATATTGGCCTGCTTCGGGCAAATAACTAAGGAATACAGTGACGCATAGCATCAAAATAGTGTGATCCTTGCCGACCTGAAAAAAATAAGAAGAACAATTATTCTAAGGATGAAGATGCTGGATTTTTTACCGTTCATTTTTTGTCTTTACATCCCCCAGCCACTGAAGAAGAAACCTTGTTAGAGTAATATATTTGGCTGACCTTTCCCAAGGCGGCGAAAGGATCTGCCTGTTCCCATGAAATGGGAGCAGGAGGTCGAGCTTTTTCTGGCAAGCTCTCTGGCACTGCGACTAATATGAAAAAAACATCTAGTATAGCAATGGCACTGGCCAATGCAACGGGTACATTTTGCCCGTAAACATCCATCGCGTACGAACCTAGCGCCGGACTAATCACCATGCTTGCTGCGAATGTCGCAGAAACCTGTGAAAAATTATATGAAATAAATAAGTTGCCGAAAAAAAAAAAAAAACATAGAACAAGAGTAGAGTAAAGGCTTTGGAATTTTAATTGTCTTTGATTAACTGTAATCTATCTCAATTCTAGTAATTCTCAATAACAACTTTGAATCAATTAATTCGCAATCCGATGAGCTGAAGACTTTAGAACAGACAAAATACTTCAGTAGGCATAACTTCGGCATTGCGAGACGGGATTACGCTTCTGACTGTATTACATATTGTTATTATTCCTATACAAATAGATATAACGATGAAACACCTGCTATTTTTTGTTATCTGCCGTTTCTATATACCTGTAATCTAATTCACATAGTCATAGTAGCGTCATTAGTAGAAAAAATAATAAGCATATTGAACTACAGTGGGCAATATTGATCACCGAATACTTCTTGCTACTGTCAACTGATTAGGGAGAGATAGCATCGAAAATATTAGGAAATAAACTAAAAATGATGAAATTTTTTGGCAACGGAAGGAGAGAAATGGAAAAAAAATACTCACCAAGCCATAGGCAAGGGATCGTTGACTTTCTTCCGTGACATCTGCGACGTAAGCGAAAACGACAGAAAATGTACAAGCGAAAACGCCGCTGATAGAAATCATGGCAAAAAACCACCATGTATTAATACTCATTAAAGGTATGGGAGCGCAAGTGAAAGCGACTGTAATGAGTAGGAAAAATTTTCTCCCCCAAACATCGGAAAGAGCTCCGATCAACGGAGCTGAAAGAAAAGATAATATTCCTTTGATTCCCATGATTAAACCGTTCATTAAAAATGTGTGATCGGGAAATGTTTCATTTAATACAGCTATTATAGGCATCGTTAATAAACCCCAGGCAAAAAATTCAAGGAATATTACAACCAGGGCATGGTATACGCTCGCTTCTCCGACGCCCGAGCTCTGAAACATAGAATAGACAGAAAGAACTAGAATAAAATGTTTAAACAACGTCTTAGTGTTCATCCTGAAAGCAATTCCAGTTTCTAGTATTTACATGCCACTCTTTTCTTCTTTTCTAATAACTATCGAAGTACCTTGTTCAATATGATTAGACTGTTTTGAGATAGTGAGGTAACGTTTCTATTTCAATAAGTTTATACCAAATTTAATGTGGTGAAACAAATTTTGAAAAATCGTTTGTTTGCTTCAAAACAGATGTTTTCATATCGAAATTTCGTTCGGGTAAATGAAAAGTGAGAACATTCCTACAACTTATTGAATGATTGACATACAAATTTTAATGTCTTCAAGGAGATTCAGTCATTAAAATCACCAGTTTTCTAATTAATGTTATTGAGCAATAATCACATATTGAATATTTGTAACAATCATTTGCTCGTCAACTACGAGAACTGGCCTTGAAATTCCTGAAAACAAAACTTTGAAAATTATAATTAAAATGCTCAGACATCGATGGTCTGTTACAAAGTGCATTGAACAAACTGAAAATTTATTGGAATCGCTTTTTCATTCAGGAAAATGTCCCCCACAATTTTACTGTGCCATAACTTTTTCATAATGTTTCCTTATTGAATATATAATTTTATAGGATTTCGATGGTATCAATTTTGAGTATCGAATAGCAATATTCAAGAAATAAATGGGCCAACAAAAATTATGTGACAATGAAATTGTAGGGAATAGTTTTCCGAACGAAAGAAGCCAACTTAGAATGAAATCAACCGATTCTAGTAGATTTTCAATATTTTTAAAGCACTGTGTAATGAAATATTCCTATCTGAGCATTTGCTCATAATTTTTGAGTCTATATTCCAAGAATTTCCAAGCCGGTTGTTATAGTTGGCGACTAGATGGTTGTTAGAATATTCAATGTGCGATTATCACTTCATAATATTAATCAGAAAAGTAGTGATTTTAACGCGTGAACCTTGCCTTAAGGTGCTATTAAAGACCCATTTGCACTGATTGTTACTTATTGTTCAAAGTATTGTTATCATTCGGAAACGCGATTCGTCGCTAGTCCTACACCACATATCCGATTTGGATGAACTTTTTTCGATTGGATGCAGTATTTTGGCGGAAAGTGGCTAAGTATATCATCTCCCTGAATTGTGGGACAGTTCTATCAGAAATTCAAGTTTGTCCAATCTCACCTACGAACGAACCTGACCTAACAATTAAAAATCCCCTAAAACTTTGAATTTTCTCAAAATTTTAGCGAGATGAAATAGTTAGCCATTTTCTGCTAAAATACTGCATCCAATTAAGAAAGTTTCATTCAAATTGGTTGTTTGGTATAGGAGCGATGATGAATCATGTTTGCAAATGACAACAATGCTCTCGACAATAAGTAAGAATGGGCGCAAATTGCTCTTTATTAGCACCTTAATACAATTTCACACCAGAAAATGTGCGTTCTCAAATTTTGGCTAGACATTTTTACTCTTTCTGACCTTAAGATGTTTGTAGCACCGCTGTATAGGTGATAACAGAGGCGGTTGTTTAGTTAAAACATGTTCCTGGGCGCCATTGTGGGCTTCAGAACAAGAAGGCCCCTCCGAGCCTCCGTCCGCGCCAGGGGGCATTTCCACAAACCAGCCCCCAGCCCCCTTTCTCTCACTTTTCAGAGTTTTCTTTTATTTTCATACTGATTGTATTATTTTGATTTTTGTTTTTGAATTAATTTGAAACCCCGGGATAGAGAATGATAACGATAAAGTGTGATTATCTTATCCCTTTTTGGAGCTATTTATCTTATATATTCATTTATTTCGGTTATTTCAAAACCGTTTTTTTTTTACCGCATCATTTTCAATTTGTAAATTTATTTAATATTTTAATTTTTTTAGCGATATGACCACGATTCGTCTCTTTGTTGGACACAGATAGATAACTTGTTTCAATCAAGATTTTAGAGTAAATATTTCGACACTTCTTTTTTTTCTGTGTCAGTCAGATAGAAGCTGAGTGAAAAATGACAGGGATATCGAGAGATAAGGAGGTATTGCTGTAAATATACACGCGGTGTTTATTGGCATATAGCCCTATCAAATTCTGATCTTGATAAAACATTATAGATATAACCGCGATTCAATGGATGCGTAATATACTATGCACAATGAAATATTGTGGCATATATTCAGAAACGATGATTGTTGAATATTATACAACAATCAAATATTCAGCCTGCATTTCACGAGACGTTGTTTATTTTTTGTTTTTTTCTCTGTTATAATAAATATTTGAAATAGAAACTCTTCTGATAATATATATTGCAATTTTTATATTTTTCTCAGAATTCGTTTTTCCCCGTTTTTTTTTCATAGAAATGATTGAAAATTATTGCAAGGATTTATTTTAAAACGAGATGAGATCGCGTATGTATTCTATTTATCGTCGGTGTATGAGGTGTCACACATGCACACACAACGCACACATCTATAGTATAGATATTCGCGGGTTAGTTTATCTTTCATGGATCTGACGTAGTTGTAACACATTCTACATATTATTAACAATTTTCAATTAATCTTATCCCCCCCCCCCCCCCCCTCCCCCCACCGTTCCGTTCTGATTAGCCTTTTATCTATTTTGAATTGAACTTGACATCAGCTGTCAGTGTCAGAAGTCTAACTTCATCGAATGCATGAAAATGATAATGATACCTATCCAGGTAGATTGTCGATAAATTAATTGTAAGTGAGAATTGATATTATTGAGCAAAATTATTATCGTTTCATTACATTTATTATAGAATGTGATTCCTTTTCTTTTTTTAGTATCCACGCAACAGAGTATCGTGAGAAGAAGAATCAACAAAATTGTACAAAATAAAAGACAGACTTTAATTTGATTTTAAGATTGTACTTTTGCGATCTTCTTCTGTGTTTCTTTTTCACTTCGATGGTGTTTTAATTTTCCTGTCGACGCGAAAATAGTATTAATACTATCGGTAAAATTTTCTGCTCCGAACAGACATTACACAAACATGCACACACACAACACTAGATACGCAGGTAAGAAGAGTGACACTACTGCAGTAAATCCCCCCCCCCCCCCCCCCCCCCAATAAGATTCGCGATTTTTACCCTACTAAAGGGAAAATCTCTGAGGATGTCGACTATTAGATTGCTGCTTGCTTTGCTATAACTAGGTTAGAGCAGTTTTTCGCACGCGCAACTATATTATTCTTTCCATAGTCGCTTCGAGCTAATGTATATACCTGCAGTTCGGATTCTGCAGCATACAGATAGATAGCGGATTGGCTTAACGTTCGGGGAAAAATTTTCCTCACTAAATATCCCTAGTACAGCTCATTCCTTATCATTATTCCGGGAAGTCAGTAGCGCGCAATACCGTGCTGCGCGAAGTATACATTGCCGATGCGTATGCAGTATAATAAGATGGGTGTGTGTTATAATAATGTGTGACAGTAAGTATATGTGTATGATAATATAATATATTATTGAATGAGGAAGTATCTTATATTTCATGAAATAAAGGAATTCGTAATCACGTCTACGTCATTGCGGTATTAGAAGGTTAGGCAAATATAACGAAACGGCATAGAGTAATATACCTGCTGTAATGAATGCCAAAACTATGGCAACAGGTAAACGCTGTTGTCAAAAGATATGATATGGATGTCGTTGATATCACAAGTATTGTTCGGACTACCTAGCTATAAGTTAATTATAATGATGAATGATAACAATTGCGAGGAATGACACACAAAAATATGAAGATAAGAGGATGAGTAGGTACACGTTCGCTTCGGTTCTGTTGACTACGAGATTATGGGTACGTGGTGAATACAAAGTATGTTGAAATTCGTGGTTAGCTCATCGAGTGTATGTGTAATCAGCTGAATAAATTAATTACAGCGTTCAAAAATGTACTTTATGGAAACGACAGAAAACTTCCAAAAATAATTATAAATTGTAAATATAATAAATGAATACGTACCGTGATAACACCGTCCTTCATGATGGATTTTCGACTTCTAATAATCATCCCAACAACCTTTTTTGACACCTTGGCGGGCATACTAAAGCACTGCAAGCACCAGCTCTTTCGCTTTTTCAATTTCATGTAAAAATTTCAACAATTATTTACCACGTTTTTAGCCATTTTTCGAGTTCCTATATCACCCCGACATATATCACTCCACTCAATCCAACTCGTATCACTATAGGTATAACCACTTCACACGCAACTACACCAGCCGCGCACAGTTTTGATATAGGTAAAAAAAACCGTCCATACACCTGCCGGGATTACACACAACTAAACAACTTAAATCATCTTCCAAAACCGTGGACTATGCTGAATACGACCTAGACATGAAACTTATCAACAATTTTGGCACCTCGTTATCGCGTAATATACCGCATATCTTGTTTTCATCAACCGACAGGAGACGCCGCACTGCGATTGGCCGGATCTAACAGAAACGGCCGATGACAGAGCGTCTTTTAAATTCTGTCGCACAAATGAAAACCGATGATCAATTCAAAAGTTGCGTCGAACTAGTCAGATATGAATGTTTTTACATGTTTCTTTTTATTGTGATCAGCTGTTTCATAAATTTAATTGCAAAAACAACAATGGCGGCAAATAAGAGTGTCATCGTGCTCGCGCCGAACGGTCGCCGACAAAATGTTAGAGTTACAGCAAACACGACGATATTACAGGTTGGTATTTAATCAGCGAGTTAGAATATACCGTTCTAATTTTATAAATAATTTGTTTGGTTTGAATTCACCTTATTCAATACGTGTATCGCAGGTGTTGGAAGAGGTGTGCCAAAAGCATGGTTATAAAACCGAAGACTACGATATCAAGTGCGTATATTATATAAATCATATTCAAAACGAAGAATAGAATCATATTTGATTAATGTCAATTATGTAAAAAAAAAAATAACATATTTTCTTTAAGACACTATAATCGCATTCTTGACGCTAATGCAATTTTCCGGTTTACCGGACTGCCAAATAATGCTCAGCTCGAATTAGTACCTTGCACTAAAAAACGGCAAGAATCTAATGTCATCGTTGGTATCCAAACGGAACAAGGAGAGCGATTAACAGGAGAATTTTCTCCCGGTGTCTCCCTAGTAGAAGTTATGGAACAATTGTGTTCTCAAGAGATTCTACCCACTGCAGTACTCATTTACATGCATCGAGAGGTTCTCCGTTTGTTCATCCATTCAATAATTATCAAAAAGTTTTAGTATTTTTAACAATAACAATATTTGTTTGTTCATCCATTCAATAATTATCAAAAAGTTTTAGTATTTTTAACAGTAACAATATTTTTTCAGTTTTTTTTTTGCTATTGCGTATTTTTTCATATCCATCATTTTTTTCTTGTTTCAACATTTTTGAAACCTTTGTCATTTTCAATCTGTTCCTTCGTATTTCACAAATTTCAGAAGCATGCGTTTTTCAACAATAAATACTAATTGTAAGAGTTTTATTTTTCTACACTTTGAAATAGAAGTATTTTATAAACTACAGATCTGCGGTTTAGAGGCGTTAAAAAAAACGACCCTTAGATCCTTGGGATTGAATTGCGGTCGAGCAATGCTCAGATTAATACACCGTGATCCAGAGCTACCGAAAACACAAGCTCATGTATCAGCTCCATTGGCAGGAAGACCGTCGCAAGAAAGTATAGACTTGGCTCTTAGAATGGCAATGCCGAATCGTCACCTAGGAACATCTTTGGCCGGAATTCAGAGATGTATAGATCCGATTTCAATCTTGAAATCTGACAAAGAAGAGCAAAGAGACACATCAGTTGCAGATACGAAAAAAAATATTGAATCTATTTCTGAAACCGAAGAAAAAGGGGGATCCTCAGGTCAAAAAATTGATCCACAGACTGCTATGGATATTTCTGAAAGTGACCTTGGCAAAGTTCCGAAGAAAGTTGAATTTGTAAGGACAATAACTTATTTGGGTGAAAACTATCAGCGATTTTATACATTTGTTTGAAATTTTTCAATTGAAGTCTACACAAATTGTTATCCTTATTTTATCTTGGTATTTTTTTTCTTTTTTTCGTTTTGTTTTGCAGTTGGGAGAAAGAAACGCTTTGGTTTTTAATCAAGCTGGAGCAGAAGCATTGCCACGGGATGAATTGCCAGACAATTTCTTTGATGTTACTGTCGAGGACGCTAAGCATTTGCTCCGAGATGCAATACGTTTGAGATCAGAGTTAGACGAAGCTCCGCTTCTAACTTTAGCTCAGAGAAAACTAGACGAAGATAAACGAATTCTTCATCACTTACATAAATATAAGAGAACCGTTATCAGGATCCAATTTCCTGATCAACTTGTACTTCAAGGATTATTCGCACCTCTTGAAACTGTTCAAACTGTTAAAGATTTTGTACAAATTTATTTGGCTGATCAGAACGACGCGTTTATTCTTTGTTAGTATCTGTTGCTCTGAGAATTCCCTTTTACTCTTTTTTTGCTTTTTTGGTAGTTTTTTGAAAGAAAGTTCAACAAAATCTTGCATTTTTAAACAGATACGACTCCTCCAAGAAGCGTACTAAATCCAGAATCTAGATTGATCGATGTTAATCTAGTTCCTTCAGCTATTCTCTATTACTCTGGTCAATCCGCCTTGAAAACTGATCTGCAAAGTAAATTGACTGACCCAAGCGCAGCTGGAATTGAAGCAGTGAGATCTAGGTGAGATGATATTCATCGCTGTGTATTGACGTTCTTGAACAAAACGAAGTGTTCAAATTCCTAACTAACGCTTCTTACGATCTTTTTCGAAACTTCATATCCTCAGAGAAATTAACATGATACATCTAATTGGGAAGTCGTTCATTACAAATGAAAATACACCCCAGGGTGGTGTGTCTCCGGTTCTTATCAAAAATCTCAATAATAAAGATTAGGAACTAGTCCAAGGTGCCAAAACTATCAAATTTCTGACCTGAATAATTTCAGGATGGCAATGACTCGTCAAAGTGTGCAAGATTTGGAACATGAGGAAGAAACGAGAGTCGAAAGTGCACCTAAAGCGGTGAAAGAATCCGAACCGACTCCTGGACCAAGTAACAAAAGTTCTGAAGGTTCAACGAAAGGCAACGTTCCTAAATGGTTCAAAACATCGTCTAAATAAGCTTTTTTTCGTACTGTATTCAATGAAAATTTCGTTTCCGTTTTATCAATCATATTGTATACTCTATTAAATGATACAAAAAAGTGTGATTCTATTGTTCGTTAGCACATTGTTACACATTGTAGCTACCAGTTTTGTAATATGTAAAGAATAAAAGATAATCACCATCTATGTCAATGGAGATTATAATAAGAAATAAAATATGTCTATTATTTTAATAAATCACGTCGCATAAATTATTTGTTCATGCATTCCTAAATTGGTAGAATTCGTGTCTAAACATTGTCCGGAGAATTGTTTTCGTCGGATAATCTCCAATCTGTTTCGGCACTATCGTTTTGAGTTTCGAATCTTAAAGATCTCTGAATAGACTAATATTGACACTCAACCCGGCATAGCACAGAGTCTAGTTAATTAGGTGATAATTGTAGTTTCTAATCTAAAGTCTTGAACGAGAAGATGTAACGATATAGGGTTTAAATGTCAAACCTTGAAATATCTCTGCAATGATTTATAGCAATGACCTCTTTTCCTTCGCATACTTTCGCTGAATTTTCAAATATTCCCGGGCGAATAACATATTGCAGTTTATGGTGTTGGGGAACTATTTAAGGACTCACTACAGCCAACAATAGGTAACAATGCATTCAACAATGTGTAATTATGTGAATTTCATGCATTTATATTAGGGCGCTGATGCATCGGCGAACCAATAGAATAGCTTACAAAACGGACCAATCAGATTTCGGGATGTATGGTTTAGCCGTTGAGTGCAGAAGGGTTTCTACACTCATTGTCAACGGCATAGCGTATGCGTTGGAGTGGTAGAGCAAGGAGAGAGAAACGCATGAAGAGAAGAGAGTCGCTGGGGCTGGCTCGACGACGGTAGCTGAGCTGGAGGCCATATTGTTTTACTGCAGTGTATTTGTTTTGGTGCTGTGAGAGTGAGCCGAAATAAAATCCGTCGAAATCCGTGGCGAAGGAGAGTTTAATAATTGAACAAATATCATAAAATTAGTGTTGAATATCCTGAGATAATATCCGCCACTATATTTTTCGTCTAAATAATATTCACCGTTAATATTTCTCACCTCATAATATAAAGTGTCAGTCACCTACGGGCCAACCTACGAGCAGTAAGATCGCGAAGAGTTAAAATGGCCTGCGCCACCCTGAAAAGATCTCTTGAATTTGACCCGGTTCACAGCCACGTAAGACCATCTAAAAGACGAAGATGTGTACCAATGTGCATGTCTCCAAATACACCGAATCAAACAAATCAGAATCCATCAGTTTTTGGAGAAGTTGCACAAAAATTGACGCCTGGTAATTATATTCCGCCATCTTTTTTTTCTTTTCCTCCCTTCTTCCTCTAACTTTTTTTCCTATTCATTCCTTTTCTTTTCTTCTTTTCTTCTCTTTTCTATACATAACATACATGCGTAGGTATATAATCCGTATAGTCCGTACATCGCCACCGAAAAGGGAGCAAAATTTCTTATAGTGATTTAAAAACCATATTGTTTTTCATTTCCCATATCTTCCAAACTCTTTAACTTACTTTATGAGATAAAAACCGCAAACGGCAGAAAAATAAGAAAATAAAAATAGAACAATAACAAACCATATCATCGTTTCCATTTTTTTTTTTATTGCTGTATCTTGATTCATTTCTTTTATTTTTGTTTATTTTTCATTCTACAACCATTATTTTGTTATTGTCAGTTATTACATATTATGTTTGGTAAAATTTAAATCGATGTAAATCTTTTCAATTTTTTATATATACTTATCCAATGGTTGGTTTTTTTTCTTCAATTTTTGTACGATATGAAGAAAATGATTCAACAACTTCTTAGGGAAAGCTACTTTGTTATAATACTCTTTAGTTTTCGGAAGAAATAATCTTCATTTTTCATACGTCATATTGGATGATCATTGTTTTGTTGACTCTTTATAGAAAAAATGGCCGCTAATATCAGAGAAGAGATTCGCAGGCTCCATCGACGTAAACAGCTTCATTTTCATCCACAAAATAACGGAGGAGATTCATCGGACACTGAAGGACCATCGAGTCCTTCGACGAGTGGGTCCAATGCCTATAGTCACAGCCCTAGCGGCAAGGAAAAACCATTGTTTACATTTAGACAGGTGAAATTTTATACACAGACACGTGAATGGCCCAGGAGAAAAACTACTCTAGTCCATTTCTTATCGAAAACGAGCCAGCGATTCCATTGTTGTGGCATTACAGAGTACTTTTACAGAATACCACTGTTGAATGGGAATACTACCATCAGTCTGAGGAAAACCTAAAATTTGTTTGATTTTTTTCTTCGGAACATACATGAAAGTAAACATCATTTACATTTGTTGCAAAATTAGCCCAACGACTGAAGTGGTTCTCGCCCTTGGCCCTCCAAATTAATAAATGAATAATTGTAATAATTGTTTTTCAATCTTTTTTGCATTTGTGTTTACGATCTGATGTTTGTTTTTCTTGGCTACTTGTTTATTTTTTTGTTTTTTCCTACATTTTATTCAGGTGGGATTGATCTGTGAGAGAATGCTCAAGGAACAGGAGACGCAGATCCGAGAAGAATATGACCAGATTCTAAACATGAAACTCTCGGAGCAATATGACGCTTTCGTTAAATTTACTTACGATCAAATTCAGAAGAGATTCGAATCTGCGGCTGCACCGAGTTGTAAGAATGTCTTCATTGAATTTTTATATTGTTTCTTTTTTTCTCAGGTATGATTCATGTTATTGCATTCTATTTCAAATTGATGCTTCAGTTCAATTTATAAATAACACGACATCGATTCTGTGGATGATAGAGTTAATATCTAGGTAATAGATTCACATTGAATTTGTTCTATAATTCTCTCGACAAAATAGTCATATAAAATTCGTCCGATATATATTTAGAAATTTGGCCATCGTTGAGTAATTTTTGTCAAACATTTTGTTATTTATGCGAGTAAATGACAATAAAGAAGAAAACAAGAAAAAAAAATAAAAGAAACTCATGTCTACCTGAATATCGAATTGTATTTACTTATTGTATTACTGATTTAAGTATTTTCATTATGAAATTTTAATTGCAGATCTATCCTAAAGAAGAATCCTCATCACTTCTATACAAGGTTTTCTTAAAGAACGTGTTAGGTAAGATTTTTACCATTTAATAAATTTATGAAATAAGAATAATTTTTGAAAAACTTGGTAGTTTTTGTATTAATTATCACAAATAATAATATATTGAAAATAATGATTGTTTTTTTTCTGGATTTTTTTTTTACAATCATTTCTTTTCCTTCTCTATTGATTACAGATTTCTACGATATAATAAGTGAGAGAAAAGAAAAGAAAAACGAAAAGAAAGAGAATGGATTTTTGTTTTCTTTCCCTTGCTTACGATGTTTTTGATGAAGATTACATGTTTTGCGTCTTCGTGATAATTATTACACTATATACTATTACGACTTTCGCGTATGAAAGAATAGAAATTATTTCACATTTGGTTAATTAAATTTAGGAAAGAAATTTAGAGAGGGGAAAAAAAAGAAATTTGATAAATATTTTTATTTTGTTGTTTAATTTTTTTTATTTCAATTTGGAAGTGATTAAATAAATGAATAATGAATCAATAAAGAAAAGGAGTTTGAGTGGGGTGGAAAAGAATAATGAGAATAAGAATAAGAATGAATAAATTCTTGCAGAAAATTACAGAAACAGGAAGAAACAAAAATCAGAAAATTATTTAGATATAAAGTAAGTTCATAGAAAATAGGGTGAAGAATGAGGAGGAGGAGGGAGAGAAGCTAGAGGGGTGGTTTGCTTGCGAACACACAAAAAAGAAAAAGAACATTATAAATAAACTAGAAATGAAAAATGCAAACAAAAAAAAAATAAATAAAAATTAAAACAAGAATCAACAACAACGTATACTACTAAACTAACACAATATTTGTACTAAATTTACCTACTACTATTACTACTACTCTTATTACTACTACTATTATTACTATCTGATTTTCGAAGTACGCTGTTATCAGGGAATGAAATATGAAGTTTTTATATTGGCATTGCTATTCGTAAAGAAAAAGAATACTGATAATAATACTTGGGAAAAGTTGAGAAAATTCAAATTAGTTTTATGAGACTGTACGATACTATAGATTTATTCAAAGAATACTTTTTGTTTGGTCGCAGACCGAGTAAATAAATTAAAAATTGCAAAACGAGAATGACCGAAATTACACGTAGTGAATTGTCATAATATTGTAAAAAATACATACCCTACTATTGTGATATCATTTTGGTATATAGTAGTATAATTAATTATTATTTATTATACATACTTACCTACCTATACCATATATACTACACAAAAATATACAATTTGGAAATTTCTTATCTTCTTCTTTCTATTTATTTATTAATATTATTATTTTCTCTGGTGATATAGTAGTATATACCAATTAGTATAGATAAATGGATGAATGAATAGATATTGAATAGATAAATAATTGAATAAACAGTTTTTTTTTTTCATTGATAGAAATTCATCGTAACACAGTTGAGTACCACGCAATACGTACAGTTATAATATACAAACTGTCACGGTATGTATTTTTCAAATAATTACAAATAATCGACGAAAAGAATGAAGGAATTCCAACTGAAAATTAGAAGTAAAGAAAAAATCAACCGCAACAATCCAACAATCAGTCTGAAGAAAAATTTACTGATAATCATTCTCAATTAAAATACATATAGGTCTGTGTATGAAAGGATGTGAATTGAAAATTTCTCCAAGCCAGGGTTGTTCGAGGGTAGGGGTACATCATTGATTTTGTTTTTTACTCATTTTCTTTTCCTATACTTCTTAATAATTTCACTGAGAAATGTTTGACATGTTTATTTAATCTTTTTTTTGTGTGTGTGTTTTGTTCTCCCTGACAACAGCAGCTTGCCATAGCATAATGATAATAATAACAATAATAATTATGATGATAATAATAATGATAATGATAATAATAATTGAAATTTGAGATATAACAGAGAGAAAGAGAGTAAAGAAGATTAAATGATTAAATAAATGCCGAATAATTAATACATATAATATGCTATACTATACTATACATGAAAACTAATTATATATTATCATATTTTATCTCCCCCCCCCCCCCCCCCCTGCCGATAAATTTAACTGTGCCTACTAATTAGACATAGATACATACATTACATACACGTACATGTTATATTACATTATATTTATTATTACAATTACCCTGCGCAACACTGATATAGTTAATAATACGATACATAGGTATGTTACTACTATTCATCATCGTAATATTGCTATGCTATAATTATATTATTATTAGTTAATTAATTAGGTGATGAAAGAAACAATCTTTTAGTTTGTAACCACATATTACTACGTATTACTACTGCTATTCTCTTATTATACAAAATATGTTTTATGTTATTTTTTCCTTTCATTATACGAATAGCATACATTATAATACTACGTTTATTATTAAACAATATAAAATTAATAGTATAAACATTTTCTTGATAATAACTATATATTTGGTAATATCTATATTTAGATAAATGGAAATGAGAATTACTCTCGCTTATTCTTTGTAATAGTACCCCCCCTCTGCCCCCACCAATTTGTGTATTTGTATAAGTATTTAGTTTTTAGTTATTTACATACTATAAATTGCGGAATTATTATTATTGTTTTTTTTTCTTAAATGTATTGCGGCTAAGAAAGCGGATATTTGTTTTCCCCTTTGTTTATATTAAGTTAATTTTTAATTGAGCGGAAGGAAAAAAAAAGGAGAAAACGAGTCTTCAGGGAATCATGATTTCATTATTTTAAAAGTCTTCTACAGGTTCGGATAAACAAATGAATAGACAAAGGAATAAATAAAGGAATGAGATGTGGTCTCAATTAGGTCGTGTGAAAAATATTTTCGGTTTTTCTTTTTTCTTAAATATTTGAGAATTTCTTCCATGATATTAGTTCCCATATTAATAATCGGGATTTTTTCGATATTCAATTTATTATCGATTTAATTGAGGCCAACAAAATTCATAATCGTTATTAGTTTATTTTATTTTATTTTTTTTCATTCTATCTAATTGACTACTTCAATTGAATTTTATATGAGATGGTCTTCAGCTGTATGGATTTGGCACATAATAACTTTTTTCTTGTTTCATTTCGTTTTTTAAGTTTTTGTTATTGAATATTATTTTATTAACATTTGGATGAACGACGATGAATATACATCCGTGTTTATAATTTCTACCATGAATAATAATAACAATTGAAAAGAGAAAAGTTATTGCGCAAATCCCTCATCTTCTATGCTGTAATGATGATTTTAATATTATCACATATTATCATCTATTCTAACATGAAAAATATAAAAAAAAGGCGGAAATTGAGCAGAATAATTGAATAATTCAGAAATCCACACACACATAGCAGCTGCGTATACAAATACAAAAGAATGAATAAATAGATGAATAATAAAAAGTTATGTATAGAAAAAACGACAAAGAAGAAGAACAAATAACAAGACGTTAACGTTAAGAATTGAAGAAGAGGAAAAAAAATAGAGAAAAATACAAATGAATTTACCTAGTTAGTAAATAATAAATAATAAATAATGAATGATAATATCCCTTAAATACTAATGATTAATAATAAATAACTGATTAGAAGTCTTGAATAAGCAACGATGATAAAAAAAAGAGAGTAAGAAAATACCAGCTAAGCTTAATCTATTGAATAAATAAAAAATCAATTAACTAATGAATAAATAAAAAATGAATGATTCGTTTTGCGAGGGTAGTAAATCGTCGTTATCGTTATTGTTATGGCCATCGTCGAGAGGATTTGATTTTAATGATTATAATAGAAAAAAATGAATAAATGAACAACAACAATAACAAAAATTTGAAATATATACCTCCTTATATGAATTAATTGAATATTATGTAAGCACTTATTATTGAAATAAATATAAACCTTAAGACTGATTTATGTGGTTTTATGTGATTATTATTATTATTATTAATTATTGCTAGTAATTTATCAAATTTCACATCGTCGTCTATTTTTTCGTTTTATTTTCTGTTGGGGAGAAATTTGTCTTCAAAACGTAAAAGCAAGGAATCCAAGTATAACTTAACTTTCACGACAATCGTTGGGACGACCTCCTTACCCACAAGAATCTAAACGTCTGTCTAAATGTAAAGGAGAGGAAGGCAAAAAAAAATAGGAAACTGCTGATACAAAGACGTCATCAATAGAGCCAATTTCTTCGAATAGATAGATATACATGTACCTCTATACCTCTGTGAAAATCCTATTAAAAAGAATTATTTATCGTTATAATAGTATTAGTTGAATTTAATTTTATGGCTTCTTTTGTAAGAAGCCCCAAATGGATCTATAAGAAGGCATGAGGTAGTTTCAGTCTCTGTCACTTCTGGGCGGGAAACCAACGCTCGGTTTTACAGATTGTTTAGAATTCAATACTTTAATATTACATATAAAGAACAAATGTTTCCTCTCTTATTTTTGGCCTACGTTGTAGCCATCAAGGTTTACAAGAAACAAACACCTAATGGTAAGTTTAGATTTCATTTAAAAACATGGTGAAAAAATGCAATCTTCTAGCTTGGGAAAGCAAATAAAATATTCTGCACTTCTAATCGATAGGCAAAGTTACCGTTTATCTTGGGAAAAGAGACTTCATTGATCATCTAGAATTTGTTGATCCCATCGACGGAATTGTTGTTATCGAAAATGATTATCTTCAAGGGCGAAAGGTCTTCGGCCAGGTAAAGAGAAGTTAGAAGAATGTTAAATCCTCGAATGCAGTATCTGCGACTAGAAAGACCCTTCAAATTCAATCGAATTGTTTAACAGGTCACAACGACCTATCGCTATGGTCGGGAAGAGGATGAAGTCATGGGGGTGAAATTCAGCAAGGAATTGGTCGTCGCTAGGGATCAAATTTTCCCAATTAAAAAAGAAAAACAGGAAACTTCTCCAATCCAGGAACGCCTTCTCAAAAGACTTGGACCAAACGCTTATCCTTTCACTTTCCAATTCCCCCAAAATTCTCCGAGCTCTGTAACGCTTCAACCCGGTGATGATGACTCTGGAAAACCACTCGGCGTTGAATATACCGTTAAGATATTCGTCGGTGAAAACGAAGAGGACAAGGTACAGTATCTCCTTCTCTAAATTTTCTAGTAACGAATTTCACAGACGATCGTATTGGATTTTGAGCATTAAAATTATCTCCCATGTGTATTCTGCTCCTCAAAATAGGGACACAAACGATCTTCCGTTGCCCTAGCGATCAAGAAACTCCAATATGCGCCGGCAGTGCGAGGACGTCGTCTCCCCAGCTCGTTAGTCTCCAAAGGTTTTACTTTCTCCCAAGGAAAACTGAACCTCGAGGTAACGCTGGACAAAGAAATCTACTACCATGGGGAAAAGGTATCTGCGAACGTTATCATCACTAATAATTCTCGAAAGGCGGTAAAGAACATCAAGGTAAGAGACCAGATTTTGCAAACGAACGACCTAAATCGAAAATACGGAAAAACGATTTTTCAACTGATTTTTTTGTGCTTCTTTCTTTCTTCCCTGCCAACAGATCTTTGTGGTGCAACACTGTGAGGTGACTATGGTGAATGCTCAATTCTCCCGGCACGTTGCGAGCTTGGAAACTCGTGAAGGATGCCCGATAACACCCGGCGCTTCTTTCACAAAACAATTTTATCTCGTGCCATTGGCAAGCAGCAATAAGGATCGTCGCGGCATTGCTTTGGACGGACATTTGAAGGTGAGATGCTTGGATCCTGGACGAGATTTGATTTTCTAACGAAATATTGAATATTTTTCGATGTTTCTAGGAGGATGATGTTAATTTAGCGTCCTCAACTCTTGTCGCGGACGGAAAATGCCCTGCCGAAGCAATGGGTATAATCATTTCATATTCTGTGCGGGTTAAACTGAACTGTGGAACTCTTGGCGGAGAATTGGTAACCGATGTTCCATTGAAATTGATGCATCCTACTCCTGGTTAGTTCAAAAGCTGCAGAGTTTTTTCAGTTTTCAATTTTATATATACCTTCAAATTGTTTGTTGATTTCTCATGTTGATTGTTGACGAAATACAGGTGCACTTGAGAAAGAAAAAGCTATATTGAAGAAGGGAAAGAGCATTGACCGAGCCCGCTATGAAAATTCTTGCTACGCTAATGACGACGATGATAATATTGTCTTCGAAGATTTTGCTCGCCTCCGGCTGAACGAGCCAGAATAAGAAGAGAATGAGAGAGAAGCATAAAAAATTCCATGTGACGGGTATTGCTGTGAAAAGAATTATTTCAAACTTTTGTTTTTTAATCACATATTAACTCATTATTATTGATTGAAATAAATTTTAATATTATCTCTAAAATATAGTATGAAAGAGAGCATAGAAATGATTGAAAAGTGGATCCAAGAGCAAACAATGGCAATTTTTTTCGGAAAATGATACAATAACACTTATTATAAGAACGGTTATAAAATCTGAAACTCAAAGATTTTGTAAATGTTACTATATGTTACTAAAAAAAAAAATAATTTGTAATTCATTCCGGAGAGATAACATTCTTTTTCTTTCTAATTTTGATATTCTATTAATTTTAACTACAGCTAAAGTTACCTAAGTTTGGAAATTCTTTTCAAAGTGATATAATAAATCAAAAAATGGATATAGAGAAGAAGTAGTTGAAACAGTGGAAAACAAAAAATTAGAAAATTCAATCAAAGTTCTTTATTATTATATTATGTAGATAATATACTACTACTACTACTACTTCTACTATAAAAAAGTAGTACTAATTATTTTCTTGCATTCGTCAAATATTTTAAAACTTGTTTGAAGTCAAAAGAAAAACAAGAAAAAGAAAGAAAAAAAATTATAAACTTCATTATTGAAAATGATAAAAAAAAAAATTGAAAAAAAAACAGAAAAATACTCTTTCTTATCGTTCTTACAAAATTTTAATTCGATGGTGGTGGTCGAATTAAAATTTGAATAATTATAGGATGACTAAGAAGAAACAAAAAAAATATCTAATGATGTTTTTTCAAGTACTACACACGTACGTTTTACCAAAAATTATTCGTTTTGCTTGTTCAAGGAAAGAAAAAAAAGTTAGAATTATTTAAAAAAAGAAGAAAAAAAAACATCTCCCGTTCTCAACCAGAAGTGACATTATATTCTTATTCCTGTTATTAATTTCCGTTAATTCATTTATTTGTTATTACTATTGTTATCGTTATTAGGTAGTATCATTGTATCTAATAAAAATTAGTTATAAATTATAATAAAAATTGAGAATGTGTTATAATAGTATATATCAAATTGAGAATTATAGTTATGATAATATATATCATTATTCCCGAAGTAGTTGCATTGTTCTGATTCATAGTATAATAAATTATCAATTAGAATGGAAAAAGAAATATTTCTACCTAGGTATATTATAATAATATATATATTATTATTATATTAAAAATAATGAATTCTTCAGCTTTATCTTCTGGGAAATTTATAATATTCTCTTTGGACTCTCACAACTCAGATTTAGAAACAAAAAGGAGAAAAAACAAAAATCTCATCTTAGATTGAATTTGAAATAATCGGAGCCACATATTACAGAACGAAAGAGGTGTGTACTTTATAAGAGACAAGAAACAACGAACAGGATTTTCGAACCGAAATCCACGATAATAAAATACGGTGAACGACAACGTTTCTCCTCTCATATTTTCTCAATTTCTTCACATAATTTAAATACAAAAACCAGAAAAAGAAAAAATTAATATTACAAAACATTAATAATAATTGATTATTTGATTAGTTATCGTCATTCTTATTATTGAAATTGAAAAATTCGCAATACAAATACAAATTCACATTCATCGTACACAATCATCTCATTTAAAAATATACATATATCGTTTCATTGTCATTGATCATTACATGTCGCAGTTCAATTATATATCATACACTACTAATCATACATATGCGAGTAATATTCTTGATATATTTGTATATAAGCTTCTTTTTCCGCAGGGGTCATCTCTGCTATTAATGTATCGTTTATATCAGTGATGGAAACTGTTTTCCCACCGACGTTTACAGTTGGTACTAGATCGTCTTCTTCTGAATCCATAGTCTCCACGTCGCCTGTGTAGAGAAACAAAAAAATAATTAACACCACCAAAACACTGAGAAAAAAGAATCAAACTTCTTCCAACTGACCCATATCTGTTGCTTGTATCTCCGTCATATCCTCATTATCGCTACTATCGCTCGACTCCTGAGGTATAACAGCTTTAACAGCATTAACTGCGTTTGCTCCACCTTTCTTTTCGTGCGCCAATAGCACAGACATGATATCGTCGCCTTGTTTATTTGTCGCAATTGTTGCATTAGCAGCATTTGTCGCTGCTTTATCCAGAATACTATCCTGTCCTCCAGCTCCTTCGGTCTAAGTAGGAAATAAAAAAAATAAATATTATCTGTTGATGGCTTCTTCCTCGTTCCTTGGAAAACAACATTTCTCTGCTTTTATTTGGCGCCTATTAAAGAGAACAAGACTTTGTACCTGAGAACCATCGGCGTTTATCACTGTACTCTCAAGCATCCAAATCGGTCTTTCTTTCCTGCGATTTGCTGCGTTGTCATTCGCAGATTCGTCGCCGATTGTTACATCCACTCTTGTATCTTCAACAGCAAAACCTGAAGACCTCGTAGCTTCACCTGACCATTGTTCTCCGGGAGCTCGGAGCCCGATTTGTTTCCGTGTGTCGATGCTGTTCGTAAAATGTAATTAGGAATTCATTAGGATTGAAGAATTGTTTGTTATCTCCAAAGTTTCAAGTCGCAGAAATCTTGGGAATTGAAAATTAGATTTCAAATTGGAAAATCTCGAGGAAATTTTAAACACTGACCCTCTTATTGTGTTAATATCGACTGGTTCAGGCTCCAGAATTTCAGGCGCTAATTTGATACCCTCGACTTCCCTTAATAAAATATACAACGGTTCTAGTTGCTCGTTAAATTTTGCTAATAAAAGTCTGGAGTCTTTTTTCGGAAGGGCCGATTGATCCTCTTCCACTATTTCTCTACAATATGTGCAACGAAATTCAGCGGTTGCCATGTCGAAGAGTTGATCTGCCTGTGTTGATTGAATAAACTTATCAAAAATGAGGATCAAGTATACTTTTTTCTGAAATTATTTTAGTGAATCGAGTCACGGAGTTATTCAACTTTCTTAACTTCCTAGGTCTTATAAATTACATCAAGAATATTTCATTACAATACTCTGTGACTTCAAAGGATCTGGTTTTCTCACATTACTAGATAAGTAAATTCTTTCTCGAGTTATTTGGCTCATTCGGAAATCGTTTATCGATTGAATCAGGTTTGACATTATATTATTCTCATTTCATAAGCCAAGATAAAAAATTGCAATAAAATTGAAAAAGTTTTCAGCGAAGTTGGAGTTTGAGCTTGAAAAATTGAATTCTCAACAATTTATGGACGCTGATGTTGTGAGATATAAAAAATTGATGCAATAAAATTTTCAATAATGAAAGATAAAAGAGAAAACAGACCCTAAATCCTGAAATTACAAGAATTTGAATACTTTCACTAAGAAATGTGTTTTCTTTGTCATGTTTGTGGAGATTTTCAGGTTTTATAAAAATTACTTTCAATTTTGGATGAATTTAGACAGATTATATAAACATTTGCCATGCTTTGACTTCAAATTATTCTTGGTTTTTATTTTGTATTCAACCCAATTCCAAATTTTGGGAAACCTATTTTGGTTCTTGTTTTCTTCAAATTCACCTCAAGATCTGTAAAAGTTTTGAGACAATTTGTGCATTTGAAGCTAGCTCTGCTAGTGGCGTCACGTTCTTCAGTTTCCATTCTTTTCCTCATTAAGTCCAATTTGTATTTAACGACGTTGACAAAAGTCTGTGAAAATAGAAATGAATATTATAGGGAATGAACATAAAAATGGGTAAAAATTGGAGCAGGTATTGTTATTTCATACACTATAGAAAATATGTATGACTCTGAAAGCGAACACACCTTGTAATTAATGAAGTAGTAATTAACTTTCTGCGCCTTTCCATCAGACCCTGTTTCCATCTTAAGTCGAACTTGAATAAATTTGTCATTTCTGAGCGTCGATATTCTTGCCCTTAACATTTTACGCTCAAATTTAAGTAGCTCGCATATGTCATCTTCCTTCATACCTAAAATAATTGTTTTTCTTCGATCATTTCTTTCATTCGAAGCTAAATTTCTGACGTTTTTAGCTTCAGGGTTCTTGAATTCTTGCTTCTTCAATCAAAGTAAAGAAGAAAACAAACACATGATAACGATAATGATAATAAAACGAAATTGTTTAGCATCGTACTCACAAGGATTCCTAACGAGCATATCAACGATTAAGGCATCTTCAATGGTATAAAAACCGCGAACAACTAGCCTCGCTAATTGTTTCAAAGTGCTAGGCACTTCAGTGACGAATCTTTCCTCCGCACTCATGATAAATATTATCAAATATCAGTGCGTGAAGTTGTTTTATTGTGAATTTACTAAACTGTTGTTATTCATAATTTGAAAAATTGTATTCACTACACTTCTGTCTATCCACATTCACTTTTTTTCCTTGTACTTATTGAGTTGTAAAATTTATTTATTCATTTACTCATTCCAGCTCTTGTATATACATACTACTATGCGTTGAGATATTCGGAATCCTAACCTCTGAAATAACAAACACTTCCACGCAAGACTTGAATACCATTTATGCTGGTTTTCAACGGCTTTATGTATCAATTACATCATTTATTAACGCGGCTCATATAACATAAGTCTTTTCAATTTTATACAAATGATTTTTTTCTCTAATCAATAACTTCTACACTCAACGGTACTGCGAGCCTAGATGCGGTAATTTGTCAGGTTATGTTTATGTGTGTTGAATGTAGATTGGCGTGGTTAGATCTGATGACTTGGAGCGGCAACCTGAACTGCAACAAAATCCACGAACCTAGGTTTTCCATACTGCAAATTTCGGATGCTAAATACCACAATAGCCAATCTGGACGTCGATCGAAGGCGGTTATCTTCTCGTTGCCAACCTAATTAAGAAATTCAATCAGGAACGGCGGCAACTTCAGATCACAAATTTCCGCGATTAGTGTGAAGAGAACGATGATGATAGAAATGTTATTTTATATACACCTGCAAGTCCTGCAACCTGTTAACTAAATAGTAAATATCAAGATATAAACATAAATCTGTTATTTAAATACACAAATAGTAAATGGCAGCGATAGATAAAGTGAAAATAATCGTCGTTGGAGATTCTGGTGAGCATTTTCTTGATCTTTCCACGGTATATTTAGATTAATAACCACATTAATTTTCGCAAAGTACTACGTACTCATATTTGAATCTCTGACAAAAGGAATCTCATTCAATGATTTATTGTTTCATTGCAAAATTTTGATGGAAAATTAATATACTCTCCAAAACTTAAAATTGTGTACTGGATTCTCTATCGCAAATAATTGTCGTAGATATTTATTTATTTTTCTTACGGCTTAGCTTGAAAAATTTATAACAACATGATACATTCGACGACGATTTTTCGATGTATTTTTGTATACATATCGTATATTCTTCTCTTCGTTTGAAGGTGTTGGAAAAACTTCTCTAACGCATCTAATATGCCACCAACAACCGATCAGCAATCCTTCTTGGACGATCGGTTGCTCGGTCGAAGTAAAACTTCACGAATATAAAGAAGGAACGCCTAATCAGAGGAGATATTTTATAGAATTGTGGGACATAGGGGGTAGTCAAAACCACCAGAACACTCGATCTGTTTTTTACAATCCTACGAATGGTAAAGTTGACGGAAAAAACTGGAATTTTATCACGTTTATCCAATTTTTCAATCAATGTTCTCTTTCATCTTCATATTATCGTAGGTATCATTCTCGTTCATGATTTAACGAACAGAAAATCTCAACAAAACCTCCAGAAATGGCTTCAGGAGGTTTTAAATAAGGATGGAAATCAGTCGAAGTCTAAATCTTTCGACGATTTTGATCCCGAGCAATTCGTTGGATCGGCACAAGTAATTATCACTTCTATATACTTTAATTTCGACGAATAGAACGTGCTTTTTTTTATTTATTTCTACCATGATAAGTCTTGTTTTGTACAAAAAAATAACAAACTGAATTCAAACTGAGTTTATATTTGCTAATTTTCATTCACAGATACCAATTTTAGTTA
The DNA here is from genome assembly GCA_963170745.1 of Phymatocera aterrima. NCBI lineage: Eukaryota > Metazoa > Arthropoda > Insecta > Hymenoptera > Tenthredinidae > Phymatocera > Phymatocera aterrima. The sequence goes on from OY720671.1 coordinate 2,040,557, forward strand.
TTGCAACTAAATTTGACCTCGCTGCCGAGGTCAGGTCCCATTTACACCGACGTTCTTCTACTATTGCCGAGGAATGTGGAGCTGATGAAATATACCTGGTGATTTAAATCAATTTTGTGACCTAAGAATGAGCAACAATAGTTTTCTTGTAGTCCAAAAACTGAAATTGAATTCTTTCAAATCCTATATTGATTCTTAACTCAGTTTGTAATTATAGCATCAACTTCATGCGCTGATTTTCCTTGAAGTTGTGTTTATTTCTATAAAACTTGATTACTTTCAATTTTTCAATAATCTAAACTGGAAATCTGCATGAAAAGACTAGAGATTTGTTTGCACAAGCTTCTGTTTGGTGTTTATATCTATGTTTTGCTTTTTATTTCGCAGGATTGCCATCAAGTGAGATCTTTAGCCGCGGGTTCAAGTTCTTCTGTAAAATTGAGTAGATTTTTTGACAAAGTTATTGAAAGACGTTACTATGCTGCTAACAGGGAAGGAATTAGTCCTGACAAGCGAAGATTACCTGTATATTCTTCTCAGTATAGTCCGAAATTTTATCATAATGAATAAATAAACGAATTATATTTACCTATATCTTAAATTGTGATAGGTATCTCGGGTATTAAAAATGAAAATAATGTAATTCGGTTTTGGATAACTAGATAAAAAAATGTCATTATCGTTATTATGACAACGTATCAATTTTGAAACATTAATTATGTATTACAATTTATATTCTACTATGAAGTTCTTTTTTTCGCTACCAAATGTCCCATTAAAGAATATTTTTTTATCAAGAAACTGCCAATGAATGAGTATTATACGATATTTTATTTATTTATAAGCTGTGTAACATTTTTTCCTTATTTTTCTCCTATTCACACAGACAATTCAAATTTGAGGTCCCACATTTATTCAAAATGCTTGCGTACTCCATCATTTTCTTTATCTGGCTGTTGAATTTCTTATAGCTATATTTAAGTAACGCGCTCTCTTTATATCGTAATGGCGCCATCTGTTGATGAGGTATAACCTTACGTCCGTACGCCCTTTTCCAGATCGATAATCAATTATCCTGCGTTTTTGAAACGCACGATGTGAAGTGAGAGACAATTTGAAGTTCGACATGGAATATCGATTGTTGGGAACTGTTTGACGCGTGTGATGTGCGTGTGTGTGGAAATATTTGACAGGTGATAATGTTGAAGTAAAAAAACTACGTCCATACTCATGTTTTCGTTTGAACAACGCATAGCTATACCACGGTGTGACCTATACCCATTGATAAATGATACCAACACAATCTTGGATCGTCAGGTTACAGAGATCGAATCGTTGCATTCATCGGCGAGCGCGCCGTCAAGCAGTTGTATTTGAACCGTTTAAACAATAATCATATTGCACACATAACTGCGATATAATTTCACGATAACGTAAATGATTACATAAAGATCGGAAGAACCTGCTAATACACCAATAATAATATAGTGACGTGCACGAAAGATTCGTCTCATTAGGTCACTCCCGCGAGTAGAAAAACCACGTTATTTATTTTTCCTTCGTCATTAAGATTTTTTCGGAGGGCGCGGTGTAGCTATTAAAGCTATAATAGGTATAGATATTGGATACCTACGTAAGTATATACACACGTGCTATTTATAAATCCTCTAAATCCCGTGACAGATTTCGAACAAGGTAAAATGATGTATATACACAAATCTTTACGTAAATTACTTCACTAAGAAAAAATCATTCAGTATTTGCGGAAAATTCTTTTTTTCTCTATACCCATTTGATTATATTTTGAGGTTAAATAGTGATATTTCACTCACCAAACATCGACTAAAATACTTTTCATCGAAATCCAAAAAGAAAATGGAAATGAAACCATTAACTTTTTGATCTTTCACTTCTAATTTTAGATAAACAAATTAAAAATCGAAGAAACGAAGCCCGTTATGGCGAGCTTGGTAGTGATAATACGAAAAACCAACGTGAAAATATCCTACCACACGTTAAAAAGAAATCTTTCGACTCCCCTGCCTCAATTAATGCCGAGTTGTAATTATTCGGACGCATTGAAATCCTGCGGTTTAAAAGGACCAGTTAAAATATTACAAGATAAAATATCAAGAGGAGATTTAACCAGCGATGATTATCAAATGAAAGTAGCTGAAAGCCTAGAACGGGTTTACAAAGATTTGAAGGATTATAAACCAGTGAAACAAGGTTTTTGGGATAAATTAATTGCCAGAGGCAGGGGAAAAGCAACGTCTAATAAAGGAAAGAAAAATAATAAAACGCCAAAGGGATTGTACCTCTATGGAGCTGTGGGTGGAGGTAAAACTATGTTGATGGACCTATTCTATAACTGCTGTCAGGTATCTGCTCACATCTTAGTAGTAGATTGATTACATGTGCGAAGAGCCAGAAATAATATATATTACGTAATATATTGATTACGTTTGTAAATTAAAGTTTTTTTAATTTATTGTCTCATTCCATTATTATTATGATACATTTATATCTCTCTTATTTTGTCCCATCATATTGTCCCACACGTAGCCACATGTGTTTTCAACTTTAATATTCATCAACACGTAGAAATACACAAAACGAGGAGCACACAATTGAGAAGCTATAATTTTTATACATGATCTTTGAAGGAGTCAGTCACCCTGATTCTTCTTCACTTACAATCATTTTTCAGACCTATATGGATCAGAATATGTATATAATAATTAGAAAAGGAATTTATCAAAATTGTGGTATTCAGAGCCAGAAATATAATTTTCATGCTTCATTGCGTTCAAGAATTATTTGAACGATCTGTTGAAAGTTAGTTTTGTTCAGGTTTGAGAGGAAGTTCGTTCGATCATTTTACGACACATGACGCCATGAAAATGGGTTTTTAATCCAACGTTTTAATTCTAAGTCTAAAAATATCTGCCTAGCGTAATATTTATCCCATCAATTTAGTAATGAACTGGTTGATTGTTCGCTCCAAGACATCATCAAGAGGTCATTTTTAGATGTTGAAAAAAAGTAGAACAAAAAATGAAAAATCCGTTTCAGATCGACAAAAATCAACGATTCATATACAGAGCTTCCAATATATAGAGATATTTAGAGCTTTTTAATCTTAATAAAACTGAGTTTGAAACTGATTTGGAATATGAATAAATAAACGAACAAATGAATGAATGGATGAATAATGATTTCAGAGTTGGCTTTAAATATTCCATTTTTGAATGACAATAATCAAACTGAAATTACTGTGCCCTGGCAGTCTTTGGAATAGAAAAAAAAAAAATGAAAATAAAAACAGCTTTATTCCGATATAAATAAGCACGTGAATTTCTAATAGGTTGAAAATAAGAAACGAGTTCACTTCCACTCTTTCATGCTCGACGTACACGGAAAAATTCACGAACTTAAAAGAAACGTCGTGAGAGATTATACCACTGATAAACTTCGGCCTTTTGATCCAATTGCGCCGGTCGCTGAACAAATCAGCGAAAATACTTGGCTACTATGCTTTGACGAATTTCAGGTGATAATTAATCCACTATTTGAGTTTATCCAGTTTCATGTCTCCAATACATTCAAAGAAAGTACATTTATGATCAATAGTTATTATGAATAATCGCAAATTTTGATTCTCTAGGTAACGGATGTTGCCGATGCTATGATCCTGAAGCGATTATTCACAGAATTATTCAATAACGGAGTGATAGTAGTAGCGACGAGTAACAGAGCTCCTGACGATTTGTACAAGAACGGTTTACAAAGAGCAAACTTCTTTCCGTTTATACAAATCCTGAAAGATCATTGCGTCGTTGAAACATTGGACTCTGGGGTAGATTATAGGCAAAAAATAGGCCCCGGAAAAGACAAGAATTACTTTATGTAAGTGCTTCGATCCTTGTGGATACCAAATTGGATAAAAAAAAACTCGAATTTACGTTAAATTTTGTATCTTATTTTCCAGAAAAGGTCAAGACCCAGAAGATGGAGTTGATAAATTATTCAAATATCTTTGTTCCATGGAAAACGACGTTGTTAGGTCAAGAGTTATCAGTATTAAAGGGCGTAATGTTACGTTCCATAAAACTTGTGGTCAAGTTTTAGATTCTACATTCGAGGAGCTATGCAATCGGGTAAAAATAATTGACTAGAGCACTTAAGCAGGTTTTGTTCAGGTTCTAAAAGTTCTGAAAGGTAATTTTTATTCCTTTCGTATCTCCGTAGCCGCTTGGAGCCAGCGATTATCTACAACTATCGCAATTCTTCCACACGGTAATAATAAGAGACGTACCGCCACTGAATTTTAAGCTGAAATCGCAATCTAGAAGATTCATAACGTTAATTGATACGCTTTATGACAACAAGGTGAGAATCGTTATCAAATATGCATACGGAATAATATAATTTTCACTATACTAAATAAAATTATTACAGACAAATGGAATAATAGGTGAAATAATCGGATTGTTACCTAATAGTTTTTTCAAATTTCACAGATAAGAGTTGTTGTATCAGCGGCTCTTCCCCACATGCAATTATTCACCGCTGAAGGGGAAAGCGAGTATACAGATGAGAAAAGAATGTTAATGGACGATTTAAAGATTAGCATAGGCTCGGTAGGTTGTTTAAAAATAGAATTATCATCATCAAGAAATTGTAGAGTAGTAGTTCTTTCACGTTATTTCCAAGAGTAAACTAAGCTCAGTATTACATTCATAAATAATTTATATCAGCATTGCTCATGTTTTTTTCTTTTTTTGCGACAGGAGGATCACAAGTCTAGTATATTCACTGGGGAAGAGGAGTTATTCGCTTTCGATCGAACAATATCTCGTCTTTCAGAAATGCAAACTAGAGATTATTGGGAACAATGGGAACAGCATAGATAATATTGGATAAGCAATCAATAATAGAAATGATATAGTAAATATTTTTTTTAGTATTCCATCATTAGTAAAGTAAAACAAGTTAGAAAACAAAATAAACAAAAATATTTGTAGTTTAAAATTCAAATATATTAAATTACGATACTTTGTTCATTTTTTCTTGGTTTAATGGTAATAGGTACTTCGGGCTGGAGTGTAAGCCTTTGATTTATTCTTCGTTGAAACGAAAACAAAAAATAGAAAAGAAAAAAGAGAACATATTTACTCTGATGATAGAATTAGTCAAACGAGTTACTGCCGTATTAATAATTACTTAATAATCAATAGGAAAGTCTGAAAGAAGGAGAGACTAAAAGAAATAGAGCAAAGAAAAACTAGAAAGTAATACTCTATTGTATTTATTATGTAATGTATATTATGAATATAACGATTGTTAATTTCTGTTGATTGATAATACTAATTTATTATTCGCTCTATGCTCACAAACTAGGGAATATATACAATTGTAAGAAGAATTGAAAATTTTTCAAATCTAGATACAATAATTTAACAGCAACACCAATGGTAAGATATCAAAATGAGAAAAACGAGTTATTCTAATTAGTTTAGTGACCAACTATATCACTGGTGCGATTCTGGATCTCGTTTGAAGCACTATCGCTATCGTTAACATTGCTACGCCAACGCCTGACAAAAAAAATTTGGTGGGAAAAATGATGAATGATAAATATCATAGCGGGGTAATGCATTGGCGTAACAATGTTAACGATGGCGATAGCGCTCCAAACAAGATCCAGAATCGCACCACAGGTATAGTACAATCGTTGAAATAATTTTATTTGCATTTTGATTTCATTTTATTTATTGAATATGTTCAAACAGGATTTGAATAAAAAAGAACGATTTTCATTGTACTGATTCGAAAAGTATATGAAATGAGAAAGAATCCAAGATTACTGTAAAGCTTTGTTAATTGTTTGCAGTTTTCGTTCTCATTCATTTTAGTAAAATAATTGTAACATTGATAAAACTATGTATACGATTTACATGAAAATAATGATAATAATAACAGGTATTATTTTCATAACGTAAATCTTTCCACTAAAATTACTTCAAAAAGGAAGGAACAAAAAAAAAACTACAGTTTTCAACTTGTACTGCAAAAGCTTCATTACTATTATATTTGTGGCTTCCGAAGTAAAGATAATGGAGAACGTAAGTGATATTAGCACGTTAGACTGCACACATACAACGAATAGAGAATAACTATCAAAAATTCGCCAGCAATAATATATTGCTCGGTATTAGTTTAAGCCAAGGTTCAAGCTTAATAAATAAATTTAGAAAAAAAAGAAATGAAATGAAATAAAAATGAACATTGACATAATAATAATAAATAGAATCGATCGATCATTATTCTAATAAAATTACGTCGTACCTAATTAATATATATTATTTAAATAACATAGTATGTAAAAAATATTTTTTTTTTTGGCACATTATAAATTAAATAATAAATATTGCTTTGGGATTGATATTTTAACGAGTGTGACCAGTAGTACATAGTTTCTTTGCGTGTTTTAGACAAAAATAAGTACAATGGCATACATACAAGGTGTACCTTGTATAGATGGATACCAAATAGAGCTTAGATATGTGATTGAAATGGTGAATAATAAAATATACATATGAAAAATATACAAATTAATAATACAATATAAGATAATTAAAAGTTAACGTTAATCGTGGTCATGATAATAGCTGATTTTTTTGCAATTGCGATTTCGATTGATGAATGAATAATTTTATATGAAGACAAAATTTTCAAATGTACTTTATATAACGATTAGTATACCTAATATAAATTGATGAAATTGATGAGTTGTAGAATTGAAGATCAATGTTGAATTATGAAAAGGAGATTGGGTTAACAAGAAACAGAACAGACAGAGAAAAACAATGAATTGGAACAGAAGTTATTCATCTGCAACAGATTTCTAAATTTTTCATTTCTCTTTTCATTTGAATTCTAATTTGATAAAGAGTTTTGAAGAATTAACTGTAGTAAGCAATATTACAGGCGTTTGGCTTTTTGGCATGTGAATTAACAAAATGAAATAATAATAGCAACTGAAAGAAAAAAAAAAAAAAACAATCGATAAACTTAATTTTTTGTATGAAATTGTTGTACGATAAGTAGACAAAGATGCTGAATCGTCTATTTAAGTAAATCTGAGACATGAGGTAGAAAAAGATAAAAAAACACAAATGAGAGAGAAAATGAAAAAAAAAAACAAATCTTGACAATTTGTTCATTACGCAGATAGGTATTACAATCTCCACATCAAAAGTAATGAATACTGATATCTCGTTTTCATTTTTAATGCATTGAAAATTGCGCGGGGATAGAAGGCGCGAATAAAATCTCCATATTTATATATATTATACGTGAATATATATAACTATATTGCAGCAGCGTTTATGTATAGTACGAGATAATAATTCTCGTATATTTTAGATATATTTTTCCTTTACATGACTAGTGTGAACTAAAACTCCCTTTTTGCAACACAATTTACTCATTTCCTGCCAGGTTTTTAGTCAAAGCAATAGGCAGTGCGATATTTTGTTCTATCGGCGTCGTGCTCATTTTCTCCTTACAACAATTTTGATTCTGATTATAAGCTCTCTGTAATTGTTGCAACGTTTTAAGGCATACTATAACACAGCATGATCTACAGCCGCCTGATTCGTTATCGCATAAACAATCGCTTCCCAGACAAGACGTAAAATCATCGGTCATTTTTTTAGTCAATGATAAATTGTCACATTCATGATGATTTTCCATCGGTTTCAAAGACCGCGCATCGGATATTGTTGCCGTACTTTTGAACGGATCTTTCATCAACTCTTCACTAATGGAATAATCTTCATCTAATACAGCAAAAGATTGATATTCTTCAGAATTACGTTCTGTGACCTTCGATTTATCTGAAATAATAGCGTTCTTTATTTTTCTGACTATCCTTTCTCCACATTTGTCAGAATTTAGGGAATTATCATTCTCTACAGTTTGGATATCGTTGAACAAATCACTTCTCTCTTCACTAAGAATTGCAGAATCTAATTCTACTCCACAAGAGGAGAGTTGTGTTCCTTTACCAGTCAACGATGAATCTGATTTCAAATTTCTACTTGTATTTTTAGAGCAGCAATTAGACTCTTCCTCATTTTCCTTATCTCTCATAGTCTTATTTGCAATAATTATCGATTCACTGTCGTTGGTATTTTTTCTGCAGCAACTAGCGCTGCTTTTATTTGCGCACCCGCATCCGCAGCTGCGTTTCTTGCTATTAACTGTAACTGTTAGTTCTTCTCTACAATTATTACAGCTCCTATCACATTTGCAATTTGATAATTCCTTCTCTTCTATTCTTTGTGATGCACTTGTACATTTATAGTCTGAAGACACTAATTTCTCAAGGCTTTCTTTGGTGGCAGAGTTTGTTGTACAATTATCTTCGCCATTTTCATTATTTTTTTTATCATTAGATACAATATTTGGTAAAATGCTGTCTGATCCTTGCGGAAAACTTTTATTAGTAATAATGTTTTCAATCTCGATAATAGCTTCACAGAATTTGCTTCCGTTATCGAGAACTAAACATTCGCACGATTTTTTGTTAATGAAATTCTCCATTCCTGTAATATCCATGAATTCAGATTCCATACTTTGATGAATACATCCACAAGTACAGTCGCTGCCTTCCTCTTTATTATCTTTAATCCCAAACGTACTTTCGTAGCTATTGAAATCTTCTATGATGAAACCCTCTGGATTTATGGGATTGTTAGAATGAGCCGAATCTTTATTATTATAATCGATATTCCTTTTCGCAGATTCGAAGCCAGAATAATGATTTATATTTCCATTGTGAATCTGAGATTCAACACCAGATGAATCCAAACTTTTCTCATCATTTTTCAACTCTGAAACATTACCAGCGAAACAATTATGGCAATTTTTCAAATTATCACACTTGCAATCAATGCATTTACAAATATCAGCATCCGCAGTTATTTCTTGTAACATGTTCCTGGTGTTTTCATTGTTATTATTTTTTCTTAAATTATCCATTTCTGAAACTTGTAATCTACGTCCGTTCTCTTTCTCAACTCCAGCTGCTATACTGCTTGTAACGATTTTGATATTCTCTAAAGTATTTATGGGTGTGACCAGTCCAGCATTTCCTCCGAATTCAGTCTCCAGTTCTAGAGGATAAGGCTCAGGGCCTGCAAGATCAACCAGAGAATGAACAGCAGTCGGAAAAGCGTTAAATTCAGACCATGATTCGGTTCTCAAAGAAGGAGCGGAAGCTAAAGCCATTACGTCAATCCATGGCGAGGGTATTTCTTCTTCGGAAGCAATCGCAAGTTCGACAGCTTCAGATTGAGCGTTGTTTCGAATTTGTTCTAACAAATTATCGGTTATTGAGTTTGAGTAAGTGCCTGAACCCTCAGAAACACTTCCCAGCTTCGTTTCCACAATACATTTGTTATTCTCCAAGCCATTATTATTCAAAATCAAACAATCGGCTGATGAATTGTTTGCAAAATCATTATCAAAGGAATTATCTGCAATTTTTCCATTCGTTATGATTTCCTGAACGGCACTTCTTGTTTTATTGTCCATTTTTTTCAGCGCCTCGTTTTTCAGACTTGATGAATTTTCTCGAAAACCTTCCGAATCATTTGTCCTAACGTTATCTGTGCCCATGCTATTACAATGAGGCATGGGATTATTGGCGAACAATTTATGACCATCGACGATAGATTCCTGGTCATAAAAGTTAGAGTTTCTGTGAGAAATATTAGTGCTATTATTGATTTGATTGTTGAATTGATTCTGGATGATAATAACGTCGCTTTTATATCTCATAGGATTATTAGAAAAGTTTTTAGTTTCAGAAATTTGTGCGATAGTATTTTCCAGTCCGTTCTGCATAATTTCTTGTTGTAGATTCATCGGATCTGTTAGATTATCGCTTTTTTCAAGAACAACCAAATCACAATTATTGCTGATAGAAATTGGCAACAAAACATCATTGTTTACGTTATTCTGGTTTTCAGAATTCGATAAACAGTCCCTGAATATCTCCAATTTGTCATATTCATTATTATTTAAAGCGTCGATCATATTCCTCGAAGTTAAGGGTCCGATGTTATTGCTTTTTGCGATTTTTTGAGCGCCATGATTAGCTACACCGTGACTAATGTGATGATTAAAATGATTTTTTTCATCATTTGTCAGAAGATGAACCATAGAATTACCCTCAGACAATGTATCGATACAGTTATTAGAATTCTGTGTTGATATATAGGTCACGTTTTCTATTTTTTGATTGTTATCATCTAAACTTAGCGGTATAATCGTATAAAACTGCGCGCTGCTACTATCGCTCATCTCTTGTATCTTAATTTGTGCTTCTAGTTGGTGATTTTGATCTCCACCGCAACTTTCTTCAGTCCCAATACTTGCCGAGTCTATTTTTTTATTCTGTAAAATGAAAAATATCAATTTTGTATCATTCTGCTTCAGTTTTTTATGCTGAAATCCAAATTCTGTTATAATTGAAAGACTAATTCTCTAAAATACAAAGAGCTACGCACCACAGTTTCATCGCGAACAATTTTCTTATGAGTTCTACTGTGGCTTTTTAAGCTATGAGGCGTAGTAAACGATCTTTTACAATAAATATAAGAACAGATGTAAGGACGTTCGCCTGTATGAGTTCTTTTATGAGTTTTGAGATGATGCGACGCAGTGAAAGCTTTGGCGCAGCCGTTTTCTCTGCATCTGTGAACAAAAATAACAGAATATAAAGTGAAAATTGTTGAAGAATTAGATCTCATTCTCTGAATGCACAAAATATAGTAAGCAGCGCACTTGTATGGTCGTTCCTGCGTATGTGTTCTAACATGTTTTTTGAGATCGCTTAGAGTGGTGAAGAATTTAACACATCCGGTCTTTTCACAATTAAAAGTATTGCCACTGTGTAGTCTTTGGTGTGCTCTCAGTCTGTATAAAGTATTGAAAGCTTTTTCACATCCTTCGTGATTACATTCGAACGGTTTGATCTTTGTATGAACACGAATGTGTATTTTCAAGCTATAAGAGGTCAGGAAAGCTTTTCCACAATCTGGATCTGCGCATTTGAATCTATACTCGCCTGAAAACGTGAGAGAAAAATGATTCATTTTAATGAATTGAATTTGATACAGGAGAAAACCTTCATCTAAATTACGAACTCATTTATTTTACCACACTTGGAAGGCAGAAACACCGTAATTATTAATTATGCGAAGTGGTGTACAACTTACCAACGATAAATATCCTTGGAAAGCATAAAATTGTTAAAAATTTAGAAGATTGATTTAAAAAAATGTATGGATATATTTACTACAGCTTAAACTAACCAATTCCAGCAGTGCAACTGGTGTTAAAAGTATTCAGATTCCGTAAAGGAAAAGAACTGTGAGCAGTAAGAATAATAGGCTAGTGGCGATGAGACTATATAATAAACTGTCTAGTGACCTTAAGGCACTAAGCATGACGAAATATAATGATAAAAAACACTTAAAAATTGGGTAACACAAAATGTATGATTTAACATCCTATCTATAGATGCAGGTGTTATAAATGTGACAAATGATGAAGATTCGTACATGTTGGAGGATAGAGAGGTGCATGTATGTATACATATGAAATGTTGTATTTTCTCTTCTTTTCATTTTATGTTAGTAAAGGAATTTTTTTCGTCAAGTTGTGCCAGACCAGCATACAGGTATTATGTACCTCGACGAAATTTACGCTTGTAAATTTGATGCTGGTGAAATAAATAGGTAAAATAAATAAATAAATTTTGGTTATATGGAAAATAGAAAACAAAGAGCCATTCAAAGGGCGTAACAAGAGATATAATCATACTACACTAATAATCATAATTTCAAATAAAGTTAAAATACATTGAATTTTGGGAGAGCTGAAAATCAATAAAATACGAAATTCATGCTAAAATGTAATAGTATTTGGAAAAAAAAGTCGATCTTTGAGTAATTTTCTATGAGGCGAAGCACTGGATTCCCTGAATGAATTCTAATAATAGAACCTCTCGGTGTTTCTCTCTCGATCAGAAAGATAGAAAAATATAATTCTATAAATAAAGCAGATGCTTTTCTAAAAGTTCAATTTTATTTTATCCTTCAAGCCTATAAAAGCCTCTCTCCGTCACAATAAATGATAGCATTGAATGAAAACCAGCAGTGAAAAAAAATATGAATTGTATAGTTTTATCAAATTTCCGTTCCCCGTCAGTATTATTTTTATTTTACCCTTATGAGTTTTCATATGAGTACGAAGATTTCCGACGGTGCTATAGGTCCTCGTACAGCCATCGTATTCACAGTTGTAACGACTGATATGTTTCTGATTAGTATCAGGGTCCGTACTTTCAATAGTAATTGTTGCATGCGACGGATCTTTGGGCATAGAATCATTTTGGCCAGGATGAATCCGCATGTAGATTTCGTCCGATGTGATCGTGTGATGAATGTATCTGTTCGGAAATAAATGGAACATATAGAAAGACAGAATTGTTATTATAAATAGCATTAGAGTAATGAAATATTTGAATTTTTCTATTTTGATTCTACGGTCATCTTAAATTCTGTAAGAGATAGATCAAAGAATATACTGTAATATAGTTTCTAGCATCATCGCGGAAAGTTTGTCTCCCTTCCTTATATTTGGTTCGACTATTTTATGCTATAAAGCAGATTAATCGATGGATAAATAACACAGACAGACATAGTGACGTAGTAGAAGCTAAGCCTTGTGAACAAGTGCGATAGTGTCTAATAACTAAAAATAATATTTGTATTAGAAGAAGGTGGGTAGTTAGCTAGGTAAGACGACTTCACAGATAGATATATATCTGCATGAGCAACGTTTTGAACTGAAATTTATTATTACATGCTTCAGGAGAACGAGTCTCCGCTGACTAAAACTATTTATAGCATATTATATTACAGTAGAATATCGAAACACCTGTTCTTCTTTTTTTCATAAAAGTAATAAATACATATATCAATTTCTTAGCTTTGTTTCCAAATAAATGACAATTTACAAAAGAATAAATGATCGCTCACGATATCGATGATATGAAAATTAGATCGATCTTTAAATTATTGATTAATTTTCATATCGTGCAGGTTTTTTTTGTTCCCTCTGTTGTTGTTTTCGTAGCGTTTAAAAGTACATAGTAAATAGCACAGGTGATTGTGGGGCGTAATAAATATGTCAAATTTACAGAAAATAAAAACGTGGTTTTATCATTTTTTTTTCTTACTGATAAATTTGACGATTTTCATCTGTTAATAAGATGATTAAATCTTACTATCCGTAGTACTTCAAAGTGGCCGTTGAATATTTATACAGAGATATGGTTTATTTGGTGGATTAAAACAAAATGGAAAGCAGAAGGTGAAAGAAAAATTAAAAAATAACAATTCTAAGAAAAAACATTTTCGTGTAGATAAATAAATAATTAGGGTTGATGAAACTGTTTTAATGGATTGAAAAAAAAAAATGTAAAAATACCTGATTTGAAGATGATAAAAATCGTTCTGCATATAACTAGCTCGATAATTTGGCATAACCGTCTGTTCAGGTGATTCATAAAAGAAATAATAAAATCGGTTCAGAAAAAATGAAGAATAGAATAATGATATTCGAGAGCTGTTGAGCAATGTGTGTTTTTAATGAGCTGGATAAATGTTCAATATCAACAGACAAACGTAACTATATTGTAAATAATGAACAGAAGATATATATACCTATACATAGTAACTAAAGCAGGGAATATTCTGCAAGAATTTTTTAAGGTTTCATGCATTAAGTCAATGAAAATGATAACAAATGTTAGACACATTTTATACGATTTTTCATCATTTCGATTCAATGTACAGTCTGAAAACCTAGTTTTTGAAAGGAGAAATAAAAACGGATAGAAAGGTTACGAAACTTGATTGATAGTGAAAAAAAAAAACGGCAATGACCTTATTTGGATATGCGTGAAAATTCGAGTAATTTAAGCGGTTGAAAAAAGGAAAAAACTGACAGCGGTATTTTTATATCATAAGAGAAATTTGTCAACGATGAATTTATAGTGAAAAGTTGCTAAGTTAGTTGCAATATTCAGAATGATTGGCTGGATATACTGTCAAAAGAATATACATACATGAAACAATATCAATATAATATTATTTTCTTACCCAGTATTGTCATCGCGAAGTTTTTCCATGTAGGATGAACTTTTCTCCGATAATTTTCCATGGTTTGAAACTGGCGTTTGTTCATACACCTTGCCAAAACTTGTAGGATCTAAACTATCGTCTAAGCAATCTTGCAGGTCATGTGTCACTAATATATTGTCAAAATTTCCATCAACTTTATCAACATTTGTATCAGAGTTAAATTTCTCTCTTTCCCATGTCGCCATGTTTTTTCCGGCTGCACAGTGCACACAAACATGTCATAAGGCATTTTTTAGCGAGCTTTTGGTGTAGGTACCAAAGTATACCTGAATATAGTTTACGTGACATACACTATTGTTCTGGTACACTTTGGTACCTATGCTAAAGGCTCGTTAAAAATTGCCCATAGAATACATAATCTTCCTCCTTTCTATAATATCCGAAGATCACATCCGCCATTTGTTCAAGTGTGCGCGAAAATTTAAATCCGTATTCGAATTTTGTCAAATATAGTTTCATCATAAGACTGAATCAGAGATGACTGAATATATTTCTTGTCATTGTTGTTGTAACGTGATTTTGGATATAATGCTAGCAGATCTCAAAAAATTGGAGGACATCTTGGACCTCATCACAGGATTTTTGTTCATTTTTCAGAAAATTTTGTGTCACGGTCGCCGGTTACAGAGGATTTTGCTTTTCTATGCGCAATTCATCATTTATTGATTTTTGAAGCAACAAAAATCGATGTTTCGATCCAGTGTCTAGCTATATAGTTAGTAATAGAAAAATCCAGCGGCCATTGTGAGTCAATGACGTCACTCATAGGGAGAGAGTTATCGCCTCGTTTGGTTTGTTTGTATTCTATGGTCTCTTTTCCGTTCAGAAATCCAAGATGGTAAGTCCACTCTGCGACATTAAATAGAAATCTGAGAACATCGAGGAAATAATAGACCGTTTAATAAAATGGTAAAGAAAATATCAAAGTGAAATAAACACTGCGGTGATTTAATAAAATATTACGTAATATATAATTGGGGAAAGTGTGATAACCGTGGTCCAAGTGAGCGTGTCTTTCTTCAACTTGTTCATTTTCGCCTACCATGCTAGTTTCTCGTTAAACCATCACAAGTATTTTTTTGTCTCGACGTTATTCCTCGCGGAATCCCGTTTCCATATATTTTGTAATTTATATATTATTGGTAACACGAACGTTTCTACGCGCTGAATACTGTTCAAAATGGAATGAAAAATTTACGTTCTCTGCTGTGGATTATAACCGCACTCCGATGACAGTTTAAAAGTGTCTTTTTTCCATCTGTAATGATTTTTAGTTTTGAAAAACTGTAGGCAAGTTTGATGATGGGTTTTTTTTATCATCATCAAAACGATCGGAAACACGAAAAACCGTTTCAACACTTTTTTTTACTACGTAGAAAATTTCACCGCAATTCAAACTGCCACTTAACCTAAAATGTATTGTTTTACCGTTGTATTTATCTTCTAATACGAATAACGCCTAAAAATTGTTTCATTCCAGGCTCGTGGCCCTAAAAAGCACTTGAAGCGGCTAAACGCACCTAAAGCATGGATGTTGGACAAGTTAGGAGGAGTTTACGCTCCTCGGCCATCAACTGGTCCCCACAAGCTTCGGGAGTCTCTTCCCCTTGTTATCTTTCTCCGTAACAGGCTGAAGTATGCTTTGACCAATTGCGAAGTCAAGAAGATCGTAATGCAGCGTCTTATTAAAGTTGATGGCAAGGTGCGCACTGACCCCAATTATCCTTCTGGTTTCATGGGTGAGTTCTTTTCAATTTTAATTTTATTTTTCTACATCTATCAAATTTATAAATGAATGAATTATTAATGTATTCAATAACTGATATGTGTAATTGCTTTGCTCATGTATTTTTTGAATGTTTATTTATTTTAATTTTTATGTAAACGCAGCAACTTTTCAAAAATTCTGTAATTTAGCAACAGAAATTGTAAATTTGATAAATTTTTCAAGTTGTTATTATGACTATAGATACTTACTGCGGTTGATTCGGGGACGGTTTTGTCCCAATTGTTTTCTGGTTGGGCAATATTAGACAATTTATTTTGACTACGACTGAATGCTGATGGCAGCGCCGGTCAAATGCCAGTGAATGGAAATAACTGCACGATCTTTTGCTGTCCAGTGTCCGACCTCCTAGTTTCCGATGACAGTTTAATACCGATACCTAACCTCGTAATCTATTTCGAAGCTGTATTTTCCTATACAACGAGTATTTATTATTCATTGAGGTACAATTTACTGAACGATTATCACTTTTGAATGACAACTTTCAATTTGCTGAAATAGATTACGAGGTTAGGTATCGGTATTAAACTGTCATCAGAGACTCGGATACTAGATAGCAAAAGATCGTGCAGCTACTTCCATTCACTGGCACTTAACTGGCGCTGCCGTCAGCGTTCAGTGGTGGCAAAAGAAATTGTCTGAAATTGCCCAACCAGAAAACAATTGGGACAAAACCGTCCTCGAATCAACCGCAGTAAGTATACATTTTGGCCTTCTCGAAGCTATGATAGTTTGTCTTGAATAATATTGTAGTCAAAAGTAGGCCGATAGAAAATAATCCTTCCTATGGTCACAGATTAACTTGAAAGAAATGGTTCTTTTGTATTACCCAAGAAGGATACAACAAAAGTTTACATTATTAGAATTCAGATGTCATATTACGACAATAACTTCCATTTTTCCATTTTTAGGCTATAGAATTAAGAGAATTATGCTTATCAGAACTGAATTCAGCACATTTAATGATCGATATTTAATCAACTCAAATCATATTTGTGACACCTTGAAATTGAGTTAGTGTCTCCGTCTTATTTAAATATTCTCATTCCATTCTCATTCTATTTTCTTTTTGTCTGTTTGTTTTGCTTTTTAATCTTTTCATCAGGTATTTTTTATTGTATTTCATTCATCAGATCCAAAATTCACAAGCAATACAAATCTGGAATCTACCTGAATTGTTCAGCTATCTGCATAATTATTTTTGAGGCTCGATACACAAATTTCTCAATAGAGATTTAGATTGCAGCATGAATAAAGAATGAAATATTACAATCTGGAATAAATTCACTGGAAGCGCTGTGAAATTATCAACATGATGAAATGCTTATCCTTATTTTGGTTGTTTTTTCTCATCTCTTTATAGATGTTGTGACGATCGAAAAGACTGGGGAATTCTTCCGTCTGATATACGACGTCAAAGGTCGTTTCACTATTCACAGAATTTCCGCTGAAGAAGCTAAGGTACTTAAAGGATCTAATTCAATTGTTGGTCTGAAAATACATAAAAGATTTGTAAATTTGATCTTTCAGGAAATTTTTATCACCAAGTTACAAATTCGAAATCTTCATCACTTGTAAAATCAAATTTTCAAATCTCTTAATTCAGGAGAAGTAAATAATCGTGACAATCTCGTTTCATAAACATTCGTGTCATTAATTTTCTTTTGTTTTTATTTTTTTGAAATTTATTCAATCATTTATCTAGCTTTTTTCCATTCTTACAGTACAAGCTCTGCAAAGTCAAGCGTGTACAAACCGGCCCGAAGGGTATCCCATTCCTCGTGACACATGACGGAAGGACTATCCGATACCCTGATCCCTTGATCAAGGTGAACGACACCATCCAGCTGGATATTGCTACCAGCAAGATTATCGATTCGATCCGTTTCGATTCTGGTACGAAAAGATTTCTCACTGAATTTTATAATCGTATCGAATAATTATGATTTTAAAAATTGTTCTATTCTACAAATAGTATATATTTCAATTGAAACTTGATCCTACTACTTTATTCTGTTTATTCAACACAATACAAACTATTTTCATTATAACAAAGTAATGAAGTAGATTTTCAATAAATTAATTTGGTAATTGTATTTGGAAATCTATAAAAATCTATGTGTTCTTCCTTTCAATGTATTTTTTGTTCTTCATATCATTCGTTTTGCAGTTTTCAATTATTTCTCCAGTTCAGTTTAGAATGAATTATTTATTGTCGTAATTTTTTTTCAGGCAATTTGTGCATGATCACTGGAGGAAGAAATTTGGGACGTGTCGGCAGTGTTGTGAGCCGTGAACGTCATCCTGGATCTTTCGATATTTGTCATATTAAGGATTCACAAGGACACACCTTCGCCACTAGGTATTATTGAATTTATTCATTTATGATAATTATTAAGCATGGTAGCATAATTTTTTTCGAATAAATGTTTTCTGTCAATTCATTTGGCCATATCGAAGCTGAGACACTTTATCTTTAAGAAGTGTTTCAGTCAAATCTTGGCCAATAGCAAATAAATATCCTTCTATAGGTCACTGTTTGGTGAAGAAAATTACCTTTCCGTATCACCCAAGAAGGATACAAAATATCCTCCAGATAAATTTTTTTGCCTCTTTTTTTTCTTTTAAATTTTTCTTCTCAAAGTCCTGAAATGATTATTCTTTTATTTCATTTTTGATTAAATTTTTTTCCCCAACATTGTTTTAACAATGAATACATAACAGAATGATACTAATAATAATTATCCGTTTTCTTTGTTTTTTTTAACAGGCTTAACAACGTTTTTATTATTGGCAAAGGATCCAAGGCTTATGTCAGTTTGCCAAGAGGCAAAGGAGTGAAATTATCGATTGCCGAAGAACGTGACAAGAGATTGGCTGCCAAGGGTGGAAATTGAATGTAAATTTTTCAAACAAAAAATAAAAAACTTCAATAAAATAAGTACTTGGTGAAAAAAAAACAACAGTGGAAAAAACAAAACAAAACAAGAATAGCCATGCATTTTAGATTTAATTATCATCACTTGAAACTTATTTCAATAATCAGTAATCTTTTTCCACCAAAAATGTAAAGGGGGACACGGAACTATAATACATCATTATAAGATTCAGAAAATATTGTGAGTTGAAAGATATGGTGAGGAGGAAGTTTGGTCAGGATTTTGAAACAGTACCACAATTTCAATTATTTCGAAATTATACTTTTATTTATCCCTTTACTTGAATTATATGCATAATTGTAAATTTTCTCATTCATAGTTCATGGGGGGGGGGGGGGGGGGGGGGGCTAATTTCTTTTCCAATAAGTAAATTAATTTTCATAAATTTACTGAATTCTGGTGTACATAGAAAAATTTCATTTTCACTCTAATGGTAAATAAGACTATGCGACAAATTCGTAAAAACCGCACCACATGCTTTTTTTGTGATTCTATTTTTTATCTTCTCTATTTAATTGTTATTATCGACAATTTTCAACGTCACTGATGAACAATAGAACAACTTACGAAATCGTAAAGTAAAATTGTAATTACGTCTAATAATTAGGCAAATTGGAGTATACATAAATATGTGATTCGATAGTCTTTACGTACATACACGTACATACGTAACGGATATCGAAAAATCCAACGAAAAGAGAAGAAAAAAAAATAATGCTATTAAGACCACATTAGGTAGTCGGAGCTTTCATTTTACAGAGGAATCTCAAGTGTAACATTTTTACAGCGTCTGTACTTAGTTTTACAACACCTTCTTGATTATCAATAGAGAGTAATGTTCCTACTGCTTCTCTATCCTCTCCGACGACAACTTTTACTTGATCTCCTCGACTTGGTACAACCGGCTCCAATTGCTCACAAAGAAGATTTACTACTCGATCTTCCTCTGGTAAAAATACCGAGCACATTCCACCCTGCCATGATAATAAAATACAAATCAAAGGTGAATCAATTCAAATTCTCATTTTTCTCGAGTAAGTATAATCAAATACTAACGGAAATGCCACGAATTACTCCTTGCTGACCAGCCAGTGCTGGATCTTGGTGAGAATCGCGTATTCTGACTTCTATATCAGTTGAATGCCATTCGGTACCCATCATTCCGCCACCAGCATCTAATCCTGCACCAGGTGTTTGAGGATTATAAGGACTTCCTGCAACACCTATAATGATGGAAACCAAATTTAAAAATTCTCAAATGGAATAATCGTCCATTCTGAACACTTCAAAGAATGTCTATAAAGCAATCCTATTATTATCAACTTACCCGGAGTCATTGGACTGTATCCCATAGGCGAGGGCGAAGCAAAAGCGCCATGAGGACTAGTGGTATATCCAGTTCCCGACGGTGAAGGAGTAGCCACATATCCCGCAGGACTTGGACTAGCGCTCGCGCTAGCAGCAGGACTCGGACTCGGTTGATATGGACTATAGCTTTGTTCTGATCCGTACATAGTTCCAGGTGTTTGTGGAGTGAAGGGACCACCGGTCGACGGATATCCAGGTGCATAACCCGGCGATCCACCTTCCTCCATACTGTATCCATCAAAGTCATTCGTTCTAGCTGGAGTATTTGTCACTGTTGGATCCCATGCGCCCGATTGTCCAGGTGTACGCGAACCGTCGTGAGACGGAGTCATAGATCCATAATGCGGGGTACGAGATCCATCTTGAGACAGTAAAAAAAAAAATGAAGACTCCATTTCTTTACCATGACATGATGCAATTTCTTCATTGTAAAGATTTTCTTTACCCCTGAATACTTACTCTCATACATAGGAGTCTGAGATCCATGCATCGGAGTCTTTGACCCATCTCGCGCATACATTGGAGTTTGTCCACCGGCGGTATAAGCTGGAGTATTGCGATTGTAGCTGCTGAATCCTCCATCCTTAGTTGGTACGCCAACATTAGCAATGTGAGATCGATCCACGGAAATAGTTTGGCAAGTCGAATGGAGTTCCACCCTCGCCGTATTTTCTGTTGCATCTTTCACAATTCCAACATTTCCTTTGTAAGGACCTCCGGTTATCTTTATCGTTGTGCCTATTAGTTCTCTATCTCGTCTTGCTCCTCCACCTCTTCCTCTGCCTCGACCACCACCACCTCGACCTCCTCCGAAACCGCCGCTGAGGAAAGAAATCGTTATTGTCATTTAGAACTTAATTTCTTAGGCTTTTTGCGATTTTTTACTCACCCTCCACCACTTGGATGCATCGGAGATGCGATTCTGGGAGACATAAATCCTGATGACGGAGACATTGCCGGTCCCATTCCTGATTTGTTTCCCCCAGCTAGTTGCAAGTGTCTTGTTTTGCAGACAAATATTCCTCCATTGTCTAGGTACATTCGTGAATGTAGAAACGCAAAACTTCTATAAAGATGTTTTATCTCTCCGCCTCTACCTGCGTGAGGACCATCGATTACCTTCAATGATAATAAAGAGGCGTCAAGTATATTATAATCCTGAAAGAGTCAATTTCACAGCGTTAACAGTTAGCAGATGATAAAAATCACCTTCACTATATCCTTTTTCTGAATTGTATTCTGCTGCGAATCTAAAGCAACAGCGTTTCTATTTTCCCGCCGTTTTGTGAGCCCCTGAGGTCTCGCCTCCACCACTTTTCCATGCATCGATAATACGTGGAAATTTTCTCGTTCTAGACGAACGATTACACCGACAGTTTGAACATCCAGTTGAACTAGATCGCCCCATTGAAATTGTCCCAAACTATCAACTCCCGTCGCCATGTCAGAACACAGCTGTAAATCTCTGGGAAGAACTTCCAGCTCATGCATCGATAAATCAGAAAATAAAACTACTCGATTTTGTTCTACGCGTACAATCAGTCCAGTATCTCCTTCGTATCTTCCAGCTACTACCTAGAAATTTTGAAAATTTGTTATTCATCTTATTAGGAATTAGATCTAAATGTTTAATTGTTGAAAGTTTGCCAACCAATTTTTTAGCTTACTTTAGCGTGATCTCCCATTCTGAAATATTTTCTGAGCTCGTTAGCTTGGAATTCTAGAGCTTCTTTTAATTCCTCATGCTTCGGCATGACCATGATCATATTCCCGTCAATGGAGACGATTTTTCCTTGTAAATTCACCAGCTCACCTTCGCAGACTTCAACATTATCTCCATTACTAAATGAATGAGTAACAGATTGGTCTTCTTTTCCTGCTGAAACACCTGTTGTTGGTGTTCCGCTTAATTCGATGTCTATACCCTCGGGAGCTTCCTCGAATCTTTCCAATTCTGATAAAGTTGGTTTAACGCCTTCCGCTATTATCGCGCTTGTCGTAAAATTCTTGTAGAGAAATCTGAACCGATAGATAAAGATTTCATTCGAAAAATTTTCGAATTAACATAAAGACGAAACTTCTAGAGATAAAATATGAGAAAAGCAACAGTAACATACCCTTTTCGACTGTATCTGTTCCCTTCAAAGATCAAGAAGTCTCCATCGCTAGTCACTTCTCCTCCAATAGCCCTTATAGCTTCAGGATCGAATGGCTTGGCTGGCGGTCGTCTTTTCTTCTTGCGTTTCAAAGCCTCTGATTCACTTTGAGCAGTCCTAAGCGCTCCTCTGGGTCTCGTGTAGTCGATACGAGGTAGAAGTTTCAAATGAACTTGATTTTGGCCTAAATCGACATAGTCTACTTGGGCAATATCATCTTTGTAAATTCCACGCTTTAATCGAACCCATTGTTTGGCTTTCAGGCCAGTTTGTTCTTTAACAACGCGGAGAACGTCGGTCATTTCCTTTATCGGAACCATCTGCTGCTTCCAAATACCCATTCGAAGATTACCAACGTTTTCTATGACTGCTTTTACATGCGGCTGCTTATAGGCTTCGATGTAAATGTACCCCTTCACTCCCTCCGGAGCAACGACTGATTTTATTTGAAGAGGCTCGGCTGCAAAATCAATTTGAATTTGATATCATAGAGAGGGGATTGTTGAGTCCAGGGAATTGTTTTTCTTGTCGTTTTTTTCCAAGTTTTTCACTAGAATCTTACCCGAAAATTGATAAGTTATGAATTTTCTCATCAGCAATAAGACTGTTGATTTTTCTTCCCCTATTCTACACTTTATCATCCAAAGATTTGGGTCCTTTACACCAGGTAGAAGAGTCTGCTGTGTTATTTCGTCACTCATTTCTTCACCTCCATCTCCAAAGTGTCTCGCAGCAACCGATTCATCAGCATATTTTTTCCGCAGGTATTCTTCAATTTCATCTTCTTTTTGAGAGCTGGATAAATAAGGCAAGAATGTTTGCTTAGATGAAAATTTCACGTTCACAGGGGATTATTTGGAAGATTCTCGAAATGATGATTTTTAATTCTTTAACATACTCCCAGAGATTTGTTCCTCGACGCCTTCCCTCAATTTCTCTTGCCGTTGGACCGAGTTCGTCTATTTCATTACTAACTATTCCAATTTCTTGCGCTCCGTCTTCCCACTCTTCGTCATCTTCAACTTCATCGTCAACCTCAGCTTCGTCGATAATAAAACCGCCAAATCTGTTCAGCGTAGAAATAAAAAGAAGAATAATTAAATTTATTCTTTTCTTTCACATTTGATTTTTTTCATTCCTTGATTCATTATTTTTTTGAATATTTTGAGATCTAAGATTAGTTCCAATAAACAAGTATTCCACCTGTCCTTCTTTTTCTTCTTTCTGCTTGGTCTGTCGTCATCTTCATCTTCTTCTTCGTCATATTCGCTGCTGTTGTCCAGATCCTCTCCTAAGAATTTTATATTCGATAATGTTCAATCAATGTTGTTATAAAATACTTTGAATTGATGGAATTAATGTTGATTATTATTTCAATCTGGCAAATAAATTTACCTTCTGGTTCCTCCTCTGGTTCTGGTTCCTCTTCATCACCGGAACGAGCCTCTTCGGCTTCATCTTCTCGATCTCTACCTCCGTCATCGGAGCTTCAATAAAATAAACAGATAAAAAACAGTCCTAATTCAAAATTAGAATCGATTTTCACCATATTTCAGCACGTTTGAGACTGAATTTAAGGAAATTCAAGCAAAAACTTTATGAAAAATAGAAAATCATCGACGATGTGTTATTCATAATAAAAACTGAGATTTTTGAGCCTTCCCAGTCTTATCTTCTCGATTTCTACCTCTGGCGAAACTTGAATAGAAAAAACTGGTTTCAATGAAAGAAAGAATCGTTTCAATTTCATTTTAAACTTCTTGGCTCCGATTTGATAGGATGTTGGTAAAAAGTTGAATCAAAATGGGAAGCTACTTGACTTATTATTATTCAGAATGGAAATATGAGACTTGAACTAACCCAGATCCAGAACGAGAACGTGATCTAGATCTAGAATGACTTCTGGATCGGGATCTAGATCGGCTTCGGCTTCTACTTCTAGAAACGCTGCGAGTTCTACGACCACCACTACCTGCATCGCTTCCTCCAGCAGATTTTATTGATCTATTATCGCTCTCACTTCCTCCGCCATGGCCTCCAGCATCGCTCTCGTTATCCGAAAAATTACTGTTCTCCGAATCAGACATTTTGTTCTTTGGGTGCAGTAATTTAACCTCTCAATGATGCCTAATCGAAGTGAAATCGAAAATAAAGATAGTAATATGTTGGTAATTCAATTTCTTTGCAGGGGAATTTTCAATCGTGTTACTTCAGTAATTGGAAAAGGAAAATGTTAGAAGCTCCTGGCTTTCATTTGAATAAACATTAATACACACGGAATTGATTGAGAAGAATTTTCCCCATATGTGAGGTTAATCGAAGTTGTTTGATACGCGAGAAACAGTTCTTTGTATCGTCAGAGCGATTCTTAGTTTTGATAATCAGTTTAAAGTGATTACACGGCTCGAAGATGAGTATAGATTTTGTATTCTTCGAAAAAAAACACTCTGCAGAGTCTTACAAATGAAGAGTTCGTCCGAAGAAACAATTGAGACACATTAAAAAGAATGAGAAATGAATTTTTTTCGCCCTTTTCAGAGAATTTGGAAAATATCACTTTTTCGTTAATATATACGGGATCAGTCATGATTTCCATTTAATTTTACTCACCGTTATTACACGAACATTAATAGACTCATAAAACTTGTATAACAACCACATTTGATCTAAAAACGTATGACATTTTTTCGCATACAGCGAAATCGGATTTATGATGAAAAAAAGCCGAGTTTTGACCAGTGAGAATGGGTTTGCATTATC
Organism: Phymatocera aterrima; assembly: GCA_963170745.1. NCBI lineage: Eukaryota > Metazoa > Arthropoda > Insecta > Hymenoptera > Tenthredinidae > Phymatocera > Phymatocera aterrima. The sequence continues at coordinate 2,065,854 of OY720671.1, forward strand.
GGTTGTCGATTGATATTCCAGTTTCGAGATATCGGTCGACATGGATCGAGGTGAGGAAGCTTAGGTTGGCTGCGATGCTTTTTATGCATGCCGGCGTACGACAACGCATTGTCACGCATAGAACGGCGCCCATTGGTTAAAAATTGACGCGGACCGACTTCCCCCCAATTTTCATTTTGTTACCGCTGCGGCGCGTTTTCATTGGCAGTATTTCGCTGTCGCGTCATGGCGCTGCTGCAGCATTTGCTGCCGCGGCAAATTGTTGGCATGAAAATCCAGCCTATCTCCGTGCAGTCCACTGCAGTCTTGGCATCGGACCTAATAAGACAGAGGTTGTTCATATGTGTTTGATAGTCAATTAAAATTGTAGAATATGAAGATATTCAGATATAAATTTTACTTCGAAATGCTATCATACGGTCGAATTTATTCTCATATTGATCCCCATTATTACATGAAAACGGCTGGATATTGGCTATGTAGTTTGTGCTACGATCTATCGACTTCTTAGCGGCCATTTTGATTTTATGTAATCATGTTTTCATAACCATTTGTCCAGCCGCTTAACCATCAACCAGTAGGATTTCCGATTGATCCATTTATAGCCAAATTAAAACATGGCGAAATTTTTGGGATTGGATAAAGTTGTGAGATTTTTCACAATAATCAAAGAAAACGGAGGTGTATTTGGCTCGATGAGAGCTTTGTTTAGGTTTGTATCCCGATGTATAAAAAATCCGTGAAAATTTGACCGAAGAATCACATAGATTTAGTCAAAACAACCAGATCCTAAAACGAGCGCACATAACCTCCACGCACAGATATCACTTACAATTTCTTCCGTTATTTCATATTGTGTTTTGAATTCCACAGACGGGATGATTTGAAAACCGGAACATTAATCGGCGAGGATAAATACGGGAATCGATACTATGAAAACAATATGTACTTCTATGGTAACTAATTTCATACTATGACATATGTACATTTTTATTTAACTACCTATTTCACATGAAATCGTTATTTTTCCGCTAGATGAAATATTCATCCAGCTATTTAAAGAACGAAAACAACTTCTGAGATATTCTATATATAAAATTGTGCAGGTTTAAGCCCCTTTTCGTTTTTTTTTTCTCCTTTTTCTCTTTCTTATTCTCTTAGGTTTATTTCGTTATTCGATAAGATGTAGCCATATATAAAAATGAAAGAATATAAATTTCAATGTCGTCTGCTATTCTGTTCAAGTCTGCTATTCCGATATATGTTTCAGACGGTTTTTTTTTCTCTTCATCTATTAATGCGCATCTTTAACTCGTTGATAATATACAGGGTGAGTCAGGTTGAGCGTGACAGATTATGCAGACAGATTGTTTGAGAAATTATGAAACGAAAAGTTTATTGCCACAAATTCCTGTGACTGACAATTTTTAAGCTACAAAGGATTTAAGTTGACCTATCACAGAGCTTGAACGCTAGCAAGACACGGCAGGCTTGAATGTGTGAGGTAATATAGTTTTTGCATGCCAACATATGAGCGATGTGATTGGGTAACTTGAATCATCCATAACTTGTTCGCTTTCGGGCGCAGGAATTTTTGGCGAAGGACTTTTCGTTCCCAAATTTCTTGAAGAATCCGTCCCCCAAGTCTGTCGTGCTCAACCTGAATCACCCTGTATATCCTCCTTGAACCAGTCAGATAAAAAATATCCGGAAACTACTACGAAGCAGATATCCGAGAAGGATATCTGGTTCGTAGAAAGAAAGAGAGAGAATCTCTTTCTTTAGCTTTACCCAATTTATTTCAAGGGCTTATGTAACAAGTCTTGAGCCCCAGAATTTGAGCATTTGGGAAAAGATTTTGAAGAAATAGAACACGAAAATACATTTTCAAATGATTTATTTATTCTCTTTAGGCTGGAAATTGACTTTTCTTATCATAATTTTCGTGAACTGTTTCTCCAAATTCGCAGTCTCTTAATTTTCTGTGTTTCACAAGTAGCTGATAGTCGATAAGGAAGAAGAAAAAGAAAGAGCATGGAAGGAAAATTCTTCTTCCAATATTTTTCTGTTCCAACTGCCTGAATTTCTGTCTTGAGGTCGGAATCGTTGGATTACATACGCCGATCACGTCAATCTCAATTACGACGCGTCCCAAGTTCCAGCCGAATGGTACGGCTGGTTGCATTACAAGACGGATCTTCCGCCTTATAAGGATCCGTCTCGTCCGAAATATAAATGGATGCTTGATCATACTGAGAACTTCTCAGGAACTAGAAACGCTTATATGCCGTACAGTACAACGCAGCCTAAAATCGAAGCTTGGAAACCAAAGTAAAACATAAAGATAAATTCGTTTAAATGAAAAATAGCAATTTGATTGTAGAGAAAATGAATAAATGATTGAAGTTTGAAAATGAAAATGAAATATAATAAACGAAGAGGAAAAAAATAATGATTAAATTTGTCTTTAGTTTTAATTTAGAGGGGGAAAAAAAAAGTAATAATTCGTCGTACATTATTTAATTTATATTATCATAATTTTATCTAAGCTGCAACTTATACATTGTACGACTACAAATTATTATTATTGTAAATAAATCCCTATTCCCCGATTCGTCGTGGATGCTTATTTTTCATTCGATTATTATTCTTCTATCAAATGGTATAGAAATTTTTTTCGTTTACTAATGAAATTAATCATAATCATAATCATAATAATAATAGGAACGTAATAAAACGTGATCAGACGCGAACAACGGTAATGATAATGATAATGATGATGACACATAATATGCGGACTAGATTCAAACGTATATATGTTATGCATGTAGTACCAGCATTAGTACCTTACATACATACATAGGTATCATAATAAAGTGAAATAAATTGACGAAAATTTAAGTACCGTTAATAGAGAAGGAGTAGAAGAAGAATGAGAAGAAGAAGAAAAAAGAAGAAAAAAAAAAACAAACAACGATATTAAAGAAAAGAAAAAGTGGCGGTCATTAATTTAGAATAATTAGATATTCGGGCCTAAGGGCTGCTGCGCGGTACGGCCACGGCGATCCGGCCATATCCGGCGAAATCTAGTAACGTCTTGTGACCGTTGGGTGAATATCTCCCGATCTTTTTTATCACGGTAGATCTATCATATCTCTCTCTTTCCTCTTCTACGATATATCATCTACATTATAGGTATATATTTATATTCATTTATGCCGTTACTACACACACACACACACACGCGCGCATATGTATATAGTATATCGAAATCGATAAATGATCGATGGAAGAAAAAAGGGGGACAAAATATGAAGAATGAAAGAGAAAAAAAAAAGGAGAAGCCCCGTTGATATACTCTTAATTAAGTAATCAACGTTTCTGTGACGTTGTTAGAATTGTCCGAATGTTATATATAGCACATACATATATATAGAACGATCTAATTCTAATTTAATCATGACTTTCTTGTATTCCTCTTTCTATCTCTTACTTCTTTCTCTTTCTCACCTCCTCATTCTCATTCTCCGTTTTCTTCTTCACCCTCGCGCGCTTTCTGTTAGGAACAATTATATTTACTTCAATTAATCGCGTGCGTTGAGGGGTCACGAACTTGAGAATCTACTACACAATAGTACTGTGGTATATTTATTGAATATCTGCAATTATTACAGATCAATTTTACCCAATATCTTTTTATCAAAACCAATCAAATATACCGACCCGCGAACCGCGGGATATCATTTATATATTTTCCCGTAGGCGGTACTAATTACGACCTATACCCAAACATACATCTCGTAATTCTTTCATTATGATATATCATTATTGTTATTTATAATAGTAATTTATTATCTTTACTATTGTCTGCAACGACAAAAAATCCACCTATTCATTTCAGTATATTCCAATTATCCCGGTAGCAAGATTTCCAAATTTATCAAAATGTCGTGTTACTGATGCCACGAGGACGTGAGCACCGAAAGTGCGATTTTAATGCCAATTATAGGTCGTATAATTTTTTGGTCTCTCTTCTTTGTTTCTTATCACATTCAGAAAAACGAAAGTACGTAATCGACAGACATCGAAATTTGAAAATTGGTTGCCTGAAGCCAATAAAGTCGGTATTTCGGCAGTTACGATTTTTACTTTGTGTTATAATTCAAATTAGACCAAATTTTTTGCCAATAAAGCCGAAGCGTCGTATCAACACATTTCAAATATTGTAACGTATATAATTCATGATTACTTCAAATTTCGATGATAAATTATTTCAATCACAAAACCAAAAGATCGTGAGACTGTCGAAAATATAACAATACACCTACGATCTTCCGACTTAAGTCGATCAGTTTTCAAATTTCAATCTTCTGTATATATTTTCATACTTTGGATGAACACTGGAAAAAATAATCTTATTTCCTTTGCTCGTTAGGAACGCCAAATTGTCGTATAATATCGCTCATACGTCCTTATCGCATTAGTGAGGCGATATATGCTGCATGTATTCGTGAAACTGATCTGCGCGGTGAAACAATCATAATAGATAAACGGCCTCAAGATTCAATGCTTTATCTCAGTTTTATATCATGCTTGTAATTGGAAAATTTATACTCTTTCCGAGATTCACTAATTATATCATTTTTTTTCTAAAATTTGAAGTTGAAATTCAGTGAATTTCGTACGAATTTCGAATGTCGCATATCGAAAGTTTCGCAATAGAGACATCTTTTCCTATAGGTATACTGTATTGATAGAACAACGTATAGCATCAACGAGATAGTATGCAGTTTCTGATATTCTGCCACCTTTGTAAAAAGAAAATTAGATTTCGTAAATTTTGTTTTTTTTTCATTGCGATCAAAGCTTTATTCTAGTCAGTACCTACACATAACTTTAGCGGGGGCGGGTGCAGATTTTTTCAACAATTGCCAACATCGTGTTCGTGAGTCCAAAAGTGGATCCATCGTCAAAATACTCGATATACCTATATACCTATATAATATATTCGCATGTACATGCTACTACTATATGTATGTACTATAATAATGCTATGGCAAAGGCAGGATATACGCATTCTGCAGAGTGGTGCAGTTTCAGCCTTGAAATTAGCATCGTGGAAAAAGCTATCATACTATGTAGGTATGTATAGTACAGACGTGTTATACGTCTTTCCATCGCCAGATCTCTTCCTTCACCATTCTCTCTCCTCTTCCCTCTCCATCGCGCCTCTTCTTTTACACGGTATATCCATGTGCTTGATGTCGCGTCTTCTATCTATTATACTACTGGTATCATATTGTACATACATACATACGAAACATGTGCATACAAATACTGTATGATATTGTGTAATTGGTAGTTATGTATGCACGTACACATGTATCGTTTGCCGTCTATCGACTCGCTAAATACCTCGCCGCATCGTGCATCATTACAATACCAGAATAACGTAAAATATACATGTATTATGGATGATATAATATATATATGCATGTGTGTATAGTCGTGGATCGTAAATGTATATGTAGGTAAGTTCAAGTAAGTCTCGTGTTGTTCATGTTCCCACGAGAACCTGTTCCGCGTTCAAATTCGTTCTTGTTTTATCCGGACGATGAATCACTTCACTCTTAATCTCTCTTTAAAAAATCTCTGTGAACCTGCCCCTCTCTGTCCCCCTGTATCCCCTTCCTCGGCTTCTTCTTATACTTCACCCACATGCGTCCCCTGATCCGGAAGACAAAATGAATAATGTCATTATACTACAGGTATCATCGCATCTCCTTTATTCATTTACATTGTTTTTACTTATTTTGACACCTAAATGCGAAATAAAACAAAGTTCTTGCTCGTGCAGCATTCACACTGCACTGTTACGTAACTCACGATTCTCCTTTTCCTTCTCCTCCTTCTCTTCCTGTTCCTTCTCCATCTTCTTCTTCTTCTCCCTCTTCATCTCCTTCTTCTCCTTCTTCCTTTTCTCTTTCCTGGGCTTATATTTTATTTTTCTTACACGTTTCTGCCCTCTTTAAACTGGTATATACAATATGGGCCAGTTCCTGTTGGCAATTTTGCCAACGAAACTTTTCTTTGCAGGACTGCTCTTATACTTTCCAAACGTCATTCGTTGAAGACGTTCATTCTGAGCACTCAAACTCGTGCAAAATGAAGGAATCTATAAATAGTAAGCTTGTTATGTATGAATGTAGGTATATGATTGTTGAAAACAAATCTCTTTGCTCTTTTTTCCACAATCTTTAGGAACTTTCTGGTTCACAGTATAAGTGCGTAATCGTATTAGCTGGATTCATATGCGAATCCTCATTATGTCCTGATTGGTCCTCATAGATAACAATTATATATATAATATAATTATATATGCAATATGATTGTTATAATTGATCCAATTTTCGTATAATAGAGCTACATAGCATGGCTGCGTATATTTTAATAAACAGACAAAATAATGCAGTGTATCCTCGTAACGAGAACGAAAGATAGGAAATGAGAAGAAAAGAAGGAAAAGAAAAAAAATAATAGTAATAAGATAATAATGAGAAGAATTAGCTCGAATCAGTTTGATTATCAATGATCGACTAATGCTAATGATAATTGGAGCGCGTTCAACGTCGTTTTCGCTCTAGGGGATATCTCGTTAGCGTTCAGTTCTCGCAACACATACATTTATATAATAACTTACTTACACATATACCTCTCATCAGTTATATCTGTACACTCATACTACAGAATTCCAGTGTCGGGTATATCCCTGATTTTTATTTTTTTCGGTTTATTATTTCATAATATATTTCTATCCGGATATTGAACCGTAAAATTTACTCGAATATACATATTTGAGATGTGAGAAAAACGAAATATGAAAAATATCAATTGATATTCCTTATACCCTACATAGATAAACGAGAATAAATTAAATTAACGCTGAGTGAATTTGAATATGAAAAATTTATTTCGCGTACTCGTTTTTTATCGTTGCGTTCCTTGATTAATTAATTTGTTCATGTGGCCACAGGCGAAAATCTAGGAAAGAATAGAGTATATAGGGCCCCTGATCATAAAATCGTTAACGCAAGCTCGGAAAATTACACACAACATCTGGCGCAATGCCATTCGATTATAGAACACGATTCCGTTTCAACTTTGGCGTAGCGCGTTGATTATTAATTGATTAATTAATAAACATCGGAGCCGCGCTACGCCAAAATTGAAACGGAATCGTGTTCTACAATCGAAATACAAAGTTGGTGATTTTTTTCGGATCTTTTCGATCATGCGTTCGGCCTTCACCTTTGGCCGCAAATTCTTTATGAATATGAATTAATTATCAAACAACGGAGCCGCGCTACGCTGAATTCAAAACGGAATCATGTTCTACAATAAAAAGACGATTTCAGTAAATTTTTTCAGAATTTTTCGATCATGCGTTTGATTTCCTCTCTCGCCGCCAATTGCTTGTTAATTATTTAACGAACAACGGAGCCGCGCTACGCCAAAAGTGAAACGGAATCGCGTTTTATAATCGAATGGCAAGGAACCAGCATTTCTGTGTAATTTTCCGAGCTTGCGTTAACGATTTTGTGATCAGGGGCCCCGTACCCTATTCTTCCCTGGATTTTCGCCTGTAGCCGACAACTCTGAGCCGCCAGTTCAGCCTTGTATAAGGTGATATTTAATCAGAGCGGTCGCAGCGCGGTTGGTGCTACCGGGCGCATGTCATCGGTTCACAGCCCGTCGTACACAGATGGTGATTGGTCAAATGATTAAAAACCACCTATAGATGTTGGGTTACATTCACCTATGTCGTAGTAAAGATGATTTTGAATCTAGTTAGACGTCTGATAAATCAGAGTACTGATATGTATACCTACGTCAATGTCTAACTTGTTCAGAATAAGACAAAGGCTCTTCCTGAAATTTGATGTAAGATTTACGTCATCAATGGAAACGGAATAGAGACAGAGTGAGCAAGAAACAGAGCGCCGGGCGGGGGGGGGGGGGGGGGGGGGTGACACCAGAACTCCAGAAGCGTATGAAGGTTCTTCTAAGAACGCGATAGATAACGAAAATTAAGTACTACATGATTGTATATGAAGATATAATTTATATAGTACAAAGGTATATATGGTATGGGTACTGAAATTTTAGTGTGGTAGACACCTGAATGATGATGACATCTTTTCACTTATAATATTTTACATATGTATATATGTATGTATGCATGTGTACAACAAGAGATAAACGTAGGAACCTACGTTTCTTCATGACGAAATCACTGTAGATACGCTGCATGATTATCGCGAGAAGATGCGATATCATATATATGTATATATAGGTATACCAAATGGCATAAACTACATATATAATATGCAATCTTACGCGCCCCGACCTTTTCATTATATACATATATGTATACCTCTATCCCACGCATTTCCAAAGCGGATTTGGACCATGGGTGTACCTATAGAAATTCAATTGTTTATATGATATAATATCATTCGAATATATATAGCAACATGAATAATAATTAAATTCTAGCGAGTCTTTCGAAAATAAAACAGAACCAGATCGAGTTAATGAATGAACTATAAATTACGGTATGAGCATACATACATTGGTATACACAAATTCACGAATTCGAATCTCATGTGCGAATTCGTTGATTTTTTTCTATTTTTCTTTTTCATATTCGTCCATGTAGTAAAAACCTGTCCGACGCGTCAGACTTAAAGAGGCAGAATAAAAGAGAAAGAGAGAGAAAAAAAATAAGGAGAAAAATCACACATACACAGTTTTTCTTTATTCATTTTTTAAAATTTTTATCCTTCTTTTATTATACTGTTACGTAAGGATATCGTGTACACCTACATTATAGGGACATTTACAGGGAGAATTCCTAACGTCCGAACACTCGGAGGAGCGTTGAGGTGGCCACGAACCGAAAACGGCAATTGTTTCAGTGGTTTCCGATTTTCTGATTGGCTAAAAATGGCAAAGAATTGACGACGCAGCTTTCGCGGCCGCCTAAACACTACTTCGAGTGTTCAGACGTTAGGAATTCACCCTGTACATTTTATTATGATGTAATGTTATATAGGTATTACGTATAGGTATACAGTCAAGGGGGTTCTTTATATAGTTAAGTTTTGTTATTATCTGAAATCTTCTAATATTATACGCAAATAATACATACATTGATACATAGGTATATCTATGGACTTATTGAATAGAGAAAACTACACAATTCAGTCAACAAGATAATAACAATATACGAATTGATTGTAATACGTTAAATTTATTAGTGATCATGCAATAACGAGACACGAAATAACGAATTATTTCCGAGAATTGAAAACAAATTCGATTAGTTCATTCTCTGTTGTTTTTTCCTTCTTTCTTTCTCACTCTCTTTCTCTTTCTGTAATACCTGAGATGGCGTGATATTATAAAGGCTGCATATTGGGAAGGAGTATAGAGCATCTTTAGCCGGAAAGTCTACTTTGTCACGCGTGATACAAAATCATAAGAAGGCCTCTGGTACATACCTTACATACATACGTATATACGTACATACCTCTATATTGTGTATACATAGCACATTCAATACATATGTATGTCGTATGTATTATAACTATGGGTATAGGTTTATATCTACTACGTATGTATACAGAAAACTAAAACTGTTCGAAACGACGCGATTGGTTGCCATGGGCAACTACACTCCCCCACCACTGAAGTATCGAAACATATTAACCAATGAGATAAGAGCGAGGGACCAGCATTGTTGTTTTTGAAACGTATAAATTGACCGACACTAACCCTCTGCGAATCAGTTGCTCAGGTTGACGCGTTATACAGTATAGATAGAACAACTGTATATTGTTACTAAATATAGTATTGTATTGTATACCTGTAAACAGTTTTTGCAAAAGTTCACTTATTATATATACACACCTATATCTTACAAACAGTAAATCGATATCCAACGATAATAATTATACAGATATAAACTACAGTCAGATATAAATGAATAAATAAATAAACAACTATTGTACATATTACAGTAACATATATTATAACGTAACATTCTACACCATTGATATCGTGTTCACGTGGTGAGTGCAAAATTTAACGATTAATTTGTTGTCCTCCGTTTCATCTTTTTCCCTTCTGTTTACTGAATGAAACTTTCGTATATGCCAGGGCTGGTAGCGGGTCATTATTCTCACTATTGGTTACTTTTTTTTTATCGAACTCACTTTTTCCAAGAAATGGGCACTTAAGTTACTTTCTCAGTCGTCAGTGCGTTTTACGCCTCGAAATTGTGATTCAGAAAAAATCTGATCGGTATCCTGAGCAGGTATAAGTTTATACGAAAAAAAACATTCGGTATCCTAACAATAAAATAAAAAGTACAATATAAACTACGTCACCTTCATTATTTTATAATTATTCTGGTGAGATCTCCAATTGAGTCAAGATTTTGTTCCTCTTGTAATAATTGAAAAATTGCAGTTTGGCAAATAATTCGATCAATAAAATCAATAACTTAAAATTCATTTTTGTTCCACTTTAATTGCGATCGTGACCCGGTAATAGGAATATAGCTATTGTTGCTGTAGTCAGTGAGCAATAATTGATTGTTATCAGTCACTTTTAGTTACTTCTTGGTCACCTTCCGGAGACGAATACTCACTTTTCTCACTTTTTTAAAGCGACTTGACTGCCACCGGCCCTGATATATAAACGAAAAGAAACTATATCTCTATTCCCCCGCACCTCCCAATTCATGCGGTTTCATGGTTTTGTTACTTTCTCTTCTTTCCGTCTCTTCTCTGCTCTCTTCTTGCATTTTGCCATTCTTGCCTTCTTTTTATCAATCACTGTAACTTATATGTTATAGTATAATTAAATTGCGTAACTATATGTAATTATACGATTATAATTTATTATGTGAAGATACACACGTACAATTACGTATGTGGAATATACATATACTATATGCATGTGTGTGTATATATCTATAATATATATATATACCAAGATATCGATAATTCGAAACGAATGTGTATTATAATAATGATAATAACGATAACTACATACTTTATACGTAGATATACCAATATACTATATATGAATGATTAAATTGGGGGGGGGGGGGGGGGGGGGGGGGCGAGAAAAAACTACTCATTAATCTAATGAGGTGTTAGTATATATTATCGTACGAGTTTCTTTCTCCTGTACATACCTATATCAATAGTGCTATATACGATATTCTACGAAATTACAAAAATAAAATCTTTAGTTTGCAAAATGAGCGGTTTTCGAAGCGAAATAGTTGTACAGGCTCGGAATGTTTGATTAGAAACAGGTATGTAACGAACATACATTCACACAAACGCACACACATTCTTTCGGTGTAATATTACTCTTCGATTCACTACATACACATTTATATTGTATCTATATTCTTCTACCGTATAAATCGTGCTAGGTATAAGTAGGAAGGTACTCCTCGATCCCACGAGATCGAATTTCGCTGATCCACATGGTAATTTGTTAAATCGTTTCATCAGATGATTGGATTATATCGCTTGGCCGCGATGATTTGTCAGAATATATCGCTTGGTCGCAATCATTCATCGAAATAAAAAGACCAATTAAAAATAATAAATGATCATTCCGATCGGAACGTGTAAATGATCATTTTCGGTGCATGTATCCATCTGATGGTTACTTATCATACGTTATACTTTCGTTTGGAGGTCTCTTATACATAACTTTTAGCTTGTATGAATACAGAATTGTATCTGCGATGTATATCAGTGCAAATTTCGAATTTTAACAATCTATTCCGTACGTTACTATTCAGATACACCTACCTATAGTTATTATAATATCTAGACAAATCATACAAACTTTTATGTAGGTATACACATACAGCAGATCGATGAAATCAATTCGCACGGTTAGAATTTGTATTTCAAATCACAAAATTCCATGATGCAATGTTTCTGTACCGTTTTATCATTCCCCGTACGTAGGTATACATCGCTATAGTATATACCTATAATCTATGCACACACTACATATATATATATTATATACCTACGCTTCGCGTTTAACGATAATCAAATGCAAACCTCATCGAGTTTCTATGAATACCTAAATAAGCCATATGTCCGGTAGATTTCTTTACGTCATCACGTTTCCTAGCGTTATAGAATCGGGTCAACGAGACGTGAGATACAAAATCTAGTAGGTATATCTAAAGATTTTAGATAAAGCTGGAAAACGGAGGAGGAGGGGGACGGGAAAAACTTCACGAAATTTTTGCTACATACAAACAAGGAAACAATGTAGTATTAGTATCTATAGGCGGAAGATTGATGATGTTCAGAATGATTGGACGTGTTTATGCAGCTTTGTATACAAAAGCGTGGCATATTTCAACTTCTCTTCTATCTTTCATACATTTGGTAATTAGAGAAGTGAAATTTCAGTGCCATGGAAGAAGATTTCTTATACGTATTCTCGTTAAATCTTCATACCTAATTATTCTACTATTAGTGTGGTTCTACGTGAGTCTATCCCGCGTAGACGTGCGCACGGTGCAGTCGAGTGATAACACGCAAAGTCTTGATGTATATACATACATACATATTCTGTTAGAATTTCAGCTGGGGCTAATACCGCGGGCCCCTCATCTATTATTCATTGACCCGGGTAGTGGTAGGGCCCCATCAAGGCAAGGCTTTTTGAATATTAAAATACTTCCTAATCCTTGGCCCTCGGGTTTATGTGCATATATAAATTATAATATTTTGGTAATAATGTGTGTCGAATGTAAACGCGCGTGGAGTATTTAGCTTTGATATATAGGTAGGTGTAGCTATACCATTTAGAGGATTTGAATTGTGAATTGAGAAGAAGACTGGAGAACAAAGTTGATGTCCGTTGGAATTTATTATATATGTATTCATATAGTACAATTAATTATAGATAATTTATTTGAAATGTTCGAACGAGATCTCGCTTGTATCGTTGATAATTTATACAGGAACGATTGTATAGTATATCGGTAAAATATACATATTTATTAATCATATAGAGATTGTAAATTATGGCTACGAACTCTTGTATATTGAGATTTATTGGCAAGTGATGAAACAATTAATCACCCGCTGGCAACGAAACATTTAATTTATTCCAAGAATTATTTTCCAATTTAATTCATCGCCTCCCCCGATTGATGGGCGGGGGCCATCCCCGACGCTGCCACCTGATTCTCGGTAAAATAATTATCGTGCACCGTTCGTTTCGTTTCGGTTCAATCAAGAGCGCGCATCGTTAGCCGGTACCAAGCGTGAGCGATGTTGATGCATTTAAACTTGGCGTATATCAATTTCCTTATAGATTCCTCGCAAGATGGTCTTATTGTGGAAAAAGATTTTCTAATTTCCCACCAGAAGCAGGTGATTCTTTTTACATTATTTAAACCCAACCGTAGAGTCGTGAATTTTGAAATCAAATTATCTGGGCGCTCTTTTTTTGTTCCTAACTCAAACGGTCTGACTATAGCTGATAATTTTTTTAATTTTATTTTCGTAAATTTTGGGAGTGTAATATTCGAGCGCGAAGTTCTTGTAACACGAGTTTCAAATGGTTGAAATTCAAAAATCGAATTTGTCCGCGTGATCCGTGGTCCACGAAATAGGTAGTAGCTTAGACGGACAACTCTACTGTCTACCTATTGGCGTCTACCTGTTAGCGTCTAAGAACAGGGCGCCTCCTGACTATACCTATAAGCTTGAACGTAGAAAAACTAGTTCTTCATCTATCGGAGTCTAGTAGAAAGTCTTGTCACTGCTGTAATTACAGATGCATCAATTCATTATAATATGCGCGGCGGGTCTCCTGCTCGTTTCTACGATTCCACAAATTACAAAAGGCAGCCCGTTGTCATTCCTGAGAGATCGTGCCCAAGAAGAAGCCGATGAAGAGGCGGCGATCGAGCGGAATGAAATCGATCGTGACATTGCAGTGGCGCCACCTGTCGTTTCTCAAACCCGACAATCTCCGAAGGGGAAAAAACGGATTCAGGTAAGTTGATGATAAAATCATTCTTGTTATGTTGCGGCCAGTAATCTGGTATTTTTGATAGATGTCGCCACCTCACAACGCGCTAAAATTCAAATGGCAGGTTAATTGATTATTCTCAATAAAATAATATGAAGTAATTATTTGCCGTCGAACTATTTCGCACGAATTTTCGCTGAATAGAAATAGGTACAGAGCACTCATACAGGACAGGAAATCATAAATCTAACCCCCGAACTACAGATATGTTAAAGCATAAAAGAGAACCCTTGAAACTGGGTCCTATTGTCTATACTTCCCCGAATTAACTTTCCAAAAACCAACCCAAGTGCGAGTATCACTTGGGATCCAGATATTGTCCAGACCTGGCGACAGTCCGGCGGGCTCCGAACCGAAGAAAATGCGCGGAAATAGGAAAGCATCCCAAGCGCTCAAACCACGGGTAAACGCGCGGGTAAAGAAAGCGGGAAAGCATCTCAAGGAGGGGTACGGCCGTAAGGCCCGGGCTCCATGCGTGGGAGGGGCGCTTCGACGTAGCTGCCCCCTCCGCCAGCATGGATGTGTGTAGTGTAAGAGTATGCATAATGTAAGAATGTTGAGATATACATGTAAGCATGGCAGTATGGTGAGTGTCCATGCTCCGGAGGGCTCTCCTCCCCTGGAGACCCTCCAGAGAAGAACCACTTCTATCTTAACTTTCGAGTAAAGAAGTTCTACAATAAGCAAATACTGTTCTTTGAATAAATCAGTCGAAGTTGCTCTCCCATAGTTAATCATAATACAGTTTACCATTTTATTTTAAACCTCATTTCTTTGCCTATTCCATCGAATCCTACCAATATTAATTAGAACAGTTTATTAAATTCGCAATCTTATTTCGCTGAAGTGTCCATTAGGACTTTGGCGACTAACGGACCCACGATCCATTTGAACGTGTCGCCTTGAGTATTACTAGTTTCGCTCAGGACGTCACGTTCTAATAAAGTAATAATCATGTAAAAAATCAACGATATAAACGAAATTCGAAATCAAACTTCGATTATGAATATCTTTCATACTGTTCATTAGGTTACATACAATTATCAAATATGACGCGTAAATTCGAGTAGGGCCTTTGACTATAGAACCAAAGGGTAGGGCCACGGTGTAATAAGAGTGTAGGGCGCAATGCTTCTTTTTTTTTCACGCTGGCAACCATTGGGTTGGGGTCACGTGGGCAACTACATCACGTTCAATTAGGCGATTCTGAGTAATTTCAATTCAAATAACCGCGGCGTTTTATGATCATTTGTTCAATGCACGTTTTTGTGAAATTTCAAATATTGCCATTTTTATTATTGAAATAAAGCTCACATTCTTATTACTTATAGTTTCTTTTAGCCACATCTAGGAATTTGTTTCATAATCACAGCTTTGCAAATACGAAATAAAAAATACGTAGAGATTTTAGGGTGCGCGCGTATTTTACCGACGATTCAAATATTATAATTTTAACTGTTGAAGTAATGCTTCGATTAAGATTATTTGCTTTCTTTTCTACCCAAATGAATTCACAATTGTATTTTATGATTACGGTATTTCACCTTCAGGAATAAGCGCGCATTTTACCGAAATCTTGTAAATGACGATGAAGCCTAACCTAACCTTAACCTTAGGATTAACCTTAAACTAATTCTGCTATTTTAATCCAAAAATTTACGAATTTCAGCTAACTAACAAAGAATGGGTACAGCTGTTGAAAAGTCCTCCAAGCGCGATAAAAGTTCCACTAAGGTAATCGAATTTGTTGAATAATCTTAAACTCTGTGTTAATAATTTATAAAAACTCCAAACAATAGGTTATAAAAGTTCGAAATAGCAATAGATATTTTCTTTTTCCACAGATCTTACATAGAATTAGAATGCGAAGCAGACGGAGCACCGGCGCCCCAAATTCATTGGTTGAGAGGTGCAAATCCGCTACGTGAGGTGATAAAAAAAAACTAAATTCTACATGAAACATTATTTCTTATCGCTGTATTCCAGAGACAATATCAAAACATTTTCGTTTGATATTAAGGCCAAGATACCGTGAAATTTTATTTAACGTCGAAAGAAAGGCGTCGGAAACTGATCTCTCTTATGCCAATATTTATCTCCGAGATCAAACTTTCCACAAATATTTCCTGTTAATTTGAAGACAGATTGTAATAATGTTTATCTCTCGAATAAATTTAGCTGGATGAATTATTGGGCAACAGTATAGCGGAGATACATACAACCCCTGGAACTTGGGGAGGCGTTGCAAAGATCAGATCTCGTTTGGTGATAGATTGCGCGTCCCAAAGAGACCAGGGCGTTATTCATTGCGCAGCCGTTTCTGGCAGGAAAACTGTCCTCTCAAAGCCAACGATGCTTCTGATAAGCGGTAAGAGAACTTGGAGAGAAAATATTACCAAGTCTGTGAATATGGGGTGATATTTTAGAGCGGCACGCGTATGCTAAGTGGCACTAAAAGTTATTCGTTCTTGCTCTCAAACTGCCATATGATCTATATTTAGAATTCATGCTCACGTGCGCGCGACTAGGGAGACGGAGACTGAAGATATAAATTTGCAAAGATTTTTATCCCGCTATGATAAAAGAAATAAAGAAACTAAAACGTATCGCTCTAGAGAGATTGAAATCTTTCTCATGCCAATACTATTGAGAATAAAATTTGAATAACTATAAATGTTATGGGTCCCACTTTTCAAATTCAAACTTTACACTCGATCTGCTCAATATATACTGGAATCCGGAATCACAATCAGATGCATTGGTAATATGCTTAAGTATAATCCACCCCGTACTCAGCAATCTTTTATTATTCAAGATTCTGAACTCAATTTTCAACTGTACAACTACTATTCATTCATGCTTCTCAAATCCTCCTTAATAAAAGATTGGAACAAATTTTTCTTCTAGAACCAAATGCTGCTAATGGAAGTACTTGCAATATGGAAACAAGACCAAGAGTGACTCTCTACTCTCCAACTGTAATGGCGTTAATGGGAACAAGTGTCACACTCCCCTGCAGAGCCAACGGCAGGCCAAGACCCCCGCAAACACTTTGGTTTGACAATAACGATCACCCTATAACTTCAACTTCAAATCCTCGCTTTAAGGTAACTTATTGTTAAATTTGAACTGGAAAATACTTTTCCACATTTTGTATTGTTTACATATTAAAATTATTTCATTTTTATTATTCAATGTTGTTGTTTTCTTTTAGATATTGGGAAGTGGAGAGCTTGTAATTTTCCCTCTGGACTGGGATGATATGGGTGGATTTACTTGCATCGCGCAATCTGATAGAGGCGAGGATGCTGCAAGCACATTTTTGTATCCTATGTCTGTGAGTATGAGAAAATATCTTGGCTTCTTTATTTTTTAAATAGCAATTTTTAAATTCGAAAACATAATTTGTTGACCTAGTAATATTATTATCTTTATTATTTCTTTTTTCAAACAGCAAGATGAGGACGAAAGCTAAATATAAAAATGAATTGACAATGATATGCGTACAAAACAAGAAAATAAATAAATAAAAGAATATGACACAAGAAGAAAAATGTAGATCATTGATTGATCAAATTTAATTAACTTTACATGGTACTTTATGCGCACTTCCGATTGATCAATTATTTTATATCATATGATTTAATGAAAAAAAAAAACAAGGGCATAAATCAATTGTGAGTCAGACTACTATATTATACTCTCATACACGTAATACCTACCTATTATCATTATTTTTATTATTCTTATTATTATTTTTCTTCTTCTTCTTCTTCTTCTTATTATTATTATTATTATTATTATTATTATTATTTTAGGCAAGGTATTCAATTTTTTCTAGTCATTGTCTGGTATCTAAGCGTTATTGTATACCATAAATATATAGTCTTATTTTTCAAAGTATTTTCATATCATATGTTCAATTTCATTCGTTTTTTCGGTGTTTTTTTGTTTTTTGTTTAGCACTCTATTCTATAACTTGATTTCCAAGTAAATATTATCATCTTTAAAAAAACACCAAACAAGAAAATAATGAAAATGATATACTTATACATTCCGTTTAAATAAATAATTCATATATTTCGTTTCTCTATCATATTTTTTCTATTATATTATATTATGTTATAATATGAAATATGGTACTTATATAATTATAAATCAAAGTATTCAAATTATCATCTTTACTATTATTATTATTATTGTTATTATTGTTATTATTATTATTATTATCATAATTATTAATTATATATGTTATCTATTATAAGTTATTATTATACAATATTGCCAAACAGTGGACAAAGAAGAAAGAATAATTGAAAGTAAGATTGAAGAGAGAATATCTCATGGATTATATTTCATATTAATTACTTATGCTACACTTTTAATTATTATACATTCAGTTGAAAATAAATAATCATGCTATACATATAGGTATACAGTTGCAATACTGTATACTAAATATATAAAACATAATAATAATAATAATATATTATAATATAATACAATATAATATAATTATATAACATTAAACTTTCGCAGTGATTATTTCTGTTCCTATGTAGAAAATATAATTATATGCATATATGTATATTATATTATATTCAATTCTCGTTTATGATTGATTTTTTCCTTTTTTTCTCTTTTCATTGCTTTTCTATTGCTCTCTTCACAGTCAATACAATATGGTCAATTCGATTAATTAATTGTGTATTCATTAACAGATGTACGCAGTGTATTATTCTATATACTTCGAAAAGTTCATATAATTTACACTATAACTGTATGTTCTATGATATGATGTGAAATGTGTATAACGTACAAGCATACGTATGTTATATACTGTAATATGTAATGTAATTTCAATGTCACAACGTTACGTCCCTTTTTTCTAAATATAATATACTATATTGAATTATGTATACCAACTTCACTATACTTATGTGTAAAATTAAAAAATTAAAAAATTAAAAAACATAACAAAAAAACATATTTAGTGAATGTTTGTTGAAAAAAAAAACATCCCATCTATCTAGGTATACACTATCACATATTGCACTAAGTCTATAATCTGAAAATATTCATTTATTTTGTATAATAAATTTAAAGACATTTATTGCATTTTCAAATTTCAAACTTCAAAAATTGAAATGAAATTTGAAAAAAAAAGATAGACACCATTCTCAGACAGTATCATGCTTTAGGACAGATAATCTTTTAGTATCAAGAAGAATCTGGCGATGAAACATCAGAAGAAATTCATAAGAAATGAAAAAAGTAGCTACGTGACAAATTCTTGTAATTTAAATTCCGCGGGTAATATGCAATATCGAGTCACCCGCTCATATATAGACGAATTAATTAGTATTCAATGAAAGAAATAGAATAAAGAATGTCGGATTATTAATTTAAAGAATTGAGATCTGGAAAATAATGGCTCTAAATTGTTGGGAACGATCAAAGAAAGAGCTACGTGACAAATACTGGTAATTTGAATATCGCGGGTAAAATATTGAACCAGCGCACGCGCACGGGTGTAGCGTCGCCCCACCGTGAAAGCGTAGAAGATTAATGGTGGTTGTTCGTTTATCAAGTTAAAGTTATATCGGGTTAATGCCGTAGAGTTTTTGTGTAAAAGTGATTAAGTACGATATAAGATATAAAAAAATGTGATCTGAGTGTTCTCCCAAACCCCGTGAGTATCAAACAAGTTAAAAAGATAATAATATAGTGATCCTTCGCGTCAAAATATCGTCTGAGTCTACGCTAGATTTTGGCATAGGACCAAGAGTAAAGAGAAACAGCTTCCAGTAGGCATGTTTTTCTCCTTTTTCATATATTAAAAATCTGAAATAAGTCAAATCTTATGCTATTGAAATATTCCGTTTATTTCCAGCCTGGTTTTATCATATACATATTTCAGTTCCTGTGTATAATCATCGCCAATATTACATCATAAATGAAACTACTGTGTAGAGTTTATCCTGTCAATATTAAATCGACCATTTTGTTTATCCTGGCCTAGCCTATCCGTTCCGAAAACATTTCCACGCAGAATTTTCCTCTTATTTGTTATTATATTAATCGTTTCTTTTTCATTTTATCTAGTTTCACTCATCCTTTGACATTTTTCATGATTAAAAGCATCGTTTAAATTCATGCCAAATCCCATAACAATATTTACCGAGTCATATGAAATAGGAGAGAGCAGATGATATCCTTGTAGGTTAAAATTTATCTTCAGAAAAACGGATAGAAAGTAAACACCTAAAATCAACAACAACAAAAAATAATAATGATTTGGTTCATTCTAACCTCAAAAGACCGCTGGTCTGAATTGTTGCTAAGTTTGTTTGGCTTATAAACGATGTTGTTTTCATAGATCGATTGAAAATTTGATTATAATCACCAATCAAATAATATGTCTCTGTTTGTTCCAGATCTTTGATATAAGAAGAACGAGTATCCTGTAAGCAGAGATACTAACAAATAAAAGAAGACGAGAAAATCAATTAACTAAAAGAAGTGTGGAAAAAGCGATCAACACGGCGTCACTAAAGAAAAGAAAGAGAAAAATGTCGGCGGACAATAATTCGGGGGGTGCGCCTCGAATTATGATGTTTCGTCCGACGTACGAAGAGTTCAAAGATTTTAGTAAATATATAGTTTACATGGAAAGTAAAGGCGCGCATAAAGCGGGATTGGCTAAAGTTATACCGCCGCCAGAATGGGTGCCGAGAAAATCTGGATATAACTTGGATGATTTGGATGTGACAATACCTGCGCCAATTTGCCAAGTAGTAGATGGAAAGCAGGGGCTTTATCAGCAGATTAATATACAGAAGAAATCAATGACTGTTAAAGAATACAGCAAGCTAGCTAACTCGGAAAGATACAGTACTCCAAAACATTTCGACTACGAAGATCTTGAGAGAAAATATTGGAAAAATGTTACTTACGTAGCTCCTATTTATGGTGCCGATGTTTCCGGTTCTTTGACTGATCCTGAAGTCAAAGAATGGAACATTAATCATCTTGGTACTATACTAGATTACGTTAATGAAGATTATGGGATTTC
Organism: Phymatocera aterrima; assembly: GCA_963170745.1. Lineage (NCBI taxonomy): Eukaryota > Metazoa > Arthropoda > Insecta > Hymenoptera > Tenthredinidae > Phymatocera > Phymatocera aterrima. The sequence goes on from OY720671.1 coordinate 2,087,086, forward strand.
CATAGAAGGCGTTAATACCGCTTATCTTTATTTCGGAATGTGGAAAACTACCTTCGCATGGCATACCGAAGATATGGATCTTTATTCCATCAATTATTTACACTTCGGCGCACCTAAAACTTGGTACGCTATTCCTCCAGAACATGGAAGAAGGCTTGAAAGATTGGCTAATGGATTTTTTCCATCTAGTTATCAAAGCTGTCCAGCATTTTTGAGACATAAAATGTCACTAATTTCACCACAGATTTTAAAACAGTATTCCATTCCTTACAATAAGGTAGGAAATTTGATTTCAATGTGTAATTTTTGGTGTTTAAGAATTTTTCAGACGGAATAAATTTCTGAATCATCGATTATCGAATAATTCTTATTCTTTGGCGGTTTTACTTTACAGATTACTCAAGAGGAATGCGAGATCATTATCACTTTTCCTTATGGATATCATGCTGGGTTTAATCACGGTTTCAATTGTGCGGAATCAACCAATTTTGCTACTCCTAGATGGGTTGAGTACGGAAAAAGAGCTAGTCAATGCTCATGCAGTAAAGATATGGTGAAAATTTCTATGGACACTTTCGTCAAACGATTTCAACCTGAGAGGTGAATAGATAGATTATTTCTCTGGAAGCTTTCTACCTCCGAAAAAATAGTATTATAGTATTAGTATTAGTATTAACTGAAAAATCTCAGAGTTCTGTGCCGATGTTCCATGTTCTAATTGCCATTGAAAAAACTGAATAAATCCTGAAATTTAAAGTCTCTAAATTAAACTGAAGCTTAAAAATTTCAGAATTATTATATTCAAATCATTTTTAACAGAACAAAATATCTAAATTTTGGCGCTTAAGAATCCGGAAACAGATGAATTGAATGACAAAATTCTAGTTTTTATGCATCTGACAATGGAAATTCCCCCTCACAAAGTACATCAAAATTCTTCTTCTACCAGATATGATTTATGGCTTCGTGGAGAAGACGTCGGTTCTCACCCTGAAGATCCGCGTCAAACGGCAGCGCCATTACCTTCGCAGATGGATTTGCTCTGCGGAAATAACAGTAGCGGGCAGCTACCCCAAAGCTACTTGGATGCAGCTCCCAAAAATAAGCGACATCCTATACATCGTAAGAAAACTATCCGTGGATCGAATCCCGATGTAAATATGTCGGATTTAGCTAATCGCCCAGACATACCACCTGAAGTTAAGAAAGTCTTACAAGATCTGGAGGAAGAACCTGACGATCCACTTCCAGATGAACAACAGCTTCAAGTTTTAGAAGATATTTGGCTCAAGGCTGGAGAAATGGGTAAAAAGAATACAAAAATTTACGAAATTCTAGAGAATTGATGACTTCTTCAATTAAAAATTCTTTATTGTATTTTTTGTATAGATGTAGAAGAGGCGACGGTCTACGATGACGGATACAACAAGAAGAAGAATCGGAAACGAAAGAAGCGCCAACAAAACACTTCAGACAAATTAATAAAGCGAAGATCATCCAAGGGCAAGAAAAATTCGAATAAATTGATGCAGAGTAACGAAGTTGTTGGAAATTCCGAATCTCGAGATGAGATATTGAAGATGATTGACGTGTCTGTGCCGTGTCTCGTATTGACTAATGTCAGAGGAAAAAATCCGGAAATATTAAATCAATCCAGAAGATTAGAAAGCAGTAGCGTTGATATTACAATAGAAAGCGTAGTTAACGATAATTCTAGCTATTCTGAAACTGTAGAACCCGATTTATCTACTCCGGTGATTGCGAAACCTGCGAAACAGAAACGAAAACATATGAAACATAACGGGGAGGGTAAAAAACACAAACAAAAGGATGGTTCGAAGAGTAAACATAGGAATAATATTCCAATTCTTAGTCTCAACGGACCCCTTGACATCTCAGACATGGATGTACAAAGAAAATTAACTTCCATGCCCAGTATCAAAGCCTCAAATGTTAAGGACATGTCCGTGTGTCAAAGTAAGGTGAATTTTTTACCTGGGAATATTATATCCGTTGGTAACGAGTTCAGCATGACCGAGGTCGGGAATAAAACTGTTGTTAATATTACTAACAGTGGACAAATTACTCAGAATTCTTCTAGTCATATTACTGAGCGAGATATTGATAAGGCAATCGAAAGATATGGTGAAGATTTATCCAAGTTTGTTGAGAGACAGGGAAACTTTGGACAAGATGGCTCATTCATTGACGAGTCAGATCCTCTGGGTATTAATTCTTCAGAAAATATCGCTGGATTATCGAACGTGAGAATGAAAATGTGCGGCGGAATACAGCAACAGACTTCACTTAAGTCAAATAATTCATCTTCTTCTTCTTCATATGTGGCGACGGTTACAAATCAAAACAAAACTCTGAAAAATAGCGCTCGTAAAAGTATAATTAAAGCACCGAAGTTAAATCCGAATATATTGAAATGTTACGACATTAAGAAAAATGAGAGTGATGAAAGATCAGAGGAGGAAACATCTAACTCCGAAGAAGATAAAGATATTTCTAATGCTGTTGACGGGCTTTTGGTGTTACAGCAGAACAGCTGGGAAGCTGTGCAGAAAAATTCTAAGCCGTCATTTTCGATGGGTAATTTCAAAGCCAGGGACTTGCCGCCGGTTTTAAGTCCCCAGACAAATATCGCGGTTGTTAAACCACAGAATCTATTATTAGGAAAAGGCGCTTTAGTCCCTTGCGTCACCTTAATCAAAAGAGAGATCAATGATGCTAATAATCCTTCTATGCAATTCGAAAAAGAATCTCCGACTAGTGATATTAGAAGTTGCGGCAGAGTTTCTGAAACCGTGAATACAAGTAATAAATCCTACGATTTTAACGCAGAGCTTGAAAAATACATTCACGGTACTTCCAAGAGCATGCAATTACAGGGGGCGAAAATATTGAACCCTCTACAAAAAGGGATGCAACTCATACAAATGCCTAATGGTCAAAAAATGGTTTTATCAGATGGAGAGGACTCACGGGTGTCTCATACCACAGATTTTAAACGCCAACCGCCAGTTTTACAGAATCAAAGTATTATCCAAACGCCCGTTAGTTGCGCTGGTTTAAATCCTCCGATTCTATCATGCTCGGAAACTTCTATTAGAAAATTGAACTCCCCAACGATGATTAATAATTGTAGTAGTTATTATAAATTCAATAAAAATGATTCAACAACTTCATCGTCGACAGGTTTTTGCCGAGAAAATAAAGAACCTGCTTTCAGTAATCAAAATTCAGTTACAATTAGATTGATTACAAATTCTGCAGACAAATCAAAGAACTTTATCTCCAAGGAACAGGATTTACATAAGTCAAGCTACATCGATGAATCCAGTGAAACTAATATAAGGAATATCCTGCAATCTTATAATTCACGGAGTACTAAAGACCAACGAACTGTTATATCTCCTCAAGAAGACCTCGAACCCTTAACAGATCAACGATGCATGCAGAATCTCTTCGCCAAACTTGATTCTGACTTAGCATTATGCGAGTCGCAAGAATTGCACTCAAAATTCAACGACGAATCCGATAATCTTGTAAATAATAAAACCAACTCGCGTTTTACTTTACATACTTCAAATTCTGAGAGTAAAAACTTCACTAAAAGCACGATAAAGAATTTGGCAAAGTCTTCGGTGAATAAACACGAGAAGGAAGTGACCTCAAGAAAGAATAAGAATAACGTTAATAATACTGAAAAGGAAAGGAAAAGGACTTGTTCGGATAGCACTAAGCTCTTCGTAAATAATACCGAAGATCAGTATCAAACTGGTCACGTAATTAGTAACTCATCTCCTGATGTTCAGCCTCACATTCCTGGACACATGCTGGACATGCTCTTTGAAAGTGATCCGGACGACGATTTACTCAAAGCTTTTAACGACTACTGGAGCATGGAAATTTCTCACTGCGCTATATGCGCTGCTTTCGCTTCGACTACCAGTGGGAGCGGAAAACCGATGACTCCGGATTGGAAATATTGCAAACCAACGAATTTACCAGACACTTCACCGATCTGGGTGAGCTAGATGTGAATTTAAATGAAACTTTGTTCGATCTTCAATCTTCCATCTTTGATAATACATGATTCTAATAAATGTTCGAATTATTTCCAAACAGGTTTCCTCCAGTCTATTCGCAGCAAATTCGAAAGAGCAGGGAATTGAACCTGAGAAGAATAAACTCCTGAGTTGCAGAAAGTGTCACGTTACCGTTCACGCTTCTTGTTACGGCGTAAACGTCTTGCCAACTGACCTGCAGAATTGGGCTTGCGACAAATGCAGAGCGGGCATGGTCCATGTTGTGAGTATAATTGAAATTTCTAATCATACGAAAATAATTTTGTCGATTTTGCTTCGAAGGGGAAGAGTTTCCGATCCTTCATAACATTCAGATCCCCTTTTCTATACCTTCTATACCCGTAAAATGACTCAAACTCTACTAATCTAATCGGAAATGAAATGTTTTCATAATTTTCTAGTTCTGTTGTTTGTGTCCGATGAGGGGCGGAGCCGTTAAACGAACCAGCGATGGCCAATGGGCTCATATTTTATGCGCCCTTTTACTACCAGGCGTGACTTTCAAAGATCCTATTAATAAGGATCCTATAAATGTTTTAACAATTAAGACGGATATGGTGAAACAACAATGCAGCTGTTGCGGTCAGAGGGATGGAGCTTGTCTCAGCTGCTGTCATTGCTCTGTTCTTTTTCATCCATCCTGCGGCTTGATCGCTGGCGCCACTTTTACCATACCTTCATTTAACTCTTACAAGTTACAGGTTTGTCATGTTTTATTGAGGATTCTTCGATTTTTGTTACTAATTTGTTGTTTTTTATTGATATCTTTCCTTTTTTTTAACTGTTACATAAAAAGTAGATCATCCTTCGCCATGCTTAGCTCAAATTTTGCTAATTTTTTTCTTCTTTTGTGATTAGAATACCATTTTTGATCCGCAAGGTAATCAATTAGGATCGAAAATTCTAAAAAAATGTATGAAATCATAATTCTAAACGTTTTGGATGATGTAATTGCACTCTACTTTATTTAATATCAAAAATTTCTTACCCTAAACTTAATGGTTGAATCAACAAATCCTATTTTCCGGATTTAGGTTAGTTGCCACAGGCACAATAATGACAAAGAAAAAATTCCCATGGTAAGACAAGGCGAAACGGTCTGGGCAAGGCATCGTAATTCTCGATACTACAGAGCGAAGATTGGTTCGATTAACGATACCCTCTTCTACATGGTCACTTTCGACGATAATAGCTTTCGGGACGATCTATGCCCCTCGGATATTGTGGTAAGTTTACTCTGGATAATGAAAACTTTGTTTCTCTATGAGAAAATATGCAAAAATTTCATAAAATGAAGCTGAAACTTTCCTTACTTAGAAAAATTTCATCAAAATTGTGTTAATTATTTGAAATTTCATTGAAAATATGTTGGCTCATTAAAATTTGGGCAAAAATTTTGTCATTTCATCATAAATTTCGTTAAGAATTTGAACTATCGATGTGAATTTGTGCAGATTTTCATTAAAAATTTGTTAATCAATTTCAATCTTGACGAAAATTTCGTAACTATTTAGAAGAATTAGTTGATTGATTATAGATTTGTTTTAGAATTACTCAATATAAAAAAAAGTGGTTTTTTCATAGTTTTTTTTAAATTTGTAATCCCTTGTTAACCCTAGGATCATGAATTGGGAAGTTGTCCTGCAATTGGAAGCCAAGTGATGGTAAAAAGGGTTGACGAAGAGCCCTACAGTGGAATATTCGAGGGTACAAATCATCGGATAATGTTTACGGTGAAGAATTTTCTTACGCAGTATTAATTATTTAATTTTTCAACCGATTAATTATATCAGTTGTCCTTTTTTTTCATCAATATTCTATAAATTACAAACAGTGTTATTGGTAATTGTAAATTATAATAAATCATTCTTTTTTTCAGGTCGTATTCGAAGACGGATCTCAACTTCTTTTGAAACGTACAGATATTTACAGTCTCCAAGAAGAATTACCTAAAAGAGTGAAAGCTCGATTGGTGAGTAAAAATAATACGAATAATTGATAATCAATAATTAATATATAAAGTGTTGGAACAGTCGGCTTTTTAATATTATTATAATCATTGTATTAATTTATCATTATCTCTCATTTATTTATGTTTCGACAATTTTTTTTCTCTTAAGCATTTGAAATTCAATAAAATAAAATAGTATGACGAAAAATTGAAGGATAAAAGAAAATTAAATAAATGAATTACGTTTATATTATCCTGAGAATTAATTTGATTAATTAATTCTTTTTCTCACGCTCTTCTATTTCTTATAGCATCTCATAAGATTTCTCAGATATATAAATTGATCAATAAATAGCTCAAAGACTGATAATGTTTGAATTTGTATTTCGACATGGAATTGAGCTTTTGAATAATTTGGATGTTGAATAGATTTCCCTGTATCTTATCTCTTTGCACACAAATGCATGCTTGACTTTTTTGTTTTTATTCTATTCGCTTCTCTATTATCACATATTTTTCAAAGCAAACTAGCAAAATACTCCTCAGAGAGTATAATATGCTGCGCCTGTTGTTTATTACTATTATTATTATTATTACTCTTATTATTATTTCCGTTCAATTAGGAACAAGAATAATAATAATAAGAATAATACCTGAAAACGAAACTACTAATTTCAATAATTTTTTAAAACGTTTTTATTTCCTCTCGTTTTTCATTTATTTTTATTTTCTCTGTTTTTTTTTCCGGTTCTCTGAAATCTATTTTTCAATTGGCAATGAACGCACAAAAACCAAAAAAACATACAAAAACAAAAAACCAAACAAAGTCAATCGCAACTGATATGAAGTATCGTTATCATCTGTATGGGACTGAGGGTGAATCTAAAACACCGAGGAAAATCAAACCGGTCAAGAGACTCGAATAGAACGCCACTTGAACTTGAACTTGAAATAAAATTATAGTTTTTCTCGTTTACACATACTATATTACTGTATCACTATATTATATATTATTTGAAGGCCTAATTTTATTATTCTTTTTTTTCTCATTATCGTTTAGTGTAAACAATATAAAAGTATATAGCTTTATAATGTATATATATATACATATATATATATCCTTTTCTTGCGAAAAATTATATTAATTGATATTTTATATCGTATTTAATTCCAACGTAATAACTATATAGACACTGAAGAGATTCAAATGACAGTGATTAATAGTTACTTATTAAAAAAAAATGAAAACGTTTTCATAAATTTAGAAAGAAAAATGTTCTCATTCTCTAGTATTACACTTATTGCATTCTTTTCCGTTTGTTTTTACAATTGAATTTAAAGTGGAAGTACTAGAAGCCACCCGCTGTCTAAATTCTTTCATATTTTTGCTACAGAGCGATGTTTCTTCTTGTTACTTCATTTCATGTCATTTACTATAATTACTAAAAATTTATCAATTTGCTTTTGTCTAAATATTATCTAATTCAAAACGCATGGTTGGTAATCGATGTATGTATTTTTCTTTCTTTTAATATTATTCTTTTCTGTTTTTTTTTTTCAGTAGTTATATCCCCACCCCTCTTAAACAGAAAAACAAATAAAATAAGAAATACATAATCGTCTTATGTAAACCTTTTTTACCAAATAACAGATGCGTTCTTAAATCATTTTTTCATTTGCCAAGAAGCATTCTCTATAAATTACTATTGTATGTTATTGCTATTTTTATTTTATATTTCTTTTTCAATTATTAGTTATCGATTGGGAGTTTGCGAAATTGTAGATGGAGTGAAACTAGTTTCACTAATTATATTTCAATCTGTTGAGTCAGATTTTTTATTTTAATCACTGATTTCACATGATGAAAATCTAATATTCGAAAATATAGAAACATTACGGTAACTTTCGAATACAGGAAACAGAAACAGAAAAAACGGACTTTTAACGTATAATTGTTGAAAAAAATGTTTTTGTCTTTTTTAATGAAAATCTGGTATGTGAATAAATTTTATCATTTTCATTTGAATAACTTCATTCAATCGAGCTATTGAGAAAGATTCAGATTCCTCGAAAGATATTAGATATATTGTTTAAAAATGATAAACTTGAAAAACTATATACAATAAATTGTGATAAAATAAACAAAGAAAAATGAATAAATAAAAAATAGAATACAAAGAAAAACAGTTCTGGAGAGAAATGAAAGACGTAACGGAATTTTTCGAGGTTTCTGTATTAATGAGTAAAATTTAAATTAAATTGGAATAAATTATTAGTCAATTACTTGATTAAATGATTAATTAATGAACTGATAACAAAATAATAATAATAAGAGAGAACGTGAAATCACGCAGGTTTATTAATCGTTAGGTTTATTAGTCTTTCACATAAACCCACCGATATATTTGTATTGATGAAAATAATGATAATGATAATTAAATAAATTACACGTCATTTGTACCTGTAGAAAGAAACTTTAAGCTGTGGAAATGAATGAATGAATGAATGAATGAGAATATATAAATAAACGAATGAATGGATAAATAAATAAATGTTTCCTATCAGAATACATATTGTATTGAAATAATAATTACCTACATGAACAGGTGAAATCTCAATATTATGCGTCGGAGTAGAATTGATGTCTATATCTATGGTCTTCAGTCAGAAAATCAATCGAAAATCAGGAATTGACGGATCAAGAATTCAATATTTTGGGGGGAAATAACAGACAAAATAAAAGCTGAAAAATAAAAAAAAATAAATAAATAAACCGAAGTAATGAAATTTATGGATTATTTCTTTTTATTCTAAACCATGGTGCTAATGACTCAGAAAGTCTGGTGTATACCAGTGTGCGGAGTCCCATGTGATCCTTGAAATCCCATGAAATCTTGTGAAACCCCCTGAATTCTTATAAAATCTTTGAAATCTTATGAAATTTTTGTAATTTTTGTAATTTTCTAAATTCTTTGAAGTCTGTGAAGTCTCATGAAATCTTCGAAGTCTTGAAGTCCGGTACACACAATTTTTCAGAGTGATTGACCCTTCTTGTGAACATGATAAACTTTGAAATGATATTAAAAAAATTAGGTAAAAACTTACTCCTGTTGTTTATACATAATCGTTTACAGAGGATTGAACCGGAACGAGTAACTTATTGCCGTGTTGGATCTGATTCGTGAACATCATAATGAACAAAGTCGCAAGATTATGAATATGAATACTACCTATTATAGTAATAAAAATACTAAGAAAATAGAAATGAAAAAAACATTTTCATCTTAGTATAATTCTGTCCCAGATTTCAAAAAGATTGATAACAAAATTAAATGCAACTGGTTCTGTATTTTTCCGATCGCATTTAAATGGAAATCGATGAGAAAGTTTTGTTTTTCATATTTCCAAGATTCACTATAATAATTACGGAGTCGAGTTCTATTCGTTTACAGGTTTATCGTCGGGGACGAAATCAAATTGAATACAAGAATTGAAATAAAAAAGATAAAAGAAAATAGAAGTATTGTAATGATACCAGGAAAATATAATATGATGGTGAAAACAAATTTATTATATACATATGCATATAAATAGTATAATATAATATACATATTATAATATCCTGATAATTATAGTTTAAAATCATAAAAATAGTAATAGTAGTGATAATAATAATGATAATAATAATAATAATAATAACAACAACAACAATCAGGCTCTTTAATCATCAGTATGTATACAAAATAAAATTAAATAAAATTAAATTGATTTAAATTTAAAGATAAAGAAAGAAAATTAATAAATTAGTAGTAAGTCAGTATATTATACTATACATATACTATAATATTAATACTATATTATTAGAGCTGCTAAAATAATAAATTAGTAGTAAGTCAGTATATTATACTATACATATACTATAATATTAATATTATATTATTATAGCTGCTAAGAGAAAAAAAAAAGACGAAACAATTAAACGAATGATAAACACGAGTGTGCTGCAAACCAAAATTTGAGTATAATTTACATGTTTTCATCATCATCATCATCATCATCATCATCATCATCATCATCATTGTTTTTCATTTTATTTATTTTCTTTTTTCATGGCATATAATATAATTAATTATACATAGAGTTTATTATTGCCATTGCATATCCAAATACATACATAGTATATCAATATGATGAATATACCTTTATTTTATGATAACAATAATAATAATAATATGTTTTATTATAATTGTTATTATATGATAGTATATGTTAACGAAATTTCTACTTCAAACATTCAAAATTCAGATTTTCATGTGTCACAATATATTAGGTATATTTAATCAATAACTGAAAGTAATGTGTATTATTTCTATTATTAGTCATATTATTATTATCCTTGTCATTATGATAATTTTTTATCGAGATTAATAACTTTGATTGATTACTACTGATTGTTTGAATTTGAAAAGAAAGAAAGAAAACAAAAAAAGAAAGTTTTTCTTTGTCTCTTGCTCTCACTCTCTCTCTCTCTCTGTCTCTCACTCTCTCTCTCTCTCTCTTTCTCCCCCTCTCTCCCCCTCTACCGATACAAATTTTTACTATTGTAAAATAATATTATTGATAATGATAATAAATAAATCACATACACACTATAGGTAGCAAGTATGTGTGTATGCATAACTATTATCCTAATATAATTATTGAATGGATTGAGTAATGAAAGAGAGAGAAAACGAAAAAACAAATACACAATATGGAATAAGAAAACTGATGAAGGTTTTAGTATTATCACATCCGATCGCATCATCAAGATTATAGTATACAGGGTGGGGCATTCAAAGTGTTACAAGTGGATATCTCGAATGCCAAGCGTTGTAGAAACGAATATGTGAAATAAAATTTGTAGGGTTTTGAGGGGGCCGTCTAGAGGCGATATTAGATTCTCAGCAGCAATTGACGTTTTCGGGAAATCGATATCGAAGCTATTTTTTTTTAATGAAAATCGATTTTCTGCTCGAACGAAGATCGTAGCTGGCTTTCATACGAATCCAATCATGTGCATGTCTTTGCTTTTCCAATTATTTTCAACTGAGTTATGATACATCAATGTTTCTCACATTGAGCTGTGTTTCGTTGTTTTCGAATTTTTTTTCTAATAAGGTTTAATTCGATACTTCCAAGTCTATTCAATTTGCTCCAAAAATTTCTGATTCAAACCACTTCACATTCCACTGACCAACCAAGTATGAGAAATACTTCATGCTCGTTGCAGCAACTGGACCAGGTTCAAACGAAATTGATAGAGATACTCGCAAGTAGCAAATCAAACGTTGCTCGTGCAGAATCAGATGCATGGTTTTCAAGATTTGAGACAGACCATGCCTCGGTCTGGAAAATTTTGGTGCGCTATAACTCAGTTGGAAATTATTAGAATGGCGAAAACATACACTCCATTGAATTCCCACTCATGCTAGCTACAATTTGAATTGGCTACAAAAAGTCTATTACCATTCAAAAAAGTGGGTTTCATATCGGTTTAATCGGTTTACCGAAAACATCAATTGCTGCTGAGAATCTAATATCACCACTGGATGTCCCCCTCGAAACCCTACGATTTTTATTCGACGTATTTGTTTCTACGACGCTCAGTATACGAGATATCCCCTTGTAACACTCTGGCCCACCCTGTACAGCTAATGGTTAGTATATTATTATAATATTTATATCTTGTATTATATACATGGTAGGTAACTATATAGATATACCTATAAGTATGTTATATATACCTATATAATATTATAAAACGCACGTCATTTTATTGTAAATACTATAAGATTGCGTCTCTATATTTAGGTGAGAAGACATACCATATACGCTATATGTATATTATGTCTACAATAATAATAATGATGATGATATATAAAATACATAATGACATCGTATTAAATAATTTTACAATATATCTAAATAATAGTTACAGAAAGAAAAAGAGAGGAAATCAATATTGAGAAAACTGATGTATTCAATTATAGTAGGTATGAAGTAGTATTACGTATACCTACGTATGTATATAATACTACACACAATATACTATATGATATTATACTATACTATACTATACTGTGTAATAGAAAGTTTAAACGCATTATATGTATGTATGTATGTATGTATACCTATCATGTATTCAATTATTTTAGAAAACAAAGTAAATTAGAAAAACTGAAAGAAAAAGAAAACCAATTTTATTTTTCATTACATATTTTATGGGATGAATATTGGAGAGAAAATATAGCATAGTATAGGATTAAATAATTTTTATTCATTCGTTTACAGCGTTTTCCACTTGCTCATTCAAGTGCGCACTGTTTCTCTAGTTATACTAGTTCTGTTTGGTTCGAAACTAAAAAATCTGCACTCAGTGCGTGTTGAGTGCAGTGAGTAGAAATTAACGTTATTACAGGTATGTTTGATTATTTTATTTTAATTTTTTTATTATTAATCCTTATTTCTTACGACTATTTTTATCTTTTGGACTATTCGAGTCCCATAATCCACTTCTCACAAATCTTTGTGCAACGTCTCTGTTCACTCGGGGCATTATCGTGTCTCTGTCTCTTATTTGCTTCGCCCTCACCATATATTGTTTCAACCGATCATTTTCTGATTTTATTTCATGTTTCGTTGGATCTTCACCTGAATGATTGAAATAGAAGAATTGAATGAAGAAATAATAATAATTACGGTAATAAATAATAATTGTATACAAGTGGTAGTAGCTACTATAGGTATGTAAAAATAACCTCAAAACGTGTTTTTATGTTTTGTTCTTTTACCTTCAAGTCGTAAATACATCCAGAATAATGTGTTTAGACTGTAAGACATTAATAAATTGTATTTTAATTTATCAGAATTTGTTAGTTTGCTGTAAAATTCTGGATCACTAGCAACAAGTTTTAATAAACTATTTATATTTTCTGTTGATTTATGAAAGTTTTTAACTTTTGCAACGAGGTTTTCATCGCCTGCCAATTCCCCAAAATCAATATCCATATTTGAGTTTTCAAACCAACGTTTGAGGAAATATTGAACCAATAATTAAGATGAACAAATTCAAGTGACGGATATCTTATCCTATTTTTTTTATTCGAGATTTTCAACAATTTCTCATCGTTAGCCGTATTTTCAGGTTAGATTATTGCCAAGTCTGTTGATTTGAATGTCGCTACAAGTCTTAAAAAAAAATGTATTCTTCACGTATGCATACTTCAGGGCAGAGATGCTTCCGGCGATTGGAGCGCTAAGCTATCAGAGATACAATTACCTTTGACCGCTTGAAGTTGGGGGGGCACATGACAATCACAGTGAAATTTAGATGATATTAGAAATTCAAAAACGAGATTAACCCGCAATCTAAGATCGATCAAGAATACATAATTTCATCCGCATGAAATATATTAAATACGTTCTCATTTCTTGAGCAGGATGTTTATGAAAAAATTTAACCTGATTTTAATTCCTTGATGATACTGAAGAGCCGATCGAGGCCTAAACGATAATTGAATAAAAACGTCGTCATTCGTGGCTATGTATACACCGAATCAATTCGATGCGAACCAACAGCCGAAGCAACCTATCGACGAAGATAATTCGAGAAAATTCCTCCGGAGCCCCACACATGATTGGTGGTTTAGGTACTTGGTTCGCATCATATCGGTTCGATGTAAACACTGCCATTGAGTAAAAATCCGGCAGCAACATATGCAGAACCTATGAAAGGTGGCTCATTCTTGTTTTATTCTATAATGCATCGAAATGTGAAGAAAAACGCGGGAATGGGTATATAAAAGAAAGGAGAGACAAAAACTGGATTAATATTTGGTTTCCTTTTATTGTTCAATCGAATTTGAGGTTTGGTATCAGGAGAACATATTCACCGAAGAGGTGACACTCATTTTTGCTGTGAGGGGATGGGGGTAAGGTCCGGGGAGTCGATCGCTAGCATGATGATATGTCGTTGTATTTCTAGATTTGGAATCTTTTAAGTTGAAATTGCAGATTAGTATCAGGAAAACATATTCGCGTAAGAAGTAACACAAATTTCTCATGTATGTATATGGGAAGCTGGGGACATTAACCTGTGAGAGTATGAGACAAATGCTGGGATGAGGATATCTCGTCAAATTTCTGGATTTTCGAAATTTCAGTTTGGTATCAGGAGAACATGATTGCCGAAGGGGTGGCACTAATTTCTAACGTATGTGTGTGGGGGCATGGGGCCATACATATATACGTATGTAAAAGGAGAGACAAATCCTGGCATAGGGAATCTCGTCAAATTTCTCGATTTTGGAATTTTTAAGTCGAAATTTCAGTTTGGTATCAGGAAAACATATTCGCCGAGGAGGTGGCACTAATTTTGCATGCATGCGTATGGGAGCATGGGGACATGCATATGCGAGAGGAGAGACAAATCCTGGCATAGGGAATCTCGTCAAATTTCTTGATTTTTGAATTTTTAAGCCGAAATTTCAGTTTGGTATCAGGAGCACATATTCGCCGAGGAGGTGGCACTAATTTTGCATGCATGCGTATGGGAGCATGGGGACATGCATATGCGAAAGGAGAGACCAAAGCTGGCAGGAAAAATCTCGTCAGATTTCTGGATTTTTGAATTTTTAAGCGGAAATTTCAGTTTGGTATCAGGAGTACATATTCGCCGAGGAGGTGGCACTAATTTCGCATGTATGCGTATGGGAGCATGGGGACATGCATATGCGAGAGGAGAGACAAATCCTGGCATAGGGGATCACGTCAAATTTCTCGATTTTGGAATTTCTGAGTCGAAATTTCAGTTTGGTATCAGGAGAACATATTCGCCGAGGAGGTGGCACTAATTTTGCATGCATGCCTATGGGAGCATGGGGACATGCATATGCGAGAGGAGAGACCAATGCTGGCAGGAAAAATCTCGTCAGATTTCTGGATTTTTGAATTTTAAAGCCGAAATTTCAGTTTGGTATCAGGAGCACATATTCGCCGAGAAGGTGGCACTAATTTCGCATGTATGCGTATGGGAGCATGGGGACATGCATATGCGAGAGGAGAGACAAATCCTGGCATAGGGAATCTCGTCAAATTTCTCGATTTTTGAATTTTTAAGCCGAAATTTCAGTTTGGTATCAGGAGAACATATTCGCCGAGGAGGTGGCACTAATTTTGCATGCATGCGTATGGTAGCATGGGGACATGCATATGCGAGAGGAGAGACAGATCCTGGCATAGGGAATCTCGTCAAATTTCTCGATTTTTGAATTTGTACGCCGAAATTTCAGTTTGGTATCAGGAGAACATATTCGCCGAGGAGGTGGCACTAATTATGCATGCATGCGTATGGGAGCATGGGGACATGCATATGCGAAAGGAGAGACCAATGCTGGCAGGAAAAATCTCGTCAGATTTCTGGATTTTTGAATTTTTAAGCGGAAATTTCAGTTTGGTATCAGGAGTACATATTCGCCGAGGAGGTGGCACTAATTTCGCATGTATGCGTATGGGAGCATGGGGACATGCATATGCGAGAGGAGAGACAAATCCTGGCATAGGGGATCACGTCAAATTTCTCGAGTTTGGAATTTTTAAGTCGAAATTTCAGTTTGGTATCAGGAGTACATATTCGCCGAGGAGGTGGCACTAATTTTGCATGCATGCGTATGGGAGCATTGGGACATGCATATGCGAGAGGAGAGACCAATGCTGGTAGGAAAAATCTCATCAGATTTCTGGATTTTTGAATTTTCAAGTCGAAATTTCAGTTTGGTATCAGGAGAACATATTCGCCGAGGAGGTGGCACTAATTTTGCATGCATGCGTATGGGAGCATTGGGACATGCATATGCGAGAGGAGAGACCAATGCTGGTAGGAAAAATCTCATCAGATTTCTGGATTTTTGAATTTTCAAGTCGAAATTTCAGTTTGGTATCAGGAGAACATATTCGCCGAGGAGGTGGCACTAATTTTGCATGCATGCGTATGGGAGCATGGGGACATGCATATGCGAGAGAAGAGACAAATCCTAGCATAGGGAATCTCGTCGAATCTCTCGTTTTTTGAATTTTTAAGCCGAAATTTCAGTTTGGTATCAGGAGAACATATTCGCCGAGGAGGTGGCACCAATTTCGCACGTATGCGTATGGGAGCATAGGGACATGCATATGCGAGAGGAGAGACAAATCCTGGCATAGGGAATCACGTCAAATTTCTCGATTTTTGAATTTTTAAGTCGAAATTTCAGTTTGGTATCAGGAGAACATATTCGCCGAGGAGGTGGCACTAATTTTGCATGCATGCGTATGAGAGCATGGGGACATGCATATGCGAGAGGAGAGACAAATCCTGGCATAGGGAATCTCGTCGAATCTCTCGATTTTTGAATTTTTAAGCCGAAATTTCAGTTTGGTATCAGGAGAACATATTCGCTGAGGAGGTGGCACTAATTTTGCATGCATGCGTATGGGGGCATGGGGACATGCATATGCGAGAGGAGAGACCAATGCTGGCAGGAAAAATCTCGTCAGATTTCTGGATTTTTGAATTTTTAGGCCGAAATTTCAGTGTGGTATCAGGAGCACATATTCGCCGAGGAGGTGGCACTAATTTTGCATGCATGCGTATGGGATCATGGGGACATGCATATGCGAGAGGAGAGACAAATCCTGGCATAGGGAATCTCGTCAAATTTCTCGATTTTTGAATTTTTAAGTCGAAATTTCAGTTTGGTATCAGGAGAACATATTCGCCGAGGAGGTGGCACTAATTTTGCATGCATGCGTATGGGAGCATGGGGACATGCATATGCGAGAGAAGAGACAAATCCTAGCATAGGGAATCTCGTCGAATCTCTCGATTTTTGAATTTTTAAGCCGAAATTTCAGTTTGGTATCAGGAGAACATATTCGCCGAGGAGGTCGCACTAATTTTGCATGCATGCGTATGGGAGCATGGGGACATGCATATGCGAGAGGAGAGACAAATCCTGGCATAGGGAATCTCGTCAAATTTCTCGATTTTGGAATTTTTAAGTCGAAATTTCAGTTTGGTATCAGGAGAACATATTCGCCGAGGGGGTGGCACTAATTTTGCATGCATGCGTATGGGAGCATGGGGACATGCATATGCGAGAGGAGAGACAAATCCTGGCATAGGGAATCTCGTCAAATTTCTCGATTTTTGAATTTTTAAGCCGAAATTTCAGTTTGGTATCAGGAGAACATATTCGCCGAGGAGGTGGCACTAATTTTGCATGCATGCGTATGAGAGCATGGGGACATGCATATACGAGAGAAGAGACAAATCCTAGCATAGGGAATCTCGTCGAATCTCTCGATTTTTGAATTTTTAAGCCGAAATTTCAGTTTGGTTTCAGGAGCACATATTCGCCGAGGAGGTGGCACCAATTTCGCATGTATGCGTATGGGAGCATAGGGACATGCATATGCGAGAGGAGAGACCAATGCTGGCAGGAAAAATCTCGTCAGATTTCTGGATTTTTGAATTTGTAAGCCGAAATTTCAGTGTGGTATCAGGAGCACATATTCGCCGAGGAGGTGGCACTCATTTTGCATGCATGCGTATGGGAGCATGGGGACATGCATATGCGAGAGGAGAGACAAATCCTGGCATAGGGAATCTCGTCAAATTTCTCGATTTTTGAATTTTTAAGTCGAAATTTCAGTTTGGTATCAGGAGAACATATTCGCCGAGGAGGTGGCACTAATTTTGCATGCATGCGTATGGGAGCATTGGGACATGCATATGCGAGAGGAGAGACCAATGCTGGTAGGAAAAATCTCATCAGATTTCTGGATTTTTGAATTTTCAAGTCGAAATTTCAGTTTGGTATCAGGAGAACATATTCGCCGAGGAGGTGGCACTAATTTTGCATGCATGCGTATGAGAGCATGGGGACATGCATATGCGAGAGAAGAGACAAATCCTAGCATAGGGAATCTCGTCGAATCTCTCGATTTTTGAATTTTTAAGCCGAAATTTCAGTTTGGTATCAGGAGAACATATTCGCCGAGGAGGTGGCACCAATTTCGCACGTATGCGTATGGGAGCATAGGGACATGCATATGCGAGAGGAGAGACCAATGCTGGTAGGAAAAATCTCATCAGATTTCTGGATTTTTGAATTTTCAAGTCGAAATTTCAGTTTGGTATCAGGAGAACATATTCGCCGAGGAGGTGGCACTAATTTTGCATGCATGCGTATGGGAGCATTGGGACATGCATATGCGAGAGGAGAGACCAATGCTGGTAGGAAAAATCTCATCAGATTTCTGGATTTTTGAATTTTCAAGTCGAAATTTCAGTTTGGTATCAGGAGAACATATTCGCCGAAGAGGTGGCACTAATTTTGCATGCATGCGTATGGGAGCATGGGGACATGCATATGCGAGAGAAGAGACGAATCCTAGCATAGGGAATCTCGTCGAATCTCTCGTTTTTTGAATTTTTAAGCCGAAATTTCAGTTTGGTATCAGGAGAACATATTCGCCGAGGAGGTGGCACCAATTTCGCACGTATGCGTATGGGAGCATAGGGACATGCATATGCGAGAGGAGAGACAAATCCTGGCATAGGGAATCACGTCAAATTTCTCGATTTTTGAATTTTTAAGTCGAAATTTCAGTTTGGTATCAGGAGAACATATTCGCCGAGGAGGTGGCACTAATTTTGCATGCATGCGTATGAGAGCATGGGGACATGCATATGCGAGAGGAGAGACAAATCCTGGCATAGGGAATCTCGTCGAATCTCTCGATTTTTGAATTTTTAAGCCGAAATTTCAGTTTGGTATCAGGAGAACATATTCGCTGAGGAGGTGGCACTAATTTTGCATGCATGCGTATGGGGGCATGGGGACATGCATATGCGAGAGGAGAGACCAATGCTGGCAGGAAAAATCTCGTCAGATTTCTGGATTTTTGAATTTTTAGGCCGAAATTTCAGTGTGGTATCAGGAGCACATATTCGCCGAGGAGGTGGCACTAATTTTGCATGCATGCGTATGGGATCATGGGGACATGCATATGCGAGAGGAGAGACAAATCCTGGCATAGGGAATCTCGTCAAATTTCTCGATTTTTGAATTTTTAAGTCGAAATTTCAGTTTGGTATCAGGAGAACATATTCGCCGAGGAGGTGGCACTAATTTTGCATGCATGCGTATGGGAGCATGGGGACATGCATATGCGAGACAAGAGACAAATCCTAGCATAGGGAATCTCGTCGAATCTCTCGATTTTTGAATTTTTAAGCCGAAATTTCAGTTTGGTATCAGGAGAACATATTCGCCGAGGAGGTCGCACTAATTTTGAATGCATGCGTATTGGAGCATGGGGACATGCATATGCGAGAGGAGAGACAAATCCTGGCATAGGGAATCACGTCAAATTTCTCGATTTTGGAATTTTTAAGTCGAAATTTCAGTTTGGTATCAGGAGCACATATTCGCCGAGGAGGTGGCACTAATTTTGCATGTATGCGTATGGGAGAATGAGGACATGCATATGCGAGAGAAGAGACAAATCCTGGCATAGGAAATCTCGTCAAATCTCTCGATTTTTGAATTTTTAAGCCGAAATTTCAGTTTGGTATCAGGAGAACATATTCGCCGAGGAGGTGGCACTAATTTTGCATGCATGCGTATGAGAGCATGGGGACATGTATATGCGAGAGAAGAGACAAATCCTAGCATAGGGAATCTCGTCGAATCTCTCGATTTTTGAATTTTTAAGCCGAAATTTCAGTTTGGTATCAGGAGCACATATTCGCCGAGGAGGTGGCACCAATTTCGCATGTATGCGTATGGGAGCATAGGGACATGCATATGCGAGAGGAGAGACAAATCCTGGCACAGGGAATCACGTCAAATTTCTCGATTTTTGAATTTTTAAGTCAAAATTTCAGTTTGGTATCAGGAAAACATATTCGCCGAGGAGGTGGCACTAATTTTGCATGCATGCGTATGAGAGCATGGGGACATGCATATGCGAGAGGAGAGACAAATCCTGGCATAGGGAATCTCGTCGAATCTCTCGATTTTTGAATTTTTAAGCCGAAATTTCAGTTTGGTATCAGGAGAACATATTCGCCGAGGAGGTGGCACTAATTTTGCATGCATGCGTATGGGAGCATGGGGACATGCATATGCGAGAGGAGAGACCAATGCTGGCCGGAAAAATCTCGTCAGATTTCTGGATTTTTGAATTTGTAAGCCGAAATTTCAGTGTGGTATCAGGAGCACATATTCGCCGAGGAGGTGGCACTAATTTTGCATGCATGCGTATGGGAGCATGGGGACATGCATATGCGAGAGGAGAGACAAATCCTGGCATAGGGAATCTCGTCAAATTTCTCGATTTTTGAATTTTTAAGTCGAAATTTCAGTTTGGTTTCAGGAGAACATATTCGCCGAGGAGGTGGCACTAATTTTGCATGCATGCGTATGGGAGCATTGGGACATGCATATGCGAGAGGAGAGACCAATGCTGGTAGGAAAAATCTCATCAGATTTCTGGATTTTTGAATTTTCAAGTCGAAATTTCAGTTTGGTATCAGGAGAACATATTCGCCGAGGAGGTCGCACTAATTTTGCATGCATGCGTATGGGAGCATGGGGACATGCATATGCGAGAGGAGAGACAAATCCTGGCATAGGGAATCACGTCAAATTTCTCGATTTTGGAATTTTTAAGTCGAAATTTCAGTTTGGTATCAGGAGCACATATTCGCCGAGGAGGTCGCACTAATTTTGCATGCATGCGTATGGGAGCATGGGGACATGCATATGCGAGAGGAGAGACAAATCCTGGCATAGGGAATCACGTCAAATTTCTCGATTTTGGAATTTTTGAGTCGAAATTTCAGTTTGGTATCAGGAGCACATATTCGCCGAGGAGGTGGCACTAATTTTGCATGTATGCGTATGGGAGAATGAGGACATGCATATGCGAGAGAAGAGACAAATCCTGGCATAGGAAATCTCGTCAAATCTCTCGATTTTTGAATTTTTAAGCGGAAATTTCAGTTTGGTATCAGGAGCACATATTCGCCGAGGAGGTGGCACCAATTTCGCATGTATGCGTATGGGAGCATGGGGACATGCATATGCGAGAGGAGAGACAAATCCTGGCATAGGGAATCTCGTCAAATTTCTCGATTTTGGAATTTTTAAGTCGAAATTTCAGTTTGGTATCAGGAGAACATATTCGCCGAGGGGGTGGCACTAATTTTGCATGCATGCGTATGGGAGCATGGGGACATGCATATGCGAGAGGAGAGACAAATCCTGGCATAGGGAATCTCGTCAAATTTCTCGATTTTTGAATTTTTAAGCCGAAATTTCAGTTTGGTATCAGGAGAACATATTCGCCGAGGAGGTGGCACTAATTTTGCATGCATGCGTATGAGAGCATGGGGACATGCATATGCGAGAGAAGAGACAAATCCTAGCATAGGGAATCTCGTCGAATCTCTCGATTTTTGAATTTTTAAGCCGAAATTTCAGTTTGGTATCAGGAGAACATATTCGCCGAGGAGGTGGCACTAATTTTGCATGCATGCGTATGAGAGCATGGGGACATGCATATGCGAGAGGAGAGACAAATCCTGGCATAGGGAATCACGTCAAATTTCTCGATTTTTGAATTTTTAAGTCAAAATTTCAGTTTGGTATCAGGAGAACATATTCGCCGAGGAGGTGGCACTAATTTTGCATGCATGCGTATGAGAGCATGGGGACATGCATATGCGAGAGGAGAGACAAATCCTGGCATAGGGAATCTCGTCGAATCTCTCGATTTTTGAATTTTTAAGCCGAAATTTCAGTTTGGTATCAGGAGAACATATTCGCCGAGGAGGTGGCACTAATTTTGCATGCATGCGTATGGGAGCATGGGGACATGCATATGCGAGAGGAGAGACCAATGCTGGCAGGAAAAATCTCGTCAGATTTCTGGATTTTTGAATTTGTAAGCCGAAATTTCAGTGTGGTATCAGGAGCACATATTCGCCGAGGAGGTGGCACTAATTTTGCATGCATGCGTATGGGAGCATGGGGACATGCATATGCGAGAGGAGAGACAAATCCTGGCATAGGGAATCTCGTCAAATTTCTCGATTTTTGAATTTTTCAGTCGAAATTTCAGTTTGGTATCAGGAGAACATATTCACCGAGGAGGTGGCACTAATTTTGCATGCATGCGTATGGGAGCATTGGGACATGCATATGCGAGAGGAGAGACCAATGCTGGTAGGAAAAATCTCATCAGATTTCTGGATTTTTGAATTTTCAAGTCGAAATTTCAGTTTGGTATCAGGAGAACATATTCGCCGAGGAGGTGGCACTAATTTTGCATGCATGCGTATGGGAGCATGGGGACATGCATATGCGAGAGGAGAGACAAATCCTGGCATAGGGAATCACGTCAAATTTCCGATTTTGGAATTTTTAAGTCGAAATTTCAGTTTGGTATCAGGAGAACATATTCGCCGAGGAGGTGGCACTAATTTTGCATGCATGC
Source organism: Phymatocera aterrima (assembly GCA_963170745.1). Classification (NCBI taxonomy): domain Eukaryota; kingdom Metazoa; phylum Arthropoda; class Insecta; order Hymenoptera; family Tenthredinidae; genus Phymatocera; species Phymatocera aterrima. The sequence goes on from OY720671.1 coordinate 2,109,721, forward strand.
GTATGGGAGCATGGGGACATGCATATGCGAGAGAAGAGACAAATTCTGGCATAGGGGATCACGTCATATTTCTCGATTTTTGAATTTTTAAGTCGAAATTTCAGTTTGGTATCAGGAGAACATATTCGCCGAGGAGGTGGCACTAATTTTGCATGCATGCGTATGGGAGCATGGGGACATGCATATGCGAGAGGAGAGACAAATCCTGGCATAGGGAATCTCGTCGAATCTCTCGATTTTTGAATTTTTAAGCCGAAATTTCAGTTTGGTATTAGGAGAACATATTCGCCGAGGAGGTGGCACTAATTTTGCATGCATGCGTATGAGAGCATGTGGACATGCATATGCGAGAGGAGAGACAAATCCTGGCATAGGGAATCTCGTCAAATTTCTCGATTTTTGAATTTTTAAGTCGAAATTTCAGTTTGGTATCAAGAGAACATATTCGCCGAGGAGGTGGCACTAATTTTACATGCATGCGTATGAGAGCATGCTGACATGCATATGCGAGAGGAGAGACAAATCCTGGCATAGGGAATCACGTCAAATTTCCGATTTTGGAATTTTTCAGCCGAAATTTCAGTTTGGTATCAGGAGAACATATTCGCCGAGGAGGTGGCACTAATTTTGCATGCATGCGTATGGGAGCATGGGGACATGCATATGCGAGAGGAGAGACAAATCCTGGCATAGGGAATCTCGTCAAATTTCTCGATTTTTGAATTTTTAAGTCGAAATTTCAGTTTGGTATCAGGAGAACATATTCGCCGAGGAGGTGGCACTAATTTCGCATGGATGCGTATGGGAGCATGGGGACATGCATATGCGAGAGGAGAGACCAATGCTGGTAGGAAAAATCTCGTCAGATTTCTGGATTTTGGAATTTTCAAGTCGAAATTTCAGTTTGGTATCAGGAGAACATATTCGCCGAGGAGGTGGCACTAATTTCGCATGCATGCGTATGGGAGCATGGGGACATGCATATGCGAGAGGAGAGACAAATCCTGGCATAGGGAATTTCGTCAAATTTCTCGATTTTTGAATTTTTAAGCCGAAATTTCAGTTTGGTATCAGGAGAACATATTCGCCGAGGAGGTGGCACTAATTTCGCATGCATGCGTATGGGAGCATGGGGACATGCATATGCGAGAGGAGAGACAAATCCTGGCATAGGGAATCTCGTCAAATTTCTCGATTTTTGAATTTCCAAGTCGAAATTTCAGTTTGGTATCAAGAGAACATATTCGCCGAGGAGGTGGCACTAATTTTACATGCATGCGTATGAGAGCATGGGGACATGCATATGCGAGAGGAGAGACAAATCCTGGCATAGGGAATCTCGTCAAATTTCTCGATTTTTGAATTTTCAAGTCGAAATTTCAGTTTGGTATCAAGAGAACATATTCGCCGAGGAGGTGGCACTAATTTTACATGCATGCGTATGAGAGCATGGGGACATGCATATGCGAGAGGAGAGACAAATCCTGGCATAGGGAATCACGTCAAATTTCCGATTTTGGAATTTTTAAGTCGAAATTTCAGTTTGGTATCAGGAGAACATATTCGCCAAGGAGGTGGCACTAATTTTGCATACATGCGTATGGGAGCATGGGGACATGCATATGCGAGAGAAGAGACAAATCCTGGCATAGGGAATCTCGTCAAATTTCTCGATTTTTGAATTTTTCAGCCGAAATTTCAGTTTGGTATCAGGAGAACATATTCGCCGAGGAGGTGGCACTAATTTTGCATGCATGCGTATGGGAGCATGGGGACATGCATATGCGAGAGGAGAGACAAATCCTGGCATAGGGAATCTCGTCAAATTTCTCGATTTTTGAATTTTTAAGTCGAAATTTCAGTTTGGTATCAGGAGAACATATTCACCGAGGAGGTGGCACTAATTCTGCATGGATGCGTATGGGAGCATGGGGACATGCATATGCGAGAGGAGAGACCAATGCTGGTAGGAAAAATCTCGTCAGATTTCTGGATTTTGGAATTTTCAAGTCGAAATTTCAGTTTGGTATCAGGAGAACATATTCGCCGAGGAGGTGGCACTAATTTTGCATGCATGCGTATGCGAGCATGGGGACATGCATATGCAAGAGAAGAGACAAATCCTGGCATAGGGAATTTCGTCAAATTTCTCGATTTTTGAATTTTTAAGCCGAATTTTCAGTTTGGTATCAGGAGAACATATTCGCCGAGGAGGTGGCACTAATTTTGCATGCATGCGTATGGGAGCATGGGGACATGCATATGCGAGAGGAGAGACCAATGCTGGTAGGAAAAATCTCGTCAGATTTCTGGATTTTTGAATTTTCAAGTCGAAATTTCAGTTTGGTATCAGGAGAACATATTCGCCGAGGAGGTGGCACTAATTTTGCATGCATGCGTATGGGAGCATGGGGACATGCATATGCAAGAGAAGAGACAAATCCTGGCATAGGGAATCTCGTCAAATTTCTCGATTTTTGAATTTTTAAGCCGAAATTTCAGTTTGGTATCAGGAGAACATATTCGCCGAGGAGGTGGCACTAATTTTGCATGCATGCGTATGGGAGCATGGGGACATGCATATGCGAGAGGAGAGACAAATCCCTGGCATAGAGAATCACGTCAAATTTCTCGATTTTGGAATTCTTAAGTCGAAATTTCAGTTTGGTATCAGGAGAACATATTCGCCGAGGAGGTGGCACTAATTTTGCATGTATGCGTATGGGAGCATGGGGACATGCATATGCGAGAGGAGAGACAAATCCTGGCATAGGGAATCTCGTCAAATTACTCGATTTTTGAATTTTTAAGTCGAAATTCCAGTTTGTATCAGGAGAACATATTCGCCGAAGATGTGGCACTAATTTCTCACGCATGTGTATGGGGGCATGGGGACATACACATATTCGTATGGGAGAGGAGATGTAGTAATTTCGGATTTGTAGATTGGGATTCGTTTGCTGAATTAATAATTAGGACTCAATCGTATAAGTTTAGGTATAAAAAGTGTTTATTATTCAACAAAAGTTCTACACGTTTCAGACTATCAACGGAGGTATAGTGTTATCCTAATTTCTGGTCTGGATGTTCTGACGCCGATCGTATTCCTATCTTACGTATTTAATACATTAATGAGGTCGTCAGTTGCTCCAGCACGCTCAGCTTGCACATTCCTGTGTATCGTCAGTTGCACCAGCACGCTAAGCTTGCACATTCCTTTGTATCGTAATTAGGTCTGATTGGTATTGTGATTTCGCCATCCTTAGGTATTCGGACTACAACAGTGAGACAAACGCTGGCATGAGGATACTCACAATCAGCCGAAGAGGTGGCATGGATTTTCCTGTTTCTGTTCAAAAACTGTCACGAGACTATTCCGTTAAAATTATGAATTTTGCATTCATATCTCTACATTCTGGATTGGTTTAAGGATAACATGTGAGCCGAAGAAGCGGCTTAATTTTTCCTCTGTTCTCTAAATGCATGTGGTTTACAGTATGGGCATAGAGAAGCGGTCATAGGTGAGCCAAGGGAGACAAACTGGCGTGAAAATATCTTTCTGGCATTCTTGATTTTCAACCTCCAAACCGAAAATCCAGTTTAGGACCAAGAGAAAATCTGAGCCGCAGAGGTGGCATGGATTTTTTTTGCAGCAATGATTCCACCATGGTCGGTGATTCTTTGGCCGGTAAGCGGCGCCAGTATAATTTTCGTTACAACCTAGCGAACTATTGCAGTCACAAACAGAGTGGCGGGAAGCCTTCAATTTGATTTTTGTTAGAACGATTGCAATCCAGGGCTTCATCATAGTATTGTTGCGATTCTGCAGTGACAATATATCAGTGGGTTGCAGTAAATAATGAAGTGGGTCCTGAAAGTAATGAACTGCGATCGTGGGCAATAATAAATAAGTTAGAGAAAATACGTCTTCTGTGGCAGAGTTCCCTGTCTCCGAATTTTCGAGATCGAAATTGCCATATATCTTGTCATTGTCATTAATGTTTATAATTCAATACACCTACATGATCAAAAGAATTTGTAAAAACCATGTATATATATGAATATATAATATATTATATCTAACATTATTTGAAAAGTATTTCTTCCAAATAGCTCTTCCTGTCCTGACGAAATGTATGCCAATCATTGCACGATATCTGTAAAGTTAAACGAATAAAAAATGTGATTTAAAAATACTGGCCGACTGAATATAAGAAAAACTTTTAAATTGAATAGAATATATCTGCAGTCTTATTATTTGAATAATTTATGATCTTTACCACTATTGGTTTGTATCCTAGTTTTTCGAGCTGCCTAATTTTTACTGAAGTCTTTCCTAACAATTGCTCTGAATTTCTAGTGTAGCAGCTTACGACACCAGTTACTAAGGCAAACCATTTACATCCTTCGGGATATATTTCAGGTCTTCTTTTTACATCTCCGTAAGGAATTTCAGATATTGATTGTGCGACTGGAAGCGGGGAATTGTTTTCATCCAAACAAAGGATTATATCAACTTCCCTGTATTGCGGTAATATCCAATCTAAATGCAACATTTCAGTCGATCCAAATATTTCCTGTTGAGTATAAAATAAAATTATTGTGCTGTAATCATTAAAAGTGAGCCATGAGGTAATAATGGGCATTAGAATTTGATGGCACGATAATTCTATACGATCTACTCAAAAAATTCGATTTTTAATCAACATCACGGGTAAACGCCCTCCTTTTCGCTCTCCAACAACAAAACATACCTTGCAAGTATCTATAATTTCAAGTAAAAAATTATGTCGCATGTTTGAGCTTTTTTCGTTCAATTCTGGTAGGCTGTCTGCATATCGCTAAAAAAAAATAGTCGTGAATTATAATCAGCCCTTTGATCCTTTTATCAGAAGTTTTCAAATTTTAGCTTACCCTAGCTATAATAGTCCGTTGTTGATTAGTAAGTCGTGGACCTATATAATCTGGGATTTCCACATCGGCATTGAGATCAAGAACTAATATTGCATGATGTAAATCATATGGTGATGCTCCATACGTAGCCTTAAGATTCTCAGGATCCAAAATCAAGGATATTAAATCTTTTGGATAAATATTTACCACACTCAGGTACTGCAGCAAGTTAGCTAGTGATTTTTGATACCTGTTTATGACATGAATTCAACTTTTCACACTCATAATATTGAGAATTGAAATAATGATAATCAGATATACGTTAAAAATTCCTAAAAAATTGTATTTAATGATTATAAAAAAATGGCAAGTCAGAAACATAGAATAATACTAAAAGTTAATTTCACCTTGACAAGTCTGGGGATCTTTCTGCAGTTCTTAGTTCTTCTACGATTGTTTCGAAAATATTTGACTGTATATCGGGAGTAAAATTGAAGCATGTTAGCGCCAATACTAAATGTTTCATATCCTTGACGCGAGCATCCTTTATGTTATCGTTGAATCTAGATTTACATTTCATAGATAAGAAACCTATCATGGCGGAGTGTGGATTTTTTTTATTGGATGAATTTTCCTGCCCCCCAATTATATGAGCATAAATTTTCAGTAAATAAACAGAAATAAACGAGGGAAATGATTGAACATCGAAAGCGCCAAGCTGTCAATACTAATTACCGACAGAACGAAATACTGGATGAAAATTCTGCCTGCTAATATTAAAAACGAATTGAGATCGACGATTGAGCTACTTCACACAAGTAGGCCTATATTTACAGGGATTTGCATCGTCCGATGTTAGATCATTGCATGTTCAAGTTCTTTGCGATCACCTTCGAGCGATAGCTGTTAATAACTCAGGATGGAAAACTCGGATCTTAGCAGTAGTCGTGACGACGTGGATTAAAGCCTGAAGCGAAAGTCTTGGTATTTGGGGTACAGTGGCCACGAATAATTCCCAAAGTATCGCGTTCTGGTTATGCACCGTAGAGGAGTACCTAGAATAGGCGAAAAGTTATGATTGATAAAGATAACTTAATGCCAAGTGCTCGGATGTATTTTGAAATTGATTAAACTAAAAAGCGGGAATATCCTCACCCAATAATCGTGAAAAAAGCTGACAGAGCGATTTCATGGATAGTATCAATATCTTTGATAACATGACCGATGATTTTTACCAATAAATTAGAGTTTCTGATAGGAGTGTGGCTCTTGAAAAATCCCATCGCTAATATGGATAGTTCGTTGATGTCGAACTCATCGACACAAAATTCCATTCTGGACTCTAAATTATACATTGCCCTAGGTTGATGACTTGTGGAATTAACGTAGAACATAAATTGGACTAAATTTGAAGCCGACAGTTGTCTTGGTTTACTACCAATTTTTTTTATACTTTCAGAAGAGAACTTTGTGTATTTGAGTAGCTTTACTTTGTACCAATGATCGCAGGCGAGTAATAATTCGTCTACCGTCCATTGCGGAGCTCGACGGACGCATTCTGCATCTAAGGCCGAATAAAAGCATTCAAAAACTGGATCGAGTCTAGTGTGATGAACTGGCCACAGACATATGGACAATAATACATCGTAGATTTCGGAATCGGTAAATTGCTTGCAATTCGTGATTAAATATTGGATAAACTTTCTATACTTTTCATCGATAATACTCTCGTTGTTCATTGAGGCGTAAAAAGACATTCTTTTAAAAGCTTCGACTATTTCTGGTGTTGGTAAAGCCTTCCAGCTTTTATTTATGTAATTGTCTATTTCACTTTCCGTTATTACATCGTGATAAACAGGCAAATCTTTAGCTAGATTTCCGGAGTATATTTCTTTACTTTCTAGTATCGAATGAGCGAACGAATCTACGTCGCTTACGAACAATTTTTTGGGTTTTCTCTCTTCGATTGGTTCCGGTAAAGTCGAGTATTTTCTATCATTTATGTAGTTCATTCTCGAGTGTTTCACACAGTACTGGATTTTCACATTCTTAATTGACATCTCATCCTTCCGCGCAAAAGTTCTCAATAAAGCATTGTTGTTTATTTGACGTTTAGCCGCGTGGCGTTTAAATATATTACCGACGGGTCCACGCTGCTTCATAATAAGGCCAAACATTGTTCTTCAATGAATCAGTTGTCTTTTTTCATTTAAAATTGATTTCAGGTCACACTGCATATGTATGTATATACATTTATTGTTATACGACTAAAGTTTGCACAAGTTTTTAGGTTATGGTTATCGGCACAACGGAGGCCGCCATCTTTGATTCTTCGCTTCTCGATTTCTATGTTCCCTGGCTTGAGCTTTCAGCTTTTATTGTTAGCGCTCCGTTTTTACCTTTTTCATCTTCTCTTTCCCATTTACCATTTTCTCTCTCTGTTTTCCACAGCCGTTCACTGCTGCGCGGCACAAGCATACATACACACATGCATACGTACGGTAAGCGTCAGAGTCATGGCATTGACATAGTAGTTGCAAGCACGGCGCAAGCAAGCAAGCGAGCGGACAAACACTGTGCTGCTCTCCCGAGGGAGACGAGACTAGAGAACCACGGCTTTGCTAACTTGATTCTACGAGTGAATCTAATAAACGAGACCTTAACCGTCCCCTGGAAGCACGCCATCGGCGCATCGACATGTCATATTACCTAATACTGTACCTGTATCGTACTTGAACTTTGTAGTGCAAAAGACAGAGCAAGATATTAGGTATATCTCCGTATTTCATTCTCAAATAAAAGTCCGCAGGAAACTACGCTTCAAACAAGAACAAAAAATGTCAAATTTAATCTAAATATATGGACCTAATTTATCGAAATTTGAAGTTTTCAGGAGGTTGGCAAGTTGGAATCATAACGTTCATAATCAATGGTATTGAGCAATAATCGTACATTGAATATTTATAATGATCGTGTACTCGTCAGTTACGAGGCAGGCCTAGAAATTCCTGTAAAGAAAATTTGAAAATTATAAACAAATGCCGAGATATGAATGTTTCACAACAAAGCGGTTTGAAACGTAGCAAAGTCTATTCGAATCGGTCGAATTCATTCGAAGTTGGCTTTTTCCAAAAACTATTCCCGACAATTTCACCGCGACATGATTCTTCAATAATGTTTCATTATTGAATATTTGATTTTTGAAGATTCCATTGATATCGATTTTGAGTTACAAATAGCCATATTCAACTATACTGAATGAGAAAATCAAAATTATGTCACGGTGAAACATGTTGGGAATAGTTTTATGAACAGAGCCAACAATGAATTCGACCGATTACAATAGATTTTTCTACGTTTCGAATCGTATCGTTGTGAAACATTCATATCTCGGCATTTGTTTATAATTTTCAAATTTTATTTGCAGGAATTTCTGGGCCTGCTCTCGTAGTTGACGAGTACACAACTGTTATAAATATTCAATGTACGATTATTGCGTAATTATTGACGCTGTGATTCCAATCAGAGTTAACTTTCCAACCTCCTTAAGCCGAATACTTTTAGGAACCTAACTTATAACAAGCACGTGGCTGAATAGCCGTATTACTTAGTAATAGGTTTTGTTATAAATGAGGATCATGACACCTATTTCACCTATCAAATGTGTGTCACGCACATATCTTACAGATCCGTACGTGTGCCGTGGCTTAAGTAGGATAATTTGCGCGAACCTTTAGTGTGGTTGATACTTGAAACCGCGCAGTTATCCTAATGACGGGGGATTTCCCATCGGATTCGACTTGACTCGACGCGTGAAAGACAGCAGGCTGAGTTTCCACAATGCATTAACGCGCGCGCGAGCAACAATCTAGCCATCTGTCCATCTATCAGAGTTTTATCGATTTCACCGTTAAACGTCTGTATAAAGCTAGCCTGTACCTATCTCAATGAAATAGATATTAATGAACGAAAGAGTAAAAAAAAAGAGAAAGTAGCAATAAGCATAATTATTGCGTCTCCACCTCCATCCTCACCAAAATCTATGCGATTGGGTTTAAATCCTAACTTTGAGAGGCCATTGGAATCGCCACTGGTAATCTAACCTAGCTAACATCGAAAATATTCATTTTTCATCGAATCCGATCAATGTTTTGGGAAAGTGGAATGAGTAGCCACTTTCTGCCACCACACTCAATGAATTCTCGAAGTTTCATCGCAATTGGACGAGTTATTTGCGAAAATTTACGATTTTCGTTTTCGAAACGGCTATTGTTTGCGATTCGGCGCAACTGATGCAAGTAATCACAATAAAGCTATCTAACAATTCGTATCAAGACGTATGTAGTACTACCCGTTGCGTTTGAGTGTAGGTAGATATGTACGTATCTATGATCCTTTATAATAATAGATTTTCACCGCAAACAACAGACGCAGCACCTAGCTATAGCCCTTGAACTTGTTCCTTTGATCCTTTCGCGGAGGGACCCAGCTCTGTGGGTTTATTTTGAGCTGTAGACCATATACTAGATGTAATGGCATACAGGGGTTTGTCCACCTCAATTCAACCGCTCTCCAAAAGTAATCACTTCCGATATTTTTATTTTTTTTACCTCTCAGTAGGTTGGCACCGTAATTTCAAATTCTACTGTAAACTCCTCATGGCAGAAATTCCGAAATTGTTTCAGTTCATACGTAGGTATACTGATCGTAAGTAAAAACCAGCACGGAAGACATCAGATATTGCAGCAATATTTTGTCATCGTTGCAATATTGCTGCAATGTGTCGGTAAATTCTGTGCTGTGTTAGTTAAGGACGTGAAAATCAGCCGTAAAAAAATATATGCATATAAAAAGAGAATCTTGAGAGCCGAGAACAACGAGGCGGGGAAAGAATGATAAGAGAAGAGAATTTTCAAAATTTTCGAAACTCCTAGTAGTACAGGCGAATAAGGTACAGGCGACATTGAATCGATCGACTCCTATTCTTTCTGAGAACAGGAGTAGTTATTGTAGGTAGATTTGACCTCGACCAAGAAGCCCTTGATTTTACCTGTATATAGAATTGACAGAACATTGTTTATAATAATGTTGGAACAAAAAATAGCAATTTTGATTTTTAATCTTTTGTCTATGGGCGTGAGGAAAAAATGTTTGATAGTTGAAGGTCTGATCCTCGTGTATAAGAAAAAAAATTTTTAACTTAAAAAAGTTTGTTAGTTTAGCCGCAAAATGTAAGACACCAGACATTTTTTTTTATCTTTCAACTTTTATATCAAACATTTTTTCCTCACGCCCATAGAAAAAAAATTAAAAATCAAAATTGCGATTTTTTTTCCAACATTATTATAAACAATGTTTTGTCAATTCGATGTTCTGTCAAGTTCTGCCTCCATAGCTCTCCGAGTGGTGAGATCAGGAGGGTATAAATAATTGAGGATTATAATAATACTAGTATACTCTTGTGTGAAATTCAGTTTTATTGAGGTGTACAATTTTGAGAAATGGAGTCAAGTGTTAATTAAGATTTACAATATGCATGAAGGTCAATTTTAGACATGGATACGTACAATCCTGCGGTTCTTCTTTCACTTTTTTCATTCTCTTTTTCCACCCAAAAGCTCATATTTTCACGTGTGCTTACTTTTCAAATTAAATTGCCCGGCGCGGTGTAGCCTACGCATGTATATACACATTTTCATGACAACTTATAATATTTTGAAGTCGGCAGTATACGTCCCTCTACGCATATCCAACGAGTTTTTCGACGTCATGAACTTTTACAGAGTTCATAATTCCATCGGAATAATAATAATAACAATAATAATCATAATCATGAAATATCCGATATCTGGATATAGGATGGAGGTATAGCCATGGGTACGTACTATGTAGGTACAGCTTGAAAGGACATAAAAGTTCGAATTTGAAACTTATGCGATGCGGATATTAATTAATAATAATATGCCGGTATACAGGTATGTTGGGAAGTGGTGTCAGGTTATGGGTAAAGCATAATAATTCAAAAATTTCAAGAGTGTTTCGTACCCTGATGTAACATATCGATGAGACTGACCAACGCGTGATTTGGTGCCCGAAAAGTTTGACCTATTTTTCAGTATGCTTGTGTCACTAGTTCCGAAAATTGCTCTAGATCTGCTCTATCAGATCTAATTTTCGAAGTATGGCACATTTCACATGAATTTCGTGTCTTTCACGCGCAGGTATGCCTATCGGTGATCAAATAATATCAATTCATGTAATTTTGTAAATTATAATTTTGCTGAATACCGAAATGATCGGGTTTTCGAATGACGGAAATGAAAAAACCAAAGAATGGAATAATTATTATCAAACGCGATCACAAAAAAGTTACATACGTTCATTTCCGATTAATAACTCCTAATTTTTTGACCAACAGCTAGTTCACATCATATTTGAAAAAAGATCTATCGGAATGTAATTATTAACTAAAAATACAAATTCTTCCAATAGTTCGGTACTCAATTAGGTAGTTATGTTGTCTCTCGAAAACTGTGAAGCTGATAGGGGAAAACTGGTAACTTCTTTGTACTCAGTGTCCAAAGTTCATTCGGAATTACTGCCTCGTTTTCACGGCACCGAAAAAACATTCTTTTTTATCGGCCCGTGTCGTTAATGGGTCACGAAAATACCTAATAGAAAATGGACGAATCTCGGTACATAATATGTAACCGTGTCAACCGCGAGGGATTTTTTCATCTCTTTTTCTTTGACAATATGATATAACTTGCTTGACCTTTCTCAAGTATCGGATCATTATTCTCAATCATCCAATAGTATGTTTCATGTATGACCTATTTTTCACAATGTAGGTATAAGGTGTATTACTATTGTACACTTTTTCTAATTTCATCCGTACTATTTCCTGTCATTTCTGCACGTGAATATACACAATATAGAGGTAATCATGCATCTAGAGAAATTTCATCTCAAGGCATATAATTGTAGGCTGTGGCAGTGTCGTAACTATGTCTCCGTGGACCCGTGTGCAATTATTCCATCTGGGCTCCCTGTACTTAATACCCACATTTTCAAATGTGATTACATTTCCAACATCCAAACTAAGAATTTCAGTCAGCGCTAATAGGTACACGTAATACGTGAAGCAGAAATTCTGAATTCACAGAAAAACACACGTCTCGAAAGATCGTTCGGCAAGCAAAGTCGTTCACTTATCATGTAAATCAATCAAACAAATTATTCAATGCCATTGATTCAATGGAACCTACCATTCTCTCACGAAAAATGATCATTCTTCTGCATTCATCTACCATTAATTCATGAGCGAAGATCAATTTTGTAAAATGGCGAATGAATTACTTTAATTTATATGTTAGATTGTTCTTTTTTTTTCCATTTGTTCAATCATTTTTCTCTCTTCTTCTCTCTCTGGAGCGTGGGCCCTCGGATTCCGTGGGCCCGCGTCCCGCGCACACCCGAAACCCTCGGTAGTTACGCCACTGGGCTGTGGGTTTATTAAGGGATGCTATCGGACGGCCGTTAGGTTACTATAACCTCGAAAATGAATTGAAAGATCTGAACCGTTAGTCACGATTCTGTGATTGTACAACGAAAAATTGTATAAATTTTTAATTCTTTGTTTCGTTTCAATGTCCACTGTAAAATTGTAAAAAATGTCGGGTCGTAGCTAGAAGTGATCAAAGAGCCGAGAATATCATGAGCCTGGAGTCCGCGGGGCGGTTCCTTGATCAGCGAGGAGAAAATCGAATGCCTTTAAATCCCGGATTGAATGTGGTATGTATGTATGTACTACACGTAGAACCTACATATAAATTTTAACCCGAATAGACCTACACACACACGCATACGTACGAGTATACTTAAGAATACGTGAAAGGAAAGTGCAAAGACGAAAGAGAAATAGAAGTCGAGAAAAGCGCGGGAATATACCTGTATATAGCGTTAAATTGAAAAAGCATAATAAATTTTTATTTATATTCACTTTGAAAGTATCTCTATGAATACTAGATAGAATTAATTCGAACAAAAAAATGTTAGAATTACGGTGGCGAAAATTTGTACCGAAAGTACCGATTCAAAAAATAAAAAATAAACGTCCAATTTCCCGAAAAAAATTGGACACAACGACTAGAAATCTGAGAAACTGAAAATCAAAATTATGGATTTCTTGATTAAAAAAAGAAGATCCGCAGCTCAAAGCCTTGAACAACACATCGTATCAGTCATACAGGGGATAGTACTATCGCGCTAAGAAAATCGCTGATCAGATCCGAGACGGTATTGATTTCGAGCTCGCCGATTTCGCCTGGAATACTCCATATATTATATCAAACCTCTCGGATAGAAACTCACGGACGGATGCCTCATTAAAATTTCAGAATAAAGTTCCTTTGCGAAATCTTCGAGAGTTCGATAGATTCCGACTTACATCAAGTTCCATCTAACCAATCCGAAGACGGATGCATTGCGTGTACAGTACCGGCTCAAGTTTATACATCTGAAGGGGCCCCGTGAGTACAGCTTGAAAATTACTCTCTGATTTCGACGTCCGTCTGAAAACTCGATGAACTTCTTCTCGCCATGTTTTAGATATCTGAATCGTCGATAAGAGTGTGCACGTTGGGGCCCCGTAAGCGCCCGTGCTTGAGCCGGTGCTGTACGGGGGAGGCGCTTCGCCGCTCTGATTGGTCGGATAAAATATGCTCTATTTGAAAAACCATCAGACGTACCTACGAAGTTTCGCCAGAGGAACTTCACTTTCAGTTTTCACCGAGGAATCCATTTCACTCGTGAATCATTATGTACGACGAGAAATAAAGTTATTTTAAAGCCTAAAACAATGTTCTAGGTATAACGCCCGTGCAGTGCAGTCTCCCTGAGGTCCAAACCTCTCATCCTATGGAGCCTAGCCGGCGCAATTGACGTTCTCAAGGGTGCCAGACTACGTTCTATCGTATCTCTACAACGCATTATACATACATGATCATTACTGTACCGTACTGTACTGTACTGTACTGTACTGTACCGTACCGTACCGTACCGTACGACATTGTATATACATGCAACGACGGCAAGGAGTCGCTGCGAAAATCGCACGGCGAAGGGTATGGGCAAGGAGAACCGGAGGGGATAGGATGAAAAGCAGCCCCCAGCTTTAAGGGGGGTGGTTAACGGCGCGCGGGAACCAGCTCCAGCAACCCCCGAGCATCGCTGGTCTCACTAGGACCTCGCCAGTCGTACTATCGACACTGTTTATTGCGGTGGATGTGTTTTAGGTGTTTTGTGATGACTTACTGTTAGTTCTCAACGCGGGGGAAAGGCGGATCCTGGATTTATAATTTAATACGTAAATTTCACCACCGAGAGTTCACATTATCATAAAATTTGAAGAAAAAAAACACATTTTCTTTCTTTCATTTTCTCGTCCGTTTTCATGAGATCAAATATTTTCCTCCGCTCACAACATCGTCATGTCCAGATGTTCGATAACTCCGCGACGGAGCTGTAGAGGGATTCGATCAAAATCGAGCGTACGATTTCCCCGTTCTGTTCTACTTTTTCTTATCAATAATTTTCAATGAAATAAAAAAGTATAATAACATTTATAACTAAACTAAACACTGTACGGAGCTGGAAAAATTGTTTGTGAGAATTATTGAAACGTATACGAGAATTAAACGGGCAAGATAAACTTGCGTTAATTATACAGTTTGGTTTTGACTACGATAAATGAGTTTTTTTCTTTCTTTTCGTTCGATTTTCTTTGCTTTTTTGTTTCAGGGTGAAAAACAATCAAATACGTGAAACTACAAATAGGTAAAATATTAAAGGATATTAATCGAGCCTGTGAATTTCCTGTAAAAATTGACCAAATAATTTCAACAGATGTACCTACCACCTAGAGATGCATGTACTGCATACCTACTATCCGCGTAAAATAAACAATATGTATGATAAATGAAATGACGGGTATAACTCGTCTTGGAATAAAAATTAAACAATAAAAACGAAACAGAAAGTAGATAAAATATGTAAATTCAATATCCCGACGCGGCAATTCGAGTGTTAAAAAACGAGAAGGAAGAAAAAAAAAAAAAAAAAAAATACGAAAGAAAAAAAACGCGAAGAAAAGTAACGAAAAAAATTCAGACAGAGGTGGAAATCTACCTACGCATCTGCCATATAATATTTTGACAGTTGAATAATTCCCGGAGCTTTTTCTTTCATTCAAGCTGTCAGGATTTGATATTATAGTATCCTCGAAGGTGAAAATGCGAAAGTTGTTAAAGAGGAAAAAAGAAA
The DNA here is from genome assembly GCA_963170745.1 of Phymatocera aterrima. Lineage (NCBI taxonomy): Eukaryota > Metazoa > Arthropoda > Insecta > Hymenoptera > Tenthredinidae > Phymatocera > Phymatocera aterrima. The sequence continues at coordinate 2,124,937 of OY720671.1, forward strand.
CAGGGTGAAAAAAATTGAGGTGGATGAAAATACGTAGAACCAGCTAAAACGTGAACGAGAAACCGAAAAAATAAACAATATAAAATTGAGAATAAAAAATATCGTCGTTGCTGGAGAGTCCGTCGGAATTGGAGAAAAAAAAGAAGTAAGGACGAAAAACAGTGAAATGATTTCTGAATATCTACATCCTCTGCTCACGATGTAAGCTCCCACGCAGTAGGTACCGCTACCTCCAAGATCATGGTACTCGACAAAGCCAAGGTAATTGAATTTCGAGCAAGGCTTTTAATCCGTACAAGGTATAGAATTAAACTTTGGGATTGTGGGCAGGCAGGTAGGTAGGTAGGTTGGTTGGTTGGCAGGCTGCTTACAATTCTCCCCTATATACATACGTATATGCCAGCTACGTGCGTATGTATATGTGCGTGTATATACATACATACATACAATATCAACGTGCGTTTGTGAGATATATTTCAATCGGAATAAGCAAGGATTTTGTGTACATGAAAGGACAGGCTTTGAGCCTTGCCAGATAATTATACGGTTCGAGATTCACGAGCAAATGACAAAATTCACTTTTAGACATGACTGAATTATTTTCGCACAGCATCCGAAACTTTGTTCCCACCAATTTACATCAAACGACCGGTTTATTATTTTTTTCTCGTTCTCCTCCGATTTATCTTACGAGCCAACGATCGCAGATTCAGAGTCAAAGTCAACAGCATGCTATCTCCCTGGATCACAGACGAAACAGAATTCGGATAATTTGTCCGCAATTATTTCTCTCGCCCGATGGAAGTCAAATCCTTGTCGAAAGACTTCTTGCCGCGTTGGGACATATTTCCGACGGAAGATGACTTTTATTTCGCGTGAGCCGACTGGTCGTAGACCGAGGAACGTCTTTCAGATATCTTTTTGCGAAAATTTGACGCTCGTGCACTGGCTGTCGAACGCACGTAATAGATTCTTCGGACGCCTGATGCGGTATCTGTTTGTTGTCCCGAAGACAACCTGTTGGAAACAAGACGACTTTCAGATTATAAAAAGTATCGCATTAGATGGCTAAAACCCGTCTCATGAGCCGCTTTCAGTTTTCTGCCGTCCGAGGAGGCTTTTGTGGGCCATAAGACTCAAGTTTACTGAAAAAGATGCCTCGGAGACGTTCTTCGGTCGACTTTAGTCAACTTTCGCCAACCGCTACCCGAACGAAAAAGGGCTTCTGAGAAGCATGAAGAGCGGATCATCGGTCGTCCTCAATACGCCTTTCAGACATCTTCCAGTTTTGTGCCGTCGAGTTATACTAGAAGATTGGAAAAATGATAATATTCGTATCCTTTAATGGCGATGAAGAATGACCGCGTTTAATCGGGCTCTGGATTTAAGTTATACGATATAATGATCGAGAAAGACATATCGTTGCCCACGCTGTATGTCTGGACGACAAATTAATGCCCAACGTTACCTATCAAATTGCTCATTTAGGGTAATCGAGAAAAGTAATGACGGGTAGGTGTAGCAGAAGTGACCCCAGAGGGCGTAGGGTGTGGGAGGAGACTCTTTCTCTGATTTCATTTCGTCATCGTGCGCGCTATAGATTCGCAATATCGATAACTGATTACATGAAATCTTGACAGAAAAAAATGGAATCACTGACTTTGCAGATCGAGAGCTCTCGATCAAGTTGCCGAGCGGAAGTTATGTAGCTGGCTATGAGCTATACGAGCTCCTCCTATATACGAGAAAATATGATGATATAATAAATATAGATGCGGATTATGTATAATATGTATATTATATAATATTATTGATCTACCGGGCGATGCTAAGTGAGAGATTTCAAGCATTTCGAGTTAATATTCTTCATCATTGAGAGTTTTCCGAATGGTCGAGCCTTAAACCCAGCGTCACGCCGTCACGTCGGATCACATCGTTTTACCAGTATTAGCCGAGAATTCAATTTTATAACTCGGAGTTCCAAAATTTAATAAGATATTTCTTGCTTCTCCGGTACTCTTCTTTCGCCCTTCCTTTTTTCCCTTCCCTTCCCTTCCTTTCCCTTCTCCATTTTTCGTCTTCTTCTCCGTCGCCGTTTCTTCATTGCTACACAGTAGGTACATTTATTCTGCTCCGCAGTCTCATTTCATTCCATTTCATTTTAAACTCTAGATACATATCGTATGCTTTCTCACGCTTTCTTCTCATTGCAGCTTCTCATACTGCCGCTACGGTATATCTTTCCACATTTTCATTTTCCTTTTTCTTTTCATCCTCTTCTACTTTTCTCTATTACTCTCTGGATACCCCTCTTTCGCACGAGTATGCACGCATGCTATCATTTTTCAGCAGACAATCAAATCATTCCTGTATACCAAAATTTTGGAAATTCAATTCAAGAAGAGCGATCATTGAATACTTACAATCGGTATCTCACAATGTTCAGACATGGAGTTGTTGTCAAGTTCTCAAATTTATTGCTAGACAGACATTGGCTCGACCGTATGACATTGGGATTACTTGCCATTGGATTATTGTCAATACTAAGTAGTTCTACGCGGGAGAAATCGAAGTCGCATACAGTTTAAAGCCGATAATACTGTAACGTCTGGTAAGACTGACAATGACGTACGCTGTACATACTAACTCGTGGTAATAGATGTCGATGCTTTTGAGTGTGATAGATATGCAGAGTGATTTGGCCGCGAGCGATATAAGAAATACGCTTTTTCCCGATAGAAAAATTGCGACATCTTCGCTTCGCTCGAATCCAAATGGATTCCTGTTTCGTTTGTCTTGGTTTTCGTCTTTCTTTTCGGGCTTCAGAAACTCTGAGGATACCCAAGTCTTCAGTCTTCACAATTTTTGGTGGAAAATTCTCAAGGCGTTCTATATCATTCCTTCCCTCTGTTTGTACATATCTAGGTCCCTAAGACCTCAATTTCAATGTATGTACGACAAAAAAAAAAAAAAAAGAACAACTGGCAACTGTTCCATACGAAACTCAGTGGTTTACGAAAATCGGAAATGTGTTGAATGTGAAGATCACTGCCCCCACTGGTCAACTTTCTATGAATTATAAACAAGAGTGACTGTAGTGGTCAGTTCGGAGGATCGCCTCAGTTCGGGAGCATTCTGTGTCACCGAAGTACCAAAATACCGAGCGAAAGACGCAGAACTTGAAACGACGAATCTACTCATGTGGCACGCGGGTTTGAAAAATTGAATGAAAAAAACATTCATCTCGTATCTTTCATTTACTACGTGGGATCCGAGTGATCAGCGATTCGAAAACCATCCGAGTAACGTGATTTTGTAAAGCGAAAGAAAAAAATTACAATAGATAAAAAACGATGTATGAAAAGCAAAATGTGTGCTTCAAAGAGTTAAGCGCGGTGTGTACTTTATCTCTCGTCACATCCCTGCGAGAGAAAAAGAGAAAAAAAGTTCACATTCTCATCTCTTGATGTTAACATGCTTCGCAGATTTGCACGTCATACATTATAGCTTCCCACGCATAAATATCCGATCAACGACTCATCTCCTCCGAGGCTCATGTTATGTATGAACGTAGCAGGTCTGTACATACGAATAAATTCATGCACGTGAGGGATACGGATCGCCTACAGCGTTTCCATTCGCAGGCATATCCCCATAGAGCGCAGTGTACAGTATGTACACGTACGATTACGTACCTACACCTACCGCGAGCATGGGAAGCGTGGCGTAGGAACCCTTCTGGCGATTTTTTGTAATGGTGACTTTTTTTCGTTGTCACGAAGACAGCGAGCTTTATTGTTAGTGAATTTATGGTCTACTTCTGCGATTTCGGTTTCACTCGTAAAATGGAAATGAAAAACCCGGAAATAAATGAATACAGATCTGATCAGGTTTGATCCAGAGCCAATTCTCGTCAAATTATTACCCATTGGATCGAAATTTTGTTCCAATTATGTCTGATCGGTTGAAAAGTTTCTTCCGATTCTATCCGATCAGAATTTTGTTCCAAATATATCCGATGAGACAAAAATTATGCTGCAATTATATCCGATCGGCTCGAAACCGAGGTTGAACAGTTTGAATATGAAATTGGACATATTATTGAGCTGCTCAGAGGTGTGATTGAATCTGAATTGGATTTGATTTTGTCGAATAAATTTTTACCCCGGCAAATCAACGATGGTCTTCAAATTTCTCTTGCAAACGCGGTGAAAAATGGAGCACCCGGTGCTCGTCAAAATTTCATACTTCAAATGGAATTAGTTAAATCCTTGAATAATTCGAGTGCGGTTCCGACGCGACGCTAATTTGTTGTGAAATTATCTGCATAGAGAAGCGTCGATCGATTACTGAGGGTTGAAAAACGAGTACCAATATTCTCTCGCACACTCACTCGCTCGCTCTTTTTCCCTCTCTCTGTCTATCTCTCAATTTTGACGAGTAGTATATAAGAGGGACCTACAGGGGGGGGGGGGGGGGGGGGCTGTGGTGACAGTTTGATTACTTTTTGACGTATACGTAGACACAGTGCACGGGCGTGTGTGAGTAAACGTTCATATTACAGGTGCCCCATGAAATATATCATGCGAGTGGGGTACGAAATCGTGCAATAAACGGATCAGGGTGTGTGTATTGTGAATAAATTCGATTGAAATCAAACTGCATGTAAACTGGGGCAGGATCGTTTTTTTCTTCAGATTGCGAAGCAACATATATATTCTGTTTTTCAAAAGGATAATCGTTCGTTGGGTCGTCTTGTGAGAGAGATGTTATGAGAGCAGAAGATTGACAATCCATAGCATATGCATGTATCGGAATAAAATCGAAACATATATCGCAAACGTAAAACTTTTTATTTTTTATTTCAGGAGAGCTTGAGATGTGGGCTGAAGGAAAGCGCTCCGAAAAAGCCCTCAGACAGACGAGCAAACGTGAGAAAGGTTAGAAACACAGCTTCGGGGGTTGGTTTTTAATCCAACAACCGCGTACCTTCGCAGAGAGGAGCGAGAAAAAGTATAGAGAGGAGAAAATATCGGGGAACGATACAGTTGCAAGAAAGTTTCAGCCCCGCGGCGCCGCGGGATAATCATTCTATTTAAATTTTACCACGCCAGAGTCGAGGTTCTCCTTGTGCAGGCCTGCTGGTGATCTGCTAAAGTTCATAATTAGCAAGTCAGCAAACCCTGATTTTGCGGCGGTTGGTTGTGACGGCGGAGTCACTAGATCCGCTAATCTACTTTATGTTTAAATTGCCCGATGGGATGATGAGGGAGGGGGGGGGGGGGGGGGGGGAGCAGCAGCAGCGAGTGGAAGACGATCGAAAAGTATATCTGCGGCGTGGAATGGTGTGATTAAACATCCCATCGCTTAAGCCGAACAAGAACAAAAAGAAGAACGAATAGAGAATAAATAAATCTGCGAATGATCCCAGGCTGGATTGTGACCGAGATTCTCAAACGAAGGAATGAAGAACGGAAAACAATGAGTGACAGACATCTCAAAATGCTTGAAATTGAAGAGCAGCTCTTTTTCCAGGGTAGATTGAAGTCGCGGAAAAAATCGTTTGGCTTGTTCCAGTCAATCGGTGAATCGCAGTGAATGGGAGGATAATCGAAGTATTGAGACGAGAAGATAAAGTGAAATTGAACAACAAAAAATGGAGTACAACGATACAACGGATGATTTTAACTCGACGTTAAATTCGTCCGCGGAGTTATTGCATATCTACGTTGAGAGAGGCCCGCAAAATAATTCGGCGGAAATTTTCAACGGAGGTACGAACATTGGGGATGATCATGATGTAGAATACGTATTACTTCAAGTGGTGAAAGCCTCGATAATGGGATTCATAATACTGTGTGCATTGTTCGGTAATTTGTTGGTAATAGTGTCTGTAATGAGGCACAGAAAACTTCGAGTGATAACAAACTATTTCGTTGTGTCATTAGCTCTGGCTGATATGTTGGTGGCAATATTTGCAATGACGTTTAACGCGAGTGTTGAATTGTCGGGTAAATGGTTGTTCGGTTACTTTATGTGCGACGTGTGGAATTCGCTGGATGTATTTTTCAGCACGGTATCAATCCTCCATCTTTGTTGCATAAGTGTTGATCGTTATTACGCGATAGTTCAGCCTCTGGACTATCCATTAATTATGACTAACCTGAGGCTAGGCACTATGCTCAGTGTTGTTTGGTGCTCACCCGCCGTTGTAAGTTTCGTACCAATATTTGCCGGGTGGTATACCACTCCCGAACACCTTCAATATCGATCCAACTATCCGGACGTTTGTGTTTTTCATGTTAACAAATTTTACGCGGTGGTTAGTTCCAGCGTTAGCTTCTGGGTTCCCGGGATCATAATGATCGCTATGTACTACAAAATTTATCAGGAAGCTGACCGCCAGGAGCGAATGCTATATCGGTAAGTCTCGACGTTTTGTCATTCAATTAGAGACGTTCCCCGCAGAAACAAGTATTCGATCAATAATCTCACGAATCTTACTATGAGCATGCGAGCCGTGGGGTTGATCACTCTTGAAGTCCGGTGCACTGCACCGGTGTATGAATTCCTACGGGATCTTTGAAGTCCCCGTGGAGTCCGTAAATTCCCTAAAACTCCCACCAAGTCCCAACAAATCCCATGAAGTCTCGCGAAGTCTCATGAAATCTTGTGAAGTCTGTTGAAATCTTTTGAAGTTTTTCAAATCTAGAATCTCGGGAGTCCCGTGAAATCCCATGAAGTCTTTGAAGTCTTGAAGTCCGGCGTACGTCATTTTCGGGAGTGATTAGCCCCCCGATGCGAGCCCTTTTTTATTTGTCTTTTCGACAGCCCACAATTTCGTCTTTTTTCACTTCCTTCGTCCCCGGAATGAGAGGCTCGAAAAATGTTGCTCCAAGGGATAAATCGGGTTCAGAGTAATAGAGCACTCTTGGTTGGCTGGTATTGCAAGTGTCTTTATTTCCCGATGTTACATCTCAGGGGAGCCGTTACTATGCGGGGTTTGTTTGTCTTCACTTTCGTATAAAACGGAGAGGGAAAAAAATGTTGAGCTTTTTTCATTCTTAACGAGAGGTTGGATAGGGCTGTATGTATAGTCAAGGATTGCGGTCGGAGGGAAAAACGGCGAGGAGCGGGAACGAAGAGAGTCCGTTACATCGTCAAACATATTATTTGACAGTGGTTTTCGTAACTGATGACTACGCCATTGCACTATAGCAAGTAGCAAAGCCCGGCGCCAGTCTCGTTGAAAGGTAGTGTTTCCAGTTCGGCATTCTCTGGGATATTCACGCCTATGTGCCAAATTGGGTATTTGGAATCTACCATCTTCCCCTCATCTATCTAGTACCCCGTTATAAGCTTCTACCCCATTGCAGCAGACGACGGACCGCGTTATATCCGCCGTTTGCTGTACCATGATAACTCCAACGACATTTTAAAGGCCATTTGCCAGCGAGAATAGGTACAGTTGCTCTAGGAATTTCAGACGGTGGAGATCACTGAGCCGTAGTGAGCCGGAAATTGGAAACTAAATGCGATACCCAAGTTCCCCATAACGGCTTATCGAGTCCCTCCCTGGAGCCTGTAGGATCACATGCCATGGATCACCTGGATTTCCTCGTCGCGGCTCAAGCGCCGTGGTTTTATTTCGTTCAATGATAAAATTGAAAGTAACGGTAGCCGCGTCTGCATTACAACCATCGGAAATTCATGCTAGTTTTTTGACAGTCTTCAGAAATGGAAATTTGTCAATGTTATACCGCGTGTACTTTTATTGTGGCGAAGAGGCAGCTGCGGAATTTTAAGCTCAGAGAGGAAGACGAGGAAGGTGAAGGAGAGGAAGATTAGGAGAATCGATGTGCGTGAAATGGTGGAATTTTAAGCGGTAGCTAGTGGTAGCATGTAACGGAACGAGGGGGAATATCGAAAGAGGGAAAAGTGTTCCCTCGAGGGAACGAATTCTTCAGAGAAAAAGGAAGTAGGTAAAGGTGGAAAAGTCTAATTTGAGTACGCAGGAGCACCGTTTTTGTGGTAAAGTGGGTTTAAGATTCCCCAATTTTGTTGTGTTCCGTCGGGCGTGCGATGCTGAGCGACGCCGCGCAACGCCTAATATCTACATTGAACTTAATTTACCGCCACTTCTGAAATCGTTATCCTCCGAGGCACCACAGGCTTGGGGCTCCAGGCGTCAGGTTCTAGGCTCTGGGAACCAGGAGCCAGGAACCAGGAACCAGGAGCCAGGAGCCTGGAGCCAGGAGCCAGGCTCTGGGCACTTGGAGAACCTTGGGGTTTCTTTCTTTTTTCATTTACTTACCTCTTTTCACAGCCTCATTCCAAGATCGTAACTCACGTCTTTATACGCCTCGTCTTCGAGCACTTTCGCCCCATTTTAGATCACGGGCTTTTACACTCCATCCGATTCTTTACCTGAAGCAAACAGAGAACGAAGATAATAATGAAATCAGAAGGAAAAATTCTAGTCGTTGAGACAGAACGAATGAAATCGTTCCGCTTGCCAACGTAAACTGGGCGAGCAGCGTTCGCACTTGGCAAAAGTCGTGCCAATGTCTGTACAACAATAACTGGAACGAGAGTTTGATCTCCTAATTTTCCTCCATTTCAAAATAATCCCAGACGCCTATTTTCGCCGGCCTACACATGTTTTCCACGGCCACGGCTATAATACTCAGCTCGGCAGAATTCGGTACATTTTATTATTATCATCGTCATTATTATTATTATTACAGAATACAGCCTAAGGAAAGTCGGTTATATCATCATCCCTCAGCTTCGACCTTGTCGTCACGCTCGAAGTAATTGCCTTATATTTTAAGTCTGTACCCTTGACGTTGTTACGCTATGAATTTATTGGATTATATATAATATTACCCTGTGGGCCACGTCTTTTTCTCTCTCTCTCTCTCTCTCTCTCTCTCTCTCTCTCTCTCTCTCTCTCTCACACTTTCATGCAATTTTACTTGTTAGTGGAAATTCGCATTTTTTTTCGTTATCCGTTCACTCTTTCTTCCCATCATTTCCCTTTCGTAGTTACGATTTTTTCTCACATCCGCAGATCCCACGCATGTATCCAATATATAATACAGTGTTTATCATTGTGACCCTATACGCAGTAGAGGGGCTTCTCTAAACGCTAGGCGACCCGTATCTTCTTCAGATAGCCCGAGGAGCTCTCTATATCTGGAAATACCTCTGATCGCATAGTTATATGTATTAGGTATACCCATATACATACTGTAGTAGTAAAGTAGCTAGAGCTCCAGAAGTACAGGTACGCTGGGAGGAAGTTTGCTGCAGTGGGGTAATAGCGAAGGTAATTTCGTTCGCAGGAGAAACTCGACAAAATAAACACAACCCGGAATTGCCGTATAGGTATACCTACACCAGGTACCGTCAACTGAACTAAACTAAACTGAACTGAACTAAACTACACGAAACTGAAGTTGACCAAACTACGCTTTTACCGTGATTGACATTATCCACGAGTATCATATGTCCCTGATTTACTTTTGGGATGAACAACCGGACACCTACATTGTGCCATATTGAACAGAAAATGTGAAATGTTGTCAGGAAGTCGTCACAGCAATCGAGGTGTCTCATAGGACCTAAAGGTACAGGAACCGTTTCGGAAACAAGAATCGCGAATTTTCGCGAACGACTCGATCGATTCTGACGAAACTTCGAGAACTCATTGAGCATGATGGCAGGAAGTGGCCAACTATTTCATCTCGCTAAAATTACAAGAAGATTCAGAGTTTTCAGGGATTTCCTGATTGTTAGGTTAGGTTTGTTCAGAGGTTAGATCGGACAGTCTTGAATTTCTGATATAACTATCTAAGGATACGCGGAGATGAAATAGTTGGACACTTCTCGCCAGAATACCGCATCCAATCGAAAAAGTTTCATCCAAATCGGATATGCGGTGTAGAAATGGCGACGTATCGCGTTTCCGAAGTGATAACAACGCTTCTAACAATAATTAACACTGGGCACAAATGGGTCTCCCGAAACCGGAATTGCAGTATTCATGCCCAGTTCTAGTTGGATCGTTATTGCAATGAAATGGAATAACGGAATAACAGAGAGATTGCGGAATGGAGACAAATGACATTCGCACACCTAATTCCGTAGTCACGCAAGTGGCGCTAGCACCACCGATCTGGCTATACTGAATCTAGAAAATATGAAAGTATACCTCTACATAGGTTGAAGTTAAACGACGGTTATGGTTAAGTGGTTAAACCTTCGAGTCTACTATCTTGACGGAGCTATCTTTCATACTTACCTTTAAGCGTTCGTAACCAATGGACGTATACCTCCCTCTGCATGGTCGTGGCTCATACAAAATGAGGTATAAGAGCTGTGGGTTTAGGTATGGAGACAAAGGAAACCCAGCCACCGCGTTTTCTCTTCTTCTTTTATTCTTTTCGACATTTTCTTACTACCACAGTAGCTCTGAGTATACGTATACTATGGCGTAGGTAAATGTTGAAGGAATAATAATTCTTCCTCGGTCTGTTCACCTGTGTGCAGAGCTATCTCATGGATGAGAATGCGAGAAAGTTTAGTACGTATACAGGAAACTCGGGTTGCGTATCTTGTCTCTCTTTCATGGACAAATGGCGCAGCATCCATTGTCTGGACTTATATCATCTTCCTCGAATTCTGAGCTTCCAGAGTTGGATGATATAGATATTAAATGTTTTTGATTTCCCAGAGGACCTTGATGAAAGTGCTTTGGGTATCGCTCTTTGCACGGTTCTAATACCACACCCTAGGTCGTCCTTAGCGCACGCGAAAAGTTATATAGAGAGAAATATTGCGGGGAGGGGGAATTCGTGTGCGGTCATCGTGATCGTGCGATAGAAATTCCTTTTGTTCCACTAAATTTATGAAGCTTTTCTCAAGTATAACGCTCCCTTTACCTATATATAATATTATCAATCTCTCAGATCCGAGACTCTAATCTCTATTGAATTTTTCCGTCTCATACTTATATGGTACACATCGAGGTTCTCTCGCGTACCACTGCCTTCCATAGTAATCTTCTTCGTCTTCTTCTGGCTCTTTTACGGCGGGGACAATTTTTTATACACTTTTTTCTTGTCGTTCGGGAGTGAAGCTCTCCTCGTACACATGATCGCAAAAATTTTCGGTCCGGCTCCCTTTCGGCATTTTATTGTTGACTGATCGTCGAGGTAAGCGCATATTTCGTACATGATATCAAGTTGATGATACTGTGATATAAATACTTGGATGAAAGTTTCAGCTAACAAGGTATAGATATGAGGAGATAGGAGGTTATCAGTAGAATGAGTTATGTAGTATATAGAGGGTTGTTTCGCGATTCATTAGTTTATCTCACGTAGCGGGTATACCTACGGAGTTAAATCACCGTAGCTAAATATACCGAGACGTGAGAGATCACGGAGGTAAAGCAACTATTCATTTCGCTGATCCCATAAATCTCCACTGACCCAATGCTACAATAACGGTTGAGGGACTAGAAGTGGCAGAGCTCCTACCCTTCCGAGGGGTGCCGCGGAGTGGACAAGGAGCAAGCGGACGGCGCCCCGCTTCTAGGCGAATCAAGGAAAAAGAAAACTCATCGTCTCCGCGAAAATGGAATAGTCAGGCTTTATTAGCAATCCAGGTGTAATCAATTTTCACAAGAATCCAATAAATATACATACATATACACACCCGTAGGATACGCCCTTTGACTGTGTGTTCTTCTGGGGGAGGATTCTCGTATATTTGTGTACACACGCGGGCAATAAATGTAACAAAAAATGGGGCTGGGGCTCGGAGTTACCCTTAAAGAATTCAGAGTAGCTTTACATACTGCTACAGGAGTCTGCGTAAGCAAAAATTTCTACGGAGGACAGCAGGGACGAGGGGGCAGGCGGGGTGATGGCGGTTAGGTGAGCGATGCTGGAATCGTCTGGCTGTGGCCTGGATAATGGGACTTTTTTGCATCTTATCGCGTAGAATTAAGGTCGTAGTTAGAAAACAAGGGTCAAATTATTCATGAGTTAATTGTTTTAGACTCCTGTACCTTACCTCCACCGGTACACTCAATTAGCCAGACATTTCATGTAATCTCTAAGCTCGTTCGAAGAAACCAAAATGAGAAATAGAAATATAAATGTAATCGGCAAAAACCCTCAGACTTGTTTCATAATTGTAATATCGATCCCACTGAACCGGCTCCGGATCCTGATAACTATATTTAGTTTAGTTGGAGAAGACATCTTGCGGGCGGCGATCAATGATTCCAGCACACACAAGCTAAATGTGAAATCGTGTGCCTGTAGTATAGCGGAGAATAATGTGACAAGCGCTGACATCATCATGACTAATAGTAATTATCACAGTTCGTCTTTCTTCAACGAGTTCATTTAATGAACTCCAATTTATCTTCCGGAGAATGACTTTATTCTTTCAAGCTCTTATTTGAGCTCAAACAGTCGTCTTCGCGGACTATAAACCTGCGATTTATCTTATACCTACACAGAGAAGGGTCTAAAAGCGATCAAGAGCGGAAAAGGTGGAAGGTCGTGGACCATGGATTAGGGATTTTTGCTACATTTTCACAACATTTCTACAATATTGCTGGAATATTTTGAGGTAACACTGCAATATCCAATAGACATCGCAATATTTCTGGAACATGACAAAATATTTTCACGACACTTCTCAAATCTTGCTTGAATACTCCTAGATGACAATGTGATATTTCATACACTGCGTCGCGATATTCCTGTGTATCGCAATATTTTCGAGACATCACAACACATTCGTGCAATGTTTCTTCAACATTGCTCGAATATTTCTGGATAACATTGTGATATTTCATACACCTCGCAATTATATTGCTCCAATATTTCTGGGACGTTGAAACATAGTTCTGTGATACCTATGCAATGTTGCTTGAAAATTTCTAGATAACATCCTAATGTTCAATAGACATTGCAATATTTCCAAAATATTGTAGCATACCAGCGATGGACCTCGGGTAGAATTAACTTCCACTCTCAAGCCCGACGGAGTCGTCTTCGGGGATTATAAGCCCGCTCTACTCGTGTTATACACACAAACAAAATGAACGTGATCTCATCAAGGAGGAAAAGGTGAAAGGCAAATCACGGAGCAAGGGTGTTACGGTGTCGAAGATTTTCTCCATCAGCCAAAAGTCTGTCTACGCCTACGTTTGCGGTAACATTATGGTAGGAGAGCGTGTGATGTGTGTTTGGAAAGATTGTGTAACTTCTCTAAGTAGGTATTAATCCACCGGCGAATGTTGTGGGTATAGGGTATGCGAAAGCCCGGAACACGTTATACTCCGATCAAGTTTTTCCTTTGGCTGGTTTTCTACCTAACTAACTGATAAATAAAGTCGCGCGACGTTCGTTCTTCCTCACGACACTCACGACGTGCTACTGCAGCAGAGATGATCATCTTCCCGCAATGGAGAGAAGTAAACGGTTAAAGACATTTTTCTCTTCCCTTGATTTATACGGTAAGCTCGTCTAGCTCAAGGAATCACCTCTTACGCTCTCCGGAAGAGAGTCTTTCACAGTGTTCTCTGTTTTCTATGGATTTCTCAATGAAGCCTAGCGATGGTTTCGTTCGATACGGAGAAGATCACGTTTGATTGCTCCTCTCGCTTTCCGTGATCAAGATGGCGCTTTGTTTCCCCCTTCTCAGATTAAATTTTCTCCATTAATTTCCTCCCTGCATAAAAGACCGACACTATAGTATATATAAGACGTAACCATCTTCTCCCGGTTATCATATCGTTCCGTTTTATGATCATAGTCACGTTTTTTCCAACATCATTTAGAAAACCAGACCGAAGTTCGCTGTACATCCCGATAAATTTCAGCTCTCGAAATCTAGGTGTTCCGATGTTTTCGTCAATTAGTGATAAACTTAGCGAAGGTTATAAATTGCAGCATAGGATATAGGGGATATAGGAATTGCGTGACAAGTTGGAGAGGGGAATTAGCAGTGGGATTAGTTATTTAACAGAAGATTTAACGTCGTTGAAACCATTTCTGGTCTCTAGAGTCTAGAGTGTGTGTACTTTTAGTAGTAGTTGGTACAGCACAGGTGAATAGTATAGTTAGGCACGACTATATCCTTGTGAACAAGCTTTCAGGGTTTACGTCACAGTCGCATTACTCCCGTGTGCTGTACATGATAAAATAGAGAGTGGCGATGGTCGTCGACGACAAAGTTACCCCAAGTATTTATAGACTTCAAGGTTGACTCTAGTTATAAATCGTGTGCTCGATATCCTTTACCCGGATTGGTTTTATAAGTATAGCGATTGCACGAGAATTTGCGAAGCGGCAGTAGCTTCTGAGTCAGATATAATCATCATTAGTAGAGTATATACCTATAATAGTGTAGCGTGTTACGGTGTTGAAAACTTACCGGAACTGTTGAAGTCCGCGATGTACGACGGATACGCGAAGAAGATATTAGGACGTAATTATTGTGATATGAAAAATTGACAGCCTCGCAAACTTTTATATACTGTACTTAATCGGCGAGAGAACGAGAAAGATGAGAAAAGAAAAGAGAAAACAAAGTTATCCCATTGCAAGGAAATGAAATGAAACTTTCAAGGATCTTGGATGATCTAATCAAAGTCCTCCGCTGATCCTGCAGCAGTGGAAAACTTTACTCGTACAAGTAATCGCCATTTTCTCAAGACATCTATATCTAGATTAAAAATAACTTTCAACGTGGATAACATGTTGGCAGATAGATAGATTGTCATGTACTTTGAAATTGCTCACCTATACTATCGATAATTGAAACTTATACATTTATTCTATTTACCAACGGTAGGTACAACCGGCGATCAGTACATAACCGAGCTCGACTCATCTTATTGTTAACCTAATACCTATTCCTGCACGCTCAAAGTAGTTTTACGTTTTTTTACATTAACTATCTCGCCGCTACTTCTTGCATACCCAGTAGCGCCTGAATCTACTGAAATGGTTACAAATGGCGTGAAGAAGACGATGGAATTCTCGAGTAGCAGCGGAGCCAGGAGCTGGCTACATGTCATTAGATGTGAACAGGCCTTGCCTTGCCCGGAGATGGGAGTTTTCTTACATTATTTACCGTCGTGGAAATCGATTTAGGGGATGGGCAGTCGAGGATCAGGTATCATTTGAAAACTACCCGTTGTAGAAACAAAAGAAAGCCAACGAACCAAAACAAAAAAAAATCAACGAAGAAATTGAAACTTTTCTTCGCGAACAGGAGGATAGACACACGATTCTAAAGACACTGCAGTATTATGGCTACGGTATAGTATATATAGGAGGAGTTAATTCCTCTCTTCGTCCTCTTATTTTACTGCTGAAACTCTAAGCCACCGACTTGATTTCGATTGGTTAGAAAAAGTTGCCATTCCTCGAAGATCACGGAGGTGGATTAAAGATTCCGCGATGCCTTCTTCGTGGCAAATTGATCATTAAATATTTCTACGGCCCCTGCGCAATAAACGAGAAATAAAGGTAGAAGCCGCCGGCGGCCGATAGCCTCTGCACGAAGTCTAACAGAATTCTTCGATCTTCTGCTGCAGCGTCTTCAATCTGGGATTTAGTTATTAGCCCCCCGGCCTCTGGGTCGTTACGTCAACTCGGGGGTCAATTTTACGTTGCACATGACTTGATTCAGGGATGATAATTCTTATCTGTATGTGATGTTATCGTGAGTTTTCAATGGATAAAAGCGCGAGATATGTATATAATAGTGTAGAGGATATATATTATGACATAATAGAAATGTACGTATGCGCCAACGTAGGAATCTATGGGACTTGAGGAATTCTGGTTGTCCTTACACGGTCGCTATATACTTAGATGTGTGTATGAGGTGTGATGGAATTGGAAGAATCTCTCATTCCACCCTTGCCAAAGAAAATTTCATTATAGGCTCTCCAGAAGAGACCTCCGCGCTTTACGATATACGATAGCATGCGGAGGAGAAGGAGATAAAAAGATGGAAAAAAAGGAAGAAAAGAGAAGAATCGGCATGTGAAGGTGAAGGTTACGGGGATATTATTTAAGTACTTTCTACGAAGGAGAATTCAGACCGGAATTTTCATCTCATTATGGCAAATCGTTGCCATTCCGAATCGCCGAATGTATGTCTCTTAAGTTCGTAGCGAATATGAATCGCTACCTCGATATTCGGTTAGTATTTGCAATCTATTCAAGCACGTAGAGGCGATGAAGCTTCGCTGTTCCCGGTCGTTTCACCATCAAGATGAAAAGAAAATCAAATGGGAGTTCATTCTTCGTGCGTTGAAAAAAAATTCTTCATTTTTTTCATAACCGCAGGTCTAACAAGTTCCGCATGAAATATATAAAATTGCTGTATTGCGATAACGCCATTTATGCAATATCGACTCGAAATTGCAATATTTGTTTGCAATATCTCCATCGTATCGTAAAATTCATGTGAAATGACAATATTGCTTCTATATCCATGAAATATTTTTGCAATATTGCAATGTGTCTACAATATTTCCGCAATATTGCAGTGTATCTACGATATTCTTGCAATATGGCAGTATCTCAGCTGTGACACGTTAAAAAATAGCAATGGAAAAGCGCTTTCTACCGAAATATTGCGTCTCCCTCAACCCCGGTTATATATATGATATCCGTTACGGTATAACTTCATAATGACATTCTTCATCTCGAACCCAGGATTAGTGAGATCGTAAACATAGTATAAGAGGATCAAAGTGTTGTTTTCATTGATGATCCCCAGTGTTCTCAGCAGACTGATCTAATCTGGCAATCCTATACACTGGCACTACAAAGAAAATGAGAACGAGGTTTTCGTTTTCCCCGACGAATAAAGTACTTAATCGAAGGTTTTCGTGAATTTGGAATAGTAACGTACATTTAGATCTGTGTAGGCGGACGCCTACTGTTACGTATAGAGTAACATACGTAGGTCTCGTGTCACTTTAATGACATACATGCACGGTTCCTCGTACGGTTTCCTCTCCGCAAATGCCTCGACGTCGTGCCAGACCGCGGCCCCTTGACCGCTACATTCTCGGTGGACATACATTCGAGAGTGTGTTAAATTCCCAACATCGATCAACCTCACGTGTAGTATATACGAGTTGAAACGGACGTAGAGGGAGCAGCCAGCCCTCTGCTGCCCAAGGGGCGTTAAATTTACTATTTTAGATCGTCACGCCAGTCTATCTTCGCACTCCAACGTCTCCATCGGACTTTTTATACCCCTTATAAAACCGGCTGTTATACAACACCGACGTAGTAGTATATTATGCTCCCCAGGACGCGTTATCGTGACTCGTGTGCAACTTGTGCACATTTTCACCGCAATATTCGTTCATTATTTTTCACAATTACAGGCATTTCGTTACACTTGTATACATAATCCCGGAATAGAAATTTTGAAAAAAGGGAGCACGAGTTACGATGCACGGACAAGATCACTTCGTGAGAAAATCTAGTATGGCACGGAGTTCGTATGTATTGCCAACGGAAATAATATTGCTTATATTGTAGCTATTGACGCTAGTATAGACAATTCGCATGTAGATATATCTATCGGTTATCGATATTCAACGCTGTTCGATATGCGGTATACTGCATCAGCTGCAGCTGTAACCTGCAGTAACACCAGCGGGCCAATACGCTAGAGAATTATTCCGACGTTCACACCGAGGGATGATGATCCCCCGATGAGGAAATAGCAATACATCCAATGCGCAATTTTTTGTCAATTCGTTTTCTCCACTTTTCTCTAGAGTCGCATTAGGCAGGATTCTTCGCAAACGATTTTACCAAATTTGAATAAAATTGTGGTGCGAAACATGGAAAGAACTTGACATGGGATTAGAAGACATGCGACTACTTTGCTGGTTGCTAGGTGTGATGAGAAAAAAAGGTGGAGATCGTAAGAAATGAGGGAAGTAAAAAAGTAGGAAGGTGCATGAGGAAAAGACGAAAGCAGGAAGGGAGGAATATTAAATTGTACACGAAAATTACCTAATTTCAGAAAATGGGCTATCACGTACCCGCACTGTTGTTTTACTACGTGAATAAACTTCATCGTTATTCAACTATGATATCATAATCACCCTCGAGTAGAACCACGAGACACTTTCGTGAAGTGAAAAGAGTGTTTAAAGAGATATACTATGCCTGTATTCCAGTACTATACCTCAGTCTGACCAGTCGGGAAATTACTACTGCGTTCCGAATACAGCAGATGAGTAGACTAATGAGAACGATCTAAAACGACTTCACGTGATTTCATGCGATTGCAGATTATTTCTAACGATTGCAATCGATTTCGAGAGATTTCAAGCGACCGGAAATGCGACTCCAGGAGTTCTTCGCAAATTTTCCACCGATTTTCATGTAAATCAATCGGAACTTGCTTCATTTTTAGCGATTTCGAGTGACGAAATCGAGCTTCGAATTAATCGATTTCAAATTGATTTTATGATTCCAAGCGATTCCCCCATCAATTTCGGAGTCGTTTTTCACGAAGTGGTTTGCGATTTCAGTAAGTGAGTAGACCATCCTCGCTTTATATCGTGAAAACGGATTTGAATGAAATATCACCTACCTCTGTATACACATTTATTAGCGACATCATATATTTATGAAAGTTAATTCATTGCCAGTGTTTCTCTAATGTGCATAACGTAGAATTTTGGTGCCTTTTCATCCGTGATCGCGAATCCGTCGTTTTAGATACGTAAATAATATACCGATGACGAATACGAACACTGATACTGGGATTATAATTTCTGACCACAATACATAGCACCTATATACGTACGAGCGACGATAGATGATAAAATGAGAAGTACACGATAAATCGATACACACAACGACACGAGACCGCTCGCTCAATTGCGAGAGTGCGGTTGAAGTATCCGAACCCAGATATGTGACTCGGCGGAGAAGGATCGCACGATAATCGATCGATAAAGGCAACGATTCGACGGAACGTTTGAAAGCTTGGAAATCCTTGAAATGCGATCTTTCCACGACACTCGTGTTCCGCCAACGGCGGACGGGCGGATCCCACCGAGGAAGATAGAATCTAGTATACATTTGTACACAGAGACATATGTGCAGTGAAAAGTTGGATAACTGGCGCGAAAAGTGGCTGAATGAAAAACTCCGAAACGTTCTTTGAGAGCGGTGATTATTCCGAGCCTTCGAACCACGTCTCCGTGAGTCGTGATCCCACGATTTTTGACAAAGTTATACTTCGTACAAGTTTTTTGAATCGGGTCTCTTCGGGAGGATAAATTTCGTCCGCGATCGCGATCCCCAGATTTGTGGGTTCGGTGTATCCGAATTCTCGAATATCACACGACCCAATGTAATTGCTCCGATCGCTAGAGTCGGAGACTTTGATTGAAGAGAATTTGTGCAAAGTGTATATACATAATTTGGCGCTAAATTATGCCAGAAAATGTTCTCCGATAATGAGGAATAGGATTTCTTCTAGATCGAACCCACGAAGCTTCGATCGTTCGGTTGATGCGAATATAATGAACCAACGTTTTCAGATATTCGAACGTTCCTCTGAAGAACGAAACTATTTCCTTAATGCATATAATGTACATCCATGTGTATACGTTCATATATTTTTATTGAGGATCGAATCTCGTCAGGAAACTGATATCGCAGGCACTTACTATTACTCAACTATGTACATCGCTTGCTATTTCCACCTACCTACCGCCATACACACGCGCGCATGCACGCGCACACTCCGAACTTGATATCGCTGTACCGCGTACAATTAGTGTAGTTATCAAAACGGCAGAGGTATGTAACGTACTTGTTCAACGTCCACACATACCTGCGAAACCACGAGTCTCTATCTAATAATAGAAGATATGTCGACATTGAAATATTCATGATCTTTTTATATCATTGAAATACACGGCCGCGGATAGAAATGCGGTTACCGTGACCCCGTGACATTCTGGAGGAAAAATTTGCCGCATTCTGTGAAATTGCGTCGCACGTTCAGCTATTCTGATATTTTATCCTGAAACCTGGTGCAATCTAAAAATGTTCTTAACAGGTATATACCTAGATTTCTTTCATTCCATTATTTCTTTCCGTTCATAAGTGGCGATCGATTGATAAACGATATACAACCATTTTTGAACATATTATCACCGGTTTGTGTGGAATCTACGATCGGCCGAATTCGTCGTATACAATTGAAGACGAGAAGTATAACGTCGTGTTCGGATTTTCCGGCAAGAAGTCTTTGGATCTGGTCAGATTTGACGCAAGATCCGATACAGTTAGATCTGGCGTCTGAACTGTTCAATCTCAATTCTACATCCCTCAAGAATTCAGAGATTCTGGTATCCAAACGGATCCGGTCAAATCTAACATCAAATAATTTCAGATCCGATCAGATCTGATCGGGGAAGGGAAGAGACTTCAACCAGATCTGATTGGGGAAAAGACTTTGATCAGATCCGATCAGATCTGACTGGGAAAGAGACTTCGATCGGATCTGATCAGATCCAATAATTCTTGATCTGTGTCAATACAGCAGATGTGATTGTGAATAATCAACGAACAATTTGAAATTCACGAAGGTAATATACTATACCTATATACGCTCGAAGTAATCCTTGGTGAACGCGGACGGCAAGTTCGTCAAACAATTTTAATGATATTTTCCGGTAAAACTGGAATATGCCATGCATGCTGCGGTATTTTTTTCCCGTCACAAAACCTCCGGCTTATATATACATATATATTTATATATACATACATAACGTGGGGGTTTTGTGAAAGGGAAAGAAATACCGGGGCATGCAAGGCATATTCCAGTTTGACTAGAAAAAATGATGAAAATTACTCGAGGAATTCACTGTCCGCGTACAAGGACTATTTCGAGCGTAGGTACATTACATCATCGCCTTCTTGAATCTCAAATTGTTCATTGAGTATTCAGAATCTCATCTGCTGTATTGACACGGAACAAGAATTACCGGATCAGATCGGATCCAATCAAAGTATCTCCCTTGATCATATACACTCTATCTATATGCGACTGCAGATACTCCGCTGTGTAGGTATTACGTAAACCGATCTAAAACTCGCCCCGTCCTCGCCACGGTTGAAGTACCTAGATATAGTATATAATACGCCTATATATATGTGTATGGGTGGATTTTTTTTCCGGAGACCGTGACGTTGCAGAAGAGTAAATTAAAACTCGGACGAGAGACAAGAGTTCTGGATAATAATCCGGTTTGATAAGAGTATAAATTATTGCCAATAATTCCCCCCCTTCCTCTGCTCGCTGCTCCCTGCTCCACGCTCGCTCTTCTCCTCTCCCCATTCACATTTCGCGGGTTTTATTGTTATCCTTATTGCGGTTGCCAGCTATTGTACGTGATAGGTGATAGGAGGAGACTACTATTGCGATAGGTAGCCCCGTTTCTTTATCGTGGTCATATATATATATAGCTGCCACGTTATTTTCGAACGATTCTAAAATCTGACATGAGATATGAAAATGCTGACAATTAATGTACGACTGACCTAGAGTATTCCGATGAACATGAACGAGGTAGGAAACAAGACACTGCAGCGATTATTTGGAATCGTAAGCCTCTGAACACCGTTGGATACACCGAATAACGGATTGCTAGGTATTTAGCAATTCAAATATGACGAAGCTGACGCGGAATGCAAAGCTTCAGCCTCAGCCTCGGCTTCGACTTCAGCTTTTCCCCTCCGTCTTTTTCTCTCGATCTGTGACACAGATGTATGGGAGAGCCCTCCTGAAACTGGAATAACGTGGTCGACGTGTAGCAAGTACAATATGTAACCCGTCTATCTTTGATTCGGAAAATACAATAGAGGCTTTTGCGGGTTCGATTTTTGGCACCGAAGGTATCGACAGCTGGTTTTAAGCGGCCAATGCGATCTGTAATCGTAATTTTTTGCACCAGGGATTAGAAGAATGAGAATTTTCTACGGCGACTCGAGATCGATAGAATCTCTTCGCCGTTGCCGGTGAATAATTGACGAACAATAGTCGGAAAAATGAAAGTTATCGAAAAATCGAGAGCGGGAAGAAGGAAACAAAAAGAATAACAGAAACGGAAAATGTAAAGGTAAAGGTAAAGGTAAAGGTAAAGTAAGGCAACGTTGAATCTAATTTCAAAGTTGACGAGAAATTTCGAAGGCTTACATTCGGTAAACTTCATTACGTAATTATTCTAATTGCAATCATTCACGTAGCTTGTGTATCCGCGAGCGCTGCGACAGCCGAAACTTTTCTTCTTTCCCTTCGAGGTTCTACACAGCCACACAATTGTTTGCGATTTTCATCCGAAACGAGGCTCGCGTAGATTTTAATCGGATATTAGAATATTCAATGGATATAATTGTTATAATCAGTTCTGACGTACGAATAATAAACCTCGAAAGTTTTCCTCAACTTTCAAATTCGTTTCATGACTGATATTACTTCGCATTACCTCTAATTATTCGCAAACTTTTCTTTCTCAGGAACGCGAACGCGCTGCAAAAATATATTGGCTTTTCATACGCCGAATTAAACCCGTATTCTCCCTGTTCTATTTTCTGTTTCGGTTCTGTTTTTTCAAAATCGAGAAAATCGCTCGTATTATTGATATTGACACGGAGTTCGGATTTTACTCACGTTCCGAAATTCCCGATAGTTTCTTCGCGGTAAACGTGATCGTGATCGTGATCGGTACGGGAAAACGGCGAGAAGATACAAGACATGGCGCCGATTCGCATTCCGGGTTCAAAGAAATAAAAATGAGAAAAATCAAGGATGAGTTGATATCCGACGGAGAATTAAGTCGTTCCAACGTTCGACTATTCTATTACATATAGGTATATAGTATTGCGCCAACTGCGAAAACTTTCCTGCACATATATGTATATATATATATATATATACAGGCGAAGGGAAATTGGGGAAGGGTGGGCGGCGAAGAATCTATCCAGAGATATCGGAAAAAATCTTATACCTTGCTATCTGTACTACCTGCATGCTATATCTATAGATAGAGAAGTAGCTAGCTATGGGCGAAAGCACTGGAGGGGATCTTTTATTGATGGGACGCGAAAGATATATATAGTATATTATATATATATATATATATATGCTGTATTATATGGACAGACGAAACGTGTGTACCTAGGTATATAATACATACGATACCTATACATCTGGATATACCGTAACACGACGGGACGCCAGAATTCAGAAAGATCAAATTATTTCAAGATTTATTATCTCTTTTATTACACAAACCTGCGCAAGTACAAGTCCGACAAGTCCGCATCCAAGTCCCACATTTACTTGTGTCTGGTCCATAGATAGGATATATCTAGGTATACATGTACATACATGTACACGTCGCGCAGTTGCGGGGTCAAATTTATCCGGACGAATATCAGACTCGGAGTTTTAGAGTGTCGTTCATATTTACAATATCGATGTACTTTACGAGTAGGTACATACCTGCTATACCTGATTCCTGAACGATAAGTTCTCTCTCTATACTGCGTAGTTTACCCAAAGAAGGCAAAAAGTTTATTCACGTCCATCGCGCTCAAGAGATTCTTCAACTTTTCTTTTCATTTTCATTTTTTTTTTTTTTTTACTAACTAACTAACGTATATAAGGCAAACTCGGGGCTGTACCATACTCGAAAGTTTTCCATTTGACGTCATATACCGAATTATTTTCGTACAATTTGGAGAATCGAGTGATCAAGATGAGGTCACCGAAGAATATAAATACATAGGTATACCCATCTAGCCATTTTCGTTTTCATTTCATCATTCTGCATTATTTCTTTTCTCAAATTTATAGATATATTCTTGCTCTGCCGTGTCGAGTTCTATACGCTCGCATATGAATCCCTTCGATTTAGCTGACAGAATATCTTCTCGGTGCTACGTTTACTCCACTTATTCACCTTTATTCACTTAATTATTGATTTATTTATTTATTTATTTATTTGAAAGGATCCTGAGAGAATCGCAGCTGCGGGACAGCGCGTTTTATATTTAAGCTCCTTTCTGTTATAGGTATTCGGTGTATATATACATGTATATATATATACGTATATACATAAAACTGAGTATATATGGAGTCCAGGAGAAGGTGTGCATAAACACAGACACATCGTACTTAATCTCAAACAGTCTAGGTATATATAATCCGTATGACATGTATGTACGTATATCTACCTATACCTGCTAAAAAAAGTCTGCGTGGAGGTCTTCAGTCGACCGATTTCTAACCTACAATCATGGACTTCTAGTATACCGTTTAAATAGTTTGAATTGCGCACGCTGAAAGTTAATTTTCGTCCGTTGATTCAGGCCGGCCATCCGATGCTTGTGCTTGAGCATGAGCTGTGAAACGTCACACGCGGCAACGGCAGTGGTCTAGGTTGTGTAAACAAATTGATCAGGTTGGCTACACTGCCTGGCGCCCAACAATTTCCAATCCGTAGAGTCTCGTTGGCCAATAGGATTCGATTATTCGGCGCACGCGCAGTAGACTGTTGACTTTCACCGCGATATCGCGCGGTGTATTGCTGGCAGGTATATAATTCGTGAATAGTTTGTTCTTGTGTATCTTTTCGTTTTCATTCTTCGCTTCGATCAGGATCCCGATTTCCTGCATCCTTCTCCTCTCCTAATTTGTACATTTCGACGATATTTGTACACTACGCGTACCTACTATACGTATATATACATATGATGTATAGGTATATGTCAGACATAACGCCGTATGCTCGTGTGCATGCCTATATAATACGTAGATACCTATCTTGAGTGCCTGCTATCATCGGATTTACTCATTCCGTATAAAACGTAGGATAGAAAATTTCTTGAAAATGATTTTCATGCCGAGAATCGGCAGCTCGTATTATAGGTAAAAACACACAAATATATATGATGTATATACCTAAGCCTATACGTATATGAATGTGTATTATATGGAAGCCAGCAAGCTTTGAAGAAACTTTTCGTATCAAACTCTACTTAAGGCTACTACCCGCTATATGTGTATAGCGGCTAGGTATAGGTATACATAGGTACGTAGAAGAACTTTTAACGCAGCTGGAAAATAAACGCGGCAGAGAGAAAGAAGATAGGAGATGTCGGAGAAAAAATCCTCCGTTCCGCTCCCACCGAAAAACAAAGAAAAACAGCAACGGAGTTTGAAATACGAAAATGAGTAAAAGTAATAACGAGCTGAAAAGTGAATGCGCGGCGGGACGATTCTCTGGGACAATTTTCTTTTTTTCCTCCTTTCCTTTTTTCTCTCTCTCGCTCTCTTCGTTTTTCCTCGATTTCTTATTGACACTGTTCTCATCATTTACTACAGTATTTTGAGATTATTGTACAAATATTTATATAATCGTTTTGGTTCTATTTGTTATTTATTTATTTATTTTTTGTTTGGTTTCTACGTTCTTCCATATCAATCGCGTTTTGTACATAATTTATTGTATTTTTTATCAGTATATGCGACAAGCAGTGTATTAATTACAATGCCTCGTCGGGTTGATTGTGAATTGTAATCGTCTCAGATTTTACAACGATCTTCCGCATCGAGAGGAAAAAAATTAATTAGATCTGATCAGGTCTAATTTTTGTCCAATTTTATCTGATCAAGAATGAAATTTTGTACGAACGTCTTGTTCGGATTTGATCAGATCTCAAATTATACAATTCGAATGTCAGATCAGAATTTATACATTTGATCAGATCTGATCAGATGTGATTGGAACAAATTTTCGATCTATTCGGATGTAATTGGATTTAAATTGGATCTGACATGATCGAGTAATTATATCGTAAGATTCCTGATTCCCGGAGGAGCTCGTACATACAAGGAATGAAATTTAGAAACAAAATTTGCCATAAATTCTTCGATGTTCGTTCACGCGTTTGACCTTTATGCTGTAATAGTGACTATAGAAATTGTGAATCTCATTGTAGATTCGAAACTAGTACTTGAACTCCTCAGTCTTTAAAATCCTAATTATAGTCTCCTTCAAGAGTCAAGTTTTCAGCTGCTTGAACTCCGGCCAAAGTCCTAAACAGAGTTGACTAGAAACTAGGAAGAGACGAAGAGTAGGTACTCGCAGAATATAGGTAGACGTAATATCGTATACATGTATGCACGAAGTGCCGAGCATCTAGCCAGCTATACCTGGGGCACTTGCACAGCTATACAGAGCCGAGAGTTTTCGAATTGGGCATCGCAGAGTAGTGCAGAAGCCTGTTCCGCCCCCCGCCTCTCCGTCCTTGCCTGCCGACGAGCCGACTCTATCCACAAACTCATTTAGAAGCTGGTAGCTTCCCGGCTAATTATCCTAGCGGATGGTAAAATTTATCTCAAGAGCTCTCCTCTACCTCCCTGGAAAAGTGGCATCAGCAGCGCTATAACCAGCACCAGCTGTCTTTGGCGCGGCTTCCGCCATTCTAACTTCCCGTTTCGAGCCCTGACGACAACGCGCGACGACCAAGACGACCAAGACGACGAAGACGACGAAGACGACGAGACGCGACGCGACGTGAACGGTTTATTCTCTAGAACTGAGATATAGGTAGTACTCCACCCAGCTACTTTGGTACCTAACTGACGTTGAATGCGAAACGATGTTAGTTGAAGCGAGAAATATCAAGGAGGAAAATGCCAAAGAGGAATATAAGATTAAGCGTGATCGTTGATGTAACTTTTCATCCTCCGTCTCGGTGAATGGTGTTCGCTCTTTGAAATATGACCTTCTAAAAATTAGGATTGTAATTATTCTAACGACATGTTTAGAGTTCAGAACTTGCACATCGAGCCCGCGCGGTTACACACGATAGAAGGAAACTTCGGACTATCTTTTCGAACCTCTTCGTCTTCATCTTCGTTTCGATCATCAAGGAGGTATTGCACCCCATGAGCCACCGTCGCTGCCTTAATAGTTAGCGATTGTTAATCACCTCGAAAACGCGATCTGCAGTTTCTCCGAGACCAGGCAACCGGTCGGAAATAAGTTTTGGGGATTAATGCAGTATTTTGGCAGAAAGTGCCCAAGTGTACTTTAGTTGTTCGAAAGATCGGTGGAATGTCCAATGAATGAATATTCTTCATGTTAACTAGGTTATGTCACATAACCTAGCTAACATAGCAAATAAGTCAGCTAACCTATTCAACAACGCAAATATCCATCCTTTCTAAATGTCACCAATATTTTGAAAAATTCGAATACTTAGGGGGCACTTTCTGCCAAAATACTGCATTGATATCTAAAACTTCCGTCCGATCAGTGGCGTGGTCTCGGAGAAACTACAAATCGCGTTTCCAAGGCGGTTAACGATCGTTGGCAATTGAGGAACGGGTTATTAGAGGGTATCAGAAAAATCCTAGCAAGAAGCACAACATATTGCAATAAGAGATGAAAGAAAACTCTCTCTGTTTCTTAAGTGGAAAGTGAACGATAAAAGAGCTAAGCAGAGTGAAAAACAAGAGTAAAAGCTTTAGGGAATAGGTAGGTAGGTTATGGGATCGAGTTCTGCCCTAGCCATTCCATCTGTCAACCCGAACTCATTCGGGTGATCAAAAACACCTAAAGCTTTTCTAGAGCACGGGGCACAGCTGCTAGCCAAGCAGAATTTCTGAGTGAATTACTCCCTCTCTGTCCCTCTCCTCGCCCTCCTCTCTCTCTCTACCTCTCGCTCTCTCTGTAGAATATGAGATAGCGGTTGGGTAGTTTATATTTCAATATACTATCAGCTTGCAGGTTGAAAGAAGGTGTTTTGCCTTCTGGTTTTTTTTTGTCAATATAGGTGTAATAGTTCACGTACAGAAGCGCCATTTAGAGCGCTTCGAACAAAATTTCATGTTTGATGTTAAATTCATAGAAAAATTTCAGTCAGTCGAGGCTTCAGGCTATTTACTTTTCGTACGTTGAGTTTCCGGCACAGCCGGAGAATAAATGAACCGGAAGAAGACGGGGAAGATAAGCGAGGGAAGAGAGAAGAACAGGAAGAAGAGGAAAAGAAATTTGATCAAAAAGAACTTTTCTCTCAGCTCTAGAATCCTCTCCTCTACGTATGATCATTGCAGTCGATCGTTAAAGAGATCGCATTCTGTAATCGTTTTATCGAGCTTTGAACTTGTGGTGAAGTTGAAAATAACACGAAGTATGGCACGTATATAGGTAAAATAATGATAATAATAATAATAATGTTGAATATATTACGTCATATATATTACGCTCCTTCATCTTGCCGTGATAGCATCTTCGAATGAAAAGAAACTGAGATATTCTTCAAGTTTTTTATACGTATATCATCGATATCGGGGTGGGTTGGGGTGGTACGCAGGTTCCATCAAAGAGAATTCTATCAAGTCAGATTAAAGTCAGCGGTTTTCATATTTCTTTGGAGGTCAGCTTAACTTTAATATTCAGTCGATATCGTTCGGTTTTAATAAACGATCGAAATTGTTATTTTAGAACCGTAAATTTCAGAGAGAATTACACGCGTCCACGTACACGCAATCGCGTGCGAAATATTGGTTCGCGAACGTTCGAAAAGTCGCGGATTTCGACGGAATTGCACATTGGTAAACCGAGATTACATGTATACTCGATACATTTCTTCGGCCGTATTTTGCAAATTTTTAACGCACCGCAGCTCAAAATTTATCAACTTGAAATGTATCGTAGATTCTGTCTTGAACATTCATGTTCTGGATGTTCACAATTGTATTTAGTTGATGTAATATCTGAAGTTTCGCAGATGAATTATATTTCAATATGAAATACTATTATCCGTAGCCGAATCACCGTTTCCAACATCGCGTAGCTCGCTCGTCGAATTCAACGATTCAATGGTTCTGAATAAAAGCCTGTAGCATCATCTGTCTACAGTTTGAATTCTATGCCGTTACATCGCACAGAATTGTGGGTGCAGTCAGAACAAAAATGAAACAAAGCGGTATTCGAAAATGTTATAAAATATAACGGTCAGAAATTTGCGTTTGTACGACCTAAAACGCCCCCCCCCCCCCACGCCTGCAATTTTATGCGCATCTATAAGTTGTGCATTTTTATGACTCGAATATCAGAGAATTGAATGGAGTGAAATCGTTGAGTGAATCGACGAACATATCCCGGAGAAAAAGCAAATGTTTAGATCAGAGATCAAATCTGATCAGATTCAACTCGGATACGATGATTCAGTTCTAATTCTTCTTCGATTATATCTGATCATATAAAAATGTTCTTCCACCGATTACATTCGTTCGCAGATATAAACTCATACCTATATTATGACGTTAAATTAGCAGACTTGCGTAGATCCGCTCCGACTTTCCGGCATAAGAAAAAAAAAAAAAAAAAAAAAAAAAAAAACGCGAGAAAGAGAAAAAACCATTTTCGGAATCGATTCGTAGCTATAATGCGCGTTTAGATTTCACTCGCCCTTCGCAATCGATGATTTTTCACTATGGTCCACGCCGTGGGATATAATGACACCGGAAATATCCCTTCCACCTATGTACGACGGTGTGAAATGAATTTTCGACAAAATTTTGAACCTCTCCCCACGTCGTCGACTATAGGTAGTACCTAGTTGCGCCATTAGCGTGGCCACCAAGTGGTTCTCCAATATGAATCAAATTAGTCCAGACTTCAGACTTCAGAGGGACAGAGTCAGCGGTAGGATGTCATAGAGACAAAGAGAGAACGGATCCTGAAGCCTGAAGGGGGTCAAAGATGCCTGTGGAAGGGTGTGTATCCATATACCACGCGATTTGGGTCGAGGGTGCAGAACACATATGTATGCGCGCAAATATAATCAGGGTATACTTATACCGCATCGTGAACCGTGCTATTGTTGCGAAAACTTTCTCTGAAGGGATCTAATGCGAATTCGGTCTCCGTATTGTGGTGTCCCCGTGGCCAAAGTACGTGTATAGTATAGATATAGATAGCTATATAGTACGCCGACATATATGTCTGCATGTATAGGTATATACGTGGAGATCAGAAATGCGAAGAGCGATACATGAATATTGCATTAGCCCCCCGAGTATAATAATGAAGACTAAAATTATTCAATGAAACGAATTATCATTCCGTCTTGCTGTATATACGTTACGATTGCTAATGATAATCGACAGCGAAGGGAGGAATAAATTTCAAACGATTGGTGCGAAGTCGGATCATCCCTATGGCTAACGCCTGCGGCCTGACTGCTCGAAAAACAAAAGAATAGCAGGAAACTCTAGATTTATCGGAACGAAGGTCACAGCAACCATTTCGAAAACGAGAATCGTGGATTCTCGCGATCGATTCGGTCGATTTTGATGAAACTTTGAGAATTCATTGAGCACGATGGCAGAAAGTGGCCAACTATTTCACTTTTTCAAGACATCGATCGGATCTATTGAAAAATGAATATTCCATGTGTTAGCTAGGTTAGATTGCCAGCGGTGACCCCGAATGCCTCTGAAAACCAGGTCGAGTATATTTTTGGTTTACAGATTTTCAAAACTGACTGGTTCACGCGGATATTAGATTCATTGGAAAGTAGTACCTACGTGCAGGGGAAATCGGGTAATTTTTACGAATTTCCCAAATAAACTTATTCAAAACTCGCTCGAATATAGTACCTAAAATATACGAATATGTAAGTTAAACCGTGCATAATCAGCTCAAAAGAAGCTTTTCCCTGGCGGCCATTACGCCAAAAATTATCTGCATGGCAAAGGTAAAGAAAAGCTGCATGGGAGCGATCGCGATAGCCCCTCTGCACAGCTATAAATCCTTGCTATAATTGAAAAATCTTTGGTAAGGTGTATATAATCAGGTATCGTAGTATATTATGTGCTTATTCGCCTGAAAGTGTTAGGACTTTGGCATATATTCTGAAAAGAAGGAAACGAGGAAACTGTGTCTTCTATGCTTCACCACGTCGCGGTCGTCCTGCTGCAGTGAAATACTTGTAGCAAAATAGTAATGGGAGTTTCTCATTTACCGCAAAAAATCAACACACTCAGACAAACAGCTATATGATTGGTCGTTTCCGTTCGCTCCAGCCAACCTGCTGTGTGTTGATTTTTGGCTGTAGATGTAAAGCTGTACGTATATGCGTACGAGGACGATGATCGATTCCACACTAATTGTAAATGCATAATTAACGGCTGAATAATTTATCTGGTCAGTTTCCGTTTGTGGGAAATGAGATCCGTATGACTATCGCTTCCGGTAGCCAATAATCAGAGGAAGGAGGAGAAATATAGTTTCTTCTTCGAAAATCGATCGGTTTGGACTGAGAATTTTAGGGCGGTAGCTATTTCATATTCACGTGACCTATTAAAATTGTATCTGTGTTATGTGTCTGATATACGGGGTGATTCAAGTGCAGCGGGAGACATTTCGCGGATATATTGTTCGAGAAATTCTGAAACGAAAAGTCATTTGCCAAAAATGAAAATTTGCATCTAGATCTCACGTACCTTGAGAACCAGAGGTCACAAGAATTTTTGGCAAAGGACTTTTCGTCTCACAATTCCTCCAAGAATCTACCCACAAAATTTGTATCGCTCCACCTGAATCACCCTGTATAATCTATATTTTTTAATATAAATATGATACGTGCGTATACATGTGTACTACCCGTAACGTCCGAAAAATCAAATATTTGTAGTAAATATATTTTGCCTCCCTATGTATTTCATTGAGCCCCCCCCCCCCCCCCCCCCCCCCCCGCCCTCTCTATGTATGTACATACGTATGTGTTTATGTGTACCTACTCTGGGAGCGTAAAGTAAAAGGAGAGAGGATGTAAAGAGATAAGGAGAAGAGGAAAAACAAAAATCGTTTCTTTGATTAAAGGAGCAAAGTGGCGGCTGCCCTGCTGAACAAACATCTACAAATCAACGGAATTTCAGCGGGACTAACATCTCTGCCAACGGTTGGCCAATCTTCGCCTGAACCAGCACCAGAGGATCCCCCGATAGCAAGCAGCAGTAAGATGAAAAGAGAGCGAAAAGCAGCTAGGACACTCGGCATAATTATGTCAGCATTTCTGGCATGCTGGCTTCCGTTTTTTCTCTGGTAGGTATACGCCGAGGCCTTTGTCCTCTTTTCACTTTCATTTCCGTGTTTTCACTGTTTCTTTTTTTATACAGTCAAAGATACAAAATATGTAATGCTATCTTCGCCATCATCTGGACCACTCGCTTCAGAATTCTATCCTCGCAATGTTTTAAGACACAAATATTCACACGTAATGTTAATCCACGGAAATATTTCCTCCGCGGTTACATCCTATGTGAAAAACCGAGGCGATTTTGTCTGAGCAAAATTTTTGTAGGACGAATAGTTTTCGTTTGGGAGAGAGTTAGAGTTGTGATCAATCGCATGGTCTCACCGTGGCCGTTCCTCAAACTAACATGCCCCGCCCGCGATTTGTGATTGGCGCAAACTTGAAATCGCTCTAATTCAAGAGCTATTCAACCGACAAGATTTTCGCTGATACGAAACCGTCTCAGTTTTTCACAGAGGATACAATCGCCGAAGCATATACAATGATAAATGATCGGAGATGTAGGAAATGTATGCATAGTTGATGCTTGATGTCTCGTATGTTTCCGTTCGCTCATTTGTTTGTATATTTTCCCCGCCGCATGTCAGGATAAAAGTTTTAACCGCGCAATTTTTCCCACTCCCCTCGAATATTAGGATACATGAATTTTACATAAACCGAAAAACCGAGGAAGCATTCCGGCAGCTGCGCCTTCCAAACTGTCAACGTTGCGTCATCATGTGCCTACTACGTACGATTATTATTATCATCATTATTATCATTATTAGACCCGAGAACTGTTGGAAATTGAAAAAGGGATACAAATTTGACGAAGGTGTCAGTTCGCGTAACGCATATACGTCGTGATAAAAGACGGTGACAGAAAGGAAACCGCTATACTATGTCTTATTATTGAGGAGACAAGAGAAAGGCACTGAATTTTTTCCTCCTACCTGATTTCCTCCTTTTCTATTATTCCTGTTCAATACAAAATCCACTGTCGATAACCTATCGCGTTCTATACCTAAACACTCACAGCTCTTAGCTTCTGAGATCCTAATTTTCAATATAACGCAACGTATGTAGCGCGACGTGTGCTTTCAGTCGTTGTCAGGTTTCATGGTGTCTGACATTCAATTTCAGCATGCAGCCCGTCTCCGGAACGTAATATTATGTACCGGTGTACGAGTAGATCTAGTAGTGGCACTTGGTGAACAAAACTATCGACCTCTGTAGTATACATAAACCTCTATTACGATCCTCCGGCAACCTTTTTACCCTCAGCTAACAATAAGCCCTATCCTCTCAGGATTCCAGATACCCTCCATGTAGTCGCTGCTATAACCAGACGGGGGAAAGACAGGTACAGGGACGGAAACGCGGCCAGGTTACATCCGACGTGTTTCACGATAATATTCAACAAAATCGTGTATATCATTTCCATTTTTCACCTCTCTCTATCTATATCCATCTGTCTCATTTTCGACGGTTCGTACATGCACACATACGAGAACATGCTTCGCGCGAACTTTGCCACATTATATTATGATTCATCATATCGCGAGGAGATTCAACCCGCGGTTCCCGGATGTAAATAATGATAATCGATGGAGCCACTGCTCCTCGTGAAAACTCCGATGCTACGATAATGAAGACGGAGAACAACAGAAGAGAGAGAGAGAAAGAGAGAGAGCGGGAAATTGAAAAGCACAGTAGCTTTACGGGGTTTTTCAGTCAGCCCGTAACATCCTGACCCTACACACATCTCTTAAAGCTACTGTATCGATACGCATACATGGTATGCCTACCTGCTTTACCTATAAATACAAAACATTAAAGAGGATATGCGTACGTACAACATTGAACAATAGTAGCTACATGTTGTGATGTGGCCTGCTGCCTGCGTTGTGACCGACGACTCGCAGACGTGAACGACGAATATTTGTTTCACGAGATCGAGATAATATACATAAATCGACGAGAAGTCACACCAATCGTCGATGATGAAAAGCTCAATTTCCCTATGGACTGTTTTTAGTTTTTAAGAACGATTTTCAATCAGGGTTGGAAACTGACTCCCCGAATTCCATGCTGTTTGACATCGATCGAAAAACGACTCCCCGAATTTTTTGCTGCATGGCTCGAGCTGGAAATCGTCTCCCTGAATTTGTTGCTGCATCGATTCGATGCTGGAACGTCTCACTGAATTAGCAGCTACCTTAATTTCTCCGCTCCAAGCACATTCGCACGGAAGATAGAAGTACTTTTTCGATCGGTATCAAACGGCAACGAATTCAGGAGTGTCAGTTTCCAATCGAATTCAAGCAGCAACGAATTCGGGGATACAAGTTTAAACTTAAGCCATGCAGCAACAAATTCGAAATCGATTGTCCAATGCCGTGTCCTCGGTGTTTCTGTTGTGGGGGTGCCTTCCGGAATAAGGGATGATATTTCTTGATTGAGATTATTAAGGCTGCGCACCAACTAAATGGCAACCAGTCATAGCACATTGGTTTTTGATTGCCGCCGGTTCGTTCGGGTGGCGACGGTAGCTTTTTTTAACCGGGCATCGGCGTTGATTCCAGTGAAACGGCTGGAGCAACAAAATCAGAATTCGGGAAACGAATAAGCAGCTAAACAGCACTAAATCCTCGCGACACTGTGAATTGATTCTGATCAAGCTCAGGCCACTCCAGCTGATTAAACGTCCAAGTTTTATCATATCAATTATTACAATGACTTTGGCGTTGATAATCGTTGTATCAGTGCAACTCTGTTCTGGTTTAGAATGATATTGTATATCAGAATTTATCAGCAACAATAATTCTCGGTACCATTGGCGTACCTGGCGCCCAAAACAAAGTTTTGCTTACATATAGGTTGTGAATTTGGATATTCCCTTTGAATTTAAAAATTTCGATTCAATTGAAATTTCAAAGATATCTGCCGAACAGCATCAGGACACGATCTAGGTCGCAATGTGCATTGATACAACATGACTAGTACCGAGGCAGTAATAATTATAATGAATGGGCAAACCCGTCGATGGATTCAGTTAATCCAACCCGCGATTAAGCTACTCTCATGGTGACCTGATTTGTCTGTGCAAATGACATCGTAACCACACTACATACACAGTTGTACGCACATGCATGCAGTACACGTGAGTCTCAAATGACGTTTTTATTTCTCGTATGCACACCAGGAATGTCTTTATCAATGAATTACCCTTCAAATTGTATATACGTATTTACGATTCTTTAAATCTTCTGAATCAGAGGTTTGGGGTGGCAATTTCTCATTCTACAGGACTCGGAGTGGGGGGAGGGGGTCGTAACTCATGAGTAGATGTACAGTAGATGTCGTCGTAATAATCCTTGTTAATAAGAGACAGCGCTCCGCGAAGCAAAGTTAGGTACATCGCGTTTGATCCTTCGTATGAATCAATATTAATCTCTGCTAGGTAAACCGCGTAATCCTTATGGATTAAACCGTAACTCGTTCGGCGTTTCCACAGACTTTCTCTCTCTCTCTCTCTCTCTCTCTCTCTCTCTCTCTCTCTCTCTCTCTCTCTCTCTCTCTCGTCACGAGCCCATATATAATAGCCTACTAGGTAGGTAGGTATAGCAATTTTAATGGACTTCTCTCCTCGGCCACGAAGGTAACGAGTTGAAATATCAATTAAAAAGTTTGCCGAGCTGGCCGCGTACAATATTAAAGCGACTAATGGATGGGAGAACGTAGAAGTAGGATTATTATAATTATCATCATCGTTATCATGATCGCCATTACTTTCAGGGTGTAACAAATCTAGAAAGGAGAAAAATCATGAGATAATAAGATGTTCAGGGTTTGGGGTGGCTCTCGTCCACTGCATGAGCACGCGTAGGTACGCTGCAGTAGCTGCCCGACCTATCTACCGAATCTACACAAGTCACGTTATGTGTTTTATGAGCTTTACTTCCAAGTTCCAACGAGAGGCGAGAGAAAAGCACCGAGGTATAGATGATATGTGTCTAGTATAGCAGTATATAATAATAGTCAGAGCGTGAAATCTTCGGGGTATAAGCAGAGAGAAAGAATAGCCCCCGCGACGCATGTTGTCCGGAGCGAATGAATGGGTACTCTTCGCTAGTCTGCAGACGTCCTTATCATTAATTCTTTCATTTATAGTACATCGTTATAATAATCATTTTCTGTACGTATAACGTGATGCACGAGTTGTTAATTGCTCGGAGTCTGTAGTGATTATTCAACAACAAAAATTTGGACGGTGATGAGAAATGGGGCAGTCCCATTGTTGTTCTTCGCCTGTTATTGTATCGAGGTCGGCTATCTTCGTTCTCTTTATTTCCATGAGATGGCTTTCTCCTTGCACTCGGAGAGAAATAGCATAAGCATATAGCATGGCGGGAAATTTTCGCCCATTCATTTCTGGGTGATTCTGCGCCACTGTCCGCAAGAATATATTGAACTTTTGGGAAAATACCATGCGACAAAAATACTGGAAAAACTGCGTGAAATTCGTGATGAAATGTATGTACCATCTAGGGAGCTAGGAAATTCCCTCACTCTATGAAATATTTCGGGTAATTACATATGGGATGAATCAGTGGAATCCTGGGAAAAGCCCTATTGCATTGAAAGGAATTCCGTTGAATTAAAGATGGAAGCCGTAGGATTTTGGAAAAACCACGTTGAATTTTATGAAATTGTATTGAATTTTGGAAAATTCTGCATAATTGTGGAATATTCTGAAAAATTCTCGGCAAAACCTCATTGCATTGTACGAAATTTCATTGAATCCAAGATGGAATACGTAGGACGCTGAAAAACTCCCGTTGAATTTTATATAATTGTATTAAATTTTGGAAAATTCCGTGTAATTGTCGAAATTTCTGAAAAATTCTGGGCAAAACCTCATTGCATTGTAAGAAATTTCATTGAATCCAAGATGGGATACGTAGGATTCTGGAAAAACCCCGTTGAATTTTTTCGAAACTGTACTAAATTTGAGAAAATTCTATATAACTGCGAAAAAATTCTTAGAAATTTTTAGGAAAATCCTATTGCATTGCACGAAATTGCGTTGGATTCTCGATCAAATCCGTAAGATTGTGGAAAAACCCCGTTGAATATGACGAAATTGTACTAAATTGTGGAAAATTCTATATAATGGTGGGAAAATCCTGACGAATTCTAAGAAATCTTTGGGAAAACCGCATTGCATTGTACAAAATTCCATTGAATTCTAGATGAAATCCGTAGGATTATACGATAAAACCCATTGATTTCTGAACAATTCAGTAAAATCCTGGGGAAGCCCCCATTGCATCCTAGGAAATTCATAATGCATTCTTGGAAAGCATCTCGTGGGAAAACTCAACCGCATTCTGGGAAATTCCCAATTGATTCCAGGCGATTGCTTCTATTAGGGAATTTTACTGATGACTGATGTTTAGCGATATCATCTGTTGTTCATAAATATGCGAAGCAACAAATTTCCTCGGACCTGAATACCAGGCGGAGTATAGGCACTAGGCACTGTAATATATGATAAACATCATTTTCATTTCTATTATCATTATTTTTCTCTCCTCAAAGAACCTGGAAATCGTGGAAAATCGCTTCGGGCGACGTAAACGTCAATAAGTGTAAAAAAAGAAAAAAATATATATATATATATATCTACATTATATATATATATAATGTAGAAGATAAAAATCTGACAGTTTAATTATACGCCTTTCGTTCTTCGCATTTTGGTATCACAGCAGCTGCCACCTCAGGAAAACCACGTTGCAAACTCTTCCCTCCATTTGCAGAGTTTGCAGATCCCACGCCACGCCGGAAATATAACGCTGAGGGACGTGCACCCCCCCACCCCCCACCCCCCCTTCCGGCACCATCCCGCAGCCCCGCAACTCCCGTTCATGTTCCACTTCAGCTTCGCTTACAGAATAACTAAATAACCGGAGGGGGTAGGCGAAGGTGTAGTCGTAGGGGTTCGAGGTAGAAGCTGCGTGGTCCATTGGCGCAGAGAAAATAAGGGACAAAGAGAACGGCACAAGCATCGTAAACACTGAATTATTATGCAACATGAATTCACAAATTTGAAAATTCTTCATCGCGCACCTACCTACCTAAACCGGGGCTTGCATACTAATTTTCAACAAATATGATTACACCAAAACGCAGTTTAATGAATTACTTTGAGCAATAATTCTGTTGGAAGATTATTTCGGAATACGGAAAATAGTACAAAAAAAGAAGTGAAAGTCGAAGAAGAACATGTATTTTTCAACATTTCTGTACGATCGCAGTTTCTTCTACCTTCTTCTTTTGCATACATTATTTCTTTATTCTTTTCTCCTTCTTTCTTTCCTTTCGTTCACGTATATATATAGGCATATGAGATCATTTGCGGTGTACAATCTATGTGCATCGAACTTTTTCTTCATATTGTTCGTTTTTATGATTTTTTTTTTGTTTTTTTGTTTTTTTTTTATTCCATTTTTTGTACCTTCCTCACAGAAGCTCGCATACAACAACCTCTCTGCCACGCCCAATACATCATAACGCATATTCCAAACCCAATATACACCCCGTATATATACATGCACCGTTTTTCACAGCTCGCCGACTCGGTCGGACAATCCAGCATTCAGCAACTTTATTCCTAAATCCTGAAGTAGGCGTACAAATACACCGAATACCTATACTGTATAACTGCAATGTGGATTTGCCAGTTTGTGTTGTGTATACATATATATATATATATACATACATATTTTCAACAATTCTTGTACATACGTACACTACATTTTCTGCCTGTTCGCCTATCTATCCAGATATACCTACATACGGTATATAAATATACGCGTATTTACGTTTCACAATAGAGAAGCGAGAAGTAAGTAAAAATTTTCCTTTTCCTTCTCCTTCTTTCGTTTTCCATTACTTCTTCTTTCCCGGTACGTGCAAAGTTTTTTTTTCTTTTTTTTTTTTTCTCCTGGATAAATATTTATGGAATATGTACAAAGATTTACATAACACAGGGTAGTCAAACGTCTGTGGATTTTGTGCATACGGTATACCATACATATAAGGTATAAACTATATACGTACACCTATATGTATACATATACCGATGTTTCATGGGATTTTTTTTGTTCTTTTTCTTTTTTTCTTCACAATTTACGATTTTTCCTGATTACCTGCTGCAGGAATGAGGGGAAAACAGAAGAAAAAAGAACGTGGAAAAAGAGGGAGTTCTCTGGCTCGCTCGACTCTGTGGTTTGAAAAAAAAAAAAAACGAAAAAAAATGCCCCCCACCCCTCCCGAGTCACAATCTGATGGATTTCCACTGTCGTTTGAACAGGGAGGGACAATCTATCAAAATATTGACAATGGAATGTGAAAAAAAAAAATGAGAGAAAAATAACAGGGAAAAAAGGAACGATAAACGTTCCCGTAGACAACATCGAATTTTCTTTCCCACTCGATATAACGTAGTATGCATACCTCTATGTGCAGTCTCCGCGGGAAGAAAGCTTTTATGGACTCTATCCGAAGTGACAATGATTTTATGTTCCCTGCCTATGGTATACCTATAACGGTGTATACCTAGTCGTACGTACTACCTACTATACCTACTGCAAAATGTTTACCACTAAAACGCAATCGACGTGCACACACTACTTGTATATAGGTATACGTACGTAGCGTACGCGAGGAATTGTATGTTACGTTAAGAGCGCATCAGTCACTTTACTTATATATTTCACCAATTTAAGTGTACCCTCTCACGCTCGCCTGTAATACATCGATCACACTAGGTGTACACTGCAGCTATACTTTATTTTCATATAAACTAGTACCTATATCATATGAGGTAATTCGACGCATACTTGTGTCTGTGTGTAATGCTATAGCGCGCGGCGTGTACCTTTCAGCCTCTTACTGAGATATTTTTTGCACCATTTCACACGCCCGTTTCAAGAAACGGTAAAATTTCGTGCGCGGTTATCGGCTTGTTTGTTAGAGACGCATGCGGGGTGGGCGAATGGGGGAGAAAAACAAACAACACAGAAACAAGAGAGAGAGAGAGAGCCCCCCCCCCCCCCCCCCCCTCCCCCCACGAAAGTTTGGGAATACGAACAAAGGAATCTCCCGCGCTGACTACACCGATGCGGTGATTGATGGTTTTTTTCCTGTTTTCGTCGAAATCAGAGAAAACTGCGGATCACGCGGATTAGAATGCATCTAGCTTACCAAGGGCTACAAAGATTTGAAAAACGTAATTTATAGCTGCATCCTTTGCTCCGGGTAGGAGATACATGAACATTTTTTCATTTTTCGTCTGTATCGTAGAGGTATAATGCTATCCACTTGGTCGAAAAGTCCTTTACCAAAATTTTCTGTGACCGATAGTTTCCGAGTTACAGACTATTTGAGAGGAATTTCAAGTCGCAACTGGCAATCTAACCTAGCTAACATAGGGAATAGCAATTTTTCATCAAATCCGATCGGTGTCTTGAACAGGCCAAATGCTCAGCCGGTTTCTGCCATCATACTCAATGAAATCTCAAAGTTTCATCAAAATCGATCGAGTCGTTTGCAAAAATTCACGATTTTCGTTTTCAAAACGGTTTCTGTACATTAAAGATAACGCGTCCAAAGTGAACCAATCACAACGCTGTATGGTATGTCAGTGTACAGCGCAGGGACTGTATTCCCCTCCTACACATCCGAACCAGCCGTGTCGCTCTCACGTATATTAGGCTCAGTTATTGAACTCAGATCCTTTGTAACTCGGAAACTATCGGTGACAGGAATTTTTTGGCAAAGGACATTTCGTCCTGGTTTTATTCCAAGGAATCCACCCTCGAAATTTCGTTCGGTTGTTCCGACTCCGTCTCCATACCTACATAGATATAACACGAGATATTGGATTCTGATTTGCCTTTTCCGCGTGAACCCGACCCAACTGACCATGAGAGTATCTCCTGTCATGCTGTTATGTTTCAGGTACGTGATAACGGCGCTGTGCGACACGTGCCAGAGTGCCAATATCGTTGTGGCAGCAGTATTTTGGGTTGGGTACTTCAACAGTGCCTTGAACCCATTGATCTACGCCTATTTCAACCGAGAATTCAGAGCAGCTTTCAGAAAAACCCTCGAAAGCTGTTGCTCGGCTTTTAGTCCAGTAAAACTAGACCTGGGACAACGTAGTCGCAAAATGGATTTGGTTCACAGTAATGCATCATCGGAACTTCACGTTAACAATCAACTGAGAACAAGCGAGCTTACAAACGTTCACATCGAAGCTTGCATTTAATGTGTAAATAATTTCAACAATTTTCATTCGTTTCTATATTTTCTCACAATTCTGTATTCCATATTCGTCATAAATCGTCATTTTTTATTAATTCGTTATTTATATCATTATGAAAATAAGATAATCATCGCTCTACGCCCGCTGATTCTATCCTATCTACGAGATGATCTACATCTACCAATAGGATTTCAGTTATTCCTCCCGCGAGGAGGGATGTAGTAGTAGATTATTGCATGTAATTACGTGCGGGCAGAGATGAGAAACAAAGCCACCGATATTGAGGTAAACGGGTTATATGTCAACGGCCTCCTAGTTTTCCATTATACGATACTATACTAACTCCAACTCTCGCAGATATAGCATTGTTGTATGGAATACGACATTTTTGGTATTAGAACGGAGCAAATAATGATGTGATCAAATCAGATCTCATCCAAACGCAATTACGTCCGACCGGATCTGATGACATTCAATTCCAAATCCGACTAGGTCTGACGATTCATTTTTTTGCCCGTAAAATCCTGTCGAATATCGCTTAATGAGCAATATTGATCATTATATGTATAATATTGCGGTGGAGTTATGAAATTGTACAATCAATCCCTTTCACTGGGATTCACGAACGACCATTCGAAACATGCAATATTTCATTTACGATGAAAATTTAATCGTTTCGTTTTTTTAATAACTGTATTGTAGTTATGATAGGCGATTCGAGGATATCGTTTGGCAATAAGGTATCGGATATGTTAATGCTATACATATATGTAGATATAAATATATATTATATATACTATATGTATAGTTGATTCTGTGACCCCTTCTGAAGCTGTAACGGAGTTTATAATATGCATAGTGAAGTGAGATTAAACGACTAATGGAATTATTGATTAGTATCTAATTAATTTAGACGGTTTGCTCAAAAATCGGTTTTTCGCAAATATATGATATTATAATAATAATAGTAATAACATTATTGATAATCAAAGTAATAATAATAATACACATAATTTAATAAACGCGGCTGATTCTATTCGTTTTTGAAGACTGATATATACCTGTATAATTTACCTAACGCGAAATAATTAACGCCCCAACAAAGGAAATGAATATTGATCGATACGTATGTAACTACGACATTATATACTTATTATTAATATATTTCATTCAAAATACAGAAAAATAATTAATATTTCGAAATTCCGACGCTTCATATTAGTTTGATGAGAGAGATGAGATCAAAGAAATTTTGGTTACAAAATTAGTGCATGAAAAAATTATATTACTTTTTCGTTTCGCTTATTTTTTGTTCCGTTTTTTTTTTCTTTTTTTTTTTTTTTTGGTTTTTCGTTCAGCGATTCTATTGCATTCGAAGCGCTTCGATCTCGGAGAACGTGAAATAATTTGCACTAGTTTTACGAACGCTTCATTGGATTTTTCAACACCTTGAAAAAACCTTGGAGATAGCATTTTTTTTTCTAAAATTAGGAAGAATAATTCCTCAAAACCTTTCACGCGATAACCACATGACACGAATATGTGCAGTGTTCGATATGGAATTTCGAAAATTATTTCAGAGATACGCATATAGTCCCCGAGTTATTTGCACTTTTTGTTTTTTGTACAGAATATTTCCGAATTTTTGCTCATTCTCAAAGAATCCATGAGAAAATAATAAAACGAATTATTTTCTCGACGTACACGGGTTGGAAATTGATAATTTTCTGATCGGTCATGCAGTAGGTATATACCGCCGCTACACCGCACATCGATGACTTCGCTTTTGAAGTTAGCCACACTCGTACCGAGTCGCTCCAGGGGTATAGCAGAGACTAATCAGGGCGAGGCATCTTCGGATTTGCTCAAATGCATTACGCTTGTTTGTCTCTGCTTTACCCATGGAGCAACTAACCGCGAGCTCGGCCAACTTCAGAGAGAAACCATTAATGTGCGGGAGTGTACTATCTAATAATATTCACGTTCTGATGACAAGAAACAAATTGCATGATCATAACCGCAGGATCAGGATCAGATACATAAAGTATAACGTAACGTTGCATGGTAATTAGTGCGATGAAATATATTGATAACGTTATAATTATATACCTGGAGTAATTGACATCGTGCTGCAGATGATAAATATATCACATACCGGGACGAAAAGACAAAATGAAAGAAAATTCAAACTCAAGTTCGAATTCGATCTCAAAATCTTACATCAACGCGTACCTACTACAAAATTTGTTATGGCAAATATTGTATGCTTCGATACATATATGTACAGTACCTAAATACAGATCACAAAACATATGAACCGACCAAAATCTGTAATAGATCAAGTTAATAGTATATAATTAGTATTCCCTAGGACGTTATTATACATGGAGGTATACTATACTGGTATACATAATATACTGAATATGTCATACATGATATACTATAGCATAAAATTATAAACCACTCGAGGACTGTGTTAAAAATGTTACAATTACTGAGTAGTATCGATGTGCGTGTAACGGATACTATAATACTTACTGTTAAATATATACCGCCACACTATATCAAGTACTTGCGTTATCTAGCAATCATTTTGTACATACACGTAATATCTATGATTATTTAGTGTATTGTATAGTGTGTACCTGTGTCATAGTGTAGATATGATAAAACAGTGTATACCTAGAATATGAGATACGAATATAGTATAAGTATACAGAAGGTGATCCATATCAAACGCACCGCAGTACAACAGCGGATTCCTCGTGAAATTTCCGACGGAAGTCCCCTTATCGAAAGTTCTCAGGGTGGGACCGTTTGGCCGTGAGAGCCGTTTAAAGTCAGCCAATCCGAGAGCTCGTGCGAGCCTAGGCCAGTGCCGCGTCGAGTGGGAGCCAGCCAACGTCCTAGTAGCTGCACCGGCAAAATCAGCCCACACAAAAAAGAGCGGTGGGAGGTTTCTTACTTTTTTAATACTAATTTATTTCCACTTTGCCAAATTTTTCACTCCTCAC
Source organism: Phymatocera aterrima (assembly GCA_963170745.1). Classification (NCBI taxonomy): domain Eukaryota; kingdom Metazoa; phylum Arthropoda; class Insecta; order Hymenoptera; family Tenthredinidae; genus Phymatocera; species Phymatocera aterrima. Next base: position 2,169,486 of record OY720671.1, read on the forward strand.
AGCTTCGAGTAATCGTCGTGCGGCTCAGCTTTAGTCGGAGCTGCACCAGCCACGTCCTAACTTCGCTATATTTCCCGCTACAAGGGTGTACTATACGTCAATATTTTGTATTTTTTTATTACCTTCGAAGGTTATCAACCAAAAATTTTCATTCGTAATTCTGAAGTGGGCAAACAACGCTTATTCCCTTATTTCAGGCACAGCAATCATCTAACAAGATTATTGGGCCGAAATTACTAGCAATAGGGACGGGTTTCCACCTGAAGATATACAAGTATACCTTGAAACTATATGGAACATTCGAAAAACAGCAGATTATGATGATGAGAACAATCCAGCTCCGAAAACGTGCGTATTCATCGAATTCTATCGACTTCTCGCTTGGCATATATTTTTTACTCGGGTTTCGTGCTTTGGGCGATGTACAAAAATTGGAGGTCATCGAGCTGGAGCGATGAGAAAAAAGATGCGCGAGTATTTATGTATTCCGAATTTGATCCACTTTCCGCAGTGACGAAATTTTTTACTCACCGTTCTTGGATGCGCGGTTTTTTTCGAACAGGTACATACATACCTGTACGCCGGAATGATAAAAAACATTTGGGGGGCGTTGGGCCGCGGTATGAAAAAGGAGCCGATGAAACACCAACGTAGGTGTACTTCGAAACGATAAAAAACGTCAGGTATTGACCTCTGGTCCGATAAACGTGCAACTTAACCCAACCTAACCTAACCCAACCTGACGTTTTAATACATCGGTTGGCGCAAATTAAAATTGATTTATCTTTCCGTAATAATACGCACGTTCGCGGGGCTGGACTTTTTTCATCATCATAGTCTGCTGTTTTTCGAATGTTTCATATCGTTTCAAGGTATACTTGTATATCTTCAGGTGGAAACCAGTCCCAATTGCTAATAATTTCGGCCCAATAATCTTGTTAGACGATCGCTGTGCCTGAAATAAGGGAATAAACGTTGTTTGCCCCCTTCAGAATTACGAATGAAAATTTTTGGTTGATAACCATCGAAGGTAATAAGAAAGTACAAAATTTTTACGTATAGTACACCTTTGTAGCGGAAAATATAGCGAAGTTAGGATGTGGCTGGTGCAGCTTTGACTAAAGCTGAGCCACACGACGATTACTCGAAACTGTGAGGAGTAAAAAATTCGGCAAAGTGGTAATAAATTAGTAATAAAAACGTAAGAAAACCTCCCACCACTCTTTTTTGTGTGGGCTGATTTTGCTGGTGCAGCTACTAGGACGTAGCCAGCCGCGCGCGGATACAGACCGTGAACTTTTGCGGCGCGGTGCCTGTTTGTCGATGCGTCGCGTAGAGAGGCCGCGCGCAGCCGGTTCCCACTTGTCACGTGACTGGCCTAGGCCGCTCAAGCTCCTGGATTGGCCGACTTCGAACGGCTGTCACGGCCGAACGGTTCTACCCAGAGAATTTTCGATAAGGAGATTTTCGTCGGGAATTCAACGAGAATTTCGCTGTTGTTCCGCGCCGCGTGCGACACAGCACACCTCAAAAGTGTTGAAAAAGTGAAGCTGTTATTAAAGATAGAAAAAGAGTTGAAAAACAGAAAAGAAACTACTACTGCTGTTGTCTATAACTGTATCTGATTGTTATTTTATATGAAAATATTATAAATTTTAATTATTATACTATATAGGGATACCTATGATAATTATTCGGTGCAATATTGAGCAATGAGTTGATGTACCTATGATAAATCTGCAAACTATTTATCGTTAAAAAAGAAAGATGATATATACCTACATAAAATTATATTGATATTAAGAATGATTTTTATCACGGCCGCATTACAGAGAGATTTATTTATTTATTTATTTACTTATGTGATGTATTTTAATTGATTGTAAATCTTGTAGGTGATAATCGTCGTATACATGTATGTATATACATAAATATGCGTATATATTACCGAGAGAAGATCATTGGATCAAATCTGCAGATCTGATGGAATCCGATGGGGTTTTTTTCACCCCACCAGGTATCCATTGTAATATGTAATTGCATCTCGCAGTAGCTTGTAAGCGATCATCGTCAGCATTATTATGATAAAAATATAGAGTATTAAATATTACAGTATTACTATATTATAAAACAATAAAACTTAATTATGTATGACGAGTATGTACCTAGTATGTATACGTATGTACATCCATACCAACAATACATACTTAGATTCGGGCATGAAAGAGTAATTATAATAATAATGATGATATCCAGGTATCTGGCTCTCGCACTAATTATGATAGGTATACACTGGTATACCTACCGCTACAGGGATTCACACTGTTCTGGGATCAATATCAAATTTCACCCATATTCGAAGAAGCAAAAAGAAAAAAGAAAAACTTGGTAGAAGAAGACGAAGAAAAATTAATTCTACATCGCGATAAAAAATATTCTTGTAAAAACGTTTTTTTTTTTTTTTTTTTTTGCTGGCAAGACGAAATTCTATAATTATTATAAGAAAGAAGAAACATCATGCAAGAAAACCAATAAGTCAGGTTTACTTTTGTCTTTTTACTTCCTCATCACACAGCTTTCTGTATCCTATACTGAATTTGAGTAATTTCACGAAAAGAAATCATTCTAAAATTATTATTTCATGATTTTATATGTATACTTGTACGTGCGCATAGAAGCGGTGAACGATTTTAGAATCCCCACGGCATGCTACCTCTCACATGTATTTTATAATACTATACATTACCATATACCAATACTGCTTCATTACGTACAAACAAAAATTCCGAAAGTATCGAGTAGAATCGAAAGGAAAGATAGAAAGAAAACAACATACAAAGGAAATTTATAAGATATAAATTGACGATAAATTGAGTATAATTTGTTATATTGATATAGAAACTCACTCGATGCGAAGTCGGCGCCCCTTCAGCCAATCAGACATTTTTTCCCACGCCAAGAAATTATATCCTCTGTTTTCGTGAGAATAACGATCTCCGAAGTATCGTTGACTGTTTATCGGCCGAATGGGCGCTACTTCGCCTCGACTAAGCCCCTCCTATTCTCGACACTTTGGGTGATACAGCCTGTACATATTATACACGTGGGATATACGAAGAGAATGGAAATCATAGCTCAACGTTGGGGATTATACGTATATATATATATATAATATATAACATATAACATATACTATGCATTTTTAGACACAGTACGGTATATGAATACCTATCGTATGTACGTATGAATGTACATGGATACGTAATAACAATAATTTGAAAGAAACAAGAACAAGAACATCGTGTAGCTGTTTATAATTTATTGTGGAGAACAATCATTAGAGTTAAGAAAATCTCACACATCATTAGAAGTATTAGAAAATCTATAATGCATTATACATAGGTATGTACGTATCACAGTACCTACATACGTAAATGGACGCAGGAGCAATTCTATTCCATCAATTCTGAAGAATAATTGAGCAGTATAATTACGTCAGCTAACGATCCGGCAGTTGTACGGTATACCTATTCAATTGAATTTGTCTGTAATTTCTACATGCACCCGCGGTACGAGCTGACAATCAGATGTGAAAATTGACAAAGTTTGCTGCGAAACCTCTGTGTCAGCTAACCGTTCACGAGAATAATACGGCAATCAATCAACATCAGTGTATATGTATATGTATACGTTCACTCACAACCGATTCGGTTTGGCGTATAATTTTTTATTTCATTTGCAGTGATTTCGCGTGCAAAAAAGTGTCGTCTTACCGGAATAATAATCATCGGGCACTGTGGTATTGATCCTCGGGAACCACGAAAACGGCAAAAAAAAGAAATAAATAAAAATTGCTTCTTCGGCGAGAAAGAGAAGAAACTACTAGGCAATTTTTGTGATCCACGTTTCGCAAATTTCAAAATTAATTCTGAAATTTTCATCCGTAAGTTGTATATGAATGATTTTACGTCACAGTCTTTGAATTTTTAGAGTTTTAGGGTTACCTACAGATTTTTCCGTGAACTGTACATCAAGACACGGAGGTTCGAAATTTACTGCATTTTTGCATCACGAATGCATCGAGTATAACTACGAGCTGTATGAATATGAACTCAGGGTGTCCACGACGAGGAAGAACTCCGGAAAAACCTCGAATTATCAAGGAATCTTACAACCCCCCTGGAAGATCCTTGAATCCTCAGAGAACTATTTTTCAAGATTGAACCGAATATTTCGACCAAAGTACAATTCTTCGGACAGAAAAAGAAAAAATCCAAGCCTTTTACCAGATTGCTTTAATGTGATCCGCGAACGAAAAATCGTATCCCCGATAAACCTGGAAAAATAGAATATAATTGCCGCGAAAAAGAAAAACTCAGATTCTCAGACAATTTGAAATCCTGACTAAAATATGGACACCCTGAATTATTGCAAACAAATTCGTCGACGTAATGGACCGCCAATAATTCTGATCGTTGAATGAAACCGATGATAAAAAAAATAGCAATCACAGAAAAGAAGAAATATGTGATCAGTTTTCGCGTTAGTATTCGCGGTATGAATATATTATAGGTATAGTTTGGCCCGATTTTTTCTGCAATGAAATTCGAGTCGGAGAATGAATCTGTGCAGGGCGGTGTGATCTTGCGGAAGTAATTACGAAAAAATTGAGTTAAAAGTCAAATTTACAAAAATTCTATCAATTTATTCTTTCCTATTACTATATTCCAGCGTCCACGATACCGAAGAACAGCGCGCGAGTGCAGGGAAACAAATTTCAGCGCCCAATGTAAATCGAACCGATGAACGTTGGAGGTGGGGTCCGTCTCACGAAAGTGTTCCGTATCGCGTATACGAGTACTACATACAGTAAATGCGACTCGATGCCAAATTTGATTGTCGTTGAAATATTCTTTACATCCGAGTTCTCTTCTTTCGTTTATTCATTCTCATTTCACATTTCTCGAATTCGAAATATCCCGCGATCCCCCTGACACGCCGAAGTACGTGTATTTTGAACATTGTACGTTTCAAAGTAGAACAGAAGAAATAAAATCGGAAGAAAACCAAAATAAAAATGTTGTGACTATGTATATTGGTACATGCTTATAATTGAGAACAGGTTAATTATGCGGATGCTGATAACGAGCGATGTTAAGGCGACGCGATACTCCAACCGTTACCGACCGATACGACATTCTTATATTTCGATTCATTTATAAACTGATGAGAGAAATGGGCTCAAATTTTCACAGTATACTTAAATACCTGACATCGTCGAACGGCGGGAGGCCAACCGCGTCGTGATACTCATTTGAAAAATTCGTAGATTAATTAGTCGATAAAAATCGTAAATTTTTTTTAATCGTTATCGCGAGGCGGTTGACTTTCCGCTCTTCGACGCTATAAACTATATTTATGCTGTCAAAATTTCAGCCGATTCTGTTCATTTCTTTATATCAATGGGACGAAGTGTAAGAATAAGGAGACGGTCGGTAAAGATGGGAGCATTGCATCGCCTTAATAGAAATGATTGAACTTGAAATTGCGGAGGTTGAGATTCGTGAATGCGTATAATGTGTATTATAGCCTTAGTTCATAACCGGTACAACAATATTTATGAATAATAATAATAATAATATGCAATCATGAAATTATTACAATCGCTAAGGAACAATTATGAGTGTTCGTAGATGTATATTATAAAATACATATTATACTATATAATTATCCATGACAATAGAGTGATCGACGGATTCATTTAATTGTACACACATATAGGTATGTATATACACGTATGTATACGCTATAAAAAAGAAAAATGATCATTGATCAAACAACAAACGAAGAACGGTAAAAGGGGAAATCAATGATTGATTAATCCATGACGACGTATAGAATATTTTCTAATACATATATTATCATTATTATTATCATTATCATCACATTAGTATGATAACGCATATATACGTACACTATAAGAGAATACAATAACTGTATACCAAAGATACGATATTATTCTCGAGAGAAAAGGAGGAGGAGGAGGAGGAAGAGAAGAAGAAGAAGAAAAAGGAGGAAAAAAACACTTCCCGGGAAACAATGATCAGATTGAATCGAATATAAATTTCACGGCGAAGCTGATCAGATATGACAAATATCTGCGATCGGATCGGATCATGGTCAGATCCGACCAGATCCGTTCAGGTATAGTCTGCAGATCTGGCATCAATTATACCACTCATCGTCAGGTGATCTGAACAGATCTGGCCGGATCTAACATCCGGTAATTTCATATCTGGTCAGATCTGATCCGATCAATCTTCTCCCGGGAGGGTGAAATAGTCGCTTAAGTCAATGTACGATGATTCATTAAATGTGTGTGATAGCTGTAATTATACGATGCGATTACATGTATACTATACGTTATACATAGTTATATATATATAATATTACACGTACCTACACCTATATCAGAAAGTTATTGTATAGAATATATGTATATAAGTAATAATTATCATAAAGAATGACAAAACGGCGTATATATATATGATATAATATTATACGAGAGAATGGAAAGAACAATAAAAAATAAGAAAAAGAAAAACGAAAACCCGAATAAAAGTATTTTGAAAAATTGATGTACAGCATATAATACCTTGCTATATACATTACAGGTATACAAGAGATCATTTCGTATTGATAATTTGAGTATTTCTCGTTTCTCGAATGCCGTGAAACAGGACCGAAAGATTCTTCGTCTCAAAAATCGTACTCTCAACTCACCTAATGTTCACAATCTTTGTCATTCTCTGTCCTGCGTGAGTAATCGGGTAAGTGCCTATATACCAAGGTATATGGAGGCAGACACATACTCGCGCATAGATATTACAAATCTTCGAATATTCCCGTCGATCACTACGATATTGAATACACATAAGCGGATACGATAATATTGTGTAAACGAGCTGCGAAGTATATACTTCCATGTGTATAATATCTCTTCAACACTGCATATTGTGTGGTATGATCTGTGAAAACGGTGTCCACGCTGCTGCGGCCATGGCGTATCCCGTATCGTGGGTATTATGTGCTCGAGTGCCGGGATCTTCGCCTTTAAAATCCCGGGGCAAAAATCGCGCCCCCGAACATGCGATCCCCGCGCCGCGCCGCGGAACGATATCCTGCAGCCTTTCCGACTCCACTCGAATCTCTTAACGCAAGGATTTAGAAGATGGATTACAGAATATAGAATCTCACGGACGCAGGGCGATTATTCGAAACACCGCGAGTATTGCCGAGAAATGAGAAAGAAAAGGAAAGGATTGTCTATTTTAGGCGGTAATATATATATATATACCTATATCCACGTCCGTAGTTCGAGTGAAATTTTTGAACTCGAATTTAGAAACAAGAAACGCGTGGACCCGAATTTTCGCGCACCAAATTCCAAACTAAAATAAAAAAATCACCGCTCCGTAGATCCTTTTGCGAAAATCGAGCGAAAATTTGTTTATCAAAAATTCGTGAATGTGTGTGCGTGTGTGCGTGTGTGTGTGTGTGTGTGTGTGAGTGTGTGTGTGTGTGTGTGTGTGTGTGTGTGTGTGTGTGTACTGTTGACGTTCCCTGAGTTCTATAGACCGAGGAAACAAGAAGCATGGGGAAAAAAACCGAGAATTATTGCGACGATCATTGATCATATAATAACGACATACAACGATCGGGGAGGAAATTCGTTCGAATATGAAGTACAGTGCAGTAAAGAGAACAGTAGCTGCGGGGGACCCCGAAGAGCCGGGGCCGGCGGAGCTCGTGGTAAAATTTGCGGATAATGAGTCGATATGAGAGATCGTAGCTGTACAATAATTTTAGTCAGATCTGCTCTCTTTTTTGTCCATCCATTCGCTTTTGGTTTCCGGCGAAGAATTTTCAAGCCGGCGACACAGCCGCATGAGAAACTCAGGGGTCGTCGTGGATATTGAAAGAAAACCGCAACACTCCGAATCTCATAACGCCTCTTTCATACCCGCGAAGCTTGTATTATAGGTACAGACCTATACTATAATATAAAATTATAGATGTAGATGTACGTGGATATATATATACACACAGGTATGGAAAAACTCAAAAGGTATGAGATGAGGATCGAGGATGCCTGGCTTTGAACTTTCTGCACGAAAGGAAAGACACAGAGACGCGGTACGTATACGTGCATACGCGTACATACATGGATACGTATTGCTCTTCAAGCTCTCTTCGCTTCATCTTCTTTTCCTTCTTTCTTTTTTTCGCTCTTGACTCTTCTCTTCTCATTTTTCAATTCATTTACCTTTCACATTATTATTATATTTCATTGCACTCGAGGTATGAGGGGAGGACGAATGCCCCGTTTTATTCCCAGCTATATCTTCGAAGATCCAGCTAGGTTTCTGGGTCAACTCGACACATTATTATACTTCTGTATTCTTCGATATTCGATTATATTCACACACATGTGTATATCTAGTGTGTAGACATGTGATGCACCTATACATATACTTATCATTGAAACTGTGCCTACGGTGTAATAATCATTACTATACATATATTAGGTACAAATCGCATCATATACGAAAACTACCAATCCAATCGAATCGCAGCTGATTATTCATCATTACCTACTATCGATTTATGGAATAATTGTAATTATCTTTTTACTTGCGATATATACCTGCTACGTGTACCGTGAGTTCAAATATATACACCTGTAGGTATACCTACATTTCAGTATCGGTTCAGAAAAATCAAAAATTTTTCAAATTTTTACTATACTATACATACACAACCGGAACAATATAAATATGAGCGGTTTACATGGTCTTTCCCATGCATAGCATATCGCGTCGAACTACCGAAGCTGGTTTGTCGTTATTGTTCCGCGTGGACAGAGAGCGAGAAATAGAGACAGAGGACAGCGGAAGGAAAATAATAATCATGATCATCATAATCATAATCATTTTCTGCTCGAGGGGGGCCTATATATAGGTATAATAGCTTCTCGCCGGGGAAAAGCTCGCCCCGTCAATTTATCACGAGAGGACTGTCGGAAGTTTTTTCTCTTTTTTTCGTTTCTTCTTTCTGTTTTTCCTTCTTTTTTTTTTTCATTGCCTCGGGATACTGATCCAAAAAGTATATAATTTAATACGTTATACATTGGTATGTATGTATACGTACGTACATACATATACCTATATAACTGTATATATCCCTTTCCAATAATCTTCTTCGTGTACAATATCGTATGTTTTTCATATCTTCGAGATACATATACGTATGTGTAATACCGTAGCTGTACGCATTCATTGTGGTGTCCCCCCCCCCCCCCCCCCCCCATTTTTTTGTAATATCTGTATAATATATCAACGAACCTGCACATGGAATTTCATGTAGAAAAATTTAGCAGACTATAATTCGAACCAATTTGAAATAGAGGGTAGAATCGTTCCTTGGAATAAAAATTCAGTAGTATCAATTGCCGCTCGGGTATTCGAATAGGCTGCTAAATTCGAGAAGAGTACCTTTTCGAGAGGAGAGTCAAGGGGGAAAACAATCCCGTCGAAGGTGCGAGTATGCATGCATTACGTCTCTTCATAGTCATATTTTACACGGAATATTTTCCAAACTTATGCCCCAGCCAGCGCATAGAACCCTATCCGACTTATTCCAGGCCCTGAGACGCCTCGAAGACGCCCAGGAGTCAACGATTGTCCACCTTTGGGCGTCTCTGAGTCTGCTGAGAGCCTAATATAAGGCGGAAGAGCATTCTGTGCTAGCTGGGCTAGCTGTATTCAAATTCATATGCATAGTGCGAGCACGCTCGTACGCGAATGCAGGACGGGTTGCCTGGCGTGAGGCGCGCTGGAGTATGTTGCGTAACCGAAATTGCCGGTCATCGGGCGTGAGCGAGAATTCATCACGAGAGGACCGCCCGACGTTTTTCTTTTCTCTATATTCTCGTCTGGTTTTTTGGTTGTTTCTTTTTCCGGAAACGTAGACTTTAGAAATTGTTCACGTAACAATTAAGCGCGAGAATATGAAGCATATTTTGAGAATCAGGAGTTTGAATCGCAGACTTATTAATTATCCTCGAATACAAACGTTCTCGACGATCTTTATAACGACTACGAATAATTTGAAATGGTTTATGAGTTTTCTTTGTCTCTTTTTCCTTCCGGCCTGGAAGTTTACCCGGGCAATACATCGCGAAATGTGTAATAGATGAGCAATAACGTTTTGAAATGAACCGGAAAGCTGTTCGAATGGAAATATCCACGTTATACTAATTATACCGATAGACTCTGATAACGTGAGATAACTCGATCGTCAAAAATGGTGTAAAATATAAAAAAATGTATAAAATTGGGGTCTCCAGGAGTATTTTTGTAGTAGATATATCGATACTGTATCACCACGAAATGCTTCAGTGAGTGTTGGAAGAAGGTCATCGGTCTAAAGGTATCCCCGTGATCCCCACCACGCGGATCGCTCGAAACTTGTTGTGATCGTGGCGAAGAGGAGGAGAAGGAGGAAGAAAGTAAGTATAATATTATAACGTTGAACGTTGTATATCAAAGTTTAAGAAGGAGTACGTACTGCGGTACTACAGTGTACAGTGAGATCAGCGGTAAATTTTTCGAGAGGCATTAGTATATTCGTGTTGCACGGTCGACGTGAGGAATGCCTTCACCTGCACCAAGTGAATTCTGTAGTGCCTTGAAATCCGCGGAAGAAAACACCTCTGATAAATGCGTACTAGCGAGGACGATGGAATAAGAAACATACGCGGTAGCGCTCCGTGTTGATAATTTGATGGGATCATATTCCACCATTCGTGGTTGAAATATATTGAGATCCGTGAAGCGATCAACGTGTGCAGTGTATACCTATATTCACATTTGTGAAAGCCTGACCATCGCGCGTGTGAGACAACTCGACATGGGAAAATCCGATTATCAAAACTTATAGCAGCTACTATAGATCGAAGATATTCAAGGATGTTCTTTTTCTTTATCGTCATTTTACTGAGCGGTGAGTATCTGCGTACTTCGTAAGTAATATCGTTCGTACTAATAATCTGTGATTGAATTGAACTAATCTAATTTTACCTCGTAATTTCAATAAGCTCTCGAGATTTTCAATATTAGAATTTGTGAGACGAGGTGAATTTCCGGGGGAGGAAAGAAACAGCAGCATCGTGGTCACTGGCGTAACACATGACGCATGAGAATTTGAATCCATGAATCATAATTTATACCGATATTACCCGAAATCAAAGTATTTCATTGCGTTGACAATTCACGGTGGAAAGCGAATTTCGAAATCCGGTATCTCGCAGAGTATATATGTCAATTAAGAACAAGATGTTTCGCAGCCGTTGCTGGAAACGCGTTGAGATTAGCGGCGTACATATCATCGGGAGGTCTCCATGGAGAGATACGTTTCGAACCAGCAGCAACAGCAGCAGGAAATGCTGTTAGGATTCGTCTCGCACTTCAGACAACACTACAATATCCGGACCAACAATGGATGTGGTCTGTTACAAGATTCCCAGTCGATTATACGCTCGTCGATGGACGATGTGACGAAAGAGAAATGGGAGAAACGTAGGAAAATGAACGATAATGAGAATAATAATAATTAAGAGGATAAGAGAATCGTTGCAGATAAAGCATGAGAATTGTCATCCGTATTTGTGATTTGATTAAAATTTCGTGATAATTTCGATACAGCGTTGTGGATCTCACCGAAATTCTTGGGCCCCTTGAAATGCCAGGAAATGAGACGGCGGTAATGGAGGTTCCAGAATTGAGTTTAACGGGCGATAAGGGTCTCTGGGGCAAAGGTTTACTCTTACGAGATACTTACAGCTCGAGAATAATTTGCGCTTCAATTACAGTAAGATTTTTCGAGAAATTACTAAATATTATACGTATACGTATGTACTACAAGCGAACAACGGCGTAATGGTGGTCCGAATTGAAAGAAAACAAATCGAACCGAATTTCTTGTTGAAGGTATCTGACAAAAATGAAGAGAAATTAGCTGAGGCTCGCTTTCACGGACCTGTGGCCGGCAGCATTTGGTTTCGATGGCTCGGTGGTCAGCCGGGCGATAATGCAACGGATACAATTATTTACACAGATCTTCATCACGTTTCAAAGCATAAGACGGACCCTCAAGACTTCACTGAACATCACTGGAAAATCTACGTCACTGACATATTCGATTCGGGAAAAGGTCGGCTCATAAATTTATACAGAGATTTTGGATAATTTTGGAAGAGATTCGCGAGGCCGGCGCAGAAAATTCTACCTTCGTTAATCATCTTTGTTTCTTTGTTGTTTCATTTATTTATTTATTTTTTCTTCTTGTCTTCTTTCAACGGGTACAGAAAATGTGGACGACGCTTGTAACATCCTGCAGACAGTGTTCGACCCGAATAACTCTGGGACAGGGAAGTCGATCGGGGACGTGGATTCCCGGTTGGGAAAAGTAAAGGTGGCTACTAATCGTGAGAAAACATCAAAAACTGCATACAGGGACCTAGAGCTGGCATTATTACCAGCGGATTTTCTTGGTCCGCAAAGACTTCTTTACGTCGTTGTGTTCCACCCGACACACGACGACTCGTTTTTAGCGTGCGCTAAAATAAGGCACAGGAAAGAGGTGACGGCTAAGTAAGCAACTCCATCTTCGCACTAGAAAACCCATTTCCACCGCTGATACGGTAATGGCAATATAATAGTAACGTTTCCCATTTTCTTCAGAGCATTGGTGAATTCGAACGGTATAAAAGGCGACGTAACCCTGAATCAAGAATCGCCGTTTAATCCAACTTGGGTAAAAGTCTCTTTATCGCCGGTAAACGATTTGGAAACTCGCCTTCGTTACGCGACGAAAATAGCAGCCTATAGAATTCACGAATTGCCACAGCAGCCCGTAAGAAATTCAGGCCAAAATGAAAGCCGTTGCGTGACAACGAAAAATTTATACGACCCCTTGAAAACGAACGGCAGCGATACACCGCCAGCAGGTAAACATGAAGCCCCTGCGCGGCGCGGCGGTGATAATTCTCTCATGCAAAAATTGGCTCGACTCAATCGTGCAAATCCAGAGAAGCTCTCGGCAGGCAGCGCGAACCTGAAATTTGACCGAAAGACGTCTCACGTCCCAGTTCTGTTCCTCCAAAAGTCATCTCTCTTCGGGGAAATGTCTCTTTGGATATTTAGATGACTTTGAATTGAAAAAAACTTGGACGTAAGGAGTAGTTCGGTCGACTTTCAGCCTTGCTGTGCTACCTGCGTCTTGACATTGGTATTTTTAAACAACTTCAGGATACGGAACGCAGGACCAATACGCGATCGGAGATCTCTCCGGGAAGCTTCAAGGCCGAAGGGAGGGTTCCTACCATAAAAGTCTCCTGAAAGACAGCGCGGAACTCAGCGGCGCTTACTGGGACACTTATTTACCTCTTTCAGGCATCCATAGCGTCATACACCGATCCTTGGTGCTCCACAAGTGAGTTGAGTGAACAAAAATTACTACGGTGGATCGGAAACTGTTGAATTGACCATCTAAAACGTTCCGTATTTCTAGATACAATGAGACTGATAACACCGGAGTGATACCCTGGATTTGCGCAACGTTCATGCACCATTTACCAAACAATGCTGGACACATGCCGATGTTCACGGCTGAGGTGATCTTCAGATATCCAATAGTCGGGAGAATTATTTTCAGACAACCAAAGCACGATCCGTTAATGGGCACTACGATTATAATAGAAAATTTAGTACACGCCGACGGCAGTTCGCTGAACAACTCAGCAGGGCACAGGCAAGTGAACTACGACAACGACAATGAAAAAGGAACACTTTCATCCTCGTGAGAAGACGAGGCGCTAAAAGTCTTTGCTCAATATTCCAGATGGATGGTACACGAACATGCGCCTGGAATCGATTACTATAACTGGACAGCGCGATGTCTCAGCACTGGGAGTCCTTTCAATCCACACAAAGTTGGTTTAGTTATCCAAATTGCAAAATAGCGGATCGTTCATCCGTGAAAACTGAGCCTTCGCACTTTTTCTCTTTACTTTCAGGTTCACTGGGATCCTGATCATCCGGAATGGTGTTCAGGACGAGAAGTGACGCTTTGTCGTATTGGGGATCTCTCGAGACACGGAACGCTCGAAATTGCTGGACGGAAAGAGTTCGGGCCAAAAATCACCCGCAAATTATTCACCGATCCAATGCTCCCTCTAACTGGCCCGTTGAATATTTTAGGAAAATCTCTAGTAATCTATGACGATCATGGTCCCGTTGCCAGAGGAGAAAGACTCGCATGTTCGATGTAAGCATTCGTAAAATTAAACTGAACCGGAACACAAAAACGAAGGGTTCGGAGCCAAATTTTTCCACGAAAAATACCGGTTCTCTAAATGATTAGATTTCTGAAATTGGGTTCAATAGTGAAGACTCTTCGCTCTCTGGCAAAGTTTCAATTCTTCGGTTTCTAACTTCCTTTCTTTTTTCGTGAAGAATCAGTGCAGTATACAGAAGAAAAGCAGTCGTCAAAGACTGGTTTGGTAACGGCGAGTCAACTTCACCAAAAGGAAAATTGGAGTTTATACAGCAAACGGAATATGATGTTACAGACGTTGAGGTCAATTTGGAAGGACTGGGTGGCCAGATGAGCGGATATCACATCCACATGGTAAAAGAAAAGGATTTCACAGTCTGCCTTCTTTCTGAATTTCTCGGAGTGAATTTTCCCACCCTTTTCGAGTGGATTTTCAGTCTACTAGTGTCGAGCTACGCGATTTTCGTTCCACGAAATTCATAGAATTCATTCACAATTTGCCAAATTTTACTGACTACTTGACAAGAGTGTGTTATTATATCTCCCTATCAGACACCGATAGAAATCGATTTGAAGTTTCCATGCGAAGCAACGACCCTCTACGGGCACTGGAATCCCCTGAGTGTGAATGTTAGCCATTTGCCCTTACCAGCCGAAGGAACTTCCGATCAATACGAAATGGGAGATTTGAGTGGAAAATTTGGGACATTAGAGAATCGAAAGAGATATAATACAGTTTACAACGATTCCTTCCTTCCACTTTTTGGACTCAACAGCATATTGGGTCGCAGCGTTGTCATACATAAAAAGGACAGAAATTTGAGGTGAATCTAATTCGTTCGATGATTTTCCTGGTTCAATAGAGTTCTAAGTCTTCTATTCTACTCCGTGCAGATGGGCTTGCTCGACCATCGAGAGAGGATATGCCCCTTCAGAAGCTAGAGAATTAAGAGCTATCGCCTCTTTTCATCACCCGCAAGGGTTTGCCTATGGATATATAAAGATGGTAAGAATTCCGAGGCGTCCTACGGACGTTGAAGAGCAAATTCAAAACTTCGACAAAAACGGTGATCATGAACTCTTTTCTACAGACGCAGCTAGTCTACAGAGACAATACTAAGAGCGAAACAATTATGGAGGTGAAACTTCGCCACCCAGGAAAGCACGACCGGAATATCGTAAGTCTGTGTTACAATCGCTTCAATAATTTATATTCAATTTCATTAACCATTGTAGAGAAGAACCAAAAAAACGAGCAATAGCTCAGTGAGTTTCTGTTATTTTAAGTTTCTCTTATTTTCAGACGAGGAACCACAACTGGGCAATTTTTGTTAATCCTGTAGGAGTTGATGCCACAGTAAGGGTTCCGGCCACTCGATGTGTGGCCGGTGGATACATTTGGAATCCATATTTCACTCAGTTAGCAGACCCGCTGAACGTAAGCTAAATTCAAACCCGCGCTCCACAAACCCTGAAGTTACCTCGAAGACGTTTTCTAAATGACCGATGTCCCACTGCAGGACAGCTCAAAATCATTTGACATCGGGAAACCGCCTTTCCAACACCAAGATGACGGTTCGAGTCCATGAAGTGGCACATCGGTCATCTGTGAGGCGTATTTTGGGTTTTGTGCTGTCTCGAAAAGTTAATATTGAAAAATGACATACCACTTTTCTCTCGGTGCTGTTATTCACCAGGAAGAGCTCTACAGACAAGAATGCGGACGTGATTTGCCCTTGCGATGTCACGTCGGTGATATTTCAGCGAGACTGGGACCCATAGACATCGGTGTAGACCGCCAAGTTTTTACGGATTCAAATTTTCCGTTAGAGGGGGCGGTATCTGCGATGGGAAAATCGATTGTAATTATGGACAAGGATTTCGGCAACGATAGATTCGCCTGTGCTAATATCGAGCCAGATAATGACATTGTAAAATATGTAAACATCAGAAAACCACCGAGATTCGTCGTGTGAGTTCACGTAGTTCATTATAAATTGCGCGCGTGGCTTGATTCCGCGTGGTATTTTAAAAAAGTGGAATGATATTTAGTGTGCATAGATTTGTGCAAACAAATTCCGTTCTTTTCCTCCAGGGCGCAGTTCATAGAGGATGTTAGCGAAGTTATGGGCATTCCTGAATGGATGCTTTCGGTTGATAGCAGAAAAACTAAAACTCTCCACAACGGAGGATGCATTCAATTTTTGATGCATTTCAAAGGTGAGGATTACGGACTATGGTCTGTTATATGCAAAGAATGATCAGTTTATTTCCTTCCATTTTCTCTTCTTTTGATACCGTAAATATCATTCGGAAAAACATATTTTCAAACAATTCTTTGCTCTAATCGGATGTTCTTTCGTGTCTCTTTGGGCATCTTTTTCTACATAGGACCGATCGCTAACCAGTTGGAACAAGATTTTAGTAAACTTATGTCAACTGGGAAGTTAAAATCGCCGACTTTAGCAATCCCAGGATTTGTACCAACCAAAAGAAGGCAAAGCGTGGGATATCGTCAATGTGGAGTTAGAGATCCTAACGACAAAAGTATGTATTCTATACGAATGATTAAGAACGAAAGAAAAATGTGAATGTAGAAAATTCGTATTCCTCAAATCCTTGTATGAAAATAAACGTGTTCTATATTTCGACATACATTTTTTCAGGCTTCACGTTGTTTCGAAGTTACGGTTTTTCGGCAGCCCTGAGAATGTCAGGATCACAAGTAATTGCTCTGACGATAACGATCGCAGTGATAATGTGCACCTAGTTTTCTTCCTAGCCATTTATCGAATTTAATTTTGTACATTGTATTATATCTTGTAATATACTCGAATGTGTAATGTCAATAAAATCTCGCTGCATCCTGTATAATGCGGGGAATCCCACAGCTAATCTTGATACGATAATCTGACGAATGCGCGTAGGTATGTTTAAATCGTATAGAAATTCGAACAAAAGCACAAAAAATTGAGCAGCAGCCACGGACTTATAGACGGAGCGCAAGCTGGGGTTGTAGGCGAGGCGTATGAATCATGGGGCGAGTACGTGAGGTAACGCGTCGGCCATATTGACTGGCGCCATTTGCGCGCCACGTTCCAACCTGTGGCCCTATACATTAATTACTATCGACGTATTTAGCATTTTTTTTTTGCAACCTATTGCCGCACAGTGCGGCATATTGTATCTAGACCTAAAAGCAAGAATAAATTACCGTACATCCTAACCTCTAAACCTCTAAGATTATGAAAACGATGTCTCGCAATAGATTACTACACTTACTGAGCACGTGGCCGAATTTACATTAGATATAATTACCTTGCCGTAGAATATTCGTAAAACTATGAAAAATCACTGAAAACACTACACACAAACTTAATGTTGCATCAGGCACTACGTAAACAAATATCTACACGGTGGAATATCTAAATTGATAGCGCCGGTCAAGATGGCCGACCATTTGATTCCTCTTCCGTCTTTTGCTTCACCCCCGCAATGAAAGACGCCGACCGCGAGTCAGTGGGGGGGGGCCATGATAGATTACTGATACAACAAAAAAAAAAAACCGGATCGCGTATTTCACGAACACAGAAAAAGCTGAAGCGCCAAGCGGCGTCCAGCCGTACCACGGACTTGTCGTGGAGTTGTGACTGTCGTCAGCAGCAGTTGGCAGCAGTCAGCAGTCAGCTCCCGACAAACGGATAAACGTTTGCGAATTGATACGAGCTCTTTATTTACAATAATTTACGTATAAAATTGAATTGAATATAGAATAAAAAATGTACGCGTTAGAAGACGGTGAGAAAATGAAGTTCTTCTCTCATTAGAATTCACATCAATAGTCTGCGATGTATAATATTGAACTACTCGCAAACCGCTGCGGCGTAAAATAGAAAAACCTAACCTAACCTAAAATATTTCTGTATATTATTTACCTTGGTTTTAACTCCGATTTCGAACTATACCTGGGAGTCACTCCCAAAACTTTCTCCAAATAAAAAATTCTTCGATAATTATTCATCTAAATTAAAGAAAATAAACTCTCTCGAACTTGCATTACTTCACGATTCCTTTTTCGCATTTCGCGATAAATTGTATTCGATTAATTTTATTTTGTCATCAGATCAATACGACGATGAAGACGCGGAGGAAATATCTTCAGAATTGTGGCAAGAAGCTTGTTGGATAGTAATCAATGCATATTTTGACGAAAAGGGTTTGGTGCGCCAGCAGCTAGACAGTTTCGACGAGTTTATACAAATGTCTGTACAAAGGATAGTCGAAGATTCACCACAAATCGACCTGCAAGCCGAGGCGCAGCACACTTCGGGAGAAATAGAAAATCCTGTTAGGCATTTGCTTAAATTTGAACAAATTTATCTGTCCAAACCTACGCATTGGGAAAAAGATGGCGCGCCTTCACCCATGATGCCTAACGAAGCTAGACTAAGAAATCTCACCTATTCTGCACCGCTTTATGTCGACATTACTAAAACCATCGTCAAAGATGCCGAAGATCCAGTTGGTGAGACTTTTACTTCGGATTTTGCGTCGTTATTGAAATTTTTCAGAATTTGGGATGCTGGAGAGAGCTGAATCTAGCCAAAATTACTACGAATTTCAAACATTTAGATTTAAGAATGTTCAGTCATTCAAATCACTACTTCTGTAATTAATGTGATCAAGCGATGATCGCACATTGAATAGTTCACACTCATTCACCCGCCAACTAAAAGAACTGGGCTAGGAACTCTTGAAGGAAAAATTTAGAAATTATAAACAAATACTCAGATATGAATGTTTCATTACAGGGCGCTTCAAAAATTGTTTAAATCGATTACAATTGGTCGATTTCATTCTAAGTTGGCTTCTTTCATTCGGAAATCTATTCTTTACAATGTCACTGTGGTGACATAATTTTTATTTCCTCATTCACTAGTTGAATATTGCTATTTGTTTCTGAAAATCGATACCAATTGAATCTTAGAAAATTAAATACTCAATAAGAAAACAATTGAAAAAAATGCTGTCACAGTGAAACTGTGGGAAATGAGAAGAGCCAACTCAAAATTTCAAGACTAGTTTTCACACTTGACGAGCAAATTATTGTTATTAATATTCAATGTGCGATTATTGCTTAATAACATTAATTATAAAAGTAGTGATTTCAACGACTGAACCTCCTTAAATGTAAATTAGCTTCTTTTCATACGGAATTACAAAGAAACATCAATTCTATTTAAAATTTGGTCAAATTTTTAGTCTCGTGACCGTGTAGCTATGTCTATTCAATGAAAAATACAAGACTGAATTAAATTTGTTGAAAATTTTATCAAATTTCTGAGACTATGATTAAATATTTGGCTTTATTTCATCGAAAATCTAAGAGAACTGAAATATATTCAGATCTTCGTTAAACTGTAGGCGAGTTGCTCTATTTTCTTCAATACCTGAGATAGAAATAAATCTGTTTAAAAATTAGGGAAATTACAGGTCCTGCAATTCGTCATTTACTCTTTTCTTAGTCAAAATCCCCCCCCAAGAAAAATTTTTCCGACAAATTTCCACGTCTTCTCAGCTGATACTGCGTTTTTTTTTTATTAGGAAATAAAAACAAGGTAATCCGATGAAGATTTCCTAAAATTCGGAGTTTCGTCATCAAAAATCTACTCTTAATTTTGAAATTTTAAATCTACTATTCCCTCACAGAAACACAACACCAAAAAACCTTCATCGGAAAGATTCCTATTATGTTGAGATCAACATATTGCCTACTTTCTGGATTGACCGATCGTGATTTGACTGAATTAAACGAATGTCCGTTGGACCCTGGTGGATATTTTATTATCAATGGATCAGAAAAGGTGTGAAGACATGAAGGATTCTGATTATAATCAACGAAGACTCATCTTCTCTCGTTCAATTTATGTCCGATCAGAAAAAAAGAGAGAAAAACTTAATAACTTCTCTGGTTCTCCTTAAACCCAGATATTCAATAATAAATACAAATTACCAAATTATCTCCTCCAGGTTCTTATCGCACAAGAAAAAATGGCAACAAATACGGTATACGTTTTCAGTATGAAGGACGGAAAATACGCTTACAAAGCGGAAATTCGATCTTGTCTAGAACACAGCTCTAGACCCACGTCAACTTTGTGGGTAAACATGATGGCGAAGAGCGGCGCTGTAAGCAATTTTCATCATAAATAAATACCAAGATTATTGAAATGAATGCAATTTTTATAAAAAGTTTATAAATGAAAAAGAAATATGACTTTGGAAATGAAACATTACATTGGATAATAAACAACGTAGATTGATCAAGATTGCTAAAATATTGATTTCAGAGTATAAAAAAGTCTGCTATTGGTCAAAGAATTATAGCAATCCTGCCGTACATAAAGCAAGAAATACCAATAATGATAGTATTCAGAGCATTGGGATTTGTGGCTGATCGAGACATCCTAGAGCACATAATCTACGATTTCGATGATCCAGAGATGATGGAGATGGTGAAGCCATCTTTAGACGAAGCTTTTGTGATCCAGGAGCAAAACGTGGCATTAAATTTCATCGGTACTCGAGGAGCTCGCCCAGGAGTGACTAAAGAAAAGCGGATAAAATACGCGAGAGAAATTCTGCAGAAGGAGATGCTCCCACACGTTGGAATAAGCGACTTTTGTGAAACGAAAAAGGCTTATTTCCTTGGGTACATGGTTCACAGACTTCTCTCTGCTTCTCTAGGTAGAAGAGAACTGGACGATCGTGATCACTACGGAAATAAGAGACTAGATTTAGCCGGCCCGCTTCTCGCTTTCTTGTTTCGTGGATTATTCAAGAATCTTATGAAAGAAGTTCGGCTCTATGCTCAAAAATTTATCGACAGAGGAAAAGACTTCAACTTAGAACTCGCCATAAAAACTAAAATCATTACCGACGGTCTAAGGTATTCTTTGGCCACTGGTAACTGGGGTGATCAGAAAAAAGCACATCAAGCAAGAGCTGGCGTATCACAAGTGTTAAATCGTCTCACATTCGCTTCAACTTTGTCTCATTTGAGGAGAGTTAATTCCCCGATAGGTAGAGATGGTAAATTAGCAAAGCCCCGACAATTGCATAATACTTTATGGGGGATGTTGTGTCCTGCTGAAACGCCCGAAGGCGCAGCTGTAGGATTGGTGAAAAATCTGGCATTGATGGCTTATATTAGCGTGGGGTCCCAGCCTTCCCCCATCTTGGAATTCTTGGAGGAATGGTCGATGGAGAATCTGGAGGAAATTGCACCCAGCGCCATAGCTGACGCCACTAAAATATTCGTCAATGGCTGCTGGGTCGGGATACACAGAGACCCTGAACAGCTCATGGCGACTTTAAGAAAACTTAGAAGACAGATGGATATCATTGTGTCTGAGGTTTCTATGATCAGAGATATCAGAGACAGAGAAATTCGGATCTATACTGATGCCGGAAGAATTTGTCGGCCCCTTCTAATCGTTGAGGGACAAAATTTACTTCTTAAAAAAAGACACATTGATATGCTCAAGGAAAGAGATTACACAAACTATGGGTGCGATGAATTTCTAATTCTATTCATGAAAAATAAGAATAGATTCAAGGCACTCAAAGAAAACTCGATTCAATCTATAAAAATTTTACTTGTTTCAGTTGGCAAGTATTAGTTGCGAGCGGAGTAGTTGAATACATCGACACTCTAGAAGAAGAGACGGTAATGATCGCTATGTCGCCTGAAGATTTGAGGCAGGAGAAAGAATACGCTTATTGCACGACTTATACACACTGCGAAATTCATCCGGCAATGATTCTCGGCGTTTGCGCATCGATTATTCCATTCCCCGATCACAATCAAAGTCCCAGGAATACTTATCAAGTAATTTTTCGATTGAAGTGAAGAGAAAATCGTAAAGAATGCTTGATGGTGAACAGAAATCGTTTAATAATACGAGATTCATTTTTTTTTCCTCTAGAGCGCTATGGGCAAACAAGCGATGGGTGTTTACATAACGAATTTTCACGTTCGGATGGATACTTTAGCGCACGTATTATACTACCCGCATAAACCATTGGTGACGACAAGATCGATGGAATATTTGCGCTTCAGAGAATTGCCAGCTGGGATAAACAGCATAGTAGCTATTCTCTGTTACACAGGATACAATCAGGAGGACAGTGTTATTCTCAACGCTAGCGCAGTCGAAAGAGGATTTTTCAGATCCGTCTTTTACCGATCTTACAAGGATTCTGAATCCAAAAGGATCGGAGACCAAGAAGAACAATTCGAAAAACCTACCAGACAGACTTGCCAAGGAATGCGTAACGCGATTTATGATAAATTAGACGACGACGGTATCATTGCCCCCGGAATTCGTGTCTCTGGAGATGACGTCGTCATCGGAAAGACGATCACGCTCCCTGAGACCGACGACGAGGTCCGTCATTCAATCATTTTCATCATTGAAACGAGGAAAACTGATTCTATCAACTATTTTTCATATGCTCTCTCTTTTTTTTAAAGCTCGATAGCACGACGAAGAGATTCACAAAACGAGATGCTTCTACTTTCCTCCGTAACAGCGAAACTGGTATCGTTGACCAAGTAATGTTGACATTGAACAGCGAGGGATATAAATTCTGTAAAATCCGAGTACGGAGTGTTAGGATTCCACAGATAGGAGATAAGTTTGCTTCTCGCCACGGGCAGAAAGGAACCTGTGGTATACAATATAGACAGGAAGATATGCCGTTTTCGTGCGAAGGATTAACGCCTGATATTATTATTAATCCTCACGCCATTCCATCGCGTATGACAATTGGTCATTTAATCGAATGCATTCAAGGAAAAGTATCGGCGAACAAAGGTGACATTATTGAAATTCGTATATTTCATTATCTAATTAATAATCAAATATTGTTTGACCAAAACAATTTCTTTCCCCCAAAAGGTGAAATCGGAGATGCAACTCCTTTCAATGATGCTGTAAACGTGCAAAAAATTTCAACGCTTCTTCAAGAATACGGATATCAACTAAGAGGCAATGAAGTTATGTACAATGGACATACGGGTAGGAAAATTAACGCTCAAGTTTTCCTTGGACCAACTTATTATCAGCGTTTGAAACATATGGTGGATGATAAAATTCACAGTAGAGCTCGCGGACCGGTACAAATTTTAGTCAGACAACCCATGGAGGGTAGGGCGAGGTAAATATCTATTGGATTTCTTAATTTTGACGCTTCAAGGGCAACGCTGAACCAAGGAGGTTCATCTTCAAAGATATTTTGATGAATTTTTAATGATTTCAGCCGAGCAATTCTGGTTTTTTCTTTATATTTAAATCAGTTTTTGAGTACTTTATCCTGAAATTTTTTTTCATGTTCATTTCGACTAGTTTTTTCATCATTTTGAATTTTCATTTCCCAACAGGGACGGTGGTCTACGTTTTGGAGAGATGGAAAGAGATTGTCAGATATCGCATGGAGCTGCACAATTTCTTCGAGAGCGTTTATTCGAAGTATCTGATCCATACCGTATCCATATTTGTAACTTCTGTGGTTTAATAGCGATCGCAAACCTCAGGAATAACACTTTCGAGTGTAAAGGATGCAAGAACAAGACACAAATATCTCAAATTCGATTACCATATGCTGCGAAATTATTATTCCAAGAATTAATGGCCATGAATATCGCTCCAAGACTCATGGTCATCTAAATAAACGACTTTTTTCATCGATATTTGTTCTTTTTTTTTTCAAAAATTCCACATCAGTTTTCTGATCAACTAATTCGAAATTTGTTAACATTCTCAATTGATGTATAGAAGAAAAAAAAAGTACTGTAATTTGGTTCTTAATTCAGCCTTAGCGTTAACGATGATATCTCCTTATAAGTTAATTAGAAATATTTTTTTAACGCAATAGTAATCTAAAATCGGAATTTCGAATAGATAATATTGTATTTTTTTCGACTAGTATCTAATAATGATAATGATAGTGATAAGTTATAAAATTTAATACAAAGGATGATGATAAAAATAAAAAGAAAGAATAGACCGAACATAAAAGATGGAATTATTTATTTGTAGTTATTTTGATAATTGATTGATTTCCGATCGAGGAATGGAAAGAAAGAGAAGTAATAGTTTCAGAGACTTCAGATTTATTATCAGTATGAAATACCCAATCAATTCGAAGACGTTAATTTATTGATGATAAGAATGTATGTATTTCTTTTCTGATCTGATCATCGATTGATTATCATTATTATTATTCTTATATCATAGATCGACAGTAATAATCTATCGTCTTCCAACCGAATTGATACGAAGAAAAAGCTGTTCGTTAAATCACTCATTAATTGTTATTAAAATCTGAAAGTAACGAAAACTATCAATAATATTAATGGTGGTTATTCGGTTCATTTGTTCCAATTATTGAAGAGCCTGGAGGGAAACTAAGAAGAAAAAATACGGTGAAAAAGAAAATAGTTATTTGTTAGTTATCTGCAATAATTATAACAGCGGATATCAATCATTGATTAAATCTGAAATAATTTATAACTCATCACATAAGCGTATTGAGAAAAAGTAATTGAAATTATTTCGAGTGTTTCAGCAAAGAAGAAAGATTACCTTTAAATTAATTAGAAGTGACGAAAACAAATCGTTGATTTTCGATTAAAAATGGAAATCTATTCAGTGTCATAAAAGTATATTGAAAGTAGCGGAAATTGAATTACTGCACGATTATTATTCATCTATAAATTGCATACTATTGGTAAGTCTTAGCTACTCAATATTGTATGGATATTAAATATTGGAGTAAAATTTGTTTCAAATCTTGAGAAGAAAACAGATTTTTTTCGTCATCTTGCATTTAAGTATTTCTTCATCATAACTACAATTCAGAAAAGAGAGGGACGCCACAAATTTGATTATTCTACTTGAATTTGGCTCACAGAATTTAATGATGTTTGCTATTTCAATTTTTGTATATACCTGTACCACATCATTGGCTTCTTTAGAGGATAAAAACTGCTATTTCTGATATATATTGTTCAGCATTGAAATCCAAAATATGTTATACATTGCAAAACGGACTTTTATCTACGATAATAAGCATATATATCGTATTTGATATTATATTTCTTGTATGTTATGAGACTTCGCATCGTTATCGATAGATTAGATTAGATTATAAAACGAAAACAAAGAATTACGTTGCTTCTTTCTTGAAACGAAATGTAAACGATAATTTTACAATTAAATTTAGTAGTACTTGATATTCATCCGAGAGAAATATCAATGTCTATACAAATCAATGATTTTTAAATAACACATTGCGCACCACACCTTGTCACTTGCATACCAATAACTTTGTTGTTTTTTAATTAACGTATACAGTATCTAAACATTTTCATTTTCCTTTTCTTGTATGTCTGAAGGATATATTTCAAAATTTTCAAATTATTTTCTTGAACTATTTGTAGATTCGTTATTATTCAATTTTATCAAAATTTGTATTTTCTTCGCAAACTTCATCAAATTTTGTGTATTTTGGTCAAATTTAATAAAATTTCATGATTTATTGGTATCGAATTCTGCAAAATTTTGTGTTTTCTTCTCAAACTTTATATTTTTCTTCGTCACATTCGATTAAGTTTCGTAATTTTTAGTATCTAGTTTTATCAAATTTTATATCTTCTCGACAATTTCCATTAGAATTTGGAGCTTCTTTCTCAAATTTAATTAAATTGCATAATACTTAATACCTGACTGATGACAAATTTGGTATATTCTCAGCAAATTTAATAAAATCTAGTATTTTCACATGAAATTTAAGAAAATCACGAGATTTATACAATTGAACTTTCACTTGGTAAATTTCTTAACATTTTGTATTTTGTCATTAAATTTATCCTAGATTTTTCTCATTTTTTATTGCTATTAAATCTCATCAGATTTATTAATAACTGCAAAGTTATTTCTCAATCCTGCAGGTATACCTAAATCGACGAACAGAAGTTTTTCACCGCCTGTATAGAATAACGAATAAACCAATAGAAAGTCTAAACAGAAAAAAGGAAAAATGTCTGCGAGAAAATTCTTCGCCGATTTATTCGGTAACAAAAATCAAATAGAGATAACAACGCAGATTGATGATCACAGCGGTAATCGTCGATTGTCAATATCAAATTCTGGTAGATTTCGACAGAAAAATAAAACCAGAATCGAAATACAACAAGATACGTTTCAAACTCCGCCTGCAGAAAGTAAAAACCAAGAAAATAAAGTAGAAAAGAAAACAGAATCCGATATAACCGAAAGAGGAGATGGAGGAGGAGGAAAAACGACGTGGAGAAACTAAAACTAAACCGAGATATATCTTTGAGATGCTTAGGAGGCATTTTTGAAAATATATATTTTAGATTTTAGATATTTATAATTTGTGAAAATAGTTTCACTATTCACGAAGCGCGCTTATGTTATAACTTTAGATAAAACATATTCTCAAGATGAGAAATAGCGAGAATTCTCTAAACTTTTAGTATTTTATACTCAAATGTTTTAGAAAATTCCGAAAATTTGTCTCGGCGTGTAAAAAAAATAATAGTAAATTTGAGAATATCCGTGAACAGCAATGAATTTCAGAGCACGATAATCACATATATTGCAAAATCTGAATTGTATTCGAAAATAGAAAACTGTGATTGAGCTAATTTAATTTAATTACTATTTACAGTAAATAATTAGAAAATAAAAGCGAGAGAATTTCCAACTCTTCGATTGCTAGATATTAATAATTCTATTTCTAGAATTCTTGAAATTCTATTATAATTTAATCGAAATATTGAAAATAAAATTGATGAAAATTGCGTAGCAATAAAAGAAATTACACCAATAATTTTCCGTGTGATTTTTTTTTTTTTTTTTTTTAGAAAAAAGATCATATAGATTTCTTTCGGAAACGTCGTCGCTAGTATGCGCTTAGAAATTCATTTCAGAGACAGACTCCAATGGAAGCTAATCAAATGACCTGATTAAAAAAAAATTCTTAAAAAAAAACTTAGAAATTAATTAATTATTTGAATAATTAATTAATTGTACAATTGTACAATTGATATCCTATTTCACATATAAGAAAGATTATCATTTATTACCAATTATCACTGAGTCGGTGGCGTAGGAATAAGGCATACATCGAGCAGGCAAAATCTCGCTCTGCATACTGGACACGTACATTTCGAAGACAACCAGGTCTCGGGTGAATTTTCATCTTGTCTAGATGCAAACCTGTTGAGAAAAATGAAAAAACAAAAAATGCATGAAATCAATTAATGAATAAACTATCCTTTGTCATGGAATTGTTTTTCGATTGTAACCGTTTGTTCATAACGAAATTATAAGCAAAGAAATCAGTTTGACGCAGAATTTTTTATACTTGCCATTTGGCCATACAATCTATGCACCACATAGGACGACAAAAACAAGTTACGCAGGCATCGGGCCCGCGCTCATCTGTTATATCTCCGCAAAGTTTGTTCAATTTGATGTTAGACGTTACTTGCATACACCCGATGCATTGCTCAAGCTCCTGGTTTTGGGAACGATATTAAAAGATATTAGAAATTCATGAAAATTCAAGGTATTTATTAATCCACAATGATTAAAATCGTCATTTCTATAAATCGTATGATCCAAAATCAAGTTTTTGTGTTTATAATAGAGTATAGTTCTTTGAAACTACGATATTCAGAAATTTCAGTGACTCGACTAAATACTAAATACAAAACATCATTCTACAATATTGATAAACAAATTACCTGCGCAGTTTCGTAATGTGGATTGTGCGCTACTTGTTCTTTGAAAGTGTCTATAAATCTGTCCAATAAAGTTCTGTGAAAAGTAACATTCTGTAGAACGATAATAGGCCTCGTTATTTTATCCTGAAGATCTTTAAAGTCAAGAGCATTCAGTCTGATATTGAAAGACTTCGCTCCAGTTCTCGTCGGCTTTACCTATCAAACAGAAAAAAAACCACAACGAATAAACAATAAATTCCATGAGCGATGATGTTCAATCAACTTTCTTTCCATCTCGATTTAAATATATTTCACCTCGATATTGACGTACTGTACTTCTCCCCTTGTGGTATGAGACATAACATGAGTATCGCTGCTGTTCAATATCAAAGCCGTGTCGCTTTGATGCGCGACATAAAGTTTATAAGGCGTTACTTTTATTATCCAATTATCGGTAACTACGACTTGAGTTACGCTGTTCGTGTCTATAACAATTTTGTCTATCCTGCGACGATCGGAAAGAAAATTATCACGAATATAATAACAAAGTCAATTATAAAATCATTGAGAACCACAAAATATATGTTCATTATTTCGGTTTTTACTTTTCATCGCATTACCTTCTATATTCTATATTTATATCAGAGGCGACCGACGTCCACGATGTATTATTATTACAATAAACTGCTAGAGTTTGAGCTATGGGATGCGTTGACCAATTATTACCAAGCAAAGCCCACGATATAACGATGAATAACACGTAAATTGGACCCAGCGCAGAACTCGTTGTTATTACAAACCAAAACAGACTTGTATTTTCTAATAAAATTTGCACTAGATCAATATGACCGAATAAAGCGAGGCCGAACACGTAGCCTGGAAGCATAAGCAAAAAATATGCGGTTTAGAGTGTTTATTGAGAGCTACCGAATTATAGTATATTTTCTTATTTTCGTTTTTCTTCTTTTCCTAGACTAATTAGTTTATTTTACTTTTGTCTTTCGCGGATCAGTTGAGATAGTTTTTGCATATTATTTTGAACGATAATGATAATAATCTACAGTATTATTATTGATTATAGTAATTGTGGTGAAAGAAACTTACCAAAAGGTAGCATACAATGTACGAATAAGGTTATGACACTTCTTTTTATGTGATATTGTATAAAAAATTCATTTTCGCTACCCAACCAATTAGCGAATATATTTTTGATTGTTAAACCAGCGGATACAAATTCTGTAGGTGGATACACTATGCATCCTGACATTAAAAAATAAAATAATGTATAAAAGAAATATGCAGACATTTTCGATACGAGTTTTGGGTTCAATTTGTTTTGTTTTTTTTATCACTATCTGCGTTTTTTACTATTGTTTTTTTTCTCCTTTGAAACTGTCAATTTTTGAGGTTAGCCACATCTCATACACATAAACGTCTTCATTTTCATGTTTATTTTATTGTTCTCTCATTTCCCTTCCTTGCCAGAAATTTTTACTGTTATAAATCGTTCTACTGCTCTGAACATAGCAGCGGGACTGTCCTAGGCTCCGGCCGCGTTAAATAATCGAAAATTATGATAAAATGTGAAGCAGGTTAAGAAATTGTTCAACAAATTCATACAAAATGAGAGAAAAATAAATATATTTCAAGAGTTTTGTATTTTTGTTTATCCGTTTGAAAATCAAAGGCCTTAAATTGTATGGGTTTTCATTTGCGCGTGTACCGGAACATAGCGCAGGATGAATTCAAATCTTTTGACTTCTAACAACTACATTGCTCGGTAAAACAATTATAAAAGTCATTATTTTATTCATGAAAATTTTTCTAGGTATAAGCATATGCAATCTGCTAATGTAAATATCATTCGCATCTAAAGAATGAGAAAATATTACGAAAGTTTATTTCACTTGAAATTATTCATACAGTCGGTTGAATATAATTTATACCTATATTGAAAATACCATGAACTGCAATTTCAGTTCATTCTAATTTTGAAAAATTATTCGGTCCGGCCGGTAAGACAGTTCGGGCGGATAATTTGAATTGAACATGCAGCCAATTGCAGGGACGATCTATCGGGAAGGCGCAGTGCCTATAGGATCTCGCTCGCTAACGATATGATCGTTAGCTAACGAATTTCGTGTACAGAATCTCGGCTCTGGTGATTTTTAATTATCCGATCGAGTTGGTAGCGGTTGGTCAAACAACAATCAAGATCTGTGTACAACGGGTTGTGGACCAATGACATGCGCCCGGTAGCAACGACCGCAGTGATTAAAAATCACCTTACGTTCCGAAATAAGCTGACAGCAGTAGGCTTGTGTCTTTTTCGCTCTATCAAGTTTTCAATGACACTGCTTTCTCCCGCCGAAATTCCAGCGCTCGCAGCTAATTTCGGAACGCAGCCATAGGTAGGTATATCAGTGGTTCCCCTGATACCAGATTTTTTTGTTTTCATCTAGTATTAAAAATATTAGACGGTTGAAGAAAAAAATAATATTGATAGCATAATGCAATAAATAATTGAATACATAAATAAATAACAAGGAATGAATTGTTATATGTAATATATCTTGATAATATGTATAATCATTAGGACAATAAAATATACAACTAGTTGCATATCATATAATAATAATATATATATACAATATTTGACAATTAGGATATAATAATAATAATAATAATAAAGATGATAGTGAACTGTAACTAATTATTTATTCATTTAGTTTTTCTTTTTCGTCAACAAATAACAGTGGATGCAGACAAAAAAAAAATGTTTGAATTTGAAATTAGATAAACTATAGGTATAAGTAGACAAAGAAGACTGAGACTCAATAATAATATTATGCGATAATAAACTTAAGATCATTATACTTTAAGGGGAGGAAATAGGGGAGGGGGGCGGTCAGGAGGGTCACACGCGATTCAGAAATATCTATCTATCTATCTATCTTTCTTTTGTCTTGTTAGTTTTTTTTCTTCTTTCCACTAATTTTTATGTTTGTTTTTCTTCTATATTTTGTTTTATTAAAAAATGATATCAAACAAATCCATCGCAGTGGGTTTGTATTTTCTTTCATCTATTTTTGTTTTTTTTCTGATACTTTTGAAAAGTTATTATTCTCTCTTTCTGTCTACTAAAAAAAAAAAATGAAAACCAGAAAAAAAGAACTCGTTTTTTAAAAACGACATTTTATGGATAACCAAGATAATATTATAATAATATATACTACATACTTATTTTACAATACATAATTATGTATTATAGTTCGTATATTCAGATTAATATACATTTACATACGAAACACACACTCTCTCTCTCTTTTTCCCTTTCTTTTTAATTTACGTTCAAAATTACCAGAGACAAGATGCTCTAGTGTTCTTTAGTACGTAATTTTTTATTCTTCTTTGCATCTGAAATTTACTCTTTTCTGATTTTAATGGCAACGAAAGTAATAATACTTTTTCATTAAAAAAAAGAAAAGAGTAAAGAGGCTGAAAAATGAAGAAAGAACTAACCGGGATTAGAACTTCATCTTTAATCTCTAGTAAATTTGAATCTGCATTTCCTTTCATTCTATCTGTCTTTCCGTCTCTTCTCCTTTCTTCTTTTTTGTCTTGTTAATTTTTTTTCCTTTTTGTTGTTCTTCATGTATACAATTCAATTTTCATTTATATTTCATTCAATTTTAATCTTTCACGAAATTTTTTTCGAGAAAGAGTAAAATAGAATAAAATCAAATTCAATTATCATTTTCTGGGCTTGATTCTTTTTCCCCTTCGCCGTCACCTTCTTCTCGCGTCATTCCTTCTATCGGAGCATGTGTCTCTTCTCCACCACTAATACTGTTCTCTGGTTCCATTCCTGAACCTCCACCTCCTGATGGGGGCCCGTTCGACGCTGCTACACCTTGTGGAAATCCTGTTTCTGCCGATACAAGATGCGACGGCATATGCGGAGACGCGGATTGCGATTTGCGACTCTTTTCACCTTTTCTCCATAACGTTATTTCCTACAAAATTGATCGAAAAATGAATTCCAAGAGTTGAAAAAGCTTCTGAATCATTTATTTGATTTTAATTTGTCTGAAAATTACCCTCTTCCTACTTTGAAACTCAAAATTTCAGATATACCGTTCAGAACAGTTTTGGCTAACCCAATGATCTAATTTGAATTACAAAAACATTTCTGGAATAATATCGGATATTTTTGTCTTGCATTTCAACTTGGAATGTAAATTTTGCTATTTTGAATTGCCCATTGTTAAATTCATAAGATGTAATTACAAAAATTTTCTATATTCTTCAATTTTCGAAAAAGTATTACTGAAAAATAAATGTCAGGCTTTGCCGGACCTGCTGTTTAAAATATCTGCGATCCTCTTCGTCCATTAGAACAAGATTCAGATAATATTTGACACTGAATTTTTTATTAATATCACGCATCGTAGGAGCGAGATCATATCCAGCGAGAAAGACCCGAATAGGAATAGACTCGCCTCTAACAGGTGCGCCGTCCATTATTTCATATTTCGCTATCGTTTCATTCTCAGTAAATGTGTTTGG
Source organism: Phymatocera aterrima (assembly GCA_963170745.1). NCBI lineage: Eukaryota > Metazoa > Arthropoda > Insecta > Hymenoptera > Tenthredinidae > Phymatocera > Phymatocera aterrima. The sequence goes on from OY720671.1 coordinate 2,202,271, forward strand.
TCCTGAAAACATAGGGAAGTAAAAAAAATGAAATGTGATTATTGGTGAAAACGAAAGTACAGAAGAAAGGAGGGAGTTCTACTCCTATTATTCGCGTACAAAAATCAATGATATGAACGTGGAAAAATCAGAAGCAAAAAGGCTTGAGTTTTATCCACTTCTTCATTTCTTTTCGGCCAATCTAACTACATTCTTTCAGAGCGTAGAAAATACAGTTCTCTGTGCAATTATTTGGATGATTTTTTACACCAAGTTGTTTTTCTGATTGACAGGCGTTTCTGGTTGTATAGTTAAAATGATGTAATCATTCAAACGTTTGATAAACAGCCATGGGGAAGTGTTGAAACAGTGTCAGCAACAAATAACGCCGTATAAGAAAGGTGGAGTTATACATTTTCAACATTTTAAATTATTTTCAAAAGCAGCATTACCGGATCCTGTGATTTCTCTTTTGATAATAGCTATTTCCATGTGTTTTATCTTTATTCTGACTAGCAAGAAGTAAATTTTTCCGACTATAACGTCCTTCAGATGATATCTGTGAAAAACAGGGGATAAAAAAATACAATTTAGAGAATAATTAACAATAATTATCAATTTTCTTTATATATTTTCAATTATAAAGTAGATTTGGGTGACTTACTTGCTTTTATTATATTCGAATTCGATATGGAGGCAATCTTCGATACCGACTTCCATTTTAATTGGATTATTCATGTCGGGATATGAGCTAAGAGTGTGAACGACTAGTTCAAATTCTTTGACAATATCGCTGAGCCTCCGGACGATCGTTACTCTGAGAAAATATCTTAGCCTGACGTTTGATCCAGTGTAGCTTTCGAATGGTTTTTCGACATTTGCGAACTCAAAGGGATAAACGGTGTTGTGTGTTAGCTCTCCTGGTCTTGCTAACTCTTTTACTAAGCTTGTAAATTCGTGGTGATTACCTCTGTCATAATATAACTCGATTTGTCCAATAAATTCTACTTTCACTCCTTGGTGCTCTAGTTTACCAGCTTTTCTTAAACTCACATTTATCTGAAAGGAGAGGAAAGTAAACAAGTAAAAAATAGAGGAATAGATGAAAAAAATATTTAAAAAGATGCCGTTAAAATGAAAAGTTTATTAATTGTGGCTCCGAAATATGAATACAATTTTACTTTTCAGTATAAAATTGGAGATATGGGAGATAAAGAGCTATTTTCTGAGTTTTATTTCGGAACTTTCAACAGATTGCCAATATTACGAACAGAAGATTAACATGCCTAGTCTCGAAAATGAGAAGTAAATTTTTTTGGAGCAAAAAAGAATTCCGTGCGATTTCTTCTCTAAGTTTTGAAAAATTGTCTGTAATACGAAAGAAATATGATATAAATCATGTATCGAAATGTGGAATATAAATTTGGAGACCGTTACTCAGGCAGACAATTAAAGATCTTCATTTTTCTTTTGTGCATTTCAGCCGATGGTGGATCTTGGGCAAAAGAAAGTAGTGTAACACAATCTTGAAAACAAGAAATCTGCTTTTATCGAAAGATTTTGCCATAGACGAACGTAAATTTTGACTTTTTTCTAGTAAATTTTATCCAATCATTGATATCAAAGTGGAAAAAGTAGGGTTACGCATCTGGGAAATATGGAAAATGTAAAATATAGAATAACACAAAATTTTTCTGGAGCAATGAGAAAGTTTTTATATTTTCTTCTTGAAAAATTGGTATATACGAGATCACCGATGACTCAAGTGGATTTTTGTAGTTGTTGGTGATTCATAAGCATTATCAAACATTGCTATAAATGATATATTACATATTATATGAAATTGTTGCTGTTCTTTACCTTTCCAGAGACAGTTTCTCCGTCATAGTAAAGTAGATATCTTTCTTTTTTGCCGTCTTCAGATTTAATATCCGCTGTTTTTCTTGTATCGCCACCGTCGAGGATTATTTCAATCTCAGCGGATTGTCCAAACCCGAAGAAACTCTGTTGGAGGTGGAAAAGAGTAGAATAGAATAAAATGGAGAAGAAAATAAAGAGAATGGTAGAAATGAACTGAAAAGAAATACATGCTCGCGTGAATAACATACGATGTGATAAAAGAAGAGTGAAGTAAAACGAAAGATAGGAGAATGAATGCAGTTCATAGTGATGTATGTGGGAAGATAAAATTTGCGTACTTACCATGTTTCAGATGTTTTTCTCGTTATATTCAATGCTTAGACAGAGTTTTATACCCGTAGTTATATCCTGGTGATATTAATAATCGTAAATAAATTAATAAAAACAACTCCAAGGCATTATTTTCGTACTATAACACCGAAGTAATAGAAGTTTGGTTATTTTTTTCCCTTCCAAAGGTTCCAATCGCTCGTCTCTGTCTCTCACAAAAGTCACAAGTTGCCAATATGGCGTCAAACACCCCCCACTATTATCATACCAATCGGAGGTCGCTGTCAGATTTCGGTATACCTATATACCTATATATCGATGTGAAATTGATTACCAACCTAAAGACACTTGATATCTCATTATAATTGAACGACGTGAGAAAATAAAAAACAGGAAATTTCATCCGACAAATTCTACGATCGGAAACCAGTTGATAATTAAATAAATTTCCATTTATTGTATACTACTTCGTTGTATATTCATTTATTTCCTTTGATTTCTGACCCCCACGACCTTGTTTTATCCATTGCAGTCTTATCGCGTTGGGTCTGCGATTATCAATGTTTCGGTGTGATTGTGCATCTCAAAGATTCACGTGGTTCATGGTTATCGTATCGCAATGGATATTAGTTCTAACCTCCAAAAAACGTCGAGAGATAAAACGGTTTAAAACAGGTAGAATTAGGAAGAAAGAGAAACAGAAGAAAGCATCAAATTTCAGGTTGTGTTCCGATCATTACAAATATACAACGATTTCATCTACAAACAGTAAGTATAATTGAGTAAGTAATTTACATCCATACATTGACAAACTGATAATCCGGTGGCGTTGACGCCCGACGCGGTATGCGGCATGACGCTCGTTTGACAGAAGGGATCAGGGCAGCGTTCTGAAATTAGCTGTCAGTGCTGAAATTTCAGCGGGAAAGAGGCAGCGCTCATCGCAATCCCTGATAGAGCGAAAATGACACAAGACTGCTGACCACGGATACGTCCGTGCTGCTGACTGTACTGGCAGCTAATGTCGGAACGGAGCCATGAATGGATAGAAAAATAGTAGTTGAAAACCCGCTGACTTCTCTAGCTAGATATAGTATAATTAGATGAAAAACAAAAAGCAAACGGAGCGAGATAAAGACAGATAAAGCCGAAATCGAAAGCAAAGAGCAAAGCCTCTCTGGCAAAGAGAAGAGAGTAGAGACCGGAAACACGTGCTTATGGTGATTTTATCTTCTGTCTTTTGTTTTTTATATCCATGAAAAAAAGTGTATCGAGGGTGGGTGTACGGCGTTCGCACGCGTTACGTAAAAGTATTATAGATACATACAACCAGTATTACATGATATTGATATCTGTGAGACAGTGTGCGGATCCGCTGGATCTACGTGAAAGCCGATCGTTATATTTCGGACTACTATCCGTAGACCCCAAGTTGCGTATTTCCTGAATCTCTGTAGGGGGGCTTTCGGTCCTCGACTCTTCGCTTCAGTGGTCATACCGGGTCATATTTGTATGTGAAATAATTATTTTCTCGGTTTAACTTCATTCCTGGGATAACTAGCGATCGTGAAACAACCTCAGAGAAGTGCTAGCACAGAAAAGAAATAACGGTTTTACGTTATACTTTTTCATTTGATATATCATTAATAAAATTTCAGTCCATAATCGATAATACGTGAGTTAAATAACAATTGCAAAAAATTTGTTTGTTTCAATTTACGTATTCGTTATTCGATAAAAAAATTGTTATTCTCATTGATTGTTTTTTTCTTGCTTTCGTTTCAATTTTTTTCTAATAATTTTAGGTCACGAAATTGAAGGAAAAAAACAAGAATGTCGAACAGCAGATTTTCCGGAGTAACTTTAGGACCACCGATCGAAGTATTTGCCCTTTCTAGAGCCTTCCAGGGCGATCCGTTTGAAAAAAAAGTGAATTTAACTGTCGGAGGTAAGTTCGAAAGTTTGCGGATATTTTCTCGTAAAAAATTATTCTTTATTTTTGATACATCATTCGTCATTTTTGATTTTTGTTTCTTTACTAATTTTCCAACCTGCAACGTTTTTCGAAAATATTGTTCGTATAATTATATTTTTCACGTGCGAGAAGAAAAATCGATACGAAAAAAAATTCGGGGAAAAAAATGTATCTGCCTATGAACTTCAAATTATACGAAAGAAAGAAAGAAACCCTGAAAAAAGTGATTAAAAAGTAATATCATGAAATAATGAAATCGTGTAAAAAGAAATGAAAAGGAGAAAAATGTAATTCAAAAGTTAGCGATAAAAATATGCCTTTCTGCTAAATCATTTTCAACTGAAGGGATAAAATGTCATTTGCTTCTTGATTCACTCAGATAACAAATATTTAAAGTATTCATGTATTTGCCCTTGATCGACCTTAGCCAATGTAACAAATTCATACACATACATTCGTTGTGTTATGTAATTGGCAGAGTTCCAAGATGTCAATGTCACAATATCTCTATACGCAACGCATCTCAATGAGAGAGAAAGAAGAAAAAATGTTATAACAAATGGCGAAAGACAAGAAGACGAAAACAATGACATTCTTACTTAACTCTTTTCTTCTTATAATTTCGTCGGTATTGCCCTACTTTATGGTGTTCACTTTTTTTTCATCACCATCGATTTTCTCTTGAATCATATGCTTTCTGGTCTTCTTCATTTTCCTGTTTCCCTGTATGTGGCAATTGATTTCATTTGAAACCTCGACGCAATTTTATATTCATATTTGTGACTATATTGTTTCCTCTCTCGGTGAATTGATCAAGCGAGATATTATACAGATACTGTCTAATTCATTTACTTAAGATTAGATTAAAACTGTTTACTGCTATAGATAAAAGTTCGGATTTTTCTCCTTTACAAAGCTTTCCAATAATTCTAGATTATAGTATTATGTATACATATCTACTACGTACATCGAGAAGTACAAACAAAAATAGATGAAAGATAAAATAATTATAGAAACGTTCTTATTATCGTTATTATAGTTGGAAATATGAGTGAAGTTTTTTAATTTCCTTCGACAAATATGCCACGGAAAGATGAAAAATATAAGGAAACAAGGGAACAGATGAATAGTTGTATGAGTTTTATATTCTGAATCGGAAGTATATACTGAAAATCTTATATTGACGGATTCAATGATTTTTTTTTCTATTCCGTCATTTTCTTGGATATGTAAGACGAGTTTTTCGATTTTTTTGACAAAATTCGACCGCTGCAAGGAGAAAAATATATGAAAACTGTACCAAAAATTGTAAAATGTGAATGAAAGTTAATTCTAAACCGTAGAAATCAATTCGCAATGTTTCTATATCAATTTTCTGAAAGGCGTAGAAATTTCAATTGTTACTCACGTCTGTGGATTTTGTCTCTGAGAAAATTTGAAATTCAAATCAGCGTGAATGACAATTCACATAATTTCGACTTAGAGGGATCTGGCGATTTTGAATAGCCCAAAGAATTATCAGAAAAGTATTCCTTTATTCCAATAATCGCTTCTCATTGATAGAAATGTAGAACGAAAAATATTTGAATGCTTGGTAGAAAACTTTATCTTCAGAAACAATAAAAATATAATCTTTAAATTGAATAATTAAATATTGCAGCGTACCGAACCCAGGACGGTAAGCCCTGGGTATTGCCAGTGGTTCGTCAAGTAGAAAGAGATTTAGCAGCAGACGAAACCCAGAATCATGAATATCTCCCCGTGCTCGGATTAGATTCATTCAGTCAGGCAGCAGCGAAGATACTTTTGGGTTCAGACTCGGCGCCTATTTTAGAAGGCCGTGCTTTTGGTGTTCAAACGCTTTCTGGAACTGGCGCTCTACGTCTCGCCGCTGAATTTCTGTCTCGTATTCTCAATCTGGATACGTTTTACTGCAGCAAACCAACATGGGGTAAAAAAAGAATTATGTAAAATTATTTATTTCCAGCTTCTAGAATCTGGAATTCGATGAAAATGGAATTTATTCCTCAAAAGTGGCAAACCCACACAAAATAAATATAAAAAAACCTCTCAAATTATTTAAGCTCGGGTCTCTAATTCCCTCTGGAGCAACTTTCAGCTGAGCTCTGTGTATTTTGGATTTATTTCTTCATTAAATCCCAACAGAAAATCACAAGTTGGTATTTGTCAACGGAGGGTTCAAGAAAATCTGCGAGTATCGCTATTGGGATCCAGAAACACGAGGTGTAGATATTGAAGGAATGTTGGCGGACCTTAAAGAGGCTCCTGAGAACGCGGTCATTATTCTACACGCTTGCGCACACAATCCAACAGGCTGTGACCCGACGCCAGAGGAATGGGTACGGATCGCAGAAGTTATTGAAGAAAAAAAGCTCTTTCCACTCTTCGATTGCGCCTACCAGGTAAAAATCTTGGAAATATTGATGAAATTCTAAAAAAATTTTATCTTATTGTGAACGAGTTTCCATATAATGATTAGTGTTGTTCAATTTTGTTTCATTTTCTTAATTTTTTATCTTTCCAAGGGATTCGCAAGCGGAGATTTAGAGCGCGATGCTCGAGCGGTAAAAATCTTCACCGACAGAGGAATTGAGCTGATTGCTACTCAAAGTTTTGCCAAAAACTTTGGTCTCTATAATGAAAGAGTTGGAAATCTGGTCATCGTTATGTCAAATAGTAAAGAAATCGTTCAGGTGAAATCACAACTGACATTAATCGTTCGTGGAATGTACAGCAATCCGCCAAACCATGGCGCTCGTGTAGTCGGAACTATTCTCAATAATCCGGACCTATTTGAGCAATGGTAAAAATGAGTTCCTTCATTCAATTTTATCCGAAAAAGGAAGAATATCCAAGCGTGGCAAGCTGTTTTTCCAATTATATTCACCCACATTTGTGCTGTTCAATATCAAAAACGGATAAAAAAAACCCTAAAAAGTTATTTTCCCAAGGATCTTTGCACATTTTCACAATTTTTAACACAAAATTTGTGTCAAATCTCACTCAGAGAAGTAACGTTGTTTTCTCAAATTGAATATTCTTAAAGGAAAGATCATATTCGTGAAATGTCCGGAAGAATTATTAAGATGCGTGCTGGTCTTTACGAGAGATTACAAAGATTGGGTACTCCCGGATCTTGGGAACATATCTTAAAACAAATTGGGATGTTTTCTTACACCGGACTGAATGGCAAGTATCTTTATATATCTACAAATGTTCCTTTTGTATCTAATCTAGAGAAACTTCATTCAGAATTTTTGATTTTCTTATACGATTTTAACATTGAACATTTGAAATTTTCAGAACGACAAGTCGAGTACATAATGAATCAGTACCATATTTACTTATTGCGCAGCGGTCGAATTAATATGTGCGGATTGAACGAGAACAATTTGGATTACGTAGCACAAGCTATCCATGATACTGTTCTCAAATTTCCAGCCGCATAGATAAGAAAATAACTACATAGAGTAATAATAGACTAAGCGTTACTCTATTCTTTTAGATCAAATTGTAACCAGTGCATAATGATAGGGAATTGATTTGAAAAAAAAAAAATTATTGTACGATGAGTAGTAGAAAGAAAAGGAAATAACCTGCGATATAAGCTGCATTGCGTCATAATTTATATTCTTATTTATTTATTTTTTTTTTTAGAATATTTAATAGCGAATATTACGAAAGCATTTTAATCCTGATAGATTGTTTTTTTTTCTCGTCAATTTTAAATTACTTTCACAACTTTTTTTCTCCAATTCCAAATATCCGTTAGGATTTCTTTCGCAAATATCTTTTACAATAACATGTGAATTATAAATAATATATTTGATGCTATGATTTTATAAAAAAAAAAAAGATTAAATCAAATTGAAACAATATTGATATCTTCTACGAAATATATAGTAGCATATTTGGACAAATAAATAAACAAATGAATGATAGTACAAAATAACCATCGACGCGTGTTCGGGATTGAGAGAAAAAAGAAAACAGAATAATCTATTATTGCTATGATTAATGTGAACATCTTTCTGTTCTGATGTAATAAAAATGAATAAATAAAAATAAGAATATCGGAACACTTTTCGTATTGTCTAAAATTGGAATATATTCATATTCTTTGTATATACAAAAGATATGTAAAAAAAAAAACACGAAGTGAACAAAAAAGGAACAATTTTTGTTATTGCATTTCTAACAGTGTTTGAAAAAAAAAGTAATAATAGGTAAAAACACAGTAACAGAGAGGTGAGGGCAAAATAATATCTATTTCCTAATTATTGTAAAATAAATTAATCGGTGGTATTGTTACTTTGTTTTCAGTTTTATCATCTATACATACTTATTTGCATTTAGTTATTTGCGTTTTACATAAATTTCTCTATTCTTAATAATAATACATACGATTACTATTCATAATCTTTTGTTTTCGTCTCCGTCGTGATTTTAATCTTCTCTTTTTAACTATTATTCATTCCACTTTTTGTTTCTGTTTCTTCCTTAGTTTTTCTTGAACTTAAATACTTTCACATCGATGAGCGATACAAATAATGATATTATTTATGAATCACTATACACATGAGTATGATGTGTCTTAGTAAAATAAAATTGTTGATTATTATGTTGTTACCTATATGCAAACACAAATTTTTTTGTTATATTTGAAATTTCCAAGTGAATATATGGTATAATATATATCTCTACCTATACTGTATTAAATTTGGCAATGAAAAAGATAATTAGATACGATTGTATAGTCGGAATATATTATGACATACTATATACACGATATATTATGTATGTACAGTATATACATGGTATGCTATACACTAAATAAAAGTAAAATAACATCTGTATTAAATATATTTATTTATTAAAAAAATAAAATAAACCAACAACTAAACCGACATGTTGGTATAATTAACGATATCCAAAATAAATAAATATAGGTATGTATGTAGTACATGCTACATATAAATGAGTGAATGCGTATGAACTTTCTAATAATTAGATAATTTACAAATTTTCAGTTAGTTACTCGTGTATTCGTTCATTCATAGAATAAAATACCTCGATGAATTGACAAAATAAAAAGCACTATCATAACTTGTCATATAGTATGTATTTATCGGCCAGAACGCCCAAATTGTAACGCCGACAGGCAAACAATAAACACGGATTTACTACTAGTATGTATTTATTCAATCATCCCATTTGGATGTTTTTTTTCTAAATGTTTCTTTACCATCGTTTTGTATAGCTGCGTAATATCCCATACCTTCGTATTTACTACGCATGTAAATAATGTATCCGGCGCATCCGGTAATCGCTACAATTCCTAAGCCCATTATCACCGCGTTCTGTAAATTAAATTATTAATGGTTTTGTGAGTATTTTCTTGTTTCCTTTCTCTAAGAATGAGGAAATATTAAATAAGTAAGTGTCATTGGTTACTGCAAGTAGAATGGAGTCACGTAGCTTTTGGAATAATGATAATAACGCTAATGATAATAATATCAAATATTTGCTGATCTTTTATCAAGAATACAATCATTCGAAATGAAAATAGAGAAAAAGGATTTACGTAAAGGATACTAATTTACAATGCTATTGGAAAAAAATCAGAAATATTCTTTTCTCAAATTCACTATTCTGCCTATATTGTACTCAATTATCGGTAACTAGACAAAAAGAAGAAAGAAAGAGCCAAATCGATACATAAAACGTTGGAGAAAACAATGATTTAAAAACGGATTGAACACGAGTTGAATAAAAAAAAAGTCTAAATGAATCGTGTGGATTGAATTTTCATGTAGCTGATGTTTATAATTTAATGTCACATCTTTCGACACTGAAACATTGCGAAAGATTTGACTTTGTTACATTAACATCACAAACTTCTACATGTTTGTTACGTTCCTACATCAATTATAATAAATACAGATATATCAAAAATTGTGAAAAGATGACAATAACGCAATATTATATACTAATATGTATTGCCAATCTACGATAATCGTAGTATTATTATTGTCGTTGTTTTTTTTTTTTTTTTTTTTTTATCAATTTGTGTCTGGTAGGTATATCGTGTTTACATAGTATCTATATCACGAGGTTATCATGTGAAGAAAAATGAGATGAAAAATACAAGAAGAAAATAATGTGCTGAAAGAATTCGATGGATTCACAATATTTTCACCCACGCAACTGTTGCATAAACAATATACGTGAACTGAAACTAAATATATCAATTTCGATCATTCTTGAGCGGCATCATTTAACTAAATACTAATAAACAATAAATAATATATCAAATATAAGGTGAAGAAAAAGAGATATAAATTGTATAAATATAAATCCATCTTAAATTCTGAAAGATATCTTAATCTTTGTTTTTTTCGTTCAGTTGAAGAGAAAAAAAAACGGAAAAATGTACGGTGGGTATTTCAGATATATACATGTAAATATGTGTACTATAGGTAAATATTGAAAATTTATCGAACTCACTGGTTTCACATAAAGCTCGTAATTTATCGCTTTAAATAACGTCGTAGTTCGTAAAGAACGTAATCCATCTCCTGGTTTTGAGGTTTGAGCGTTTTTTTCTTCAGACATTTTGAATTTGACCACGCTCTAGAATTTCTTTTAGGAAATTGTAAAACTGCAAAATTTTAATTCTCTAATTTGAATTCTGGTCAATTTTCTTCAGAAGAACGAACCTTATAAGGTTTATTATGCATGAAAAACAAGGAAGCGTGAGAGGAGACGAGCTCGGTCGGTTAGGTTAGGTTCGGATTAATAACAATTTTTCGTTGTATGAAGTCGTTTAATTATAATATCATTGAAATAAACTGATGAGTTATCGATGATTAGAAATCTAGTCCCTGAATTTTACTTATTGAAGAACAATTTAAAATGAAGGTTTCAAAACGAGATAATGTAAGATTTTGAGGTTATAAATGACATACTATAATGGGTAAACCGAAAGACATGTTCTTCGACGTATTACTGAAATACATACCTGAAGAAGACGCGTGATTATTTTTATACCGAATCGAATAACTATTCAAACTGTCATCCCCTCGTGCTCAAGATTAATAAAAAATGCAACGATTTGTGAAAATTACATAACCTTAAGAATGACCGTGAAATATCAAAATTTGTTGGTCTAATAACTGCAACTTGCTATGAATATACGTATTTATTTATGAATAATTCGATTAGAATACCGACGACTGTTGGAAAATTTAGAAACATAGAGTTTCAGTGAAAAAAAATTCAATTAAAAAATAGATGATTATATTTTTCGTTCAAACTCGTGCCGCAAAATTTCCAGTCAGCTGATCTGCAAACTTCGAGAAAACGCCATCTCTTAGTAAAAGATAGAGATAAGAGAGGAGGAGAAAGTGGCGGGCATTTTGAAAATAGTTCTATACCCGCTATACGTAATTACAAGTTAAGTTGCCTATGATAAGGCGCCCGAAAATTGAATAGCGTATTTGCATACTGATAATCATAATAATTAGTGATGTATGTAATTAAGTTGAAAGATTATAAACGACGAAAATATATTATCTTTCAGTGTCGTAATTGCAGAGATAATTCATAATTATGATTTCGTCAGACTTCGTATTATCATTAAATTGCGAAAAATATTACGACTGCAGATTAGGCGAACTTTCCAGCAGCAGACTGCGGAAGAGCCACTTTCGGAAGGAATTGACAAATTAAAACGAAAAAGAATTGAAAAAATGTAATAGGCAAGTTTCTGTCAAACGACTTTTTGTACTTCGACCGCGTAAGACGTATACCTAAAGAATACGACATATTTAAAAAATATGTTTATCGTCAAATTCGGTCAATTCCCAACAATTTCAGTAGTATGAAATACATATATCGATGACTTTTCTGCTGAGAGATTGGTTTTTGGGATAATCTCATTTGACAAAGTAAAATTTTGAAAAATTTGAATTTTCGACCAGCTGTAAAATGCGAAGGGATGTGTGACATCGCAAGATCAGAAAATACGTATCCGCTCTTTCCTAGTATACTATAAATATTACAAATCCTCCCCACCAAAAAAAATGTGGGCCATCTCACGCGGCACTTCGATAAACGTTTGAAATTGTCCCCTCCAATTTCTCGACTGATTCAATATTTTACATGATACTAGGGATCTCAATATGCACATAGATTGAATTAATTAACTGGATGTGAGGCAATGTATATTGTTCATTCCTCATTTCACGACTTGCAATTTGGGATACCATCGTGAATAAAAATGAAAAGTGAAATATAAGAAAATGGGAAAAGCTGTAGCGCATACTCACACATCCCATACAACTCAGAGCTTGCAGCTACATTGGCCTCAACATTCTCGCAATATTGCATCGATGCAGAAATATTGCTGCCATTTCTCTACAATTATCTGTGCTGCATGGGTATGGTGTGTATACATACATATACATACTACACGTATGCCTTGTCATAATTAAGATATTGAAGCCTGCTCAGCTGAGCGTGGTCCAATATACGTCATATCCAAAGATATACATACATTCGGACATACATACGTATGCACGCGACTATGCGTATACATGTATAATTATCATAGACGTGTGTATGACCTGTGCAAATAAAACAGCGAGACCAAACCACGCGGTCATCAGTTAGTAGTGAGATATCTGTGGCTCCGGTTATCCCACGATATACGTTATTTTATATTATTCATATACCTCCATAGATTTGATACATAACTGCAATTTACAATGCAACGATCATCGTGCATTATGCAAATTTTCAACAATCATTGTTTGTAAACGTTCATATATTATAGTATTCACAGATCAGTTATACACAGATATACACATTGCTCATTGTATACCCCTGTACAGTGCAAAAGAGGTAATTATTAATTGCAATCTTAATCGTTATCTAATTTTGAAAATTTTATCTTATCTTATCTTATCTATCTATTTAAAATTTTCGAATTAAAATTGAAAATATATAAATAAATATAATAGACAATATATATTCTATGTATACGGCACATAATTTATTTATGAAATCTATCCGGGATCACGGTTCGGACGAACCACATATACCTATATTTATATTTACGCCTGTAACTACAAGCGGCTTGTTTGTTATACTATATATATATATATAACAATTGAAACTCACATAAGATTGTCGTTTTCATAATATGTGGATGCGCACGTGATATTGACGGAGAACCTTTGCATACATACATACAATAATTGAGTGGTTTTTTTTACTCCAAGTAACACACAGCGTGTTCGATCGTGGCCACTTGAAGTTGCACCGAATTTTAAACTAAAGATGAAGATACGTACGCATATTCGATTGGCAAGCGGGAAAATTTTTAAGGAGAGAGCCAATCACGACACCGCGTCGTGCGATACCAGCCCATATTAAACTTCAGTTTAAATTTGGGGCAAATCCAAGCGGTCACAGTCCAACACGCTGAATGTAAAGCATGCAATTACGGAAGGCTGAAATTCTATAAACTCATCATCATTTGTATTCCCAATTCTGAGAGATATTATTAGGCTGTCTTGCGCATTATTATGTTTCGATGAATATTTCATATTAAACATATATTATCAGTATTGTTATATTATCACGCGTATGATATCAGTACAGGATATAACATAAATAATAAGTATATGCTCGTAAGAATTTAGTAGCGCGATTCAAGATTCAACACATATTATATGAAATATATTATACGCGATACGCGATATTCTATTACTTACGCGGTTATTTTACTTTGCTTGTGCTGCAAAATTACACAACTTTTACGTATGGGTATACCCGTACACCACACTACATATCTATACATAGTTATAATTCCGCGTAGTCCTTCAGTTTTTTTACAGATAATTATACATTATAACTACCTATATAGCTACGGGCATTTTTTCACGAGCCTCGGCTGCGCGGGTTCAGGTACCGAATTATACGTGGATATCTATACATACCTGTAGTTTGCCCGATACACATACCGGTATTCTAATTTTTGTATCTTTGACAGAAACTCGTGATAGCTAGGGCGTTATATTTCTTATAATAAGTTAGAGTATATTCAAATTCCGAATTAGAATATTTGAAATGACTGAAATTCTAAGTTCAACTCGCGACAAAATGAAAACAAAAGCTACCAATCAAAAATTACTATATCCCTATGTATAGGTAGTACACATTTATACGCACACGCGTCCGCGGCGCACGGTCAATATATTCTGAATTGCAGAACGCGTGATAACAGATTGAAAACCAGGCCAGAAACACATATGAGAAGTTCTTTTTCTTCTTTCTATCACGTGATGGATGATCTCCTGCATATTTCAATATGCCAAAACGCATGTCGCGTGGAGCAATGCACCGATAAAAGGTATATGGATCATTGTCGCGGGGATATACAGCTTGTGTAAACATATAGAGGGCTAGAATCCCTCCGTGTTTAATGAAGAACAAACGAAAAATTGAGAACTCAAATAGATGAAGAAATCCTCATTTATACCGAATCACTTGAAAATCTGAATATTTCCATTTCCTATTACCTCCGAATATTGGAGAAAAAAGGTTATATAAGAATTATCACCGCGTCGGCTCTCTCTCAGCTATTTCCCTAGCATATTCCCTTTTACATAACGTTTTTCTTTTGTCGTTTATTTCCATCCGTTTTTCGAACAGCTGCAGGTGCTAGTAGCTGTACTGTCATAATATAACCTATAAACACGATCGACCTTCTTTTTTCACTTCAATTCGTATCTGGTAAAATGAAATACGTTTAGCAGCTAAAAAGTACGACTATAGTATATGCCTATGAATTAAGTACAAGAATATCGCTATAAGACAAGTAATGAACAATTTTTAAAGAATGTGTATTCAATTTTACATTTTTTTTTCTCTTCACGCTATTG
The DNA here is from genome assembly GCA_963170745.1 of Phymatocera aterrima. Taxonomy (NCBI): domain Eukaryota; kingdom Metazoa; phylum Arthropoda; class Insecta; order Hymenoptera; family Tenthredinidae; genus Phymatocera; species Phymatocera aterrima. Next base: position 2,217,385 of record OY720671.1, read on the forward strand.
ACATTTACGAGGTTATGTCAACGGGGATTCCTACGATTATCGGGAAAAAAACCTATATGAGAACATAGAATCAAATTTGAGAATGAAAATATTGAAATAATAGAGAGAGAAAAAAACACACAACTGAACGTGAAATAAGATCTGTGATTATTTTTTCCTAGAAGCTATTAAAATACTCTTTACTATTATTGTTATTGTTATATTGTATGTTAGTACATACAGGTAGGTGAAGTATATTCATACCTTGAATATCAGAGGACGTATCGGACGTGTATTGGGACTGTGTCATGTGGCACGACCTTGTTATACCTATACCTATACATCGCACATTAGACTCATGTGTACATTATAGATACGATATATTATGAGAGAATAAGAGAAAGCGTGAATAACGATAAACTAGCCCTCGAACTATATTTTATACGTGGTTTTTTTTCTCTCTTTCTTTTTATTCAGGTATTTACAATAATTATTTGTATAATTCGGCATTGATATATTCCGACAAAGGAGAAGAAGAAAGAGAGGAATAAAGGAAAGAAACGGGGAAAAAGAAGAAAACAAATCTATCACGTGATCATACCGCTCTAAGTCGATATAACTATATGTTTTCTTTTCAAATATAACAGAGATGAAAACATAACGCGGGAAACATAATTGTGCAGTGTATAAAAATTAAGAAATCATATACATACGTATAGTCATACACGCAAATATAATCAGATATACTGTGATATAAAACTTATCAATGAGATAACAAAAATCTCACAATTTTGATATTATCAAACAGACAGATAATGTGATCTATACAACTTATTACATACACTTATGATATGCTCTAAGCTTATAATGATAAATTTTAATTGGCTTATTGCGAAATTCTTAACAACACTTACATATTATATTGTTCGATTGTTGTTTAGACTGGAGTATAACTATAATACCTCGACTACGGGCGTGTAGCTGATAGAATAATATAACAACTACTGCTATATATGAATATATAAATTCGAAATTTTTAGAGAAATACGAAATTGGATGATAAAGGAGGGGGAAAGAAAGCAAGTAAAATATAGATAAAGAGATAAATAAATAACTATGTGGATTCGCGCAGGTAGCATGGAAAAGGAAGACGAAGTATTGAGGCATCTACAAACTGAAAGACCTCTCTACGAACAAGATGTTTTGAACAGAGTTTACCATTACGAGAAACCAAAGAGTTCGTGTAAGTTAACTGTCATAATTGGTTACATATCATTTATAATTTATAACTCAAGACAGAGCAGCTTTACCGAATGAAAATATTCCAATGGGAGAAATAGTTCTATAAAGCCGTTTGCTTCTCCATCTACGTTTAGTATATATCAACTTGATTCTTCTAATATAATCTATGTGTACACACAGTCGTCTCTTATCTGCGGGAATACTAGTTCGACAACTAACATGAAAGAGATTCTTAGTACTTAGGAGAGGCGACGACACACCTATTTACATTTCATATAACTATATGATAGAAGGAATTGAGAAATTTTTACAGGTCATGAAAGTTGACAAAACTCAAAGTAATTGCTCTCTGAAATTCTTGATTGAAATCCAACTCCGATCACAGATCGTATGGTTTCTATATTGAGAGAGAATTGCGGTATATGTGTACAAGAGAAAAAGTCGCAAGTCATTGCACAGGAATTAGCTCGACTTTAATTGGAAAAAAGAAATATCCTAGCTGTATAAAAATTGTGAATTCGAACTCTAGTTATCTCTCATAGAAAGCAATTTTAACTGCGCAGTAATTACTTTTGGCCAATCCCCTGTTTTTTTTTTTCTTTTTAATAATTCTCTCTCTTTTTACTCATTTCAATTTCTAGTTATTAGTAGTGCTACAAAGGCGCTAAAACCTGCCAGCTGTGGGTCATGTTTAATATCGACGATCCCAGCGGTTGGCTGGTTGGGAAAATACAAATGGAGAGAAGACTGGTTCTCCGATTTAATCTCGGGACTAACGGTTGCCGTAATGCATATACCACAAGGAATGGCTTATGCTCTTTTGGGAAAAGTTCCACCGGTCGTGGGAATCTACATGGCATTCTTTCCAGTATTAGTTTATTTCTTTTTAGGAACTTCCAAGCACGTTTCTATGGGTAAAAAGAAAATGTCGATTTATTTCAAACATTCTTTCACAACAAAAAGAAGAAGCTGATTCTGTCGATTTATTAATATTCATTAAATAAATAAATATGTTTTTTACATAAATTATATGAAAAAAATTGAAAAAAAAAAACAGGAACCTTCGCTGTTGTTTGCCTGATGACTGGCAAGGCGGTTGAGTCTTACGCAACATTCCCAGACTCTTTGGTTAAATTTAATGAAACTGATGGATCGTCGATCGTTCATTTGTCTAAGGAGATTTACACGCCTATAGAAGTAGCTACAGCAGTTACTTTTATGGTCGGATTAATTCAGGTGACAAGTTGCTAAAATTGTGTAATCTGTGCAGCCACACCGATTATTATTCAATCAATAATCTCTTTTCATTTCCTTTCTTCTTCTCAGCTAGGAATGTACTTCCTGAGACTTGGAATAATAAGTTCTCTTCTGAGTGAAACTTTAGTCAACGGTTTCACCACAGGCGCAGCCGTACACGTACTTATATCTCAGATAAAAGACTTGTTTGGTTTGCACCTTGTGAAACGAAAATCAATATTCAAACTAATAGGCGTAAGTGTAGTCGATTACCGAGAACGAGGATTTTTTTGGATTAGTGTATTCTATCGAAATATTATTTAAAAATTGACGTTTTTTCTCCACTATCAGAATTGTATATCGATCGTGAACGCAGTACCAGATCTGAATGTAGCTGCGGCGATAATATCTACAGTTGCGATAATAGTCATGGTGTTCAACAACGAGATACTTAAGGTGTGAGAAGTTCCAAATTTTATTTCCGTTAATTTATTGCAGTTGAATTCATTCGACGCTTCTAATTCTTGTCTAAATTCCTCTTTTCCAGCCTTACCTCTCTAAGAAATGTAGTATACCGATACCAATCGAATTAGTAGCAGTTGTCGCTGGTTCTTTGATATCTAATTATGGTCAATTACCAGAATTATATGGCATAGAAACTGTCGGTAATATTCCTAAAGGGTACGAAATTTAATTGGATACATATTAGGACAAAAAAAGAACAGTACATATTCATAAATTTCAATTCATAATTTTCCAGATTGCCTGAAGCAACCGTACCACGATTTTCTCTATTGTCAACCATCGCGCTTGAAAGTATTGCGATAACTATGGTATCATATACAATAACAATGTCCATGGCTCTGATATTCGCGCAAAAATTGAACTACGAAGTTGATGCAAATCAGGAGCTCCTCGCCATGGTAAAGAAACTCTTTTTCCCTCGTGATTATTCAAGTTTTTCAATCGAAATCCAACATTTCATAATTTCAGGGAAGCAGCAATATCTTTGGTTCATTTTTCTCCTGTATGCCGGTCACGGCATCACTTAGTAGATCTTTGATCCAACAAACAACTGGTGGAAAAAGTCAATTAGCCAGCGTTGTTTCATCGGGAATCTTATTAATTATTTTACTGTGGATTGGACCATTTTTCGAGAGTTTACCAAGATGCGTTTTAGCTGCGATAATAGTTGTATGTATTTACAATTGATTGAAAGAAATTGGAAAATTATAGATAATGAGGATAAAATACCATAATGAGGAAAAATCTATCTCAACATGGACAGCCTTTGGCCCGCACCCCGCTCGATTTTGTTCATAATTTTCAATTCTATTCATCCGACTCAAAGAAACACTCGTGAAATTTTCACAATTTTCAAAAATCTCGAATTCGGAAACCATTGAAGCGAAAAATTAGAAAAAGATCACACATGTTTATTTCGGTCAGATGAATATAATCAAAAGTTACAAGACAAATTGGAAGTGGTGGTATGGATTTGTCTACAAGTCTTCTAAAAATTATCTCTTGTTTTATTTCATTCTTGTTCTCCCAGGTAGCATTGAAGGGAATGCTCCTACAAGCTAGGGCATTGAAAAAGTTTTGGAGATTGAGTAAATTGGATGCGATTGTATGGATTGTTACTTTTTCTACAATTGTCCTGATAAATATTGATGTTGGTTTAGCCGCTGGATTACTTGTATCGTTGGCGAGTATCTTTGTGCAGTCCATAAAACCATATACGTGTTTATTAGGACACATACCGAATACAGATTTGTACCTGGATTTGAAACGATTCAAAGGAGTAAGTGAAGAATTAGATGTTAGATTACGGTCACGAAATTGAAATTCTAAGTTCTTAACCAAATCGTATTTTGTTTTGATTACAGACAACGGAACTTTGCGGAATAAAAATATTCCACTACTGCGGTGGTTTGAATTTCGCAAATTCTGGTCATTTTAAATCCGAATTATACCGATTGGTAGGATTAGTACCACGAGAGGTAATCGAAGAGAGAAAAAAGCTTGCAAAAAGGGAATTGTTTGTCGATCAAAACGCGGTCGAAGACAAGGAAGCTTTGAGATGTATAATAATTGATTTGAGTGCACTGAGTTACGTCGATCCCAGCGGTATAAATGCGCTGAGATTTATCTCCTCAGAATTTGAGAAGATAGAAATTCCAGTTTATCTTGCTGGGTGTTCGGGCCCAGTTTTTGAACAAATAACAAAATGTGATCTCTTTGACAAGAGAGAACATAGCTTTAAAATATTCGCCGCTGTACATGACGCGGTTTCTTTCACTCAACACGAATTGTTTAAATGAACAACAAAATGATAGTAGATGTTTAGGTCGGAAATTAGATTTCACAAGTAATGAAAAAGCGTCACCTAGAATTCTTACGGAAAATTCTTTCCGGCATTAGTGAGACAACAGTTTCAGAAAGTTCACGCGGTTTACATCTCTGTTTTCAGTATATCAAATTTGTTTTTGTAATATACCGTGGTTCCTAATCAGTATAATCATTAGCATTTATCGTCATTGAAATGAAATTGGCCCTTATTACTTACAGAAGGTGCTAGAGTATTTATATAACGTACATGTATAAGAAAGTGTGAAATAATGAGTTGAGATATTTTTCTGTTCTTAAAATTTGAAAAGATCAATGAAATCTATCTCAACTTTCTATCGAACTCTTACAAACTTCTATCATGATCATAAATATATAGGTATACATATATGTATAGGTATATTTTATACAGCGTTATTGAGATTTGAAAGAATATTTTTTCTTATCCCTATTCTATCTATCTATTTATCGATATCAATACGTAGTATGTATATTTTTACACATTATTTTATAATTCATCGTTCGATACCATCAAATATATGTACACAATGGAAAAAAGAAAAATGTTGCAAAACTCGGAAAGTATGCAGACAAAAATTGGTGCTTGTAAGCTAAAAATGATGTAGAAAAATTCCTGTTAAAATGCTGTGTTATTAGTTCTGAATATCGACGTAAGGCATATTATAAGAAGAAAATATTTCAATAAATACGAATAAAAATCTATTGTAAAAAATTCATTGAATTAGTTAAACTTCACAACCTAGATTTCCGATTCTCTCAACCAGACTTTTGGGTCTGTGAAAATCAAACTGTTTATTTCCTGATGTAACTCAAGTTCGTTCGCTCACCTATTAAATTCTTCTTCGGCTGAATACTGGCGATAAAATTTAGGAAAAACACTGTTCAAGAGTTCAAACTAAATACTGAGATTTGAGCTAAGAGATTCTTTACTCTCAGATCACTATGTGAGATAAGCGTTTAGTATTTAACGCACGCGCACAATGCAATACAAAGAAGAGTAAAAAAATACCAAGCTTATTAGGCGAGTCAACAATTATCCATAAATCATTTTTGAAATAAAACAAACGGAAAAAAAAGAGGGCACAGCGATTTTAAGTTCTGAATTCAAGATTTATTCCATAACACGTGCGGCCAATATTGTAAATATTCACCTGCGCCCTCGTTCTACTGCACAGATTATTAATTCAAATGAATGAAAATTGATAATCTATTTTCGTTAGTAATAAAAAAATGTGAAAGAATAAATTATGGAAGATATATATATATATATAGGCATAAGGGTAGATACGATGAACCCAGTAATTTATTTCTAGCGATCACCCTCTCTATATTTACATAGCAGCAATATGATAATTATTGCATGATGACAATTAAAATTATTAATAATTTAATTATCATGGACAATAATATTAATAATAATAATAATTTACATAATATAATTTATAGTCATGTAATTTTACTACTTTTTTCTTCATTGTTACATTTTTTAAATCGGCTACAAAAAATACTGGAGCAGTACGTAATTACATAGAATTCAAAATCGTATGTATGTAGCCGGGGTTTTATTATTGTTCTGGTTGTTATTCATTATTATATCTCCTCCTTTTATTTGTTTGTTTCTGTTGTTTTGGTTATTGATATTCTATCATAAATATCTTGTCTTGAGACTTTTTTTTTTTACCTAACATGTAAACGAGTATTCATTGATAAAAACGACCAGAGACAATAAACAGTATAAAATCATAATAACTGGTAATTATTTAATCATTATAATTATCATGTATTTTATAATTTTATATGATCAAATGAAATTGGTCTAAATTTTATTTGGTATTTATTTATTTTCTTTTATTTTTACTAGGCGTTAATAATTGTTGTTGTTCTTCTGTTTTCCTCATTATTTATAATTAATAATCGCACGCTCTATTAATTCTCATCATTACTCATTTATTTAAGCAACGCCGTACTTCTTTTTCAGAGTTTCTGGCATCTCTGGTGGTGGTGGACGCGGCATACGAAGCCAAACTTTAACTGCATCGTAGATAAACCATTGTGCAGCTGTTAATGTACCGATCATAACAATCCTTGGCGCTAACCCCTTCCATAATCCTGCGAAACCTAATTTTCTTACGACGTCACCAGCTGTCGCTCCCTTTTCTTGGTTTAGCTTCGATACAACCTGTTGAAGGAAGATATAAATAAGAGTTTTTTCAAGTCAATTCCAAGAACTTTACACACAACGGAAGAGCATCGTTCAAGAATAATTATTTCTCCTTAATTCTACAAAACGCTACCTGAATTTCGATTATGCTATCGATCCTTGAGCAAATGAGTATAAAAAAAATAGTTAATCAAATTTTATCTGATCATAAAAAAGCAGAAATTATAATATTGAGAATTTTTTATGAAAGTTTCGTACTCAAAGTCAAAAGAATTTAATCAAAAGTACAGATCTTCAATTATTTGGTACAAATACTAATCTTCAATCGAATTCCAGGTAATTTTTGAAGATTTCGAAATATTCTGAAGTTGAGAATCCAACAAATGAATCAAAAAGTCACATAAAAAAGCCTTTACCCCAATTTCCGACATTTTTCTGTCTAGAATATATAAAACAAAGAATAAAATCAATCAATGAAGCGAATTTGCCAGATTTTTCAATTCTCTGCTTCAGAACTTCAGAAAAGACTTTGTTTGAAAAACTTTCAAAAATTGCTAAAAAAAAAATAAAAATAAATGAAAAACGGTACAAATTAGATAGAGAATTATGCTAAAAACTATAAAATAACGCACAGAGTCGGCAGGGTGAGATACAACCGCACAGAAGACACCAGCAATATAACCAGCGGCGAATGTAACGATGAGTTGTTCTCCCTTAGTACATTCGACACGAGGTTTAGGTACGACGTGTTTGTATATCAATTCAACGGTACGTTCAAAGCAAGCAAATTTCATCATGGTGTATGGGATTTGACGCAGCCAAAGGGGTACCAATCCCTTGTAAAATCCTCCCAAACCTTCGTCGGCGTACATCTTAGGCAATGCTTCACGCAGATTGTTTGCATATCCTGGCATAGTCTGAATCCTGACCTAAATTAATAATCAGAAATTAGTTTGCTGGAATCGAAGGATACATTCCATCATTATTCTAATCATTTCTGTACAATAAAAGCTTCGATATCGATAGTTCGATGATTCAATCGACTTACTGATTACCGAGGAGTTTCAGGGATCAGGAAAAGGGAAGGAAAAGTCCTGAGGAAGGTATAAAAATTTATTTTTAACATCATCATCATATATTGAGGGGAACAGGAAACACAGGAAAGCTCAAGAATTGTTGAGATGGAACAAATTTCGAGTTCTTTGATGTCTTCTCTTCATTACTTTTCTTTCAAAAATATTTTCGAAATGAAAATACCTTCGCAGCTTCCATGGGAGCAAGACCGATATCGGCGAAGAATTCAGCAGAGGCAGATGAAACTAGATAGAGCGAAGTTCTGTATTCGTACGAGAGCTCTTCTCCGATGAGTTGGGAGTAATAAACTTTGAATACTTCGTAAAGACCGAATTTGAACATTCCTTGAGTTGAATATCCAAAGAATGTTGGCGCCCATCCTTTACCCAAAGCTTTGATTCCTCCTTCTTGAAGAGTGACCTATAAAAATTGGAAAGTCATCATAATTGTGCCAAAGAGTTCTTGTTCAATGAATCTCTTCGTTAATTGGTGGTTTTTTCACAATCCAAAACAACTCCCGCTTCCTAATTTTCCTCCACATTTCGTTAATACCTTGAATCCGTTGAGGACTCCCTTGTACTTCGCCGGGTCCACTTGAATCCTGCATTTTACAAGATCCAGGGGCGTCACCATGGTGTGAGTAATTCCGCAGGACAAGATACCGCCAAGACCACATAGCATAAAGTAATGATTGGAACCAAATTCGCAACTATCTATAATTAACAGAGGAAACTGTTAATTAGAATTGAAAGAATTAGATCAACTGAAGTAAAAAACTCTAAATCCTTCCTCTGATTTCGTCATTGGAAAAAACTAGTTAAATCTGGTTCAATTGTTAATGAAAAGGTTTGAACTAGGTGAAGTATACTAAAGTATTGAGATTACGCAACGTCTGGCAATATCTACGAGCAAAGAGCCTAGTTTATTTGAAAAGATGAGATGGAAAATCTAGCACATATTTTAAGGGTACCTAAAACTGAAATGGAAACTCAAACCTCTTTATGATTTGTAGTATTTCTTTTTTTTTTCTAATCTGAGTAACTGATAAACACGTTGTTTGGATTCTTCTGCGTTCATTCAATCAAATTTAATTAACTCTTGAAGAGTAGTGTATTGAGAGCTTGAAAAAAATGTTACATAACTAGTCTAGTGACAGTTTTATGTGTAGATTCTGCCCTGCTTTAATTCTTATCATTGAAATAGGAGACGACGAAAGAGAACGTAAAATGGAATAGATATTTTGAAATCTCAGATTCTTAGTGCACATTGTGAAAAATGAATAATTCTTTGAGCTTAAATTCAATCCTACGTAAAGAAATTTGTAATGAAATTAGAGAATGAAGCAGCTTGCATAATCTATTGTGGAAAAACAGAACCAATTTTCCATGTTTTAGACAAAGTGTTAGTAATTTATCGATTGATTGATGCATGATACTTATACGGAAGAACGAGAATGTTGTGTATAATATAATAATTCTTAATTCAATTATCGATGTGACGGGGGAAGGTGAAGAGACGGGGAAAGAGATAGAGAAGAAAGACATGTGCTAGAAAATCCAAGGTTTAAACTTCAACTAGAACGAGTTCAAGGATCGAGGGTTCCACTATTGACAAACAATGAAATAGTGTGCCAATTTAAATATAGACCCTTAATTCAGATCTATTCTAATGTTGAATGTCGAATTGCAAAAAGAGGAGTATATTTTTATTCGTATCTCAAGGCTGAAGCAAAAAATTTGTAACAAAATGGCCGCCATTATGCAACCTCTTCGTTATATCCCGTGCGACGACCGCACGCCGCAAAGAACGATTTAAAAATATAAATTGCAAGAATTGAAAGGTTTGCTCATTCCACGATTTCAAGAGAAAAAAACTACTCGCAATAAAACATGAGTCAAGTTGCAATTTCTAATTAGAATTTGATCGACCACATAGATATACATATTGAAATATAGCGGCTCCAATTGATGTGCTAAAAACGGTCCCCCACGCGTCAATCGACATACGAATTTTCAAATCTGACGTATGTGAAATTTAGATCCGTGAGAAAATAACCCGTGAATTATTCAATTGATGATCATTTTCAGGAGCAATATATTATCACAGACGAATGAACGAATGTCGCGTTTTTATGTAATCAAACTCACCGCCTTCAACGGTGTTTGCAGCAGCGATAGTTCTGCCTTTGACAAGGGCTTGGCCGTCCTCACGCTGTGCTTGGCAGTCTGCTGTGATAAAAGGTGAACCAAAAGGGTTCTTTTTGACGGTTTCAATCATTGAGGACCACATCTTGCCTCTGGGATATTGTGAAATTGCCTCTAAAACACAAATTTTCTTACTTTATAACAGTGGAAATGAATTATCTTCCGTTCACTCTGCACTGCTCTGCACGACACTCACCTCCCTAGGGTGGAAAGAGAGTAAAAAGAGAGCTGCGAATCGCCAACGTCTGCTAGTCGACCACGATCACGAGCTCGTGCCCTCTGGACTTTTTCAGCGAACTATTCCGCGTTCCTAGAGTCATCGAAAATGGCGCGATCACGAGTGAAAAACCAAGGTAACCAACTGACGGATCTTTATTCAATTTAGAGCGGGAAAATTACGATTCTCAACACACTTTTCGTATGCGAATACATATTCATATTACTTGATAGTTAATTAGAACACTTTTCAATTAAAAATATCCTTTCATCAGAGTTTTATTGATGAGGAATGATTCTACATATGTAGGATCTGGATATAGTGCTCTACAAAATGTTCATGTGATGGAACGGTGATGTTGGGTGATAATGAAATCACATTTAATATAAGTGCGTAAAGAATGAATGCTGTTCTTATGGCAGAGATGAGGAAATCTCAGCGCTGACAGCTGATTTCGAAATGCATCCTGTTTATGGTGCCTAATTTTGTCCAATTTCGATCTTTTTAAAGCTGTTCTATCTATGGTTGGACAAAAATGATATGCTACCAAACAAAAACAAAATATTGTGTTGAATAGAACAAAATAGAATATTGTTTATAATAAAAACATCGTGACAGGCGTACCACGCATTAAAAATTAACAAAGAGAGAGTAGAAAGCTGTGGAATAATACATATTGTAACAAAAAAAAAAAAGAAAAAAGAAAGTGATCTATTGTATGACAATCACGCCACAATCGATATTCTGTTCAGAATATGAAACAAAAGAAAAGCAAGAAAAAAAAACAAGTCAAGTAGATTTGAATGAAATTTTCACCGTAGCGTTTCGCGATTGGTTGATTTTCGGTACTTTGCTAACGCACGGATGCAGACGCATGTATAGTATGGTATTCTGCCAAACGGTTATTTCGCCATACGGTAGCAGATCTTGCAAAGAGAGCATTTTTCTGTATTTGTGTTCTATTTCGGCGTAATACGTATACGCGGTTATACCTTATCCTTTGGCATAGTATACCGAGGTTAGAAGTCATCAACGATGATATAATTCCGCGATATTAGTGTGTAAAGAGATTGCCGATAATACGGCAGTAAAAAATGTGATATAAATGATAAAATAATAAGAAAGAAGCAGCTAAGAAGAAAAAAGTGTTGTGAGTATACAGCACTGATCTCTATCAGTGGTATACAGTGTGATGATTAGAGAATTAAGAGAACAGAAGATTGAGGGGCAGAAGGAGAACGGAAAAGAAAATAATAATTATAACATTCAGAGATAGAACAATACAATAATACAAATAACTGTTTAAGCGAAACAAAAAAAGAACTGTCGATAAATCGGTATTGTGCGTGAAAAAATAGAACCGTAGGACTAATCTAGTTTCGCCGCTCAACGTGAGCAAAAATAAGACAAGATGACACCAATGGCGCCGAACTCGGAATTGATGCTGTTTATAACTCACGTAGAAACGGACGGACCATTGTTAAAAATATGGGGTCAAATAGACCGAAACGCAGCCACGTGTGTTGAGCGAATGATATTACCTTTGGTTGAAAAATTTGCTCAGGGTTTGGGTCTTCCAAATATGAATTTTCCAGTACCATTGAACGCTATATGTTGCGCACGTTTTCAAAACGAGGGTTACTACAGAGCAAAAATCTGCAATGTTCAACCAGGTGGGAACGTCCTAGTCCATTTTATAGACTATGGTAATTTCGATGTACTACCACCGAACGCTATTCGGCTCCTGGATAATATACCTGGGTCTGTTGCTCTGCTCGCGCTTCCTCCTCTCGCTTTAGACTTCGTCTTGGCTAACATTCTTCCCGCGAATGTCAGCTGGGATATCGAAACCATCGAATCGATCAAACAAACTCTCCGATACGCCGATCTCAAGGGAATGTTACATTCCGTTATCGGGTCTAATCGTCTGTTGAAACTTTGTTACAACAATGAGGACTTTGGCGATCTTCTAGTTAGCAAAAAACTTGCAGTACACGTATCCCTTCAGGAAATGTTTTCTTCAAGAAGGGCGCCAGCAGCAGTAGGCGCCAGGGGCCTCCAGAATCGTTCGCCGCAAACATTTTCTCCTCCCAATAGTAATTCTGCCAGAGAAAACACAGCTAATGCTCCCGAAAGCGCTGGATATCCGCATAGGATTCAACAGCAAAATGCCAACCAACATTCTCCTGCGCCTCAAGAAGATTGGAGAAATTCAGCGCCGCGCCAAATTCGACAGAATGTACCAGAGGCTCTGGTTTTCAAGTCTAGAGTTCTCGACGTCGGTTCTATTCATGATGTCTTTGTATCCTATGTGGAAGACGGACCTCTCAAATTCGCTGTTCAAGTTCAGAGCACTTCTCAAATCCTGAAACATCTCATGAGCGATATAAATAGGTACTCCACTTCGCCTCTTCAGGAACCACCTCTACCTGGTTCTGTTTGTTTGGGGAGATATTCCGTGGATAAAGTTCTTTGCAGAGCCGTGGTCATGTCCGTTATGGAACATAAGTGCAAGTTATACTACGTTGATTTTGGACATACTGAAGTTCTTCCGTATTCCGATATCTTTCAACTTCCTCCACAGTATATCAATCCCAAAGTACTTTCGATCAGGTTCACGCTCAGTGGACTCAAGGACATGGTCATCACCGAGGAGACTAAAGAATATTTCAAACAAATGGTCACCCGAAAACCTCTAGTCTTACAAGTTAGACCTCCCGAAGGCCCGCCATTGATACAATACGGAGATTTGTATGAAAATGGTACTAATATTAGAGATATTCTGAGAGAAAGGTGCGCTACTACTGTGCAAGCTTCTTTTGAAGAACCCGTGAGGCTGAGAAGAGGCGCCAAAGAAATCGTTCATGTATCTTTCGTTGAATCCTGTTGTAAATTTTTTGTACAACTCGAAACCGAAATCAAATCTCTCACTTCTATTATGGCATGCTTAGCTGAATATGCTAAAACCGCTCCTCAGCTTGAGGAAAACTTGCTGAAAGTTGGATCGCCCTGCTGCGCTTGCTATGGGGAGGATAAACAATGGTTCGTATTACTCATTCACACCCACAAAAACTATTTTCATCCACAATTTCACAAATTTTTACATTTTTACCACTAAAATTTTATATCAAATTGGATTTTTCAACAGCATTTTTCATCCCTAAAATCAAATCTCCATCCATTCATATTTTTTTCCCACTTTCAGGTACCGTGCTCAAATTTTGAGTGTAAACGGTGATCAGGTGACAGTTTTGTATGTCGATTACGGAAACGAGGAGGCGGTGGTTGCTTCGGCACTACGAAAAATCCACTCTAACTTGGTGACGAACTTGAGGTCACAGGCGATAAAATGCTGCCTGAATGGATACCAGTCGGCAGCATTTGATCCAGAAATAGCTAACCAGTTTGAGCTTCTGATTCTTGAAAAACAACTAGCTATGGAAGTTGTCGACACGCTTCCAAATGAAACGATTGTTCAGTTGTTTGATGGCTCGGTCACTCCCATGGTCAACATTGCTTCCCAATTACAAAGTCCGAATGCTTCCATGAGGAGCGGAGGTCTGAATTCTTCTATTAATTCCCAGGGGTCTGGAGAATCACATGTAAACTCTCCGAAAAGTCTCGATCCTAAATATCAAGCGTGAGTTTTCAATTTTTTATAATTTTGTCTTATTTTGATAATTTTGAAAAGAATTTCACTCTATGAGGGTGTAAACCTCTCCAAATCTATTTTCAGTGCCGAGCGTAACTCCAAATGGGGAAAAAACAGCCAGCCACATACTTGGGGTCAGGAGGCGAGATCTGGTGAGTGGAATTTGCCGGGGAGAAGTAATAATAACCACGAGGGAAAAGAGCATGCTGAAGAAAGGGCAAGAACTAAGAACGTGAAAGATGTTGAGAACGAGCAGCGACAAAGAGATAGTAATCGATACGATAGAGAGGATCGTTTGCACCAGAAAGAAACACGTAACAATCATTTCAATAGGAATCATCAATCTTCTGGGGGCACGAACAGATTCGAAAGAAATGAAGACAGCTCATCGCGAAGAGGCAGAGGTAGCAGATTTGGATCTGGCGGAAGAACATCCAGAGAAGATAATAACCGCTTTGATAAAAACACTAATAAAGACGATAGCTGGAGCGACAGAGATTCAGATACTTCTTCGAGAAGCAGTGGTAAACGCCCGAGCAAAGGACCACGTGGTATCAAAGGAAGAACTGATAGAGGTGACAGAGGTGGCCGAAGAGGCGGAGAAAGAAGAAGCACTTCAGGAAAATGGAGCGACGGAGATAGCGATAGAAGTAGCCAGAAAAGTTAGTTTTATTTGATTTTATTTGATATTCTTTTAGTCGAAAATAATTCATTTCAGTCATTATTAATTTGATATACTTCCGTAGGTACTCAGAGTTCTGGATTTAGAACGAAAGACAGAAACGCGACTAATTCAACATGGAAAAGTACTAGAGTAAGATAAAAGGGGATTGATGATTTAAATATTTAATTATTTCAAAGATTTGAATGTTTCGGGAACCAGAAAACCATGTAAAATGAACCTCTTCCAGTTTGTTTCATCGACTTAATGTCTGAAATATTTGTACTTTATAGATACAACCGAACAAAACAGGAACTTGGAATTCGATGTCACCAACATCGCCAGTGAAGGAATTACCGAGAGGTCAAAAGCTCAGAATACCACCACCAAACATAACGGTTGGAGCTGTAAAGAACGCGGAATTAATCTACCTAGATAGTCCGACAGATTTCTACGTCCAATTATGTCCAGATAATTTAGAACTTGATAAACTGATGGAGAAGATAGCTCAGAAGTATAACGACGGCGGTACAATTATGAGAAAGTCTGAAATACAATCAGAAGTATCGTGCATAGCCCAATACTCCGCCGATTCTAAATGGTATAGAGGAGTGATTAAGTCAGCGAATCTAGACAGCGCCGAAGTGCATTTCATCGACTATGGAAATTCAGAGACAGTTGGATATGATAAAATTAAAGAACTTCAACCAGAGTTTGCTAAACTATCTGCCCAGGCAGTACACTGCAAACTGTTTGCTGCCGCTAAATCCACCTGGTCAGATAAAGAGATCAACGAGTTTTCTCAATCCGCAGAAGGAATATCTTTGGAGGCTGAATTCGTCGCACAAAATAAAGCACTTTATGAAGTCCTGATTAGACCAGTGGGAGAAAATAACTCGGCAAATGATAACTACGTGAATAAATTATTCTCAGGAAACACAGATTTGATCCAGGTGAAAAAAGATCTCAAGAATAAAAACAGAAGCGGTTTTAATCATAATCGTAATGATTCTTTTAAAAAACAACGTGAAACGCCAGAGTATATTCAACCAGGAGAGAAATGGAGCGATGAAGTTTTTCAGCCGGGATATCAAGTCGACGTTGTTGTCACTTGGTTTGTTAACCCAAATAACTTTTACTGCCAAATACTCAGCAAGCAATCGGAATTCAGAATGATGATGAATAATATACAAGAATCTTACGTGGAACAGCAACCGATGAAAAATGCTCTGCAGGTGAGATTTTCCCCTAATTTTTATTCTTATTTTCTTGTTTTTGACGTTTTTTTTTTTCAAATTCAACACTTTGTTCTTCCCCAGGCCGGAGAACCAGTGATAGCATTTTTTTCCGATGACGGAGCATTGTACCGAGCAGAAATCAAGGAATTGAATAAACTTCGAGGTCACATAGTCCAGTATGTGGATTTTGGTAACTGCGCAATGGTCGATCCGAGCAAA
This sequence comes from Phymatocera aterrima, assembly GCA_963170745.1. Taxonomy (NCBI): domain Eukaryota; kingdom Metazoa; phylum Arthropoda; class Insecta; order Hymenoptera; family Tenthredinidae; genus Phymatocera; species Phymatocera aterrima. The sequence continues at coordinate 2,233,638 of OY720671.1, forward strand.
ATCTATCCTGTAGAAAAGAAATTTGCATTGTTATCAAAGCAAGCAATGCACTGTTCTCTCAAAAACGTATCTCCGGTTACTGGTGCCGACTGGTCTAACGCCAGCAAACACGATATTGATAAATACTTCGATGCTAATAAATACAGGTGTACTTTCCACGGTACTAAAGATGGAAAATATATTATTTCTCTATCTTGCAATGGGAAAGACATCGCCCAATCTATGATCGAAGCTAAGCTCGCTGTTAATCCTGAATCAATTCCCAAGAAGAATGTCATTGATAATGGTAACTTCTATTATGAATAACGAAAATGAGTTTTTGAGCTGTTCAAATCGAATAAATTAACGATTACAACTTCTGGTCACCTCATTTTGTTTCTTTGCAGTTGCGTCAGAGGAACCAAATACAAATATTAATAACACAGAAATTCAAGATCTGATGCTTTGGAAGGGGCAAATTATTCGAACAATTGTTAAAGACATTCAGGGAGTTTCGAAATTCTCTGTTCAATTACCCGAATCAAACACAGCACACCATCGACTCGTCGATTGCTACCTTCTTAATGTAGTTCCTTCACTGCAAGTTGACGAGACTTTGAAAAAGTCTGTAGAAGGAAAGGAGGCTATTGTCGACATAAAAAATGTGAATAATCAGAGGTGAGTGATGTGGAAATGATATAATTCGAATTATCGTAGTAAAAATTCTGTGGAAACAGAATTTGAATATTAATATTACTTCATTTTCAATACAAACCAATCGCAGTGTAGTATCTGAAACAGCAAATTTCTGTTAAAATTTTGTTAAATTGGGAATATTTATGTAATACTTTGTCTAAACCGTCTAATTTTATTCACCTTTTTTCAATTTCAGCTTCGCCAAATATGATCTTTTATATCTTCATTTTTACTGTTTCCATTTTTGGTTAAAAAGTTTATTTACTTTTGCAGATTTGCAGTGGAAATTTACAACGCTTTAGGTAAAAAGGTGAAACTCGTTGATTCTGAGATAGAAGACAGCGTTTCCCCGATTTGTCCAATGCCGGTTTCAGTTCTGAGGGAGAAGGTTTGGGTAACGCATATAGAAGATTCAGAGAATATCTGGCTGCAGAGATCATCAGATTTGGACAATATTGCAAACTTGCTAAGTTCGTTGTATGAATATTATTCGGTATCAGGCTCTTTGCTGGTTCCTGAAAAAGAAAAGTTGTGCGTAGCAGAATCAACAGATCGAAATTGGTACAGAGGGACAATAGAGATCATAAAAGAAGAATCAGACTCCGCTGAGGTTAGATTTTTTGATTATGGAAATACCGAAGAAGTTCGGATATCAACGGGACTGAAAACTCTGGAACCAAAATTTTACATTCCAAATAAGTTGGCGATCAGAGTATCTCTGGTTGTTAAACTAAAGGGAAGTAAAGAAGAGCAGAAAGAAATTCTCCACAAAAATTTAGATGACAAAGAATTTATGGCTAATTTTTACAACGTCGGTAGCAACTGGCTCGTAGAACTTTACAATAGCGATAACAAAAGGATGAGCGATAAATTTATGGAGTTAAATTTAATCGATGAATTCAAAGATCTGAAACCACAAGAAGAAGAAATCCCAGAAATGACTGTTGGTAATAAATATCAAGTATTTTTATCACACTCTGACTCACCAGCCCAATTTTGGCTGCAGAGAAACGAAGAGATTGATGCGATAGAATCCATGCAGGCCAATCTTCAAATCGAAGCACCAAATTTCTCTCCCATCGTTGGAATTTTGGAGGAAGGAACTCTCTGCGCAGCTCTTTATTCCGCAGATAGCATGTGGTACAGAGCCGAAGTGCTCGACGCCGACGAAGACATAACTACGGTCAGATTTATTGATTATGGTAATACTGACATCATAGATAGTAATTCAAAAAATATTAAAGAACTTCCGAAGCGGTGGAAAAGCGTAAAAAAATATGGCCTCAAGTCTAGACTTGATCTAATTCCAACCGGATCAGAAGACTGGAGTACTGCGAGCTGCGAAATGTTTGAAAAAATGGCTACGGCAACGAGTTCTCCTATCACGGCGTTAATTATCGCAGACAGTTTTCCTAGGAGGGTTGAATTATTTGTAGAAGAAAACAGCATCGGGGATGCGTTAGTTAAAGAGGGACACGCCATAATGGTTCACAACGCAGAAGATCTTATAGATGAGATAATAGAACTGGAGTTAGATCCCCGCTCGGCTTTTGTAAGCCACGTAAATTCGCCAAGTGAATTTTGGGTTCAGGAAGAAAAATCTGTATCAGATTTGGAAATAATGACTGATAGATTTATAGTTGCAGAAATGTTCCCGAAGCTGGAAGATATAACGGAGGGAAAATTGTGCGTCGCTAAATTTCCAGACGATGAACAATGGTACAGAGCCAGAATAAATTCGCATACACCATCTGGAACTCAAGTTCTTTATATAGATTACGGAAATTCATCTATATCAACCGAAGTCAGAGAAATTCCTGAAGATTTAGCAAACGTTGCACCGCTCTCCCGTAAATGTTCTTTACAATTACCAACAGGAGTTAAACAATGGTCAGCTAAAGCTTGTGACAAATTCATTGACCTCGCCGCCGACGGCGCCACGATATTTTTACTTGATGTTATCAAAGATGGAGAAACTTCCATCGTTAATTTAACTCTAGATGGTATTAACGTCGCCGATGAATTCACAGAGCTTTGTGACCCTTTGCCAGTTATAGATGAGCGACTTCCTCCTCTGGGTGAAGAAAATTCACCGAATATTGTCGTCAGTCATGTTTATTCTCCCTCGGAATTTTGGACTCAAGCTGAAGCCAGTATGAGCGAGCTTGAAATCATGGCCGGTAGACTTATCGATGCTCAGAGTTTACTCCCACTGAATGTTTTTGACGAGGGCACTATCTGTGCGGCTAAATTTCCCGAGGATGGAGAATGGTATAGAGCTAAAATTCTCAATCACGGTGAAGTTGGAACCAGTGTTCTATACTTTGATTATGGAAATTCCGCTCTCACAACGGAACTGAGAATTTTACCTGAGGATGTTGCCAATATTCCAAGTCTCGCAACTAAATGCACTCTGGCACTTCCAGAAGATGTTGAATGCTGGTCTAAAGAAGCCAAGGATAAATTTATTGAAATTGTTGCTGATGGAGCTACGATGTTCCAATTTGAAATACTCGATAACAATGATCCCACGCTTATAGCACTACAACTTGATGGTAAAGACGTCGTCGATATTCTCAAACCACTTTGCAAGGTGAAAGTTTCGATGGAAAAAGCTAATGAAGAAATTATCCGGACTTTGGAGACTGAAATCATCGTGAAGGAAGATAAGGCAGATGAAGCAAAATCTGAGATCAAACAAAGCAAAATTCATGTAGATAACGAAATCAGAAATACGGAGGAAGCTAAGACGGAGTCTTCTCAAATTCAGGACAAAGAGGATGTTGAACAGATTCAGAACGAGGATTTGAATGTTCCTGATATTGAAATTAAGAAGGAAGAGAATGTTGAAAGAATTCAGAATCTGGATTTGAGTCTCCCAGAGGTGGGAAAGCCGCAAATTATATCCTCTGAACAGATTTTTAATATCAAAAAACCTGAGAATGAGTCAACGGAAAGAACAGATTCACCAGAGCTGCAAGAAGAACTAGCAGTTGCTAATACCACTGAAATAATTATACCAAAAGTAGAACCAGATTTAGAAAAAGAAAATCTTGAAGAAAGTTCTGATGAAATATCAGCGACATTAGTTTCTGGAGAAATAAGTACTTCTGTAGAAGCAACAATTGGTGTAGAATCTTTAACGGAATTGACTGTCGACGATATAGTTGGGAATATGGTAAAAGTTGCACTAGTAGAAGACACAGATGATGTAAAAATTGAGGAGGAGATCGGTGAGGTGGACAAAAGCGTTGAAGAGACAGAAAAAGTAGAAAATGAGATAGAAGAGGTAGAGAAGAGTATTGTAGAGATAGTAAACGGGGAAAATAGCGTTGAAGAGATCGAAAATGTGGAAAGAAGTGTTGAAGAGATCAAAAAGGTGGATAATAGCATTGAAGAGATCGAAAAGTTGGAGAATGGTATCACAAAGATAGAAAAGGTGCTGGAAACTGTTGAAAATGTGATAATGGAAGAAGAATCAGTGCTTAGCACACCGTCAAAAACACCGATAATGGAGAAAATCGTTCCTGGAAGTATATGCAGAGGGTCATTAGAGGAAGATATTCCATTGAATGTGCTTGTGAGGCGAAGGTCGAGTTGTACAGAAGACAAAATTGTCCCCGGTGCAATAAACAAGGGGAATGATTTATCGGAAGCGGAGATAGTTGACTTAACAATAGACGACGAAAACATCGAAAGGATGACCTCCACCGTGGGAGAAGATTCTGTGAAGGAACAGCAGCAGCTGAAAAATAATAAAGAGGAAGAAACTGCTCCAGTTGGAACTCCTGGAAAAACCCAGAGAGAAAATAAAATAGTACCCGGAAGTATATCCAGAGGAGAATCTCCGACGGTTGAATTGGGCCGACCGACTACGCCAAAAACTCCGCATTCTGAAAAAATACTTGCAGGTGTTGTTAACCTACAGGAAAATTTAGAAGATTTTGGTGAACAAGATGATGAAGATGAGATTATTATCGTTGAGGTTGAAAATAACATTCCTGATGAAAAATCGTCGTAGTTTTATATTCGAATACAAATTGAAAAGATGAAGAAAAAAAACACCGCTATATGTAATTATGCTTACTTACTCTCTATTATTGTTAAAATAAATTTTGTTGAGATAAGGATAAAGATTCGAAGCAGGGATCTGCAAATATAGTAATAAGATTGAGTACGAGTTCGCTAAAAGTAAGAGAAATCAGAGTTTGATTTGATTGGATTTGATCAGATTCTTTTTCTTCTTTTTTTCTCAATTTTTTTCACTATTATTTTTCATCATGCTAATACTTTCATTGACGTCAAAACGAAGATACCATTTAATCTACATTACGTTGGAAAGTGTTTCCGGGAAAAAAGAGGTAGCTTAAAGCTTCTGTGCAAAAGTTACCAAAGATTTACACTCATAATATTAACTTTAATATTATTCTTCTTGTTGTTGTCTAGTTTAATTTTCTATAACAAAAGAGACTTTGAAAATCGAAATTTACCATTAAAACTTGAATACACAAAATAAGAATTTCAATTCTTCTCTCGCTATAATTATTATTATATTCATAATACTAATCAATAAACAACAATGTTTAGTAACTCAAAGTAACGTAACTTAACTTAATCTAAGCTTGAAAAAACAAAACAAAAATAATAATTATGAGAAATAATATTAGCCTTTCTTTTTTATACTATATATATTATGTAAATTTGAAATATAACGGGGATGTTCTTTCTGTAACGTTGAAGAAATCTAGGTGAAAAACAAAACTATAAAAATACGATTCATCGAAGTTTTTAGTTACATGTATGTTGGAAAACTTTCATTAATTAATCATTTGTTATACCACATAATATACATTGGTCATTCGTTTAGTATAACACAGAACTCATAGGTATATATATATATGTATATATATATACGTTACGTTAAATTAAGAAGTTTTTCTTTATCTTTATTATTATTTTAGTTTTCTTTCCTTCTTCGTTTGCTATTTCTATTGCGATTATTTGAATTTTTGTTTTCTCTCATTTTTCTAGTATAATGATAATAATAATAATCTAAAACAAACAACAACAAACTAAATTTCTATATGCCATTGTTAGTATTATAAATTATATTCTATTATTTAACTATATATTATAATAATATACTAGATAAATGATAATATGTTATAATTTTTTCTTCATTTCCAATCAAATCGTTGGATCGTTTTCCGCCCAGTGTAATTAAATTTCTTATCGTCGGCTTATAGTAAGTAGTATTTTAAATATCTTAATAAGATATAGCATATAGTATACATAGGCATATAAACATATGACTTACTAATGATTATTTTTTTTTTTTTCCTAAATCAATTCGTGGAGGAGAGATCCTACTGAAACAATGAAATGAATCATTTTTCATATTTCCAATGACTATAACGTGTGAAATCGAAAAACGCATACTGAAATTTTGAACTATATTAGTAAGTGTATTGCAAAAAGAAATTTCAGCCTTTTGGGATGAAAGTTATGCGCAAGGAATCTCTCCTAGTGACACTTCCATCGCAGTAGGCTGAAATTTTCTCTAATTACACTCAATTTCAATTCGACCATTTTTAGTCGTTTGAAAAATCGAAAACCGATTTCAGTATATTGTTTCAGTACGGTTTCACCACAAGTTCACATTTTTTTGTTCTTTTTTCTTCTACGATACTCTGTGCCTTATACTACAAAAAAACAAAAAATAAAAATAAACATAAGAGTAGAAAAAAAATGAATAAAAAAAAAAACAGGTCAAAGGGAGGAAAAAGTAAGAATTCTTTCTAAATACAATAAATGCAAGTTTAATAATAGGATATAATCTATTTATATTAGCGTATCGTGCCAAAAATGAAGAATTAATTTTGTTCAATTTTCTCAACTACGGATCAGTAGGTATTGCTAAGGGCTAGAAAAGAAACAAACAAATTGATTAAATCATCCTATCTATAATTCAAAATATATTTAATGTATATTGCAAGTAATAATTTGAAAGTAGAATTCATGTCATCCCTATAGTAATAATTAATATAATGGTCATCTACTACTTCACTTACCTCTTAGAAAGCTGCACTCAGCAGCTGTATCGATAGAGAAATAATAACAATGAATTTATCATTGACATACAATAAAAATTGAGACCGGATCTTGAAAATTTAGATTTAAAATGACGTGATAATTATTACATTCAGTATAATTGATATTCAAAGTTCCTCTTATTTTTTTATTTTTCTTTGTTTTCTTTAATCTTAAACGCACGACTGATCGTTCTACGTCAATACTACATCTTTTTTGTGACACTAGTTACTAATTTCCACGTTTCTGAAACAAACTCTCATTTTTTACTTTATGTTCTCTCTTGTTCTGTTGCTTCATTATTTTTTAGCTACCATTGAGAAGCAATGCTTCGCTAATTTGAATTATCGAAGCTTTCTCTCATATTGTATTATCTTTTTTTCACGGTGTAGTATGCAATGGGATATACATACTTGTAATTACCAAACACTATATTCTGAACGAATTATTATTATTATTATTATTATTCATTGTCGCAATAGATCTTTGACTACATTACACATTAAAGAATAAAATGTGGCTCAATATTGGTATAAATTTATTATTATTATTTTTTTCTCAATTGTACATTGAGAATAAATTAAAATCTCATTGAATTATTACTGAGAATTCAAAGTTTATTCATCCATCTCTTCTTCGCCCTGAAGAGAAATTTTAACTCCCGGATGTATTCTTCATTTCAGATCCTGAGCATCGTCACCTTAGTCTCTGTCATTTCTTCTTCCTTCGTTTCTGTTCTCTCCTTCCTTGTTCTCTCCGACTCTTTACTATAAAATTAAATACAAAGTTCATTAAATAAAATAAAGTATCGTGAACAATGGAATAACGTTTTTTTATTTATGTTATTGAATAATCGAAGTTTTCTCACCTTTGCCGATAGCGATATTCAGATGCCTTTCCGCGTTTTGATTGTATTTTGTTTGTTTATCAAAAGCCAGCATGTCGCGCGCCAGTGATATCTCATCCTCTAAATACCATTTCAAAGGTCCTCGACATCTGCTACATTCTCCTAATGAAGTATTAGTCAGTATTCTGCGTCTTTCTTCTCTGCGTATTGGGAACGCAGGTTTTCCCACATCCTGAATACGAAATTTCAAATCTGGACCACCTCCGTTTAGAAATATATTAGACATTGAAGATTTACGGGGAGGATTTTTTCTGTCATATCTGGCTTCTATGTCCTGATTCTTTATATCACAACAAAAATCATAAGGTTTTTTCAGATCTATTCCTTGCGGTGATCCCGGACCTGAACGCTTGCTCGATGCTTTTTTCATCATTCTTTTTAATTCATTTGCCAAACTTTTTTTTAACATTCCAATCCCAACGACAGAAGTAATTTTGAATTTCAGATTATTCAAAATAAATGATGATCTCAACATAGAAAAATGAAGCTTGCTTTTTTATTATTTGACTGTGTAATTCAAATTGCCTAGCGTATACCCTGATCCTTAAACCCTTAATTCAATTCACTATTTATTCACTTCTAGGATTCTAGTGATTTAAATTTAGCGTTTCGGGATTAGGGTATACCATAAGCAATTGGAACACAGCCTATGTTAAGGAATAAATAAATAAGACGGAAATGCAATTATAACGTTCGAGTATAATTTAATAACAATTATTTTCATAGATTATCAAATATAGTTAACGATACAATAGGTTTTTGTGTATAGATATAATCAAAAATATAGTATATAATATAGTATATATATTCTTTGAAACTTCATAACATTATTAGTAATTATTAATTAATAATATTTTTCGAGGCTGCTTTTCAATTACTGTTAATTATTATCTACTCTTCTTATTCTAAGAAATGATTGCGTATTGGTTTTAATTGCTGTAAAAAGCTAGAAAGAATATCATGCAACGTAATAAATACGGTAATATCTTCTCTTTAAAAGCATACTTTGTCAAAGGCTCTTGACGAAAAGAAGGAACGACGGAAAGAAAGAAATTTGAGCGACTTAATAATACAGTACAATAATCGCTGAAAATCTAGCGTAAATCAATGAAAAATTGATAATTTCTTTATATTCACCGTTGAAAAGTTACATACATACGTATTAGGAGATTTTCTTTGGCAATTCGAATAGGATAAACTTTTGTCATGCGAATATCTACTTATTTTAAAAACACAAAAAAGAAGATTTACTCTTTATCATTTATAAATAAATAAATAAATAAATTTGGCCGAAATCGAAATGGAAAATCTTTATCTTTCTTTTTTTTTTGCTTAAATTCAAATTACTTAATGTTCAACTCTAAATTATTAACTTCTTTAATAAGCCCATATAAATTAGCGGACAATGATCTAACGGCTTTTTTCTTTTTTCTAAAGAACTTATCGTTGTTTATTGACTCTTCTAAATTATTATCCAAAAATGCAAAAGGCTGTGAACATTCTTCTTTCACATTTCCATCATCATCCCGATGTGATATTGGCGGCGTTTTGGGAGCGTCTTTCCTAAGATTTCGAAACGCCAGATCATCTGTAATTAGATTTGGTTCGCTTTGAGGAACAAACTTCAGCGGCGGACTTTTCACCACCATAGGAGTTGAACTTAAGTAGTTGCTATTAGTCGATGGGGTAGCAGGTCTCAAGGGAATTCCAAATGGCGGTTGAGGCTCGACAACTTTGAGAATGTTATTTGCATAATGTAAATTCCTATAAACCACATCGTCTTTAGTTATGTTTGGTTCATCTTTAGACATTTTCACCCCGAAATCAAAACACTCGTTTTCTTTGTCGAGAATTAAAGCCGAAGATGTAGCGAGGAGGTAACTTATCTGCGATAAGGAATTCTGTGTCTCTGATAATGCTGGCATTCTTTTACTCTGCATTTTCCTAAAAGCCATATCGTCGTTTTTAACGTGCGCCTCCTCTCCGACTCCCTTTTTTGAATTTTCTTCTCCTAGGATCGAATCCGTCGATGAACTACTAGACAAATATTTCAAAGTAGGTTCAAACTTGGAATTATTACTCTTATTCAGTGTAAACTCTTCTGCGCAACGCTCTTCTGCTCTTTCCAATAAATTATCATCGCTCAATCTCAGACTTGTGTACATTTTTTCTAACTCTGATAACTCTTTGCCCAAGTCTTTGGAATTCCTTTTTCTATTATTGTCATTGTTAAAAGGAATTTGTTCTTTCATAGTAATATGAGGTGGAGTTTTAGACACGGAATTATAATTTGTCGTTAAGTTTCTATCCCCGATTTTAAACTCACCGCTTTCTTTCCTTGGATTTATATTTCTGAATTGAAAATCTACCGTGGGAGAAGCTAGAGATACATGGCCATTTCTAGAATCTGTATTCCCTGATTTAGAAATCTGTGCCATTGGCGCCCTGCGTAATGTGGAGAAGGAAAAATCATTTCTGTTTCCATATTCTTTAGGGATCTCGTTCTGGAAGGAATGAGATCTCCTAACAACTCTTTTGGGATTCATCTCTGGTTTAGTAGGCTCCGAAATCTTCTGTGGTTTTATAAAATCGAGTTTTATTTGTGGCTCAATATATTGCAAACGATCGAAAGCACGGGGTGATTTGTTGTTCTTATACGCGAGGATAGCTCCACCGCCAGGATCTGATTTACGGGATTTATTGCATTCAATATTTCCTCCGTAAATTGGATTCTCCATTGTTTTTTTCGCACTATTTTTATCACAAAACATCGGAGAGTCATTCTTCCAAGTCCTGTAAATAGGATTACTTAAAAAATCTTCATCCTGATTATAAAAAGAAGAAATGGACCTTCGGTTTCTGGGAATACTTGTTCCAGAATCGACAAAGGGTTCCGCCTCATGTTTTCTAGTCGAAAATTTAACTTGTTGGATTCTCTTCGGAGCACAAATGGTACGATTAGTTGCATTGGAATCATAAGAATCATGGGAATTATCGTCTCTGTGAGATAATCTTTGAAAGTATCTCTCTGTTCTTGCGGATCGGCTCTTTCTGCTGCTATTAGAGTCTTCCATGTTCAACAAAGAGGGAGAATTTATTTTATGCATTCTTATCGGGGACTTTAAATCGTTCGAAGAATTTATTGAGGAATAATCTTCGTCGGAACTTTCGTTTATTAATATATCTCTTCGGGTTTCTGCTCTAGCTTTCATTCCGTCTTTACGACTCCTTCTATTTATCTCCTGAGATACTTTCTGATTTTTCTCATTGTGATTCCACGAGAATAATCTGTGAAAATAATTGTGGCTGATATTATTTTCCCCGTTTTTTCTTGAAGATCTAGGTTTCACGTTTTTGATATTATCTTTTGTACTCAAAGACACATTATTGAATATAGGATTTTGCAGGTATAATATATCCCCTCCACATCTTTTATCTCGAAAAGAAGAAGAACATGGTTCTTCCTTTCCTTCCAACCACTTTTCTTTATTATCAGCTGCGTAAGAATTTGGTATTCTAAATTCTGATGGTATATACGCAAAAGTACCTCGCAGATATTTATTATCGTCCATTAATGTGAATTGACGATTATCTTCAACCAGCGATGATCATGTCTGTAAAATTTATTGAAAATATTGTCAAATATCGTTGTGTTGTGGGATTTTGAATACTTTGAAGTATGGAACCAATTAAATATTCGACTAGGAACATTCTGAGATTGAAAAATATGGTAAATGAAGAAATATGAACTCTTTGGAAGACGAATCAGAGTCCGAATCGAGGAAATCTAATCCTTTAGGATCAGTTCGAATCTAGAAAATTGTATATCTTTACGTTTTTGGTGGAAACAATCAGTACGAAAGCATAATTAAAATATTCTTGAGCCTAATAATGTGGCGATTATAAAGAATTCTTTGTTTTTCTGCAATTCGAACATGAAGTGAGAAAGGGAAACCTGTTTCTGTGGAAAGTTACAATCTCTACAATGTTGTTGGCTTTTAAGATTTCGACTAATCGTAAGTTGACAAAAATAAACAGGAAAAAACGTGTGAAACATTTCCGAGGCTGATAATACAGTGTACAAAGAATTCAGTGTTTTTCAAGAAATTATCGAAGGAAACCTGTTATTATCTCTGGAAAGTTACAATCTCATAGATATTGTTTCCTTCCAAAAGTTGACCGTTTTTAAACAATAAATCTAGAAAAAGACATTTTGGAAGATTCCGAAGCTCAATAAGATACCAAACAAGGAATTTGCGTATTTCCAGAAACGAAAAATAAAGTACAAGTCTAAAATCTGTTCCGCTAGGAATTAAAAATCTTGATAACGTTCCCTTCTTCCAAAGTTTCAATGATTTTGATAAGAATGACGAAGAAAAGAGCATTGTGAGGTCATTTCTAGAGTCAATAATGTATTAAACAAAGAATCCCGTGTTCTCAGCTGATCACAAAATGGAACAATGCATTCACATAGAAACCTACAACTTTCAAAATCTGCTTTTCAAAAATATTCATCGTCATTTCTCCATCGTTTCTCATTCCATCTAAACCGCAGGACATATTTCTCTTTGGAAAGACTTGGTGGACTCCAGAATTTTATCCAACCAAAATCTTAACATCAGGACAAGGATATAGCGGCGCAGCAGCAGAATAATCTAGAAGTGAATTAAGAAAAAAAAAAAAGACAATCAAATACAAGTTATAATTTTCTATTTTTTTCACGAAATTATCTAAAATTTTTGGCAATTGTCGATAGAGAAAAAAAATGATGCATTCATAATCTCTAAAGTAAAAAAGTGGGTTTTATTTCTATATATTTTAAGAATTCAGATCCTTTACGGTTCTGGCTTATTTTCTTATACCTATCTTGCTCCAAAAAACACTCACCAGTTTATTTAATTAGTTGGGATTATTTGATAAGTGAATACCTATAATAAATGGATAAAAACTGAACGATATCCGAGGTTTTATGTATAAATACTTCAAGGTATGTATGCGTATGATAAGAAAAAACAAAAGTGGATGAAAATATGAAAACGGTAGATATGTATTATTTTACTCTTTCCCGTCCTTCTCATACGTGCGTATTGTCTGTGGTTTGATCTAAAAATAAACAACGCACCTACGTCCTCGACGTCGTCGTATCGCGTATAAAACTCTGAAACTTGATAAATAATTTAAGGCAATTAAACCCGTATCGTAGGTGTGTCGTCTAGTCGTACTACGACGAGTCCCTAGAGACTGTCACTGACATTGGTGATTGGTAATCATTGTTATAATTTGATCATAAAACGCGTGAATAGAAGTAGAATGGTGACCCATTTTTCAAATGTTTTATTCAACTAGATAAAAAAACAAATTCCCTAGAGTTTCAGACTGCGCGAAGCACGTGGTTTTTAGGGCAACAATTAATTATCACTAATCACGTGACTCGAACCGACACTGGCGCCAAGAATTGGTTTTCAAACGGTGATTATAACAAGCTTGGAAAACAACGAGCGAGATTGTAGTATGCGGCATATGGCGATATGATTTCATCTGCGTCGCGATTTCTATGTACAAAGTTCAAGTTCATCGGTTTAAAGAGAGAGAAACATTATTATTCGTGATTTCAAGTTATTTTAACATTCGACTTGATCGTATATAGTTGGTTGGTTCCACTTCGCTTCACCTATCGTCTGTAAACTTTAGTATTTAATAATAGTTACTACGTACTGCAGAATTGTTTCTTCTCCAGTCTCTATGTAGTCATATAGGTATACCTATACGCAGTATACTATAGTATAGCCACACATACGATACTCCAATACAATATGCTACCTCCATTGTATATAGCTGTATACATATCCAACCTACGTATATTATAGAATGTATATCACCGTTTTGATCGAGGATGTGAAAACAATAAATAATAATAATAATAAATTTAACGTTATCTCCCATGGTAATCGTCGTCGCATCGCAATGTCGTCTCAAGGGATTATAAAATAGGATTGAAATTAAAATTGGAATAATAGTATATAATTTTTGAATGTGTCGTAATGGGAAAGTTCTTATGATTTTCATGTATCCCTCACAGGCATAGGCGCGCATAACATAATAATTTCCAAAAGTCAAAAGTGAAACGGAAGTGTGCGCGATATAATAATAAAATGTTGTTGCTAGCAGACACTAGTTTAGTGGTTGGGCGTGATTTTGCCAAAGGCTATTAGAAGCAGAAGCGGAGAGTGAAAGAAAAATGAAAAAAAGAGAGAGATAGTGGTAAAAAGGAATATATAAATTGAACGGAAAAAACAAACAACAAAACAAGTGTAACACGAAACCCTGAGGAGTGAAGATCGCTGAGTATTGAGAAATCGCGAGGTTAAAATAAGTATTATAATCCTCATCATCATCATTATTATTATATTATAAAAAAAAAAACGAATCAATACAGAGTTTATTGCAGTTCATTTATCGCAACAAGAATAAAAACAAGAAGAACACTGAACAGTCAAAGTTTTCGCTCATTTCTTATTACTTGTGTCTTTATTTGTGGATTATTTAAAGAAAACAAGATACGCCTGCGTATAGCGCGTTTTATAGTGTGCGGAGTAAGTTTATGGCAAAAGAAAAAAAAGAAGTGAAGAACTGAATACTCGGGGGTTTTTTCGTAAAAACATAATATTAAAAAAAAAAAAAAATAAAGAAAACATTTGATCTAAATATCGTATTACACTGTTTTTATGATAAAAGCTGAAATAATATTTTTCCGTACCACAGTTGGGTTTTACTTCTTCCTATTCCGCCAATAATAACAATTATACCAATAATAATAATGATAATAATACAACAATAATTATAATAATAACGGCGTTGATCGGAATAGTAAATATCCGATTCATAATATAGGTATACCTGGTATAGCACAGATGTTGAAATTATCAAACTAACCAAAGTTTTCCCCCAATTCCGACCTCTGAGGTTCTCTTGTTATTAATACATAGTGCTAGAAATATTATATGTATGCACACACGCATGCATGAGGTATGAAAAATACGTGTTACAAGAATAATAAGTGAATAAATTAAGGGAAAAGAAGAAGAAGAAAAAAAGAAAGACTTAAGTCTCGAGTGGAATTGTGTAGTCGTATTTAACGAATACGAACAATAAAATATGATTTCAACATTCAAAGTGTTTCACAGTTACTTGGAAGTGCAGCTCGTGTTTCACTAAAGCAACAACAAAAATGGGAACTCAAATACTTTCAGCTAAATATCATAATTCGTAGTGTGACGTTTCGTGTTTTTGTTGAAAATCACTCTCTATATTCAATATTGGTAGCGTTCGTTCTCTGTGTTGGATACGTGCTACACTACCTATAATTCTGTTGAAAAAAAAGTAATAACATAATACATATGCTATGCATTTTACATACCTATGTCTGCGCATGTATTGGCACGAAAAAGAAGAGAACAGTTAGCAGCATAAACATACAGATATATACATACTGGTTCGATCGTTCATGCGTTTGTTCATTCAGTTGTCTTTCGTAATGAAAATATCAATCTTTCGTCACGTACTGCTTCTGATTCATTGATATTTTCACTTCATTTATTTTCATTTGCATTTTACCTTCGTTGGTGATTTTTTAAACTTGGTCGAGAATCAGTTCAACAATTTATTCCTTCTAGTCTGAAGTTTTTATTTTTTTTATTGTTGTTGCTGGTCAATTGTTTGTTTGTTCGTTCGTTCGAGAACACTTAGCAGCATTATGATTTAATTATTATAGATGTGTTATAATGATGATATCATCGGCAAATAATAATAATGAGAAACTGGCGAGAAAAAAATAATAGTGAATGAGTTTAAGAAAAAAGAAAAAAAACAACAAAAGAACTAATTTTCCAGTTAAACGTGACTTATGGAATCTAAAATAAAGAAATCGACGAAACATAATGAACTGAAAGATAGGAAAGAAGAGATAGAAGCAAAAGACGGAGAAGGAGAATTGAAAAATTTGATATAAAATTGAAATGCCTAGTCTTAGATCACTCGTCGTACGGCGAGCTACACAGATAGAGATGGGAGCTGCTACTAGTTCTGTGACTTCGATAACGCCTATGAAAAACTTACCCGATCAACAGAAAAAAATTGTTGTCGTTGATAATAATAAAATGGATAAATTTTCCGGCATAAGATCGCCGCTATTAAGGAATACGAACAATGAACAAAGCTCTTTGAGTTTAAATCCAATCGTTGTTGATAAATCTTCAACTAATCGTAAAGGACAAAATGCTCCTTTACTCAGACCGGAAAGCTGCGCTAGTTTAGAAGCTCACGGCGCCAGCTGGGTCGGTTTAGCTCATGGTTCCCTGAGGAAGTGCGAAACTGCTGTCGGACTTAGCACCCTCGCTCTTGAAGGCAGACCTGTTAATAGAAGCAGAGTTTGCTCGAGATGCTCGAGCTTGTTGTCTTTGGCCTCGAGCTCGAGATACAGTTTAGCTGCTGGAGGTAATTTCGTTCCTGCTGCTGCTGTTGCTGCTGCTTCTTCACAATCTACTATAGCCGGAAGACTCAGATGCAAATTATGCCTCATTGATGTTCCAATTAGTAATACCGCACAGATTGATAGCTGCGGATGTTCGTATTGCAAAGATGTAAGTTTACTCGTCGGGTATTTTATGTTGTAACATTTTTCACGGCTTTCGGAGCATTTACGATGATTCAGATTTATAGATGTAGTGGAATTATGGTTGACTGCATGCTTCATGAAACGAAGATGAAATGATTTTTCGTCGCTGGTACCTTCATCTCGTTGGAATCCCATTGAATATTAATTTTGAATAAAATCCTCACAGTTGCTTGGAAGAAATTTTAAATTTCTCACCCAATTGTTCGTCAGTAAAGTACCCTTGGATATATTTTTTCGGATAAATCCAGATCATCTTGTAGAACGCTCTTCAGATATGAATTTCGAACTGACAATAAATCATCAAAGTCATTTTCAAGAAATATAAAATTTTGGAAAATTTGAGATTAATAGACCATAAAAAATGAAAAAAAAACCATGAAAATCATTTTCACGAGGTGTGAGGCAGACTTTGAAGAATGATTATAATTTATTTTTCGTTTCTAAGAATGAAAAAAAAAATAGAAAATGAGAACGCAATTGTAAAATGAAAAAATTTATTAAAGAGAAGAAAAAGACGGATTAAATATTATGGAATGGAAAAACATGAGTAATATTAACAGAGTTTTTCATGGACTTCCGTATAATCAAAAGATACATACTTGTGTCAACGGTATAATATCACTTTATATTATATACATAGATGATTTGACAAAGTAAGAACAATGTGTTATGAACGTCAACATTCAGCCAGATGAGAGTACTGTATGATGTATGGTATCTCATCCACGCTCTTGCAATGATGCGTACAAATTTGACCTTACCTTCGGTCTGACTTCTCTTTCTATCACATAAAAAGCTAATGAACTCGTCTCGAAAAATAACTCCGTCTGAGAATAAAGTTAATTCCTTAAATTTTGATATTTTTGTTGTTTGCCTTTTCTTTTCGTCTGGAAAGAGAAAGAGAGAGGCAGAGAGAGAGAGAGAGAGAGAGAGGGAGAAAGAAAGAGAAAGAGAGAGAGAGAGAGAGAGAGAGAGAGAGAGAGAGAGAGACACGGACAATTGAAGTATGAATAAAAGAAAAAGATTGGGGTATATTTTTGTTTGTTCTCCAAACCTGAATCGTTTAGCAAGTATTAAACGATGAAATCTCTTTTGTGAAGATGTTTCTAATTACAACATAAACTGATTAATTAATATTATTCATTTTTTGTAATCGGTTCCCATTACTCATCTAGCTAAGAATCTCAGAAATTTAAATAATTAATGATTACCTTATGCATTGAGGCTTCAAATTAGCTACGTAAAAGCGACGTAAAATAGTACATTGAAATAATCATTCTATGATGTTTTTTTTCTCCGAGTTATCAAAACTAATATTTATGCACATTTTTTTAGCATCTCATTACACACGCACAACTGTCGAATTTGAATTTTGAGAAATGAAACTTTGCCATAGATTTTCGTGAGATAAGATTTTCCAATCACTAGCTCGATTCCGTTTTACAAACAAAATTCAAAAGAGAATTATTCAGTTCTTTTTTCTCTTTATTTTTCCAATTATTTCAAAATACTAAAAAAAACTTAACTCATTCAATTTCAGTGCATGCAAGACTATGCGGAATTCGAAATAAACGAAGGTGCCTACGAGATAAGCTGTCCGGACGCTCAGTGCGAGCGCGGAGGAATATTATCGCTGCAAGAAATTAAGGACCTAATTTCACCTGAATTGATGGAAAAACATCATAGGTTTCGTCTCAACAGAGGTCAGAAACGAAAAGATTCTGTTCAACAAATTTTTCCGCTCTTTCAGATGCTAATTTAGCAACATGATATTATATTAAGTGGATTTAATATTCTGACGTCTAGAAGCAGACGTTTCGCACCTAGAGAAACAGATTCCTTCATTCTACCATTCACAAAACACGAACCAAAGAAATAGAAAACGTTTGAGAATAAAAATATAACAGAATCTATCTATTACGAAAGAAAAACAACGCTTAATTCAAATCACATAATAATTCCGTGCACGGACTTTGCCATACAAATAATTGAAAATAATATTAGCATTAATTATTGCGCGCTTGTTTGTCGTCATCCAAGAATATATATTCTCGTATCAAAAGAGGATTCTCTCTCTATTCATGTAGATTTAAAGATGACATGAAATAGAAAAACAAATAAATAAATAGAAAATAACTCTTAGAAAATTAAAAACGGAACAAATATCTTCGACTTCCATTTTCAAAAAATATAGAATGCAAACGAATAAAGAATACTCATTCCGCAGATGTATCCGTAGACAAAGGTAGAGCTTGGTGTCCTAGTCCTGGATGTGAAACTGTATGTTCAATCGCAAGTCAAGATGGTGGATCAGTTTCAATCGGACCAGTTCACTGCCCTAGTTGTTCAACAGAATTTTGTTCCCTCTGCCGTGAGCCTTGGCATAGCGGTACATGTCCTGAAGTTCCTTCCGGTATACCTATCGATAACGACCGCATTAAATGCTGCCCAATGTGTTCAGTACCTATTGAGAAAGACGAAGGATGTGCGCAAATGATGTGCAAAAGATGCAAACATGTTTTCTGCTGGTATTGCTTGGCCTCGCTTGACGTAAGTGTTATATTATTACCATTCTTTTTTCTTTCTTCAACAATTTTAGTTATTTTAAAAGAATTGTTTTCTTGTCTATTCTAAAAGTATGTGTATCTCAAATTGTATATCTAAAGTTACTATTATTCATCTTTTATTGTCGATGTCTGGTACACATTCGGATCGCCGCTGCTCATCTTTGTTTTTTTAGCCACCCTACAATAACTAAATACTAACGGATTACTACGCTGTATAAATTCTGATAAGGTTTCTACGAACAGAAGCCTATAAGCTCAATATCTACGCCGTTCTTAAATATCAAGGGAAATACGTAATCCAAAAAATTGAGTCAACGACGGAATTAATAGATAATACAAATACAAAAGATATTGAATTTTTGTCGTTCTTCGAACGAAATCAATAAATTGATTAATTTACTTACTTAAATAATTATTTATTATTTAGGATGATTTTCTTCTCCGTCATTATGACAAAGGACCTTGTAAAAATAAATTGGGTCATTCAAGAGCCTCTGTTATTTGGCATCGGACCCAAGTTATTGGAATATTTGCTGGATTTGGATTACTTTTACTCGTCGCATCGCCTTTACTTTTATTAGCTGCGCCTTGCATAGTATGTTGCAAATGCAGAGTTTGCGGTACGTCGAGATTAGAACAGGAAGAAGGTTTACCAGAGGATGCGGCAACTTGAAAATTTGTTTTCTAGTTTATGATTAATAATTTCCCAAAAAACTATCGACAAAGAAGTTCATATATGTATGGTAGCTGTGGAAGGGCAGGAGGGTGGAATTTAAATTTATTTCGTTTATTTTCGAATACCAATGGGGGAAAAGATAAAAACGTTTGTTTTATTTTTCCGTTTGTTCTCCCTCTCATAACCAAGATCTGGATTTGTTCTTTTGCCTTGTTCAATTTTTTTTTTCTTCAAAAATCATCGAAAACAAATACTTACCTTGTATATCTGTACGAATATTGTCTAGGTCGAAAATTACATTTTCATTTTTTGATATAGGTATATAAACTATTATTATTATTATTATTATCATTATTAGTATATCGAAATTTGATCTCTTTCCTCGTTTTTTTTTTTTGTGTTTGTTTTTGTTCTTGATTTTGTAACGTAGTTTCAGTAGCTGCTATACCTATACCTATATCATGTAGGAGAAGACTTTTCCTACAAGTTAAATAATAATATTAATAATAATAATAATTTCAAGTGGTTTGTTTCTTGACCGTTAAATGGTAATAATAATGTGAACATTTATTGAGTAACAACGAATATATATAATATTATTATGTTATCATAGGAAGAACTATATTATATATATATATAGGAATAATAATACATTTTGCATTAAACAGTACTTATAATATTATGTTATATACCTATTATGTATGTATATGAATATCTACGATGCCATTCGAAATATTTTAAAAAATTGACGAATTAGTCTTCAAGTAATATTTAAAATATTATTATTATCATTATCGATAATTCATTCTTCAGCCAGAATACGTATTTCTGCAGGTTTTCACTCGACTTTCGCTAAAGGATCGGATAAAAAGAACGAAACAAATAAAAATAAAAATGAATATCTTGTTGCGTATCTAACAAATTTGCAATCGAGAAAAAATGTAGCGAATTTCTTGTTCTTTCCAGATCATCGGATGTATTATTTCATTATTGATAATTCGTTTGGAAAAAAGATACGTTGAATCGACGGAATTTTAGGTATATTAGGTAATTAAATATTCAAATTCTATTCTTGTATTTCATTTTATTTCTATTTGTATCTTATCTTTCATCTCAGTATTTTGATATTCTTGAGTAATAAATTTTTATTGAAATCAGGAAGCTGAATTTATATGAAAGACGAGGGGAAAAAAACGGAACAGTATATTTTCTCATATTGGTTTTGTTCTTGCAAAGCTCAATGAATGATGCAACTTCTAGAACGAATCGTAAATTTTCAGACAAAAAAACAGAAATAGAATTTTGTCACGTTTCCGTATCTCCAAGTACCTCAATAAAATGAAACATCTGTTGAAAATAGACGGTAAAAAAGAAAAGAACAAATGGTAGTTTTTCATCAATATCAAAATAAAAACTGAAGAAATTTAATTTTTTCCTCAATAGTTAAAAATTGAAGAAAGAATTCTAGTACCGTACAAAAAGGAAAAGAATCGTCGTAGAAGTCTGATTTCGATTTTTTAGTTTCTTAACATTCTTCTCTTTTTGTTCTCTAAACGTTATTGAAAGCAAGGATAAATAAATAAATGTACTATACTATATGAATTATGTGATAAACTGAAGAGATTTCGTGTTTTCTTTCAATATCTAGGTATATTCTACTTTATATCATAGTATATACCATACTGTATAAATATACATGTATATGGTGTGTATATATATATAGATAGATATGTGTACATTCATATATACCTATATATGTATGTATGTCATATATAATTAATCTAATCTAAATAGGTATATAGGTATATTATCCAGTATACTTATGTATGTGAGCATTGTCGATCTGAAAGGGGATAGACGAAAAAAAAATAAAAAAATGGAAATATAAGTATACGTAAATCAACTAACAAATAAGTGAATAAATAAATAAGTAAGTAAATAAAGGGCACAAATGGAAGAT
Organism: Phymatocera aterrima; assembly: GCA_963170745.1. Lineage (NCBI taxonomy): Eukaryota > Metazoa > Arthropoda > Insecta > Hymenoptera > Tenthredinidae > Phymatocera > Phymatocera aterrima. The sequence continues at coordinate 2,255,187 of OY720671.1, forward strand.
AGGTATATATTACGGGGAATATACTATATTACTGTAATTGAATATTATTAATGGAGTGCGCTTTTGTACTGTATACATATTTTGGTCATAATTTAATAGGTAAACTACGTGTACGTGTACATGCATAATTTTATTATTATTAATCGCATACATGATGTCGGTCTACTTTCACCTAGGCCTATGATTTTTCTAATTATTGATTCTTTCTCGTCTCATTGTCATTATAATTTTCACTGTATATTATTTCCTCTCTTCTCTTGTTCAGTACCACACAAGTATTGCTTTTTTATTTGGTGATCTTTGTTCAATTATGCACGTTGAAAATTATAGAAATATATGGGGAGATGAAAAAGAAAATAAAGTAACAAAATATACGAACTTAGAAATGCAAAATTTCTAATAAATCTCTAACTATAAAGTACTGTTCAGCATGTATGTATGTGTATACGTACATACATATATGCTTTTAAATAATGATGAGCAATTTGTTACCAATTGCTACTAATAATGACCGATGATACCGATGATGAATAACGTTTGTTCGTCGAATATCTTTTATTTGATCAATAAGAATAGCATTTTCACAATGAAAACGTTATTTCATTCGACAAATAAAGTTTATCCTTTGATCAAAATATTCTCCATTGCTGGTGAAACTGGGCATGAGAAATGTAAGAGAGTTTTGTTTTTCTCAATTTTTCACGTTTCCATCAAATGTTACGAATATTAATATACATATTGTAACGAAGTCGAAGAACAGAATGTATTATTCATGAAAAAAAGGAAAAATAGCATTTGAAAGCAGCAGAAGAGTTTGAAACTGATTTTCTTTTTATCGATAATTGGAACAAAACATAAATGAATGAAATAACAATCAAACATAATAAAGTAGTATGATAAACGGAAAATAAAAAAAGTGACGACTCCACTCATCCAGTAGAATTACTTAAGTTACTTTGAAATACTATTTATCTTGATATAAATGTTTATCATTATTATTATTATTATCTCCATTATTATTATTTTTTAATATTTGAAACAGCGTATCAATTATCATATTCATATTGTACCATAGGTAGAGGTAATAATAATAACTGTAATAATATGTATGCAGGTATGGCTGGAAAATGATATTTACTAAAGAAAAATGCGACAAAGACAGAAGAAATCGAAATAAAATAAAATAAAATAAAATAAAATATGAAATGATTCATGTATAATAATAAATCATTTTTATTGGCAAGCATTTAAAATAATATGTATAATATTTTTTGTCAATTGTTCGATTTTTTTCTTCGTTCTAGCAATCAGACCAAAAATATCTTTATATCTATTTACTTATATACATTTAAAAGAAAAGAAAAGAAAAAATTTATGCATACAAAATAAATAAGAAAAAAGGTATCAAATTCATTAATAGAATTTGTTTAATTGGCGGAATTAACGGATTTCATAGGTCTAGTATAGTATGTAGGCATTATTAGCTAGTAATAACAAAAGGCAAATCGAGTCATTCATCGCATTTATTATGTATTTTTATCATAAAACCTATGCAAAATAATATGTGATACGAAGATGTGAAATGCGAAGATGCAATATAGATTGTTTCACGTATTTTCAAATTTGAACGCGGTTCACCGCCATCATCCAATTGTTCGTGTAGGTATATTGAAATTTCATCGGGGCGCCTACAGCTGGAATCGTCTTGTGGCGCTCTTTGTGGTAGAAATTGGAATTAAATTATTTCACAAATTTTCGCGATGTTATCGACCGTATTTCACGCTTTGAAATTCCAAAAGCATGTATGGGTGTGTACTTGCATAATAGATACACCACTACAGATGACGGTTTGCTCTGAAATTAGTTTACACTCGTGTCGAATCGCTCCAGGGGTAAAGCAGTAGCCAGCCCGGGCGACGTATTTTTTAAATCGTTTAAACGAATCACGCTGATTGGTCTCTGCTTTACCCATGAAGCACCTTAACACAGCGAATTTCGGAGCAAGATCATTTCCGCGCATGTGTGATGAGTGTGCATACAATACAATGCATATGCTAAATATCAAATCTCGACTTATCAGCTGTTTGTGACGGTTTTACTTTCGACTCTAGACTCTAGGCTATAATCGAGACACGCTAAACCTTGGACGATAATTGATAAGAGGCAATGAAATGAGAGATAAAACTATACTTACGTTAATGTTGGCGAAATCAAACAACCAACCACTGTGCATATGTACTGCATTATCCACACTAGTCATACTACAGTAACTATATTAGCATTGTGTACGTATGTGTATGTATGTTAGTAATGATAAACTTATTATCGTCTCTCCATTCTTTTTGTTATTCATCTCGAAGTTTCGATTTACAGAACTGCCTGCCTATAATTATGGGATCTTCAAATCCTTTTGATTTTTACTATATTCAATCATAGTGTATCTATATTCATAAGTATTTACATTATTGATTATTCTACATATTGACATAAGTAGTTAGATACGGTGCTACCTTATAGTACAGTTGATCGTTACACTTAACGGTATAAACATCAATATATACCTATACTTTAGTGAGCCAAGGATAATACTATCATAACAATTTATATCGATCCAACTCGCTCATCAGCGTCGGAATTACTACGTATGAAATACGGTGAATTTTATATTATTATTATTATACCTACGTATACTGTTACTATATCTATATAAATCACGTACGCTATATACACACCTGAAAGGACAAATAAATAAATGAATACATGAATAATAGATATACTGTACTATGTATTATTTTGAATACAGTATATAAACATAGAGATCAGCGATATAAAAAGGATTACTGAAAAATAATAAGAAGAAAAATCATTGCATGTGTTTAAGGTGCCTTTTCATTTGCATTAATTGATGCTCACGTCAACGTCAGAGAGTCACATGATTACAATTAAACAAAAATCGAACAACAGTTTGTCTAAACAATTGACTGCGTTAAATTTTGAGGGTAATAATACGCTAGAATTCAACGCTTGAAGTTGGGACAAAACCAACTTCAATATCTTGACGCGCGTCAGGTGACGCGAATGAAATGGCACCTTTAGCTTTATTCGTGGTTCTAGATTTTCTTCTTTTTTTGTTCTTTCCTCTCATTTCGTTATAAAGAGAATATAGGTATGTGTCTATAGTGTGTGCTACTAGTACTTCATTATAGAGTCTAGACGTACATACATACATACATACAGGTATAATACGAATAATCGATCGGCGTTGTTCATTGGTTATCTGACGGCAATGCTTTTAAGTCCCGCTCTCCACTCGATCGTCTCATTTGCAAATCGCCACGTGGTATGTATATACATGCATGCATCATACATACGACCGAAGTTGAAGCGTTGAGTGTTACCGTTGTGTTACACTCAACGGTTGAAGCTCCCTGCGTTCATTTTTCTCTCTCTCTCTCTCGATCGTTGTTTTTTCTTCGTTTCTTCGTCGTATCTTATGTCAAACTACAGTTGTACCTTTTCATACCTATAGTATAGGTATATTACTATACTAGGTGTACGGTACTGCATGAATAGAATAAAACTTTTCTTCGCTCATCTTTCATGACATGTTCGTGATGATAACATAAAACATAACTTCGAATACCGGTGTTTGCCCGCAGTAACTGATTTGAGGGCAATTTGTGATATTATCGAGTCTGTTGCGTAAAAAATTACGTAGTTCATGTATTATGTACCTAAGAATACCGAACTAGTTTTTTGCCCCCGCTCCTGCTTGCTGCTGGGTATGCGACTATACATTTATACGTTGCTTATGCATACGTTCTATTCTATGAATAATCCGCGGTTGGAAGTTGTATACAGTTGTCATGTGTGTATCACGTGTGTAGTTTTTATGGGAAACAAAAAAATAAAGATAGGATTCCAATGAAAAAAAGTGAGAAAGCAGATAAATAAATAAAAAAAAAAGTGAAATAAAGTAAAACGACAGTTTAGTCCATGTTACATGTATAATCCATACATATTTCATAGCGGAGTTATTGAAACACGCTTATCTCTTCTTCTCCCTCTCTCTCGCTCTGTCACCTCGTTCATTCTAACGCTATGAATTTATAACAATAAATAATAACTATACATACCTGTTTATTATAATAATCGTGCGAATAGCGTTCATTCGATATTACAAACAGAAGAAAAGGAGAAGATCATCGAGAGAATATAATAAAGGAAAGAATTACAAAAATTAGTGTATGTGCAGGATTACGGTGGTGCAGACGTGTTGTGTGCTATTATTGTTATTATTATTGTTGTTAATAATTGTGTGTTGGAAGTGATGAAGGATATGCTATTAAATCGGTGTTAAAAGATCGTGTTTTTTTTTTCTATTCCTCTGTCTCTATTTTTCTTTCTTTTCTTTTTTCTTACTTGAGTTTAATTTATGCGTTCGTTGAAATTCTCGTATAATTTTGTCTTTTTTTTTTTCTTTATTCATTCATTTAATTTATTTATATTTACCGTTTTATTTCGAATCTCTTTTCTCTCAAGATTCGTTAGGTGATATAATACCGATGTAATGATATCATTAAAATTATAGGTTGTTATACCATTTCGTGAATTATATCTGTAATATTGACTGAAAATTTGTTCGATAAATTTTGTTTGAAATTCTACAAGAATCAATGAATATGACAACAAAGGTATATTATAATTAAGATAATATTGTGAATGATTTTTCGATGTTTCAATAATTCTCAGATAATATACTTTTATATCCATACGAGATATCTAATTTTAATATACACATATCAAGACTACGGTTACGTACCTTCTACACGAATACACGTCGCATATGTATGACCGTGCTATTTTATCTTCAATTACCGAATCAATATCGATCATAAATCTTAATCAATCAATTGTCAGATACCACTCCACCTGTATCTGTTTGTTTCAACAGGAATCATTTCATCTGACGAAGTTCAGATTATCATATTATTGCAAATGGTTGATTTAGTCAATTTTTCTTTTGTTGTGTTTCTTTCAACATTTCATAGATATTACGCTGAATAATCTTCTTCTCTTTAGCATACTCAATCATGGTATATGAAACGTCATTTTTTTCCCCATAAATACAACGATTTTACTTTCGTCAGACTGATATCTTGAACACAGAAGTCGGATAGCAAAGAACGGTGAAAAAAGATCCGCTCGACCGAACCGTCATAGATGTCTGTAATCGTTTTCAGAGTCAGATGTTACGAAGTTAGAAAATTTGTGTAATCGTGTAAAAAGTTCAAAAAAAAAAAAATAATTTCGTATGAAATTGTTGCTTGGTTCTTCTTGCTACTTTTGCAGTGTAAAAACTGAACTTCCAGCCCATAGTAATTATCAAACGATCGTGAAATATATGTGCGAAACTTATTTAATCTTTGCGCTAACAAAGAAAAAGCTTATGATTCGAAGGGATTTTACTGGAGGCACGCAAGAAAGATTTTGGTCTTTTTGTATCGCGTGTTATTATGTGAGCGGTGGAAATTTGAAGAAAGAAATTAGACACGTGTTATTCTCATACTAGTTTTACTTGAGAAAACTATGAAATCTAATTCCCACCTTCAATCTAGACGCCGTGGATCCATAATCTTAAAATTTGCAACTACATATGGTATAAAGAATCTACAGCGAACTCTACGAAATTTTTTTTTTTTTGTCTACGTTACTCCTTTTTTCATTTGTGTGTCTTCCTTTTTATTGTTTATTATTCTTGCTATCCAATTATAAGATAATTCTTGTTATTATAATGTATTTCAGTCCTGGTTGAATATTATTATTCTCTTTACTTTTTTTTTTACCTTATTTTGTATGTGTTCTATTCGTTTACTCATCCTTTTATCAATTTCCTTTTTTTTTTTTTTTGTCTTACCACTTTCTAGATAGAAGACTTGGATGAAACTATGTGGCTAACAACAGCCGAGGCCGCGAGTTTAGGGGCCGAAGAAGTCGCAGCTAGATTGCGAGTCGATAGTAGGTCAGGTTTAAGATGGAGAGAGGCTGAATTACGAAGACAACTTACCGGATATAACGAATTAATTGTCAGAGACGAAGAACCTACTTGGAAAAAATACATCGAACAGGTGACAAGTATTGCGAAATTTTATTCTTCTGAGTATTTTTAACAAATGATAAAACAAATAATAGAATACATGTGAAGGAAAATTTAAGTCCGTCAGTTTGGAGATTATTCGAATTACCTTCCCTCGTTTCTATACACTACTTGAAAATAGAAAAATTAATTCAGATTTGTATTTTACACTTTCGTGGAATAAAACATCAAACTACTTCTCAATTTGAAAATGAAATTGTTTTGTCAATAATATTATTTTGCTTTTTCTTTTACTCTTAGTTCAAAAATCCATTGATTCTACTTTTACTTGGATCCGCCTTCGTCAGTGTTTGTATGAAACAATTTGATGACGCCGTTAGTATTACAGTGGTAAGTATAATAAATGTTACATCGGAAAAGCTTCCTTTTTCATGTAAGAAAATTTCAATTTTGGCTCAAAGATATGTAGATTTTTATAAATTTAAAAATTACAAATTCTTTTATGTTTGCTCTCAATCTCTATGATTGATGATTGCTATTATTGATTCTTCTCAGAAAGGAACAGAGAAATTGACTAGAAGTTGAAAACTTTTATTTCTGGAGTGAACACCTATTTGGGAGTCAAAGAGCGAATAAGAAATGAATGTTTACGCCTGATTCATAAATTATACGCACTTGTTTTTTGAGTGAACGTTTTCACAATTCGAACGGAATGAGTGCGAGTTAGGAATTTTCCGATTTCATCTGAAGAATTATTACTGTATTTGTTTTTTTTCCCATTTTTTACAGGCAATTATTATTGTCGTGACGGTAGCGTTTGTGCAAGAATATAGATCGGAGAAGTCCTTAGAAGAATTGACTAAATTAGTCCCACCTACGTGCCATTGGTAAAGAAAAAATCAAGACAAAATAAACTCTTTTTCACGAGTTGAATAATTGGAAAGAGTAATTTTATCACTATGACAAACATTTTTCATCTCTTTAGTCTTTCAACTTCTAGATTGAATTAAATTTTCATTCACACATGAAAACTATGCTAATAAATTAATTGATGAAATACTTGGGAAATATTTTTCAATTATTTCAGCCTGAGAGAAGGTCACCTGGAAACTTTTCTGGCGAGAAATTTGGTCCCTGGTGATATAGTGTATTTAAATATAGGCGACAGAGTGCCAGCAGATATTAGAATATTCGAAGCTATTGATTTAGCGATAGACGAAAGTAGTTTCACCGGAGAGACTGAACCAGCTCAAAAATATGTCGCTCCTTTACTCAAAACCAATGGCCATAGTGTTAAGAAAAATATCGCTTTTATGGGGACGCTCGTACGATGTGGAAATGGGAAGGTAAACAATCAGAATCTCTGACGATTCTCCGGTATCTGAGATTATCGAATTTGCTTCCATTTTTTTATTGTATCGAACATTCTCTTTCTGATCCCTTATCATTTTCAATATCCTTGCTTTCTTTTTTCGTAGGGAATTGTCGTCAACACAGGAGAAAAAAGTGAATTCGGTGAAGTATTCGCAATGATGCAGGCTGAAGAGGCGCCCAAAACGCCTCTTCAAAGGAGCATGGATATTCTCGGAACGCAACTATCCTGTTATTCGTTTTGTATCATCGGTGTGATAATGATGATCGGATGGATCCAGGGAAAACCAATCCTCGAGATGTTCACCATCAGCGTAAGTCTCGCTGTGGCAGCTATACCTGAAGGCCTTCCAATTGTTGTTACCGTTACTTTGGCTTTGGGCGTTATGAGAATGGCTAAGCGTAAAGTAATCGTTAAGAAATTACCAACAGTGGAGACACTCGGTAAGAGATTTTCTCCATTTTTTTGGGGGATACTAAATAATTGTAATTTGAATAAAAATGGGCATATTCTTCAATTTGGATCGAAATTGTTTCTGTTACATAGGATGCGTCAATGTTATTTGTTCCGATAAAACTGGTACGATAACTAAAAACGAAATGACTGTTATCACTCTCGTTACTTCCGAAGGATATGTCGCTGACGTTAGCGGAACTGGATATAACGATCACGGCGAAGTTATTATTCAGAAATGTGATAATATCGAAATTGCTCGAAACTCAGTTTACAATATGCTTGAGGTACGTAGCGGTAAAGACGAACGGCTTGAAACTTATTAGAGATTAGGACCTAAAGATTCAAAATTGCTTGAAGCTGCGAAGACAAGTGTTTTTCATTTGCACAATAATAATTCACGTTTTAAAATAGTACCGGATATCTAGTAATCAATATTCATTGTTTTTTTAATTCGAGAATCCTTTTATTACACGGTTTTTCCCTTTTTGATCCTCAGGTTGGTTGTGTTTGTAATAATGCGATCATACAGAACGATATTCTCCTCGGACAGCCGACCGAAGGTGCTTTAATTGCGGTTGCAATGAAGAATCGAATGTACGGAGTAGTCGACAAATATCTAAGACTTCAGGAGTACCCATTTTCTTCGGAACAAAAAATGATGGCTGTTAGATGCGCGACTAAATATGGAGCGGTGAGTTTTTCCAGAAAAGCAGAAAGAAGGCAAAGCGATATTAATTATTGTAATTTCTTTGCTTCAAGCTTTTGCCTAAGATTCGCTTACTAATTTTGTTCTCCATTCTACTATCCAGCAGAAGGAAGAAATATTCTTCGTTAAAGGTGCTATGGAGAAAATATTGCCTCAGTGTACTAAATATTCAGCTAACGGACAACTTTATTCTCTTAATCAGAAAAAAGAACAAGAAATCTTGACCCATGCCTACGAGATTGCAAGGAAAGGATTGCGAGGTTTGCGGATTATCTTCTGTTTTGAATCTTGTTTATCTTCATTTACAATCTCTGAATAACTTAAATTTGAGTGCTAATTTTCTTCTTTCTGATAACGCCGAAAGTTTTAGTTCACAAATATCTTCGTTTTTCTATAATTCATGGAAGAAATTCTCTTCTTTTGACTCCAAACTGTATTTCAATTCTTACATTTTTTTCTCTAGTGATGGGCTTGGCCCGCGGTAACTCTTTGCAAGACTTAGTCTACGTTGGATTAGTCGGAATTTGTGATCCCCCAAGACCACAAGTCCGAGAATGCATAACGATACTGATGAGCAGCGGTGTTAAAGTGAAAATGGTTACTGGAGATGCAAAGGAGACTGCGTCGGCCATTGGTAATCCCAAGAATTTACATTTGCCCATGAAATTCTGCATCTGGAAGACCATAATTCAATTTCCAGACATTTAACTCGTCCAATCCAATACATCTTTATTTTTCAGCCGATATGATAGGATTGGATACAATCCACATGCAGCTAATGTCTGGTGACGAGATGGATACTTTAAGCGAACACCAATTGGAACAGGTGATCGGAAACATAAGCGTATTTTACCGCGTTACTCCAAAACACAAACTTTGTATAGTTAAAGCGCTTCAGAGGAATGGACATATCGTTGGAATGACTGGTGATGGTGTTAACGACGGTGTAGCTTTAAAAAAAGCAGATATTGGTATCGCTATGGGGAAAAATGGTACCGATGTTTGCAAGGAAGCTGCAGACATGATTTTAGTCGACGATGATTTTCAAAGTATTATGTAAGTTTCTTTATCAGATTTTGTTCGTTTTATTTCATATTTTTCAGTTCACTGACAATTGTATTGACTGTTGTTCTACTTGTTTCTTTGGTTTTAGTGCTGCAATCGAAGAGGGAAAAGGAATCTTTTACAATATTCGTAATTTTGTTAGATTCCAATTGAGCACGAGTATTGCAGCTTTGTCTTTAATCGCTTTAGCTACGCTCATGGGAATTCCCAATCCTTTAAACGCTATGCAAATATTGTGGATTAATATTATTATGGATGGTCCACCTGCGCAGAGGTATAATGTTTTTGAATTTCTGTGCATTTCAGGCAAGAATTGAGATCCTAGATCGTTTTTCCAACAGTTTCCAGTTTTTTTATTCCACAAATTTGGGTTTTATACCTTGTATAATTTCCAAATTCATTCGTTCAGTTTTTATATCCTTGGAAATCAGTTTTTGATACTCTTTAAATTTATTCTTTCAAGTTTTTACGCCTATGAAATTCAGTTTTTGTACTTTGCGTCTCCTTTAAAAACTATTTTCGAACTCACCATATTCTATGGATCGAATTTTTGTACTTTGTACATTCTTCAAATTCATTTTTGCAGCTTGGGGGTTGAACCAGTAGACAAAGATGTTCTGAAACAAAAACCTCGGGATACAAAAGAGCCAATGATTACTCGCCACCTAATCATAAATGTTTTATTCTCAGCGGCAATTATAATCCTGGGAACTTTATGGGTCTACAATAGAGAAGTAAAACTTCCGTCTGTTCATCTCTTTGATTCATTCACAATATTGAATTAAATCATAATTATCTCATAAAATTCACTGATTTTCAATTATTTCATCTTATTAATTAATTAAATACCTTTCACAGATGACGTCTGGAGGAATAACAGCCAGAGATACAACGATGACTTTTACATGTTTTGTATTTTTTGATATGTTCAATGCTTTGAGCTGCAGATCACAGGTGAGCGGGAAAAATGCTTATAATCTGATATGAACTCTCACATCATGGAAATAATGAAAATATATCTGTTTTTTGTTTCATTGTTCAACATTAAGTTAACGAATTTATGTTATAACAATTACTTTTGCTTTATTTTCAGACCAAATCCATATTCACAATTGGTCTATTTAGCAACAAAATGTTTTTACTTGCCGTATCGCTTTCCGTCGTTGGTCAAATGTTGGTAATCTACTTTCCCCCGTTGCAGAAAGTATTTCAAACAGAGGCTTTAACTTTTAAAGGTAATTTCTCATCAATTTGAAAATGAAAATAATATAAACGTTCAAAGTATTAGTTCAGAGCTTGCATTATTGTTAAATATTTGACATCCCTGTATTTTTTTATATTAGAATCTGTATTTCACCATAAACGTAAAATTTTTGGTGGAATACAGAATTTCTCATTTCTTGCCCCCATTTTTATTAGCGGAATGCGCTATTCGTCATTCAATTTAATATATGATAATAAATTTTCGTTTATTTCCAGATATATTATTTTTAGTAACTTTAACATCCAGCGTATTTATAATAAGTGAAATCAAGAAATTGATTGAACGTCAATTGGACCGACGAAGGTTCAGCAGTCGTCATTACATTAAATCTGAGTTAGATTTCGTATAATCGTTGAATTTAGAATATTAATAATAGCAGTAATTAAATAATTGAAGCTATATGAATTAAAGGTTGTACAGGACGAGGAAACGGAAGAGAAGCATGACAACAAGAATAAACATCACAGAAAATGGGGATGTATTGGTTTTTTTTTTCTTTTAAGGTAAAAGAGAAAGAAGACACAATATTTATCCCTCTTTCTGTTGTACTTATTTATAATTGTTACAAAAAAGAAATACGAAAAGCATTAAATTGAAACTTGAGTGTTTGTTAGAAACCGATGGAATCTTGTTACAAAGAAAACAAAAATAAAAGTAGGAAGAAAGTACAATAGATATGTTAGATCTGCATTCCATATTCAAAATAGTATTTCACATTCTTAATTTATACAAAAAAGAACGACAAATAAAGACAAAAAGGACAATGAGTTGCAAACAAATGGTTGAAAAAGACTACAGTGGAACACAGAAAGTAAATAATTAACGGTTTGCCTTCTATTTATTCTTACCTATATTTTACAATTCCGTGAGCATTTAATTGTTGTAATCTGTGTAGACGGTGGTTTTTAATTGTCGTATTATAGAAAACAAGGAAACGAAAAAAAAAGAAGAAAAGAAACATAAAATTGTACATTGAACAAAAAATATATGATGTATTTTTACAAAAATCTAATTTAAGTAATATATTTACATATCATGATTAATGATTATTGTCGTCGAGTTTTTACAAACGATGTTTGATTAGAACAATCGATTTGAGTTTCTGGAGACAAAAAACACTTTTAAATTCCTTTGTTTGAATACCAAGTGATTAATAATTTCTTCAGACTATTTTTAGCCATGATATAATGATCGTTATTGTTATTTGAATCTGAATAATTTTTAATGAATTTAGAAGAATTGAATTTCACTATACCTTCGCATTCGCTAACATCCCCCAAAATATTTTTTGATATTTCAACTAATTCATTTATATCTTTGGAAGATAAATTCTTACAAAATTCATTCGATTTCATGGATATTAATTTTTCTAATGTGCAAATATAGACTCTATAGGATTCTACACACGTATTTTTACCCGTTAAATTACTCTTAAGATTTATCATTATCCTCAATAACATAAAATAGAAATCTTCACTTTTCTCGGTAGACTGCGACAACGATTCATACACGTTTTTTATCAGGTCGATAAATATTTGGATGGATTCAATATCCTCCAAATCTGTTATGTATATCACTTCGTTCAACCAAGGTAACAAGCCGTAACCAGTTACCAACAAAATACAAGCATTTGGTATTTTTGTTACCGAATTGATTACTTGGAGAATAAGATACTGAAATTAGGAACAAAATTAACAAAATAGATGAATTAATTAATATCGATAACGTGAATTATTCAAAATATTCTCAATATTACCTTCGATTGTCGGTCGGCTAAAATGCAGAAATAAAAGGTGAAGAGCATTTTGAATATCACACATCTGAAAGCGACGTCGGTATCCACGACGGTCTTTAGTCCATCGCGAATAATTTCCAAAGTCCAATATCTATGTAATTTGTGGTCGATTTCAGAGCTATGAAACAGCTGTAAAAATTCCGGAATCGTATTCAAATCCAGAGCTGGTTTCGCCATCAAAAATCTTTGCAACGGTGAATATAACGCATTTAACGGCTGTGTTGCTACTAGCGATGTTCGCGCCATGAATGTTGATATTAAACACGATATTCGCACGTCTTCAACGTCTGGCTTCGTTGACGATATACCGTTACGAAATATATCTATGAAATGTAGCCACAGTAATTTTTCCTTGGAACTGTGAAACACGAAAATAAAAAGAAATTAGAATTATTGTAATTTCTGGATTTGGACGCAGTGAAATTTTAGCAATCTGAGAGTTTTATCAACGGAACTCACTTCGTTGCTTCTAAATGATAATAGAATCTTGATATAACTGTTAAAGCAGCTAAGCGCGTTTCTCTGTCCGTACTTCCGCAAGCTGATAATGCTAATGCCAATGCTCCGCTTTGTGTTATTTTATGGCAAGCTACAACGCTGTTGTCCGAAAGTAAATAACTTAACAATGGCAGATAGAACGCTGGGTCATAAGTCAACTGCGGAGGGTATAATTGTGCGCTCTGAAAATATCCGCGAAGTAAATTATTGTAGTTTGTTAAAATTGTATGAAAATTTGATATCAACAAGGAAATATATGATTGTGGAGGTCTATTTACCTTCAGTTTTCTTCTAACCGGATAATTTCTAATTGTATTAATCACATTTTCTTGTAGAAATAAATCTAAAACTTGAGAAGTCGAGGGTTGTCGCCACAGAGCTGTATCTGCTCCACTTTTAACACTGTAATGTGACGCGGCTGCGCTGCCCCAGAGATATGGGCGATAATCTGTTAGTCTGATGTTGTGACTTTCGTAATATTGAAGTATCTGGAAAAAGGAAGACAAGAACAAAAATTTTATTACAAATTTTATTACAAATTGATGTTTATTCTGAATCGATGAATTATTTTCTTGTCACTGATTTTACTTTCAAGAATCTTCTATTCTGCGTTATACCTGTAATATTATTTGATCTGTTTCGCTCAACGTCGCGTTATAAGCGCCGAGGTAAAGTGGAATATGAATCGATACCATCAAGGAATTATTCTTTCGTACTAAAGTTAGTATAAGTTCGACTAGATATCCTGTGAAAAGGAGAAAAATATGGAGAATTAAGAATTACAAATATTAGGGTCAGATAACTTCTTTCATTATTAGAGGATAATAATTGAATCACTTTTGATTTCCGAAGCGCCGAGCATAACATTGATGAATTCTGAATGCGAGGTAGTCATTTCAAACAAAGTTTTAACATATTCGTCGTCACCATTGTCTTCGTAAACTACTTGACAAAGTTTTACTAAAGTTTTCAGCAGTTTATTTTGGTGGCTGTTATTTTCCTTAGAAATCTTAAGTCCGAGTTTTAACGAAAATCTTGTAAATTGTGGCCAGGAATGATTCTTCTTTATTTCAGAAAAGCGAGCATCGGTTTCTTCATTTTCTTCAGTCTTATTGTTAGTTTCCACCGAGTTTAATATATTGAGTAAAGTTTTGCAGAGGTTTTCATGCTTTTGGTGATTTTTACTATCTTTTTTTAGAGACGATACTATTATGTGTATTAATATTTGCGAGAAATCGACTAAACGATTATCTCCGCTTTTCTCTGCTCCAATTTTTTCTCCCAGTGCCGTTACTGCTGCTGCCTTTGTAAATACGATTTTTAAGAGATCCACGTAATTCTCATCGACGGTAAATAATTTATCGCCGTTGGACAAAATCATTTCACATAATTTATCGCACTTTTCAGAATCTGGAAATATCATAATCAAATTAAAGTTTGGGTACGACCTTAAAATCGATTGTGATTTGATAATAGTCATAAGAACCTGGATTTAATTTCATTTTCATCTTTCTCACCGATTACACTTTCGATTAATCTCACAGCTGCCTTAACGTTTTTCTTTATACAAGAATCTACACTTTCGGGGTCTGAGTACCACTGCAAAATCTCCTCTTTGTATAAATCGTGTAATTTGATTAGAAACTCTTTTTGGATATCGTTATCCCCCACACTAGTTAAAATCGGGAATACAAATTCTCTATTTTTCAGAGCTTCCAAATTTCGCAAAGAATATTTCACGTAGGTAGGAATAAACTTTGGATTCCTATTTATAAGATAAGAAGCTAATTCGATTTTTGAAGAATTCGGCTTTCCCTTAATCAAAGATAGGAAGAAATCTGAAATTAAAAATGTCCGATAATCACAAAGAAAAAGCAATAATAATGAGTGAAGTCTTTTGTGCACTCACTTTTATCGATCGCAGCAATATTATGAGGAAATTTTTTCAAATGAGCAAGAAGACCGTCGATCCATAAATGAAAGTCTTCACTCTTATAAAGAATCGGTAAAATCATAAACTGTGAAATTTTTTCCACCAGAGATTTATCCAGCGTTAGAAACTCTGTACGATCTGCAAGATTTTCTGGCTCTGTTATTGTCGCGGATAACAATTTTGCTACCAAAAGACCCCACATTGATAAACGTGCTCCAGAATCATCGGATACAAATTTTTCTGCCGGTAGTTGAATCAAATTCGTTAACATTTCAATTAGATCATTTATATTCGGTTGTAATATTTCAACAAATCTTATAACACCGGGAGAATCTTTGACACTGGATCCGTCGTGCAGCTTCTTCACCGCTGACAATAACTTCGTTATAAATTTGTCTTTGAAAGGAATTAGAAGATCGGAGATCTTGTTCGCTTTGAATAAATCAACGACGATCAAAGACACAAACGCCATTAATTCTGTTGAATAATATTCAAGAATATTCTTCTTCTTTTTTGTGTTATACAGTGGTGAAAAATTTTGTAAAATAATTGGATGCGATAAAATGAATTTACAGGAATTTTTAAAGAGTTTAGCATCGTCTTGGTCTTCGAAGTCTTTCTCTACGTCTTTAATTATGTGGAATAGAGAACTGAGGATCACTTTTACGTTGCAGAATAATTGTTCGTCAAATTTCTTTCCATCCTCTTCTTTTATCAAACGTGTGAAATAGAACATAGTCAATTTCAAAGCCAATAAAATTTCATCAGGATTCATCGAGTGCTCTATATCATAAATTTGTTCTCCTACTTTGAAAGAGACTTTCCTTTCCCCGTGGAATATTTGAATTACATCAATTTCACTCTGTGTCAAAAGCGCTTTACTCAATTTTGATATCACGTTCTTGGACCCAAATATTTTCTTTGTGTGAATATGTTGCCCATTAAATATCCAACTTGAGATATAAAATCTCGAAGGCAATTCTTCGAAATCCTCCACAAGATTTATCAACGCATTCGGAACAACTTGGCAATGCAAAGTGTGTACCGATACCCTTGACAAATAATCTAATAATAAAGTTCTCGCATTTTTCTTCGCATTATGTAGTCCCGCTACTAAAAGCGGACTTATAGAAACCGGAGGCAATAATCGGGCTGTTTTATTTCTGCCTACTTTCGCATCATGCTCCATTAGATCTGTAAAATTATATCAAAATTATATTGAAATACTTTTACCGAAGAATCCTGAAGAACTAGAAATAGTGGTAACTCGTGTTCAAATATCTCAAGAACACGTGGAAATCGATTTTTCGTTTATTAATTTATCAATCTCCTTATTCACCTGTGAATATATCTTCGATAGTTGCACTACCGTGCAATAATTCTTCTCCGCCGGTCTCTTCAGCCCTGGCAATTATTTCCAGATATTTATTCCCATGCTTTACAGTTTTACGGATGATTTCAACCAGCCAATTTGCAAGCTCAATTCTGTTGTCTACTTTGTCGAAACTCATAATACTGCTTATCCAGATATCTACTTGATAATTGCAGCCTTCGAAAGCTCTGCAATTGTGAAAAAGCGTTCCAATTGCGTTCCGCGCGTGGGAATTTACTGCTCTGAATTCTTGACGAGAGTCAAGAAGCGATATTAAGAACGGCACTGCCTCGCCAAATAATTCCTGAGGATTAAAGTCAATGATTTTTCAAATTGTAACCGTTTTTAAACTAAAACCTTCTTGTTATCTTTTGTGATGTAATTCACATCGTAGTTTACCTTCTTAGCTTCGAAAGCGGAAGCATCTAGAGCCAGCAAAAATTGTAGCGCTTTTACTTTCATCTTCCCTAATTCCTCATCATTAATATCATTCAAAGTATTTAGTCCGGTCAAAAGCGTAGTTGAATCAATAGATCCAGAGTTTGATGATATTAAACCAGTTTCTAATATTTGAGGGCAAACGTCTCGGTACATCAAAAGAAGGTCTAAAATTTTTGTTAAACTTTCTTTACGACTCGGTAGGGAAAATGTATCAGATGTTCTTACTGCTGATTCATCTTTTTCAATCTCTTCATCTGGCGTAAGTGCGTTTTTCCAAGCAATCAGTAGACAGTCGAGACTAGGAACGTTCTGTGAATCATAAAATTGATTAACGATCGGTAAAAATTTGATTCTGTTAAAAGATCAAAGGTATACAATGATTCATTAATCTTTTCCATAATAAATTATGAAATATTCATGGAAAATCACCTTCAGCAAATAATTGCCGACCATATTCTCAATTTTGATAATCTCAGAACGATCTTGGCAGTTTTTCTTCAGCGTTATAATAAAATTCTTCAATTGGTTGAGCATAGCTTGAAATAAAACCACCGAGGTATGCCGTACCGCTGCGTTTTCGTTATTTATGGACAAAGTAATTCCTTTTTTCAATATTATAGGATTGACGGTGAGATTTGTAAGCGCAGAAAATAACTGCGCGGTTGTTAGCTCCGACAAACATGGTGTGAAGCATATTTCTGGATCAAGGGATTCAATGATCTGTAAGAAATAGAAAAAGAGACTAAAATTCTGCCAACTTTTTCACATATTTTCAATCGCTATTATAATTTTTGACTAGATATCCACCTGGCGGATAAATTCCATTAGAAGAATCCACTTCCTCGACGCCAAAGGCTCCAGATATGATTCTGTGTATAAAATCTGAGACCTAATCAGATCCGGACACGCAACTAAAATCTTCACGACTAAATCTGAAGGCTTTTCGTGTTCCCAAGGGCGGTCTAAGCTCTGGAGTATTGTATCAGCTAATTGATTATTCTTCTGACCCGATGTACCGAGCAAACGATCGTGAAATATTATTCCGAATTTATTTGAGGTGAGCAAAGTCAGCAGAAATTCGTGGAGAACATCGACGACTACCTATTGGGATAGGGAAAAGTGAATTTGTTAATTTGAAGATCGACAAAGACTAAGATATTCGAAAATTCATTGATCTGGTTAATAAATCACAGCGAGGAACACAACACTCACTTTCTTATCCTCAGGGTCAGTGAAACCAGAGAGTTCCTCGCCTTGTTTGTTGCGATTTTTATTCGGTAAATTCTTTGGCCCCTTCCAATTATACAATGAAACTAAATTCTGTACGACTGGAGTCGAGAAGGTGTGAAGTTTGATAGTTTTGCTTATTCCCTGATTCTCCAGAACGTAGCTTTTTATCGTGGTCAAAACAAGGTTCACCAGATTATGGGAATCGTACATTAAACCAGGAAATATGCAGGATATTACTCCGCGTTTGTCGAGCAAGGCTCTTATCACCGATAAGTTTCCTTCTACTAAAAAGGATAGAACGAAATGTATGAAACTTGTTCTGACGCTTTGCGTATCGCAGGGATCTGTGTGTCTCGATAACGCCTCTAAAACTTGTGAATGGAGAGATAAATGACCGAGCAATTCTCGAGGCAGGTTTCCACCTAGGGATACGACCGCTGTTAGCAATCGTAAGACTACTTTTCTTTGCTTCACATTACTCTGGCTTGATAGCATCGAGTGAATCGACGATAGATGTGAATTTACCAAGTAACGACACGCTTCCGATGCACTTGAATTATATTGTGGATACTTTTCTAGGATCCTGAAAATACGAAGAGCGAGACTTAGAACAAGTTTGGTAATTTGAAGGGATCGTAGCCTAAATTCTTCATGTTTTATACTTATAATTTCAAAGAATTAGAAAAAAGAATCAGAAATTCAGATGCAGTTATGAAATAGGATAGAAATATGAGACTGAATCGGGCTTAAGCAATCGGGGATTATCGCAGCTCAGCGTATCGTCCATTTTTCTCATTCCCAATAATGTTTCGCAAGAACGTTTGGAAAAATTTAGAGAAAAATAGCTTTATCATATCATTCTGTTTCGAAGGAGTTTCTATTCCATTACAAAAGAGATTAAAAAAGGGGAATAGACAGAATTTTCATATTTAGCAATTACTCCAGCTAAAGTTCATCCCTGGTTATTCTTCTTTCTCATTGATATTCCCAAAGATATCTAGAACATTCTTCAAGAATCTTGATAACACGACTAGAAAATATCTCAGTTTCGTCAATTCTATCCTCAATTTAGTCATCAAATAATTAAGAAAGCGGATCTATCTGATCCACGATAATCAGAGATTAGCTCTACTCAGTGTATTCTCAACTCTTCTACATTTTTCTCTCCTCTTTATAACATTTTTCAAGAATTGTGTAAGTAGGATAGATAATCTTCGAAGTTACATCAATCAGCTATACAAAACTTCTGAATTTCTTTCTCAAGAACTTGAAAACAGTTTTTAGAACTCAATTTATTCATCTATTCCGTTCAAATTCTTGCTTGTTTTTCTCAATGGATTTTTCATTCCCTCAAAATGAGGAAATAAAAACGAATATCAACATCGATTCTCCCGTCTCGAGGTTCTATTCTTCCATCTTCGATGAAACTTACTTCATGATAACAATTTCCATGGCTGCGAAAACGATCGTGGCATTGCCGAGGCTCTTTTTATCCGACGTGTCTAACAGTTTCAGAATTTCGAGAGCGCTACCGCCTGCGTCGAGGTACTGCGCAGCTAAATCTAGCTTCTTTTTATCGTTGCAAATAGCAACAAATTTCTTAAGCGCCGTAAATCCTTCGGTAGAATTGTTGAAACTTGTTCTCAACGATTTTCCTGTTATTCTACTCGCTTCTTTGTCCGTTATCTTCTTCAAATTCTGCGTTTCTTCCTCTTCCTCTTCCGTTTCTTTGACGGATTTTTCGCTCTTTTCAACGGATTTGGAGTCGACTAAAATGATGAGAGAGAATAATGAATCGAAAAAATTCACCACCGTATAAAATTTTTCGTTACCATTTTAATTATTGAATAATGAAAGAATAATGAAGAGATCGACCTTGGCAGGAATTTTCCATATCATGATCGACGTTATTATTGCTTTTTGAATTTTCTGTGCAAGTATTATCGTCGCCGTTTGCTAGACCGTTTGTAATTGTGGTTATGGATACTTTCTTTTTCGGATTTGAATGATCGTCGTTACTTTCCACGTGGCTATTATCCGATTTTCGTTTTTTACCCTTTTTTATTTTTTTAGAATCCTTCGTTTTCGGCTCGTTATTCACATTTTCATTTGTTTTATATTCTGTTTTAGGAACACCGTCACTCGCAGCTTCTTCGCACGTGGTTGTCATTGTTTACTTATGTTGTTACTGATGTTTCTACACTTGTTGGACAGAAATATTCACGGATGAATAACGGAGCGAATACCGGTATGTCTGTTTATTCGAATTTATTGTCTTCAACTTTTTTTTCCTTCTTGTCGTCCGATTTTCAGCTAGAAATACACAACGATTATTTCCACGAGTAAACTAGCGGAGTCGGAGATCAGAGATAATCTTGAAAGTTAACCTCAAAAACAGAGAAATAAACCGCGTGCCGTATCCACGAGGGATATAAAATCAAATGTGTCGGTAACAAAGGAGTGTTAGTACTTTTTTTTACCGACCATCGATAAGGTGGATCTCTTCTCTGTCCTACCGATACATCGCTGTATCCTCGGTTGCCTACGCAAAGGCGCTAAAATTCAAATTTATTTGAATCTTTTTTGATTGTCGTTTTTTCTGTATAGGTA
Source organism: Phymatocera aterrima (assembly GCA_963170745.1). Lineage (NCBI taxonomy): Eukaryota > Metazoa > Arthropoda > Insecta > Hymenoptera > Tenthredinidae > Phymatocera > Phymatocera aterrima. The sequence continues at coordinate 2,276,026 of OY720671.1, forward strand.
TCATATTTGTTTTCAACTGAATTTCTATAATACCTCTTCCTGATTATTCACCCAAGAATTACTGAATTAAAGTAAACTGAATATACTTATATTTGTAATACTTTATTGCAGCAAAATTTTACAAAATCATAATATCGAAGAATAAAAAATATAAATTGCTCATGAACTGATTGCATTATGAGCAGTAGAACTATTAGCACACAATTTAATAGCATAAGAATCGAAGATACGGAAAATGCCAGTTATCGTGTTCCTTCGTTACGTTCAATGTTTGACATCAGTTGATGTCTGTTCGTCGGCTGCAGGATACAATGGGAAAAGTTTTTCCCACTCGTTCATACGGCCAGCTTTTAGTCCATGTTTCATAGCGAGAGTGTCTCCGATTCGCATGTACTTATTATTCCTAGGCGTGAAAGCTTCCCAAGTTACATTTTCAAAGTTTTTGTCATTACTCGGAATGGGGTTTCCACTTTTAGCGAAAGATGACCACATCGTTGTCATTCGCCTCACAGTCGGATATTCGGGGTCATCGGTTTTGAAATATGGGAAATATTTCCTCACGTAAAATAAGTACAGCAAATCGTCATGATGGACGACACCTGCGGCATAAATGATTAATAACAATGAAAAATCTCAGATCTCACGGGATATAATTCTGAAACACGATATCATTATGTACACTTTACATATTTGAACATTTTTATCATCATTCCTCACCGTAAGGCTTCTTCGTGTCGTTCCAAGTCTCGTAGCTGTATCTACCTTGATAACTAAACTCGTAGTAGTAAACGGGCTTAGTAGAAACCTCAGCGATCAATTTGGACAATCGATGAACAGAGAATCCGATCACCGAATCAGCATAAAGCTAAAATTGAAAGATTGATATTTCATTCATTTTTGAACCCAAATGATAATTGAAAGACAAATTTGCATACCTCAGCGAGACCGTTCACATTGTCGACAGACACCTGTTGATTATTAAAATAGAAGGATTTCAACTCTTTACTGATTTGCTTGGACCGAGGTGTTCCACGTTCATAAAGGAACAGAACTGGCGCGAGCTCTTCCCATTTATCGTTCAGTTCGTCGAAGAGAGAGTTGTTTCCTTTTCTCGACGTTTCAACCCAAACTGAACACAATTCTTTGAATAAATAAAGTTGCATTTTCGGTAGCAACACACATTGCGAATCAATGCAACATATTACATCACATCCCAGGCAGCACAAGACGCATTCTTTGACGCATTCCAATCCGCAGGAGACGTCCAGAATTAAGTCGACGAATGTCCGCAGTTTGAGTTTTCACTCATAAACGGATATCGAACCGTCTCCTCGTCGTCTCACGGACCTGAATAGGTCAAAAAGCGTTTTGCGCCACGTGCAGTTTAACTCACAGACAACGATTCCTCCGAATTCGTCCTTCGAAACTCCCGTCATCAATGGAACTTGCTCGAATTTTCCCGCCCTGATTAAGTCCTCGGGTTGACCATGAAGGAATCTTTCAATACCCGGAACTTCTGGCTCAATAACCGGTGACCAAAGGAGTATCGGGTTCCAGTTCCAATCCTGCGACGGAGAAAATAGTGCCTGAAGACATTACTGCTCCAAATTTTGCGACGTGAATCGTCGAGACAAGGAGATCGGTCGGGAAGAAGGAAATCGTCCAGCGAATGAAACACTCACAAACATTTTTTCCAATGAATCTGAGAATGCTTGAACGGGCTTCGTCCTCAAGCAGGATATCATATTCTCGTTCGTGTCCGTTGGGCAGTCAAGTAATTCAGCCTGTTTCTTAGCAAGGTGTGTTTGGTTTCTCCCAAACCGTTGTTGCGCCGTCGATGCACCACTCATGGCAATCGCGCGATGAAACAGACCCTTGCTCATTGGGGAAACCATGTGCAAGGAGACGCTCCATCCTCCTGCACTGTGCCCCGATATTGTCACATTCTTCGAATCGCCACCGAAGGCTTCGATGTTTTTCCGAACCCAACGCAGCGCCTCGACTTGATCCTTCATCCCGAGATTTCCTGGCGCGTGGGAATCTCCGGTGCTTATGAATCCTGAAAAGATAAATCGTTGCGCGTGTAACGGAGAGTGAAATTGGTCCGTGATGATCAAATCCGATCAATCGTTATGCTAATCGTAGTCGTGTCCTCGATCACGAGGAAAATTTCAGGACTCGATAACAATTGGAAATGTGTGACCGCAGAAGCCTCGGTTACCTAGAGCCATGAGACGATAGTTCACGGTAACCAGGACGATATCTTGGTCCATCATGTACTCCGGACCAAAACTAATGCTCTGACCAGAATTCGAGTAAAATCCTCCAGGATGGAAGAATACCAAGACCGGTTTCTTCGCTCCACGTTTCTCGTCACTCGGTAACTAGGTAGTTGGTAAAAATTGAACAGAATGATTAGAGAAATTTCCAAGATCCACCGTCAGTCGAATTTGCAATACACGTAGTGCGTCAGTTTGGATGAAGGATTTTGACTTCGCAGCTTTACATAGCTATCTCACGGATCTGAATCTAGGTCATGAACAGCGCACTTGTACAAGAAAATCGTATGGTTTCGACGAATTCACCTCAGGAGTGTAGACATTCAATCTGAGACAGTCCTCGGACGGAAGAATTGCACCAGGCTCTGGACAGCCAGGACCTTCTTGGGTTGCGTCGAACACAGTGGTCCATGATCTGGCAGGTATCGGTGGCTGAAATTCACCATAAATTGCATTCTCGAACGCTGACCTTGACTCTTCAAAAAAGCAAGATCACACACAGAATCGAGGAGACCATGATTCGAAAATTACATCCACGCTAGCGGAAGGCCCAGCAGTTAAGGCATGAAGCGAGCCGATAAAACCGATATGAAAATGCATGAAAAGAGACGCTATACGATTACATGCGGCTATGTATGGAATATCGTGAATATCCATCATCGTCATGAGCCGAAGAAACGATTCAAGCTTCCATAAAGGAGGAGCCGATGGATTCTTACTTTGAAACGTTGTTCCCCGACCGGTGCCTCGGCATACCTGACACCACGCGCCGAAAAGAATCGCCTTCCCGAACGAGACTCCATAAAATTACCGAGGATTTTACCAATCGGTGCAGCGACCTCCGCCGCTTCTTCCCGAAGAACTGCAGCGGCGTCTCGACGATCGGCAAGGGCGGCGCCGATCAGGGTCGCCATCAGAACGAGGAGGACCCTCATTGTTGATTGCAACGATGGAAAATATAGGGGGAGGGGGATGAAAAACAATAAAACTAATGAAAGCACTTTCGCAGGATGATTCCGACGATCGAGTATTTCGTCGATCAGTGTCTACGGAATTATATCCACTGAAGAACTTCACGCCGGTTTCAAACGTTATATACCGAACTATGACCAGGAAAATCCCCGGTTTAATGTCGTAAATACATTAAAGTCGCATGCGATATACGCTGCGTATCATAATTGCGTACTCGAGGGAATTATGTATACCGCGATTTCTTGGTACCCCGGGTATGCGGCAAAAACCCCGAGACCGCGGTGTAACAACATCGATACCCAGCTTTGCTGTGTGCTACGATATTCGTGATCGTTCACTGTAGGCGAAGATAGGTACGCATCCATACATACATACATACATACGTTGTCGCATACTGCAACGGAATCATCCGCCTTTTCATCATCGCCACCAATAAATGAATGTGTTTTGCATATTATACCATCGGAATAAAATATACTACACACACACGCTCGTCTAACGCAGAGATGCATACACACATGCGTATTGATCGGCTCGTGGCTGCTACTAGAAAATGAAATGAATTCAGTCCGCGTGATCAAGTTGGCGATAGTTGGCAGTCACAATCATCACGCGCACCTACTGCATCCATATTTATGAAGATAAAGGAGCCCCGGTCGTCATGCTCGCTCGTGAACTTGTGAGGTTGAATATATTACGATTACGCATCATCTGCGGTTCGATGTGAACGTTGTGTCGACGATTAGACGCAGAGACTGCTACCACCGCGCCGCGTGCAATACTTGTGCGGAAAGTCACAGCGGCGTGTGTTTGACTGGGAATTATGCATTATAGTATACTCCCATTGGATTACTGCACATCGCAATCATGATCGTTTAATTTACCGGACCAGCGCGCCTCCGAAGTTTGTTTTCTGATTTTGTTTCTATCTCCCGTATCTGCGTACATGGTACAGATGAATATAGAAAACGATCAATTTAACGACTAATACAGTCGTATCATCTCTTGCTTCGAACTATTGATGCATATTCGATCGCACAAACGATATTTCATATCAAATGTTTAATCGTAGATAACGTATAGCCTTCCGTTCACAGAATTGTACGCTTCAATTGGTTCGAGAGTTCTTTAATAAAAACCACTGCGCGGGTGGATTTGAATTCAAATTTGAATCCTATCTTACTATTTCCTCCTCACAGAGCGCGTAGCTGCGCCGCGCCGGCGGGAGAATCCAATACTGGCCGGGTTTCGAAATTCGCTGTCAGTATAACCGTTAGCGGTCTTGTACCGTATTTTTTACTTTTTTACACATTATGTGTATACATATTTTTTCCTGAGACGAGAACAACGAAGTCTTCGAGGGGGTCAACGGTTGTGTCATAGAGCAGAGTCAAAGTACGCAGAATAGAAAAATATTAAGAAAAATTGAAACCATGTTGCGGTAGGTATATAGAGCCTCGATTATTCAAATCAATTGGAACCGCGTCGGATAATGGAACTGCAGTTATGATGTTGAGTGAAACGTTATTGTTCATAGTAAAAAATATCTGAAACCTAACACCATACCTACATACATTTTTATTGCTAATCACTAGCGCGTAATTGTCGGCGTTAACGAATTTGAAAATAGATCCACGTACGCGCCGAAAGGATCGCTTCTCGACATAAAAATTCTCAAAACAAGTTCCGAAGGTGATTTTCTACTCGTATTAATTACATATATATTATATACGTTTTGCAATTTTTATTCATACTTTTCCATTTACAAATCAATCTCATTTCTTTCATTTGTTTTTCCATTTTTTTTCTCCTCTTTTCGCCTTTTTTCGTACGGATATACCCGGGCAAAATCCGATCAGATCCGATCACGTCTATATTCGATATTTAACCGCATATGTCAAAGCTTCGTCCCAATTAGATCTGCAATTAGATCCAGACTCAGATTCGGACAAAAAATTGATCCGATCCGATTCGATCCGATCATTTTTCTCTTCGACGGGTACGGTGTACCTCATTCATCCGGTATAATGAATCAGTTATGTACAATCAAGTTTATTTGCATAGTTAGATAATCATTTTGAGAATTATATTTCAGGAAAGTGATTACTTGTTGCTCAATCAGCATTAACGGCGTTTATCATCCGGTTTATACCTGCGTCTATTTCGTTTCCTGTGCCGGCTGGTCACCCTGTTCATTTTTCTCCTGGTTCTTTTCCTCCTCCTTCTTCGTATTGGCTCCCTTCTTTTTTTCGGCAGCTTTTCTAGCTTTCGCTTGTTTTTTAGCACCGATCGGATCGATGCAGGGATCAACGCTGGGGTGAAGACTGACTCGTTCTATTTTTCTATCCCGTTTTTTATCCTCTTTTCTACTATCAGCTCGATCTTTGTCCTCTTTATCCTTACACTCGCCCATTTTGTACGGTTTCACCTTTGGGAGCCGTTTTCCAAATTTCTGCAGAACAATGAAACATTGAGGAATACGGAGGAGCAGATTCGGACAAATGATTCATTTTTTATTTCAATTTCATTTCACATCCGGCTCCTCTCGAGAATAGTGTGCGTTCGGAGAAAAAAACAGATTCAGAAACAAAACAAAAAACGGAAACGAAAACGAAGACAGAGACGGAGACTCGAGCACGATTTCGGATTATCAATTGTCGCTGCGATCTTAATACCGGTTTCGGAAATATCGGTGCACCGTAAGCGTCCTTCGGGCGTGGAGGCGGTCTCTCGACAGGATCCGAAGGATGCGTTGGTTTCGCCATTTCGGAAATCCGGGCCGAGGCTTTTCCCGCGAGGGCTCCTTTTTTTACCCCGGAAGCGTCCGATCTACACGATTCACTGGTGTGAATATGGGGCTTCGCCAATTGCTCCGTTCGCGGCGACGCTGTAATTTAGAGACGTTTCGCCCAATTATCGAATCCTATTTTTAGGAAAAAGTATGCGCAATGTGACTTGCGTTAAGTGACTTTCTGAAATCGTCACTTTTCACACATTTTCGGCCTTGAAATTCAGGATAGAGAAGAAATGGAAAATAATTACTGCGGCACTTTTTATAAAGAATTTGACTTCCCAATTGAGAAATTTTCAACGTGGGATACAGCCGAATCGAGAAAAATACTGAATTTTGAAAAATAATTAACAGTTCTTAACGTTTTCTTTTCAAAATTTTCACCTTTTGCATTCCGAGCTGCATTCGATATTGATAAATTTGATTTGCATGGACCGGGTTCTGTTCTCCATTTTTTACGCTCTTTCGATCTTTCGTCATCGGTTTTTTTCTTCCCGTCTTTTCCCTGGTTCGTTTGATCCTCGTTTTCCTTTTCTTCATCTGGATGATTCTCGTTTTCCTTTTCTTCATCTGGATGATTCTCGTTTTTTTTCTCATTCTTCTTTCCTGCAGATGAAATACCCCTTTTCCCCGTCCCCTTCCCCCTTCCCTTTCCCTTTTTCGTTCTCTCTTTCTCGGCTCTTTCTTCCTCTCTCTTTCGCTGTTCTTCTAAAACCATTTTACCTCTGTCTTCGCTCTCTACTATTTTCTTCATCATCTCTTTTGCTTCCGGGTCTCGCCGATCTTTCAAAAATCGGTACGACGGCAGCGCCAAAATCGACACCCAATCTGTTATCTGAATCAAATTATTTGAAAAAGAAGATATACTAGCGGCGCATTGTTTTATTCGCCATTTCATCCGAGACTTTGACTTTGAACAAGACATAAGCTCATCAAAAATACGATTTCCAAGTTTAACGTCAAATTTATTTGGTCTATCGACGGAATATACGAGCTTTCATTTCGCAACGTCCTAGTAGCTGCACGAGCAAAATCAGCCCACACAAAAAAGAGTGGTGGGAGGTTTTCTTACTTTTTTAATACTAATTTATTACCACTTTGCCAAATTTTTTACTCCTCACAGTTTCGAGTGATCGTCGTGCGGCTCAGCTTTAGTCGAAGCTGCACCAGCCACATCCTAACTTCGCTATATTTCCCGCTACAAAGGTGTACTATACGTCAAAATTTTGTACTTTTTTATTACCTTCGAAGGTTATCAACCAAAAATTTTCATTCGTAATTCTGAAGGGGGCAAACAACGCTTATTCCCCTATTTCAGGCACAGCGATCATCTAACAAGATTATTGGGCCGAAATTATTAGCAATAGGGACTGGTTTCCACCTGAAGATATAAAATATATGCTAAGCGAGAAGTCGATGGAATTCGATGAATACGCACGTTCTCGGGGCTGGACTTTTTTCATCATCATAATCTGCTGTTTTTCGAATGTTTCATATCGTTTCAAGGTATACTTGTATATGTGCCTGAAATAAGGGAATAAGCGTTGTTTGCCCCCTTCAGAATTAGGAATGAAAATTTTTGGTTGATAACCATCGAAGGTAATAAAAAAGCACAAAATTTTGACGTATAGTCCACCTTTGTAGTGGTAATAAATTAGTAATAAAAAAGTAAGAAAACCTCCCACCACTCTTTTTTGCGTGGGCTGATTTCGCTGGTGCAGCTTCTAGGACGTCATTTCGCAGCAAAGATTTCATCGCTCGATTTTGTCTTTTCGCGATGCACAATAATTTCAAGAATCTGTAATCAACATTCTCCGAAAATGAGGAAACTTCTTCGAGATCGGATAATTTGTGCTCAAAAATGCTGAGCGGCCAAAAGAAGAGAAAAAAAAAAAGACAAGAAACGACAAATCTTTTCAAAATTAACGAAACCCGGAGCGCCCGATGAAAGAACTCGCCTTATAAGCGAAAGCGCTTTTTTTAATTCCCCATGGAGTGAGAAGCCTCGCGATTTCTTCATCGGTAAGAGAATTGGGGCATATTTGTGCTTTTTTGGCAAGCGACATCCTCTTTTCGCGTTTAGTGGTTTTGTGCCGCAATGCATTTTCCGAGACATCCAAAGCGTGGCAGCTCTCAGCGTCATGAATATGTGGCTTAGCGATTTCCTCGATTCTAGGACTGGCTGTATAGTTCAAAGCAGCTTTCGATATCGGAAGTGGAAACTCTGCTCCATGATCTTCATCCCTCCACACAAAATTAGCGAGCTCTTTTATTCTCTTCGACGGTTTGGCATTGAGGGCGGCTTTAGAAACGCTCAAATCCAATCGACACGTCAATTCGATATTGGATTTTGGACTCGGCTGTGACATTATGTCAAATCTTTTCTTCAGCTGACTCAAAGGACGAGATTCTCGAACCTGAATAAAATCCAAATGAACAGCCATGAGTCCAACGTATAATTCTCATTTTCTAACGACGATCGATCCGAATTATAACTGACAATTGGTTCCGGCTCCGCAATTCTTCGCGGCAGAGCATTTATCTTGGCCCACGCGTCAAACCTCGCCCAATCAGCTGCCGTCTTCAGCCATCCCTTCAGGTTCAGTTTGTGCCGTTTCTGTCTGGTTCAGTTAACGATTTTTTTTTTCTCCCGTACAATGAACTGAATTCAAGTCTTTCAATGAAGTACCGAGGAAAAAGTGATCGGATTGAATCAGATCGAATTTTCACAATCGGAACTCGTTTGTATAATCACATCCGATCGGATTAAGTATTCGTTCACTCAGATCTGATCAGATTTGCGGATCAGGATCATTTTTTCCCCGGTGGCATTCTTAAGCTTTCTGCATGCGCGTGGATTTTCGTCAGTTATGAAAAAATGAGAGACAGAGTGAATAGGTCGTTTAAATAATGTTAATTCATCGATCAACCTACTTCTGTTTTCCTTTTCCCTTTCCCTTTCCCTTTCCCTTTTCTTTCCCTATTCCGGCGGGTTTCGCGGCGGGTTTTGGCCCCGCCGTAGCCGCAGTTGCAGCCGGTTTGGGTGGCATTGCGATGAAACGGTTAAGATCTCTGCGAATTATATTGGAATACGGAATGAGGATTGAGGATTACGATTTTCAGCTTGTTTCAAAGCCTCGACCGTTGATCATGGTTAAAAATTGCGAGATCCTGCTCCATCGGTATATTATTAATTTTGTTTAGCCAAAAATAATCGGTTGATCATAATTTCAAATTTACAAAAATCGTGAATGCATGTACGTGAATTTGTTCGAAAGTCTTTAAACAGCAATGGAGAAATTGAAAATTTTTGTTTGCACCGTGATAAGAGAATTTGGAAATTTGGACTTCACATGAGATTCACGTTTGTATGCCTGATAGAGAAACAATCGAACTCCTTTATTTCAATATCGCAATTCGTCTCCGTTCCATCTTCACGACCGTAATCATAAAAATGTATGTATATACAAAGTGTCACGAAAAAAGCAGTTCCAACCGGTTCAGCTACGTTTAGAAATTTTATTCACTCTCCTCCGTCGACACGTGAATCATTCGAATACACCAAACGCCGGATAATTTCACAGTGAATTACGATTTGAAGCTTTTTCAAATTCGTGGATCCGCTGGCGCGAGTTTAACGAATTTTTCGCTCACTTCCCAGAGCTTTTTCCCACGTTCTGGATCTTTGACGCTCCGCCGGAACGGTTCCACGGTCTGCGAAACAGAAAAGGGAAAATAATACAGTTTATCTCCGGTCCATTTCGTCCGGATATCTTTCCCCTTTCCTGATCAACGATTAGCTGTACTTCGTCTACTAACGTGGCAGTTCTTGAAGTACTCTCCAGAAATGGTGTTAACTTGATAAGAAACGGCGAGATAGGTGGGAGTGCGCGCCCCTTCTTCGGCTGTGATTAAAATCCGTTTAAGAATAGGCCCCATGCAGCAGTAGAAAGCTTTCGGAGTATGAGCCCGCCAGATATTGGTGAATACTTTTCCCGGATGAACGCAATTGGCGGTCACCCCGGATCCTCGGAGTCTCCGAGCCAATTCCCGCGTCCAAACAACAGTCGCGTATTTCGAAACGTAGTAATTGTAATGCGCTGTCCACTTACTGGTAGAATTCATATTCCCGAGATCCAGACGACCCATCCCGTACCATTCGGAAGTAACTATAACGATTCTACTGGGCGCCGAACGTTTCAACAAATCTGAAAGAATAACAACTCGGCTTATTCTCTTCGTCAATATATCGTCGTCGTAATTCTGACGGAGAGGATGCAACGTATTATCCGTTGCAATATTCCCATTCGTTTTTCTCCTCTCACCGATCAACAAAATAGTCAGAAGGAACGGCCCGAAATAATTGGTCGCCATGGTCAGCTCCAAACCATCTTCCGATATCTTGTTCCAAAATGATAGCGCGATACCAGCATTGTGTACGAGGACGTCTAATCTTTCTTCCTCCGTGTTAATACAGCGTGCAAATTCTCTGATCGATTTTAACGATGCCAAATCCAATTTCCTCACAAATATCTTATCGTTGTTCGTCCTCTTCGCGATCTCATCTGCGAATCAGAAGCCGGAAAACACGGATGAAACTAAATTTGAACAAAAAATCCTTACTACAGTAAATTATCGTCGTCCGTTCAGATTCGATTTCCGGTCGCGTCGCCCCTTTTTTCTTCTAATTACGAGCCGCCCCAGGCACAAACCTTTGACCGCTACTGCATTCCTGACGTTGCGACATGCCATGATCACCTTGGCACCGGTACTGGCGATATTTTCCGCCGTAGCTCTGCCGATTCCTGAGGTGCAGCCAGTGATAATGACCGTTTTATTTTTCATGCGATCCGTCATTTTTGGGCGACGAATTTTTCGCTTTCGGTCTTCCTGCTATTCTATTTTTTGTTTTTCGAGTACATTACACGCGCGCATATATTGTGTTCCATCGGGCGTAATCGCATCCGTTATAATTTTGAGCGTCAAATTTCATTGACAGACGCAAATTTCAGTCGCTATATATCTACGTACTGGATTAATAATTTTCTGACAATTTCCACCGAACTGCAATCGGCAATTAGAAATTTTGAGAACTTTTCGAAATCGTACTGACAACGAGCTACGATGAAACAGACTTCGCGGTGCACCGTTTCATAGTTTGCGTGAGACTGCTAGCAAAGATTTATCATATTATCACGAGGCTGAAGCTCGGACCTTTCCTTTCAAACCTGTTTCAAATGACGCAAGATCGGCTACATAGGTACACACACATACGCATACGTACTTGTCGAGCGGATTTTACGCCTCGTACGATGTTACGCGGTGACGCTTGTCATCCGTGGCATCTCTACTCATATCCCCGACGGTGGAGAGGATACTAGAAAATTTTTTATGCAAATTTTCTCTACATCTTGTAATTTTTCATAAAGAATTGTAGCCTGAATCGAGATGAAATCGTCTACCGGACGTCACGTTCAAAAATTTTTTGCCGTTGGCATTTCATTTCGAGTCCGTATGATTTCCGAGCTTTTCCGGCGGTATTTATTCCCTGTGATCCAGAATCTCGTACTCCGTCAAGTGAGAAAAAAAAAAAAAAAATCCGGAAAATTTGCAAAATATCCAGAGATATGGTTTTTTTTTTTTTTTTTCTCTTTGAATAGAAAAGTTTCCGGATTCTTTCGTCTCACTTGACAGAGCCTTTGAGCTTGTGTCTGGGAATCTTAGGAAATCGATATCGGGCTTGGGCAATTTTTTTTGGAGCAAACAACAAAACACGTCCCCGCTCATTTTGTACGGGGAACAACATACGCTTCGGCGCCAAAAAAATCTGGAACACTAAGTCCGTCAGACTTCATGGTTTTACTTGGATTCAGCCTGTAGTTACAGTTTTTTTGTTATTCGAATCCAGTAGTTTGACCGGCAAAAAGAGTTATGGGTGAATTTTGCCGAATATAACACTATATTTGTAAACCGTGGGGAAAATTTATACGAATTTTTAGAGATAATAGAACTCTCCGCGTCAGCTGATATAGAAAAATTGTAAATTTTCGTAGTTTTTCATAAAAAATTTTTAACTTTCCTCCGTACAGCCTCTCACAAGAAATCGTAGATCTCCGTAGTTTATCGTGGTAAATTTCAGATTTTCATAGTTCTCCGTGAAAAAATTGTGAATTCGTCCACACACGTGTATGTTATACGAAAAAAAAAATTCGTTGTCGTTGTCGATCGAAATGGAGAGAAAAAAACGACAATTATTTCGATGAAAAACTAGAAAATTGTTCCAATTTCTCTGAACATTTGTAGATATCCGTAGAATTATTTTACAACGGGGTGCAGGACCCATACAAATCGGCGTACGTTTTCTTCGAGTAACTACCAAAATCTGGGTATAGAATTTCTTACAGACAACAAAAATTTCGACCTCAGCGAATTTTTACGAATTCCTAAAGAAATTTGAACTTCTCGTAGTTTTTCATGAGCTATTGCGGTTTCTAGTTTCTTTTCTCTAGTTCAGGTCGAAGAAAAACAACGAAGCTTTTTGAATAACTATACGAATTTACGTTTTTCCATACAACGAAGCACTACGATGATCAACAATCCTTCACGACGTATCACGGATATCTACAATTTGTTTATGGAAAATAACAAAATATTTCAATTCGCCTGGCAATTCGTGGAGATTAGTTGGAGTAGAAATTTTCACCATGAATGAAGTGAAAGTAGTAGGGAAAATGAGAACAAAAATCAATTAACGAAAAACAGTGTTTAGTTAATTCATACAATTACATTTATAGCTCATATAAATTGTCGTATTTTCAATACATATTTTAAAACGATTTTTTCTTTGATTTCTTCTTCGTTTTTTATATCTTTGGGTCTGTCGACCCTAATTTTACAAAGCCTTCGCTCAACTCCCACAGCTTTTTACCCTTTGCCTCGTCCTTCGCTCCCTGGGAGAGTCCGTGCTCCTGTAAAATGACGAAATTGAAAAGATATTTGGAAAAGTACAAGAACTACCCTCACAGTGACGTAATGCTGCATACGAATTTCCACAAATTTTTTTTAAAGGAATTGAAAGTTCTCGTAGTTCTTCATGAGATATATTGTAGTTTTCGCGACAGTTTGATCTACAGAAAAAACAATTTTCCAGAATACCAAATTACGGAGGGCTGTGTGTGAGATCTACTATTTTTCACGAAAAAGTACGAAAATCTGCAATTTTTTTGATGAGAAAGTACAGAAATCTTCAATTTGGTATGAAAATGTGCGCAAATCTACAGTTTGTAGTTGGCAAACCACGAAATCTACAGTTGGCAAACCACGAGGATCTAGAATTTTTTCATCGAAATCTGCAATCTTTCGCGACAAGGTACGGAAATCTGGGATTTTTCTATGAAACCGCACGAAAATCTACAGTTTAAAACAATGAAAATTTACGAAATTCTGCAATTCTTCAGAAAAGAGTACGAAAACTTACAGTTTTTTTCAATGAAAATCTTCACTTTTTCCTGACGAAGTACGCGAATCAGCAACGTTTCGTGAAAACGTAAGAAAATCTGCAATTTTGTATGAAAAGCCACGAAAATCTGCTGTTTTTTTTTTCCAATGAAAGAGTACGTAAGGCTGCAATTTCGTATGAAAAAGTACGTGAGTCTACAATATTTTCACGAAAGAACGTACGAGAATCTACAAGCTTTCAATGAAAATCTACATTCTATTCATGAAAAATCACGAAAATCTACATCTCTCTCCATAAAAAATGAAGAGAATCTAAAATTTTTCACGGAAAAGAACTAAAATTCATTATCTCCCGTGAAAGACGGAAGAGTTCCGATACCCCGAAAATTTGCGGAAATTCGTGGGTGTGGAAACGTTCACGAGGCTGGGAAAGAAGGAGATAATAATTATCTGTATCTATGCATCGAATATCCTTACGCGACAATCCAAAAAGTATTTTCCACTGACGTCGTTCACTTCGTCAGAAACAGCAAGGTGGACACTGGTCTGTGCCCCCTGTTCCGGAGTCTTGAAAAATCCCTTAACAACAAGCTGCAACGGCCAGGACAACGGGGCCGGAACATTCCTCCATATTCCGCTGTCCATCATCCCTGGATGGAGGCAATTCGCCGTTACTCCTGTTCCTTCTAAACGGCGCGCAAGCTCCAGGGTGAAAACGATGTTGGCGTATTTCGACACGTAGTATAAGTAAGCCGGAAAGGTTGTCGTTGGGTTCATATTATCCAAATTCAAACACGCCAGACGGTACAATTCCGAGGCCACGACCACGATCCGACTTGGGGCTGACCTTTTGAGGAGATCTGCCCAGAGATGGAGGAATTTATTGGCAAAAATTGTTCACGATCGCTGAATAAATTTCTCTTTCTCTCGTTTTGCGATTTTTTCTTTCCCTTCCCCTTCCCCCGCCCCCCTCCCTTCACGATTCTTACCGATCAGAAGATGCGTGAGTAAGAACGGTCCGTAATGGTTTGTGGCCATGGTCATCTCCAGCCCATCCTGCGTGACTTGCTTTTTGAATGCTTCCGCCGTACCGGCGTTGTGGATCAATACGTCGAGTCTAGTTTCCTCTCGATTTATTTGCTGAGCGAATTCTCGGACCGATTTTAACGAAGAGAGGTCCAGCTTCCTCACGACGATATTATTGTTGCCCGTCGATTCGATCAGGTCATCTGTAAACCGAGAATGCAGAATGCCTCGTGAAGTGAAAAATGGTAAAATACGAAAAAGTCTTGCACAAGAATATCGATTTCCGCGATCGAGGTATATATACATACCTCTAACGATGTTCGCCTTATCGACGTTTCGACAAGCCATTATTATCTTGGCACCTCTTCTGGCGAGGTCTCTAGCGGTCTCTTTACCAGAGCCGGAAGTGCATCCGGTAACGATAACCACTTTGCCGTCCATTTTTGCTCTACTTTTACAAACTCCTAAGCTGTAATAAGCGAAAAGCCGAAGACCTATGAGCAGGAGTACGGCACCGATAATTATTACCGATATCGCCACACAGCAGAACAGGGGGCAGGTCAAAACGGCCAGTAACATTATCTGAAATTTTTGAACAAATATCTTATGCAAGTTTTTCTTTCATTCAATTTTCCCGCCATTATTGGGTACACCGATTTTCATGAAAATCGCTACGATTTCCCACAGTAATGCACTATACATTGACATACGAGCGGGCAGTATTCTCGAGGAGAATTAGCTATAAGCGTATGAATTTCGCGTACCCGACGACGATTTCATTGATCATTATCCGAACGCCGAACTTTCGAATTCGAGAAAATTTCTCCTCGCAGTATTCACAGTCCACAATGCATCGCACCGTGATTTCGAAACTCTTTGTTGCGATTTGAAAAATTTATAAAGACCCAGAAAATGATCTGCGGCGGAGAATTATTTGGGCGCGTTTTTGGTTTTCTAATTTGTATTAGATTTGGTATGCAATTGCTAATCTGGATCGGATAGCCGAAGTGATCCGACGATTTTTCATCGAGAACATGGCTAGCATCCAATATTACGAGATTATAATTGTTCTCTCTACTTCTTTATTATTTTGGATGAATCAATTTTGGAAACGCGCGTGTGTGATGCCTGCTACAGAAAGTATATTCTGGCATTCTAACGAAACCGATTTTATACGGTTCTCAACAATCCATGATACAATTGCTATCGTGGTTTTATAAAAAGTGAATTGTTGAATTTATAAATCTGCAGGCCGCGTTGTAATCATGATAATTATTTAACCCAGAATATATCGTATTTCAGTAGTGTGATACGTGACAACAAATCAATTATTGCTCGTTAGTTTCGCCGTCTGCAGAGTCATCGATAATTCTGTTTTAGTATTATTAAATTTCGTCTGATTCCGGATGTATCGCGAAGAGGTTTTTTATTACTGGATATTCGCAATCGTTGTAATAGTTTAGGGTAATCAATAATGATGTAGACTATTTATATTTATTAGAACGTGTTTATTTATGGAGTCTTATATTTTATGTTTAATACTTGGCGTCTCACGTTCAGTGAGCCGGGCACTCTGCTGGCCTTTTTTGGTAGCTTTTCCCTAGGTTGCCAACTAGCAATGGTTGCCAACCTAGCATATATTACACCTTCCCTTTCTAGCAAAGACTATATTTATTACTTTATTTCACATAGTCCTTAAATCTAGACGGTTCTTTGATGTTTCGACCACTACGAGTTGTCGCATTTTTAGTCGGATTCTCATGAACTAGATTATCGGGTATACATGTCACATCAATATTATTATCATTTTTAATACTAATATCACAATCAGGAATTTCACTATCATTTTCAGTCAATTGTTTGTACTCATTTCCCGACTTCCTTAAATGAATCGAGTTACGTCTCACAATTTCTCCTTTTTGATCTTGTACTATGTATGACCTTGGGGTTTCATGCTTTTGTAAAATTCGGGCAGGTTCCCAATGTTTATCTTTTTGAATTACAACATTATCCCCAGCTTCAAGGTCTTGCCTAGCTTTAACATTTTTATCATAATAGTATTTGTAGATAGCTTGTCTGTGTACAATCTGTTTATGAATATTTGGCTCGATTTTTGGTTTAAGCAAATTGGAGTGACTTGGTAGTTTAGTTCTAAGTCTTCGACTTGCAATGATTTGTGCTGGTGAAACTGTCATCCCAGTGATAGGACAGTTTCTATACTCTAGTAACGCTAAATTTATATCTTTATCTTCCTCTTTGCATTTTTTTAGAATCTGTTTAGCTATCTGTACAGCTCTTTCTGCCTGACCGTTACTCCGGGGGTAGCGAGGAGAACTAGTACCTATTTCAAAACTCCATTCTCTGGCAAATTGCTTGTATTCGAATGAATCAAACGGCATGTTATCGCTGATAACTTTGCTCGGTATGCCATGAGTGGCAAATACAACTTTGAATTTCTTTATCACTTCTGTGGCTGTCTTATTGACTAATGGTATTACCTCCAGCCACTTAGAGTAATAATCCTGTATTACGAGAAAGCTCTTCCCCATAAATTCACATATATCGGTTGCAATCTTATTAAACGGTAAGTCAGGTATGTCATGAGGAATCAATGGTTCCTTGATATTCTTTGCTCTGAACTTTTCACAAACGCTACATTTAGAAATCATATTTTCTATATCCACCATGAGGCCTGGCCAATATACAGCTTGTCTGGCTCTAGCTTTGGTTTTATCCACTCCGAAATGAGCTTCATGTAGCAATTTTAATACATCTTGTCTGAATGCACACGGTACAACTAGTCTATGATTGAAATAGACCAGGTCATCTTCAACGTTCAACTCATTTTGATATTTGAAATAGAATTTTACATCTTCGCCAACCTTACTTCTGTCACTTGGCCAGCCCTCTGTGTAATATTTTTTAATTTTAGACAAAATTGGGTCTGACTCTGTAGCTATTTGATATTCTTTCTTTTTGTACTCCGAAATGTTCAAAGTGCTAATAACCGAGTGTACTACTTCAGTTATCCATTCACTTGTCTCGTGGCTACTAGCTCTTTCGTTAACAAAGTTTCTTGATAACAGATCTGCCACGTACATGTATTTACCTGGTGAGTGTGATACTGTTAATTCGTACTTTAGGAGTTTTATTTTCATTCGTTGTAGTCTGCTTGATGCTATGTCACCTATGTTTTTATTATTTATTATACTGACAAGCGGCTTATGGTCTGTGACCAAGTTGACGTTACGGCCATATATGTAATTATGAAATCTTTCGGTAGCATACACAATCGCAAGCAACTCTTTCTCTATTGTCGCGTAGTTCTTTTCAGCCTCGTTCAGACTGTGGGATGCATAGTATACCGGTCTACCCTCCTGCAATAAGCAACAACCCAGACCACTCTGAGATGCATCAGTCTGTATTGTAACTTCTTTGCTAGAGTCAAAATTTGTCAAAACTGGTGCACTTGTGAGCGTCTTTTTAATTTTATTTAATGCTTCAGAGTGTTTTTCCAGCCACAGAAACTCTACTTTTTCTTTTAGCAATTCTCTTAATGGTGCTGTCAGCTCAGCTAGATTAGGTATATACTGTCGGACAAAATTGACAGTCCCCAATATGCTTTGCAATCCCTTTTTATCTACTGGAATTTTCAATGCTAATATCGCTCGAACTCTATCTGGGTCGATTTGCATACCCTCTTTACTGAACAGATGTCCCAGATATTTAACTTGACCCACTCTGTACTGAATTTTGTTTGGGTTGAATTTTACCCCTACTTCTTCAGCTCTCAAAATAACTTTTTTCATTATCCTGTCATGTTCATCCAGTGAATCAGCAGCTATCAGCAAATCATCAAAGTAAATTTGAACGCCTTCAATATTGGCAAACTGCTGACTGTTAATATACTGAAAGTACTCGGGGGCCATGTTCAAGCCAAAAGGTAGTCTATTGAATTTCCAACAACCAAATGGAGTGCTAAATGTGCACAATTCACTGGATTTACCATCTAACTCCACGTGCCAAAATCCATCCTTCAGGTCTAGTACCGAGAAGATGCTTTTGTTGCACAGTTTTTCACTTATTTCTTCTATTGTTGGTATCAGTACATTAGGATTTCTTTTTATTACCTTATTTAAATTGTTAGGATCAAGGCACAACCTCAAGCTCTTATTTTGCTTCTCGACTATTACCACATTACTAATCCACTCAGCAGGTTTAGTTACTTTAGATATTATACCTCTTTGTTCCATTTCATATAAGGTTTTCTCTAGTCTGTCTTTTATAGCTATTGGAACTCTCCTAGGCGGGTTAGCAATTGGTTTACAATTTTCCTTGAGTGATATCGTACACTTATCTTTAAATGTCCCTAAACCTTCAAAAACCTTCCTGTTTTCTGCAATAAATTTCTGTTTATCTATGATATCTATCACTTCGACTTTTTGTATCAAATTTAGTTCGACACACGTCTCTAGCCCTAGGATTGGAGTAGCTTTACTTTCTATTACTACAAAATCAGCTGAAGTTTGTTTGCTTTTGACTTTACATTTGAGGTTGACGATACCAAGTGGTTTTATCTTGAACCCTCCAAAAGTTTCTAACACCACCCTTGTTGGCTTCATTATGTATTCTTTGTCTACTTTTTTTAGTACGCTGTTTGGCAAGACATTAACCTGAGCACCTGTATCAAGTTTAAATTTTACTTTTAATTTTTCTACTTCTATCTCTTCGTGCCATGTGTCAACGTTGCTAATACTCTCAATACTAAGTGTGTCAATGCAGAAACTAGTAGTGCTATCACTTAAATCTAAATCGTCAGACTCTTCCTGTATCTCCTTGACGTTCTTCACGCGGCAGGAAATTGCCATGTGGTTGAGAATTCCGCATTTGGTACACTTCTTCCCATAGGCAGGGCATTGGCGAGGCCCGTGGCGTTGTGTACACCTTCCACAGTTGAACTGCTCACTCTTCTTACCACCTACGTACGTTGTCTTCTTTTCCACTTTGGATTTATTTTGTCTGATACTTTCGACGGACTTGATTTGCAAATTTTTCGCTTGTGCTTTCGATGCTTCCGCAGCTTTACAATAATCCACTGCTTTTTTCATGTCCAAATCATCAATTCGAAGCAACCTTTCTTGCAGTGTTAAATCATTTATGCCTAGCACAATTCGATCTCTGATCATTTGATCAGTAAGATTAGCGAATTCACAGTCTTTTGAGAGTTTTTTTATGTCAGTTAAAAATTGTTCGAAAGCTTCACCTTCTTGCTGGTCTCTTTTATAAAACACGAACCGCTCGAACACAACGTTTTTCTTGGGAACGCAGTATGCTTGAAAATGTTCAATCACTGTTTTTATTTTCTTTCTGTCCGTGACGGTTATATTAAACGTGTTGAACAATTCGACCGCATCTTCACCAATTAAGTTTAGAAATATAGCGACTTCCTGTTCTGGGTCTTCGCCTGCTTTTCCTGACGCTTTTATGTAGATGTCATAATTCTGCTTGAACTTACGCCAGTTCTCACTTATGTTACCTTCAAGGCTCAAAGATTTGGGGGGCTTGAAGCCATCCATTTTGTTTTATACAACCACGCTTTCTTTTTAGGTTAGTAAACTTTAACCCAGAATTGTCCACTTATTCACCCTTTACCATCTTTTATTCATGATACGACTGCGCCATGTAATAGTTTAGGGTAATCAATAATGCTGTAGACTATTTATATTTATTAGAACGTGTTTATTTATGGAGTCTTATATTTTATGTTTAATACTTGGCGTCTCACGTTCAGTGAGCCGGGCACTCTGCTGGCCTTTTTTGGTAGCTTTTCCCTAGGTTGCCAACTAGCAATGGTTGCCAACCTAGCATATATTACAATCGTTATTATTTCCACTTGCACTGTGTATGTATGGGCATAGATCGTGGAAATAATTGATCGGCTATACCGGTTCAAGAAGCTAGTGTTCACGCGAGCATCGTATTGGTACTGTACTCTCTTTATTAACAAATTGTCGAATCTAATCATAAGAATTAAGAATTTTATAGCATTGGCCAAATTTAATAGTCACAGGCATGAGAAAATATTGTCATGTATGAAGTTTCATGATAATAGTTACAGTATTACAGTTCATCGACAGTAGAAACTGCGCGAAGATGAGATAATTTACCGCGAATGAAGTGGAAAAAAACAAGAATTAACATCGTAGGTAATTATCGTTATGCAAGCGGGATTGGTAAAAAATTGAATTGAAAGAAAAACCAATCAGATTTCGATCGTGAATAGAATCGGAACGCGTCGATCGGTCCCAGCGAATTTAGATTCGTCAGAAACAAGGAGAATCGGGTTTCGATTTGGCCTTTCAAGTTGGAGATAATCTGTATCCGTTGCTGAGCAGTGAGCGTTCGAACAAAATTCTAGTTTTCCAAAATTTCGATGATGAAAATCTAGAGTCTATATACGTACACACAGGAGCGATTTTCGTAACTGAATTTGATATTTTGTGAGGAATCTACCGATCTCATTCGGTAGACACGCCGGCAATATCGTTCTTTTCATTTATTAGGTACTATTTAATTCTCATGCGAAAGGAGGCACTCCTGTGAATTTCGATCAGACATTTCGATGTATGAACTTCAACGAGTCGTCGCGTTTTCGAAAATCGTACATTTTTTCAAACGCTTGTTTCTCAGTAACGGGTAAAGATTTTTTTGATTTTCAAACGCCAAATGAAAGCCCGATTTCTCTAGTTTCCGCAGAAATTGAATTCGCTGGGTTCGATCAACGCGTTCACTTTTTATTGGCAATTCAAAACCGCGGTTATCCTATATTAGTTATAAATTTCTGAACATAATTTCAAATTTAACAGACTCCGGCTCAGATAGGTCTCCATTTCGTCGCGAAATATGGCAACTCTATAAGAATTGCAATTACACGTAGACGCCGGACAAATAGAATAATATAGTACAGCCGTGAGTCATTCAACTTGACGTTCGCTTTATTGTTCAACGAAGCATACATATACATTTTATCTCACTTGATCGAGACGTCTACCTATTCTCTGGAAAATTATAATCAGAATACTGCTCTCACGGACTGTCCGATCGTCTCGCTCTTCCTAGCTGTTAATTCTTCTGTGAACAATTTTCTCCATCGCGCGATCGTTATTACATTCTCCAGAAAACTTGTAGGAACGTACATATATTCATTTCTGAATTTTTAATTTAATAACGAATATCTAATCCGGATTGACGTATTCGATTCTGATTCTCTCTCACAATTATTATTCTTCTAGCTCGTCATGATTCCCATATAAATTCTCTATTCCTTGTTCGTCTTGCAGCCTGTATTCGCGTGGGTGTCGTGTATCCGCGTCGTATGTACGTGGATAAGGTTCGGGGTATGAAAATGACGAAAAATGAAATCGGCTGAAGCATCGCGGAGAAGAAAAACGACGATTTCTTCACAATTTCGGGAATCCCCGACGCGTCGAGCGTCGAAAATGGCGAAACGACGGAAAATAATAACGGGCGAAACTTTCTGAATGAAAAAGTCGACGCGCCGGAGATTTCCAAAATCTTTAGAATTTGATACTGTAACTTCTTTTTCATCGAACGAATTTCACCCGATATCATTTTTCGTCATCTCGCTGCCCCGACGTCACGAGTTAATTCGGCCACCGAACACCGGAGTACGGAATCGTATTCGATCGGAAATACCGGATGCTGAATCAAGAATGTAGAGTACACTGGATAAATTGATTAATTTGAAAATGGGGCTACTCACATGACGTTTCGCGATTTAAATATGATAAATCGTACCTACACCGTATGAATAATACACGATTCGGTCTGATTGTCAGTGAGATGATGACGGCGATAGCTGTTTGTCCGTACGTTCTGTTCTGTCCAACTAGGTATATTAAAATTTTATACCTTTCCTCACGGTCTTCACCTGGCAACTGAACTCCTATGAAATTACAACTATTCAGACCTGGACGAATCCCCCACTTCGGGCGCGCATCTCTCTCAACTATCTCTCCGTGTGTTCCTATACCTACAGGTACGATTGCATACCTCGAAAGTTTTCACCTTGAAAATATAAGGTATAAGGTATAAGGTACAGCGATGCACTACATTCAATGTGAGATGTATGTATGCATGTATGTATGTACAACGGTACACGTAAACTCCGGACGCCGGAGGACCTGCAGCAGACATACGGATATACCTACATTTTCATAAAAGAATAATAGCTAGCCGACGTGATGCATAAATCATCATATTCTCATCCAAGAACACGTCGATTGGAGCGTAATTTTTCTAACGATTTTCGTCAGCGAAATTTCGCCTCTTTCCCAATTGGAGAAAAGTAATTTCGTGAATTTCTATAACGGATATATCAACAACTCTCCGCGGAATAAAATCGTCGTCCCGGTTTCCCAAAATTTTCGCCGGGGCGTACGCGCAGGCCGGTTCCAATTGTGGAATATAAGAGCGAAAAGTCAAAAAACGCCATCGAAATACGCGCACTAAGGATAACTTTCTCGCTTGAATGATTGAAAATCGCTTTTCTGGGTATAACGATCATATTTTCCATAGATATCCATTTTCCATGACAATGTTCAGCTGGAAATAGTTTCCAGTGTCAAAGAACTCGCGACTTCATATCCGTCCGTAGTTCGTCATCGTCGCGAGGGAAATCCTTGTACCGGGTCTGGGTCACGCGCTAATATTGCTTGGAAACTTTCACCTGTGTGTAGGTATGTGTGTTATACGAGTATGCGTGGACACAGGCTCCTGTATCGTTCGGCTGGTGGACATTCGTGTTCACTGTTTATACCGCGTATAAACTGTGAAACGGTGGAATATATAATGCAATACGTACCACAAACATGTAAAGTATGTACATACGTATACAGTATAATTATACACGTGGAAGTAATTTCGACGAATTTCTACAAATTTTTTCGTAAATTGCAGTTTCCTGCGAGAAATTGTGGATTTCGATAAAACTTCGTGGTTTTACATTGCAACGAAAAAACCCCGACGTGCTAGAATTTTTTTAAATGAAAATCCATGATTTCTGTATGAAAATATGTTCATATTTACAATTTCGTACCAAAAAATCACGAAGGTGATTCCAATTTCACTGAAAATTCGCAGTGGAAATTTTCACCCGGTTATAGATTGATGGAACGAAAATTGATCGCGGTGCAGAAACCGATATTCCAAAATTCCAGACTGATTGATCGAGGAATTTTGTTCGAAAAATATAATCGACATAAATTTCAATGAATTCCGTAATTCGTATGAGGCAGGAATCTTCCGCAATCGGATTCGTCGATCCATTTTCGCTCGATAATCGGACGACGCAAACATATTATCCGTATCTGGATCCGCTTTTCCTGTAATCGAGTGTACTTATGCGACAACAGAAATTTGGACTCTCCTTCATAATCTGTATAATAATATATTATACAGATAGCTATATCTACGCGGTACTGCAGTCGAGGAAAGGACCAAGTGGAACGAATAACGGTTTTTCGAAATATACTATATTTTTGTTCATTCAGAATGTAATAATGTATAAAATGATACAGCTCGTGTGTCCTGCAGAGACGGGCTCAAGTCTTGGATTTTCGATAATATTCGATTTTAAGTGAAAATGATTTACATAAACTTCATTCGTCGTTCTAATCATATTTTATACTTAGCTGGATTCGATGAAAATTTGAACAAAAATTTTACACGCCTATATACCTACGTGATCACAGTTAACGACGTATGGAATACTTCTCCTAATCCTAGCTACAGCTGTACGGAGATCGAACTCGAATTAGATGTAATTAACAAAAACAAAATGAACCTGATTTCTTCAAACTCTACAAAACTGACGATAATTTTTCTACAAATTTATAAAGTTCGGGTAAATACAGATTTCGTGGTCGTATACCTGTATAATACTCGTCGCTCGGATAAAATGTGAAAAAAATCGGTAAAAATGATGAATAATTAAAGTCATCGAACTTGATCGGCGTGGGGTGGAAATCTCTCGAATCCTCGTAGCGATGAATTTACAAGTTAAATATTTATCCGAACGAATATAGATAGTGAGAAAACTTGAAGCTAGCAAAAATTAGAATTAATCAAAACAGTTTCAGCAAATAATTAACAATTTTTATTGATATTCGATAATCGTTAATCTTCATCGAGCGAATATTGAATCCGGTGGCTTATCAAGAGATTAATGTATGATTCTTGGTCTGTGACCGAAGCCTCGAAATGCTCGATCCCATGACATGGGGTCTCAAGCTTTTTGCATCTTCCGCAGTAGTGGAATGTGTCGAGATTTGTGCTGACAAATTACCGATCTTTCGATCCTTTAATTTCATTACTGATTCCAAACACGAAACCTTACGATTCAGCATACCGATCGCTAAGTTCTTCTCCTCTACTTCCTGTCTCAATCGCAGAAAATCCAATCGCGATATCGATCCCGATCCTTCCTCCGCATCTTCTTTCTCCCCTCCCTTTTCTCCTTCGTTTTCAGTTTCAGTTGCCAACTCTCCTGCAGGCTGCTCGGTATCACTGCTGCTTTTTTCTAGTCAACAAAATTTTCCCATTTTTTGTTTGTTCTCGTTGTGTTTCTGTACCTTCTTTGTTATCGAAATAAATTTGTCAAAAGGATATATGTCGATGCTATTTCTCTCGCGGAGAGAACATTTGTATGCAATTCAAAATTCTTAAAATACGGAATACCAGATTCTAAAAAATGGTATCATTTTTCTACGTTTCGTACTGCGTCTCACCGAGAGGTTTGAGGCCCGTAGAGATCGAATTAGAGGCCGATAATTCATTTTCTATACTTTTGTGCGAACCACCAAACGGCCATATCCATCCTACCACCCAGCCGCAAGCTTTTCCTATCAAATTCTTTCTGCCGTTTGTCGCTACGACGTTAGAATTCGATACTTTACCAATTGCGGTGTTGAAGACTTCGGAAGTGACGGTTTTTTCTTCTTTTTGGAGATTTTCCGCTGCACAAAATGAATTTTTTCGTGGCCCATTATGAGTCGTTTCATCTTTTTCCATTATAAGAACAGATTTTAATTCTAGAACTTTTCTACTTCTTTTTTACGGTCCTATGAAATAACATACAACTGAGTATAGAAATCGTTGTTGATTATATAATTTACTATTTTCCATCTCCTCTTCAGTAACATCATCGACGATGAGATCATCATTGCTTTCGATCTGTTCATTTACTGGTTTTTTTCCTTCGGTGCCGATCAGAGAATCGGATTGTTTGATTGAAATTTTATTCCGTAAATCAATTAAAACTTTTTCGATTATTCTTGGCTGGGCGTTCGCCAATTGATTTATAACATCTTTGCCAAGTTTCATATCGATTTTTGAAAACACTTTTCGGTTCAGTGTATTCCAATTTTCCTTTTTTGCCGCTACACTACTTGCCGGAACATAATTGTGAGCATCGGAAATACGCGGGTAATAGATCTTGAGGAGCTCAGCCATGAGAACTAGTTAGAAATAATCGAATTTCAAGTAATTTAATACGTTTAATAGAGAAAATAATGACAACGAGACGTATACCTCCATCGGAAAAGTCTCTGTAGATATTTTTCTTCGGTTTAGAAAATGGGACCTCGTCTATCCAGGCGTAAATCTCTTCGAGATTATCCCCTTGGTTCATACTCGGCATTATTAATTCTTTGTTGAAATTTGTATACACGTTTTGAATTACTTTTCGCCAAATATAATGACTGACGTTAAATAAGAGCGTCAATCTCCCGCATATTTGTTTTATATTTGCCCCGTATGTATCCTCATCCCTCTCCGTAATATTCGATAATTTGACTGTTGTATATTTACTAAATATTATATTGTATGTATGTACGTGAAACTGGAATTTAGTTTCAATATTGAGGAATTTTAATAAATACTAATCAATTTTCTGTACGCGACATGCATACTTCAGTTCATTCATTTTCTTCTATTGCTATTTTCAAATCAAATATTTTCCCGCGCCGCCTGAAACTGGATCCGAACAACGTCTAATTATGCGATTTGTCTATGGCTTCTCGTCTGCTTACGTCTATCTCGTTTCGGTTGTAGACTTTCCACTCTATTGGTATTCCGTATATTTCATGGTTCGTTCATTCGTTGAAGCAGACGACGAGAGCAATTTCACGTTCATTGATCATAATTCGTGAAATCATCAATCACCAAATATCCGACCCGCTTTAAACAGCCTAGAAATGATACTCTGATGAAAAAATAATCATCCCAGATCAGTGCGACGAACAAATGCAGTAAAAACCCGAAATGAACGCGTTAGCAAATAACCTAAAATTAATACCAAATCTGATCCGCAACATCGGTGGATTTCAAGGTTATGTATCACGAAATTATGCCCTCAAATCGGATCTAAAAATCAAATGGGTTCGTCCGGAGAAAATCGCATGCTGGAAACCGGAAAAGTCTGGTGATCTCGGTCTAGACCTGAACATCAAGCCTCAAGATCTCGCTCACGGGCACGAAAAATCTACCGAATTACGCGAGTAAGTTTTTCACGATTTCGAATTTCTGTTCGTTGTTTTTTTTTCATTCTCTTTCTCCACGTTTTTATTACAAATTACTAATCACAATAAAAGCGATCAATTGATTACCTCCGGTTGTTGTTCCAGTGCCGATGAATTGGTTAAAAAATTATTCACCTTGGAATATCTTCCTAAATATTACACGACTATAGCTAGATCTAACAGCGTTGTGTCGAGGGTGAGAAGACACGGACTGGACCGAGGTTCGATGGAGGTAAAAAGTAAGAGAAAAAAGAGAATAGTACTGATTTAATTGCATTTATACAAATATTTGAAATCTTTTTCTCAGGAATTCAGAAAGACAAAATCGATTCTTTCATCCTCTCCCATTATTTTGACTCTGGAATAATTCCGGATAAATTTTGTCGACGAGTTATAGGAGTAACTTTACTAACGCATATTCCATTTTTCAATTATTATCACAGTTGCAGTAATGACCACTACTATTAACGACATGCAAAAACAAATGGAAGCAAATCCAAGAGACGCTAGATTCAGAGTTCGTCTAAAGGAATTAATAGAGAAGAGAAAAAAGTATTTAGGATATTTACGCGAGTGGGATTACAAGCGGTTCGAATGGCTACTCGAAAAATTGAATCTTATCTATAAACCGCATCCTAAGTAAGTTTTATTTTATCTGAATTCGAAAGAAAATAATAAATGGAACAAAACAAGAGGACAATTAAATTGAAATGGGAATCAGAAAAAAGCTGTATGGAAATCAATTCATAATGAATTATTCAACGATCGGTTTATTTTCATGATTATTCAATCTTTTTTACAGACGATATCTTCCTGTCTGGAGAAAAGACTCGCTTAGGAAACTCACTGCTAAACATTGCAATAAAATAGTGGAAGAAAAATTGGGGGCCTATAGAGCAGAACTTGAGTCGCAACAAAAATTATTCTACAAAGAAAAAGCTGAGAAGCTTGCCTTCATTAGGGAGGAAGAATTAGCGTGTGGATTAACTCCGTCGGTTAGCGAAGAAGAAATTGAAGATGCTAAAGGAAAGTATGAGTCTATCAAGAAGTAGTAAGATAAAAATACAAATTATCTGTTTTATACTATATCGATAGAAAAGATTTAAACAAATTCATGAAATAAAGATATTAAGCAATGTTTTGAGGCAATTAGACGATATTTCGTATCTCATTTTTGCCTTCTTTATTTTTCTTGTTTTTCCTTAAAAAATCATGAAAGAGGAGAGAAATAAGAACAATAATAAATAATCGATTCAGCGAGGATTGGAATAGATAATATCGGGCTCTCAAATGAAGATTTGAATTTGATTAAACTTTGAAATTTTTATATCATATATCAATAAGCTTACAATAATTATATCGAAAATACGATTTAAAAACTATTAAATTAGGTACTTAGTATAGGGGGGGGGGGGGGGGGGGGGGGTAAAAGATTGATAAAAAAAAAGAACTTTGATAAAAAATTCCGATTTGATACACCTTCGTGAATATTATTATTTGTGAATTTTTGAATATTGGTATATTTTATATGCAAAGAGAAACGTATAAAATAATTTCTCCACTTTTCTCTCGAATGAAATTGAATGAAATCAAATGGAAATTAAATTGGAATTAGTTAATTAAGTATTTCATCTATTCCTCGATCGTTTGTTATTACTTTTCTTGGCGCTACTCGAGGAAGAAGATCTATTTTTATTAGAATCTTTGCTATTCGTATGAGCGATGTCTTTGACAGGTGTGGTAACGTGATCTATACCGCCGTTAGACATAGGACCGTTAGTAAACTGAACGTTACTTTCGGCGCTACTAAGATTTCCGTTATTTTGTGAATAACTTGTCTGATTAACAAGCGTGTGATTCTTCCCGCTAGTTTCTTTGTTATTTCCTGGTGTTAACACTGAATTTGAACTTGTAAAGTTGCAATTATCTTCGCTTCCGCTGTTTCCAACTTGAGACTCCGATTCGCTGTATCGTTCAACTGCAATACGTAATTTTTACTCCTTAATTGGTCGATCGGCATAAAAAAAATCAACAACAAGATACTGAGAAAGTTTGAAATGAGAAAACAAGAGAAAAATTAAAAAAAAAAAAAGAAAATTTGGGAATCTAGCTCTGTTATTGTCCAGTTTTTTTATTCTTTGAATCTTTTGATTCATTTTTTTGTTCTTGTTTCACAGATCAATAAGACTCTATCTTGTGTTTTTTTTCTTTAGCGTTTTTCTATTCGGTTCTCACCATTTTTCCTATCCGTTTGTGTTACTGGATGATGAAAAATGACTCAATAGACCGGAAAGTTTAGTTCTTATTGATTTGTGTAACAGCGTTGGAAATTAAATGAAGTATAGTATAGTATAGTAAAATGAAATGAGAGAGAAAAGAGAGCTACTGCAGTATAAAGTTTATTGCACAACAAAAACTTGGGGTCTTTTTTTTTTTTCATACACTACTTAAAGGCACATTCATTGAAACGTCAGAAAAAAAAAAAGAAAAAATAACAAGCTAGTAAAACGAATTTGAAAAGAAGAAAACAAAGTAAGTTGAGAACAAAAGCTGAAGATAATTCATGATTTAAGGAAGATGACTAAAAAATTTGTAAAGCTTTATTGTTCTCATTAGGTGACGAGAATTTGAATGAGAGAAAATTACGATTGTTCGGAGCGATACTATGCAATCCATAAAGTTTTCTCTGTATCCATATTTTCAGCAATTTTCCTGAATATATCATAATTGATGAAAATAAAAACGAGAAAACAAAACAACATAGATCGTGCAGAATACTACGATACTAGCGAGAACGAAAAACAAAAACAAAATAAAAGATCCAAGATAATTAACAAAGAAATAAATTTCTCAATGAGAAAACGATCGACTTCAAATTCCTGAACAACAAAATATCAACAATTTTATATTATTTTTATGTAAATTGATGGTAACCAATTTTCCGATTTCAGATTTCAAAAGATTCATGTCTCCGTCATAAGAATCATAAAAAATGAAAGAAATTGAAATTTTTAATTAGGCAGATATTTCATACTACTAATATCCATTGTGGTCCTTACTTTTGTCTTGCGTATTTTCCAGGATTCCATTAACAGCCTGCGATGAAACAAGAAAAATAAAAAGATACGAAAATGTAAAGCATGTAAAGTTGGTAATTTTATTGTACATTTGGCGATGAATGTTTCTCGATTTTTTTTTGCATACAAATTTAGTCCACTTACGGCTACCGATGTGATAGACGATTTTGAAAACAGTCTTTCGGCTTCTTTGAACTTTCTATTGCGCTTATCTGCTTTACTATTTGTATTTTTATTGCTAGCTAAGTAGCGGTCCCAACCACGTATTATATTTCCATATAGCTGCGTATCCTCGAGATAACTTCCTTCGAATGCGTATATTTGTCTTTCCAAATTAGCCAGAGTATCCTGTTACGAAACGAGAAGAACATTAGGCTATTGACTGCTGATTTTGTCACCTTTCTTCAACGATTATTTATAAAAAGAAATAGCGAAGTTCGTTTTTTTCATCATAACCTCAAAAGCAAGTTAAAAGAGACGAAAAAAAGTTAATAGTTAATGAATGATCTGAAACAAAGATATTTCGACGAGATTCTGAACTCCGTTTCTCTATATTCATCCTAATCCATTATTCCTACGACGCGCTGATATACGAATTAGAAATGCGCAATTATGATGTACGAGGTGAAAACACAGATCGGTTGTCAAAAATTCGCGTTATCTTTTTTGCTACTCGGAAGATATTTTCTGTTATTTTCAATTACTCACAGCTATTTCAGCCTTCCGTTTCACAAGTTCGGCTAATTCGGCTCGTAAATCCACCGACGATTTAGTAGACATCGCGTGTGGAATTTTATCTTTTTAATTATTTACAGATGTTTAATTTGATATTATTCGGCTAGTAGTTTAGAATTGTAAAATAAATATTATTTGTGGTTATCTCGGCAGCGGATGATACTTTAAGCATAAACCATAAAACTAACTTAGTTCGGGGTGATTCTTTGTTTTTTCAAATGAATACAAATCCGGCGGTGAAAACTCAAACCAACATAATCCCGGTGGAGCGGTGAAGCCGGTATTTCATTGGCTGCTTGCGGTAAAATTCCCCTTCCTCGCTGACACCGGCCAATCATAGATCGTCATTCTTTCTTCTCACGACGATGTCGCTACAATGTAATACCGGTTAGATCAACCACGGGGTTTGATATTTTGATTCGAATAATCACAAGCATCTGATTGGTCTATATTTTAATACCGACCAATCAGAACGCTTCTTAGAAAAATTAAAAATTAAGAAGACGGAATATCACACACATTCTGCATTTTTAAACAATTTTCATCCATTTCTCACAGAAAAGAATTCTTAAATTGAAATTCTTGAGTTATTATAATCAAGATTCAAAATTTGAAAGTCTTGATCCTTCGTAGACTAGGGACATCTCGAGTTGAAAATAAGAAAAATGAGCTCCTCCCGCCGTGTTCAGCTAGACTGCGTTGTTGGGCGCGTTTTCGTGTAGTGTACGGTATTTTTCATTTTTCCAAGAAGCGATAAAAATGGCGACGGGGATTCAACAGCCGGTGGGAAATGCTGGTTGATAGTTTTGTCGAGTTTGCTTTAGCTCCGTGTATATAGCTGCGTAGTAATTAAACATTAAACATTAAAAAATACACAATTGCTCGAGTTTACAATTTTTTCTTTTCATGTTACCTACAATCATCACGAACAGGCGACATTCGTTGAATTTACCTATAATAAAATAAAAATAGATGCAATCAGGTTGACGAATAATAATTATAATAAAATGAAGAAGGATTGAACCGTTATTATACAACGATATAAAACAAAGACAGATAAGTTGCATCACAGAACACAAAAATTGATGACCAACTGAATAAATAATTAAGTGAAAAAATAAAAAAATGAAAATTAAATAAGAATAAAGCCAAGAGCAAAGTAAATTCGCCATCCTTCAATCTCATCAAAATCAAATACATCATATAGAAATAATAAATTGAATAAATCTCGTTTTACATTTATATACTATGTCGTCGTAAATGTTACCTCTAATTTAACTTGTACCGTTTTGTTGCCGTGTGTTTATTTGTGTTACTATTACTCTTCTCCCCCCTCCCCCCGTTTCACTATAATAATTTCATTCTTCATTTCTGAAGTTCAGACTGACGACTACCTACTGCCGTCTGTGGACTGTGACGTGTGCGAAACTCAAGCAACCTCAACGTACAGACAATTCTTCCTTCATTATTCCATACCGCCGCGGCTATATTCGGTGGGGCAACGGGGGGAATATATACTAGAATAAAGTGATATCTGAATATCTACTTCTATGCGTTATTTATTTTTTGTTTTCACCCGAGGTTCAACTGGTTAACCAGAAGAAGTGATAGTGACGTCTGTGAGATTTGTTTAACTACATAATAATAACCATCATCTACAAAACATACGATTTTTATATAACCATACCTCGATCCTTTAATACTTTTACAATTATATTCGATAAATAAATAAATAAATAAATAAATAAATAAATAAATAAATAAATAAATAACGGTACTAGGTACAAGTGTGAAATGAGTGGCAATAATATGCAAGCTCTTTTCGCTTGCTCAAGATGTTTTTCGAGGCATCCTTTCGAGGAGTTATCGCCTGGTCAACAATTATGCAAGGTAAATTATAAACAATCGATCGATCGATCAATCAATCAATCGAACTACAACTTCCATCCCTTTCTCCCTCCCCGCCCAAATATTTTATATTAAAAATTGCGGAGAGAAAATGATTGAATACTTGCAAATGCATATCTGATGCGAAGAAGATTGCGGTGTAGGAAATTTATTAAAACTAGTAGTCCAACTCTTTCAATGTTTTTCAATGAAGAGGAAGTAAGAGAAAATCACGAAAATTCCATTACTGATTGAATATACAGTTTTCTTTTTTTGTTTCTTGTTCTTTTACCAGCGCATCTCAGATTTCTTTATCCATGACACCATCTTCTTCGCATCGAATATGTATCACAATCGTCTAATTGTCTGCACCTACGCCGTGTCTCTCGTTACAAATTCCTGTTCTTATCACTGTTATTGTTATCATTATTATTTTTGCCAGGAATGCAGAGGAGCTTTTCCAGTAGTAAAATGCACCTATTGTCGATCAGAGTTTCAGCAGACTATGTGAGTTGTGAAGATTAATGAAAAACCAAAAGCAGATAAAAATAAATCATTATGAATGAAATGTTCGAAGAATGTAAACTATAGTTTCGTTTTTCGATTTCTTTATCTCGTTGATTTTTTACAGGAAAGGAAGCACGAGTACGATATGTAAGAAATGTGAACAGAACGTAAAAGCCTACGGTAAACCGTCGGCTTGCGAATATTGTAATACAATAGCAGCTTTTATTGGTAGTAAATGTCAAAGGTGTACAAATTCTGAAAAAAGATACGGACCACCTGTTACTTGCGAACAGTGTAAACAAAAATGTGCATTCGATAGACAAGACGAAGATAAAAAGGTAGATCGCATGCAAAGGATGATAAAGGAAGAATTGATCATTGATTATTGATAATTTTGCATGTCTGAAATTAAATAGGAAATAGGTAAACAAATTTTTTGAGTTTTCAAGTCTAATAATTTTCATCCAATGTATTTTTCTTATTCAGGTCGACGGTAAACTACTTTGCTGGCTTTGCACGCTTTCTTATAAACGAGCTCTGGCCAAGACGAAACAATCGGATTCTGAAAGAAGAGCGCATCTTAAATTGGCTCAACAAAGAGCAGCCAAACACAAAGAACAGAAGTAATTCGTTCATACTTTTATGTGGATAACTATGATTCTTTTTCGTTTTTATTCATTTATTTCAAAGTTTCCCCACATTGTGAATGAAAGGTGAAACCGTTATCTCAATGGAATAATATTGTCGAAGCGTCCCGAACATAGAGAGAAGAGAAAGAAACAGAGTATTTTCATTCATAAAATCGATATTTAATTACGAAAATTGCAATAAACTGAAAAAATTAATGACCCAAAATGAGAAAAGGGATTGAAAGATCTCGATCATATTCTATTCTCAATATTCTGATTTGTTTTTGTTTTATGTATTTTTAGAATGAAGGGTCACAATAAACGACCGAACAGGGTCGACGTAACGCAATTACCTACTCAGTCCGATGTGGTTGAAGGAACGAACGGTCCGACGCCAGTGAAAGCTGCTAGAATGGGTGGCGGTCACGATCCACACGATCCGAATAGCTCGGATCATGTTGTCGCCGTAACGCAACTTAAGGAAAAAATTGCTCTACTTCAGAAACAAATATCTCAAAGAGATGGGCAGCTTCTGACGAAGGATAAAATGGTAAAGAAAGAAAGAAAGAAAGATAGAAACATAGAGGAAAACGCACATACACACACCTCGATCAAAATTATTGTGATTCAAAGTTGAGATAATCAATTTAATCATGTTTCTGAAGAATAATATTACAAATATGAATTTTACAGATTCCTTCCTTAATAATCTTTCTATTTCTATTAACTTTCTTTCTTATTTTAATTTTTTTTATTCTTATTTTTTACTTGCAGATTACCGAATTAAAAGCTAAGCATTTTACAAACGAGACTGAGCTGCGTACAAAAATGAAAGCTACGGAGAAAGAGTACGAGACTAAAGTTGGCAATCTTCAGCACAAAATATCAAGTCTCCTAAAAGAAGTAGCTTCCTTGTCAAAAAGTAACAGGCGAGGAGATCGTATAGCTGCTACTAAAAGCGAGGCCGGAACTAACAGCGGTAGCGGCACGGATAGCCCCGTACCTTGATAAGGTGATAAATTTCGCTTTTCTGTTTTCTTGTTTTTTTTTCGGTATTTTTCTTTATTTTCTATATTTTCTCATTCGTTCTTCACTTCAACTTCCTCATAGATATTCTTTGTGTTAAGTAGCTGATAAAAATATGAAATTAATCGGTAATCTGTGAGTATTTTTTGTAATCAATAATTGTGAAATCTGTATTGCCTTCCTTTTTCCTCACATCTCATCCGTTTGCTCTCTCAATTGACGAAATTATTGGAATCAGCAAAATCTCCCTCTTCCACTCTCGCATTTTTCTTTTCTTCAACAATATTCGATTGCCAAATAATTATTATCAGGTATTTAATTATTCTATTTTTATTATTTTTTATATTCTCATTCGAAATTCATGTAATATCTCCTGTTCTTTGTTTCTCGTTTCTCTTTCCAGATGTTGAAATATCGTTAGCCCAACTCCGTCAAATATACTCAATTGTCCGAATCCCAATATACCAATATACCTACTGATTATAGAATCGATTGGTAATTGATGATGATTAGTGAATTATATTTCCAATATAAATATACCTATAAATATATATATTAATTACTTATAAATTATATAAATAATTATCATATAAATCAGATACGTATTATTTTTCTAATGTAACTAGGTACTATACATAAATAAAATTATTATTTTTATTATTATCATCATTATTGGTATATTATTAGGATAATAATGATCATAATAATAATAGTAATAATTGAAAATTAAGGATTTTCAATATCGCTTGCAAATTGTAATTTTAAATGATCAGATTACTTACTATTCTTTTTATTCTTCTTTTTCCTGTTTTTCTTTTCCTTATTTTAAAATCAGTTCCAATTCATTGTCTTCATCGGCGCCGATAATCTGTATAAATAATTAATTCATGACGCATATCTCGTTGGTAACATATGTATATACATACTACTTATTGTAATATTGTAATAGTACATTATCAGTGAAGAAGAAAAAAAAAAAAGACAGACTAAACTTGGAGAAGCTAGAAAAAGAAGAAGAAAAGAAAGGAGAAACTCGTGAAACTTGAGAATCAAGAAAGAATATATGATATAGTTTTAGATAGACGACATCTCTCAGATTGAATTTTGGTTTTTTTTTTTTTGCGTAAGCTTTTTCTCTCCCTCTTTCTGGTATGATAGCAAATAAACTGAAATTATGGGAGACAAATCGAAGAAAAGAATTTAGAAAAAAAGAAACGAAATGAATAAATGAATGAATAGATAAATGAATAATTAAATAAATAACGAAAAATGGAATGAAAAATTGAAAGAAATCGAAGAAAAATGAAGGCAATTTCACGAATTATAATCCTAGTTAGAAATATTATAATTATTATTTATCAATTATTTATACCTCACTTCAGGTGCAGGTGAATGACAATGACTGCGAATAGAAGAAAAAAAATGGAGAAAAGAAAAACAAAAATGAAACAGGATTGAAGAAAGACGTCGTTCCGTCGATTTTTATCAGATATTATATTATAGTATAATTGATTGATGGTTGAAAATGACTGCTGTAATAATAGAAATAATGATAACGATGATAATCGGTAATGATGTGTTTTAATATTTATAATAATAGTAATAGTGATAATAATAATAACGATAAAACAAAATGTAACGAGTAACGAATGACGATTACGATGTTGATATTGATCATGATGATGACGACGGCGAGTACGGCAATGATGATTAGGTATTATGACGATGCAGCCAAAGATTCGTTCTTCGAGTTGATTTGCATTGATGGATTGATTGTAGAGGAGAAAATTTTACAAATAAAAAACACGAATGGGAAAAACAAAAGAAGAAAAACCACCGAGAAAAAAACACGTAGAAATTGGAATCAAAATCGACAAAAAAAATAGAGGAAGAGAAAAATAAACACAAACAATTTCAAGTTCACAGTTACTACGGAACTTTGATCATCACGCTATTTTCCCTTGCTACTTGTTTCTTTGTCGCTGTTTTTCTCTTCGTCGTTTCGTTTCTTTTTTCTCTCTTTTCTTCGTCGTTCATATAATTAATTAAGCCTTACCATATACTACCATACTATAATACTATGCTTACGTCCGAAGTATGTAGCATAGTATACACAGATCTGTTAACGAGTGATATTGCGTTTCTTTCTTTTCAATAATTCTTAGCAAATCGTTTGATAAAGAAAAAACAAAAAGAAAAGAAAAGGAGAGACTGTGGAGCTTAACTTCAACGTTTTGGCTCGAGTCGAAGCGTTCAAATTTTCATGTAGGTACGATGTATACTATATACATCTATCGGATATCATTGGCAGAAGCAGTAGCAGAAACAGAAGCATCCGTGTCAGTGGAGCGTCCGCGTCCAGTGGTCTTTTGAATTGGGAAACAAATATTGTTGGGAGAGAATTGGCATCTGAATAAATTGACGAAGATAATAAAATATGCGATACGATGCGGATGGGAAACGAGAAGCCGAGTGGAAACAAATTTTTTATACTTGGTATTGTATCGTATCGTATCGTAGTAAGGATATCGTGATGTACCGCAGGTATACTCACTACTAACGTCAATATTTATGCGGTATAGATATAACGAACGAACAAATATATGAATTGAATGTCAAATCTGACTTTACTGGTTTGTTTTTTTCATCTTTTGTCATCTTTTTCCAATAATAATAGTTATAAGTAATTATAAAACAATAGAATATGATTGTAATGATAGTGATATGAGATGTTTCTTTTTTTTTTTCTTAAATAATCAATAATGTAATAAGTATACCTACTTACATGCCTGTACTTATAATAATGAAAATTATTATTATTCATATTCAACTATAATAAATAATAACAAAACGAACGGAGAGAGAGGAAAAAAAGAAAATAAGATGAGAAAATAGAAGGGGAAACACTCAAATCGATTCGTCGTACCTTCTCGACTAGTTGAAGAAAAAGAAAACAACAAAATTTTCACATTATTTTACATTCGAACTAATTTTATTTTATTTATATAAAAATAATAACAATAATAATTATAATAGTATAGTAGTAGCAGCAGCAGCAGCAGCAGCAGTAGTAGTAGTAGTAGTAGTAGTAGTAGTAGTAGTAGTAGTATCAGTATCACTAGTAGTACTGCCAGGTAAAATCCAAAAGAAAAGAAGAGAAGAGTAATAAATAAAGAAAAGAGAAGCGAGAAAAAAAACAAAAACGAAAGATACAAAAGTATTATTTCTACTATAGTATATAATTGTAAATATCCAACAGCCACGTATACATATACTTACTCATACCTATATGTATATATTTATTACAGTATACTATACAATATAATAATATACTACGATTATTCATGATCGATATACCTATTTTACAAATAAACGAATGCTAATTGAGCATTACTTAATCGTTAATAATAATATTGACAATGATAACAATAATAAAAATGATGATGATTGATCGATAATATAGGTATAGGTATGTACATACGTACATTATATAAAATGAAGATAAAATTTGAAGATTAAAGAAAAGAAAAAACGGAGAACAGTAGGACAAAAACAAAAACGAAAAAGATAAATTTATTCGATGGAATTGTACGTGTATCGCGCGAACATTTTTTCGAGTATGTTCATTCCATTTTTCTTTTTCTCTTTAATTGTCCTGTTTTTTTTTTTTCCTTTTCTGTACCTAGTATGACGGTTATCGAAATATTATAAATATAATACTGTATATATATACACGTATACGCATGTATTTACCTACATATATATATATATATTTTTATATCGTTGCGCGTATGTATGTATACACAGTACAGTTGATTTCTTTTCTTTTTTTTTCTGCGAGTTTATTTATTCAATGATCTACGACGATCATTGATAATGATAATAATGATAACAACAATAATAATAATAATGAATATGCTATATTCAAATACAGCTGTAGTATACATGAACTATGAATGAAATATTGCTTTTTATTTCTTTTTCTCTCAATAATTAAAATAGTATACATATATAATTGTATACCAGGCATGATTGCGGATAATTCATGATTAATGATAATTTATTATTTCCTCTTATGTACAGGGTAATTTTTTTGGTTTCTTTCCTTTTTCTATTTTTTTGCTGCTCTTTCATCAATGTGTTTTCCTTTTTGTTCTTTTCCAGCGATCGATGTTCAGGTATACCAAAATTTTAACATGTATATGATGATTATAATTATACATGTAGTATATGTATGCAGCGATATACCTGGATTTCTCATTTTTTTCGGTCAAAGATTACATTTTGTCCGGTAGATTCGTTTGAAATAATAACAATAATAATAATAATATCATAACAATGATCAGCGCTCTACTTATGTACATAGGTTGTTATTTATTTATTTATTTATGTATTTTTCTTTCCAATAATTATATCATAGTAATTTCTTCTTTTCTTTTTGTTTTGTTGTGTCCTACTGTATTTCGTGTGCATGTCTGTGTTTGCGGACTGAAATAGAGAGAAAGAAAAAACAAGAAATCAACTTGTTTATTGTTAAATTATATTCTCTATTGTTTGAATTTTTTGATCTCAAATTTATCATGCATTTTTCACACGCACAAATAATCTCAAAAATTGACCAAATATGTATTGTATGTATGTACCTATAATATTATTTCTAAATTACAATATAACGAAGTTGCGAATGTATGTATGTATATTTTATATACCAGATAATGATCGCACGTTTGATAATATTAGATGATTTTACAGCCATTTTTAACGAATACAATTGTATCTTCAATTCAATTTCAAAGCTACTTCGAATTTTGTCATTTCGAATTCATTCAAATTTCCCGCCAAGCGACTCCAACGCCACAACGGTAGGTGGTCGGAATCTTGAACATTATTTAGGAATAAGCACCGTTGAGTGTAGAAGCGTAAAGCACATTGGCGAACGCTCGCGCGCCAAAAGACATTTATTTGAAAATAGATCGCGCTGTCATACCTATGTAAATAACGAATTTTGTCATTTGTTTTTGAAAGATATTCGCGAAATCAGATATATCCCACAATTACATAAGTCTGAATCATACATCGGAGGAGAAAACGCGATGAAATATGTAAAAGTATTGGGGGAAAAATTCAGTTGACTAATATTCGAATATTTCTTTTCTCAATGCATAATTTCTCAGCCCCCGAATCAACGTTCCAGATCTTGTCCACCAGGGGCGCGCAGTATTCAATTCAATAAATCAAAAACCGACAGTGAATAATCAACGATTTATATAATATTACATCATACATTGCACAATACGTACTATTAGGTATAGGTACTGGTTATTACTATCACAATTTTTCTTTTTCGTATCATCAATACCGCGGATCTACAATCAAATTCGAATTTGATTTCAAATTATCCACTATTGTTGCGTTCCTTTTTCGGATTCACATAGGCTCTGAAGTTGCACCGGAATCCAAACAAAAGACGAATCTACGGCTGGCAAACATGGGAATTCACGCGAGGCGGTGTCGTTCAGCTCGCTGCCAAAGTTTCCATGTTTGCCAGCCGCGGTGTTCGTTCATCGTTCAAAATTCGATGCAACTTCAAGGTATTCCAGCGCGCTGGGCGTCTAAAAACTCTCATAGTTGACGCGGTTTCCTTCAGTTGCTTCGTTTGTTTCTTTTTCGTTATCTAATTCGGGTTATTTATCAAATTTCAATTGATTGTTGCTCGATCTGGATGAATACTGTATAAAAGGTATATTATAGCAGGAATATCGACGATTTATGCAGTGATACGTGTAACCATACCATGTGAAAACGTACCATATCAAATAACAGTGTTGTGCACTTAAATTTCCGGGTGTCAATTATGGTACACATAATAGGTATGTATATTGGAATTATCGTCAAT
Source organism: Phymatocera aterrima (assembly GCA_963170745.1). Classification (NCBI taxonomy): domain Eukaryota; kingdom Metazoa; phylum Arthropoda; class Insecta; order Hymenoptera; family Tenthredinidae; genus Phymatocera; species Phymatocera aterrima. Next base: position 2,316,908 of record OY720671.1, read on the forward strand.
CGATTCTTTTTGTTCCTCCTCCCCCCCGAAATCCTCAGCCTAACACACTGCAGTCCACATTGTATAATGTACATGTATAACGCGTGATAAAATTATACCATATACTACTTAAACTCATACGTAGTTAGAGTATAATTATGCAATTTCATTTATTCTCGAATAATATAAAACGATCTCTTTTATTGCTTTTCGGTATTGGTATACTTATACTGTATACCTATACATTATACATACACCTACGGATATCGCGGTTTGATCGAATTCTTTGTATAATATAATTCGATGAATTATCATTTTCTCACATATCATAACCCGCGCGGCGATCTATCGCCATATTTTAATAATAATAATATAGGTATAGACACTATGTAATTGTTATTAAATATTATAAATGCGAATATGTCGAACGACATGCAGGCATATAAGCTCGCTATATACTATATGAGTGCGTACATAGAAATTTCTTCTCATTATCATCATTATCATTATTATTATTATTATTATTATTCACCAGCACGCGATCTATTATCATAATTAATCTTTCTCTTCTTCTTCCATTTAAATCAAAGTTTTTCTTATTATTATACATTATAATACTTATATATATACCTACGTATACATGTATATATATATACACGCGATCATTTACACAAACCTCTGATACATCATTTCATGCATACATTATATCTTATCGTTATACCTATATATATATTCATAGTATTCATTAATTTATTATTATTATTATTATTATTATTATCATTATTATTATTATTGTAGTATAGTATAGTATATTACATAGGTATATACTATTCAATATGCATATACCATCAAAATTTTTGAATAATCTCTTCATCTGATAATTATGTAGTATGTATGGTACTATATGCAATTATATGTATTACATACGTTGTCTACGCAGTCAGTATAACTCATCTTGCATCGCGTACGCGGTTGTAGATAATATACATCTATATATACCTATATGACTCGTCATATTGTTTTTCCTATTATTTGTCTATAAATAATTATCACTATTCTGGAAGAATAGAAAATGAGATGTACGTAGAGGAATAAAAAAGAAGAAAAAAATCAAATCACAAATGCTGCAGATCGTTGTATCGCGTATGTTTTTAAAAAATTGTTGTCCTTTTTTTTTGTTTTTTTTCATCAGAAACAAAAATTGTTATTATTTTTTTTTTGTGGTTGGTTTTTCCGTTCTTACAAAATCGTATCGATATGATCGTAATTTCAAATTCTTGTATTCTGTTGTTGTTGTTGTTGTTGTCCTTGTTTATGTCTTTATCTCTCGCTATCTCTCCTGTTTTGAATTATCCTTTTTTTTTTCTTCAATATTGTATAACATAGGTATGTATGTATGTGTATATATATATATATACGTATAAAATCGTTCTAGTGAAATATTGTTCTCTGCATTTATAATTTTCATACATGTTCCTAATTTTTCTCGTATTCTATTTATTTTTTGTTCGTTTTGTTTTGTTATCATTTTGTGTTTCTCGTTTGCCTCAATATGTGTTCCGCGGTACGCAATATTCGTATGATTATTATTATTATAATAATAATTTATATTATTGTTATTCCCGTTATTATTATCATCATTATTATACGTTCAAAATACATAGGGATTACAGAAATCGGGCATCGGTGTGTATACTATATATAAATAGATACATAGATAGTTAGATAGATAGATAGATCGATAGATAGATAAATAGATAAATAGATAGATATGAGTAATTTAATAACGAAATCAATGTAGGTAATGGGTAGGTATATAGATTATATACTAATACCGATCATTCGATAATATGTTGATCGCTATATTATCAAACTTCTATTATGTAGTTATCGATAATTGATAAACAGCAGCAACCGAATCCACTGCATCATACCACCATATATACCTATATACATATATAAAATGCCGTAAAATGTGTTGAAAATTGAGAGAGAGAGAGAGAGCTGAGAGAGAGAGAGAGGAGGTGGGAAAATAAAAAAAGGGGGAAAAAACAGTAAAATTTCACCCAATATTCTTATATTACGATATACATATATATAATAAATAAATAAAATCTATTACAACTGTGAATTGCTTGAAATTCTTTTACTCTTTTCCCCTCTTCTTATTCTTCTTCTTCTTCTTCTTATTCCATTACTTCTCTTCTCCGGTACGATTCAATTATTATTTTATCATATATACATCGTATAGTATATATATATGTGTTATGTATAACATGCAGCATAACTATTACAAGTTATATACTTGCGCGTCGCGTGGATTCAGTTCTCTACCTACGGAGGTATGCATATATACCTATTTATTCCGCGGTGAAAATATATAAATATATCTGTGTAAATTAGTACCTATAGGTATACAATATACGCATGTACCTATATACGTGCGTATGGATGGCGGGGGCACATGTATTGTACATACATACACCTCTGCCGAAAACGACAATTGTTTTCTCTCACGGAAAAAAATTTTGCGACAACTGATAGAAAAGAGAATAAGAAAGATCCGGGAAAGAAAAAATTGAAAAATTGAAAAATTGAAACAAATACTACAACAAAAAAATCACAATACACATCTGATAGTAGATAATAGCTCAGGCGATGCAATGTTGCCGTTAATTCTGATATGTGTATATAAATAATACCCAATACCTACTTTTGTATAATGTAGGTATATACATATTTTCGAAATTCAAACATTTCTCGAAATTTCGTCGATCTAATTTTCCGTGCGAGAGAAAAGAAAAAAAAAACCGGGGGCGAGATGGATAGATAGATATATAGATAGATAGATAGATAGATAGAGAGAGAGACATAGAGAGAACAGAAATCAGAACAACGGTAGATTTTTTTTACTATTTCATTCCAAACATATCATATTATATATCGTATTATCATCATACCATATATTTTCACCAGCAGAGTAAATTATCTTATTGTACATACCTATAGCAGGTATTGTATAGTCTTTTTAGTGGATTTAGAATTATCAACTGTATATAGTATACATGTATGGTATATATGCACTATAATGTATTATTTTTCTCCATTTTTTTTCTTTATAAATTAATAAATGTGTAATTTTATTATTATTATTATTATTATTGACATTATTATTATTATTATTATTATTATTATTATTATTAATATGTCTCTAGGTATATAGGTATATTATTTTTATTTATTTTTCCCATTTTTCCTGTTTTTTTTTTTTTCACATTTTTTTCTCATTTTTCTACAACTCTTCTGCACGCATCCCTCAATCTCATTCGTCCAGATATACTCATTTCTCTTTATTCTTTTTCCTCTACTCTTTCGTCTTCAAATTACATATAAATATGTATATATATATACATATATATGTATGATATTATATATATATTAAATACGGAATCTAGTATTATATAATACGTATAATAATATTAATCAATAATGTTAGTATATACAGGTACAGGTCTCGTATAGTTGCAGTCGTGTCGTCACTGGTTTTTAAGTTGTGGCGGGTGCCGACAGAATCCGCCATTGTTTTTTTTTTCATTTACTTATTTTTTTCATTTATTCATTCTCTTCTTCTTTTTCTTTTCCTCGCGTTTCGCTCGTATGTATATACTTCATTCTTCTCTTTCTAGTTCCTATTTCTCTACTATTCTTCATCTCTTTTTTCATGTTTTTTATTTCGCTTTTTTTTCTTCTTCTCTTCCTCCCCCCCCCAATTTATGTATTCGCTTCCTATGGGCCAGAACCGCGATTCGATTATACAGCAACTCTTCGATTTTAATGTATGAACACTATATATACATAAAGAGAAAACAAACGAAAAAACAAACAAACACGAAACAAAAATAAAAGAACTCTCACGACCACGCTTCGTGAGAGATGCATAATTATGCCGGCTACGAGAAGAATCTTGTTGTCAAGGAGAGGTCTCAAAAATAGTCACTGTATAATGGAAATCGTAGTGCGTATTATAGTTATGCAATGAATGATTTTTGAAATCGGTCGAATTGTACACGAAATCGCTTGAAATTATAAAAACGAAATCGAAAATGACCGAATTTGGGAAAAAAACACAAAAATATCACCGATATTCTCTGCCATTGAAGAATGATTTGAAATTAATTGAAATCGGTCTAAATCGTCTGAAGTGCGTACAGATCCGTTTGAAATCGTACGAAATTAATGCTGCAGGGAATCTACGTGAAAATCACGAATAACGAAAATCAACGTACGGACGAGAACAGAAAATTTTACTATATTTTAATTTGAAGGAGAACACAAAAATAAAATAAAAAGCGTGAGCCTGTTCTTGTCTCATTCTTTATATATATTTACGTATGTATGTACATGTAGGTATAATACGTAGTGGATCGAGCCCATCGAGAGGTAAAGGGGGAGTTTCGCAATTGAGGCAATTTTCTGACATTCTGTTTCATGTTTTGCTATTTTTTTTTTTTCTTATTTGCTTTTCGTTCGTTTCCTAATTGAAATTCTTGCGCCTCGCCCGGTATATATATATATATATATATATAATTATGTATATATATATATATATATATATATAATTAATTATTGCGTATACAAATTCTACTACAGCTATTTCTTTTTTCTCCCTGTTTCGATAGCGTGTAGATGATTTTTCTCTTTCACGTAATTATAGCACCTTTCATAATTGCAGAACCGGATTGAGGTCATATTGTGGGTTGAAAATAAATTTGTCGAAAAATGAAAAACCCCCATACCGCAGGTATTCCTGTATATCTGTATTCATTGTTTTTTTTATCAACATTTTTTATCTTCAGTCCGGTATACATACGAATGTATTACATTTTCATAGTTCCTTATTCCGGGACTGAATAAATTTTTTGCCGATATCGTGGTATACCTATGTAATTATTTCGAAAAATGTATAGTTTCATATCATGACTTTTGGCAAATTTATACATTACGACAACGATATCGATCGCGATCACGATCACGATCACGATCACGATCACGATCACGATCACAATCTCACAAGTATACATCGTTTTTGCGCGATTGTTCGAATTCGCCGAAACCTCGATCGTGTGTGTTTTCGAATTTTCTCACTTCTTCATTGTTTTGTTCATTCTCATAGTTTCCACTTCATTGGGGGGGGGGGGGGGGGGGGGGGGGTTGCGGGGAAAAAATAATTTTAAGTACATTCGATTATGTGCGGTTGTGACGATTCTATCACACTCGGTCTCCCTACAGAATTCTCCAAATTGTGCAAAGAGGTCGAATGTGGACCGGGACCAACGCTGTTACTACTGTTACTTCGTCTTTCGTAATTTTCTATTTGCTCTAGGTCACACTCTTTCGATGACATGTTACCTGCAACTAGAAGAGAGAAAAACAAATATGTACTAAATTGTTTTTCGTCAAACTGTTTGGACGTGAAAAAAAAACCATTCCAAGACACGGTACTTTTTTTCGGTTTGCCTTTTTACCATCTTCTCTACGTCACACTTAAGATCCGCCATCTCAAACTCCGATATTTCACGGTCAAATTCGCAGCAAAACGCAGTGACATCGTAAAAATTTTTGGAAACCGATATATTTGTCAAATTGTCAAGAATCTTGAGAATATGTTCACCGGCCGTTTTGAATTCGGACAGTTTTGTTTACGGATTGATAACTTCCTACAGCGATCCCGGAATCCCCTCGATGTTAATTTTCACAAAATTCTGCCGGTGTAAATTTTCTACGTTATATATATACTCATAGCTATTTTGAACTCAATCGATTTACCAATTCTGATCCCATTTTCGTATTCGCACCGCGACCCAACAAGCTTTGGGGTACACAATTTTAGAAAAATCCATTGGAAGCTTTCGAAGATAATATAGGCGTGATTGTAAAAAAAATACGGCTGATCTTGGAAGGGTTAAATCTGATGCGTTTTTTAGTGAAAAAAAGAGAAAAAGAAAAATCATGCAGATTCGGGATGAAAAAAAAAAAGAAAAGCATGCCCAAGTAGTGCGAACTCGAACTGAAGGCTCAAGCACATGATACTCCATAATCCATAAGCAGAGAACGTAGAAGTAATGGATCCTGCGCACTGTGTACTGTACATGCGCCATCGCTTTAGCACTATCTCGGATATGGCTTATGGCTCATGGCTTACGGCCTATGGAACTGCATTTGCTTCAGTCTCATAATCATGATGAAATCAATGGAGAACGTATTAGGAGATGAAGGAAACGATCATTGCGGAAAGCGATGATTATTTTTCATGTTCCATGGCCGCGATACTTTTCTCTTTTTCCTTTCATTTTCATTTCAATTATGAAACTTACCGACGCCCATGTCAGGTCCAGCGTATTCGTAATAAGTAGGTGAACCCACAGCAGCAGCGAGTGCGAGTTCATCCTCGATATTGTTCGGTCGACAACTAGTTGTCTTCCAATGTGTTCTCAGTCCGCTAGCGCTTATATACTTTTTATCACATCCTTGGCAAGTGTAGGGTCTTTCATTAGTATGAAGCCTCTTGTGCAGCTTGAGATGAACAAACTGGGTGAACTTAGCCGGGCATAAATCACAAGCATAAGGTTTTTGACCGGAATGAAGACGCAAATGTGTCTTCAGATTCGACGTCGAGCTAAACCTCTTCTTACAAATTTCGCACTGGTGGGGCTTCTCTCCTGAAAAATGACAAGTGCAAATACATGAAAAATGTATCATAACCGATCCGCCATTTTTTATTTTTCATTCGATTTTTTAATTTCGTTTCGTCCTTTACTACTTCAAAATCCCGTCCGGAGATCGGAAGGGAGAACAATAATCTCCGAAAATCAGACTCCCATGCAAGTGCAATCAATTTCGATAATTTTTCGCCGCCATTTTGAATACCAAAATTCGAAAATGTCAGCCTCATGAAGTGAAAACTAGCTGGAAGAGAATACCGATCGTTATCGCAAATGATGTAGCGATGAGGTGACTTACCAGTGTGGACAAGGTGATGTTTTTGGAGATGAGCAAGTTGAGTGAAGCTTTTGGTGCATACATTGCACTTGAAAGGTCTTTCTCCCGAATGTGTCCTGAGATGAACTTTGAGGTTGGATAACTGGCCGAAGGTTTTGCAGCAAACATTACACTCGTAATGCATTTTACCATCTTTCTTCTTGAGAGGGTAAGGGAGAGATCTGTAGCCCCTGGACCCTTGAGAATTGGGACTGAGAGCGCCACTCTGAGAGCAGCCATGATCATCAGGAGACAAAGAACTGGCCGGCGAATACCGGCTGTTGATGGAATTTGAAATATTGAGAGCAGAATGGTGATGGTGATGTCCCAAATGGAGATTATGGGTGCCAGTGATCAACGCTTGATTTCCGTCGATCTGCATCGTCGAAGAAGTTGGCAACTGATGATGAGATTCCATGCCACCGCCACCTCCTCCTCCTCCTCCCCCTACTCTCCTCTCGATTCTCTCGTACATGTTCGTCGGCGTTGGCGAATATGCCGTGTTAATTGTAAGTGGTGCGATATTGTGATGCATGGAATTGCTCTGATGCTGGTGATAAATATTGTATGGATAAGAAGACGGCGATTGGATGGGCGAGATAGTTCCAACGTTCGATCCTGTGTTCAGATAAATCGTACTGCTCTCGCTTGGTATTTGCGTTATCGATGATGTCGAATAGAGAATCGTCGTCCCTGGAGACGGACTCTTAGTCTTACGATGCTTACTCTGATGATGATGATGGTGCCCACCGGTAGACGAGTGCAATTGCATGTTGCCAGAGCTCGAGTGGATGCTCGATGTGCTCGAGTGGAGGTTGCCAGGACTCTGGATGAGTCCAGTGGTAGAATTCACACCGTTGACCGAAGGCTCCACGGGGATTGGTAAGTTTGAACTGGAGTCTGGACTACATGGCATGATGTTACCGTATCTGTGTGACTTTTTGTAAGAGTACGCCATCTCCGTTGGACTCGAAGGCGGAGGTGTGACCGAATCCGGATGCCCAACGACACCAACTCCGTTTTGATGACGATCATGATGATTAGAGGAGTTGTTGTTGTTGTTCAAACTTGTCGTGTTATTGTTGTTATTGTTATTGTTGTTGCTGTCCGTGGTGTTATTTCTTAGTAATATGTTTTCCAAGATGCTACTAGAATTCGTCAGGTACGTTGATCTTATATTACCACCGCTCGATTTCACTTCTTGCTCGTAATATTGTTTAGTTGGTATTTTCTCTTGTTGTTGTTGTTGTTGTTGTTGTTGTTGTTGTTGAGCAACAGCGTCCAGAACGTCGTTAGACGATGAGAGGACTGCGTTTTTTTGTAGCATGGGGGAGGACACTGGTTTTTGAATCATTTGTGCATCGGGAGATGGGGCCCCGTCGATAACAATATCGTCCGTATCCTTTAGATTTTCGGGGCCACTTTTGCTGTTGAAATTGTTATTGCTATTGTTGTTGTTGTTATTACTACTGTTATTGTTGTTGTTGTAAGTTTTGCTGATCTTTATTTTCACTTTTCTATACTCGTTTTTAGCCACGTTGCAATCCTGCTTTATATTTTCACTACCACTCGGCGATTTTGCATTTTTACTAAAATCCAATACGTAATTATTCTCCGAGTCGGATTCGCTGCTCTCTTCAGGGGGCGTTAATACCTCGTCGTGATAACCGTTCGAGTGATAACCTTCGTCCGATCTGACCGATCCATCGGTTGGCGTCATTTGGGAACGCCTCTCGTATATCACACCTTCTTTTATCGGCGTTGTATCAACTGTCGCCGGTATTTCTTGCGGCAAAGACGACTGCTGAACTTGTTGTCCTGGAATAAAGATAGGAAAAAATTATATTCCAAATTCAGTCTCTTTCCTCAAACGCACAAGAACAAGAAGAAAAGGAATGAGAACGGGGCGGCGAGGAGGGGGGGGGGGGGGGGGGGGGGCAAAAGAATCTTCCCCCGAAATACTCACGTATTCTCTGCAGCATGAGTTCTCCCGTCAAAGGGTAGTTTAACCTTTCTGCAAACTCTCTGCAGTACCACACAAGAAGTTCTTGATTCGGTAGGATGGGTTTTATCGTGTAAAAATAAATATTCATCTGAAATATGAGAAGATGAATCATGTAACGGATTAGCGTTTCATCTATATGGTTGGAAACATTTCTATCTTTTTGATCACTTTTATTTCAATCAAAGCCATTTTGAGGGATTTTTTTCTTTACCTTGTACTGACAAGCGATCAGATTTTGCGATTCCGAGGAATAAGCGGGATTGACGTAGCGCATCCAATTTGATTTTTGTACGTCATATCCGTCGATGTAATAGAACAATTCGTTGTTCTTGTAGACCTGGAGAAACCCGAGGAACAAAAAATTCAAATTATTACTCCGTCGATGATTATTTAATCATTTTTATAAACGAGGCAGTGAAGAACAATACGAAAAGGAAGATGTATGAGGAGCTATTTCAGCCTACGGGGTCGACGGATCAGATTCGATCTCATAATTTTCCGAATCGTTAACGTTTTCACATATTTCTCGATCCGCCGAAATCGAGACTTGCCCTCGATTTCATTCGTTGAAAAATAGTACTGCCAATATCATTGCAAGGACCGCCGCGGGCTGATGGAAAAATTTCACTAATTTGTGTCCCAAACATGAGCCGAGCTCGGGGGTAACAAGGATTTCTATATTATCGACGGGGTTGCCTAACCTCGCAATTCTCGACGATTCCGAAACTCCCCCGAAAGTAGGAAAAGGGAACGAAATCTTTCCGAGGACTTTGGGAGCCGGCGGAAAAGGCGGAAGAAAAATTATCGTTAGTTGAAACAATTTCGACCGCGGTACAGCTGAATCCCGTCCGCGATGATACAGAAATCGTTGGCGAAATCCGCTAGCCAGCCCCCCCCCCCCCCTCCCGCCGTGGTGGGACGAGAATTTCCCTGCGAGTTGAAATCAGTCGTTTTCGAAATTCGTCAGTGAACGGGGGAACAGATTCTTGCCGTTTCGAACAGCGCCACCGGGACGACCGCGAACGAATTCCCAAATTTGAAGAAAATGAAAAGAGAATTTTTAGCTCTACTATAACAAATCTCTCTTCGATATATTTGTACATATAATAAAGTCTCACGATCGAGTCAAGGAGCAGAAGGTAGACGGGTAGGTGGACAGGCGGATTTAGGTATAGGACGCACGGTTTCGAAGCGCGCGCGCGCGCGCGCGCCCTCGGCAATACAGTATACATAGGTGGGCGCACGTTACGCAAGTGCAATAGAAACCAAAAGCCTTTACGCGGACCTTCGGGATATAACGGTGCGTGACCCCGTATACCTCACATTATGCCTTATACCTCTATATATGTATGTCATATATGTGTACCACCTCTGCACCTTCGCACTTATACAGTCGAAGGCATACGGCCGTGAATATACGTTCACGTGTTGTATACGTGAAGTAACAATACCGTACTATCTCAACAGTTTATCATCACTCAACTCGCGGGAGTTTACCGCATAGCGCAAGTCGCTGTGAAGCGGTAGCGGCATTTGGGTATAGAATAGAATATACACGGTGCAGAATGGTGTGTAGAAACAACGAACGAGAAAGAGTATAAGCTATGCTGTAGACTCCGTAGAAGTATAGAGTATACAGTCCGAGGGAATCTAACGGTTAATCTCGTATGATCATGTACCGACTTCTCATGTTCAGTTATGGGTATGTATTCAGTTTTTTACCCACGTTCTATCCGTTGTTCTCTCGTTTTCTTAATTTTCGTTTTGTAAGAAGGGAATTTTGAAAAATCCATTCGGCCAAAAGACGTTTCCTCGAAATCGGGTAAAAGTGGCTGATAAATAATCGATGGATTGGAAAAATTTGTCGAAAATTCAAGAGTCTCGGAAACGAATGAAAAATTTTCAGATTTTTCCATTCACGTTCTACCTATCTCACTTCCAGCGGCGTATCTATTCTTGCGCTTGATTTTTACCGCCGTATTTCGGCGGTTTTGGTAGCCAAATTTTGGGAAATCGCGAACAAATGAATACCTGCAAGAATCTGTCCAAAATTTGTCCAATTGGTATGACTTTTTTTGTATTCCGTACCACATGCGCGTACTTTTTCTTTCCATTCTCGATTTTTATCTATTTTTCAAACGATCGAATTTTTCTCTCACAAGTTCATACGCATAACGTTACATGTATACATGTATGCATTTAGAAACGGTCCTGTACGTATTATATATCCTGCGTAAATAGGATGCAAAGTTCATTCGGGTCGTTGCCCTGAATTTATGAAACTGACATGACGAAGTCGAAGAGGAGAAGGAAGTTGAAGCCTAGGCTGGTGGAGGAGAGATAGGTAGCAGTACTGTCACAAATTTACAAATTTGGATTTATAACGGGTGGGTATATATAGTTTTATGTAGCAATGATAATGGGAAATATTTCTCGATGCATTTTTGTCTTTCCTAATTTCTCACGGAATCTTCTCTGTTTCATGGACGAAAGTGAATTTGACAGAAACAAAATGAACCGAAGAAGACCGACTAAAACGAAATCGAGAAGGAGAGAGGAACGGTGCAATAAAATTCTGAATTTTGGAAAAAAAATTTCCTCTCGATTTCCTACCCCTTTCCCCGATTTCGTCAACTTGCTTCTACGTACATAACTCATCGAGGTTCTTTTTCCGTTCATTTTTCCTCGTGTCATTGTCGTCGATGTTGTTAACAATGTATAACGACTTTACTCACCCTCCAGAAATACTTGCGATTCGCGTCCGCGGGAACCGAATCCTTGGTGTAAACTTGTCCTACCAGAGGACCGAATCTCGTACCCTTAGGAATGTAGCTCGTACTCCAAACTCCCAAGACCTGCGGAAGTGAGTGAAAAAATGATTTTTGAGAAAAAAGTCGCACCGATTTGTGCTTTTTTGTGTTTGCGATCGTCGTTAATCAATTTTCAAAATATTCCTCGTACTCCCAGGCGCGACGTGCCAACGGTGCTGGATTCACACATTTTTTGTCGTTGTCTTTTCCTTTTGCTTTTCGCCTTTGACTCGAAAACGGATCTGTAGCTACCCCGCGCAAAAAAACGTTGATTCGCAAGTATAAAAACCGGAAATCAAAATAATTGGATGACACATTTTCAATTTTCGGAAATCCGCGCAGCGTTTTTTCACTAAAATTTTTCACCTCAATTTCATTATTGAATCAAGGGAGAAATATCATTTTTCCGAAGAAAAAATACGAAAGAATAGTCGAACTAGTAAATTATATCGAAAAAGATACTTGCAGATAATTTTTGTTTCCGTTTTTTGCGATATCGTACGAGCGAACGAAACAATGATTTATATTGTACATGAATTATCAAAGACTGAATAAGCCGAAAAGAAGAAGAAAAGAACAAAAAACAACGGATCCAGTGCGAAGTGATCGTGATTTCATTGGTTTCTAAAAACTTATTCATCCCATTCTGTCATTTGTATATGACGTGTAATATAATGTGAGTAGTCCGTAATTTGACGAGAATCATTACATAAACGATTACGAAGAAAGACGTACGTTCGTCACTCATTCCGATGATTTATACTATATACCATGACGAATCGTCCGACGAACTCGGACCCGAGTTCGAATACCGACGAAATTCGCGGACGCGAAGCCAGATGAGTTTATGACGTTAACGCAACGGCGAATATAATTACTTACAAGAGCAAATAACGGCATATGGGCCGAAATTTGCCGACGAAGGGAAAATGTCGATTATTTTTTGTTCGGCGATAATATAATCGATTTGGTAATTCGTCGTTAAATTTTTGCTGAAATTTTTCTCGTCGTTGCGACGATGTGAACTTCAGCGAATTGCTCGCTGATATGTCTAGTCACGGAACAGGAGATATCGTATGACCGAAAAGAGAGAACCGGAAGGTGGAAAAATTGTGAAAATTAACAGACTCGAAAAAGCGGAGGTCTATGTGTGGTTGAAAATTATTTTCTTGAAACATTCCGTATTCGTCAACGAATTTCCTAATCGATTGGAAAGAGAAGAGCAATTGGATTTCAGGAGATCGCGAAAAGAAAATCATGAAGGAATCATCGCGTGCGGCGACGAGACATGCGCTGGATTTTATTTTGGGGAATCGAAAAATTTTGAAAAATGGATAAAAACAGGAAGAAGATCAACGAGGGAGATGGAGAACGAGAGAGAGGGGGGTGAATAATATACTCACGTCATTCAACGCTTGGGATGGTTTGAGGACGAGGTTCCTTGGCAGAGAAGCTTCCGCACGGTTTGCGTCATTGGGATTCGGCGTGACGTCAGGCACCAAGTAAACTGCATGTTGTTCGAATTCCTCTTCCCTCAATGTTCCGTGATCCCACTCACTACCCTCCATTTTTTACTGGAAAAATAGAGACAAAAAATGTGGGAATCAGAAAAACGGAACAGACGAGACATTCTCCTGCAGAGTATGCAATGAAATTACAAAGAAATTGCACACGAAGGAGGAAAATAAAACTGGAGAACGATCCGTATCCAGAAATCTCCGCGAGAGTGGTACAGATGTGATCGCAATGATTTTTTTTCCGAAAATGGGAAAGTCAGGGGAACAAAATTCAGTAGAGATACGAGTTTTCTCCTCTTTCCACTTTCGGACTCTCTAAAAGTCTCTTTTTTCGATCGATTCTTCCATTGAATTTCCTTTTTACTCGTTTATCGGGGTGGTTTCTTTACTTTCCACATCCTCGAGCCCCCGAAGGGGGCGAAATAGACTTTTTCAAGATTCCCTAAAATTTCCGCAACTGGTTATCACGTATGACAATTATATTAGGCGGGATTCGCGTATACACTGTAGTACAATAAATTACCAGTAGGTATATGACGGAGTGCACCCTTTAACGGAACGAAAGTGAAACTGGACTGTGCATTGATCGGTGGTTAGCCAGGGTGATGTCAGCGGAGTTCCTTGCTCGGAGGTGCATGTCTTTCGTTGTGTTATCATATACGAGATGAATTTCCGAGCGATTTCACTCTCCGATTCTTTCGTATATATGTATTCCGCTTTTTAGGAACCAGCGAATTTGTAAAAAAACTTGAAAAAACAGAAGAAAAACTGGTACCAACACGCGACTCGCTGCACCCTTAACTTTCGGCTTCCGGGTTCAACGTCCGCACCCGCTCCGAATTCTCTTTCAACGATTACAGCTATATAGTTCCTTCTGTTCTATCGGTTTATTCATTGATTTATTTCCCATACGGTACGTTTTTCTTATTATTCTTTCTTTCTTTTACCAAAATCTGTTCATTTATTTATTTATTTATTTATTTATTCGCCTGTTATCGCGTCTGACTACGTTATTCGGTAATTTTTCAGTGAAATCGTGGGCGCGGGTAAATATTTGACAATTTTTTTATCCTCGAAATATATGATATTGATTTTTGGTTTTCTCTTACGATGTGATATCAAATTAATCCACGTTTCTTCAACCGTTTCAAACATTTATTATTGCAAAGTTATCGCTCTAAATTATGCTATGTTATAACTGTATTATATTAGCGAGAGGAGTTTTTTCTTTTTCCTCTATTTTTTCGAAAAACTATTTTTTCGCTCACTTTCCCCCTCTCCCACTTTTTTTTTTCAGCGGGTTTCGCGATTTTTCCGATTTCTTTCCCTTTCCGTTTCTTCTTTTTCGTCAACTTTTCTATTATATCAATCCACAGCACAGAAACTTTCGTCCTCTATACTACATGCATATGCATATACATAAGTATGCATATATGTACATAGATACATACTATGTGACCCTCGACGATAAAGATTTTCGATATTTCACAGATTATTAGTATAAAGTGGAGTATATATTATATATAGGTACTATATTCAAATACAACAGATTTCGAGTCATGTTTTATGTTCAAAATTATACATCTTCGTGTGTAACACGCGAAAGGAGAACAAAAAATGATATTTATGTTTCTCGTTCACTCACAAACAAGAAATACGAAAAAACCGTCATCGTAATTTTTTCCGTTCGAAATTATCGTAGATATAGAATTAGAGGGGAAAAAATTGGCTTTTCGTTTTCACTTTTGTTTTTATTTATCAATTTCTTCTCTTTCTTTCTGGGCCCGAATATCGAACTGTTGAGATGCAAAAAATGGCAACGAAATCGAAGAAGAAAAAGAGAAAACGGAAAAGAAGAAAAAGGAGCGAAAATCGGACACGAAATTAGAGGAACGGGGGAGGGAGGAAGCTCGGACAACGTTTTTCGAGTTCAAAAATGGAGATAGAAAGAGAGAGGGAGAGAGCGGAGGAAGAGATAGAAGGAGAGAAAAAATGAATGAAAATTTCACAAAATTCTTCGCGGATAGATTAAAAAATGGTACCGATGCAAAGAACACTGAATCGAGAACTATAATTTGAGCGATTTTACGAAAGTAGGGGGTAGTTTTTTTGGTTTAATGCGCTTATTATATTTCGTGGGGAAGAAAAAAAAGTGAAAACTTGGAAAAATCCGAGTCTCCGAACGATCCGCGATTGGCACAGTGTGAAACTCGGCAAAGCCTGACCTAGCCCAACTCGGGTTCGCTTGCCTGGCGCTGCAGCGTTGGGGCTGACGACGAGGCGGACGCGACGCGACGCAACGCAACGGTGAGCTTTCCCGTTCAATGTGTGTTACCAGCGACGATGCAGCAGTGCATCGCCGTTCCCGCATCCGTGTTGGTGCTCACGTACCTACACGTATCCTGTATAGGTATACCCACCCGCACATTCGGGCATGATAGAAGCGCGGTGCATTTCTCTCTGATGCGCTTCCCATCGACCCGCTACCTACTATATATTCTCGGTCCTCCTCTTTTCTCCTACATTTACCTAAAATCCTCATCTCTCTCTAACGCGAGCACGAGCCCCGAGCTGGAGAGCCGCCGAGCCGCGGAGCCGCGGAGCCGCGCCGTCGCTAGCCAGCGTTTCAACCCCTTCGTCTCTACCCGGTATCGCCCCGCTCCCGCTCCCTCTCCCTCTCCCTCTCTCTCGCCCACTCCCTCTCCCGCTCCTTCGCCCTTTCCCTCAGCCGCGCGCGGCCATTCCCACCGCGAACCAAAGTCTGCGTAATGCGCATGCGCTCGATGTACAGGTTCAAACAAATTAACATGAGAGACGTCCTACGGTACGGTAGGTTAGGGTACACACATACATATATACATGGGAATGTGTGCGCCAGTTAGTTATTGTGCAACTGATGCTTGACGCAAATATTTTATTTATCTACCCGTGCGAGTACATACCTATGTATACGGTATTTTGAATATACAATTAGAACCAACGTGTATTATTTATACATGAGGAATATATACAGCATTTTCATTTATAGTAATGCCTAATGGTTAACAATTATTTCATCTTTTGCCGGAAAGAGGATGATGATGATGATGCTGCTGCGGTATACCTGTTCCTTTATCTCTTTCTTCTTTGGCGAATAAGAATCGCATAATATAAGGAGATCAGATCGGTTCCGAAAATGCGATTTCAAAACAGATAACAAACGAAATTTTACACAGTAGATCCTGTGTTCCCTTTCGATCCCTTGCGATTTTTTTCTTCGTCCGATTCGTCTATTCTCTGTTTCTCTTCTTCCTTTTTTTTTTTTTTTTTTTTTTTTTATAGTATTTTCGATCTTCAATTTTCTTCGATTTCAAAATCGTTTGTGGATTTTTTTTTTCACAAATTTTTGCAGCGGAATCTGGTATATCTGATATAACCGATCGAGCATGTGTTTTGGGCCTCAGTTTAGGATTCAGCTGTTTTGCCATTCTTCGTTACGATTTACATGCATCGAAATCTACCTATCATACCACGTCGTCGGTTTCGATCTTTATATAAAATTTGTAAGGTGCAACGTAGATGAGCCCAAATTTTGTTCCCATAACCTAACGGTACTTTCTCCAACTGATTTTATAGTTGATTTTACCTCATTTCAAGACGTTGGTATAATTAGCCAACTAATCGTAAGCTCATCTAAAACTAAGCTTAACGAAAGTAAACCAGACTAAATTACGTTAACAAAGAATGTTATACTATATCGAACAAAATTAACCTCTGCAGCCAGCCAGCTATTAGGTTATCGTGATAAATCGGCAATTTAGAACGCCTCGTATTAACATATTTAATGTTAGTGTATAGATACAGTCGAAACATATCGTTTCGGGTTTATGATTTATGGTTCGGTCGGTTCATGCGGTTTATCGGTGGACAACTATACATACGAATTGGGGTATCGCTGTAAAGAAAATAGCAAAATATGCAGTTCCTTCGCGATGAAGTCGGAAATCGGTTCACGTCTCATTGAACTGTACAAATCGAGGTTGAGGTTTATACTCAACGTTCATAAGGAACCAAGATGTCGAGAAATAATATCGGCTGAAATTTTTCGGCGGAGGAAGACGTTCATTTTTTCGGCCGATTTCTTGGTCGACGCGTTGACCCGTCGGGGATTCCGAAAATCGGTCAGAAAGTGAACTGATTCTCTGAATTGGCTGGAATGATCTTCTCTGTCGAAAAATTTTCAGTCAATACAGCTATTATCGTTCGTCATTTTGTTACCCTCAGGTTCGAACATCGGCCTCATTGGTGTCCATACTATATTGCTTTTGAAAACTGCCTGGTATATATCTATCCGAAATCTAGAAATATATTTACAATTATTCACTGAAACACTATAATGGACTGACGCTATTGGAAAAATTGATTCTCGTCAATCTTGATAGCTATATGAAAATTGATCCGCATTTTAGGTGTTCCTATAAGCGATATCACGATTTTCGACTATTTCAAGCGATTTTAATGATTTCGAGCGATTTCGAGCGATTTCAGGCGACGATTTCGAACGATCTCAAACGATTTTCATAATAATGAAAGAGATTCAAGATCGCTTTCAATAAGGATCGTGCATACGACCGATTTCTCAAGTGAATAGTCGGTTTATTTCCTGTATCATATTGTCAGTGTCTCTTGCTGGTAGGTACAACTATTCAGGCTACACCAATAACGTGAAGACGCATCGGTCTTTATGAATGGATGACTATATTATAACCGATCCGCGGAATAGGCGTACAAGATAAATTTCACTTTTCTATATACATACCTATGATACATACACCAATATATGGGTGGGCATTATACTAAACCGCAAGAGGTTGACTCATAGCGTCGATAAATGAAAATCCGTTTATTCATTTATCAATTCCATTGATCACAATATTCACCTCAATGAATTCAACCCGAGGATCACTATCTGCGCATTCCTCGTATTATACGGTTCGAACTCCTCGAATCTGAGAGGTAAATTTGTCACCCCTAACTTTTGGGAGGCTATAAGAAAAAAACCCCCATCGATGAAAATTTCTCCCTCAGATTCGAGGGTTTTGTGTTTGAATCTGACGGCGAGGTGACCGAAATGATAAGAATAATAACGAAATAGCTAAAATCAGGGAAAAAGAAGAAAAAAGAAGAGCATCGTCGTGAAATCGTTGATAAATTTTGGAAACGAAGCGAAACCAACGAGGGTTGATATACGCGCCGGGGAGCGAAAGTGAAGAGATAGCCCGATAAGAGAAGGAAAATGAAACGAAATGAGAAATTTGGCAATAAAACGAAAAATAAGCGAAAGAAATTACAGTTAATTCATAACCCCTGACAATAAAAGATAAGATAAGATGAGATGTAGTAAGATAATATTATGCCGGGAGGCATTAAAGCGCCAAGTGAATACACGAGTAAATGGGGAAATAGCTGAGTAAGTAGGTATACCTACATAAATTGTGTGTGTGCAGGCATTCGCGTTTGTAATAGTCAACGCAAGGAGGTTGCAACGTTGAACGCGTTGAAAGAAGGTCTCACTCGGTCATTGTCCTACTTGGGTTCGGTCTTCGGTTATACTTGCCCGGTTCGGTAAAAGAGGTTTCAATACCTTCGGCCGCGCTGCGCTGCGCTGCGCTGCGCGATTTCAACCGCGCGCGCTATACCTACGCTCCGCTTCGCACCGTTCAACGAATCGTGAAGCTGCATACGTTCGTTCGCGCGATATATTGGTCCCGCCGCTTCGCGCCGCGCGATTCGTAGCTCCGTAGTGGACGTTATGTCGTGTGACGTCACTGCCCACGACTAACTGTACCCATTCGCGCAGGCATATAGATACTGTAACCGACAGGCGCCTGTGTACAATAATAACCTCTAAATTGCTACATCTTCTGCGATATTTTTTATTTACAGGTAGCAGAATACAGGCTGACTGCAGGAGACCGTCAGACAGCGGTGGTAATGAAAAAGTACCGTTTTCCCCACTGATGGAAATAAGAAGATCGTCATTTTTGTACATCGGTCTGGCGCCCAACTTTGCTTACCGTATACGAAATCTACGGGCTACACGCTTCCCCGGATTTCGTAAGCAAGTTTTTCTATCGCTTTAACACAATTTCAACTAATTTGTCCAGTTTTTGGCTTTTTCGGACACCGACTGCTGCCGTACACCCAACTTTTCAAATTTTGGAGCACTGAAATTTTTGAGGATGTACGGTGTCAGTGATCGAGTTCGGCCGAAAGTTCGAAGCGCCAAAAGTAAAATTGAAACCGAATTCTCTGTGGTACCAAACCTATGCCGCTATACTGGCTTTCCAGTTTCCCCGCATCCCCCACTCCAAATTTCATCAATTCCCGGATCAAAATTCTGCCCTTTCTTCTTTTGTTTTAATACTGGGTGGGCCGAGAAGAGAAGAACCGTTGAAATCGGATGAATGAATAAAATTAAATGAAGTAAAAGAAGTAAAAGAAGAAGTTTCAGAGATACGTTGGTGCGTCGACCCCGCGCGTAGGACATACATACGTACCTAGATCCTAGGGACATGACCGCATCTCTTAGACTGTAAGAGCTGCTAATAACCAGCAGCAGGGGAAGGGAGATTGGTTAATAGTGCCGGGGTATAAGACGCGGAGACCCGTAAGAAGCCAAACGGGTTCGTTGACCCGAATGTGGCGAAATGATTATAACAGTACCTATACAGGCAGAGGTGCTGCAGAGGCAGAGGCAGAGGCAGAGGTAAAGGCAAAAGCAAACGCAAAGCCAGAGTCAGAGTCAAAGACGAAGGCAACGGCAATGTCAGGTTGCGACCACCCGGTGAAGGGGACTACAAGACAATCTACTGCTATACAAGAATCTTGACTCTGGCGATGCTTTGATATAGATACCGATCGCCAAATCCACGGCCGACGGCCTCCGCGCCAATTTTTACCACCTGTGCAGCGAGACAATAAAATTTTTATTCGAAAACCGAGGATTAAAAATCGAATTTGGCAAATTCTCTTTCGTACTTTCTATACGTACCTCGCCCACATTCCTTCGCCACTGTTACACTCATTATAGTTAACCTAAAAATTCATCTATTTTTATCCGCCATTTTGTTTCATTCTTTTCTTCATTTGTATCGAACTGACTAGGTAATCCTGTATATATATGCAGTTGTTAAGTGAATTGCGACCGATCGTGATTTTGCGTTCGTGTCGATCGCCAGAAATTCAATATGGATACAGAATTTTCAAAAAATTAGGTTGTTATTCTAAATTTTTTCCTTTATTTTCTCTTTCTGCTCGCAACTTTTCCTCTTTCGTTCGTACTGTTCTTGGAATCCGTGGAACGTGATCGTCGGATTCGTGTGAGCGAGCGATCGAATGAAAAACGAAAACGTGATGAAAGAAACAAAGAAAAAAATGACCAATTTTTTGGGTTTTGAGAATTCAAGCTGCAATTACAGCGATACGGCGTAAATTTTTATCGCGGTCGGTAATAAGAAGGTTAGACAACGCGATATATAGATATATAAGTAGTATAGTATCGGGGGCACCGACGGTAGGTATGTATAATATGTTTCCGCCGAAGGCTGGGTGTCTGACCTGATTCATTTTAAAATCGTTCCTGCCCTCCTCCTCCTCCTCCTCCTCCTCGAGTAAACGGTGAGAATTTTTGTTTACGTATTTCCAATATAACATATACTATGATATAATGAACGAAAGAAAAATCGGCTATTTATAATCACATAGTACGTAAAATCCTGAACAAGGATAACAGTTAGCCCTATTCTAGATATATACGGGCAGGTAGGTGCATATACGTCTGTATTATAATATGAATACATACATGTGTGAGACTCTCTGAATCGCGCGACGTGAAAAATTTGTTCGAAAACTCGATCAAAGAGACGAATGCAAAAAAAAAGAAGGTAGAAAGGGATACAGAAAAATAGGGAGGGAGAAAGGGAATTGGGAATAATTTTTGTGTCTTTATTTCGAATCAATTGCTGTCATAGATTCCGTACTATGAGAAGAAGAAAGAATAGAAAGATATATAAAGTATATGTTTAGCCTCCAAGTTAATGATAAGATTCAGAAACTGCGCGGGCGGAAGGTGAAAAACCGATGATTAGAAAAGTGGAAAATCTGATGGAGGCGCCATAGGTCGTCGGCGCGTGGCAATAGTAGGTATAAGTACGTACGTATGTGTACGGTGGCAAAAGTAGAAGTGGTAGCGGTCAGTCGCTTGTCAGACCGCCAGCTAGCCGGCCAGTAGCACAACGAGGGTCAGGTACGGCGATGTAGGCGCGACGCGAGTGGCGCGACGGCGTCGGGAGACGGGAGACGGGAGACGGGAGACGGGAGACACGAGACACGATGCGAGGAAGAAGCGGATGTTAAAGGGGAAACCAAGTATCGTACGAGTATACGTACCTACTTGGGTTGCCGGAGGACGAGCGCGCGAGCTAGATGGCGAGCAAGAGGACGAAGAAGAGGAGTCAGGAGGGAGGGGGGGGGGGGGGGGGGGGGCGACCGCTTTCAATGGCATTGTAGTGCGTCGACGCGAACACGTATATCTATATGCTGCACCTCCGATGCATTATACTCCTAGGAGGCTCATACCTATCTAGCAGCTAGACCTGCACCAGGGTATAGCTGCCGGCTTGCGTACGATCAGATCTCATCCTAGTCTAGCTATGCGTAGGTTTACGTATGCATGTGCATGTTCTTACTGGCCGCGGCTACTTCGGACGAAGAACAGTCTCGAGTTCGCAATCGTTTGGTATAGGACGCCGGACGTACCCGGAATACGGAATACTTTATAGTACGAAATATGAGGTACATACGAAACGACGAAATTACTGAATGTGTATCGCGTGCCGCAGCCACGCCACGCAACGCAAGGGAACGTAACGCAGCGCAATGTTGCGACCGCGACGGGCGAGCTGCGAACGGCGGAGTATCAAGTAGTAGAGCACCGGCTCGAGTCAGCCAAGTGAGTTAGGTGACCGCTATAATGATTTCGCTACCTACACCTGGTCGGCTGCCTGGTTCCGAGTCGAGCGGCGCGGCGAGCTGCTATGCTATGCTTGTTCGTTCGCGTTCGCGTCGCGTTAGCGTTCGCATTCGTTCGCGTTCGTTCGCTCGCTCGGGTCATTCAACTCTCTACTCTCTTGCGCCGCGTAACCCATTTTGTAATAGCACACTTTGTTTAACCGGCACGCCGACCGCGCCGGATCCTTCTCTTCCTTCTCTTATTATTTCGCGAGTTCACGTATGCATGCAGCATATATATACACATACGTATATGTATATATATTTGTTTTTTTTGCATTTTCTCCCTCTCTCTCTCCCTCTCGCACCCTCCCTACCACAATTCAATCGTCACAATTTCTTCTTTCAACTAGCTTTTCTCTCTTTCTCTATCTTTTTTCCTTCATCTTCTGTTTCAGTTTGAAAAATTCAATTCTTCCACCAATTTCCATTCCATTTTCTTTCTCCTTTCCCTTCACCGATGTACAATAGCCTGATCCATATTTTCGCTCTTTTTTTATCCGTCTCTCAAACTCTGAACTGCAGGTATATATATATGTACTAGATATGCATAGCGCTGTACCTTTATTTTGCGTTTTATTTTGCAAATCTCTCGTTCTTTTCCCATACGCCAATTTTTCTCGGGGTTCTCTTATCTTCTCGCTCATTTTCTCTCTGTTCGTTCTAATTTTCTACGTATTCTTCGTCGTCTTCTTCTTCTTCTTCTTCTTCTTCTTCTTCTTCTTCTTCTGAACGTGAATTTTTGTTCATACTATGTATAATCTTATTTTCGACTCTTTTCCGCGCGCGGTTCTTCACCTTTCACGTATATGCAGGTATATACGCATGCATACGTGTGTATATTACATAGCTTCAGGTATCTACATATACGTATTCGCGCGGGTGCCTGTATATTTTTATACGTGTGCAGGCATTAAACGAGCGCGGAATTTCCCTTGACCGACTTATCATTTTCACCCATCATCGTAGGTGCACGAACTTACTTCACTGACTCACTCACTCACTCACTCATTCACGCACTGACTGACTGACTGACTGACTGACTCACTGACTCACTGACTAACTCCCTGAATTCTGCAGCCAGCTTAGGTAATGCTAATTGCCGTATACAGATTATTATGTATATTTAGGTATATACGTATGTACTACGATACGTATGTTATAGATCTACATAACGATAACGAACGAAACGAACATCACATTTTCATGCAGGCACACAACAATAATGATGTCTATAAGGTATAACCGTAAGAGAATAACTCATCATCGTCACCAACGTGATTGTCAAAATGATAATGTACACTTATCTCTATTATTATCGGAATATTTGTTCGCATCTCTTCTCCGCTCTTCTTTTGCATTATTTTGTTTCGTGAAATTTGTTCTTCCCATCAATTTCGAATCTCTCATCTCGATCGAACACCGCACCGCACCGCACCGTACCGCATCGCGCGCAGTTCAATTGTTGCCTTTCCGTTATAGTTACGCTCACTCGCAGGTGTTCGCAACCTCCAATGCCAATGTCAGCTTATGCTGTTATAGCTGCTACGTAGCTACTCTGCTCTGACTGTGGCCGCTGCGCCCTTTCACCTTATATAACTAATACCATCGTATACTGTTACATATGCGAGTATAGATAGATAATATACTGTA
Organism: Phymatocera aterrima; assembly: GCA_963170745.1. Classification (NCBI taxonomy): domain Eukaryota; kingdom Metazoa; phylum Arthropoda; class Insecta; order Hymenoptera; family Tenthredinidae; genus Phymatocera; species Phymatocera aterrima. The sequence goes on from OY720671.1 coordinate 2,340,961, forward strand.
TCGGTATATGCATATAATGCCCAACATTCCATCGAGTGTCATCACCGTCATTGTTATATCCTTGCGTTCTCGTTCCTTCTCTTTTTGTTCACAAATATGATAGCAATGGTAATAATTATCAGAGTCCAAATGAAGCTGTGCATATATAGAAAAGTAAGATTTCGAAATTTGCAATTTTTTGTCATAAAACCGGGAGGAAAAAATGAAATTAGACTCATTTCATCCTCGTATTACCGTTTTCATACACCTATGTAACGTACACATACCTATATACGTTATACATAGAAACGTATATAGTAGTTAGTTCGCGGGAAGAAGAAGATGAAGAAGTAGAAGTGGAAGTGGAAGTGGAAGTGGAAGAAGAAGAAGAATGAGCGGGCAAGGCTAAAGTGAAGGGAATCTCTCACGGCTGATGGTTGGCCGTGACTTTAGTTAGACGGGAGCCACAGCCAGCCAGTAAACGCGTCAATGTAGAACGGTCAATGACACCGTGGCCGTTGGAAGCCACGGTATAGATACCTGCCTATACCTAACCTAACTATCTAGATATATACCTATATCTACTGCAGTATCTACCTAATACATATCATATCTGTTAAGTAGCTTGAGCTCCGCGTATGTATGCATTCAACATACGCTCAAACTTGGGATACATACATCGGAAACGTAATAAACGAGTAACAAACGAATTGCACGGATAACGCAGATCAATAGATTGATAGATAAACAGTTAGACAGATAGTTAGACACTGAGATAGATAGATAGATTTCGAGACTCTGTTTTTTTTTTTTATGGAACGTGTGCAGCGTACAAGATTCATCGAATTATATATATATACTATATATGTAATCATGTATCTAGAATATATCTCTGCCAGGATATATATATATATATATATATATATATTATATATATATACAGACGAAGGCACATACAATAATTTCTCCAAAGATTGTCAGGATTTCACACGTATCGATCTATGTGTTATACTGAAACCGAATATACCGTTACGTCACGTTTTACTATATAGGTACGGTATAGTATATAATAGGTATACCTGGGTATACGTATATATACCTAAACCTGCGCAGTCGGGTATAAAGCCGTTATCACATTATTCTGCCTATAGGCATACCAGAGTAGTAATAGGTAGGTACGACGACTTTTACCTGAACTAGCGTTAAAAAGAATGATAGAAGGAGAGAAGGAAGGAAAAAGAACAAACGGAATGTAATAAAATTGGTTCCACGAGCGTAGCGCGGCTATATATACGTATCTGCCTATGTATAAACTGTAACGATAATCGGAAGAAGAATCGAAAGCTCAAAGTAATCGATCGATTCATTCATTGATTGAACTGCGTGCCTGTGTTACATGTACAAAAGAATTGATACCTACATTCTAAACCGAAGAATCGGGACGAAATTCACGTTCTCGATCAACTGCACTATATTACAGGCATACCTACGCGTCATGTTGAAACTCACATCTATATCCGGTCCTATCCTACATAGGTATCTGTTTTCAAAAATGAGAGAAAAAAAAACAAAATCCCAAATTTTTTCAATTCTAATCAATAAGAGAAAAGGAAATCGAATTTCCGTGCTGATCGCGTTACAGTATATTAGGCATACACATACGCATCTTCAGAGGGGAATAACCCCCGACGGCCAACACCACCGTCACCACCTTCACCTCTTCCTCCTCCCTCTCCTCCTTACGAACCGTTCTCGTGCCCTCTTTCAGGGGGTAATGGCGGACGTAGATATAGCATACACCGTTATGACATATTAGGAAATACGAGTGTGTTTAACGGTGTTTTTCACGTATGTATATACATGCTCTGCGCGTGTATGTGCATACGTGTACGTACCTATACCGTACCTGCTGTATCTAATAAGATCTATGGGTATATATATCGCTCTATTTGCTGGTGTGTTACGCGGGCGTATCACAGGTGTATATAGGCGGATGTGTAGGTAGGTACGTATGTACGTATTTATATGTATGTAATATGCGAGGTAGTACAATGTTATAATTTTAAGAGAAACGCGTAACAGGTTATGAGAAATCGGCAATAACATGTATATTTTCTTCTCATGACTGTAAATAGGTAGATGCATATATTATACAGTGATATGAGAGAAAAATGATCGTCCAACGGGTCGCGTTATGGGAATGTAATTAGTTGCCGAAATAAATATAGTATGTTTATTTGGAGAAGCTGTGATTTAGAAAAAAGACGAAAAGGGGAAACAAAAGCGGAGACAAAAATCCCGAGCACGCATATATATATAGGAGGTACGAGTAGTAATGATACTGTATATTCGGACCGCGTAGATCTTTTTAGTAATTTAATATCGAGAATCCGCGGCCGCAGGCATCCGCAAATTGCATCTACAGACGACTAAAACTCATAGCTGATAGTCCAGGCGCTAGACTCATCGCTAGGCTAGTTTAGCTTGGCTTGGCTTAGCTTAGCTGGTTCGCTAGCTAACTCTAACTTGCTATGCTGTGACGATGATCGTACGTTGAACTTGAACATCGCATCGTCTTTCTCGCGTATACCTCTACCTGTATATAATACCCACCTTATGCTCGCGTGGATATATCTACAGGGCGTAGAAAAAAAAAATAAAAATATTACCTACAGGTATATGTATCTATGTTTCTATTCATCCGTCTATGTATACGGCTGCTACACCGCATTCTGCGCAAGTGTGCGCTGCGCGCCGCTCTACGCGCTCTCGGCCTCGGTTAATTACACCTGCAACAATCGCTGTACTATACCAAACGTGTGTGTGTGTGTGTACTGCAGATCATTCTCGACGATCCTTTTATCTTGAACAATTTATTCAATAAATATACCATATTGCGTAATCCCATCCTCGTTAATTCGTCTCGAGAAGATTGCAGGAGCTGGTATCTAAATCCATCCGTATCATATAATGTCTAACTATTTGTCGTATCTAACTATCTTATCTATCTGTATTCGTGGATCTATGTATCTAACTATTTCCAACATCGCATCATATCTGTCTATCTATCTTGTCTATCTTTATCCATGGATGGATGTATATTTTTAGTTATATTTACGCCAACGCTCGATTAATAATTCTGCAAAGAGAGGCGAAGAGACGGAAGGTAGGTAGGTAGGTAGGTAGGTGGGTATGAGGCAGCAGGATCGCCATGACCTTGCCGCATCGCAGCCTAGCTGGCTGGGCTGGCGGCTGGCTGGCCTCCGCTTCTCCCGGCTGGTTAACAAAGTCGTCGACTTGTGCGGGTTGCATAACACACTCTGGATATATATGTCTCTACGTATCCATCTGCCTATCTCTGCGTACGCGGTGTATAATGTTATAGCCAGTTGGGATGCCGATTAATTGCGAATAGGACCGAACTACCGAATGAACTGCGTACTTCGGGTCGTAAAATTTGATTGCAGGGATTGTTTTTTTCGCTGTCGTTTTGTTTCGCCGATTTCGTCTCATGCGCGGAGGCGCGGGCACGCGTTAACGCGTGCGCACGCGGTAAAATTCGAATACCGAGAGTTACTGTCCTCCGATTTTTCACAAACTTTCGCCCATAGGTACGCACCGCGATACGCACGTATCGGTGTTATTGTTACGGAGTACCGTCCGTCCGCTCTTCCAGAAAGTACCGCGATCGTTCATCGTCAAATCTGCCCGCGAAATAATTTCTTTACCATGCCACGAATCTCGCGACGTTTACAGATATACGCAGTTCGCTCTTCTTCTTCTTTCTTTCTTTCTCTCTCTCTTCCCGTCTCTTTCTCGTTCTCATTCTTTGCTCTATGATTATCGTTTATCATTAATATGTAATTTGACACTCACCTTGATATCGGGGTATAGAATTTTCCTCGATGTATAGTATACGTATATACGTAAATATATATTATCGACACAATTAACAGGCACACTAAAACCGTCAAAACACTTCATTAAAAATCACTAACATTTCCGAGCCTCGGTGCGATAAGTCTTCCGCGGCTCGTCGTATCTTTTTCTTCTGTTTGCTTTTTCTTTCCTTTTTTCGTTTATAGTTCCGTCTCTTCACTCCTCTTCTTTATTAGTCGAACCGTTCCAACGTATATACGTGTATAAAATATATTTCGGATTACGGAACAACCTTTTTTTTTCTCCTCGCTTCTTTTCCCCGTTTGTTTCAAAACTTTCTTCCAATTTCCACGCACACTCCGTTACATTTCTTCTGCTCTATTCTCCTCCCGTTCGCTTCTCTTTCGATGATTGTTAAAAACTGCGGGATACTCAAATATTCGTGAACAACGATGGTATTATACCGCAGACGACAAGGGCCGATAGGTCACACGATGCGTCGTATCATATTTTATACACCTTCGTTTACGAATTACGAACGATACTGCAGAAGTCCAATATAGTTGAAATTACGTAGTAACGAGAAACCAAGTGGACACAACCGTTTTCAAACTTCCCGTACGATCGTATATAGGTACAGTGCCCGCGAGCTCGTAAGATTAATATAATTTATATAAATTAAGTAAAATAATGTGAAATTTTTGTTATATTAAAAGAACGAAAGACCGAAGCGAAAATATACGTATATACTAGACTTCATATATAAATATATACACACATAAATATATATTTATAAAACTCGTTAAAGCCGGGGCACGTTCGCGTTGGTTATCGCGGTTTGCTGCCTGCAACAGTCAACACACGGCAGAGAACTCCGTAAGTCTCTTCTCTCGCGTGGCCGGTCGTCCTCCTCCTCTTCGTCGTCGTTGTCGTCGTCGTCGTCGTCGTCGTCGTCGTTCACTCGGTGGTTCGGTTCAACATTCTCTCCATCGACAAAAGCAACGGTACTCCGGCTTTAAGCCTCTCTATCTCTTTCTAGCCTCTCTGGTTACTGACCTCCGAAAATACGTATAATGCTTCGCTTCTCGGGCCCCCACCCCCCTCTATCTCCCGGTTTGCCCCAACATCCCCCCACCCCGGTCCCCTCCGCCTCCCACCCCTTCGGGGTCGCCGCTCCTGCCCATCGAAGTATGTATATATGTATGTATGTTCCTCTTATCCTGGGACCGAGTGGGGCCCCAGTTTAGAGGCCGCTGAGCGACGCCGGACGCGCGCTCGGCGGAGGTGGAAACGGTTTTAGACTCGTTTTCGATCCATATTATTATCATTATTACTATTTTCATTATTTCACTGAAATTTTTAACACTTTTTCTGGTTTTCTTCTCATTCCCTTTCTCCGTGTACCCTGATGCGTCTGTGGGCACCTTCGATTCATTCTCTCCCTATTTCTTTCTTTCTATATCTTTCTTTCTTTGAAAAGCCAGAGTTTTTTTCGCGCTTTTCTCACGTTTTCAACTCTCGCGATACAACGGTATAATCATTCATGTACATAGATGTACGTAAATCTTTCGATACATAAGTACAATTCATCGTTCATCGCGATCTCTATAATTCTCGTTGAAAGGCTTCAGGTACGTACTAATTTGCTCATACGTACATACATACGTATACGAAATCGAAAATCTCATATAAAATCTCTATGAACTGATGTTTGTTCGTGATTCGTATATACGTATAATAGTGTCTATTATACTTGTACCAAATTGTAAATGTGTGATTTATAATCACTATATAGAGACAGAGAGAGAGAGAGAGAGAGAAACGAGAAAAAATGATCAAGGCGCGAACTTTGAACTTGTGCAAAATATATTTGCTCGTATCCTATATCCACCTATATATACATATAGGTATACATATAATATGGCAACACGCTTGTAAATCAATATACTAATAATAATAATAATAACAATAATAATCATAGAGTGATATATATGTACAAGTAGTTATCATAATGTTGTATATAGCTATGTATATAGGTATATATTAGGTGTAGTAGGTACAGGAGGAAAGTGATGATTTGAAGATCGTCATTGCAGGTATATATCTATAGGTACTACGTACGAATCTATACAGATGCAGATGTACGTGTGTACCTATATTCATATACAACCAGACGACGCTATCCCAAGGATACATGGACAGGGTTCCGGGTTCGCCAAACGGTATAGCCCGAAAGAATTAAATTTTCAAGGTCCACATCGTTGATACAGTCGATTCGCCGTACAAACCCCACCTATATATAAGAAGTATACCAGGCATACTGCAGAGATGATGTATATATACGTATCTATATATTACATAATATGCTCTCCCGAAAATAATGATCACAACGATAACGATGATCCCCGCGCAATCGAAGAATAAGTACGAAGAGAACGATAAAAAACGAAAACGAAAAAATGAAAAACAACAAAATGGCGGAGGATATGGAAAAAAGAATCTCCAACGATCCCCCATACCAATTATGATCGTTTCTCTGGGATGCCTGCTATACCTATATACCTGCGTAGCAGGTAGGTTTAGGTACACACAGGTATCTACATAGGTATATATATGTAGTAGGGATTTGAATGATACTTTGAGAAGGTTTCGTTGCTTCAGGTATCGGTAATGTATCGTTAAGTCCGTAAACTGTAGATACCGCAGAGTCGCGAACCTGGCGTAGGTCAATGATCTTCAAAAATACTTTTACAAGGTTCGCCAACGCTGCTCCGTGTATCCTATGCCTGGCACAGACATTCGTCATCCGCGATAGGTTGGTAGGTATAGGTACAGTAGGTACAAGTATAGGTATATTCTCACCGCGGGTTTCGCCGGTTTTGCGGGTTTTCTATCCCGTTGCACCTATTCAGTTGCTACTTCTGGTACACATGTAAACCTATGCGTCTGTATCTACCTCATATTGTAGATATGAATTATATATGTTATGCTGCCCCCGCCGCGGATCCCGTTCCTGCAGATATTACAAACTCGAGTTATAGATGTATGTGTATCCGGTGACCGCGTACTAAATTCGATTGGGCATAAATTTACGTACGTACGTAGTCGGTATAGGTACACACACTTCAGGTACGTAGATATTTATTTATCGAAGCAGCTTTCAGTATACAGATCGAAAATCATTAGGCACCTGTATAATCCGCGGTGACGTGTCGAACGTTTTCTGACCACGCGTTGAAATCTCGCAATCAGTATTATATGTACCACGATCGGAGGTCCAAATTTCACCCATCGATCGTTGGCGAAAATTGCCGATGCTATTGCTACGCAAATTTCGATGAATTTACAGGGAAATTCGAAATTTTCGTAGCTTTTGAACGTTAAAAATTGTGCGATGTCACGGATTTTCGTGAACCGTTATAGGTGTAGATTCCCGTGGTCGATAATGAAAAATATTCCAGATCTTCGTAGTTTTATTCGTAGAAAATTTGCAAATTCGTATTGAGTTATATTGTGGAGAAATTCGTCGTTTTTGCCCAACGGATTGAACGGAGATAAAACAACCGCTACAATTTCTTATGAAAAACTACGAAAAGTTCGAATTTCCATACGAATTGCTAGAATGATTTTCACCAGGGATGCGGTTCGCATCGCCAAAGATTTCCGGATATTGGCTGAATCCCACTTTATACCGAGTTGGAACACCCTAAACCTAGTTCGAAGTCAAATTTCCAAACTGAAATTACAATAGTATAGGTATAACAGTAAATAATATGGGATCAGGAGTAGTGGTCACCGCGAAAGTCGATTTTGGGTTTCTTCTTTTTTGTTTTCTGTTTGTCGTTTTTTGGTTTTTCGTTGGACCGCGGTTGTCATATCTTATAACGATATTCTGTTAGTTGACAAATTTGGTCGGTTTTTATTTTTTTTTATTTTCTGTTTCGTTGTTTCATGTAGTTTTGGAAAAATTTTATTACTTAGTCGACTGCCTCAATTAATCGGGGGAAAATCGGGGCGGGATCGAAGTTCCGAATTTGGATTCTTCAAACGTCCGAACGTTCATAATCCCGGATATATTTTAACGATTTGAAATTTCGGAAAACGTTGGAGGTCAGAAAACTGAAACGGCGGAAAGTCGGAAGGTAGACAACACTGTGCAGTTGCGGAAATCCTGGATGTCGATCAATTGCGAAATAGCAGGAAAGATCGACAAATTTTACCGGGAGACCGAATATTGATACTCGGAATAAACGATGCCCATATAAATTTGTACGTGTGCGAATTGCAAATTTCGGAGTCTTGTCCTTCCGGGCTTTCAGCATCGGCAATTTCGAATCTTCGGCATATTTTCAACAATTCATGTTCCTCGGCATTCCGGTGCTTCTGTAGTCCAGAGTTTCGTAGGAATACCTACCCTTTCCCAAAATTGTCAACTTTTAACAAAAAAATTCCGAATTTTCAAATTTTCCAACTTCGATCCCGCCTCGAAAGACGATATGATTACCACGAGTCCCTACGTATAAAGGTAGGTAGGTATCGTACAGTTAGGTATACTATAGCTGTTAGAAGAACGATTTGCTTAATACCTTCAGTCACAGTCAGCAATAAGTGGAAACGAAATTTTCGGCAAAACGTTTCGTTTTCTATCGCCTCACTCATTTATCGAGTCATTATAACTACGCGGTACAGTATATCTGTATAGTGGATAGGTATAGGTATAGGTACGTATATAATACTAGGCACCAGGACTATGAGGAACTTCCCGTTTCTCTTTCTCTCGAGGAAATATCGTTATCGTTATACAGCCGCATTATCACGTCGACTTGTACGGTGTAGATGTATTCGCATTTTGCATGGCTAATAGTGCTACTGCTGTCTCGATTCTCGAGACTCCAACTATATACCTGATCCTACGATTCATATATGCGATATCCTATAAAATTTGGTAACCGATGTGAAATAGCTTCCCGAATTCATTCTAGGGGGCACTTACAGGCATGCTGCAGGATTCTGGAGCACTTACATCATACTATTCTACGCAATATAGATACCTGCGAGTCCATGGTTGCCTCTGGCTCTACAGCTAATATATGCATACCTATATATCTCCACGGCGCACACAGGTATCTATAGGTACCTATCATATATCTCGTACCGCAACTGTGTATTATGCGTCATACACCGCTCAGGCATTCCCGAAACAGGGGAGAGTGGCTTGTAAATCACAATTCTGTGTGACTACAGTGCCTATAGCTGCCTGTGCAGGCTATACCTGTGTGCCTACCTCACATCTCGAGCCGATGCATCGTGGGAGGATCCCGAGCTCGTATTGGAACCGCGGCCGTACCGCGCTTTCGGGGAAAACAAATCGAAAGCAGAAACAACAAGAAGAATAGTGACGAAACTCCACGTACCGAACCGATTTTCAATATTGTTTTTTCGTATATCCATTTTGCCGTTTTCGTCTTTCTTTCGAATCGATCCTTCTCCGTCGAGAATCATAGTTTTGATGAGTGAGTGAATGATTTATGCTAAGGGGTAGGGGGCGAAGTTACGAAAGATCGAGGGATGGACCGGCCGAGATTCCGAAAGTCATCGAAAATGCAGTCTAGATACGTTGAAAAGACGTAATAGCGAACGGCTGTCGAGTAGAAACGACAAATTCATAACAGAAAAACATAGAAATCAACATATAGGTACCGGAAATTATTCCTTGAACGCTTGAAAAGTCCTGTGTTCGCAATTCAGAATCGTGCTTATCATGAATGGTAACGAATCCGAATTCATTGAATCGGAAGCCCCGCAAAAACTCGAAAGGTCAGAGATCCGAAATTCATGGGAATAGAAGGGCCAAGAAAGCGAAAGCTCGGGAGACATTGGGGAAAACATTTTCAGCTCTGTACTGAAAAAATAATCGATGACTTGCCATTTTTTCGGAACTTCGGCCTCTCGGAATTCTGGTCTTTCGACATATTCTGCTTAGGTATCGAAGTTTTACCGTTCCTGTTAAGCTTTATGTTCGATCTTATTTTCTTCGGTTCGTTGGCTGATAGAAACGTCAGCGTCTCCGAATTTTCAATTTCAAAAATATTAACTTTCCCAATTTTGTCGATCCACGCTTCGTTTTTGCCGGATGTAAACTATGTGAAAATCTGTTCTCGGACGAAAGCGCGTTCGGGTGAATGGCCTCCGGCGATTAAGCAGTCGCGCAATTTATAGTTGTAGGTACACGAAATATGAACATTTCGCTACGTTCTGGAAATTCGGAATTTCGACCCCCACCGGGCATTCGCCGGGGCATTTTCCCCCTTTTTCGTTTCTTTCTACTAATTATCCGTATTTTTCGTAATTCGTTTCGCTCTCTCCGTTCTCGTCCTCGGATATATACCGAGCGGGACAAAAACTGCACCAATTTTTTTATTTCATTCATTAATTTTTGGGGAATTTGAATTTTTAAATGAAAAAAGGTAGGGAGGTTCGTATACGTAGGAACATAGGTACCTACCTATGTCACTTACTTTCGGCATAAATTCGTTACGGCCGACGACGCGACGTGACGCGCGCGCTTACAGTATAGATATATATTTTCATACACTCCCAGGCGTTCAAATCTCCGAGTATCAGCTGCCATACTTGCCATACCTATAATACACTTATTACACTGCAGTATAGCTCTACCAACATAAGTATAACATAAGGTGGGTATATGTTATTTGTTAGCACAATCGCAGGTTATATAGCCTGCAGCATTGAATTCCTATAATATTATATCCGTCGATATTCGCCTAATTGCGAAATCGCCGATAGATACCTAATCGATGCAACGTACGGCGAATCAATACTGAAGTTCCTGAATTTCCCGATAATCGGTATAGATTCTATATGATCCTGATGGTGGTATGGCATTACAGTTTCCTCCGTTCCTCTCTCTCTTCGTTCGTCCACTGCACTCGGCCTTGAGAAAGTGACTAAGCATTTCATCTCGCGGAAGTTTCGGGAAAATGACAAGTCGTTCATGAATTTCTAATCGTTAGGTTAGGTTTGTTTCTAGGTTAGATGGGACAAGTTTAAATTCCTGATCGAACCTCTCAACAATTCGTAGGGACGAAACACTCGGCCAGGTTTCTGCCAAAATACTGCATCCAATCGACAAAGTTTCGTCCAGATCGGTTGCGTGGCGTAGAAGTGGCAACGAATCGCGTTTCCGAGGTGATGACAATACTTCTGGCAACAAACAACGATGCAGGATGCGAATGCCTCCAATACCACCTTAAGGTGCAATAGAACTCGCTATCTTGAATGTACGAAATCCGCTTCGAGAACGAGAATCGTGAATCTCGGCAAACGGTTGGATCGATTTTGATGAAACTTTGAGAATTCGTTGAGTACGATGGCAGAAAGTGGCCAAGTGTTTCACTTTTACAAAACATTGATCGGATTTGATGAAAAACGGAAATTCCCTGTGTTAGCTAGGTTAGAATCACAGCGGCGACTCCGATGGCCTCTCAATTCTGGTCTGATCGTGCGCGTGGCAGATCCGCGGGAAAAGAACTGAATTGGACAAAGTTTTAATTCTTCATCTAATTCCATCTGATTTTGTCCGATCACGTTCATTTGGGAGTACAGGGATATACTAGGCAACTAAAAAATTGCAGAAATCCTACATTCCTCCGGCATTTCCTTTGATTTCTGTAAAAAAAGAAAACAGCGAAGAAGAGCTCTGTTACACCGCACTCTATTATGTAACCAACATTTTTGGATCGTAATACGACACACCTATTGCGCGAATGACAAGTTTCATTGGCAGATTATACATAGTAGGTATATATTTGTAATTTATCTGGCTCCTACGTGTACATGTGTCTATTGGGAACCTAACCTCTGTCGGATGAGTACCTACTCGTGTATTATACATAGCGTTATTCCTGGTTATTTATGCGTGCGATATACATCCGTATACGAATATTGTGGGATATAGGCACGCGCGTGGTGCTGTCCATGTATGTATTAATGTACGCCTATGTACCTAATGTACATGTGTGTGGTACATACAGAGCGAATTACGGACCGTTATATTCTAAGCGGATATTAACGGAATATTCTGCACTGTTCATTTTTCTCCATGTATCTCATACAGCTCGGCGTCCGCTCCGACGAAACGGCGAGCTGGAAGAACGAAAAAGAGAAAGAAACGTTTCATTCGATCTGCGGTGAATCGAATGATGAATTTTTTTCATTCCATTTGGTTTTTTGCGCCAAATTCGTATTTGCAATTGCAATTCTACGATTTTTTCTTCACCACGAAAAGCTGGAGAATGTCATTTTGTTCTACCCATTTTCAAAACCGATCGATATGTTTTGCTGGTACTGCAGCATCTGCGGGATAGAAGAATTTTCGAGCTTTGAATTAGGATGCGATGCGGCGGATCCGTACAGAATTTTGAAAAACTCTTCTTTTTCAAGGTGAACAATTCAGACGATCCCTCAAATTTTGGAGGGTAGTGAACATCTTTATATCTAATATATAATAGCAGCATGCCTACTGTAAACTTACTGTAAACTTATTGTAGCAAGGAGAACAAAGATGAGAATAATAAGCGTTAGTTATTAGTATTGTGCCTCCAGGTAGACAGAAACAAAACGCGAGTATAACTACAACAGTAAGTAGGTATCGCATAACTATCGGCCAACGCCGGCTGCTGACCTCCTATGTACATAATTTCTTATATTATACCTAAATCAAACCACGTAGGTAACATATATATGCATACATATACATACATATGTACGCGTATTGCAGAAAATGGTACACCAGCTTTTAATTGACTTATATACCAGCCGCTAATACTCAGGATACAGAAGATTTTTGAATTTGCTTGTATACCGACAAAGATTAAAGAACGTACCTACTCGCAATGGGAATATTTTTGGGGAACGGAAATCTACTCTTCTTTCCTCTCCGCCCCCCTTTCGCCCCGTTTATTCCCGGTCTTTTTTCTAAATTTGCTATGCAAGAAAAAGCAGTATATTTTTCCCTGTGAGCTCGTATTCGCCGATTTAAGAGGCCACTGGAGTCGCCGGTGGCGATCTAACCTAGCTAACACAGGGAATATTCGTTTACCATCAAAACCGATCAGGGTTTTGGAAGAGTAAAATATTCAGCCACTTTCTGCCATCGTACTCAATGAATTCTCGAAGTTTCATCGAAATCGGTCCACTCATTTGACAAAATTTACGATTCTCGTTTTCGAAACGGTACCTGTATACGTTTGAGATGGAGAGTCCCATGGCACCCTAATCATCGCTTCAAAAAATCAAGCTACATAGCTATGCAGTACGAGTATTACGGAGTTAGAAAAAAGATAGCCCAAAAATCATGAAATCTGTTCACCGATTACTGTATCATGAATTTATCTGTAATTGTGATTTTTCGAGGGAGTGAAAGTGACTCTTGACCGTTAATACGAGAAATAATCAACGAGTTGAGACCCAGTTTCGTTATTTTTATCCTCGATATTTCATTCGTGTGTAAATCGACGAGCGATGTTGATAGAGAAATTGAAGTAGGTGCAGGCTCGCACCCTTAAATTGATGTTCGTATATGGAGAGATGAAATTAGCCTGCGTTAGGTGGAAAAAATTTCAAGAGCCCATCTACATATCATCATAAATGGTACACACATATCTGAAATTTTTCTCTAAGTAGGTACTTGGACCGACTAAAACGCGAGTACATTACCGATTAATAAATAAATCAATGGATCCCATTGATTTCTCAATGTTATACGTATATAGTCGGACCCGGATCCCGTCGTTTCCAGGGGCCGGAACAATATAGTGGGGGGAAAAAAGCCCGTTTAATGGAAAAAGCCGATTTCCCTCCGATCCGCGATCGTTCAAGTGCACCGCGTCAACGTCCGCGCAATTCTATGACTATATATACCTACCTACCTAGATGTATCTACCTAGTCATAGACTTGCATAGTTTGTTAATACGGTGAAGACGAAAAGGAAGGGAGGGGGGAGGGCCTTGCACATTGCGCTTAATACGACTACTGTACTTGTATATTGCAGTGTCTGCGTAGGACTTCTGTCTCCCTGTTTTTCTAGAGCCGACTGTCTGACTGACTGACTGACTGACTGACTGACAACGTTACTGTAAGACTTTACACGTATGGGGTATGTATCTATAGAGTAAGTCTTAAGTTGATGATGTCGGGGATGTGATGCGGACGGCGGAGCTGAGTATAAGGTACATTCACCTCTGAAAACGCAAACAGCTTCTCTTCTCTTGTCTGCACTAGTTTACTTACCTGCTAAACGTTACCTCCCCCCCCCCCCCCCCCCGCCCCCTCCCACTTGCCCCTCATTTTTTTCCTTCTTTCCTATATTCCTATCTTTCTATGAACCAGCTTGTCACGTGACATTAACTCACACGCGAGCTATGTATGAAAACTTCTTCTATCAGGTATATAATGTGTTCGAGCTACCGCAGGTGGGAAAGCGCCGTTTTTCACATAACAGACGTAATTATTAATCTGGTAAAGTTCAGATGAAGTTCAAGTCCACGATGTTCGAGTCATCATCTTTCCATGAAGTCGTGAAATGGAAATCTGAGATATCACGTGTGATTCGGGACAGTGTCATCGGGTTTTTGTAATCGAATGATGACCGATTCTCGAAAATCGGTTGATCGGATCAGGCAATTTCCAAGTGACTTATCTAGAAATCTTTCTTTCTGACTCTCTTCCGCTCGATCGGATTGGAGGCGTTTTCGTTTTCGGTCCATCTGGCGTACGTTTTCGAAATTCCCGTATCACTTTCCCGTTCACCGAAAAAAAGCACGAAAGATATAAGGATTATGAAGACCCGCTCTGGGCAACCGGCGCTTATCGATTCGATTGCTGGGCGCCAGTCCTCGTGGGCGCCTGCCTGCTTCACCGGAGCATTTTGATGTCCTGAAAATTCATAGTTCTCGCTATAGTTGCTGTCTCCCGAGTTGCTGGGAGTAGATACTGTTAGTCCGAGGACGTGAAGTGAGAAGACTGAGGTGGGGTTCGCTGTAACTACGTACGTAGGATAGCTATGGCCGCAGCTATGGACACATAGACACATAGTCCTCGACAGACACTTCAGTGTTTATTACAAGGGGCCATGGTTAGGGCTTAGAATATAGTATGGCGGTTGCGGCGTTCCCCCATCGCCCTCTTCGGTGGGGCTGGAGATGAAGATGGGGATGGGGATGGGGATGGGGATGGGGATGGGGCTCCGTGCCCCCGAAGTGGAAATAAAGAGCCAGTAGAGTATCTCGGACTCGCTCACTCAACGAGTTAAAAGTCTGCCGAAGAGGAGAGAAGAGTAAAGGCGAGGTGAGGAAAAGAAAGGAAAGGAAAGGTAAAGGAAAGGAACGGAGAGGAGAGGAGAGGAGAAAAGCTACGGCAACGGCGAGTCGTCACTGGCCTGAGGAACAGCTCAGAGAACTCGAAGTGGCACGATGTGTAAGAGTGTGAGAGTATTTTCAGGGGGCATTGACCGCTCTGCTTATCGGTCTGCTCCGAAGACTAACAAGATCTGAGAAGGATTCTTCCTTCTCTTTTTTCAGCTCCTGCTCGCCCTCCTTGGTTTCTTCTTTTTTCACTTCGTCCTCTTCTTCGCGTGCTTCCTCCCTCGGGAAAGGTTCGTACCGTCAGCTCGTTCTTCGGGATCTAATTTGACAGTAATTAGGATGAAAAACTGAGAAATCATGCTGTGTCTGACAATGGCGAAGTACCTTCGAGACCCTTCATGGTTTTAGGCTTACGAAATGAGTTTTTCTCCTTCGCGGTCCTCGGCGCGCATACCGAAGGGAAACGGATGCGACGATGTTGGAAAACGGAGGATCGTAGAAGGAAGCGTTACGGTATCGCAGTTGGGTTTGAAAATTCCCGCACAATCTCACCGCGATTCCATGCGCAGACTTAGCCTAGATTCAACCCAGACACATGCCGTGTGTGCGGATCATATGTATGTACGTGCATACATCGCCACACATGCACACACGTAGGCACTGCAAGAAGACGCGGGACGTATGTACGTTGGGGACGGGACTAGGTCATTCGGTTCCTGGATGCACTGCGCATACGCAACTTAATGCTGTACGACGCCGATAGGTACTGTCTGCACGTGGTTTTCTTCTTCTACTTCGTCTTCTTCTTCTTCCTCTTCTTACGTTGACCGATAAGTATACCTACCTAACATGAGCTAGCCACTGCAGCCATTTCTTTCCAACGAACGTCCGTACAATTGCCTATACCGCCGTTGAGTCGAATAATGATGGCTATCAAAATCATCGACGATGGAGTCAAGGGTATGAAATTTGACATCTGCTGTACGAACATACATACGTGCGTTTCAGTTATCTGCAATCATACACTGCAGGCTCCTGACTATTCTCCTTTCGATCGTGTCACAGACGAACTGAATATCGGTTCGTATCTCCGCGACCGTAATAATCACGGACACGTGTGATCCAGCGGCGGATTTTGTATTGTGGGAAGCGCAATGTGCATCTGTGTAGCTAGACGGATATATTGTAGACCTAATTATATACTTGCGGTAGACACTTATTAACGAGAACGTAGACTTCCATTTCCTACTGTGTACCAGCCGAGGCGGTACATACCCAGGCACATATACAAGCAACAGTCGTAAGCATCGGATAGATTGATACGTGAGTATGGGATACATCATACATGTAACGATAACGATCTTTCAGAAAAAGAACCGCGTATCAGTGATTCGATTCGCTGCAGCGGATGCTACGTCATCGTATCGTATATGTACCTAATTTCTCGTTGAACTATATAGCTGTACGGAGACATTGGTAAAATTCAGTGGGAATCACCGCAGGGATTTGCGAAACCCTGTACATGCGTGTGCGTCAAGATGTTACAGCCTATGCCGATATCGATACGGCGAAAATCTGCCCCAGTGAGAGGAGACCGACGATAGATAAGTTTCGGGAAGTTTATGGAAGTTTCTCGATCTCGAAAGCGGAAATGAGTATGGTATATACATATGTGTGTACACCTGCCTAAGCAGCGTCTATATAACCGCACATGAAATCTGTATCTATCCATATTATCTACGCCCATGACCTACCGACGTGAAATAACGTACATAATGCTTCTCTCCGTAAACCTACCAACCTACTACTCACCGCAGTAACAGCCCAAGAGCACAAGCGAGAAGCGAGAAGCGAGTAGCGAGTAGCGAGCAATGAACTCAGTTCGAAGAGAACAACAAAACTGTTTACTGTGATACTTTCTTGTAAGCCGTGACGTTGCGGCAGGTAGTAAATGACGCAGTCGTCCTCGTCGTTTAAGTATTGCCCCGCTATACCTACACTCGTACACGTCCCTCCGTGCATACATATCATCATTTCGTTTCGTTTCGTTTCCAGCTCGAATCAAAGCCATGTCCGTTATGCGGAATTTGCAACTTGTATAAGCTGTTCATTATACCTGGACGAGGCGTCATCGGGCTTTCTGCTTTCTGCTTCGCGCACCTACACTGACGTCATTTTTTTACTATTCAATTTTCCCTAGCAAATTTTCAGAATCGATCGACAAAAAACACCCGCACCGCGCCCAACGCCAGTTCGTGACGCGTAAAGTTCGGTAGATCATGCGGAGAAGTGAGAACGTTGATGACGATCGATTTACCATACCCCTCCCCCCCGTCACGTCCACCGTATCAATTCTCATGGAACGAGATGAGGGACGGAATATGGAGGAACGGGTCGGACACAAAGCCGAAGCCAGGGAGACGTTCCCTGGCTGGTTGCCGCAGTGTCGAGATCGTATGAGCGCAGGTATAGAGTCCTCTGACTATGGTAAGTGTGTTATAGGAACGGAATCAGGGTGAACGCCCTGGGCAGACCTAGACCCAGACCCGAACCAACTCACGGTGGACACTGGGTTAAGCCAAAGTTACCTACGTCGCATGGGTTCAGTCTCCTAAGCTATGCCATGCCGTAGCTGCAGCACCGTTTGGATAGATAGATACTCGGGACGCGGTGCGTGAGGTTTTTCTTTTCATCCTTTCCTGTCTCTCTCCCTCTCTCTCTCTCTCCGTCGATCTCTGGATCCTGCTGCATTTCTGTGTGTGTGTTAGTATCAGATCCTCTCCGGAGACCAGACTTAGGTACCAGTTAGGATTATGCCCTAACCCAACCCGATCGCTACTTCGTCCTCTTCTCATCGTACTTCTTATTTTTCTCATTTTTTTTTTTCTTAGGCCTATATCCTCGCCTCCCCTCTTCTAGTATAACATACATAGGTGTATAACTAGCACCTATCCAGTACTAGGCTATCCTCATTTTGTTTCATTGCTTCTTGGAATCGAAATACACGTAATGGACTGTGTGCGGTGAGGTGCAGTGTGCAGGAGTCCGCTCACGGATTCTAGCTGTTCCATTCTTATGTAGTACATGCATGCATAGGCGGTGCAAGCGTTCGATGATAATTTGTTCAGAAATTATACTGCATTTCTCATTCTTCCGATCACTCTTATCACTGGTCACCTCCCTTCGGGAAGAGGCGCAACTTTTCGCGGTCATGATCATCGCAACATTCCAAGTACCTTCTGCATGGAATATCAAACGAACTAGACGGAAGGTTCTCCTTCTTCTTCTTCTTCTTCTTCTTCTTCTTCCTGCATACGCGTCAATCTCGATGGCCCATATACGAGAAACGGGACAGTTGGGCACGTGACCTTGACGTGCCTAGAACCCTAATGTACGTACCTAAGTGAGGCAAGAGGAACCGGACGAAGTATTATCTTACTGCAAAGAGTCCCGCCGGTAGACCGCCGGAATGACCGAAGTTACCGATCGAGAAATTTCTCGATTTTAATCCGATCATCCCTTTTCATTCTCGACGGTTCTCTTTTCAAATTTATACTTCTATCTATGATATCTATGATATAGTATACGGCGTAACTATCATCTCGCTTCTTCGTCAAGCTCGTCATTGGCGGCAGTTCAACGAGTAATTATAATACACCTCATGCCTAGCTACAGTCCTGCTCCTTCTCCTACTGCAGCAGTGTCGTTGGAATTCACTTTTCATAGTTGACCGCTTTCAGTGAGTAGAACCGCGTCAGTAGTAGTAGCATTACTAGTAGTAGTAGTAGTAGTAGTATTAGTCGTAGGTACCGTAAGGCCTATCCGCGATTATGAACCATGAAGTCAATTCCTCCAACGGGGCAAATATAACGCGAAGAGCATATAATTGTAATGCATACAACTGCAGCAAATCTGCTCGGCGAGGTTCTAGATTGTCTTATTCCCATTACGCTGCATTTCATCAGTTCAATGCTGCAGATGCAATTAATTATATTCACCTACAACTCTTCCTCTGACGTCACTGCAGCATCACCGCCTCCCCGCTGATGCATGATCGTTTCATATCCCCTGCATGCTATTCAGAACTTCGGTTTAATGGGAAATAGTTATCACCGAGTTCCTACGATATGTGTAGTAGTTTTTTGTTTCTCATTTTCTCGAGCTTGTAACACGCTCGAAGCGTTGAAAATGGCGAGTCAGTAGCCGAAGAATAATTATCACAGGACGAAGTTTGGTATACTTGCGTAGGTATGTATATGTAGGCATGTGTCCACTATGTAACGCGTGTAAGGATGATGGAAAATTCAGGTTGTAACAGTGATTGGGGACGTTCTTGCGGGCACCGACGCGGAGTCCGTTGGGTAGCCTCATGGAGTCCATCCTTGATGGAAGGTTACCTCAGGTCAATGTCCCACATCTTGGGTATACCTGGTGCCTACTGTAGAGCACCGAAGTCGCGCATCTTCGTTCGAGTTGGCTCGCCGCAAGAGTTTGTTCTCCCATAATCCTCCACCTCCAACTCCATCTCATCCTCGTCCTCATCCTCGTCCTCCACCTCCGTCTCCTTCTCCTTTTTCTTTTCGTTTCATTTCACACGTCCCATTGGATATAATATCCCCGGCTCTTCATTCTTTTGCAACGACACCATGACAATATATGTGATATCCGTTTCCTTATCATTTGCATACAATATCGTTGTGTGGATCGTCCTTGCTCCGTGAAACGGTTTTTCTACGGCACGTAGGGAGGTACATACTTCGTAGGTTGATGGGGATTCAGGTAAAAGAAACACAGACGCAAAAACCGTACGAAGGGCATCGTGCAGGGGCCGAGAGATAACCGCATGCGTCGAAGCGCAGCGGCAGGCTACGGAGCAAAATACTCGTCCTTTTCATTACTGTATAGTAGCGATCCGATCGTCTCAGGGTCAAGGCACTCTCGACGTCCGCTGTGAGTCGTATATCCGACGTGTAGGTTACCTCCACACGCACACACACGAAGGCAAACACGTTACAAAAACTCCCTCGAGTCCTGGCGCTCGCGCTCGCGCGCACAGGCTCGATCTTCGTTTGATACTCGATCCTCTGTTATAAAACGCGATCCGGTAGGTGTATACGTACATACATACGTACAATATGCATATGGTATTGTGTAAACTGTATGCTATTGTGGTAGTGCATACAGGTATGCTTGTGTACCTAGTACGTAAATTATACACAATGGGAAAGTTACCGTTGCGCCTTTTCAGATCATTCGCCAGGTATGAGGTGCACGATCGAACGATACCGATATCGATACGCGGTGTTCTTCAAGAGTTTTAGTTAAGGTGCTATTAGAGACATATATAGACCCATTGTTACTCAATCTTAAAAACATTGTTATCGCTTCGGAAATGGAATTCGTTGCTAAACCTACACCAAACAACCGATCGGAATGAAACTTTGGGGAGTGGATGCAGTATTTCGGCAAGAAGTGGCTGAGTATTTCATTTCTACGAAATATTGAATCTTCTATCAAAAATTCAAATTTTTACAATCTAACCTATAAACGAGCCTAACCATACTTTCAGAGATTCCCGAAAAACTTTGAATTCTCTTAGAATTTCAGCAAAATGAAATATTTAGCCACTTTCTGCCAAAATTCTGCATCTGATCTTTGATGTTTCGTTTTGATCGGTTGTGTGGCGTATTAGTGGCGACGAATCGCGTTTCCGAAGTGATAACAATGCTTCTAAGAATGAGTAACAATCGGTCTTTATGTCTGGTGAACATGCCTTTGATAGCACCTTAAGTATACCCGAAAGCCTCGAGGTGTCATAGGACTCGCGATCTCAAACGTAGAGAAACCGCTTCGAAAACGAAAATCGTAAATTTTCGCCTACTCCCGGACCGATTTTGATGAAACTTTGAGGATTCATTGTGTACGATGGCAAAAAGGCGCCAAGTATCTCACTTTTTTAAAACACCGATCGGATTCGATGAAAACGAACATTTCCTATGTTAGCTAGGTTAGATTGCCAGCGGCGATTACAATGGCCTCTTAAGGTGCTGTCGAAGACGCATGCAGCCCCAACTGTTACCCATTGTTGAATGCATTGTTAGGCATTGTCGAATGCAGCAAGTCTGCAACGGCACTTCGAGGTTTCGGGTCAACCTCAGACCCGCGATGATCAGGTGAAGATTTACGGTATTTTCGCAGGATTTCATGTCGATCGTAAATCGTGCGGACGACAAAGGTAGCTCGATATAGTATATATATTACATGTATAGTATGTCTAAAGGTGGACAGCCACGTATATTATATTACCTTGTTGCTTGTCTACTATGGGGCAGAGCTCTATATAGTGTGCTCGCTAGGTACTATATAGGATTTTTCAAATTCTCTTCATTTTCTGTTTTTCGTAGGTTAAGGGGTATCGACAGGTTTTTTGGACTCAATCACGGAAAATCGATTTTCGTTTCCCATATAACAATGTCCCGGAAATCCTTCCACACATGTAAAACGAATTTGGAACCCTTACGATCTTTTATCTCGTATCTCAAAAAGTTTATTCTGAAAATGAATTTTTAGTTCTGTTTCTCGTCTATTCCATTTACGAAAATATGAAGAATCAAATCACGATGAAAGAGATTTCGGAACCTATTCTTCAAATTTCATTCACATTTGCTATTGTATCGTCATTTTCGACTAGCTTCTGAGGTTTCAAACTCTCCGGGCAACATCTGGAGCGCAGAGAACTCACCGAAGTCTGAACCATGGCCTCCGAAGAACACTATCATAGAATTCGCTGTACTATCGTAGGTCGCAAAGTCGAGCAAACTCATTTTCACCATTTCATTTATCATGACTGGATAGGAATAATACATTCGGTCCTTTTCCAAAGCTGCAATTCGCTTTTCACCTTTTTTATACAATTTTACCATTTACTTGATGATATATCATGACGTGGAGCTCAAGAAGAGCCTGTGGGCCCATAATAATGAACGCATATCATACTGGCCAGACTTTATATTTCAGGCCAATAAAGGTGGAAGCACATAAAACCCCCTAGCACATGCGCATGCGCTATGGCTTCTGCATCCTCTGCTTATGGAGTTTTATGTGCTACGGTCTTAAACCGGAGAGAAGGACGTCGCAGACGCAGAAGTCGACCTATTGTGCCGAAGAATTTCGAAGCCTATTTTCCAGTTCAATTCTTTGCAAACTTCCACCTACAGTCGAATCTTCGAGTACCAATCCCCGGGGGGGGGGGGGGGGGGGGAGGCTACAGGGGCTATAGCCCCGGGCCCCGTCGTTCAGGGGCCCCCGAGTATTGCGGCACGTTTGAAAAAAAAACCAATTCAGCTTGAATATTGGGAGGGCAGAGGCCCCAAATATTCAAGCAGCCCTGGTCCCCGAACCGATGAGCCGGCCCTGGCTCAATCTAGTTTTGGTGCTATATATTATGGTGAAGAAAAACTGCTCCGCCGTGGTAGCGGATAATGTGACTACGCTAGGAGTTCCTGACGATACCCATATCACATAATCTGTGAATGAATATTGTCCAATACCGTAATTCGATGATGTTCGAGATGAGCTGAATTTTACTTCTTCTTGTAAATTTTTCGATGCCACAGCTATCCGGAAATAAGCGTTTTATATTACCCGACGCCGGATTCTGATTTTGAACGTATTGTCAATGAATATATAATTCCATAATGTTGACGATAATAAAAATTTTTCGCTCCTCCAAATGTTTTGCGCTCCTGCAGAAATGATTCCGCGATTGTGTTCTCCGATCTAGAGATCTTTTCTGCAATCTTCGGCAAGCTTAAGACAGTAATCTAGTCTCTCGCGTTCATCTCAGAACTAGCTGTTTTTAGACATTCAAAAAATCACATGCGAGTTAGTTTTGGGCCAATCACTTTGTCCTCCGGTATTTTTTTCCGATTGCTGTATGGAATTCGATGTGCGAAGAGTCCGACTCGTTTCGTAGATGGTCACATAACTAAAATTGGGCCAACAAAGTTCAGGCGATAACTTCCATGCCTAAAAATGATCCGATTCGAAATCGCCTACGGCAAATAATAGTTCATGTCCCTGCGCCGCGCCGGGGATGTTCTGACAACGAGTAAAACAGACAGAAATGCGATAGCTTTGGAAATATCGATCGAAATCAGTTCATCTTCGAGGCAGTAGGTAGTCTCAAAATTGCAGATATGTAGTCGAAAGTAGAAAATGATTCGATGAAAAACGGAAAATGTTTTCGGCCTGTGGAGCCTCCCCTTAAAGAGACGCTTTTCTTCTTCATTGGCTTCCGTTTATACGAATCGAAAAACAGTTGTCATTCAATTTCATTCGATTCCATTTCATTTTGACTTTTTTTTCTGTTTTTTTCTTCTTCTCATTTTCTCTTTCCTCGGAACGAGGGAAACATAAAAAAAGGAGAAGTTGTAAAAACTTTGTGTATGGGTATAAATACATACATATATTCAAAACACTGGAACAAGTTTACTCGGTAACTATATACTATTTACAGTTATTCAGCCACCGGTAAAACGGTCCTCCTATACACATATCCAAAGCCTCGACACGGACGAACGAGCGAGCGAGCGAGAGAACGAGAGAACGAAAGAAGGACCGTTGCCATTCCCATTGGCATTGCCATTGCCATTGCCGAACGAACAGCGGCCGATGATCTTTCTCACGATCATCGCTAAACTATGATCACGAATGATAATTTCATACTCTTGCTCTTGCTCTTGCTTTTCCTTGTGTTTATTTGCTTTTACTGTTTTATATACGGTAAACAAATGATCTGCAGTCTTTCTCGCCCGCCGCCCTCGCATATGCATCAGGAATTATGCAGGATCGGTTTTTTTTCTTAGTCACGTGTAATAATTACGTTATATGTAACGAACCAGGGCCGGGTAACATTCGAAATGGTGTTCCAGTTAGAGTAGATGTTTGGAATGGAAATGGCATTTCCCATCTTCCATTTTGAATGCTCCTTCGAAACCATTTTTCATTCTTCATTTCGAATACGTTTCTTGAAGAATTTGATTCATAACCCATTTCAAGTAGATTTCCGAAGCACTTTATCCAGCTACTAATTTCATGGAAGTAATGTATTCGGATACATGCAGAGATTACGGAATTATTATAAATATGATAATACAATGACGAAAAATAATGTCAGTTATTTCGACGTCGAGACGGTGCCGCGGTCCCGTGGGGAAAAATTTCATTCTCAAAAAGTTCATGAGCACAATGTTAATCCGTATTAATCGAACATCCGCTGTGGCTCGAGGCATTCAGTTTTGCAAAATTTGTAAAATTTCCAGTTCCAGGTCGAGGAGGGGGAAAATGCCCCGGGGAATACTCCAGCTTGTCAAATTTCTAGGTGGGGCTTGAAATTCCGAATTACAAAGATACAAGTTCTGAAGTAGCGAGAGATCAAGAGAGGGAAATTTTCATTTTTCGTGTATCACTGAATTGAATGACTGTTTCACCCGAAGGCGCTCCTGGCCGAAAACGTATTTCCAGATAGTTTACATTTCGAACGAGCGAAGCGTGGATTGAGAAAATTTGGAAAGTCGATATTTTTGAGATGGAAAATTCAGAGCGGCTGACGTTTCTATCAGCCAATGAGCCGAAAAAGCGAGATCGAAAATAATGTTTCAGAAACGGTAAAACTTCGATAACCGGAATGTCGAAAGACCGGAATTCCGGACGGCCGAAATTCCGAAAAAATGACAAGTCATCGATTATTTTCTCAGCACGGAACAATAAATGTTTTTTTCTTGTCACCCGAGTTTTCGCTCTCTTGGCCCATCTATTCCACTGAATTTCGCAATTCTGACCTCTCGAGTTTTCGGTCTTCCCATTCAATGAATTCCGATTCGTTATATTCCGTAATAGGCACGATTCTGAATTGTGAACACATAGACTTTTCGATCGTCCGATATTTCGACCGAACGGATATTTCACTGCTCGCAGCCTCGCCCATTCTGAGGAATAATTTTCGGTACATATTCATTCCCGTGTCTTGTGTTTCGAATCTGTTGGCTCTACGCGATAGCCTTCCGTTGTTATGGCCTCTCTACATTCTGCACTTCCGGCCGGTAGTCTGAGTTTCGGAATTTCGACCCCATCCGAGAAGCCAATATTACATACACCGAACCTCGATCACGATTGTATCCTACAACCTAGGTATGTATAATATATTCTTACGTATTTTAATGGAGAAACTATAATAACGACACAGCTATAGATATACTGCTGTAATATACATACTACGAGGAAGGTAGTGCAAGTGAGCAGACGAGTCCCCCCGCGACCCGGTGCGGCGACTCGACGACTCGCGGACTCGCTCGCTCTCTTCTACATACGACCTCTCCCGCGTATGTGTGTAAGTGTGTATGTATGTTACATACGTATCTATCTACCTGTATCCACGTATGTACGACTTTGGATTCTCCGCGTGAGCCCTTGAACGATAAGCCTAAGTCGGTCACGGGTGAGAATGACGTCACGGTCGTCGACTCCATCCATGCTCTACGTTCTGTTGTCGCACGGTCCCCTAGCAATAAGCTTCTGACGCCGGCGACCGCGGTCTGCATCGGTGTGATGGCGGCGAAGGCGCCGTACTGCGGGGCGGCCGCGCAGAGTCTCGGACGACGCGGGCGCGACGGCGACGGCGGCAGCGGCGGTGGCGGCGAATTTGCGACCGAGGTGAAAAGTTTACTGGTTTTATCGTCGTTGGTAATGCATACGTTTTACAGGTGCAGCGTGTACGATAACTGCCGAAAGATCGACGACCTCGCGGGGAATCCGACTCATCGCCGTATCGCTGTATGTATATGTATTCATTCTAATTTCTCTTTCAATATACGATATCGCTGTGAAAAATTCCGAATTCAAAATCGCACACGCGCGATCATATTATACACATATCTCGCGTTGCTAATGCCATGCGAGGACGTAAGCGCCGAAAGTCCGATTTTAATGCCAAGAGGTCGTATCGTTCTTGTTGTTCTCGCATTTATTGAGAAACATTCGAACGCGTTGAGAAATGCGAAATTTGAAATTTGAAATTTGAAATTTGATCGACCAAAGCCAGAAGCGGCCGACGTGTCGGCTGATACGGACTTCCGGAATTGAGAGAGAAAATTCTGTTTCTTTCACCGTTGCAAAGATTTCGTATCCAGAAAATTCGCCTTCTCGGTGAAATGTGCTTTGGAAAATGCCGAAACGCAGAGAACGATTCATCGATATACTTGGCAATTTTAGGCGAGAAATTCTTGCGATTTCGAAGGATAATATTTCGCATACGAAAGTGTGAGGTCGCGTACGCCGAAATTTGTACATTTCTCTTCTCACAAATGCTCCAGAAAACTATTGAATTGCAAGTATTTTTCGATATATTTGAGGAAAAAGTACTCCGTGCAGACACGAACCTTTGGCGTTGATCGACCAATTTTCAAATTTCGTTATTCTCGGCGCAGTTTTCTATTTCCAGATCAATGCAAAGAGTAGAAGACAATCGCACGACCTTCTGGCTCCTGCAGGGAGGCCGAAAGGTCGCGTCTAATGTTGCCCACTTCCTCGTGGAATCTTCAGCAACGTGATATGTATACCTACATCTATGATATATGAATACTCGATGGATGAATGAGAAGGAAAAAAGGCAGAGAAAAAGTAAAAACTCAGGCAATGCAGAATTCGTTGACGTTGGTATTATCATCATTATTTTCCTTCTCTTTTGTTTCCTCCGATCATTATTATGTATGTATAACGGTAACGTGTAAAACCGCTCGCGCGAGCGAGCCTCCCGATCGGACGCGAGCAAGCGGTAGCAATTCACACATGCATACAATTATACTGTATACGTATTACATACTATACATATGATTAGTGATATTCCTTATTCAACGCTCGTGGCGCGCATAGGTATAATCTATGTCAGCCTGTGCGGTACATAGTTACACACATAGCTCGGATGTATATACCTGCATCTATTTTGTGGATATGATCGACCTTCCCGTGTATATTATTCTCACCTCGGTACACATTACAATTGTCATTCGGAATCGGTCGGATATCATCTCGCCGATTGTGTCACAGCAGTATTATTACAAATTATTATTATTGTCATCATACAATGATGTTGAATTCCATCTATTGTATACTTACTGCGGTTGATTCGCGGACGGTTTCGTCCCTATTGTTTTCTGGATGGGCAATATCAGACAATTTATTTTGACCACCACTGAACGCCGACGGCAGCGCCGGTCAAGTGCCAGTCAATGGAATTAACTGCACGATCTTCTGCTGTCCAGTGATGTCTGACCTCCGAGTCTCCGATGACAGTTGAATACCGATACCTAACCTCGCAATCTATTTCGTAGCTGTATTTTCCTATACAACGAGTATTTATTATTCATTGAACAGCAATTTTCCGAACGATTATCACTTTCGAACGGCAACTTTCAATTTGCCGAAATAGATTACGAGGTTAGGTATCGGCATTAAATTGTCATCGAAGACTCAGAGACCGGACGTTAAGACAGCGGAAGATCGTGGAGTTACTTCCATTCACTGGCACTTAACCGGCGCTGCGGTCAGCGTTCAGTGGTGGTCAAAAGAAATTGTCTGATATTGCCCAACCAGAAAACAATTGGAATGAAACCTTTCGGGAATCAACCATGAACCGCAGTGAGTATACATATCGCACGGTTATTATCATATTACACGTACCGCAGTAGTACATACATGATGGACAGAAATGAGGAAGATACAGCGGGAAATCATGGAGAATATATGCGAATATGTGTGATCCTTCACCGTTATTTATTGATTTATTTCTCTCCTCGATATAGTAGATAATTAATATATAATATATAAGTACTGGGTAGCATCCAGATTGGAAGACGTCGTTATAAGTTGGTCGTTGGTACATTTTTTATCAAATATTATGATTATTATAATAATTATTATTATTAGTTGAGAGTAGAAGAACGGAAGAATCCTGAGCCAGTTTCGAAATTTGATTACGGAGCTAATTCCAAGGCTTTGCGATCGATCTTCGCCTTTCCGGAAACTAGAAGAATCGGGAGCTCCGTATTACGCGTGTTACAAACTTGATGGCCATCGGATTGTTCTTTTTTTCTTCTCGTCGTGAGGATGAATGAGTTCGGCAACTTATCCAGCCTCGTTCCTCTACTTTTTTTCATTTCCTCCTCACTCTTTTTTCTCGCCATATACCCGAATCGATAAAATTAAACCTATATAACTTTTCAACAGCGATGTAACACCGTAACGTAACGTAATATAACATGATATAATATAATATATGATAATAATTGTAAATAATTAAATATATGTCTATACTCTGGTGAACTGCGGAAACCGCAATAAAAATAACAACAACAATAACAGCAATTCGATTAGCTATCATAGGTACCTAGGTATGCACAATATCGATCGCATTCTAATTCTCTAATTACATTCGCTTAATCCTTTCATTATCATTTTCTATTATATTTCTGCTAATGGTATATCATATATTACTATATTCTGTAAAGTGTCTACAAGCAGAAACGGCTATCGTTGGCAATATTATTGATTGCGAGAAAAAAATTGACAAAACAAAGAAAAAGAAAACAATCTTGTATACTCGGCGCCGCCACGTAGATGAATAATTTATTTATTACATTGTTTATTCAATTAGGTAAGTACCTGGTCATGAATCTTTTAATGGGAGAAAAAACGAGAAAGATGTATACAAATGATCATCGTGGATGTGCGCAAGGAACAAGAATCGTGAAATAATTAAAAATAAAGATTCCTCTATCTCGTTTCCCATTCTCCGGCAACTGGAGCAACCGGTTTAGAATTTTATCAATGCATTTGTTTTTTCGCGTTTCAATTGAGAATCGGACAAGACTTTAGATGTAATGAATAAAATTGATAATAAAGAGAAAAATATTGTGCCAGTTTCCTTCAGAATTCTAACGTATTACGATCGGTTCTCGCTAATTTCTGTACGTAGGTACGTACTGCAAAACAGAAGAACAAGTCATTAAGATGAAACAGAATAGAAGATAAAAACGAAAGGCTGGAAAAAATCAATTTATGTTAATTCCTCTTCTATCTTTGAAAGATTTTACATATTTTTCCCAGTATTGGCAAACGCAATGTAACGAATTTAAAATTTAAAATTAATACCGACGGTTTAGTATTCCATTCCTCATTATTATTTTTCTCTGCTATGTAAATTTATAGTTATTAGGTATAAATTCTGATATTTCTTTTCACCTAAATACGTAGATTACGTAAGTAAACCGTATACCTATTCTTGTTCATAAAATATCAGCCGTTAAATCGGTGGCTGGATTTTCAATGAGTTTTTTACTCTGGATTAAGCGTAGTTCTATTTTTTTGGCTTGTTGCGCCGATTCTTCGTGAATTTCTGGCGAGCGGTGGGGGAAAAAAAATGGGAAAAAAGAAAAACGTAAGTTTGTTTCTTAGAAGGATAAGAAGTACAATAAAAAAAAGAAAAAAAAAAAAACAATTGGGAGAAAACAGAAATTAAATTTCTTACCACTGGAATATTCGTATGTTTTTTTCAATACTTGGTACAAAGTGTTGACGGTCTTTTCGAGCGCGGATTTAATGCCGCCCTCCAAATGCGAATGCGCCAGTAGAAGTGCGGCGAACAAATCTCCTGAACCGGTGAACGATGATGGTAGGCGAGGGATTTCTAGTTTTATCATAACTCCTTCTAAAACGATCGTAAAGAGAAATGAGTATGAGAATGGATTCGCCGAGAGAATGGAAGAAAAGAGAAGAAATTTCAAGAGCGAGAGGATTTAATTTGATTCTCCGTTTGTCTCGATAACATAGAACGGTGATAATGATCTTGACGAAAACTCGCCTCTCAAAGCGCTCGCAACTGTTGTCAAATCATCGCCAATTTCTGTAGAAGAAACAACAACTGTTTTTGGACCCTTCGAGTGTAGTTCTTTGATCGCATCTTGCACTTCGGACAGGCTGTTGACTTCCCTCCCTGTTAAAAGCCTGGAATTGTAAAAATTGAAAAAAAAACAGCAACGAGAAAAACGGGAATGATGAAATAGAAAAACAGAAGAACAGAATGATTTTCAACTTACTCAAGTTCAAATTGATTCGGCGTTACGATATCGGCTAAAGGAATAATGTCTTCTTTGTATATGTCGAGCAGTTCTTTCGGAACGTACATTTTCCCATTATCGCCCATAACGGGATCGCAAACTATGAATCATAAAGGATGGATCAAAATATATATACGGGAAATACTATGAAATAAAAATAATAGAATAAAAAAAGAATTTGTCTTTCTCGATTGTGATCTATTTTTTTCTTGTCTCTGGCAATGAACAAATCGAAGACTATGATTCTTATGACAAATTCTCGAAAAACTGTATACTTGTGAAATGAAAATTGTTTTTTCTATAAACGAAACGAAGATAACAAAAGTTCTCGAAAATTATCGTCGATGTACTGTTATTTAATTGTTCGTTCGCGTTTATTTGTATTTTAATAAAAAAGGAATGCCGTAAAGTTTTTTTGGAAAATTGAGAAAAATGCAAATTATCGGGGATCCCTACATTTCCATCATATGTAACGTACATATTTTAGTACGGTGCACTCATTGTGAAATCGAGATACAGGCTCGAAAGAATGATTTTTAAATCTACGTCATTTCGGCGTTGCTCTTGCTTGAGTTGCGAATTTTTCAAACTCAAGAACTCAGCCTGTTCGATCAGTTCGAAAATCTTTCTTCTCTTCAATTGTTCTGTTCTTTTTTCAATTGCCGGACCAATGACTAACGTTTTTCACTTGGAGCTACTAATTGAGACAAATTCAGCGCGATGTTGATTTCAAATTACATATCATGGTAAATCTGAACGTAAAATGACGCGAAGTCACTGAAATCACAGCAAACATTTTTACTTCCCTGAAGAAAATCGGTCGGTAGAAGATCATGAATGGGGAAGAAATGGAGAAAAAAAAGAAAAACATTTCGAACGACAAATCGAGAAGATGATTCATATATCAGCCATAGAATATAAATTCGAGTCTCATACGTATATTACTGATTGCGAATACCGTATATCAATTCCGGATTCTTTTTCTTCAAACAATTGACCAGTTTTGCTATTCCTTTCAAAAATGAAGCAGATCCAGCGTATCCAGTAAGCAAATGAGTGTATTGATCGAGATCATTTTCTCTGAGGCCGTCCATGAGCTCACCTAAAACTCAGTTGGACAAAGAAAAGGGTTTATAAATTTGTCGCAGGAGATGAACGATAATAATGATGATAATTTTCATAACGATAACGATATATAATGTCAATCGACAATTTTTACTCGAGACTCGCGGGAGGAAATTATTTATCGTTCAATTTGTTGCAGGAATTGGCGGCCTGAAACCGATTTTCCGGCCGCAGGTATACAATTTATCCGGCGAATTGCATACATCTTGATTTTTTTCGGCAATATTCCGCGGAATTCGCGGGAAAATTATTCCGAATTTGTAATAATTTGAAGCGATTTCATCTCTGAAATTTCACCGATTGACGAAAATCTTGATTTCTCTAACGGGATTCCAGCGAATACCGCGGCAATATTTGAAATCACCTGAAATCGGATAAATTTTCGATCGACTCGAATCTTTACGATCAACGCGTCGAGTCACGTTTGTTTTCTTTCCGGTAATTTAATTCCCGTTTTCGAATTTGTGGCGATACTGGAAATTCGTTGGATTGTATGAATTTTCTGGCGATTTTTATACGCATTTTTTTTTTCAATCGATAAAAATCGTGATATTTTTGGCAATATGACAGTGAACAACGTGTCCTATATATCCATTTTTCTGTTTTTAATGCAGCGCGAATACTCTAATGGTTCTCTTAAATTAGTGACTTTTATTATTATTGATATATTATTATTGAATAGAAATTCGAATAATTGGTAGTAGAATAGAATGATGCACACCTAGATCATTAGCATCTAATACTTGACCCTTGACGCATTTGTATCCAGTATGATTGCTCAATTGAACAGAATTTATTGCGTCTACTTCGAAGCCCAGTAACTGAAATAATAAGTATTCGATGTGAAAGAAGAACGAGAGAGAGGGAGAGAGAGAGAGAGGGGAACGAATAAAGAATAAAATACAAAGATCTAGTTATACTGGAAAAATTGTCTGTTCGAAAAATTTGCAGAAAATGATAAAAAGATTGAACGCGCGTTTGTAAATCATTGGGAATTGTTTTATTATTCTCATGGAAATCGAATTGGTATTCACAGAGACAAAATAAACAGAAAAAAAGGAAATGAAAACTAGTGAGATCGGTTAGTCACCTATAATGTTGAAGTCGCGAATACTGCGAAAAATAATATCGACTGAAATTTTTCGACGAATAAAAATCTCCATCCTTTCACAATTCCCGGGTATCTCCGACGAGGATTCCCAGAGTAGGGAGAAAAATGGAGGTTTTTTTTCTGTGGAAAAATTTCAGCCGATATTGTTTCTCGTCGTTTTCTTTGTTGCCCTAAAGTTGTAAACTTAAGCATCATGTTTCTTTCTGTTATCATATTATTTCTTCTCTACGATTGCGCCATGAAGGTATTCAAAGATTTTTCATCGATACATCGTATTTTCCAATTATGACCTGAATTCATATTATTTTTTGTCTTCTCGGTAAATTGAGAGTGAAAACTTGACAATAATTCGAAATTTGAAACTAGAATTTCGAACGCTGATGAAATTGAGCGGGAAAATAAACAGGAAGCGCTAGGACAAGAGAAAAGAAGAACAGACAAGAAAGGATCTAGTGAAACGGAGGAAGTTCAAAAATCGACTGAGTGCAGCATAATCGTTCGAAATCATGACCAAAGCGAAACAAAATAAAAATCGGTGAGCAAATTAGAAAAGGCCGAACAATTGAAAATTTACAACAGACTTGTGCAGGTTATGTTGTAAAATTAGCTAATTGTTAAAAGGTAAAAATAGGAGAGAAAAAGAATAAGAAAGAATTAGAAGCAAAAATAAGATACGGACCTGTAATGGAAACGTAGCGCTTTTATTACCAACGTATCCAGAAACAACGTGACTTTGGACGGAGAGAACGTGACGACGATCCATTTTCAAATTGTTCTACTGACCACGAAAATTGAGTTGTAACTTGTCGCTTGACTACGCGCGTAACTCTCGCAACAATTGTTTCACTTGATTTTCAATACGACCTGGAATGATGTGAGCTGTGCGAATCGCGTTGTCAGAAAAGCAACGGCGAGTGTAATTTTTCCTCTAGCTTGCCTTATCTTGAACAAACATTGTTCTTGTAAATATTAATGACGGTTCTAATACCTCTGACTCCTTGTATTCTGTAATGGTTATCGTATTTCTGAGGTTAAGTGAGGTTGGGTTAGGTTAGACTATACCAAGTTAAGTCAGGTTGGCTCGTCAAATAGTGATTAAATGTCAACGGGAGCCCGTTATTCGAGAGCGCATGCGCCTTGTCGAAGTTACGCGGGTTGCACGAACACAGGCGGATTTGTGTACGATAAAAATTGTTGGAATGAATAGACTCGACTATAAAGTATAATAATTATTAATAATTCGTCTCGATCGCGATAGTATGATGAATCTATAATTGAAATACAATGAAAACTTTGTTGGTCGAGTAATGTGTATCTACATTCGAACACGCTTTCGTTGATTACGATACTGCGATGGGATTAATCCGACAGTGATTTTATGCGCCTGATAGTATGCAACTTGAGAATAATTATTAGTTTCCATTTGATGCAATAGATGGCGGTACTATCTGGACTAGAATGGCGTTGCGAATTTCTAACACAAGTGGTGATGCTTCGAACTATCTTTGCCGCAAATAAAGAGCGGCAATAAATTTGAATCACTCGCATTGTCGAATGCTAATTATTTGTTATCGATTATTGATATCGTCTAGTGATTGGCTGGATAGATAACGATTTTCTGAAAATTGAAATAAAGCTCCGAGCAGAGGAGAAAATAGATAACGACAATATGCAGAAATATGCAGGAGTAACGGGTAAAACAGCGCGGGATTTTTTAAATAGGTTTTCGAAAAGCTCGTGTGATTACCTTACCATTAATTTTGTATTTCTTTTAGGGTTTTATTTTTATTTTGCTATTGACCTGAAATTTGTGACAGTTTTTTACGATCTGTAGGTAATGAAAGTGGTATATAGTTTGAAGAGTGGAAAGCGTTAGCGCGTTTTTCTGTGTATCTTTTTAAATTGGAATTGTAGATGGGAATTTATTGATGCGTCTCTTCGAAATAAAAATTTGTAAACCCTGGTCGAATCATTATTTGACAATTTTTGGATCATGTTTTTCGAACGTCATGTCAGTTCCATCGGCTTCAGGTGTTCTCAACTCTCAAATCCCACAAATTTCTCACTCAGAGGCTCTCGATCGACTTCATATCCGTATACTATAAGCTTATTGATTTTATTACACGAATATTGTGATTCACGAAACATGATCTAGGTTCACTAAACCTAATTCCTCATAAAATCGTCAAGAAAAACAACAAATTAAAGAATGTACCTCTATCGCACGTGTTCCATGTTTTCGGAATTGAAAAATGAACGAAATTTCGCCGTACCATGCATGGCCAGAAAATTTGAATTCTAAAAGAGCACAGGGAGAAATAGAGATACCAAAAATGAGGGGGAGGAAAAAATGAATAAATCTCGACGGAGGCTGGTGTATACCCAAATATTGGATGCTCGAGTTATTCGTCTCCTCCTATTCTTCATATCTAGATTTCAGAAATAGATGTAGTTCTCTCTCATTCTGTTGCAGGGCCAAAAATAAATCTATGAATATGAATCTATACCTACGTATGTATGCATGCGCTCGTCGAGCTGCACGGCACGGTTTTCGTTCGAGCTATACATATTCATACCTATAGGGAATATAGTAGTAAGTACGTACCTAGACTAAAAAAGAACGAAATAGAGAAAAGTTTGCCGCGGTTCGCCGGAAATATCTAATCACCGAAATCTATTCTAAAATTGAAATTCGCTTATTTCTTGTTCGGTTAGAAAAATGAAATAGAAAACCGTTGAAAATAGTAGAAATAAAAAGCCCTGCACCACCGCGCCCTGCCCACGAGAAGTCGATGACATCTAGAGACTAGGAGCTAGAGAAAACGCCTCTGGTAGATATATGTATGTATGTATAGGTATATATACATTCCCTATAGTACATTGGGCCGAAAGTTCCCAGCACTGATCCCCAGAAGCTGAGAAACTAAGAAAAAGAAGGAAACTGCAGTTGAGAAGAAACTGAGGATCGACTCAATTTGAGTAGTTTGATCGTCGCGTCGTCGAGTGCGATAATTGAATCGGATGCAGTCCGATCTATAGTATTCGGGGTGAAATATAATACGACAGACACCAGCTTCCATATTGCGGGACGATGAAAAATTGTCCACAATTTTCATAATTTATCGGGGATACTTTCGTGCTCATTTCGGGGCGGCTGATAATTTCGCGTGGAAAATGAACCTGCGGGGGATGGTCGCCGTGCAGTAGGGGCAAATTCTAGGCAACGCGACGACGACGACGCGGACGGTAACGACGAGGACCTGGAGTAGCGCAGGGGTGGCGATGTGTGGATTCTCTGCTCGGGGGGTTCGGGGGATTCGAGGGATCCGGGGTATTCGGGGGTTGAAGGTGGGCCAGGAATAGGAAGGAATAGGTACGCGAATGTCGGATCGGGGGTGGCTAAAGCGCAAGCTCAGAATCGACCGGTGATTGCCATGGAAACGCCTGGAATATAGGAAGACCACCCCATCTGCCTGCCTGACGGTAAGTCAAAGACGTAGATTTTCCGTGTTTTAAAAATTGTGTCCCAAGAATACGGGGGTGCGTTATCGCAGCTCGTAATTATACGTGCATTATAAAACTCAACGTCGGTGCCCCCGCCCCCTCCCATCCCCAGCCGCCGCCCCCGCCGCCGCTCCCCCCCTGCCCCTCTTATAATCGGCGAGTTTCCACGATCAACGGCCGGGAGAAATAGGTGTACGCGACGTGAAAACAGCCACCCCTATTTCATCCAAAAACGTTATTTATTGTGCTGCAGGCTAGCCAGCTAGTACGTACGGGGCCGCCTGCATAAGCGCAGCGGGGCGCAGCACCCTTATCGACATTTTCGGCTAGCGGCGCACTCCGCAGGCGAGGCGTTCCTCTCTACTGCTGCTGCTGCTGCTGCTGCTTCTGCTACTGATCCTCCGTAAAACCGATCTGCAACATCACTGTGCAATACGTGGATAAATTTTTCAATATTTGTGTCATTTGCGAAGGATACCCGCCGACCTAGTTACACCTGGTTACACACGTAATAATAATAGATTTCATTCTCGTTTCGGGACACTAAATTTGAACAACAAGAAAGAAAGAGAGAAAGAAAGAACGCATTTTTGACGGAAAAGGACTGTGAAATAACAAAGAAACCAAAAAAGAAGAACCAAGAAAAACCGGGCAGAAGAGAGAGTTTTCGGTTTTTTATTCTTCTTTTCCTTCTTTCTCGTCTTCTTTTCGTTATTTCTTTTCTCACTGTAACAAATGTGCAGTTTCGTTGATCTGTTTGCTCCGTCGTTTTCTTCTTCGTACTTTCATCCGATTCACGAGATCAAATAATTACGAAAAACTTGAAAATAGTGTGAGAAATTATAAAAATCAGAAAAAGTAACGCATCGAGGACCAAGGATTAAAGATTTTCGTCAGCTGCTTCAATTTTTTCCACTCTCTACAATCATAGCATTATCATTATCGTCATTTTCTTTACTTTCATAAATAATAATAGTGATCATTGGCTCAAGGGCTGCCGGGTAATGTTGTGATTTTATCGAAGGGTGGAACCACCGGGGGTTCATTTTATTCTCGACTTGTTGTGCACCGGTTCAAATAACTATATCAGTGATATGGACCACGGCTGATTTTTCATATTCTATACGTCAATATATACCTATAAATATACATGTATACATGTATATTCAGCTCTGATGGATTTGAGAAGTGAGTAATAATTTTAATCTCTTTCTATTTCACCCCCGTTATTCGTTTCAGCAATAAATCAGTTCTCTTCGATCAGTCGTAGCTTCACGATTTCCATTTTCCACACGTACAATCGTTTCCATTTTCCCATCCGCTATCCCAAAATTGATCGTGAAAATTATTGAAAATTTTGATCGCTAACTCAACGCAGCTCGCGGCTGACCGCTTTCTTTTTCCTCCACTTCCTATTTTTCTTATTCTCCTGTCGGGAATCAAATTTCCGAATGAAGATGAAACAAGTTTGGCGAAAAATATTGCCGTCAATTTTTCCCCAGTCAGTATAATAGCGATTCGATACAACGATTGCGATAATTTGTTTTCGTTAAAATCCGTCGCCACCCGGTAGATGTAATATTCATCTTTAGTAGGTGATAGGTGACCGCCGTGCCCCCGAAATCGATATAGTGCTTAGGGAAGCTGTAACATCTTTTTACTCAAACCACACATTATCTGGCGGTATACGTACACGCGCGCATACATTTCATCATCGACAAAGACCTAGCCCACTGTTTAATCTTATGTATACATACATATAGGTATACATATATATATGCTCGTTATTTACGTAGATATACGATGTACACGTATATATTTACCTAATAGCTAGATGTTTAACTACTGTAGTGATCAACCCGCTCAAAACTTACTGGCTTCGTGTGTCAACCTAACTCACAAACACTCTACATGCCCTTCCCTGCCCTTGGCTCGCCCCTTAGGATGCTTGACAGGCACACGAAACCTCGATCAGGTAAACCTTTGCCGGAAAAATACTTCGAGAAATGAAAAACTCAGCGAAGATAATCGGTCGAATGGGATTCAGAAATGGGGAGGGTGGGGTTCAGTGAATTGGAAATAAATATTTTCATCGAATGTTGATCCACGATGGGGCTGCATAAATCCCTCCCAATTATGCCAACCGAAATTAGTTTTTTCACTTTGTGATCACGCAAAGTGAAATTATCCCGCGATTCGGACGTGATAATTAGCATTTCGATTGTACAGAGAAAATTTGAGCTCCAGGTGGGTGGAGGGTACGAGTGGGGAAAGGGGGGGGGGGGGGGGGGGTCATCGACCTACTGCCGATGTCGTAGCGAAGAGGGCGTAGCTGGTCTTTTTGTTTTTTGTTGTTCCGCTATCTCGTTGTTAAAAAAATTTGGGAAATCGGTGAATTATCGCGGAATAGAATCCCTATCTGACGTCACGATGCAGATGGGACGAAGCATGAGTGTGCGTGTTTGTGTGTTTACAGTATACTGTAACCTCTGTATATTATTTTAATTTGTAAATTTGATTAGTCAAACGAACGGTGGAAAGGTGTAGGCGTAGGTATCTACACCTATCGAATCCCGATCACGGTATATATTATGTAGGCATACACTAGGTACCTATGTCTATAGTAGCTACATGGGCAAACACCAATAGGTATATAACGTAGGGGACAGCAGCCAGCAGTGAAGACTGTGATGTGTCGAATCGAGTATAATTATAATGGCAATTACGTAACTACGGCAACTATAACAGCGATTTTTGTCACGGAGATTGTTTTCTTTTCGTTTTTTGGTTTCTAGTTAAATTCCTCGTCGCATCACGTGCATGTACGTATGTACATACATACCTATAATCTCCCGATCTTAACCAGCTTCACCCAATCCGCTTCGCATTATGATATGAAATGCTGTATAATTTATTCCCGCAAACGCCGCTGTAACGCTGGTTGCCTATCTCACGAAGAACAATCGTCTGTATCGCGGGATTCGATTGTAAAATAATAATTGGAAAAATTCGACGACGAAAAATCTTCGCAGACCAGATTTGAAGTTTTTAATTAAGGTCATATAAAAACTGATTTCGCGTTTGGGAATTAATGGTATTATGGATTTTTCGTCTTCTTCTTTCTTGTTGTTGTTGTTGTTTGTTTTTTTTTTCTGGAGGGGGAAGGAGGTTTGCTCCATACGATGGGCAGCCCAGATTACGGGGGTGTTTTTTTTCTTCTTCTTCTACTTCTTGCGCCGATTTTGCCGAATCGGATGTTTGTGAGATTATAGGCGGATTTTGATGTTTGATGTTTTTTTTTTCCACCGAGTTTCATTCTCTCATGTTCCGTTTCTTTCTCAAATTTCAGCGATCATGGATCATCGAGGGAGAAGCTGATAAAACCGTACGTCAGCAATGATGTGACAATAAAAAGAAAGAAAAAAAGAGATAATCTTCTTCTACACTTTGACCAGGGATATTCTTCGATCCCTGGATTATCGTGCTTCCTAAACTAATAATAACTGAAACAGAGATAACGAGAGAGGGATAGAGAGGGAGAGAGAGAGAGAGGGAGAGAGCGAAAGGAAACTGGAAAAGAGCGAGAGAGAGATAAAGAGAAAGATGATGAAATAGGTGCCAAAAATTATAGGAACCATTGTGTCAAATACGACGAGGAAAAGTGGAGTAATAATATTAATAATAACAAGTAGTAGTAATAATAATAATAATAATAATAATAAGAATAATAATAATAATAACAATAGGAAGAAAAGTAATAATAACAGTAATAGTGATAAAGAGGTAAAACGTAAGTAAGTAAGGAAAACGAAACCGATAATTATATGATCTGCAATTGATTATCCGAATAATTGATCGATTAAGTACCAAAAAGGAGGAGAAAGAAACAAAAGAAGATATAGAAAGGGGAAAGGGTAAAGGTAAAGGTAAAGGGATAATAAAATGGGCAACAAGCTATCGTGCAGTTGTGCGCCCTTAATAAGGAAGCCCTACCGATACGAGGACTCTCCGTGGCAGGCCGGGGCCAGGGCCGGCGTTGCCAACGCCGGACGAAGGGGGGACACTGGTCACTTGCTCAGGTGCGGAAGCTTAAGAGAGAGGAAGAGGTGCGCATACCATATTCAACCATTTCATAAGACCATACTTCATTTTATACGGTTCTGTTTCTTCGCTTCATTTCTGTTTCTTCATTCCTCCTTTGTTTTTTTCTTTCTTTTCTTTTCTTCTTCGTTTCTTTTTTTCTATATTTTCCATTCACTCGTCAATCGTAATTTGTCTCAATTGCTGCACCGAGAGAATATGATATACAATTTATAAATATTATATCTCGAGTTTCTTATCTTCTCGCTCTGCATATATTTATCATATAATCACTATAATACACTATAAAGCTCTCCTTCGTTCTTCTTTGGGCTTCGGTTTCGGGCATGCTGATCAATAAGGCGAAAAGAAGGATTTCTCATACATGTAAATCAGGGAAAAATGAAACGTACCTGTGATACGTGGAACGGAGAATAAACGAATCGAGCATCCGAATGAAATATTCTGATTTTACTTCTTCTTTCGTTTTCAAATGATCGTATTTTTCCTACAATGTACACATCGATGCAGCAACGTCATAGATACTACGTATTCGCATACATGTGCATATACGGATATGTACGTATGTATTACCAATTATCATTTGTTGAGCATTTGTTTAATATACCTATAGGTATAGGTTATACACGGAAAATCATCACTTCATCATGGCATCCATGCTTCGCATGTAAAGCAAAAATTTAGAGGAATCATCCGATGATCGGAAGATTTTTTTACCTTGTTATTCTCACATAGAGTAAAGCCTGGTCAATCGTGCTTTGCATGACATTATCGGTAGTAGAAGTGTTCGCAATTCGGTGAACAAAGAGAAATAAAAACAAACCTAATTCACCTAATATATGTACCTACTCGAAACGAAGAATTGCAATTTCTTCTTGGGAATGAATTGGAACTGTAACTTAGCGACATGACCGTTTCCTTTTCGTTACTAATACAGGTATACAGAGGGATTCGGGTGATCGATCGACCGTGACCATTTTGCGGAACGATTCTCGGTGAAATTCTGAAACGAAAAGTCCTTTGGCAAAAATTTCTGTGACCGTCGGTTCGCGAGCTAGATCAGATCTAGGCTGACCAATCGCAGAGCTCGTACGTGAGCGAGAGATGGCAGGCCTGGATCCGTGCGTGAGCACAGTCTGTGCGCACTGACATACGAGCGAGCGTATTGTGATTGGTCGACTAAAATATCATGTAACTCGGAAACTATCGGTCACAGGAATTTTTGTCAAAGGACTTTCCGTTTCAGAATTTTTCGGAGAATCTATCTTCGCTCGAACTGGATCGCTCGGTATATCTGTGGTCGAAGATCGAAAATCTGTACTCTGCGTGCGAAAATGATGATCGGTTGTTTCAGGCTTTGGGCAGAGGTCTTTCACGTGAGTGCTAGTGGCGCTGGTACCGTAAAGTGGCAACAGGTCTCCGAAGATCTAGTACCAGTCAACATCACCTGTGTCCAGGATTCTCCAGAGTGTATATTCCATATCACAGCATACAACAGTCAGGTCGACAAGATCCTTGATGTCCGGCTCGTTCAACCAGGTAGAGACTAAGACGAGCTAAGTACAAGCCGAACCGAAAATCGACTATCGATTCGGTAGATCCTGCAGGGCTAACTGATATTCTTCTTGTTCTTGTTCAAAAGGCACGAGGATCGGCCAGGCTTCGGAATGCTTCGTTTACTGGAAGGACACCATGACAAACGATACTTGGGGACTGAACTTCACCTCGCCGATAGACGCGAAACAATTCCGAGAGTGTTGCGTGAGTTGATACGGTTGAATTGATTCCGATGCGTTCGCGCGAGCTTGGCTTGTGATCGATGCGAAGTTTATCACCGCAACGAGTGTTTTCGTTCTCATTTCAGTCACCGTCGTTCAAATTCTCGAGGAAAGCTTCATCCTCTTATTCCCTGAAGCTAGAACCGCCGAATAAGCAGAAAATAAAAACTCGGAGAAAGCCATTATCGACGCCAGCCTCGCCAAATCGATCTCGAGAACCGCAATGCACTTGTATGACTCCAGAACAATTTGCTAGACTTCGAAGCCAGGATCCGAGATACAGAGCGACTTGTGGTGAGTTGATTTTACCAATAGATTGAATCCCCGACGGGATCCTTTTCGGCGCTCCATCCGGATCTAGAAAAATGTTACTTTCTCTTTTCAATAATTCGTGCTCTTCGCTGTGACGATCTTCTCAATTCTCATTATCGTAGCGGCTTCCACGCTGCCGAGGAACTCGGGAAGATCGACCGAGATGGAAATGATCCCTGTACGAGGAGATAAAATCGGAGCAGCGACGTCGAGCGCTTCTTTGTACGATAATGTTAACAACTCTAACAGCACACCGGGAAAAACACAAAAATCTGGTGACTCGATTAAGATAAAGGAAAAGCAACAGCAGAATGAAACCTGCCAAACAACACCAAAGACAGCGAACGTCGCGACCGGAACAGCGAATGTCGGATCCCAGGTGAGTTTGCTTCACGATGAATATCGCGACAGTTTCGAATATAATATCGACTTTCGCGATCGTTTACCAATCGAAATCCCTCTTTCCTCCGCGAAGATCGGAAGCCCGGAGGAGAAGTGTTCTACGGTGTCGCCAAAGAAGGCGACCAAACAAAGTCAGGAAGCATCGACACAGCAGAATGAGACTGAAAGAGAGACTCTAAAATCTGAGGGTACGCAGGCTGGAGGTACTTTGCAGAATAAATCGTTGAGAAAGGAGCAGCTCCATCATACAAAATCGGCGGATTATACCGAGCTGGAAATGCACAATGGGAACATGATCAATATCGTTAACAATAATAACCACGGATCGAGGAGATCGAAGAGCAAAAGTACTGACGACATGAGAATCGAGAATGCACAAAACGGGGGCATCAGTCTCGACTCCAATACACTGAAAAGAATGCTTAAGCCCATGTCTAGCATCGACAGCCCCGTCACTTCACCAGAAATGACAAGGAAGAGGCACATTCATCACAGCTATCATTATCATCCGAATAATAATAATCAAAAATATTCAATGTCTGAAGCTGAGAATGAGAATTATTCAAATCCGTACAGAAGCTCGCATAATAATAAATTTCAGGGATCGAGGAGCACTCATGATATGGCCAGACAGTATACTGGTAAGTCTATGAAATTGTCAATATCCCTGATTTATTGTCGATTCTCGAATGCCGTGCCACTCGGAAAAAAAAACCATCTCCTTTCCGAAATTACAGCTTAGCTCATGTACACTTAGAAACGGAGAAATGAATAGAAATTTTCTCTATCGATCGAAGCTCGGCGAACTGACTCCCGATTACGCGTGCCGATTCTGTTAGAAAATCCAGTGATCTGCAGACAAAAGACAAAACCGATCACAAATTTGTTCAATTCAATCCGATCACATTAAATACGGAGAAAATTGCGATCTGATCGGAAATAATTGGATAAGATTCAGATTTGGTTCAGTTCCGAATTGGATCTGATCAGATCGGAATAATCTGGCCAATGAAATCCGACCAGATCGGACGCGAGGTGTGATTCGATCTTATTTGATACAGTCAGATCTGATCGAATTGATCACGGGACAAAATTGTGATCCGATCAAATATAATTGGATGATATTCAGATCCTAATCTGAATCTAAATCTGGATAAGATCTGA
This sequence comes from Phymatocera aterrima, assembly GCA_963170745.1. Taxonomy (NCBI): domain Eukaryota; kingdom Metazoa; phylum Arthropoda; class Insecta; order Hymenoptera; family Tenthredinidae; genus Phymatocera; species Phymatocera aterrima. The sequence goes on from OY720671.1 coordinate 2,384,874, forward strand.
TCTGATCCGATCGATGACCATTTCCTCCGTCGTGAGTAGTTCAATGGATTCGAAACAAGGTGCAAAAACACCCGAATCATTCGCCCAAGTAGTTTTTGTTTTTCCGCTTTAGAAATGAATTCCTCACGTTCTTACCTAGACTAATCAGTCGCTTCGAGCACCCGACCTCTAGTGCCCTTTAGTACCTGAAAGCACGGAATCCTATCTGTCCAGTAGGAGGCAGGGAGAGGATGTACTTAGATTTGGAACATAATCGGTGCGCAGGTGACATATCGCCGCCATCGGATAACGTGATATTCGACAACCAGTGTTACGCGACAACACCGAGCTCATCGAACGGTAATTCGGACATGGAACAACAGCCGAATCACTGCAATTCGAGGCGGTGCAACGGGAGTCAAACATATCAACAGCAAAATATGACCTCAGTATCAACGCCCGGTAGTCCGACAAGCAGATTGCTTCTGGAATACGAAATGCACCTCAGGAATACCCTGGCCAAGGGCATGGACGCCGAAAGCTACAGTCTGCACACCTTCGAGGCTCTGCTCACCCAGAGCATGGAGAATTTAGGTGAGAACGCCCCGAAGATTTTTAGCGCCATTGATCGCAGCCCGAATCTCTAAATTATGGAGAGTTTCGGTCACCCCGTTTAATATGCTTTCCGTTTATGATAACAGAATTTGCAGAAAATATACCGCTGAACGTACAACGAACACCACACGTTTCGAGAAGACGTGAGTAATGCTCATTCCGATTTTAATACCGGTGTTACGAATCCGCGGCCCCCAATTTTGGCGCCGGTTCTTGCATTTCGTTGAATCTTCATTATCCCCGCTTTCTCAGGTTCAAGTTCCAACAAATCGTCAACGCTGCCTCTGTCCTATCGCTACTGCAACGAGCGCCAAAACAGCAAAGATCGCGACGGATATTACAGCGACAGGAACGAGATTATCAGAGAGAAGAGAGAGCGAGAGGCTGACAGAGACAGGGACAGGGGATATCTCAGCGACTATAATTCAAGGTATAGTTAACAAACGATCCCATTCCATTCCTCCGGCTTCGCCGACCGATCTTCCAAACTTCATCTACAAAACACGATTCAGGTGCGCCTCTTGCATCGGTGAATCCGCGCGAGCTCAATGGTTTCGGCATTCCGATGGCTGGCAGTCCGGATCTTCGACCATGGGCTCTGGGGCTTCGAGCTCGGCCAATCCCGGATATACAGGACACAAGAGATCGCCCTGGGACTCTCTGCCGTCTCTGAGACACGAGGGAAGTCTCAACGACAGTGGATACAAGTCTAACAGAACCGATTCGATGGAGCAGAGGTGGGAATATTTCTTTATTTTCCTAATACGAAGATTAATTATCCAGGGGGGAGAAATCTCCCCGCAATTCTATCTATCCTCGCAACGAGCAACCGCGATATTCAATGCGGAAAGTCGTCTTTGTTAATGGAAACGGGGTAACCTTTCCACCCTCTCCTCTGACAATGCTCACTCAACCCGAGGCTTTGCCTTTTTTCTCTACCTCTACCTTCATTTTGTATTTCTTATTTCCATGTCCCATTTTTATTTTATTTTTTTTTCTCGTATACTTTTATAAATTTTACCTGCCTACCTAGCCATTGTCCTCATTGTCCTCCAGCTGCCATTGTGCGTTCAACGCTTCCCGCTCCCTACTCCCACTCTCTCTCCCTCTTCCTCTTCCTCTTGGTCGGTTTTTCCCCTCTCCATTTTTTCCTCCTCCAGTAGCAACAGTCTTCTCCGTCTGTAAGTTCGAATTTTTGTCCCCTCTCAAGTAAGTAACATGACAAATGAGAGGAGACGGAATAACAACTCTGATCTACACGAAGCGAGGATTGAAGATTGAAGATTGAATATTGAAGAGAGGGAGAGAGAGAGAGAGAGAAAGAAGGGATGGATTTTTGGAAATTTTATCGCACTGGGAAGACAAATAAACGAAAGAGAGAGAGAGAGGGAGAGAGAGAGGGAAAGACAAAATTGATCGTAGAATTGTTGAGGGTCGGAAGCCCTCAGGTTACCGGCAAGTGGCTACCTCCACCCGCTTTGACATTTTTCACCCAGTAGACACTTGATCTATCTGTGATCTGAATTTTTGTTCAACACTGAGCTGGTTCCCCGCTTAGAAAAAAAAGAGCCAAAGCCAAAGCCAAAGCCAAAGCTAAAGAGGCCAAGTTTCTGAACTGATCAATACATGCTGTGAGCATCACTTTACGGCACAATAACTTCCGTTGCTATTTCAGGGGGACATTCGACCGTCAGGACAGTGTTAGGTCTGATTACATGTCTGACAGAGAAGGAAGATACGGGGGGATAGTTCAACAAGCATCCCTCGAAAGCACTGATTCGAGACTTTGTTACCTGACCTCGTCAGAGGTGAGTAAGATTTGTAGATTTGTTACAATTTTCTGTTATCTCATTCAACGTTAGGTATTGTTGTCGCAGAATTTCATGAGCTACCTCGCGTAGACGGTGAAAAAGTGGGAAAAAGCGTCCGACGAATCGTCGGGAACAAATTAGTTCGTCGGATCAGGTTCAATTCAGAGATAATTCGGACCCAATTCTTATCCAGTGATGTTGAGAATCAGTTGAGAATTTTCCGTCGATCATATCTGATCAGATCTGGTGTAATGTATAAAAGTTCGATCTTAGTAGATCTGACCTCGCGACTGATCAGATCGCATTGGATCGCTCTGTATCTGATCAGGTCCAGACGGATCTGATAAAATCAGATTGGACGGACTTTTAATCTGATCGGACGTGATCTGATCTGGGTTAGACACGATTCCGTCCAATAATTCCTCCCTCACGTGTCACTTTCAACCCCTCGTCACCGTTTGTGAATGACAAACCGAAGCAGGGTGTGCATTTTGCTGATCAATGTTTCGGCAAATGACATTTCAGGCCCATTGAATAATTATTTGAAACATCCGCTGCGTCAGCCATTCCTGAAATTTATTAACTTTGTGTTAATTTTCCTACGTTCGACGAGAAATTTCGGGGTTGGTCAACCTTAGGGCTCGTTTGATGTAACTTAGAAATGTTAACGAACGTGTGAACCGATCGAGGTGAATATCGATAGAACGTTGTGTCGGTACAATTCGTAACGAATAACGAATTTACTGGAAGCTAAAGATAGATGGATGGATAGGAAATTCATTCTAATGCCGTAGCCCGGAACAGCCATCGGGCAAGTCGCAGTTCACACGTAGTAACGAGCATCAAAAATATCAACGACAATTTCAATTCAACATTGACACGGATTGCCGACGAAAATCTACGTAGGTATGGACAGGAATCGAATTGAGAAGAAATTACGGAACGGTTAGACAATAAACGGCCGATGAACAGAATAACGGAGTAGACTCTTCCGCATCTGACGATAAAAATGAGGAGAGAATTTAAAAGAAAGTAAAATAGGATGAAACACATTTAATTAAATTTTTCAGCAAGCAATTGCATCAATAATATGATTGAAACCGAAAATTCGAGCCAGTGGACGAGTGGAGAGCCGATCGGCAATTAACAGAGCTTCAAAACGGCAGATATTTTGCTTAAAAAGATAAGAAAGATGGAAAAATTGAAGAGCAATCAACAGAATTTACCGGATAGCTGAACGAGACTGTACGGTTAAAGAGCCAGTTGAACTGACAAATTTCGTTGCATGAAAACCGAGCTGATCTTGTTTAAATATATAGCAACAAATATGGGCTGAGCCACCGAACGAATGATTCCATAAGATGGCGCCAAATGATGCTAGCTCATCCGGCCAGGGCCGTTCGCGCCTCGGACAGGATGAGCCAGCGAAAGATGTAACCTCATTTCTCAGGAGATCCCAGACGAGTAGCGCCTCGCAAACGTCTGGAGAGGACGACTCACGAATTGCAGGGACCAGCTATCTCAACAGCCAGAAGCCAAAAGAACAAAGAAGTCGCGGTAGGCAGCAGTTCCATGATTTGGAATGCCGAAGGACGACGGACAGTCGGCGGACGCCAGTCGAGACGAGGGACGCAAGCTGGAGTCGGGATTTCACGAAGCTCGGCAAATATAGTTCGGCGAGGATGCGATCGGGAGCTGATGAAGGCATGCCACTCATGAACAACGAGCGTCGATCTACCGCTGACAACCCGTGTAGAAATTGCAAACGGGGACTGGCCAGTAACCGTCCAGTTTATCCGAATTCGATCCGGGCGCTGAACAGTCGAACCAGACAACCCCTAGTCGGGAATGTAACGCTGCACTAGACAGTTCAACTATGCCGGTTTAACCGTCCGGATACTGTTCAATTTTCTCGTCTCATATTGTACATCAACCGTGACATATATCAATAATCAGACGTGTTCATGAATAAATTGATATTCAGCTATAGATCTTCTTGAATGTTCATTGTGAATTTTATAACTGTAGATGTAATTCACAAATTCACCATCGCCAAGTTGCTCTTTCATGTTAGTTCCAAATAGACATAGTAAAATTCACGACGTTATTCCGATTCAGACTCATGTTTGGAGCTGTTCGATAATCATAGACTCGGCAGTCAGACACTTATCACGAAGCTGAGCATTTTTAATCGCGAGAGAGTTCAGCGCCCGAATCACCTCTAGCGGAGAAGTCGCGCGTTACTATCTGAAAATCCTATGTGGGAGCTGCACGGTTCCGTTGAAGACGGGTTATCCCGTCCGGGAGCTGTACAGTTGCGCTAAAGACGGGATCGCCCGTTTACGGGATAGCCGGTAATCGGGCAGCCCCAAGCAAATTTCCACACGGGAGGGCGAGCCATTCCAGCTACAGATGATAGGGCGTTTCATATTATGATTACGAGCATCACTACGCACGTTGAAGATGGACTGGATTGCTGAATTACGAGTCTCTGAAGCTCGAGATTTAGATAGCTCACGGCATCATGACATACCAAGCAGCGATGATCGGGGAGAGGGAAGCCAAGCGCAGGGACTAGCTGTGATTACACTTCCGGCAACAGGATCTCGCTATGCTACTCGAGCTCATGCGAGGCGGCATAAATCCCCACGAGATACTCGGACGACATGACCGTTCCAGGACGGATCCGCAGACAACTGGAGACCCAGGTTGAGGAACCACCACATCGACACGAGGGATATCTTGGCCACTGATGAAAACGGAGTGATGACTAGGTGTGCAAGATCGGTTGAGCTACCAAGGATTCTTTCGTTTCTTTCGTTTTGCCGACGATTAGCTGCAACTCGCGTTATCCTCAGCCCAACCCGAGACAGCCCCCGTATCGTCGCTGCAGATCTTTGCAAAAGCAGTCACAATGTCACCAGGAAGCGGATGCGAATAGATCCGCAAAGATTGTCCGCTTGATCAATCTGATCACCCGGCCAATATCAGTAATACAAGGAAGGAAGAGCAGCGGGCCGAGAACGCCACCATGGAGGTCTTGCAGGGTTTGTGATCAGCCGGAGAAATTGGAATGGGATCGCCTCGCACATATCCCCAGAGAATCCATGAAGCACAAGCTTGGCAAGCAACAGCCGGTGATTTATGCTGTCGAAAGCCTTGCCGAAATCAAAGAGATCAAGAATTGTGATACATCATACTTGAGACAGAAATCTTTGATAGACGATCCTTATAGTAGGTGGTCTTGGCTTTCTTAATTTGGGCTTCGATTTCACGCCGTGATTTACGGCGCCGAATCATCAAATCAGGAGACTTGTCACGCTTTGCAGCTGCGTGAGTGTTATCGCGAATACGGAAAGAGTGAGAGAGAGTGAGTGAGAGTGAGAGTTAAAGAGAGAGAGAGAAAGAGAGAGAGTTGCGAGTGTTCGGTTTCAGAACAATGAAGATCCTCCAGAATCCAGAGTTGTGGAACTATTGAATGCACTATTTTAATGCGTATTGAGCGGGTGCTGTAGTAGGTAGCTTTCATACTCTCCACGTTATATTGTGTACTCTCGGATTTCAATATTCCGTCACTTTTTGAAAAGTACTTCCTCATACTCTCGTTTCACAATACACCTTCGAAATCCACCGGTAAAATTTCCCACCCCACTTCACTCTCCTTGTTTTACTTCTTGTTTTGCCTAATGATGATGATGATCGTGCGATTAGTCGTCGTCTATCGTGCGCGAGGTTCGCTCCGGCTACCCTGAACGTTTGTAGAAACAGAGTGAAACGAACGAAGCTTTATCTTACCAAATTGAAAACAAAAATCGTCAATTCAAACCGAAGGAGCACTCCGAAATCGGTCATTAGTTGATTTCGCTCTTAACCGACCGGGTCGCTGTTTTCTTGAATCTCGATAAACACGGTAGATTTATTGAGCTTTTCATGGGCGGGTGGTAACTTGGTATTTTATTGCGACGGAAAGAAAAAGCTTTCCATGCTCAGGTAGGTATACCATGTACTCTTATATATCTACTACGTAGGTATGTATATATATACACGTACGAGTAGATGCAGTTGCTTTTGTTTTGCTCTAAAGTTGGCGGGTGCCAACAGGTGCATGCGCAAACGCATATCTTTTCTCTTCAAGCCCTTCCCCGCCCGGTTGGTAACTCTTCATCCCCCAGCACCCCCGTAAATGCCCGATTCCGACGGGGACCAGGTATTGATTCCCAACCGAAAGCTCTTCCCCGTCCGACCAACAGTCTTGAGTAAAGCTCCCGCGGAGCCAGAACCTCGAGAAAAGTTCTACGAACGTGTATAAAGCTCGCCGACATTCCGTTTCCTCGTCATTCATCAATGACAATTATTACAAAGAAGATAAAAAGAAAAAAAAAACCTACGAACCTTTGGTTTTTCAAACATGTCCAATATGGAGCCCGTGGGGTTCGTAATGAAATTTGTGAAAACCACATCTACCAGAACAACAACCCTTTCAGTTCCTCGATGAATTAATACTATGAGAATTGTTCCGAAGTGATATTTAATCCCGTCAAATTTCACGCTACCTCGAACCCTCCCTCCGTTATTCCAAGGTCAAATTATCCCCTACCTCGGAGATGTAACCCCATTAAAATAAAGCTCGGGCAATTTGTGACCTTGAAAGCTTTTCAAGCTTCGGCATTCCCATTTTCGTTTCTTTATCTTCCGTTCTTTCCTGTTTTTCGATCGAACACAACAAACAGAGTGACGAACATATAGTTGGCGAGCTTAAAGCTCAGCTGTTTATCTCGAAATTCAATATTCAGGCACACTCAGAATCGGGATAACAGATCGATCATTCGTTTTTATTCACTGTTTTCGTTGTAGCGAACGATAAAGTAATCGGAGAAACGAAATGTGAGGAAAAATAAAAAACAAATATTGGACAGTGGAAGCTTCTTGGCTTATTAACGCACGTTCTGTTTATCCAGCGGAAAAACCGTCAATTTTACCGGACTGTTTATTTTTGTTGTCGCTCAAGGGTGAATCTCAGTGTTTGTTGCGGGTTGTTGAGAATCGAACGAATTTCATTTGGCCAAGTAAAGTGGTGACGTTTCTATGCGTCTATTTTTCGAAAGCTTTGAAAATGGGGGGAGGAGGGTGCTCGTCAGAGGTGGAGGTACGAGAATATTGATAACGCGGCATAACTAACAAGATAAAATAAAAAATAATGGTAGAACCAAAATGGCCACCGGTGGAGCGCAATAGTTCCTTGGATTTACTGAATCATAGTATAAGCTACACGGACCTGCGCACCCTGCATAAAAAACATTGTAAAAAATATTTTTGCCTGTGTAAACGTCACACGGTGAGTGTGATCTGCATAAATGATACTAAGAAGCTATACTGGTTCAATTGCGAGAGCGTCGAAGAAAAGATTAACCATGGCCACGGGGAGGGATATTATTATAAACTTTTGAAGATAATAAACGGAGCTTTGAACACGTGGGCGCAAAAGTATATTGACGGTTTGAAATTCGCTAAAAAGGAAATCATGTTGAAAATAAACGGTACCGCCAGAAAAAACATGAGATTACTCAAAGAGGGATGCTACTGTCATTACCATCCCCACACAACCGCTGACGCCTGCAATGCGGCATTTTTAAAACGAGTTGTAAGTTCATCTACATTTTAATCAATTCGTTGGTTCCTTGGTTATGTATACATGTATATACATACATACATTATAGCCGCAGTCCAAAGAGCCAGGAGTCTATTATCAATTAGAAACAGTTCGATGAGTATTTTTTCTTCTCTCTCTCTCTCTGTTAATAATTCTACAAGCCTCGCGGTTTTACAAGTTTCCTCGGATGATTTACCGGTCCGAAGCACAATCTCGGGGATTTTCGATCGATTTTTCTTTCCTCCTTCGCCGCTCCAGCCCGGCCTGTGAGAAGCAACTAGGAATTGACGTGGTTTCACGAAGCTCGACATCGTCAGTTTTGTTTTTAATTTGTTGTTCGGTTTCCTCTCGGCGGAGGAACTTCGCCCTTCCGGAGCATGATCTTCACCCTTTCCACGAGCCATTCGGTCGATATCTCGTTTCTATAAATAAAATTCACAGCCTCGAACGCAGGGGGAGAAGATTCTTGCCTGGTTCAAGAAGAACGAGGAGCCGGTTTAAATTTTTCGCAAAAAAAGAGAAAAAAAAAAAACAACTATTCACCGTTGAACATTTCTTCGTCACAGATGTCGGACGATGATCGAATGTCACTGACGACAGCCGTCAGCGATGACGACGATGGCGAAAGCGTGATAAACTCACCTTACAGGGGAAAACAGACTGGGACAGCGGCCGCTTCGTTCAATTGTACCGGCGCGGTTAGGAAAGCTGGGTAACTAAGAATCGCGTATTTGAAACTTCCGAGGATATTTATGAATGTCACGATTATTAACCGCTATCCCGAACCTCTTGACGTCCCGCAGTTTTCTTAGCGTGAAGAAATGGCTACTTCGTAAAAAGCACCAAATCGAATTGGCCCGGAAACGCGGATGGAAAGGATACTGGGTTTGCCTGAAAGGTACAACGCTACTCTTTTATCCATGCGATTCTCACGAGAGTAGATCCGTCGAGGCAGCACCGAAGCATCTGATCATTGTCGACGGTGCAATTATGCAACCGATACCGGAACACCCGAAAAGAGATTACATATTTTGTCTCAGCACTGCTTTCGGCGACGCCTATTTATTCCAGGTGAGTGATAATCAACGTCTTTACTAACCGTATAAAATCTTATTGCAGCCATATGCGTCTCAGCGCAGTAGCTCTCGCCACAGAATATTATCAGCTGGTTAAAAATATATACAATATTTTCCAGGCTCCGTGTCAAGTGGAACTTGAGAATTGGGTGAACAGTATTCACTCCGCGTGTGCCGCCGCGTTCGCACGTCATCGTGGAAAAACTGGTACCCTTCATTTACTTCAGGAGGAAATATTCCGATTGGAAAAGGCCATCGAATCTGTAAGTAATTTTACCGTCGTGTTTAATATCTGATTCATCGATTCTCTTTCTGTAATGATAACGATTACGCTGGGGTACGCTCGATAGAAAATACTGCAATCTGATCAGGCCAAATTAAGATCTGATTCCCATCCAATCAAATAAATCGGACCGGATGAATAAATTGGGCAATTTTTTGTTTGCTTGATCAAATGTAATTTCGTCCGAATTGGATCGATTATCGTGGATAATTTGAAACCATTGCCGCTCGTTAAATTCGGAAACATGCATCGAGAGTTCGATCGAGAAATTGCATCTATTGTGGCAATTGAAATAAAAGAATAAAAAAATGAATAAACAATTCTTCATTCGTTGAGCAATATTGGACTGTGAAGGTAGGTATAAGGTTAAGTGACTTCAGAAAGGGTCATTTTCCTCGTAGGATCACAAGCTAAAACACATGGCGGATTTACAGCAATCCGTGGTATCCGACGTCGAGACGAAACAGCAAATTAACAACCAGATCGTACAGTGGGAAGAAAACCTTGAACGACTACATTGCGAACAATTTCGGCTCAGATGTTACATGGCCAGTTTACAGAGTGGAGAATTGCCTAACCCGAAGGTTCGTTTCACAACGATAGACTAGACATTCGGTTTTCAAGGTGCCACGGGATCGCCATCTTGAATGTAAAGCACCCGTCTCGAAAACGGGAATCGTAATTTTTCGCCAACGACTCGATCGATTTCGTTGAAACTTTGAAAATTCGTCGAGCACGATGGCAGAAAGCTGCTAAGTCTTTCACTTTTTGAAAACATCGATCGGATTCGATGAAAAACAGATATTACCGACGTTAGCGAGGTTAGATTGCCGGAGGCGACTCCTGTGGCCCCTTGATAGCAACCACATGGCAGAAATCACGGTACCCTCAATATCAATTTGTTCGTATCCGCAGAGTCTGCTCACGCACGTTTCTCGAGCCACCAAACAAACTTTGAACAAGCTTGGTGTCTTCACCGTTTCTTCGTTCCATGCATTCATTTGCGCGCGGAGTCCATCCCTCCTGAATAATCTACTGGCTGGTAGAGGAGCGACTAAAAGACGACCCCCTCTACTCTCCAGATCGAATAGTGTCTCGAGCAAGAGGTCCCTGCAAATATCATCGAAGGATGAAGAAAAAACGGTCAAAGTTTCCGTTCCCGAGAATCAGGTGATGAATTTCAGCCCCGCACAAAATTCTGATTCGTGTTCACGGAGGCAGCTTTTCCCTGATTGAAGTAAAGCAGAAATCAAAACGGTGAGAAGCATCTCATTTGATCTCTCTTTGCAGCTGGTCTCGGTGTTCCTTCGTGACGCGATGTCCGTCGAAGAATTTTTGGCCAGCGCTTGTAGCAGGAAGGGATTAAATCCCATGGAACATTTTGTTCGGGTTAAAAAACGCCGGGACATGGAAGACCACAACTATTTCGTGCCCCATAGGACTGATCTGATAGAGACCTACGTGAGTTTGCGTGCGATGGATGGATGTCGCGTGTTTTCCCTGCACCGAATTTCTTCAAACTTTTGACAATTGCTTAACGTCCCCAGCTCCACACGCACGAGATCGTCGAAGTATGTGCCAAGATACTGTACCAGGTCGAGCTTCAGAGAAATACTTTGGACCAAATGTGGGGATTCTCTGTCGAGGCTGAACTGATCGAAAATTCTGACAGACAGGACGAATTATGCTGTTACGTTAGCAGAGTCGAAGACAAAAGCGTCGCCATGCAGAACGGTAATTATTTCCCATTCCGATTTCTATGATTATCCGTTTCCTGACGCATCTGCGTCCGCGCCCCCGGAGAGCTTGTCTTCTCTGGTAATTCATCGAGGAAAATGCAACAAGGGTGAAAAACTGCTGCATCGGTGTATTTCCCCGTTCCCTCACACCATCCATTTATCCGGAAAACTGATTTCCAAAGGGAGAAAAAGACCCTGAAAAATAGGAAAACGCTCCGATTCACTTTCAGGGATCATCAAGAGCGACGAGATAATGGTGATAAACGGAGCAATAGTTAGTGACTTGGACATGATGTATTTAGAGAGTGTATTGCAAGAGGAATTGGCGCTATGCATGATGATGCGTTCGTCTCGGACAGAGCCTCCCGATTTATCTGGTATCATGCGGGTCACCGATGATATAATCGAGAGCTTAGTCTGCCCCCCACCACCCTCGGATCCTCCTGTCATTAGCGAGGAGATGATTTCCGGTCTGATTGTTCCGGCCCCTGGATGGAGTGAGTACAATGCCCACGGCCACGTGTCGATTATGCTTCTGTTAATGAATCTGGGTCGGCTCTCGCTCCTAGTCCCATACTCGCACCTATTATTGTTACGGAATTTATACGCTCCGATGCTTTTTCCGTCATCAAATTGTGGATCCTCAATGCGGTAATGAGGAATGCTCACTTTTCTTCTCGAGAAGAACGGCTTTTAGCTTATAACCGCGAAGAATATCTTCATTCATGGTTTAGGAACAAAGTCAACCGATTTCCGCACGGAGGAATCCTCTTCTTGATGATCGAGAACGAAAATCGGTTGAATTTTGCGTGGGAAAATATTTTTCTTCGCAGTTTGGAAACTAAATCGGTTGAATATGTTCTGCATGGGAAAGCATTTTATGTTATCGTTTGGGAGACGTATCCAACGATTTTCGGGATTAAATTGACGACCGACGTCTACCGATTCCTTCATCGAATTAGAAAGAAGAAAGAAAATCGGCTAGTTTTTCATGAAAAATTATTTCTTACTTCACGGCTCAAGAAAATACGTAGACGATATCTTTCAAGAATACAGAAAGAAAGCAACGATTGTTATTCCGGAACAAAGTCAACCGATTCATGCACGGAGAGAACCCTGTTCGATGATTTGGGACAAAAATCGGTTGAATTTTGTACGGGAGAGTCCTTTTTTTAATGGTTTAGACACTAATTTCGGTCCACTTATCCATGAAAAAGTATTTTTTTTTTATTATCTAGGAGACGAATTGTACGATTTTCGGATTGAAAAGTATTTTTTTCTCTCAACTTCAAGACTAGAGTCTACCGATTTCTTCGTCGAATTCTTTTTCTCTATTCCTAAGGATGGAAATTGGGTGATTCTTTCATATAAAACTATTTTCTATTTCACGGTTTAGGTGAAAACTCAACCGATTTTCGGCAAAAGGCAATGGTCGTTGATTTTGTTGCAGGCAAAGAGGGAATGCTGCAAGAGTGTCCCTCGGTGTCGCATCTAGAAAATGGTAAACAGACATCTAGAACGAATTCATTTGAGATAGAGAATTTGTTGAAAACTGCAGAGCAGGTAACAGGCTTTTGCCGATCGCCTGGTGAGACTAGAAAATCCAGTCCAACTGGAAGTGTGGTTAGCTCACATTCACAGGCACTCACTCCTAGCAGGCAGCTCAGCGATGCTGAAAAGCTTAAAAAAGTGATTTTGGAATTGATAGAAACTGAACGGACTTATGTAAAGGTGAGTCAAGCTTACCGATTTTTAGTTAACAAAATTTCGGTTAAGAAATCGTTATCGAAACAATGTCTGATCCAACTGAAATTTGTTATCTTTTCCTTGCATTCTCTTTCCGGTTGGTCACAGAATTTAAATAATTTGCTGGAAAACTACTTGGAGCCCCTTAAGCGAGAGACATTTTTATCTAACGCGGAAATAAACGCACTATTTGGAAATATACAAGAAATCGTAACGTTCCAACGACAATTTTTACAAAATTTGGATCACGCTATAGAAATGGAATCGGATTTCAACAATTTCGATCACCCGAGTCAATTCAAGGTACGCTGTTTCTGCCGCTTGATATAAAAATCCAAATCTTCCTCGTAACACCGTGAAACGTGATATTTCCCTTTCTTCTGTTACAGGGGGTTCTGTTTTCCATCGGAAGTGCCTTTTTGTATTATGTAAATCACTTCAAATTGTACAGTTCATTTTGCGCTAGTCATTCAAAAGCTCAAAAAGTTCTACACCCCAGTAAGTAGAAAAGATAAAAAGACGTACAAAATTTTGCCACATCTCGGTGTCGGAAAATCAATCGCCATCTCTTCTTGTCTATTCCCTGTTTGTCTCAATATTTCAGACGAAGGCAATCAAGCGTTGCAAGAATTTTTATCAGCCAGAAATCCCCGCCAGCAACATTCTTCAACGCTAGAATCATATCTGATAAAACCGATACAGAGAATTTTAAAATATCCTCTGCTTCTTCAGCAGCTAAGAAATCTTACGGACGAACAAAGCGAGGAGCACGAACATCTGATCGGTAAGGTTTGACGAAAAAATCCAACTATCCTATTCCTTCCATTTCCCATTAACAAATTGAGTCTTCTTGTCACCTTTCGCGTTTCCAGAGGCACTAAAAGGCATGGAAAAGGTCGCCGAACACATAAACGAAATGCAACGAATCCACGAAGAGTACGGAGCAATATTTGACCATCTGTTTAGACAGCATCAGAAGTCTTGCAAGCAAGTGAGTATCGTGGATATGTATATGCGTGTAGATATAGCTCGGAATCAGTTGAAATTTGGAAAAAAAAGTCTCTAAATAACAAAGTGTGAAAATCGTAATTCCGATTCGCGAAATTGTCTCTGATTTTCCTTCCTACCTTTCAGCCGATCGATCTGAGCCCTGGTGATTTGTTGTACTACGGCGGTGTCGAGTGGCTCAACATCTCAGACTTTTTAGGAAAAATTAAAAAAGGTCTTGAACTCCACGCTATGTGCTTCGTGTTTAAATCGGCTGTCGTATTTTTGTGCAAGGAGAGATTAAGACAGAAGAAAAAGCTCATGGTGAGATTCTTTAACGGTGACGAAAGCTCGGGAACCGGTCGCACACATGAAATAAGACTAAAAAATCAGCGAAGCAAAATATACGTGAAAAATTTTTCAGATCTGATCGGATTTAATCGGATCAAGTTTCGATTTGACCGGATATAATTCGATCGGATCTGTTCTACTATTCTTTTTACTTTGTTCGTGGGAAATACATGAAATCGATAATAATTTTCTCCGTTATCAGGGCGTTTCGACGAAAGCTAATTCCAGCGAAGTCGAAATCATTCGATACCAAGTCTTGATTCCTGTTACGGAAGTTCAGGTCCGCGCGAGCTCAGCGAAAGACATGGAATCGCATTTCCTTTGGGAGTTGATTCACCTCAGAAGCCAACTGCAACGGCGATCGGAAAAAGTTTACGTTTTGTCGAACAGGTGTGCAGAGTTTTTCGAAATCGATGAATTTTCATTCGATTTCGTTTTGGCACTACGGTCGGCGATAGTTGATTCTTTCCCAATAATATTTCACCGTTTTCTATTCTTCTGCGCAGTACCACCGATTTCCGAAACGCATTTCTGAAAACGATTCGTCAGATAATTCGTGAGTCGGTAAGGAATATGAGCATTCCCTCAACGAAGCAGCACATGTCTCACCAATCGATGACAATTTCGCCCCGAATGTCGACCGGGCATGTTGAAAAGTTCGATAAAACATTGAGCCAGAGTCAACCGCAGAATGGCAATGGAACGGTGTCGAAGAAGAATGTTAAGCAACAATTAATAGCGAATCAACACAACGTCAAACGAAAGTATAGCCAGTCGAAACACAATGTTGAACACGAGAGCTCGGAGGATAAGGAATTCGAAGAACAAAATCCGAACCCAACAAACTTCAGGTCCAGGAGCAAAACCATCAGCGACAGTTCAGGTGAGTCGACTTGACTCTCTCCTCGTTTATTGTGCGAAGTGTGTAGTAAAAAACGACAGAATCCGCGATACTGCGGAAATCGAGTATCGTAGAAAACATCTCGAGGCGAAATTTTGAAGCGGGAAGAAAGAGCTCCGATCTTCAATTTTGGAAATTCGTTTATCGAATTTTTTCACGGAATTGTGGGGTGGAAAACAGGTGGGGAAAGATTTCGATCGTCGCTATATAAGATTTTGGAAAACAAAAAATGATATTGCAGAGAAATTTCGAAAATTGAAGTTCGAAGCTCATCGGGAGATGGAAAGCGATTTTTTCACGCACGTTTTTGACGAGTAAAAGAAGCGCTGGGGCAAGTATTCTTGCTCCACGTTAGATCGAACAGCACCGTAATAATTACCTTTGATCCGTTGGTCCATCCAGGAGTACCGGGGACAATTTTAATTACAGGTGAAGTGAAAGTTGACATGGAATCGGGGACAAAATCGGAAGGCGAAGAAGACTCGCAGGCGTTTTTAAGTGAGAAAAAAACCACACTAGGTCGAACACCGAATCATTTGACATTGAGCACAACCTCGACTATTTCTGCCGGAAGTACCGGTAGTCAAGCGCGACTTATTCAGTCCTCACATCAACCCGAGAACTACCAGCCGATTACCGTCAAAGAGCTCGGTAAGAAATCAAACCGATCGCTGTATCGGGAAAATAATAAATTCTAGAATTTTTTAATCAAATCGACTCGAATCATTCTGTTACCGATTCTGACGATGGCCTAAAGAATCGATTATTCTCGATTGCTTTACGCGTTATTATTCGCGATCTATTATAGCTTATAGCCTCCGTTTTTAAACGCAATTACATTCATCCCCGAGGCGCTCACTCCGATCTCCGATTCGATCTGTGAGGATCAGAAAGAAAAAGAGACAAACCGTACGACTCATTGTCAGTTTCATGGTAGAGGCAATATTTAGGAAGAAGTGTTTCTCACTCGTTCAAGTTTTATTGGGTGATTTTTTTTTCACCTTGTACTATTTGTTCTCTGGTTTGTGAAATAAGGTTCTCAACGTGACGATTGTGGTTCGCGCTATAGGTAAGAGTGCCATGAAGCTCCCCCATGAATTTCAAAACAATCGGCGGAACGCGGTTCTCCAGTTATCGTGGCATCCTCGCATACCTCTCGGAATTTTTAAATTTTTCAAATTTCACCCACGAAAATGTTTTCCACGTGATTAAACTGTTTGGAGTAATTTTGCAAATTGTTTACTTGTGATCGCGAGGCAAAGTCTAATTGGGTAGCTCGCGAAGAGGTTCGTCGCATAAGCTAGTTCGAATTTGGAATTATGAAAAAAATATGAATTTCAATTTCCAGTTATTTGTTACCCTCCAGTTTCTAGATGTTAAGCTTCCTAAGATGCCGGTGTCATAAAACTCGCCCATGAATTTCGAATCAATCGGGCGGTTAGTTTTTGAGTTATCGTGTCAACCATACCCCTCCCAAATTTACGGATCGTAACGCGGGGAAATCAAGCGGAGAAAATCGGTTCGAATCACCACCGCGAACAAATTATCCGACGGTTCGAAATTCATCGCCTATCATTGCATCCGCTTGCAGCGTTGAACAATTTTCGAAATATCAATTAATCACGTTGAAGCTTTTTGACCCAGTATATATATTGTAGGGACTGATCGGTATCGGGGCGTGAACTAAATTTAAATTTGCCGCTAAATCGGGAATTTATTTAAACTGAGTTTAAAACTAGGTTCGCCAATATGGAAGCCGAGAGAGCTGCCGTCGATGGGTGAAGCGACAACTTTGCCGCGGAAGGGTAAGTCGGCTGGGGAGTTCGCGGAGATGTCATCCGCTCACAGCGCATCACGCAAATCTCTGATAGAAATTAATAATTGTGCTCAACAATCTAACTTTAATAATCACGTTTAAGTTATAACCATTACCATTATTATTATTGTTATTTTTGTTAGTATTATTGTGATTATTATTATTATTATTATTGTTCATCATTATTATTGTTATTACAAACTTACACACATGAATACGTATACATGACACGTGTTTATTAAATATAACGATCAGTAACGATTACATACCTAATATTATATAGTAAATATATATATATATATATATATATACATATATATATATATATATTGAGTAAACTGAAATGAATAAATATATAAATATATGAATATATTGGGGTATATATATTATATATACCCATATGATACTATAATACGATAATCAACCGATATTAACGATATTCATTTATTAGAACATGAAATATGAGAGGAAACGTTGAATTTCTGACCGAGAAAAATGATTTTTTTTTCCGTTTCGTTCCAAAGAGAAATTGAATCCGAGGATTTTCGTTCATTCGACTACATCATCGTCATTTATATATATACATTAAGCCTGTAAATTTTTGATTTACTTGTACCCTCAATATGTAGTAATGACGACAATCTATACTTTCTTTCGAATTTTAATAAATTATATCTCGATTTCGAGCCAGAATCATAATAGTAGGTGTAGAATTTCGAATAAATTGCATTCAGATCGACTCAGATCTGATCAAGATCTGATCACGTCTCATCAGATCGAGAATTTGTCCGTTTAAATCCGGTCATATTTCACACCGGAAAGATCTGACTATCTCTGATTAAATCTGTCACGTACAAACTGTCAGATCTTGATTTCATAACCGTCGATCACATTCAACTAGTATATTCAATGTGCGATCTAATCAGATCTGAACAGATCTGGTCCGATCTAACCTTATGTAATCGGGACGAAATCTATGCAGTCTGATCAAATGGTATAATTGATGAATTAGATCCGATTAGTTTCGATCGGATCTAATCATTCTTTCTCGGAATACTATTTTTCTCTTTTGCCTCGGTATTTTCAGAGTCAATTCTGCACTCAATTTCACAAAAAAAGAAAGGGAGGAAAATTCAAGATTTTCATGCCGTCGAACGTTGTTTTTTTTCCCCCCAATATTGTTCACTTGCAGATGAGCTGTTGAGTGCGGAATAAGAGAAATCGGATCTCGATCTGTTTTCTTTCTTCTTCTGTGTGACGTTACAGAGTTCGAGAAAAAAAAAATTCGGATTCTCGTTCTGTTTTCAACGGATAGGAAACGAGTTACGGGTTTTAAAAAAAACAGGGTCATATAATACTGTAATAATATTAGTATTGGTAGTTATATTATATCATAGGTAAATGAGAGAAAAGTTGAAACAACCAAAAACAAAAAAAAAAAAAAACGACAAACGGTACGCCGGATTTTTTCGAAAAATTCGAATAATTTCGCGGTAACGAAAGACGGCGGTTCTAATTGTTTTCTCACCGTGAAACTGCAGCGCGCTCTTCTTTTTTTCTTTCATTTTTATACAAATTTCGAACGAATATTTTTTCGCTCTAGCCGCACACTCACTGGATTCTAGTCGCGAGATGTTTCTTTCTTTATAGAAAGCTGAGCTGGTGAATATGATCGAGATGATCGTATCGGTAATCGATCATTTACTCGAGAGGATAAAAAAAAAAAAAAAAAACTGATTTCGAACAGATTTTGTTTCCTTGCTATCGTTTACACAACGGCAAATTTCCTTCAAAAATTTTTCTCGGTAAGTGAATTCGAGTTGTATAATGAAAAGTAATAAAAATTGTATATGAATATACATATATATATATACATATATATATGTGTATATATATATATATATACATACATACACAATTATCTATATGATATGATATATATGGTATGAAATTATCCTAATATATTAATTACAAATACTTACTGGAAGTATGAGCTGGATTTTTCAAAATCGAAAATCAAAAGTGACACAATTGAGCACAAAGAAGAAGAGTCGACAGAATTGAATAATGACGTAATCCCCAAAGATAAATAATAAATGAAAACATCGAAGAGAACAACGATTAGATCAAGTCAGAGCTAATTAGATCCGATCGCAGATGAAAAACTTATGCAATTATTAGATCTGATCAGATTTGTCATGATCAGATCTGACTAAATCAGATCAAGTATACAAATTTGTTTAACAATTTCGATTTTATACATCTGTTCAGACCCAACTGTTACACATATTTTCATCCGATCCAATCCGATCTTCTCAGATACGGAGAGATCGGATCGGATTGAATTGTAAAAAGATTTTCATCCGATCAGATATATTTGGATGGGAATTAGATTTGAATCTGACTTGATCGGATTTGATCAGATCTAATCGTTTTTCCTAGGAATAGACGGAGAAAGGGAGAGAGGGAGAGAGAAAGGGAGTGGAAAAAAGAAGAGAGATTAATATTGGGCAAATTTTCAGTGAAATTTGAACAGTTTCAATATAGTATAATGTATCTACAACTGTTTTATATTTAACGATACTTTTAAGCCAACATCGGTATGTATGGGATATTCTGAAAATTATTTAAACATCGTGAACCATAACTTGCCCTTATCGATTTCAAAATAATTTCTTTTCCGAGTAACCTCGGAATACCCAAATGAATACTCACAAATGGTTTTCGAATTTTTTGACATTGTGTTCGCAAGTTAGAAATTATTTCAAATCCATTCGGTATTCGAGGATCAAACGAATAGATCCGAATAATTGCATCTGTGAAAAAATTGTTCGCACGAAATCGATCTCGTAGGGTATTCGAAGCAGCTTTTAGAAAAAAAAAAATTCTCCAATTTGAGATTTTCGTCTCAGATTCGAAAATTGGGATTCGGGTATTGGGCAGGAATTCCATAATACCGATTGATTTTGAGAAATCCGGCGACCTCGATATTATATAGCGTAGTTAGTCGGAAAAAAAGATTTTAAGCTGCAACTGAACTATATATATACATATATATATATATATATAGTAGATATCATAATTCTATCTACACGCAGAAACGTACGAGAATGATGAGAAGTTCAGAAAAGTATGAAAAATCAGTGAAACAAAAACGAATGAATAAATAACGAATTGAAAAGATATAACGAAAAACCGCATATCTTATCGATCGAATTGCGAGGATATACGTATAGACATAGTATACATGCGCGGTATAATAGAATTATTATTATTATTGTTATCATCTGACATATATATATATATATATATATATATATATATATATATATATATACCCATAGGTATATATAATATTATAATATACGTTAGGTATAATATAGTATAGTACCTATGAATTATAATAATATAATAGTATATATATAATATGTTAAAATTATGAACAATATTATATACGTTGCTATAATATCAATTCCAACCTAATTATCAAATTTTGAATTAAATAAGCCCTGAACCCCCTCGTCCCAGCACCCACCCACCAAATATTATAAATATGATATAATATAATATAATATAATATAATATAATATAATATAATACAATATGATATAATAGTATAACATTGAACGAAATTTTGAATTCGTGTAAATTTAGAAAAGAGAAAGTATATATGTATGTATATATATGTGTATATATATATATGCGCAATTGTGACTACCGGGCGTTGTGACGACCGCGCCGCTTTTGGCGCCTACTTACGGCCCTGTCAAAGATTTTTGTCAATGGACACCAAAGGGGTTATTGAGACGGGAATCATTCTCCCAGGTGGACGCACCCTCTCGCTGCGGTTACAAAATGCCAGAGTTTACGGGGCCCCAGGGCCGTATCAAGAGGTAAAGCTCGTCGTAACGGTCGGGCCGTTGCATGGAAAACGTTCTGACGACCGGTCGTCACAACAAGCATCGGTCGTCACAGCGACCTTTAAATACCCAATATATGGTCCATTCCGGTCGTCACCCCGTACCTTAGAGATCTTTATACTTATATAAACATATAAATAGGTATAATATATCTCTATATGCGGAATGCAAATGAAACAGAAGGAAAATAATTGAATAAAGGAATAACAATAGGAAGAAAAGGGATGTATTAGCAGGTCTATATCGATTTGTTTTGTTATTTTACGCAACCACGTATGTACGATCAAGTCCCAATAAACGCATCATGCAAAATCATAATTCGTCGTCATCAATAAACTGTACGGTGTGCGCCGTATGAAACGCGCCCCAGAATAAGAGTGGATACCTCGTTGAATTTCAAAAGGATATCTCCTCAGCGAAAATTGTCAGGGTGGTACCGTTCGGCCGTGAGAGCCGTTCGGAGTCGACCAATCCGAGAACTCGTTCGAGCCTAGGACAGTGCCGTGACGAGTGGGAACCGGATGCGCGCGGGCTCTTCTGCGCAACGCATCTATGTCCGCGCGTGACCATCTCCCACTCGTCGCGGCACTGCAGGCTTAGAGGCGCGTGCGTGAGCTCTCGGATTGGCCGACTTGAAACGGTTATCACGGCCAAACGGTTCTGCACAGAAAATTTTCGATAAGGAGATTTCTTTGTGAAGTTTCACGAGGAATCCACCGTTATTATGAGCGGTGCGAATGATAGACGGAACATCCCGTATAGGTACCCATAGAAATTGAAGATAGCAGATCAAATGAAATTGTACAGAAAATTTGAAAAGAGGAAGTTAGAGAGAGAAAGTGAGTGGGAGTGAAAAATTCGAAAGCGAAATGCAACCATATTTTATTATCTTCGCTATTTTTGTTCTTTTGTTTTCTGATTTAACAAAACTTTCTTCATCCACATTTATCAAAATTCTCTCGAGTCGCAAATTTTTTTTCGAGCAATACGCGCCCCATGTATTGGAGGAGCCATTTTTTTTCTCCTTTTCCTAGACGATGAAAAAATGGTTTTTGGTTTTCTTCTTTTACGTATCGTACACGCTGTATCAGCGTTTTTGAAAACCTATTTTTCAATAGAAAAATGAAAGAAAAAGGAAAAGAAGGAAACAATATAGGTTCGGAATGCGATTATTTTCAGGCTAGATGAGATGATCTTTTTGTTCAAAGTACCAATTGCTCAATTGGCGCATGTTCCGTAAGCGCAGCCATACCTAAAATTGATCGGAATTTGAGTCGTCCGTTTTTCTTTTTTCTTTCAGAGAAGCGCGCTCGGGCAACTTTTGTCCATTCCCAAAAGAGCGATTGGTTTTTCATGAAAAAATGTAGAAAAAAGATAACCGCCTTTCTGATGATACTTTTCGGACTACAACCATGATTTGTTTCTCTTTTATTTTAAACTTTTGCGTATTTTCATCCACATCAATCTATAGGAAGCATGCAGATTATCGATGTGACGATCAGTGGATTATATCAATTTTCAAATGTGTAACCAGAAGAAAAATGATCAGTTAACATCAGTTAGAATCTAGATCCGATTCTTAGACATACGATCAGATGAAGAAAAACTTGTCCACTTGAATCTGATCAGATCTGATATGAGGTATGATCGCTAGATCTGATCAACTCTGACGCTGCGATATAATCGATTCGTTATAACATACATCAGATCTAGCCCAATCTGGTCAGATTCGGATAGATCATGTCATGAGAACATCATAATATTTCAAATCTGATTGATTCTGGGTGAGAGAAATTTTTGATCTGAATTGATCTAATTGGACCTGATCAGATTCAATCATTTCTCAACGACTAGGTATGAAGTACAGTGCACTAATAATTCTGAATTTGGAGTGAACATTTTACGATGAGATACAAAACATCCGAATTTTTTTAAATCTTTTTCTCATAAATCGAGGACTATACATTATTCATATAAAATGAACGTATACCATTATACATTTATTGCTACCTAACAATTGCGTGTCGTATATTATATGATTGTACTACATGATAGTATATGCGTATATGCGCGTACGAAAATTACATTATTGTGGAAGCAAATTGAATGAGAAGAGTATGAAGTTACGAAAAAATTCGAAAGAGATAAGCGAAAATGAGGGAAAACAAGAAGAGACGAGAAAAAAAATAATAACAATTGGAGGAATAATTCGTTTTGGATTATCGTTCGTACGTGGGTAACCTACGCTACACTATAATATACCTGCTAGAATTTTAGGGAAAATTAGCGCAGCCTTTGAATGAGAAGAGAAGAATTAAACTGATTATATAGTATACAAAATATACTTATTGTTAGTACTTATAATATATACCTAAACCTACCTACCCACGATAGGAAAAGCGGAGTAAAAATGTCGAATGATGTAGGAACGCGAAAAATAAAAAATACAATATGAGAGAAAATGAAATGGATAATAATGATAATAATAATGATGTACTCGCTGGTCTTACGCAAGCTGTGAAATTGAGATATTGAAATATTAGTGTATTGAAATTTTGAAGCATTGAAATGTTGAAATATTGAAATATTGAAATATTGAGATATGGCAATATCGAACATATTGAAATATTAAAATATCGTGATATTGGGATATTGAAATAATGTTACATTGAAATATTGATGTATTGAAATATCATAATACGGGAATATTGAAATATTGTAATATTGATGTATTGAAATATCATAATACTGGGATATTGAAATATAGTAACATTGAAGTATTGGAATTTTGAAATATTGAAGTATTGAAATATTTCCATATTGTAATATGGATATAATGGAGTATTCAAATATTGGAATATTGAAATAATGACATATTCAAATTTAAGTTAGATACTAATCACACGTGACTTGATGTGTGAATTTTCCGTGCTCAATTATTATTGTTATATTTATTATTAGTTATTATTATGTAGTACATAAGCCCGAAAAAATGAAACAATGTGTACCCCCCCCCCCCCCCCCCCCCCCCCCAGGACACCCCCAGGATACATATATATATATATATACATATATATTCATGCATAATTATAAATTAATATAAATATACAATATGATAGCATATTATAATTATTATACAGTATAAAACTGATCATACGAGGTGAAGCTCGTGGCGAGTTATTTTCCACTCAAAAGAGAAAGAAAAACACAAAGAATGGATAGAATTTTAAACATATAGGTATACCTTAGGTGAATGAATCGAATCGGTTGATTAGAGAGAGAAAACGAAGAGAAAGGATCGGTAAAAACGAGAGATAAGTAACAAATGAATGCGAATAAAATGATATCGATAAAGATACAATTGATATTATACATAATACATAATTCATGATATACATAATTATGTAGTAAAATTGCCATAACATATGTATGCATATATATACAGGGTGTATCTCAATTAGTCCTACAAAAGTATACCGTGCGATTCTGTGTCCAATAATCGAAAGACTTCTCGTTACCATAATTCTCTGAGTATGATAATTTTCCAGCAATAGCGATAATTATTTAGCCAATAGACGTCAAGTTTTAGCCGAAAGTGCGAAGGTCGTTATCGCAGGCCCCTCGTACATTTGATGCTGCGTTTGTAATTCTACTAGGCTCGGTGTTCCTGGAGAACAAATGCAATATGAAATAAGCCTGCGGTGTATATACATCAACGATATTTACACTCTTGGCTAAAACTTGACGCCTATTGGCTAACCAATTGTTGCTATTGCTGGAAAACTATTGCACTGAGAGAATTGAAAACGAAAAGGACTGCACAAACCAGCAATATTACCAAAGTTTGTTCGTGTCCCATGCAGCACACGATAACTGCATCAATATTGCCGCACTGTTTCAATATCGCTTGCAATATTGCTGCAATTATCCGTTCCGTATGCCGTATGGAGTTGTTTTTGTTGTATCTCTTGAATTTTGCTATTCTCCTTCTGATTATTATTATTATCATTATTATTATTGTTATTATCGTTATTATCATCACAACTGTAATATTGTTTTATTGTACAAAATAGTAATGACGTACTGCATGGAAGAGGATTGGAACATATATGCATTCCAATCCTTTTTACCATTCAAGTTACGAGATTGTTGGGATTGTGAAGTTGAGCTACGAGCTCGTATATTCTATCGAGGGTCTACCGCAATATTTGAAATATTTTCAATTCTGTCTCATAAACATACACATAATATGTATATATACATGTAATACCAACGATTGAGCTACATTGTTGACATAAGTATTGCATAATTATTGATTGATTCGTTCATTGAGCATCGTATCATCGTCATGAATCGTTTTAAAAAACGAAGATATATGATCGTTTTTGTTATCATCCATGGATGCGCGCTGACGATATAGCGAGGCTCATTGTTTTACTCGGCTCCTTTATCCGTGACTCTAGCCGCATATCCAATATTCATGCGGGATTATGAATATGAATGAAAAATTATTCCGAACGCGATTTCCTGCACTCTGATTTTCACCTATCATCATATCATTGTTCATGTTATTTTGACTTTTGTCGATCATTATCGAAATAATTTATAAATGTATTATAAAAAGCAGAGATTTACGATAGTTATAGCTGTGTATACAGTGGGTCGGTATAGTTTACAATATAATTTCGGATCGTGGTTGACCATATATCGCATATAAATATACCTACATGGTGCATTATAGATAATCGGGGTAACATTGCAGCAATATTTGTTCAACAGTGCTAATATTGCCAGAGTATTCCTGCAAAGTTAATGTCTTTGTTATCTGTCCTCTGTCGGTATTATATCTATCATCATTGTGAAATATACATAGGTATATTGTTATTATTATTGGCATCATTGTTGTTATTGTTAATATCACTATGATTTGTTATTCAATTCATTCGATTGTAAGTATAGTATGTATGCTGCATATATGTATACTTCTTTAATTTTGTTACCGAACGTACATGTATAGTTGTATCGTTTAAATTATTTATTTGTTTATTTATAAGATACAAATTGCACTGCTGCAGAAGTAGAATCATATACGGTGAATAATGAAATATAATACGATATACGACTACATAATTTTTATTATCATTAAAGAATGTAATGATTTCATTGATAAATATACATACATATATATATATAATGTAGATATAGATGAACAGAGAGATTAACGAAGTACACGACGTAAGAAAATAAATGAATAAATAAACGAATAATGTGTTATAACCTGGATGACAAATAGGTATTAGTGATTGCGAAATACATACTGACGCAGAAGGAGTGAGACGAAAAGAAGAAAATAACGGATATTGTTAGATACGTATGCCATATTTTCATAGAATAATTTTATATTATATTATATTATATTATATTATATTATACTACATTATATTATATTATATCAACTTAGAATCTCGAGCGTTTGTATAATTATATAAATTATTATGATTATAAAAGCGACGTTATTGAAATTGGTATTATAATGATTATTATTATGATTATACTTATTTTTTATTGATTTATATGTGAAAATGGTAATTTATGTATCGATATAATTATACTGAAATTTTCAATTATTCAAATGAAAGAGAAGATGAACAAGGAAACGAAGAACAAAAACGAAAACGACAGAAAAAAATAAAAACAGAAAATCAAAAACGAAAAGAAAAGTGAAAGACGAATGATGAGAAAAATTTATACGTGTGATAAAACAACGCTGGAATTCTTTTTTAAAAGAAAACACATTTGTACGATCATCGCGTGATAAAAATATGATTATTGAATATACTATATATATATATATGGAAACAAATAACAATGATAATTATACCTATATGTACGTATTATTATCAATCATTGATCATTTATTATACCAAACTGCCCTTCGATTCGGAGAACGTGGAATACAATACGTATATTGTACCTTGAGAAACTTTACGAATCATTATTTTACGAGTGCATGCAAGCATGCGTTCGAAAAACAATACAATATATATATATATATGCATCATAGTAACGAACTATAGCCGATTTTTTATTTATTTTCTTTCCCATCTATTATAATTCCGTTGACAAATGCAACGAATTATTGAAATTTCTTTTGGGGCTAGGTAGTATTACATCCTGCGCTGTAATCCCCTCAACTCTACAAAGCGGTTCTGGTTGAGCGGATTACATTTCGTAAATAGATTCTTGGAGAAATTCTGAACCGAAAAGTCCTTTACCAGAAATTCGTGCGACCGATAGTTTCCGAGATACAGAATATTCAAGTTAACCAATCACAAGGCTGATACGTTAGTGCGCAGCGACTGTGCTCACTCGCGCATCCAGCCTTGCCGCGTCTCGCTCACGCGCAAGCTCTGTGATAGGTCAACGATAGATTCTCTGTAGCTCGAGAACCAGAGGCCACAGAATTTTTTGGCAAAGGACTTTTCGTTTCAGAATTTCTCCAAGAATCTATCCACAATATGTGTCCTGCTCAACCTGAATAATCACCCTGTATATGTGTATATCATAGACGAACAAAATTTTACACACATTTTATACCATAAATCAATCGTCAATCATGAATAAAATAGACGTGTGTACATATATATATACATGTAGCTGCAGGTAATAGAAGAAATTCTCATCGTTGAAGCCCTCTCACACACTTCGGTATTATCGATAAGACTACACTCATCGGACTATTTTATCAAAAGCAATATATAATTGGTCATATGCCTAATATCTATAATGATGAATTACGGTTTTCTTCTAATTGTTTTCTTTCCTTTTCCTTTTCTCTCTTGTCGTAGCCGACTAATCGTTCGGCTGTACCTACTCCAATGAGCAAAGAGTGGGGGGATTGCGCGCAGGTGTTCGATGTAAAATGATAAATTCGACAGCAGGCAGCAGCTATGTACAATGTAGTTCATCAGCCGGAGACTGGAAAATAGATAATCTAGCGATTGATTCTAAGGCTGGCGAGTGCTTCTCTCACCTGCGAGATAAGAAACACATGGATCCGATAAATCGTTCTCCATCGCTCCCTCCCCCCTCCCGGCGCGTTTTTCGTCTCTCTCCTCTTCTCGTATCTCTCTTTTTTCCCGATAGGTAGGTAATACCATTAAGATCTCAATTGAGAAATTACAACGGCCCAAATGTCCGGGGAGTTAGTCTTCACCGATCAAGACTCCGATCAGAACATCACAAGATCAAATTTTTGAATTTTCCGTATACTGCTCGCTATGAAAAGAAAGTAAAGAAACAGTTTTTCGTTTTTCGTTATCTTCTTATATCATAGATATTCAGCGGATGCTCTTTTTCGAAATCTCGGTAATATTTGTCGTGTGTAGCAGCAAGAATATCGAGGATCGACAATCAGGTAAGATTTTTTCGACCATTTTTTGTTGATTGTACGGAAAATTGATGATGTCAATATTTTGTATCGGCGCCGGGACTCCTGCAGGCATATTCTGTGTAAGTTGGTATGCGTATTCTATATTCCAGAATGAAGACCGCTGCTGCAATATTTTTCTTCGCATCGATATTGCTAGGCACATCTGTGGCCCAAGATGAACAGTACACTTGCATTTGGTACGGGCAATGTCATAGAAATGGTAGCGGCGTTTACAATTGTCCTTCTTCGGATCCCGGACGACCCATAAACGATTCCACTGCAGAAGCCATACTATATAACAGATGTCCACACTTATTTGAGGATGAAAATGGTAATGCTTTCGTTAATTTTGTGTCCTACAAAATGATAGTTGCCTAAGAGAAGAAGATTCTTGCATGGAATGATTTTGATTATGCCCCGTTTTCGAAAGTATGACAAAATATCTTAGATAATCAAGAATATTTCTTGTCTCTTACCGTTCCTTTTCCTTTTTGTTCTTCTTTTGAAAAACGAAATTTGGGACTAAATATTCGAATGTGGGAAAATAGAGCTTGTGTTCAAATTTTCGTGCCGTTCTCTACTGCTTGTACGAAAGAAAACTAATTTTGAATCGCGTATCATACTCATACTCAGATTCTCCGAACGTATGCTGCGATGCTCAACAAATTACTGACATGGAGGCAAGCATGGCAATGTCCGAAGGTGTTTTCGGCAGATGTGCAACCTGCTCTAAAAACATGTTCAGATCAATTTGTGACGTTAGTTGTTCCCCTGGGCAGACTAGATTTATGAAGGCCACAGACATTCGTGTGAACGACAACGACGTCAAATACATATACGCAATTCAGGTAATCATATTCGATGGCAATGACAAAAGAATCAAACATGAATAAATGGATAGCGAAAAAATGGAATAATTGAACAAAAACAAAAAAGGATGAAAAATCGAGAATTCCAGTTTGAAGTTAAATTTTGCCTTCAACATCTTTGGCTTCCGGAAACGTAATTTCCTCACATTTTGAATTTGAGATTTTTCTTCACTATTTTCAAAATAGACCGCATGGAAGTCCGAAGCAAAACTCTCATAGTTTCGGTCTCCTTTTTTCTATATTGATTCTACTCTGTGTTGAAATTTGGCAGGTCTTCCTTGGAGAGGAATACGCAGAGGGAACATACGACTCGTGCAAAGGAATTCTCCATCCTGCAAGTGGAAATTTGGCTTTAGATTTAGCCTGTGGAACTCACGGCGCGAGCAGATGCACTTATAAGTTGTGAGTATCCCGAAATTCGGGAAAGTTCACATCTCATACATCACAAACAATTGCCGCAGAATTACAGCAATATTGCCGTACTGTTGCAATATCGCGGCAATATTCCTGTACTAATGCAATATCGCAGCAACAATTCCGTACTGTTACAATATTGCAGCAATATTGCAGCAATATTTTCATCCTGCAGCGTTACTGCGGCAATATTTCCGTGCTGGTGCAATATTGCGTATGTATTGCTGCAATGTGTCTGCCACATCTGCGCTGTATGGAATACCAATAATTTAAACCTACTACCAGTCAATTGTTCTACATATCAAATAATTGTGTAATCAGACAAACAGAAGTATGCTATCGATATCTCTCGATGGAATCTCCAGATGTTATAATCATGTATGGGACTTTGAATTGACCCTAGTGAAATTTAAACACATCGCCGTACAACGCCGACAGCGTATTAACGCCTATCAAAATTAGATTGATAAAATACTTCGTGTCTGATACTTGACTGACGGACACCTGCGCGAACTTGAAAGTATCGGAGTAGGCATGCGTCACGTATTTCAGGCAATTGCCTGATATACTGGAGGGAGATCAATCATTGGTATGATATGATTGCGATCGGATACACAATTCTTTGTCACTGGTATCGACCCATTCCAACAAATTAATTCCCGAGTAGATTACACATCGTTTTCGAGCTGGCCAATTTTTCACCGAGTCTCGAATTTTATTCCCTTGGATCTATTCTTTTTCGATCGTGTCAAAAAGTGGAAAAAAACCGTGAGAAAACATTCACAATTTTGATAACAGCAGACTCTCGATAAGTGTTCGGCTCTCCTTTCTACGCTCGCAAACTAATCGTTGGCATGACGGTGCCGAGACGTCGTCATAATTGGCTGGACGAGAGAGCGAGGGTGCTCTCTAACTGTCCGGAAAGCCCGGATCCGGGCACTTAGCATAAAGTCCACTGTGGAATGAAGAGAATATTCCAAAATTTGCTTTTCATACTGATATGGGAGTTGATGACCGCCGCGTTATTGAATTTCGCAGATGGTACGAGTATATGGGAGACGCTTCAGACAACGAACTGATTCCTTACCAAATGACCTACGTATGGAAAGCTGAGGACTCGGTTTCAACGAACAGTTCTTTGAACCCCGAATTCAGAACCTGTAACGAAGCCTACGACGTAAGTGCTCGAAGAATCTTCTTGAGGGGTCATTGAGATAGAAATAAGTAGAATAGGCAAATTTCGTCAGACATGGACGCGGTCATTATTCCTATTTTCGCTTATTGCAGAACTCTTCGCTACCTTGTAGCTGCGTTGATTGCGAAAGCAGTTGTGCAGTAATAGAACTTAGTTTTGCATCCGATAGTTTTACCATTTTTGGAATCAGCGGATGGGGAGTTATCGCTGGAATAGTCGTGATCGTTTTGAGCGCAGGTTCCACCGCCGCATTCGCTTTGATTAGAAGAAAGAGTATCGGAAAAGGTGAGCTTCGAACATCGATTTTCCAGTGTGTCGAGGAAGGGAAAAAATCCTCGATAGCAAGTTCTATACTAAATCTACATCCCCCTTGTCTTATATTCTAGGATCGTCGGGTTCTCATAAATCAAAATTCCAAAATATTGGAAATTGTTTCAACGGATTTTTGGAAACGATCTTCAGGGGGTTGGGATTCGGTGAGAATATTTGTCAACTAAATACCGAAAGCAGAAATCAGTGAAATCGATGTGCCCCAAAATAAGGCGAAACAAATTTTAATCCGGCTTTATTTTTAGGATTCGCTCATCAACCGTTGTTAGTCCTCTTCCTTTGGTCCTACATAGTAATCGCATTGTGCTGGGGAATTTCTTATCTCTCTGTCACTGTGAATCCAATTGAAATTTGGGCAGCACCGGACAGTCGATCGAGAATTGAAAAAGATTTTTTCGATCAGCATTTCAGGCCTTTTTATAGAACCGAACAGATCTTCATCAAGTCTGTAGGGTTGGACAAGGTACGAATACAAAGAAGGAAGAAGGTGGCTCATGCGTTGATTTTTTTTCGCCACCACATTGCAAGGTGACTCAATCCAAAACCGACATTTCAGGTCATCTATAACACGTCGAGTGGCGTTTTGGAATTCGGCCCAGTATTCAACAAGGAGTTTTTATTGGCTGTCCTCGATCTTCACACGAAACTTTTGAAAGTGAGTGTAGTCACGGTTTGCAATCTTTGGGGGGAGAAATCGCCCGCTCGAGGATTCATCGATGAATAAAATCCGATGACCAATGATACGGGATTCATGAAGTTTTCTTACCAATTCAACAGATTGGTGAAGGCACAGACGAAGCTCTGGAAAAAATTTGTTACGCACCGATGCTAAATGAATTCAACGGTCCAATGAAATTGTCGTTGTGCACGGTCCAGAATATCCTCGGCTATTTTGGATACGATCTAGAAACTTTCAACGCGACTGGAACATCGGCTGGCTACGAAACGAACTACCTTGACCAGATGTACAAATGTTTGCAGTGAGTGAAGCGCGGTATCCATATCCCATACTTTGCATTACATTTCGAGTTGGTACATTGGTAAAGACAGTTCTTCGTCTCATCCAGGAATGCCTATAACCCCGAATGTCTGGCGCCCTATGGAGGGCCAATTATTCCTGCTCTAGCACTTGGTGGTTACCTTGAGGATGGTAAAGATAGCTACGACGGATCTGACTACGTCAAGTCTACTGGAATATCACTCACGATCATTGTCAACAACTACCTCGACGATGAATCTCTTGCTCCAGCGTTGGCTTGGGAAACGAAGTATGACTTGAAAAGTATTAATCATGTGACAAGAAGCGGCGCAGACCGTCTTTCCAAGTCGTCTTTATAACCATAGTCTCGATATTCTGAACACAGATTCATAGAATTCATGAAATATTGGAACGACAATGAGAGACCAGATTTCATGGATGTCGCCTTCTCGGCTGAGCGATCTATCGAAGATGAATTATCAAGATCGTCAGCAGCCGAAGCGATCACCGTTGTGATAAGCTACTGCGTTATGTTCATTTACATCGCTCTCGCATTGGGAAAATTCAGTGCGTCTGTGAGCTGCCTGGTGAGAAATGTCTCGAAACTTATGTAAAGCTTATACTAGCGCTTCATCATCATCTCCGTCATCATCGAGTGATTCACAAAGTAACGATACTTTCACAAATTTCTCAAGGTTCACAGCAGACTAACCCTGAGTGTCAGTGGCATTATCATCGTTCTTGCCTCAGTGGGCTGTGCTATTGGAATATTTGGGTACTTGGGGGTGCCAACGAGTTTGTTGACGATCGAGGTTAGTCACGGAATCGGTGAAAAACCGTTCTTGGAACATCGTGCCTAGTAAAACCCGTCAACTTTTTTTTTCTCTCCAGGTAATTCCGTTCTTGGTGCTGGCTGTTGGAGTCGACAATATTTTCATCCTGGTACAAACTCATCAAAGAAATCCTAAGCTCCCCGAAGAGTCGGTGCCCAGCCACATCGGGCGCATCGTAGGATCAGTCGGTCCTTCAATGTTGCTGACGAGTGGCACAGAGTGTCTTTGCTTCTTGATAGGTGAGTCGAGGAGCTTTTCCTCCATTCGGTTGATTGGAGAACCGATGATTCTCAAAAGAGAGCTAATCTCGCCTGTAATTTCCGTTTCTTCGAAGGTGCCATTTCGAGCATGCCTGCTGTGCGGACATTTGCTCTATTTGCGTCGGTAGCTATCGCTCTAAACTTCTTACTGCAGATCAGCGCATTCGTTAGTTTGATGTCTCTGGACGCTCGTAGAATCGAGGTGAGTTAACGCAAATACCATTCTCCAGCGGTCGTGATGGCTGTTCGTGATCGTGGTGGTTACTTTCTTTCATCCCGTCACTTCTAGACTGGCCATTGGGACGTATGTAGCTGTTTCTCCATCGCCGGGGATCAAATAAAGAAACCAGGAAAAGGACTCGTTTACTCGGTCTTCAAAAGATTCTACACGCCATTTCTAATGCTCAAATCCATCAGGGTCGCGGTCCTGGTGCTTTTCACGGGATTCCTCGTTGTCAGTATCGTCGTGTCCCCGAACGTTGACATCGGGCTTGACCAAGAATTGTCTATGCCCGAGGATTCTTACGTCCTGAAATATTTCAAGGTAATTTCGGAAAAATAACTACCCAGTGGACTAAATTACCGCAGATTATCCATCCGTTGAATTTTATCAATCCATCATTCCCCGCAATAGTTCCTGAAAGATGTGCTCTCCATGGGTCCGCCCGTTTATTTCGTCGTCAAGGAAGGTCTCAACTATTCCTCAACGGATGTTCAGAATTTGATTTGCGGTGGTCAAGGATGCAACATCGATTCTTTAGCCACTCAATTATACTCTGCGTCAAAACAGTCTAGGGAGTAAGTGAAGTGTTGCCAGTATCACGGAAAATTGCTGCAGGCTAATTGCTGATCAACGTTTTTAACACTGGCACCAGGATTTTGCAGGGCAATGACTATGCGACTATATCCTCGTTTCAGATCGTTCATTCAAAGCGGCTCTTCTTCCTGGTTGGACGATTACTTCGACTGGAGCACCATCGATGGATGCTGTCGATATTACAAAGACAACAGTTCCTACTGTCCACGCGATTCACGTGAGTAATTCTGCGTTGCTCGATTCGTGAGATCCAAAACCGAACGATTGGTTTCGCTAACTCGAGTCTCAAGACGAACATTCTCGAATGTTCGAACCCTCACTATGCGGAGTTCCCTTTATTTTTATTCACAGCGTCCGGAGTTTGCAGTTCATGTGAGATCGGTAAAAACAATGGATCAACTAGACCAGATGCTGAGAGCTTCCGGACGTACCTGAACCTCTTTTTAACGGACATACCAGGTACCGAGTGCGCCAAAGGTGGTCTAGCCTCTTACGCGGACGTGAGTATACCGTGAAGAATGAACAGCATAACGATGAACGAAAAATCACACGGCCCTGTTTACTTCCTTTGCCAGGCTCTCAACTATTACTCGGACGAATATGGGAAAAAAGATGTTGGAGACAGCTACTTCATGACTTACCACACCCCGCTGAAGTCTTTGTCCGATTGGTTTGAAGCGATTCGAACTTCCAGATCGATTGCCGCGAATGTTACATCGATGATTAATGCCGCTGGATTATCGGACAAAGAAATCGAAGTCTTCTCTTACAGGTATGTCAACGATGTTTGTCTATAATTCATCAGTTATCGCTTTTTCTGATCCTCCTCGAGTTCGGCATTAATTAGAATGATGCGTCCCGTCAAATTCCATCACCCAACGATGAATTTTCTTTCTCTTTCAGCGTCTTCTACGTCTTTTACGAACAGTACTTGACGGTTTGGTCGGAAACCCTGGTCTCACTCAGTTTGTCAATACTTGTGGTATTGGTAGTGACATTTGTTCTCACCGGTTTCTCTTTCTTTTCGGCTTTTATCGTCACGTTGAATGTTATCATGATCGTGATAAACATGGGAGGACTGATGTACTGGTGGGGAATATCCCTGAACGCAGTTTCCCTCGTCAACTTGGTCGTTGTGAGTAGAACTGAGCTTTACTTTGGCTAATTTTTGCCGAAGTATATCCAAACACTTGATCGATCGATCGATTATATTATTCTATCATTTCTATACAGGCGGTGGGAATATCCGTTGAATTTTGTAGCCACATCGTACGTTCATATTTGAGGAACGAATCTTCGACGAGATTGGAGAAGGTCTCGGAAACTTTGACCGGAATGGGTAGTTCGGTGAGTTTTTGACGAAAAATTATCGGAAAATCGGCCGATTTATAATTGATCGAATTCACTGATCTCTCGAATTTCATTTGCAGGTATTCTCTGGCATCACTTTAACCAAATTTGCTGGAATAGTCGTACTTGCATTTGCGAAAACCAAGATATTCCAGGTTTTCTTCTTCCGAATGTACCTCGGTATCGTTCTGATCGGTGCAGCACATGGTCTCATATTTTTACCCGTCCTGCTAAGCTTCATTGGTAATTCATCACGAGAATACAATTGAAAACTAACGTTCAAATTACACACTAGTTCTGCAATATTTCTTCGGAAATATTCGCTCGGAAATATTGCCGAAATATTTCATCGGAAATATTTAGTTTGTAATAATGCCGGAATATCGCGAACCAAGGATTTTCCAAATATTCCAATTGAAATATTTCGGCAATATTTCAAGTCGGAATGCGGTGCACCGTTCTTGCGGATGCGGACATATTCATTCAACATTTCCGATGAAATATTGCATGCTGTGTTACATAATGGTGATGACAATTTCAAAATTACACAAATTCGTTTTCATTTAATGTCATCGGAAATATTTAATTTGAAATATTGCCGAAATATTGCGAACCAAGGATTTTACAAATATTCCAATTGAAATATTTCGGCAATATTTCAAACCGGAATTTGATGCACCGTTCTTGCGGATGAAGAAATATTTCCGAGACATTCAATATTTCCGATGAAATATTGCATGCTGTGTTGAATAATGTTGACGACAATTTCAAAAGGATACAAGTTTCTTTCTATTCAATGTCATCGGAAATATTTAGTTTGAAATATTGCCGAAATATTGCGATCCAAGGATTTTCCAAATATTCCAATTGAAATATTTTGGCAATATTTCAAACCGGAATTTGATGCACCGTTCTTGCGGATGAAGAAATATTTCCGAAATATTCAATATTTCTGATGAAATATTGCATGCTGTGTTAAATAATGTTGACGACAATTTCAAAATAACACAAGTTTCTTTCCATTCAATGTCATCGGAAATATTTAGTTTGAAATATTGCCGAAATATCGCGAACCAAGAATTTCCCAAATATTCCAATTTAAATATTTCGGCAATATTTCAAACCGGAATTTGATGCACCGTTCTTGCGGATGAAGAAATATTTCCGAAATATTCAATATTTCTGATGAAATATTGCATGCTGTGTTAAATAATGTTGACAACAATTTCAAAATAACACAAGTTTCTTTCCATTCAATGTCATCGGAAATATTTAGTTTGAAATATTGCCGAAATATCGCGAACCAAGAATTTCCCAAATATTCCAATTTAAATATTTCGGCAATATTTCGAACCGGAATTTGATGCACCGTTCCTGCGGATGAAGAAATATTTCCGGGACATTCAACATTTCCGAAGAAATATTGGGCATTGTGTTAAAAAATGTTGACGACAATTTCGGAATTACAGAAATTCATTTTCATATAATTTTATCTTCCAGGTCCGGAATACGCGAGTTGAAGCGACATGAGATGATCGTAGAATAATTCGTAATTGTGTAAAAAAAACGTAATTTTTATTTAAAAGTGTGATTTCCGGGTGTGTTTCACGACGTCGCGGTCAATTCGAATAATAAAACAGGACGAAGAACGGAAGAGAGAAAAGTCGAATGTAACAAAATAAAATAATACTTTATTTAAATACTCAATTATTTTTACCAAATTGAACGTTTTCTTTTTTCTTCGTCATTCGTGAGTGATGCCAAATTGAGTTTACGCAGTTGTTGGTATTCTATGTTAAAAAAATAATCATGAATTAGTATGTCGAGGAACATGTATAGTCGTCGCACTCGTGTTGCTCTGTGCGTAGAGGAATAGTTTCTTTCTATCACTGTTTATTGTTATCATCATTTTTCTGTTTGTCTGTTCATTCGTTACCTCTCATTCACATTCCAGAGTATGTACCTAATAGTAAATCGGATCACAGTTGGCTTCGGTAATACAACTATCACTTATTGAAAGTTTCAATCTCAAGGGCAGGGTTGTCGTAGGACGAAGTAGCATTCTCTCTTTTAGATTTCGCCGCCCAAGGCTGTAATTCTCCGGAAGCAAATATTCCGTAAATCAACGCTCCGAGCAGATAAATCGATGCTGCAATTATGAAAACTATTCTCCACTCTTCTTTCGACTGAAACAGAAAACAATTTGACGCGATTCGAAGTAGTTTTTCGACTCTCAATGCTTCTTTCTTCCAAATCTTAGACCGAATTTTTCATCCATTTTCACTGACCTTGTTCTGTACGATATATCCGGTCAAAATCGGACTCACAATTCCCGGTATGGTCGCCATCGTGTTTCCGAAACCCATTAAAACACTCGCATGCTTTGGTGCAATGTCCAGATGGTTTACGCTGGAAACATCGTCAAATAACGAATTCAGACGCATGAAAACATGTTCCAATTGTTCGGTTATTCAAGCCTTAAGGCGATGCTGCAATCCTGTTTTACCGACGGAAGCTATCCAGATTGCAGATATCTCGTTATCATACTACTCAGAGATTTTGAATTGATTTTGCTCCCGGGGACCGATGTTTCTTCGTTGATAAATTCACGCTAACGCGTGTGTGATACGTGTGAAAATTGAAGTAAAAGTTACTCTTTACCCATTTCAAGTATTTCGGATCGCCTAGTGTACGCCGGAGTGAAAATCGGTTCGGTGTATTCATTTCCGAACCGTTTCAGAAACCGTAAGTTCTGTTACCGACAATTCAGACCTTTTCAGTGACCATGGCACTACCACGCCAAGTTACAGATCGTGGATTACGTGTTGGCAAATATCTATCTAATTGTAAGTAAGACGAAATTGGATAAGATTACCTAAAGCCAACCCAGGACAGGCCGCCGAGGCCGACGGCGATAGTGATGCACGTAATAACGGAAGCCGGGGTCATGATGAAGGCTGCGCACATCATGAATATCGTTTGGCTGACGAATCCACCGCAATTGAAGAGTTTGCGGACCTGTGACGTAAGCCGGTGGTATAATTATTTTGAGAGAATTGAATATTTGTCGTTTCCTCCGTGAGTACGTGTCACTTTTTTGTTTTACGAATCGTTTTACTGCAAAGTATTCCTTACCTGTGTGGTCGTGAGTATTTTTCTTTCTCTCAAATGATCCGCGACGTGTCCACCCCCCTGAAGCATTATGGCCATCGCTAGGTAAGGCAGGGCTGATACAAATCCGGCCTTCTCGATTTTGTACTCCAGCGCATCTGTCCACATAGCAATGCATGAAGGGAAATCATATTCGGGCGTCGATTGTTATAACAAAGTCATAATTTTCACTGAACTAAAACTCCGAGCGTAAAGGAACGGATCATCACCTGATAAAAAAGTCGGCAGCTGAGTCAGCATGGTATAAAATCCCCAATTCTCACTGAAGTGGGCTGCAACTATGGCCCATACCGGCATTGACTTCACAATGTCTTTCCAAGGATGCACGATTTTCTGTTTAAGAAATAAAATGAAAAAATCTACTCAAACCAGAAGAAAATCATCAGATACGATCGAATCTGGTCGAGTCGAATTCGGTCCCGATCGGCATCTAACTACTAACTACGTCTGATCAGACAAAAAATTCTTCTCAATTAGATCCGATAAGATCTGAGTTCTAGTTGACGTCAGATCTGGTCAGATCCGATGTTACGAGTGGTTCTACCGCATGAGACCAGACTAGATATGTAATGATTAGATCGGATCAGGTTCGAGTGGACCGATATTAGATCCGATCAGATGCAGGAGGGCCGTTAAATGGTAATGGAAATGACTTTTGAGATCGGCTTGAAACATACATCGCATTAGAAGGAAACGGTAATTTTATGAACAATCATCAGACTTTTACCTCCGGATCGTTAGCCTCTTCCAGAGTGCTTTTAATGTACTTGAGTTCAGCTTCGGAAATGCGAGGATCGTCTTCAGGCTTGTCAGTCACGACGTAGGACCAAACGGCAAACCATGCAATACCGACGACTCCAAAAACGTAGAAGACCGATGCCCATCCGAGGCGATCGGCCATAACGCCACAAACCGGCATAGCGAAGACAGTTCCAACGAAGCTTCCGGAGAAGGCTAGCGTAGCCAATTTCGATCTTTCTAAAGGCGGTGCCCAGTTCGCCCATATCGCATGTATGCAGGGGTAGGTGACGCCCTTAAATTTGGTGATAATTTTCGTGACATTCTTTGCTCCTTATCGTTTTCGATCAGCTTTCCCCCCCCCCCCCCCCCCCCCCCCGGCATTTTCAAACTCACCTCGAAAACTCCCTCGATTATCCTCAGAGCTACCAGAATGTAGACGTTCATACGAACTAGGGGCGGTGTAATGATCGTGAGAGCTGCTGTCACCGCGATTCCGCAACCGAAAACTCTCTTCCCGCCAATTATGGCGGCCACCCATCCCCCTAACAGCTGCGTCGTTATATACCCGTAAAAAAATGAGCTGAGGATCAAACCCTGGACTTTCGAATCCCAGTCAAACTCTTGTTCCTGACGGAGAAATATGCGTAAAAAAAATTCCAAATATCATCACAGTGTATATTGCGTGTGTATAATTAATAAGCGCGTATTAAGAGGTCTCGCATTAGACAGGGATTAGATGCTTGTACGCTACTATCCATGC
This sequence comes from Phymatocera aterrima, assembly GCA_963170745.1. NCBI lineage: Eukaryota > Metazoa > Arthropoda > Insecta > Hymenoptera > Tenthredinidae > Phymatocera > Phymatocera aterrima. The sequence goes on from OY720671.1 coordinate 2,424,899, forward strand.
CTATCGGTACAATAAATTCTTTATTACTATGAGATAAGTTTTTCCATCGTCATAAGCTAGTAGAGGACACTTGAAAAATTAGCCCGAAAAATTTGGCTAAACTCCGCGTTCCAGATAACGACATGCATCATATCTACAAAGTAAATTTCCACGCGCGCGGCGCGGCGTTGTGATAACGGACGAGCTCGGCTGTAGAAAATTTTGAAACGGAAAAACAGCAGAAGCACAAATACTGCCACGAATGCCCGAGAAATTCCAGTCACGTAACGATTTGCAAATATTGGCAAAAACAGGAACGGGAAGAACAATAAGGTGAACGCTGCTGAAAGCGCCAAGAATAAGAACGAAGGACGCAAAGTTGCTGGAATCGAATGCTGAAAGTGGCCGAATCATTCGGTTCGAATTGCATCACTCATTGATCGCAATATTTCCCTGTCTATTTCATCGGTGTGCTTTTTGGAGTATTTGTTATTTTTACTTTTTTTTTTAATTAAACAGAAAAATTATCAGCGGTGTACTAACGTAGTATATGTTACCGTCTGCATCAGTCCTTGTGTTGTTTGTCGTCATTGCGACGATGGCAACGCTCAAATTAACGCGGAGGATATAGCTGACGAAGAAACCAAAAAAGGCTAAAACTCCGACGACGTAACGTCGCTTCTTCCAGAATTTCCAGCTCGGTTCCCCGTCCTCTTCTTCCGTTCCTCCGCGTTTCACTCTGTCAATCACATTATCATACAAAGATTATTTTCTCGTCTGCTTTTCATAACTTTTTGAAAAATTATATTGGTAAATTTCATCCGTTCATCGAAAGTAGACGTATATTTCATTTTTATTCGCATTCTTGACTTATAATTGTTACTGTGTACGTTTACCATACTCACGTGCCATACTCCGTGTCCTCTTCTTCAGCTCCTTTCGGCTTATTTCGCAGCATGATCCTCTCCTCCTGTAATTATTGCGAGATTATTAAGATAAGTATCGCATGCGGAGGTGCGATCTTCTGACAAAATGTGGACACCGGGTAGTCAAGAACTGTAATTCGCTGGTTTTCATTCTCCTCCGGACTACAGAGGTTTTTTTTTCAAATCGCCGACACGAAATTTGAGATGGCGAAAATTCCAAATCACAAATTGCATTATTAACAGGCCCAACGTCCCTCTTGGAGTAGCACTCCGAATTTTTCTCCCCCGTACTCGAGCCTCTCGTAAACAAATTTTGTTCCTAGATTTCTGAGACCGGCTTTCGGGCTGGATCGAAATAATTTCTGGGGCAATATCGCGACAAAGTTTCGGTCTAATTCGCATTCCGATTTTGCGAATCAGGTACGCGTATAGCGAAAATTTGTTACACATTCATGTGTGTTTTCAATTGGTTGAAGAATGCTGGAATCAAGTCGGCGCCTCCTCATTCAGTCTGATGCAAAACAGTACGTACGTTCACATTCCACCTGTTGATCAGACCGGGATCCACAATTGTTCGGCGATGAGAGGAAAGGGAGGGATGGAAAATTGAGGAATGAGGTCAGCCGTGAAAATACGGCTTCTTGAATCAAGCTCCCGCCCGAACGCGTGGTCTAGGTTATCTGCTGAAAATATTCTAAACTGAAACAGAGTGAGGGACGAACCTTGAGCCCTCTGTGAGATCTTTGTTCGGCAGAAAATTGTCTTCCACGTGCTTCGAATTCAATTCCTTTTTTTTCGAATATAAATTTACAGTTCAGTTTCTATCTGCGCCGAAGTTTCGGCGCCTCAGCGCTTAGAAAATCCTACCCGATCCGGCAATCGAATTGTTTTCTTCGCAATATCGGAAGAGCAATGAAACCAAAAATTCAACGATTTTCCACTGGACACAGTATTTTTGAGTATTCAATTCCAGTTCAGTGACACTTCACGCGACGCTTATCGGCGCGCAACTCAGGGCTGTAGATAGGAGGTAGGCACAGGCGGCACAGGTATTGATCCGCACGGCTCCAATTCGCGGCACTAGCGCCATTTATTTCGACACTTGTTGCGCCGTAGGATTGTGACCGGAAAAGTTATCGACGCGATGCTTATGCGACTATGCCGTATTCGAGAATATAAAAACCCGGGAAAACGAGATATTCATGTATTATATCCGCATCGCCACGCAAGAACCCGGGGATTGAACCTCCTCGACCTGCAAAACGAACGGACGAGGATAAACGAACACAGCGCGATATACTGCCTCTCGAGATTGACAAATATTCCGTACTTTCACTTTTTCACTTTCAACTCTGTCTCACAGACAGCTCTACGTGAAACGATATCCCCTCCGATTCGTGTCCCGCGATGGAATTCCCCTGGACGGGCTTACGGCCAAGGCAACAGAAAATAGAAAAGTAACAAAAAATTGCAGACCGAAAACAATAAATTTGCGATTCGGTTCTTTCCTCAGAAACTATCGTTTCGGTGAACGATGAGTTACGAATTTTCGGTACGGTCCGCACTCTTCCCTCCCGAAGAATCGAGCTGGGATCTTTAATTTCGGGGACAAACCGAGGCAAAAAGCAACGAGATGATCCTCCGACGATATTTATGCGAAAAACTTCTGTCGAATTGGGATAAACGAGAAACGATTTCAAGGTGTAATTTCACCGCGAACTGAGTTTCGAGGCCGTGTAGAGTACAGATATTGTAGCTTCGAACTCGATTGACCGCAGGAGGCGAATATTTACCGTTGTATTCCCGTGCGATCGCGGGCTACGTGCTACTTGTCGTAAATAAATAAATAAATGAAACAGAAGCGCCACACCGATTCTGTCGATCGGTCGCGATCGTTTTTCGTATTCTGTTCTTTATTTTTTCTCTCTCTCTCAAATTTCGATTCTCATGACGGAAAGTGAGTCGAAAATTTCTCCGACGATAACGGACGATCTCGACGATCGTTGATCTCATGGATCGTTTGTAAAGTTCACCAACGGCGGTTAAAATTATCGCGAACAATGTTCCTGCATTGGGAGCGCGATATATTCAATAATTGGATAAATTTCACGCGCTACAAGTTCGCGTGCTAGCTCATAAATTTATGCTTTACGATCTTCTCTCTTGGATTCGTTAGCGCATACCTAACATAGATGAACCGTCTCAGAAATCTCAGGCTGATTATCGCGTGTGGCTGCAGGTAAATCGTTGCGGCGGATCGCGGTGGCCTCACAGCAAACGAAATTAGATGCAGAAATATTATGCACATTCACTCAAGCACGACATTCGTTCATGGAGCTCCTAAAATCCTTCGCCTTTTCTCTCAAATTTTCACTCAACTTCTGCATTTTCCATCAAATTTTCCTGTCACACTCTCTCCCCTTTCCTCTCTCTGCACCGGCCTACCTATACGATTCCAAAAGTGCCTCATGACCCAGAATCTACCGAACGAAACTCTGTTAATTTACTATCGTGCGGCCGATCGCCGGCACATTCTGTTCCAACACCTGTTACAATGATCAACAGATTCAGCAATCGCAGAGGCATACAGTCGCGAAGTGAGAAACGTTCGCCACACTTTCCCGTGGATAATTATCCTCACAGCCGATCGCTACTTTTCTTTCGGTGTTCTGTTCTTCTCGTCATCTTCGACGATCTGAGCAATCGTGGTCACCGATTGATAAAAATTCCGATCGTTTCCTGCGGTCGGTCTCTTATAGCCACAAATAAAGGACGACGAACGATTTGGATCGTGGTATATTTCGCCATGTACAGACCTTCGAATTGTATCTCGGGAGATTCCAGTTGAGAAAATGACGAATTGAAGGCCGGGGATAGAACTTGAGAACCGAAAGACTAATTCGGAGGGAAATGAAGAGCCGAAGAAACGCGGGAAAAGTCAGCTGTGTCTTTCCACTGTACGCGCACGTTTGGCACACAGGTGAATTGAATTCGTGATTTAGAACAACTCCCACGATGGGTAGACCCCGACTGTTTCTCTGTTTCGTAACACGTTTCAACCGTCGGCGTTGCCCCTCCAATCTAGAACCGCTACCTCTATTCTGGTGGCGATGTTTTCAATTGCTTGCAGTATCTAGTTGTGTCGTATGTAGTACGACGACGTTAGTGCTCCCGGTGGTGAGCGAGCATTCCAGGTGTGCTTGTAGATCGTTGATCTTGAATCTTGACGTCGTGTACTGGAAGGTCACGATAGTTGTTCAAATGTTTGTAGAATGTGGAATTTAGAGTGTTGTACGATGTGAAGGTATACTTTGCGCAAGGTTGACCCACGCGTGCGGGCAAATAATACATGAACGCGTTTTACAATCTCTACTCGCAATTAGCATCAATTTTCACATCATCCAATTGCGAGAGGATAAAAGCTCCGTTATGTATTTTCGTGAGTAGGAAGCGGGAGGGAGTTTCTCTCACACGGCGCGTTTGAAGGCAGAAATAAGCAGGTTTGAATTACCTGTTTTGAAATTTTCGATTACGTTTCTTTTTCCCGAAGTTGTGCAGCGTGCTAGAGAATTCGGTATGCTAGTTTCGACGTTGCTGCTGCAGCGCACCGCTTTTTTTACTCCGGCTCATATAATTTCGGAAGGAAAACTAAATTGCAGAACAATTTCGAAAATGAGGATTCAGAGTGATTTTCAAAGTTTTTAGAGTAAACGTCTGTAACGCTGTAACGCCGTTTTTGAAACTGCGGTACGATTTTTCTTCGCAAAGTTGTGCAGTGTGCCAGAGAAGGTGATTCGGTATGCTGGTTCCTATTCTATGAATCGCGAGAAATGATTGCTGCAGCGTTTCGTTTTTCGGCTCATATAACTTAATCGGAAGGAAAACAAAATTGTGGAACAATTTCGAAAAGAGGGATCAAAATCGTAGGTTTCTTTTCTACTCCAAAGTGCAAACCTGTCAGAGACAAGGGTCCGTAATTTTCAAAATTTTCCCACGTATTTTGGAAGCGGGAATTTTTCAGACTCCCGTAGCGCCGAATCTGTGGATTTTTCGTAGAAATAATTGAGGCAACAAAAGTTGCAGAAAAGACGGCGAATTTCGACGAAAAATATTTCGAAATCTCGGGGACTTCGACGGTTCTATAAAGCTAGAAAAACCCACTTTGTTTCAAACTTCCGTTTTTCGTTTCCAAATAAGTTGTCGCGGTGTATTATAACGGCGACTTTCTTCGAAGGCAACCACGGCATTCTAATTCGTTTGGGAAGTAAACTCGAATTACTTACAATCAGCGTATATCGTTGCACCGAAATCGTATCAGATATCGGCGAATGAAAACTTCGACACGGGTTTCCAGTGTTCTATAGAAATGAGTGCACGAAAATTTTCTCACTCTTCCGACATCATCTACAGCGGATTTCTATTTTTCGTGTGCCAAGTGTGGAATTCAATCGTGGAATTGCCCATGCTGGAAAATATATAAATATACCTACGCTAGTATATTTTATGACATTCACGGTATCAACTGATTGAGATAATATGTATACGTACACCTATATACTCTGCCTCAATATACTCTTATCTTCCCAGTACTTACACCGAGCAATTGCATCACAATTCAGAACGGTTCTTGTTCGTTAAATAATACATACATGATACAGTCTAGTGCTCCAAAAATCGGTTATCACTTTTCTTATCACTATTAGCATCATTATCATTATGAATAAGTTATCGTTCGTTATAAACTTGAGTAATCTGTCAGAGGAAATTGTAAATTTCACTTCAATCTGTCGAGAATACGAAAATATGCTTGTTCCGTAGTTTTCCTCCTTTTTTTTTTTGTTTTCTGTAATCTCAGCTGGCACTTCGACAGAATTTGAGTTTTCGTGTATTTTCAAGCTCCAGGTTTTCCAGAGATTTGTTTCAGGCACACGATCGAATAAGAAGAAGCAAAAATTATCATCTAAATTGTAAATCTATGCCTACATTGCGGTTGAGAAAAAAACCAATTCTTTTCCCAGCTGCTACCTCGAGAACTGTTGTTTGCGGCGCAGGACTTTTTTTTTAGGAAATTTTATCGTATTTGAGAAAAGTCTCGCGACATTTTCTCGAATCTGGCAAATCTCGAGCGCTACTGCATTTCGAAATGAATTATCTTAATTTTTGCGAATTTTAGCTATAACTCGGAAAATATACAAGATATCGAAATATGCGAAGAGAAGTTATTTGCGGGAAATAAAATTTCCTGTAAAAAGTGTTTCGCAACATTTTTTTAACCCAACGCAGTTTGGAGATAATTCCATTACATTCCTCTCTTCATTTTTCCAGACTTTTGGGTGAAAACAAATCGAGATTGGCGAAAATGCGAAAAGGCTTTTTTGCCAAACTAGTTCTCCTAGTATTTTTCCGTATCACGCGTAGCTTGAGTGGAATCGAACAAAAATGTAAGTTCGCACTTTTTCACGATTTATTCAAATCAAAATCGGAAATTGAGAAACGCGGCGTTTCAACGTTGTCGATCGAGCTCAGCTTGAGCAGGAATTGTTTTTTTGCCACAAACGACAGTTATTTGAGGTAGCATAGCGGCTGAAAATTTTTTATTTGCTTCCTCAACCGGTCTACCGTATACATAGAGAAGAATCTTACAGCTTACGATTAGTCATTTGCAATCAATATACCTACCCACCAGATAGAAGAAATTTACGTTTTATTATACAATTTTCATTATACAGGAAGTTCAATTCTCATTTTCAAGCACAACTCCGACGTTACAAGCTTATTTCCTGCACGCAGCTACACAAATTGTAATGGTACTACTATATATATGTATATATTCAGTGCGGTTAAATTATTGCGGATATTATCTTACAGCATGGATGTTATACCTATATACCTACCCATGCGGAGCACGTATATGTATACAGGCACGATTATGCACTTAGAGAATCCAAATTACGAGGTCACTAGATTACACGTCTGCCTGTATTCTACAATCATTAAAAACGTCATTTAAGATTGTTTACAGTACCTTCATAGGTATGTACATACACGTAACGCGAAACAACCCGATGCGACGACCGACGAATGTTGCTTTTCTGGACAATTCGTCATTGCCTACCAAAAGTTGAAAAATCAAATCACGTAGAGACTGCAGAGACCGATGTATTTAAGGCGCAGCTGGAGACGCCATCTTGAATGTAGAGAAGCCGCTTGGAAAACGAGAATGGTAAATTTTCACAAACGATTCGATCGATTTACATGAAAATCTGAGAACTCTTTGAGTATGATGGCAGAAAGTGGCCAAGTATTCAACTTTTTCGAAACGCGATCGGATTCGATGAAAGATGAATGTTCCCTGTGTCGGCTAGGCTAGATTGTCAGCGGCGATTTAGATTGCCCCTCGATTTACCAAACTGCGATCGGCTTTCACGAGTGGCAACAAATCGCATTGAGAAATGGAAATTTTCGAAAATTGAAAATTTTCGGCAAGACATAGGTACTTGATCGATCGTTTCGATCGACCATTCGTTCCGCAGTAGAACTACGCCTCTGCTTTTCTCCACCTTGTTCGCGATGACCAGGAAGAAAAATGATAAGATTTAGTCAGATATCGAGGTTAGTATCAATATAGGTTGTGCGAATGTTAAATCTCTCCTACGTTGAAATTATTACGTGAAAATCAATCCAGTTTTCGCTTTCATTCAATATCACCTGTTAAGAATGTTAAATTCCCAATTGGAAATGAATTCAAAAATTTGAACACGAAAGAACTATGATTGAACCCATGCAAAAGCGAAATGTCAAGTTCGCTGTCATCTTGTTGCGAGCATTCTCCACCAGGGGCGCTCGAGTGCTGAACTTTCCCGCGATTAAAAATGTGCAATGTCAGGACAAGAAGGCGTGTCTGAGCAGCGGAATCTGCAATTATCGGCTCATTGTGAATATTATAAATAAATAAATGAATACGATAAATGCGGTGCGGAAAGAGATTTTTCGATTAATTTTTCCTTTTCTTTACGACGATCTGAATATTCTGATACAGATCGTATACGATCAGATGAAAAACTTGGCCAATTAGATTCGATTGGATGAACAATTTTCTCAATCAGATCCGTCATCAGTTCCAATTGGAATAAAATTTAGGCTCACTTGTTGATATAAATAGTTGTAAATTAGGTCTGATTGAGATCAGATCTGCAGATCATTATGTTTTGCTGAAAATCACGGATCATATACCTCGCTAGTTAGAAAAAAATGTTGCGGGTGGTCCTCTCGAGTTTTTATGTTGACTTTGACACATTTTTCTCATCAATGCAACATAAATTTTTGTTACTCGGGCAAAAAAATGTAAATTCGTCAGAGGAACATGTTAAAATTAACACAAAATCTCGAGTGGATCTCCTCCGACATTTTTATTTCCTGCAGCAGTGCAGCTGAATATACCTACACCGTATGAATTATAGAATGAATTTTGTTCTACTTTATATATGCTCCGTATAACCTCACCTAAGAATATATACAGTACGATAATTATGATTTCGTAATGCGAAAAATACATTAATCGCTCGTTTATAATTTATTGCGTTATTATTCCGCGAGCTTGTAATCAATGTAACAAAATTACATCGTAAATATTTCATGATAACGGAATACTCGAATATGGCGTGATTTGCGACATGCTATGATCGGACGTATGAAAATTTCGGGGATTTTCGATCGGAAATTTTTTTTTTACAATTTATAAAAAATCGCTCATTACAGAGTTCGCGTCGAAATGTGAGTTCGTCTTCACCAGGCCAGTGTAATATCATCCACACGTTTTCCAATAATGTTTTTTCTCGGCCGCAGATCAATCCCGAAAAATCAAAAATTGTTTTCACAAAAATTCGAATTCTCGTATGAAATAATTACCCTTCGAGATAGCCGGAGCCGAAGAGGTCATCGGTAATCGAAACCCCACGCCATGCAGGCCCCCCCTGGGACGTTTATCTGCGTCATCGCGCAATAATAAATCTCATTTGTGTGTACATGTATGTTTATAGAGTGTTTATGTTTCGTAATAAACTGTACATATGTATAATGTGAATAACTAATCATTAGTTTATCTCATCGCAGTAAGAAGGGATCGAAATATGGGCATAATGACGATAAAACGGAAAGCAACGATAAAAATTCGTTGTAATTTACACCCCACACGGACCGAGCAGAAAATTTTAACTGCATAAAATTTATCGACAAATTTACGCGATACGGTATTAGCGTAAATATCTATAATTATGTGCGACTAATCATTTGTACGATTAATAACCGAATTGTTGTTGTTTTCTCGTTGAAAAGCACAAACTTTGACAATCATCGATGGTCAATGGATAGAAATTCGCCGATATCATTATAAACCTGATCCAGAATGGCTGGAGATCAAAACAAGATCTTCTAGATTAAACAACATATATACAGATGTGTATATAAACCACGCGAAGCCATATACGAATCGATGGATTGATCTAACTAAATGCAATTGACCAATAATCAATTTATCATACCACTTGAAATAGCCGGTCGAATGCACATATAAGTTTTGAAAACGGTGAAGATCTCACGGGTTGCAGATCGACGTGATCAGATTTTTAATCGCGGTCTGAAACTAACCGCCGTATTTTCTCAATCCACCCCGTGTATGTTTTGTACCTTGAATAAGCTCATATTTTACTGATTTATTTATCAATCATGGGTATAATTTCACACTAGTGCGTATGCGGCTTCATGCATGAAGAATTAACTAGAATGTGTTTTCTGATCCAATGGAACGTCAAGGACATAGCAAATTACTATTCCTGTGCAGTATCGGATTGAAATGTTATATAGATTCGAATTCAATCCAGCAATATTTCCATTTTTCCATTTCTATAGAGAATTTTTCGGTGGATATGGAGCTTCATAATTATCCACCTCTCGAAAATAGAGAGCCACGGACAGTCGCAGAAAGAAAAATAGGTGAAGATACAGAACAGTTCGAGACCCTGTAACTATGAATTCAGCCTGGTAGAACTCGGCTGGCTGCACGCCGCGGTGTACAGGTTGCCAGTTTTCAGGCGCCGTAACGCTCCGTGTGGCATACGAAGTGGCGAAGATCCGTGAATGAGTTTTAATGGAATAGCTTTTCTCACTCGAGACGGAGAAAGACGTTGATTTTTTAAATCGTTTCCAAAATTGTAAGTCACGTATTACTATGTACATAGCATGTAGTATGTATATGTACTACGTACATCGTGCCGTTGGGTTTCCACGTTGTTTATTATTGTAGGTATGTAACATGTGAGACTGGAGCAACTGGTAATTGTAATTGCAGCATAATTCCCAGGAAGGTATACCTATACACACATTATGTATACGGGGCATTCCATGGTATTTCGACCAATTGCCGACCCTGATCGCCCCTCGTGATTTCAAAATAAATTTTCTCCATGTAAGCCCGATCCAAAAAACTGATCGTGAATGATTTTGTAATCATTTTTCACACCACCTTTTGAGTAGAAAAAACGGTTCGCGAATCGCAAAATATTCAGAATTTCGTTCTTCTTTTTTTCTTTTCTTTTTTTTTTCCATACGTTTCAAGACCGACAAATTTCGTCTGAACCATTTTTCGAAGAAACATAGATAGTTGTATGAAACATGCATTATTCTCAAATTCTCAGATTTTCGGAAACTCGTAACTCCCATTTCCGGTGTTCGTGGAAAATAATTCTCGCACAAATTTTTCAACAATTCTAGTATCGAAAATGGATCCGAGTAAAAATCTGTAAAAAAATTATGGAAGCCACTTTCGATAGGTACAAAATGATGAATAAAAATCAGCCAAATCGAAGATGGTCGGGGTCAAAAGTTTCTTCAGTTGATATGGAATGGGCCATATGTATATATATATATTCCGTTCATATTTTGCGATAGTATATACGTACATGTTACGTTTACGTTGTCGTCTACGTATAGGGCGTTCCACATTAACTGAGCCACTCATCATTCCGATTTGAACGCCCGCTTTGTTGCGTCAAATCATCTATCGAGGCCTGAGATTTTGATATTTTTGCCAATCACTATTTCCTGCAGTAGCTTTCCGGATATGAGTTTGCAAAAATTCTTACAGATTTTCTAGACCCGTCTGAAAAAATCCAAAATTTATAATATAATAATTTACAATAATAATTTATAAGAATGCCGGATAATTTATTGGTCCGTTTGTCACAGTGAATATTTTTCGTTTTAAAACGCAAACCGTTGCTTTTTCCTATACTTATGCAAATCGGAATTTCGATAGGACATTTTTTTCTACATCCTGCAGCGGTGACCAATTCTAGGCAAGAGAATAAAAATTTTAGGCACTGCAATTTGATTGTCGAATGCGGTGATTCCTTCCGCCGTTTTTGACCCAATATTCGATGAAAAATGGCGAAATGGAGAAAAAATCGTAGTAGCTATCTCGCCGTGATCGGGAGGGCCTCGAAAAGAAAAATTTTTGTGTCAACTACATCGAAATTGGAGTCGATAATGAAGAATTGAAATCTTTTTACGATCTAGACAATTTTTACAAAATAATATAATTATTCATAACTGCCTGGAAAAAAAATGATCAGTTTATGTCAGAGCTGTTTGATACCTGATCAGATTTAATCATGAAAAGATTAGGCCTGATCAAATCTGATTAGATCTGACTTGAGCTTGATCGGATCTGATCAGATCTAATTAGCTGAGAATAATACCGGATCAGATCCGAATTGGGCGTGATCAAATCTGATCAGATCTGACTTAAGCTTGATCAGATGTAATTAGCTGGGGATAAGACGCGGGATCAGATCTGAATTGGGCGTGATCAAATCTGATCAGATCTGACTTAAGCTTGATCGGACCTGATCAGATCTAATTAGCTGAGAATAATACCGGATCAGATCTGAATTGGCCGTGATCAAATCTGATCAGATCTGACTTGAGTTTGATCAGATGTAATTAGCTGGGGATAAGAGGGGATCAGATCTGAATTGGGCGTGATCAAATCTGATCAGATCTGACTCAAGCTTGATCAGATGTAATTAGCTGGGGATAAAACGGGGTCAGATCTGAATTGGGCGTGATGAAATTTGATCAGATCTAGTTGTTTTTGCCCGGAAAAATATTTACCGTGTGTGGAAATTTGGAAACGCTTGAACAACCGCGAATACTCGGTCCCATTGAAAAGGAACCCCAGAACAAAATTTGCAGACGACTGAAATTAGAATTTCGTGTGGTTATCAGTTCACGTGGATAGAATAGCCCATATATACAGCATTCGAGAAGAGTTGTTATGAGGCAATTGGAGCGTTTACTTCTGAACGGGTTATCATTACTTGGCCTCTGTATTATACCCAGTACCTATGTATGAGCTGTATGTATGTATGTATGTATCGGAAGCTTAATCTTGGTTATGATTGGCTCGTAGCATTCCCTACTACAAACTTGAGTATCAACTGTGTTATTAAGGAATTAAAGGAAACGACAGGGAGAAGAAAGAGGAAAAAAGGAGAAAAATCTGAAAGATAAAAAAAGCAAACAAACTACAGAGAAAATGAAGCTTCGTCTCTTGCTCTATAAATTGAACGGAACTGAGAGGCTCTGGACATTCAACGTACGAGTTTCCTCGCGCAATCTTCGCTCATACATCAGCGTATTCGTTATATTATTAATAATATTATCCTCACCGCGAATACGAGTGCGGATAGGTATTCGGAATTTGTCTCTTCTCGATTTTGATAGCATAAAACGAAAGAAGACAGAAGTCAGTTTTTTGGAACCGAAATTTCGATTCTGCGATATAAATATTCTCTAATTAATTTTTTGGCGAACCTTCATAGTGGTTTTCCGTTTTTGTTTTGATCAGAAGGAAAACAAGAAACAGAGAAAACAAACAAACAAACAAAATGAGCGGAAGTATCGCCAACGGACATGCGAAAATGTTGCTAAAAAAACAGGAGACTCTTTTAGTCGATGCCGCCAGCATGTAAGTTTGAATTTTAATGTTCATTTAGTTTTTCTCTAAATTTGGCTTCTTTCTCGACTCCTCGCTTTGACAAGGGAAGCTATTATAATCGTCCCAAAACTGATCAGTTGAGTTTTTACCGGATGTTCACGTTCTCATGTGTCGGAAATCATTTGCGACCATTTATGGACGGACGTCCGTTTGTGCGTGTGTGTGTGTGATGAATCGCATGCCGGACGATTATAACTTGAGAACGAATGAACGGATTTCAACCTCCTATACACCAATCGACGCGGATTCATGTGACTTAGAACTGACTAAATTTTGAGTCTGATCGGTTCAGTCGCTTTCGAGTTATTCAGAAAAGAAAATTTCGTTCCTTTTTTGGTACGATGATAACTTGAGAACGAATCGACAGATGTTAACCCTTGACAGGCCATTCGATGCGGATTCTTGACACTCAAACCCGATTGCATTTCGAATGCGATCGGTTTCTCGGTTCCCGAGATATACCGAAAATGAAATTTTTATGGAAAAAAAAATTCAACCTCGACTGCTTTGGCTCCGTTCGAAAATCCAAAAATTTCAAATCGTTATGTCGCAGCGAACAAGGTCCGTTGGTACGAGAAGCAAAAACCACGGCAAATGGCGAGTCCTCACGTTTTATCAAGTGTAGATTCGAGTCTCCGCACTCATCCTTGGAAAATACCTGAGCATCGGATTGCAAAGTGGATATTCTTGTACCAAAAAAACAATTGAAAATCCATATTTTTCATTTCCTTCCTCTCCAAACAGTGAATTTTCCGAGTGAACTGCGGGGGGAGAGGGAAACCCAATCTCGGATCCGATGCTCGAGCTGTATGTACCTTCGTCGAAATTCCCTAACACCGCCTATTCAATCTTCAATTCAATAATTGTGAAAATCTGAATCTTGTGAAAATGTGAACGACAAAGAAAGAAACATTGATTCTGTATTCAGAGCGCACTTCAGTTCATTATCTCCATCGGCCCAGACGATATTCGGTAACGTATTGAAAATATACGCGTGATAATTTGCCGAATTGATAAGTGTTTTCGTTTGCTCTCCTTCTTTGGGACATTAACCTGCGGACACGACCATTACTCCATGTGTCAACCATAACTCAGTAAGCATCGGTCGTCGAAGTTGAACGGATAATAAGTTGTTGCAGTTGGAAGCCCCTGCGCGATCGCAACTAATTTTAGGCAGCAGATCGGTTTGTTCAATCAAAAAAATTCGAACCCTTGACAAATAGCTATCGTGTTATTTTAACCTCGAGAGTCAACTACCTTCATACATCACGCGCCTCTACCGAAACTTCTAAATTTCAGATGTTTCATCACGTGGTTAATTTGTACGTATATACATACAATCACTGTATATTGCCAGCTCGTGTTTTTTCACTTTTTTTCGTACAGCGCTTTCAATCTTGAAATTGAACGTTCTTTGGATTTCCCCGCGAGGGGGGGGATATGCTATTCCATTCGAAAAATCCTCGACAACCCCGCTCTGGAAGAAATTTAGAAGCACTATCTCCCCCCCCCCCCCCCCCCCTCCCCCGAGATACCGCACAACCTCAGGTGAAAAGATTTTTCCAATACCTCGCTACGTTTTCGAGAAAATCCGCCTCTTTGCTTTAAAATGGCCGTACCCTGTGCAAACATATACCTGTAATAAATACACATAGGGCATACATAAACCGTTGAGATCGAAAAATGGCAAAAGGCACGAAAAGGGAAGAAAGAAAAAGATAACAAGAAGGTTGATTGAAAAACGAACAGAAATGATTGGTAATTGATAAATGGTATATATACGTATACAGGAATCCATTGTAGTTTTTTTACCTCGTTTCTTCTTTTTCTCTTTACTGCACTCGACTCCCGCAACGGATGAGCGGAATGGAATCTCTTTATGTGACAATCAATTAGACGTATGCAGTACGTATGACGTGCATGACTGTATACTTTGGAAAACAAACGAAAAGTTAAAAGTCAAAAAAAAAAAAAAAAAAGAAAAAAAAGGTACGATAACTATCGGAGCAATTTATCCATTATGCAAAGGTGGTGAACTATCAATTATATATATCGCCGCGCGACTTTCGAACGGATCAACGAAACGATCGCCGTTATTAAACGGATGGCAAGATTATCATTGATGCACGGATCCATTTGTTCATCCATTTTTATCGAATTTTTTTCGTTTTCATTCGGAAATTCTCGCGATCAATTATATTATTGTTCCACATAGATTTATATTTATATAAAATCTATAAACAATTATGAAACTCGTGGTTCGTTGGAAATATTCTACGTACGTACGTACATACTGTAATGGTACGGCATGTGTATCAATAAACTACCGCAATCACTGACGTCAATTGTAAATATAATTTCGCAATATTTTCGTAGTACGGACGTATATACATATATATAGATATGCACGTCGCTCTTACACAGGCACGAGCATATACGTACTACACTCGACACAATATGTGGACTAATTTGCCCAACCCTTACATCATTCTATTTCGCTTATATTTATCACTATAATTACTGTTATTTTTGCTATCGTTGTTGTTACGCGAGGTCGAGGAGGATTCGCGAGATACGTATGTACGTACGTATAGTTTTTCTTCGATGTCGGTGCTTGTTACAATAATTAATAATTAATTAAGAATCTTCCAATGACATTTTAATAACAGTTCAGTGCGATAAGTCCCCGGTACAATCGTTCCACTTTTTCTTTTCCACTCATTTTTTTATCGAAATTTCCCACATTATACATTTATCCGACAAGTTCTCGCATCGAAATACATATAAAAATATATGAGGCGTATTATACAGATTGACTAATCGTAGCCTCGCGGTGGCTCGGTCTGTAAGAGTTCGGCCTTCAAACTGGAAGGTCTCGTGTTCGAATCCCGGTACAGTACTTACGAAATTTTTCTCAACGTGTATCTCCATTCCACGACACGACATTCCACACGGGTTTTGAGAAACCACCGAAATCATGCATCATGCGTGTAACGGTCGACGAAACGAGGACGAAAACAAAGAACAAGGCGACCGTGCCCGTGCCCGTGCCCGAGGCAAGATTTGAAAATCAATAGAAAAACGAACAGAAAAAAGCACATCAAACAGCACCAAAACAGAAAAAAACAATAGACAAAGAAGCAAAACAATAACGAGAGTCTCAGGGTACAGTATTGGGCGACCCAATGTCCGACCGATTCAAGGGCAAACCTTTCCTTGACAAGGTATCAAGAAGCATGCGAAGCAGTTGAATGCGAGTGACCTTGAATCGGTCAGGCATTATCTCGCCAAGTGTACGGAGGAACTGTTATCAACATACATTGCGTTGTACTCTGTAACGCGGCGAGGAGAACTGAGTCAGGGCAGGGATGTACGTACATACGTATAGAGTAGGGTTTGTAGTAGGGTACTACCGGGCATGATGAAATTTGAATAAGGTCCTCACTGCGACGCTGCAGCTCGAGCCGGGAGATTTGACTCGTTGTGGTGTAAAACAAAGTTAGTTGGTAATACTAACAGGACGTGATTAACGTTCGAAGCAACAATTTACAAAGTTTTAGTTAATAAACAAAGTCTCATGTATACGCTCATGTGATATACATATAAACCGAAACCAACCAACCGACCGACCAACCGTGTAGTCGGGGACTACTCTGCACCCTGCATGCCTACGGTAACTAGACAAACCGTATAACGAACAAGGCAGCGCAGCGGCGACCCCGAAGCCGGGTTTCAGGTGGAGTCGAAGTAGCTAGTAACTGGGCAGTGGGGAAGTTGATGCATCAAGTTGAAATATATGAAATCCTCACCCTCGCTCTTGCACTCACACTCACACTCAGACTCGCAGATACAGGTAGCACAGGCTAAGTTGCAATAGGGTAACTATTTCGCATATATATATATATATGTATATATATACATATACCTACTCTGGAGAGAAGTTTGCCGCACGTTTGAAACACTGCAACGTTAACTCGTTTTGGTATCCAATTAGTGAAGTTAATAGTTTATTGCAAAATTATTATATCCATCGCCCCATGAGTTGTGAACATCCACTCAATTTCGCCGGGTTCCATCGTTGCAATGTAATTATGCGAATGTTACCGGCTCTCTAAATTTTTCGGAGTGAAAATTCACTCCAATTATGGGGCAAAAGATCACTCCGAGCGATCGTGACAATTGATCAGATCCAAGTAGAGTGAAGTTTCACTCCTGAAGGAGTGATCACTCTATTAGAGTGAAAACACGGTTTACCGCCAACGTGCTTTCGCGATTCGCGGTTTCCCTCTTTCCAAAAGTACGGACGGTTGGAGTGAAAAATAAACCACTCCTCACGCGAGACTGGAAATATTTGCTCTTTGCTGAAAAGGAGCTTAGTTCGACTCTAAAAAAGTGAATAATCATTCTACGCGATTGATTATCACGCGTGGGGTGAATCCCTAGTTCACTCGATGCTCAGGGTGAATGTTCCCCTCCAAGAAATTTAGAGAGTATGTTTCGTCATACAGCGCATTCTATATTTCCGATCCACAAATGATTACATCTCAGATCTGATCCTCGATCAATTGGAACTGATGTAGCGACTGATTAGATCGCTGCAGATGTAGTCGTTTGTATCAAATTTAGTCATATTTGATCAGATCTTGTGACGGATTTGATCAGATCCGGTTGAAAGAATTTTCAATCTTGCCAGAAGCGAGTAGAATGGAAACATTTGGGTGTAGAACTTAAGTTTTCCCAGTTCGTTTGCAGATCTTCGGAAAATAATCCTCGTGCTTTTGTTACAGATACACATTCGAGACCCTAGAAGAATCGGCTAACTATTTATTAGAGCGAACATCAATCAGGCCGAAGATAGCTGTGATTTGTGGTTCCGGAATGGGTAAGATGTCGAATTTTGTCTCACAGTCTTTAGGGAGATATTCAATCCCACTCGGAGAATTGCTTTTTCGGATTTGACGACCAGCCGGCTGATGAATCCCGAGGGGAACTAGAGAAGGGAAGGGCAGGTCGGGGTAGGGTTTCAGTGTTATTGCAGATTATCAACATTACGACACGATCAGGAAGCATCGTCCTCTAATTAACGACGCACGGTTCTCGGGGTGCCTTTAATCGGCTGTTACGAACGTCTAAATAATTAAACTTTCGAACCAATGAATTTTCTGCCAGCGTTTAAATTATACCGAGGCATAAAACCGATCCCGCGGTTGTTAACCTGAAACTTTGTTAAATCAAATCAAATTTCAATCTCATTATTCGAACTTGCGGATTACTTCCCCCCCCCCCCCCCCCCCCGAATGATCTCAAATTTTCAAAATATCCACAAAAGTGAAAAGAATGAAAATAAAAACCGTACCACCTATTCTGAACCCCGATTGATCTTCGCGCAGCCGACGGATACAGATCTCCCACTTGTTAGATACAAAGATAGAATAGGCTAGTGTAGTGTGAGGGATCGTTAACACGTGTTTTCGAATTGTGATTTGTCTTTAACAGCTGGCAATTCTGAGCTGAGTGAATTGTGTCCAGGTTCTCTTGCCGATGCCCTAACAGAGAAGGTATGCTTCGCCTACGAATCAATTCCACATTTTCCTGTCTCTACCGTGCCTGGTCACGTCGGTCAACTCGTCTTCGGCCACTTACGAGGAGTTCCAATTATGTGCATGCAAGGAAGATTCCACCACTACGAAGGATATCCCCTGTGGAAGGTGCGTGTAAACTAGGGGCGGGGGGTCGGGTATTGGATCCGTTGAAAGAACGAAGGAGATTCTAGGAACTTTCTCCACCGAATGTTACTAGAAATGCTAGGGACTTTTTGTCAGACTATTAAAAAATAAACGCTCAAATTCTATTCGGCTAGGGACTTTTTCTACAAGAACGAAAGAAATATTAGGGATTTTCACCGCAAAATATCACTAGATCCACTAAAGAATTTTCTCTACTTCGTGATTTTTTTCAACTGTAACTAACCAAAATGAAATTCCCATTGAAGTGCTCGATGCCGGTGCGAGTAATGAAGTTAATAGGAGTGGATTACCTAATAGCAACGAACGCAGCTGGTGGTCTGAACCCAGAGTACCAAATCGGGGACATCATGATGGTCCGTGACCACGTGAACATGATGGGTTTTGCCGGAAACAACCCGCTCCACGGACCGAACGACGAAAGGTGAGAAAAAGAGCTACATAATAGATGAGATTGAGGAAAAGAAAATTCGAACGGCGTCTATCTTGGATCAGTTTTCAAAGTCGAAATCCAACGTATCGCCACAATTCGATACCGGTGGTAGAGGCTGCTCTCTTCGGGTTGTGCCATTCCCCGAGGGAAAGGGCTAAGAATTCGACGGCTTCTAGATTCTGTCTGTATACCAACTTACGTATACCTACTTCGACTGCGTAGGAAAGAGACACGCGGGTGTGTATCCATCTTTGTATAACATACAGCGTATCAGAAGGGCACGATTTCCGGAAGCCCGTGTAAATTATAAACGTGTCCTGAAACTAAACTAGATTCTAAACCAGGGGAAAAAAATCAACTCTCCGCGAAAGAGGCAGAAGGCGTGTAGGTAGGCGCACGATCCGGCACGGACCTCAATCCCCAAAAATATTTATATTTTCGGGAGTAATAATTACCTACACCGGGTCAGAGATTTGTCGGTAATCATATTACACAATTTTCCCCAAATAACCCTGCGGTCGCAATTTCAATTGAAAATTTTTATCTGCCCGCAGCCAGCGATGGAAATTCCTGAAACTTTTTTTCATTCCGCAAACGAATCCATAGCTTCAGGATCAATTTTCAGGCTCGAATGAGCCGATTGAAGTCAAGAGGCTAATTCTGAGTTCAAAATCTTTTCACAAAATTATCACGAGCATAAAACCACGAACGAGGGGCGCTGCAGAGGTTCTTATAGCGATGGTAAAGACATCTATCTGGGGGCATGAGGCATGAAAAAGTTGAGAGAGTACGGGGTTCACAAGCCCGAGGAAAGATAGGAATAAGAATTAATTTATTCTATTCGAATATCCCCTGAATCGAATTGATGAACTATTTGCACGGTGCTATAAAGAACCTGATTGGCGTATTTACTCAGGAAACTGTCTGTCTCTCTGTCTGCCGCGCTATTCCGTTTCCTCTTTCCTCATTTTTTCTCTGTTCGACGTTTCTGTTCCGTCTTCCTCCCTGCCCCGCGCTCCTCCCTCTACGCTCGACTTTCCAAAACCGGGAAGACCCCCAGCTGCCGTTTTTTTTCTCGCTCTTCTTTCATCACTTGCGAGCTTGTCTCTAGATATTAATGGACCTGCACCGTTTCGCTCTTCTCTATTTCTCCATTTCTCTCTCTCCTCGGCGCCTCGCAATAAATAACGTCTACAAGTCCCACGGCAGATTTGCAAATCTGTTGTTTCAACTTTGAAAATTGATAAAGTGGCTGAAATCGGTTGGTGATCGATAAGTCTTGGAACAGTCGCCTAGAATATATACATACGTCCGTGAAGCCCCGCGTTTCGAATCCCTGTATGCGGCTTAGGAAATTCCTTTGAAAAAAACCAACAAACGGAATCCGCAATCAGCCAAATTAGGAAGTTCAAGTATAGCCGGGGCCGTTCGGAAACGAGGGACTCATTCATTGGTCAATAGAAACTGTCGTATAACCTCATAAACGATTTCGGCCCCCCTCCGGGGAACGATAGCCGCTGATTCTCCCACCGCATATTCGGAGCGTGGAGCAATAATACCGTGGATAGGTACATAAGTACCTGGTCTACGACGGTGCTGAACAAACAGAGTCTCACTTGTTAGTAGGCTTCGGGCATCAGCTGTTTCAGGTCTAGAACACGTAGGTACGCGGGGTAAGTGGTTAGCTTGTAAATCTTCGACCCATCTAAATAATCGTTCGAATTGCTTTAGGTTCGGTCCTCGATTTCCGCCAATGAACAGGGCCTACGACTCGAGGCTACTCGAGGTTGGGCAAGAGGTTGCCGAACAGATGGGCATATCCGACATCGTCCACAAGGGAGTATACACGTGCTTAGGCGGACCAAACTTCGAGACCGTTGCGGAGCTTAAGATGTTGAGAATGGTTGGAGTCGACGCAGTTGGTAAGTTCGACCTAATGCCTGCCTCTCGGACCGCTATACGGTTTCTCTGCCGGCAAACTTTCGGTCCACGAATCGTGAAAACTTGTTCGGAAACAGAAGGGGCAAGAGAAAGTGTAGGAAGGAAAGGAAAACCAAGAGAAACCCCGTCAGTACTATTTTTCCCTTTATAACGAATGTTTCAGGAATGTCGACGGTCCACGAAGTGATAACAGCGAGACACTGCGACATAACGGTATTCGCTTTCAGTCTCATAACAAACAAATCACCGATCGATTACGACGAGAACCCCGAAGCGAATCACGAGGAGGTAATGGACGTCGGAAAATCCCGCCAGTCACTTCTCCAGGGCTTTGTTTCGCGGATGGTTCTACAAATCGCCAAAGAGTACAATTTGGACCAGAAATAAGGAGGACCGATTTTCCGAACATCTCGCTCTCGCCGCGACGGTTTATCTCCTCGATGTCGTCTTTCCTCTTCTTTGTACTTTTTTTCTACTCAATTTCCACACGACCTGTGTTCGATGTCGGGCCCGCACTGATCGGCTACGACGGATCGATCAGACACGAGCTTTTGTCACATCTATTATACTTATAATTATCCACGGATCTCAAATAGTCGATGCACGATTTTGTACAATCGCAGTTACTTATAGGAAACACTCCAAGAGCAAATAACTTATGTACCTACTCGGAGCGATGCTCAATGAACTCCGAAAGATATGGAAAATGTAGAACCCGAATGTTATGGAGCTCAGCTCGAATTTTGCATTTCGAACTTCAGAGGCCGCATAAGCACAAAATTTTTCAGCGGATTTTTTTTTATCTAGTTTTGGGATCTGATTTCATCGATTGAGAAGAAAATTCTTCTCACGGGATTCCTTCATTGTCAGACTGGCCGAACTCCTTCCAAGCTTTCGTAACATTTCGTTATCCGTATTTCGAAATTTTCAATTGTAACGTATTCCGCTGAGATTTTCACGAACGCATGTTATGCGTGGTATCTCAGATATTTCTGATCGGTTCTTATTTCGAAAGATTTTTATCAAGATCGTAACGATCTGACTTCACCCCATTTCCATAGATTTTTGTAAATTTTTTATTGTTCGAAGAATTTTTTTCTCCCCGCTCCTTTTACAAATTTATTGAAAATTTCGAACATTCGTCCGACACTCCACGCTCAGGGCAATAGCTCTCCGCTCACTTGGGCGGAATGTAATTTAAATTTCATTGAGTTTCGCAAGATTTTCGAGAATAATTCACTTTTCATTATTCCCGCATGAATCAACTTGGAACTTATACCACCTTTATCCAAAGAAACTTTCCGAAATGAAAAATTTCTCCACCGCAATTATGTATGCGCGATCGGTATATAGGTATATGATATGTATAATTGCGTCCATGTTTTGTAACAATCGTTTCTTTTTCTTGTATTTGTTGTTGTGGTTGTTTGTTCGAGAAAATTTGTTATTCATCATTTTCTTCGACGAAGCACAAACATTTTTGTCTCAATTTCGTAATTTTTAGTCTATACCTTATAGTTCCCGCAGTATAATACATATATACATGGTTAGATGTATTTTATTACATCGAATTTCAATCATTCGCTGTTACGTGTGTTCCGCAGCCTCGCCTCGCCTCCGTTCGTTTTTTCGGATAATTATTTGAATAGCAATAATGATGTATCGAGTTATATAGTTGTTAGGGTATTTATTTGTCGACAAATTAACGCGCGCCTATACACAATAAATCTACCTGCGTGTGGATTGAGGATGATATAATTGTCCGTGTTCGATAAAATTGAAGAACAATATCTGTTGTTCGGTGAATACATACTTATAGATACGTATGATATCACACAGCATAAAATATTTATTATACATATATATATATATATATATATACATTTTTTTTAGTATGGTAGTCAAGTATATGATACTCGTATGCTCACAAGTAATATCCTGTATACATGTATAATTTTCTGGCTTTATTTTTGTATTTTGTTTTTCCGAGTAAATATATACATGATTTTCCAAAGAGCGTGTGATCGAATATAATTGACCTGAAGGGAGAGAAGTATCGAAAAAGTTTTCGAAACACACACATCTATATATACATATGATGTGTACAAGTTGCAGATACAGTTATGTAGGTTGACCCGGAAATTTCAGACGGCGAGATTTTCAACGGGCGAGATGTTCCCCGCTGAAACCGGTATCGAAATTTGATTTTCTCATCAATATTTCGTTTCGAGAATGCATAGATTTTCTGTCACGGACGATCGAAGATCAGCGGATCACACGCACGCGTTTTTCTGCTGGATCGGCTGAACGGACATTTGACTGTGAATTGACAGAACGTATATATTCCCGAATCACCGATATTGGTATTCGGTTGTGTCGATTGTAAACCCGATGAATCGCCGCCGGTAATGCTTCCTGTTGCCACATTCGTGCAGGCAAATTTTTTAGGGGAATTTGTAGTCACCCCCGGCAATCTAACCTCGCTAACACAGGGAATATTTATTCTTCATCGAATCCGATCAATGTTTTGATAGAGTGAAATACTTGCCCACTTTCCGCCATCATGCTCGACGGATTCTCAAAGTTTCGTCAAAATCGATCCAGTCGTTTGCGTAAATATACGATTCTCGTTTTCGAAACGGTTTCTGTACATTCAAATTCTCCTTAATGCCAAGAATTCTTGAGGCGTTATCATGCCATTAAACACCCGTTGTTGCACCTTTATATTGTTTATACTTTTTTGTGAGGAGCATTAATTGCGGTCACTTCAGAAACACGATTCGTCAACATCTTTACATCTTACAACTGATCTGAATGGAACTTTATGGATCGGATGCAGTATTGTGGCAAAGATTGACCGAGTTGTTCCATCTCGCTAAAATTTCTCGAAAATTTCAAGCTTTCAATGTATTCGCGTTTTCGTGGGTCTGCGTTTTTCTACCAGTTTCACGTTCACGCGCGTGCGCGCGTGCGTTTTTCTTCATTTTTTCAAATATTGGTATAATTTTTCGAAAATGTAAGAATTATTATATTTCGAATAATTAGTCGAACATTATTATTCCACGCTACGGATAATATTGAAGAAAAATTAATCGAATAAAGCAAATGAAGTAAAGAAAAATATATAGGGGTATATATGTGATTGGAATTACGATCCAATTTAATCCCCTTGATCCTAACCTGACCTTCGCCATTCCCCGAGGATAGAAATAAACACCACCGTACTCCTCCTTCTCATATAATTTTGAACATTTGAACCCGCATCATCGGAGTATAAAGCGAACGCAAGGGCCGTCCGATGATTCAATTTTTTCCATTTGACAAATTCAATCTACCGGCTATGTGAAAATATGTATATATGGGTGTGCGCGTGTATATATAAATACATTTCTCTTCAATTTCGATTCGCCAGGTCTCAGAGTTTCGGGTGTGCGTTCGGGACAGGTTACAGGGGATATACCAGAAATAAAATTCCGTCGGTTATTTCGTTTCCGTCGTAGATACGTAGGTATCTACAGTAGGACTACTGAAATTTAACGGAAATCATTTTCTCTCTCCTAACCTGTGTTCGGTTTTCCTTCAAAATCAGATACGTCCGATTAAGGTTCCCCGGTTTTTCATTGGTCGCCCTCTTTGAGCGAAAAAATATGTTAAACCGATGAGAAAACAAAGTTATTCCGTGGATACCCCCACGTTCATTACGGGAAGAAACAATTGATGCAGCCGCCAGATAGTGTCGGCATTAATGTGGAATGAAACACGCCGTTGGAAACCCGGTTTCGCTCGGCAAAAATACATCCAATTCTTATGAAATTGATATCGGCGACGAAGAAAGAGAGGAAGAAGGGAATGCCTCTCTTCGTTTACCAAAAATCGAAAAACAGTTTTACAGATTATTTATCGACGGTTACAATTTGTCAAAATTTTTTTTCGATTTTCTGAAATCCAAGAGCGTCATGCCATTAGTTCCCTCTTCCTTCGTCGCTGATATCAATTTCGTATTCATCGAGTGTGCCTCCGCCGAGAAACTAGGATTGAAAAATTCCAAGTGGACGAACGTGTTTCATATCACCTCAAAGACATACAAATTTTTACCATTTTTACTTTCATCTCCTTTCCCGTTATTCCTCATTCACCGTTACGGAATATGCCGACGATTCCTACACGCGGGCTCAATATTTCAATATATTTATGCAATAAATCTAATTTCCGAGCTCGTGTGCCTGCGCATAATATATACCGAATCGCTCTGCGCAGGTGATGGAGCACGAGCGGATTATTCCCTCGACAACTCATTGGTTAATTACGCGTGATATCCGTTAAATGAGTGTTACTCACTTTTTTCCCCCCTTTTCAAAAATGTTCCTTTTCTCCTCTGTTTACCTGCAACGAGCTAATCCTACTCCCGCGCCCTCCACCTCTCGGTTTTTCTACTTAACATTTCACAATATTTTATATATTATTCCCTCGGACGCGAATGGGATTAGCATCTAACAAGTATATACGAGCCTATATATACCGCGTGGAGCGCGTTTCGTGATGAATCGGAAAACTTTTTAAACCGGAGGATACAAATTCTAAATACCTGGTGGAAAAAAAGAATGGAAAAAATTGTACGACACTTTCATTTTCGGTTCGATACCGTGGTACAATTGGGTCGTGAAAGTCAATCACGATTTTCTGGTGAATAAATCGATGGTGAATTTTCGTTCGTTTGAAACAATTCGTGGCTCAAAAACGGCGATTTTCCTTCATGAAAATTACCGATCGGATGAGAGATCGTTAGGCTCTCGTACGTATACGAACGTTTAGGCTCGTATGTCGGCGCATAAAACACTGGAACGCAATCGATAAAGTGAAGTTGATGGTAGTACTGCACAATGTCCGCAATCGGGCGAGGCGGGAGGAAAACGACGAGGCATCCGTGCAGGATACTTCAGCGCAATTCAATGAACTAATTATCATTGATCGAACGATTTCCAACAGTCTTATTCGACTCAATTAAGTTCAATCTTGATTCCTTACGAATCTGTGGCCAATCGAGGGGGTAATAAAATGATGGATTTCTCTCTCAATTCTTTTCCCCTTTCTCCTCTTCTTCTTCGAGCGGATATAATATAATCAGCTGGCTTAATTTGGAAAGTTTTATTTCGTGTATGGGTAGGTTTTTCTTCTCCTCCCCCGGACCTTCACATTCTTCTGTCATTTCTTATTTTCCATTGTTTTTTTTGTTCGCTCGCTACGTCATTCTACAATTCAGATCCCACTCCCACTCCCACTCCCTGCACTTTCCGGAGTCACCGCGGTTATATACGTTTTATCGGATAAAGGAGAAGAGGAATTTCGTTAAATTTACCTACATCACTCACCGCATTATGAGGTAAGACTGTTCATATTTTTTACTTCATCTCCTTCGGATTTTATACATAAAGGGCACGTAGTATATGTATATTGTATATATACATGCGTGATCGATCATTTCTAGTTGTCACCCAGCCTCACCTGAACCGAACCCTCTTCACCACCTTCGAAATTATTATTCCTTCGCTCTTTCTTCTACTTGTTTTATGCATATAATATACTACGTATACATATTTTAATCCCGTCGCGATAAAAAAACACGGTTACACGTATATACAAAAATTTGAACGCCGCGTCGCGTCGGGATGGCATGAAGTTTCGTGAAATAGAAAAAGTCCAAAATATATTCCTTCAGAGTTCGATCGGAAATTTGAAATTTTTCCGGAAGTATATCGTGTCTATATTGTTGGAGAAGAAATGTTAGTCTCAAGATATATCGCATTCCCCGGTAGGTCCATTACAAAATTTATGATCGATACAGCATGAAACACTGATGTCCAAGTGTTGGTGAAAAATAATGTTAAAAACTTAACACATAGATAACATCTGGATTTCGTAACGTAGAGGCATTTTTCGAAAGTTCTTTCAACGCCGAAATAACGTATGAAGCCAGATTATAACAATGTTCCAGACGCACAGACATATTCGTGTCCAAGTTACTAATGCTGCCGCAGTCATGCTTTATTTTTTACTTTTGGTTTCCATACGGCCAGTGACCAGATACAAAATTCGTACAGAAGTATTTATTCTCGGTCTCCGAGTGATCTAATAATCGCAGGCTTCTGTGCTCATGATACACTCTCTTGTTCCGACGTTGGGCATTTTTGATCGCGGAAAAGTTTAGCACTCGAGTGCCCTCGGTGCTGAACCCTTGCAGCAAAATAACGTGAAATTCGACGTTTTTCTTCTCAGTGAGCTTAACCACAGTTCATTTGTGTACAAACCTTTGAATTCATGCAGTTGAATTCGGAATTTTACATTTTACACGGCCTCAACATAGACGATGGTGATGTTGAATCAACGCGAAATGAAGGATTCGTTCCGGGACATAAAATGTAACGGACAAATTATTATTTTCAACGGTGTAACGCGAAGCTTCGCAATTGCCTCGAAAATAATCGTATGTAAAAATGATGAATTTATTGAAATCGTACATATCAACGCGTACATCAACTATTTCAATGGTATCGCCACTCGAACAAAGTAGCACGTACGCACAGTTTTCTATATATAGGTACGCTCTTTTCCACAGCGAAAACCACTCGCCCATTCGCGTTAAATAAATTTATTTCACATTCAATACGTACGCTGACGCGGGAATTGAAAAGTTATTTAACGTTCTATAAACCGCGTCACATTTCGACATCGTCCGATGGTTAAAACTCCGTTGGTCGCTCGATTTCGCATAGAACTTGAAATTTCGCAAAATCTTGCGATCTCACGACGGAAGACGAAGAAAAAAAAAACAAAAAAAGTTAAAAAAACTCGAAAGGCAAACTCGACATCAAATTTTCGCAAGATTCTTTTTTCTGGTATGCAGTTTACGAGATTTCGTTAGATTCGGGGTAAAATATTCGGTATACGGACGAGGCTGCGCTGAATCTTTGGTTTAATAAACTTTCGTCGAATTTTTATTAGAGCGGACCATTTCCGTTTCGTTGCAATCCATCGTCTAATATATACACGATAGTTTTTTTGAATACGTTAACGAATCATCCGCGGACATAGAACTTACAAAGTGTCCCACTTTAATTCTCGAAACGTGCGCTAACAACTTCTTGCGCTCTCCACCGTATTAGTACTAGCTACTATCCTCTGCGCCCCTTACCTCATGCAACCAGACATACAATTCTAGTTGATATTATAGCGTTCCGTGTCCCAGTACTCGGACGTTAATAATTGTCTATTGGAGAGAGAAAGAAACTACGATCTACCGGAAAGAAGGGAGGTAAATCATTCCCGAAGACTTAATTGAAAAAATAAAAGTAAAGCAAAGAACGAATGAAGGAAGAAGAAGTAAAAGAAGCTTCGCTAAAATTCTCGGATTATTCACGGATAATATAGAAGGAGAAAGAAAGGAAGCTCCGTAGAATTAAGGGAGGAAAAAAGAAAATCGAATCGAATGGACGAAAATTTGTAAAAACTAGAAAAAAACAAAAAAAAAAAAACCAGCAGTTGAAAAGCCGACGAAAGCGCAACTTTATTTGTCTTTTGTTTTCTCTTCTTCTCGTAAATTCGGTGAATCGAACGGAGGATTCGAGCTCGCGTCGATAACGACGGTTAAACGCGCAACAAGTTGCTCAGCGTCGCCGTAAGAGACGCTGGGATCGGGCGTTGTCGGTATTCGGCGTAGTCTGTTCGCGTCGTTTCGTTTCGTTTCGTTTCGTTTCGTTTCGTTTCGTTTCGGTTTGGGGTTTCGCCGGCTGCCAATACCCGGTGCTCGGATCTCTCGCTGCTTCTCAGTCTGGCGTGAGTCGCGTCCGTATGATGATACGGTGCGGGGTTTGTGTCGCAGTGCGTTTAGAAATGTCGTTTGATCATACGATCGCGATCGCGTACGTGCAGTAATAATCATTTTCACCATTACCTTGCTGCTGGGTTCGTACGCTGCAATGCATCTCACGGACGGTGCGGTTTGAAGTAAAATTGGAAAACCGGCATTTACGGAGGGGGGAAAAGAAAGATTGCAAATTGAAAATTGAAAATTGAAAATTGAAAATTGAAGATCTCACGAGCGTGAAGTTAACGAACAAACAAAACGAAAATCGAATGAAATACCGATAATTGTTGTGTAAACAGTTGAAAATAATTGAAATAATTAACGGTTAATACAAGTATAGAAACGCCGTTGAATATACTACAATAATATTTTAAACATACCTATCATTCGTGCATGTGTATAGGCTAATTATCATTTCCACAAGTATATCGGAAGTTGAAGTTTCAAATTAGGAATGACGAAGTGTACATACATACCTTGTATAATATCGTCGTACACCTATAATCGGTCATAATTATTCTACTCAAGTAAAATATGAACGATAATAATTTGCAAATTTGCGGATAGATAGATACGAATAAGAATATAGTTGGGCAACGATCGTAGGAGACGTTAATTCTTCGTCGTGGATCTTACCAGCGACGAACTATCAAGTTTACGGTAATAATACATATTTCTTAAAGAATCAATGAACGCAATTGAAACGAGTAAATAAATACGGTTGTAGCGAATCCGTAGATCGTTGCTTGTTGAATTTTAATACAAAAGACGAGAATACTTACGTGTATAGGTGCGTACATCCAGTTTGTATACAGACCCGCGACCGGTCGTAAGATAGCGAAAATTTTCGCCAGATTTGTAGGCAAAAAAGTGGCGAGGAAGAAAAAAAAAGAAATAAACACGCAGATAAAATAAGAGATACCGAGATTCTGGAGAGAGGGAAAGAGAGAGATGGTCCGACGCTTGGGGGCACGCCGGGACCGTAGTGTGGGCTAACATTCTGTGACTGTCGGATTCCCTCGGTGAAATCGGACGTCACGTTTCGTGTTTACGAGTGACAGGGCCGGGCCAGTTCGGTTCTCCTGCTTATGCCTCTCTTCGCGAGGCAACAACAACAACAACACAACAACGACGACGACGACGACGACGACGACGACGCGGCACAATCGCGACTACCGCGAACGAATTGACGCGTAAGAGATCGCGCTGTGCCTGTTCTTCTCGCGTTCGCGATTGCAGTTATACAGGGGAACACATTGCAGTTGTACGAGCTCTCACTCGCTGTCTATAAATTAGCTATTCCGTGGCGCGATCGGTTCAATTGAAATTCGAAAATTCGGAGTCTAATGAGAGGAAAAAAACGGACGGGGAGCACACGTAAGAATTGAAATTCGAACGCGCGAGGGAGGGAGGGAGGGAGGGAGGGGAACGTTTGTTGAAAACGTTTCGTTTCTCGCGGCGGCCTATACTATATTCTTCCGTCGCGGATCGAAGAATGTAGGTACATATGTAATATGCACGACCGAAAGCATAAGCGAGGCCCGGTGTAACGCTCTGTGACCACCCGGTTCAACGGCTGCAATTGATAATACGAATCAAACGGGTTTTACACAACGGATTATTATAAGTGTAGCGGATCCACGATACTTGCCATATACGCTGTACGAGCGTACGTGAAAATTTCCTAGACTCCGTATGTCAGTCGAGAATGTTATGTACGTACGTTCTCTCTATTCTGATATCTAGGTATAGGTACTACATATACCTATAATACTTCGCGCCTGTGAACTATGATAACAAATTGAAAAGCACAAAAAAAAAAAAACGAGAGAAAAATAGTTAACAGATCGATAAACGGACGAAATAATATCGCCGACTGCTGTTACGCTACTGTACACATAATCAACAACATCTGCGGTTTAAATAATATAATAAAATACATTGTCGCGTCTGTTTCGTAATAATCTTCCTCGGTGCTGTTTGTCGGGTTCTTCTTGTCTCTCTCTCTCTCTCTCTATATCTCTTTTTCTCACTCTGTCTTTTTTCGTTCGGTCAATATTGTATATATATATATAATATGTATATACAGTACAGATGTTGCATATAAATACGTAACGATAATAATAACAATAATAAAACTATCAATATATATATATATATTTATCCCCGGATACCGATCGAACCTCATCATACGCAACTTTCGCAATGATTCTAGATTAACGAAAACGAAAACGAAGAACAATAAGGAAAACACACGGAATTACGTATTCGAAGATTAAGACGAAAAGAGAGAGGAATTATGAACGTATGATATTACAGATCGTTGAAAAAAGGAAACGAAAAAATGAACAGACTTATTATAACAAGCTACTCTTCTAATACCGACACTAACAACAATAATAATCATAACAATAATAATCATAATAATAATAATAATCGTACCGTCTTATAGTTAGATCGATCGAGTATAAAAATTTACAGGATACATCACATACACTCATATATGCCAATACACGGCCTCAAATCGGTAATAATATATCTAGTAATAATGATAATAATATATATATAATACTCGTGAATATTATTGTTATTATTATTTTGATTTTGATTTTGATTTTTTACAATCGTCGAAGGATTGCCAGCAATCATATGTGTATATGTATGGTTTGGTTCTAGCTTGTTAGCTTGATTATTTTTGTCGTTATTGTTGTTATTATAATTGTTGTTGTTGGTATCGCGAAGATTTTTCAATTCTAAAATTTCTTTGTTTCCGTTGTCGTTGTTTTCCGTCGATTTTTCGTTGTTTTCGCTTTCATTTGTGTATCGATCGCGGCATATTGTTGAAGTCTATTATAACAACGCGAGGAGAATTATAACTACGAAAAAATTACTAATCAACTGTTTCGTCAACTAAATGTGGCGGAAGACGTAGTAGAATAATTTTCGCTCGATACTTTACGACGAGAATACGAATTTCAGCGACGAAGCTGAAAACTGTTCACATATCTGATCGCGAACGGAAAGACGGAGATGATATTTTTCACCGTACACGTTCAGGGAACGAAACAGTTTGTGTTTAAAAAAAAAAATCCGCCTGTATATTTCAATTCGTTTTTGTTTTTTTTTCAATTGTAATTCTATAATCCGAAACCGCGATGGCAATATGAGTGTTAAATCGATTGTTTATGGTGAAGCGGTTGATCCAGCAGCAGCAGCAGCAGGAGAAGGAGAAAACTAAGAAGACAACGACGAAAAAGAAGTTCGAAGAAATTGAAATGGTCGAATTGAACAGTTGCGGCAGCGCCGGCATCGGCAATAGCAGCAGCAGTGGAGGAGGTCAATCTTCGGGAGTAGTAATGATCGGAGTTGGAAATTCCAGTGTGGTAGCAGGGGGTTTGTTCTCGGGGGGTGGAAACAGCGCTGTTAGTGGTACGGCGACTTCAACTTTGGGTGTTGGACGTGCGGGTGTCCTTGAAACTCAAGTGCGGGGACAATGGTACAGGGTTTTCGTATCGTTGGAAGATGACTATCTCAGTATAACGTTAGACGAAAGCTGCGAGAACGCCAGTTCGCTAAATGGCAATATAAATAATAATAATATTGACAGTTTAAACGATCCCGATGTACCCGATAGCGTTGCCAATCAAAAACGGCTCGTAAGGGTCGTAAAGAGCGACAATAACGGACTCGGTATATCAATCAAAGGCGGCAAGGAAAATAAAATGCCTATTCTTATTTCAAAGATATTCAAAGGCATGGCTGCTGATTCCACCGAACAACTTTATGTCGGTGATGCCATACTCGCCGTTAATGGCGAAGACCTCAGGGAAGCTACTCACGACGAGGCGGTCAAGGCTTTGAAACGGGCTGGCAAGGTCGTCGAGCTCGAAGGTGAGACGAAAATTCTTTCTCACTTCGTTTTTTCTTTTTTTTTTTCCCCCGTTTCCAGTCTCACTTTTCTTCTTTCATTCTTTCCATTCCGCTCATATCTTTCTCTCCGGCGTGTCAAATATATACGTTTTAACAACTACATGTATATACATGTGGCTAATACCTCCGATATACTGTGCCCTTGGTTTCCGAAGCTGAAGGGAGCCCTACTGCGCCTGGTTATGTTCGTATGTATGTATGCAAGAGGACAAAGAGTCTGGTATAGTTATGGCTGCTGTTGCTGCTGATGCTATTGCAGCAGGAAGAGGAACAGCAGGGTGCCAGGCCGGGGGCTGGTCAAAGTTTCAGCAACTTTTGATCGCGTTATAGAACAACCGTTCGTGTCGTTGTATAGGAAAACGAAAGAATACAGCAGGATGGAACGGAATAGAATATAAGAGATTAGGAAAAAGAACAGGTAGAAGAACTCACCACGGGTATATCTACTTTCGACGTTTTCACTGAGGAGTTGACCGATTATCATTTAATCGCGAGACAGTAATGTGATATTGATTCCGAATCCATTGAAACCTCGTGAGCTCGTTCGTGATTATGAAATTGTAAATTTTTGCATCTGAATTATCCAAAATCACTTTGGAATCGATTCCGAGTCTTCGAGGTATTCCACAAAACCGTTTGGGATGTTGAAATTGCTGATCTATCTGCAATCGCTTCGATTCAATTGAAAGTATGCGTCAACGCATGAATTAACTGCAGGGAATCGTTGAACAGCACAGTGAATCCCGCGAGATCGCGTTTTCTGGAAAATCCCATAAAATAATTGCCTCAGATTATACAATCACTGATTTCTCTACATTGAAATGTCCGAAAGTCAATTGATGTAATTGGAAAGCGCGGGTAATCGTCCGAGGTCACTTGAACTTTGTTCAAATTATCTGCAATCGTTTGAAATTTGTCATGCGCGCGAGATCGTCAAAGACTCCCGGAAATTACATAAAATTGGAAACCGAGTGCGGCACCTACTCAAGTGTCCGATAACTCGAAATCGTGTGATAAATCACTTGAAATCCGAAAGCAAGAATCTACGTAACGCTACTTCGAAAGGGATTCCGAGTCCTCTGGAGTCCCACGAAATCGCCTGACGTCGTGTAGAAATGACTGATCAGGCTAGATTGAAATCGTATGAAATTCGTGATGAAGAAGATGAGGTACCGTCGGATATAATCAAGTGCGGCGCCGTTTTTGCAAGTGAGTCATGCCCGGACTTCTTCCACTACTCGTACACATCTTTGGGCATCACATGCCCAACGTTGGTGTTGTATGTTGATGAATGTCAATGATCAAGCGGCCACACGAACTCGTGGTAAAGTTTCACCCACGCAGACTGTAGGAAGAAGGCAAACTGGAGAAGGAAATACCAAAAAGAAGCAAAGAAGTTGCAGATTACCGTTTTGTAGAACGTTTGAAGCACGCCTACTATATATACGTGAGAACGGTATCTACTATACATGCGCGTAAATTTAACTCAAGTTTAAATTTTCTCGCGTGCATGTACATATATCGAACGCGGGGGTGATTGTGACGGCGGTTGTTCTCCGTGAAAGAACGACGTTCAGCAAAGCTCAGCATGTATACATACGCTAGATATAGCGAGCGGCACGGAACACGGCCCATGCTTGGCTAGCGTGATGACGAGCAATTAACAATTAAGTATCGGGAGTGTTTAACCGCTGCTATATACCAAACCTTTACGACACCGTGTTATCCTTAATTACACTCGAGTAGTAGGTTGAGAAGAGGCGTAGATACGACAGGCGACAAGCGACAAGCGGCAAACTACAAGGTACAAACTAAAAGCGTGCATCGTTCTCTACGGATGTCTTTTGTATCACAGATTTACGTCACCCTACGAAGAAACAAGCAAGCGAACAAAATTTTCGGCAAAAAATCACGGACAACTGATCAGAAAAAGAAACTTGAACGGATAAAGAGTATGGGATGTTAGCTAGCCCCCTGTGTCTTTGAAATTTTCGTATTACGAAAGTTGCCGTGGGTTGCTATAGAATTGCTCTACGTTGCTCCAGATATTAGGGGAAAAAATGCAATAAAACTAATTTTCGCAGGAGCCGCCCGTTTTGAAAAATCACACTTTTTCACCCGTTGTTCCGAATTCCTCCAGTTGCTCCGATTCTTTCTCCCAAACAACAATTATTAGAAAACTGACAGTACCTACTCCACCGAGAGCTCAAATGAGATTCGGAAGTTAGCCCCCCCCCCTCCGTTTTTGAAATTTTCGAATTATGAAAGTTGCTTTGGATTGCTCCAGGACTGGCTCTCCGTTGCTCTATAGAATAGCAGGTTTGGAAAACTGAAATTGAAAGAAGGAATGAAAAAACAGAACTTCGTTACGGTGCCCCCCCCCCCCCCCCCCCCTCCCGGTTGCGAATCAAAGCTCGAGCTTTCCTCGATCGCTCCGATTTTGTTGCACTCTCGTATCATTGTGAGCATACTATGTTTCATATTTCTACATTTGATGATATCGTTGCAAAACTTGAGTTGCAACGCAATGAAAAAATGGTTTCCCGAGAGGAATGAAGTTCGGTAACAATATAAAGACTATATCTTCCGAACACGATACTTTTCAAATTTATTTCTGTAGCGACAACTCGAGTAGCCCCATCGGCGAAAATGAGTGAAAACATTGAATGGCCCTGCGAGGAGAAAAGGAAGAAGAAAAAAACCGCATAAATAAATAATAAATGACGTATTCTTTCGCTATATTATCCATTACATTTGATCATTCTTATTGCACTTTTATATTATCACGAGTACTTCTCTTTTATCATTTTTCATTACATGTTATCGCGACTATATTTTCCCCTCAATGATCGGAGGATCAATCGAACATTTCTCATCTCATTCGCCGGTCTTGATGAGGTTCGTTTTGTTGCAAAAAACATAATAGAAATCCCACTGTACCCTCTCTCTCTCTCTCTCTCTCTCTCTCTCTCCAACGACGAAATGGACTCGGTTTCGAAAAAAAAATCTTCCGCTCTTGTCAGGTCTTGACACGATAAAAAAAAAAAAGAAAAAAAAAGCCAGAGAAAATCAGCGCGATCGAGAGAAGCTCGATTTTTGATTCGCAACTGCAGGGGCACCGCAATGAAGTTCAATCATGCAAAAGTTCGCGTAGGGCATAGTATAGGTACGATAGTGTTACGAACGATGTATTGATCACTATACTTGACTAAATACGGCAGCCAGCTATACAAGCGTCGTGCATTATTATAGTAAAATTGTAGTTATGTTTATGTATGTATGTACCTACTACTACGTGTAATCTAAATACTCGCTTATCGTTCATCGCCTATCGCTCATTAGTTTGGCCAATGCCCAAAGCTATTTACGAATACGTCGCAACACAAATCAGGCGACGATATAGTATTATATATATACTATATACCTATACTATATATAGTAGTGACGATGATGAAGATCCGTTGCACAGGTACCTACCTGGACTGGACTAGGTGTATACCTACGTACTGATTCTCGCACTTAAGGTGCTATTAAAGACATATTCACCAGACACAAAGACCGATCGTTACTCATTATTAGAAGCATTATTGTCACTACGGAAACGCGATTTGTCGCCACTCCTACACCGCACAACCGATCAAAACGAAAATTCAAAGATTAGATGCAGAATTTTAGCAGAAAGTCGCTAAAAATTTCATTTTGCTGAAATTCCAAGAGAGTTCAACGTTTTTCAGGAATCTCTGAAAGCAAGGTTAGGTTTGTTTATACCCGAGTAGGTTTCCAGCACTGGGCCGGCCCTGGCCAAGCCTGGGCCAGTCTTAGCCAGCACTGGACCAGCCCTGGCCAGCAGCGCTGGCCCGTGAGTTAAAACCTACCCGGGTAGGTTAGATTGGAAAGATTTTAATTTTCGATAGATGATTCCTGGTAACCCAAATTGAAAAATGATGTGCGTCAAATAATCAGATATGGAAAGAAATGTTAAGTATTGTTTTGTTTCTCGTACAAAGTACATGCAGTGGCTAAATAATTCCAGTCACTCTAACGATGACAATAATTATCATTTGATTAACCGTCATTGTTTAAATGAATTCGACCAAAGTCTGAAGAGAAAAGGTCATAGGTTGGTATATTTAAAGAGAAATTAATCAGTCCTTGAGTTATCGTATCAGATAAGATCAGATCAGATCAGATAATCAGCGCTGATTGAAGATACAAGGAACGTATAATAGTACGTGCTCGAAGTAGCCTGAGGTGGTGGATGCTGCGGTATGGATCGATCAGGTGGAACCTTGAGGCACGTGAAGTAAGTTATAGATGCCAATATTGCTTCACCTGATACTGATCAGGATCTGGAGGGCCTGCAGTGGTTGAGGCATGTGCAAATAATTTAGATAACGGACCAAAGAAATTCGAATGAAAGTCAAAACAGAAGGATAGAACTATGTAAAGTGTGACAAGACAAATTTGATTTAAAGGGAAAAGTGAAAATGAAATGGCGGGGCGTCGCGTCGCGTCGCGCAGCACGGGACTCAGGGGAGGCCGGTTTAAGTCGGTGGTCATAAATTTCACGTTTGCGTTTTAATAATAAGACCAGAACGGTGACTGAGGGATGGAGCTGGTGATGCAAATTGCGGAGTGGGAGAATGGGAGGAAGAAGGTGAGGTGGTGGTGGCGGCAGCAGCATCGTTATGCATCCACCGTCGAATCCCACGTTATTAAAAGAAAGGAAAAGGTGAATGGAAAGAGAATGAATATAAAAGTATGCTTCCTACGGAGAAAAGAAACTGGAGGGAAGAAAATAGGAAGCAGGGGGGGGAAAAAAAAACAAACACAGAAAGAAATATAA
Source organism: Phymatocera aterrima (assembly GCA_963170745.1). NCBI lineage: Eukaryota > Metazoa > Arthropoda > Insecta > Hymenoptera > Tenthredinidae > Phymatocera > Phymatocera aterrima. Next base: position 2,462,614 of record OY720671.1, read on the forward strand.
TAAGAAACTATATCGCCAACCACCACCCCTTTTGCAGACAACCCCGACACCAAACGGCTTTTGTTTCTCACGTCGTACCCCTTGATGTCGCTCGATACCAACCCGAGAGTAAAGTGGCAGAACCGCGGCATGTCTTGACTCGGATTTTGGTCTGGTTACCTCTGAAAATGGGGGTGGGGGGAGAAAAAAAAACAGGAGGTCTGCATTAAAGTGGGAAGAGATTCTGAACGAGATTTTGGTGACAAGGTCGTGTACATTTGTTCATCAGCCATCCACGAATCGCATGTGGTTCGAATGTTACTGGCGTTAAATCATTGAAAATGCTGCGAATTGACCCCGACTTCGAATCTTGGATACCTCAGACGACGAAAGCGAATCAGAGCAGCCAAAGACATTTCGTTGGTTATTTGCAGACTGGGGATCGAAGAATATTTGGAAAGTTTTGTTTGTCGTGTAGGTATGGAATTTTCTTGTACATCAGTTAATTGTCCGCTACCCTTACCTCGCTGCAGGCTTTCGACGAATACGTTATGTACACGCTCTTCGAGTAGTTGAATTTTTCTAAAATACACAGCTATCCACAAAGGACGGCGCTGTTGCGGTCAAGATAATCCGCTGTTTGCCTCGATCGAATTGTGTGGTTGTGGGGAAATAGGGAGGTGGGGTAGGAAAACGTAGAGGTGTTTAATTTGGAGAGTGCTTTTAGCCCGATTCCTCTGGGTTTCCAGCAGCTAACTCACTTCCCTGCCTCACCAAGTTATTTATAATACCATCCTCCGGTAGTCTATTAAGTATCGTTGTAGCGGATAAAAAATAAAGTGGACGTCATTCCGAAGAATAGATGAATACAACTAATAAAGTGAACAAAAGGACCGAACTTCGAAGCTTCAAGTTAAAATACCATTTTCTCTACATGCCTATACAGCAAATTGCTGTATTATACGCCCTAGTATGGGCTTACCATTCCCCTCAATTCCTGGACCGCCGAGGTAGGTATTCCTAGGACAGGCAAATTACACCCACGTGCTCCTCCAGGAGAGCGAGGTATAGTCAGTGTAGGATGAGGATCGCGTTATCTGGCTTTGATAGGGCAGCGGTGGAGGTCCGATACCAATCTTGGTCGGGGGCGGAGAACCCTTTCTTCCCCTGCTTGCCCTCCATCCTCAGCTCTCGGCTTCAACCTCATCCTCATCCTCATCCTCGTCCTCGTCCTCATCCTCCTTCGCCTTTTGTCTCGCCAGGCTGGCGCGGCCGTAGGTAATGATCGACGGCTTCCAGCTGGAGGACGGCTGGCCCGGTAGCTAGAGACCTCCCGTTTTACGCAAAAGGCTTGCTGATCATGCTTAAATGATTTCTACAAAACCCGCGGATGATCGTTTCTAATCTATACCTATCTACTCGCTCCATCATACTCTTTTTAATCCATAGGAACTAATGTCGTTCTCATCTTCCTTCGACCGATGAAAAAGTACGATAAAATACGCTCGTCATGACGAGAGAGGATTTTTCGAGAATTTCTTAACGGAGGCTGGGCTCTGATCAGGGACATTTTTTTGTGGAGTATCCGCTGTCAAAAATCTTGGTAATCATTTGCGTGAAACAACGAAGAGCATGTAAATGGACAGGGCTGTCCTTTCTTGCCTGAATTGCAATTTGTGCGAACAGGTGCAGAATTGGAAATCTGGAATAGCGAGTGCATCAGGGTGGAAAAAATTCTTGAATTCTATCCCACTTCATTGGATGTGACACTAAATTTGGATTCGGAATTGTAACCCGTAGATTCGGTCTTGGTGACACAAAGAACTCTTGGGATACAAGACAGTAGACACTCGATAAGCGAAGAGCCATTATCCTCCGTTGGGCGACTGAAAATTTCCCTGTGAAAATCAATATCACTCCATTTTTCATTATCGCCTGAAAATTGTGGATGGGGTTAGGCTAAATCGAGTAGCATCAGTGTCGAATGAACTATAAACCAGAGTTATCGACTTTCAAAGTACCGAAGAGTAAAATCGCGGCTCTTCATCGTCTAGTCGAAAGAAGGAGAAGACGGAGAAGAGGAAGAAGAAGAAGAAGAAGAAGAAGAAGAAGAACTTCGTCTAAGCCGTGAATTTATTCTAGCACTTTGGAAGCCAATAACTCGTAGAGTACGATTTGTTCATTCGAAAAAGGATATACTCCACTATTTGCAGCATCGATTCGAACAAGTTCATATCGCGTGGAGGAGCAGCGAATAATTTTTTGGGTGACGACAATTTTCGTGAAATGGGAAAAAATATAAGACCCGAAGAAATCCTTCTCACGCTCGTATTACCGCTCACGTTCTACTGCGAAATAGATGTTTGTGATTTTTGGATCACAACGAGACTCTCGGAAATAAGGCACAGAACAGAAAAGGCACAATGATACAGTAAATTCGAATGACTGACTGTAAATATTTGTTCAGAGCGTTGATAACTTTTTTGATGAAAATTCGGAATAGTACAATGGTCACACTGCGTTACCAGGTAACGCTTTGCTCCAAATCGTCCAGGCGAAATTTTCTGATGCACTACTAGTCAGTACACGGCATCGCATCACCGCTGTTCCTCTTTCCCTGCAACCAGCCCATTCTCCCTCCCAGCTGTCTTTCTCACCACACGCTACCCTCTAGGGCGCAGACAATAACGGATACGCTTGGGTAAAATTACGCTTTCCAATTAGTCAGACGGAGGCCGCAGACATTACTTCACCTCTTAATGAACATTCCGTGTCGACTCCGTCAACGCTCACGTCGGAGATCCTCTCTCGCTCGTTCGCGTTCACGCCGCAAGGCCTCGTTCCCACAGATCTCAGTACTACTTCCCGTTGCGGAGGTGTCTTTGAAACCGAGACATATCTTAGTAGATGGCCTCCAGTCATCAGCGAACATCACTCTTCGTAATGTGGAAGTTAAAAATACGGTTAACCGAACATGCGTGCATTTCTCATGAAGGTTCACCTACTGGCATGTTCACCATGATCGACACCGGTCCTAAATCTTGTACGCGATCATCTTTTATCTGAAAACTGGGCCTCGAGACGTGTTGGGAAGCAAAGAGAAGAGGGCGAAGCTGAACACTTTTTTCAAACTATTTGGAGAGGAGAGGAAAGACGCGCACTTTGCTATTTATTATGTAACATGTCACCTACCGCGAACTTTATTTTACGTCAAGTGAAGTGAAGTGAAGTGAAGTGACACCCCGGTACCTTGCGGCATGCAGCATGCAGCACGCAGCACGCGATTCACCGACGTCGAGGAGGAACCCCATAGCCACGCGGGGTCGCCCGTCGCGGTCGTCTGATAATTTCATGATATACCACTGCCATCTCGTGCCAGTTATCGCTCTCGATCTACGCGCAATTTTCGTGCTAAAACGAGCCTGGCGAACGTAGTTACGCGCGGAGATATTTGTTGGCGATAAAGAAGAGAGACGGTGGTATATATATATGTATTATATGCACGCCGCAGTAATCAAATTTTCCATGGCCCCTGCTCAGCGCAGTAAATTATTCAATCTTGAGCTGCAAGTAATTGATGATATTAGGCTGTACAACTAAAATCTCTGCGACCTGCACCTCCGCGACGATCCGAAATCTTGCAATTTTTTCGAGCTTTTTTTTTTTTTTTTTTTTCATTCCAATCGTTTTCTCACCGTCGGATCGATCGCTCGAAGATGTGCAGGCGTTCGAGAGATGTTCGGTGATGGCCGTGAATCCTGATGAGACATTTTCGCAGTAGGTGATATTTGAGGATTTTAGAAATCGCTTTTCGAAGTTTACCTCAATTTCATGAATACTTATCTCTCGCGGTGTTCCTCATCTGCAGAATACCTGCAGATTTTATCCATTGAATCTGCACCGGCGTGGAATTGTTAATTATATAGGTAGGTATGTTACAATTCCTCGTCTGAACAGCGCGGTTGTTCCCATGCTGCCTGCGCAGGTTTCGTCACATTTCATCGAAATTTTCTCTGCTCGTTCCAAACTCTGATTCAAAAGTATTGAATTTTCTCGTAGACAATTTTCTTTTTCTATCGTGGAACCACATTAGACGAGTGAAATATTACATTACATTACATTACTCACAGAAATCTTGTAATTGTTATTTTAACCTCGTTGATAACGACATCGCAGTGAACTGTTCGTATTATATCACTGTGGCGAAACGAGAGGAAGCGACCGACAATCCAACTGACATATCTACGTGATTCCATTTTCGATGACAGTGCGGCGTGGCAAAATATCGCCACTCCGAAGTTCAGATGAGAATAGAAAATGCGATAAGAACATGAGAAACGAGATGATGAATTGAACAGTAATATGAACGAAGTGTGATTACCTGAGTAGTAGAAATTTGTGATCAAACGCACGGCTAAAACAAATACATCACAGCGGGGCGGGGGGCGGAGGGTTACGTGCTCCGCAGTACCTACAGGCGTATCGGATACGTACGCATCGGCGTTTGACGTCAATTACATAAAGATGCCTCAGTTTTCCATCCCCTCGAGATATGCCGTTGACGGAAAAGGAGAAACGGAGGAAATGAGAACGAAGTAAAAAGAAAGAACTAAAATGAAGCAAAAAAAAAAGGGAAAAGAAATAAAAGAATATAAAGGCAGACAGAACCGTCCCGCTGAATTTATTTCCAGGGCATGACTGGCTCGTCCCGTTCTTCTGCCCTCTCAAAGGCATTCCAATATATCACCCGGATGTACAGATGTATTCCCGATATTTTACCCCTAATACGCCGGTTTTAACACCGAACCTGCAGACGTGCGGGGGCTAAGAGAGCCACTCTTGCGAATAAATCCAAACTGTCTTTCCGCCTCTACACAAAGCTCGTTTAGTTATTTATTCCTCTCACGTCACTCTTCGATGTTACCACACTCGCAGAGGCAATGCGCGCGATATGCATGCGCCGCCAGAAATTACTGACTGGCTGTCCACGCACGGTACACGTTCGCCTCAATGGTGAATTTCATTCGAACGTGTAGATCTAGTGAAACAATTTCATGGGATAAACAGCACGCAATGTCGGTTTGAAAAGTAAAAATTAGCGAGCCACAAAAAATTAGGGCTCTTCTTCGTCCCGTATTTCGGGAAAAAAGGTGTTCCCACCTCTTGAGTAAAGAATAGGGTGCTGGGTCGAATGCTCTTTCCCTCGGCATAAAACGCTTCCCTCCCAGTTCCGTAAAGCCTCGACGCGACGGTTTACTACGCGCACATTTTCTTCTCGATATCTCGGTCACAAAGGTCAAGATGATCGATCGATTGACTCCCGTAGAGTCAGCTAACCCCCTCCAGAATCAATCCCCTAGAGTTCGTACAATACCGGTGGGTCCGGCGGTCGGCCGTATCAGCTGTTTCACGTGGGTATCCGCAAATTTTTTGGCCATTAACAATCTGCTGTGAAGTCCTCGGGATATGCAGACAACAATGTTGTTTGATCAGGAAATCTTCCGTGGAGAAGATTCCTTTGATGATCCGTTTAGATTTCATCAGTCAGTCGAATATAAATTGGGGTAATGGATTTCGGAACTTCAGCCAAAGCGGTTGGCTAAAGATCAGCGGAATTGTGTACGTATAACCTCTTTGTTTATTTAGTTCTCAGTTGCTGTTGAAGAATAAGTAATTCATTGTGCCGCGGCGGGCACGTTTTTGATGGAGGGGGTTTGTGGCAAATACAACGTAATTAGACAGTTTTAGAACCGGGAATGAAATGGGGCTTCGGGCGAGTAAACTTTTTTTTTTCAGCGAGAGACTTTCGAAACGTTTAATTACCAACCACCTGAATTTTAACAGTTAGGTAATATTTAACCCAACGGGTAAACGAAGAAGGACCTCCGCGCCTCTCCTTGCCTCCTCTCGCTCTTCTTTCTCTCTTGGGGATTTATAGTTTTCATTTATATAGAGGGTAGAGAGAGAGAGAGAGAGAGAGAGCCACGAGGTGGAAGTCTGGGCTGAAGGTGTCACTACTTCATTCCCGCAGATCTGCTGCAAGCTGGTTATTAAACTTGGAATTTCTCAACTATCTATAGACTATATCTCCACCGGCTCGTATCACTCGCATCCCTCTGGAATTTGCTGATGGGAATATAGGTACCGGATCTTCCTACTACTTGCTAGTGAAATCGTTCCAAGAATAATAATCCCGCTCGAGATGAGTTCTGCTTTGTGTCTGATGACGAAAACCAGACCACCGGAATACCTATTGGCTCCGCCCCGCAGAGTCTTCTATTTTCTTCCCACTTCCCACTTCCCACTTTCTACCTTATCCTCATTCATACGATTCTACTCACGAACGAGATGTTTAGGCGAAGATTTATTTCCACTGCCATTTTATTCGCAGTAATCAGGTTCCCAAATAGGCTGCTAGGAGGTCAGAAAGTTCCCGTATGATGGCTGGATCACTCGCTCGCGGTGATCGGTGATGAAATGTGTCCTTCATTCGCTCGTGCCTCAATCCCAAGGATAATAATCTCGGATGTTTCATCCGGAAATCCCCCTGGATCTTTTTCTCACTCGAGTCAAAAGGGGTTATGAAACTGGAACTGTGATTATATGCGACCTCGTTTCTCGACCAACAACGATCAGTAACACTTCGGGCCTATATCCTTGTGCCTTTCTTTTTCCCTTGTGACGTGAGAAACGGACTGCTGGGGCTGGGGCCGGGGCCGGGGGATGATCTTAACTCGAGATTTGTAGGCACTTCGCAAGGTTCAAAAGACGATCGATCTATCTAAATTCTAGGCCGAGTCGTTTATCGTCAGCAAATCTCAGTCCTATTGAAATTTGATCACAATCTCTGGAAGCCCTGTAAAAGAAACGGTATTCCAAAAAGATCGGCTCGATCTCCAGTTTGTTTGTTTCGTTACACTGTACCCCCACCTCAACAGCGACGGTCGGGGTGACAAACTGACCGATAAGCACCTCGAGCCATCGTTGTATTTCGGGGTGAATATCTGCAAGGTTCAAATATTCTGGATTGTCTCCTATAGTCGCAGAACCACGTTCTCCCTCTATTGTTCCTCTGCTGTAGCTAATTTCCTGTTCCGGTCTGCTATGACTTCCGGCTATCACACGCGCCACCTCACACATGCTTTGATCTATTTCCCATGCGTTACTTAGTCAACGGATCTCGAAGAGCCTCGACACGACGGCGCGGCGCCCTGGGCATTCGACAACCGGATCAATCTTCACCTAATGGTATTTTTCTCTCTTTCGTCACCTTGTTAAAGATCTCGTAGAGAGTCCTTACATTTATCAAGTTTCGTTATAGGTCCCCTCTAATCTATTCCGTCAGCTCCCCAGCATAGACGGTATCTGTCTAGCCAGATATGATATCAAACGCAGTTTAGTCAGGGGCCAAGCGGATGCCTTTGCAAAACAACCCGAATAAATTACCAAGTATGATTCCGTCGACTCTGAAATATGTATGAAACCATAAGCATATAGTAGAGCCGGCACGCGGTATGTTCCCTCGTAGATAGGTAGATCAGGATGGAGAATAGGTGGGTAGGTAGCTGGGTAGGTTGGTAGGTGAAAGTACATTGCTTTGCTCTGCGTTGCTTCGCCTCGCCTCGCCTCGCCACGCCACGCCACGCCAGGGAACATGGGTCACCCCTTTGAGTTATTATTCAAAGCAAATCAGAGCCATGGTGTGGAGCCCCGTTTCGCACGCGTGGTAGCTAGACGTACAGAGCCTACAGAGAACCGAGAGGAGGAACCGTCTGCACCAGACTTTGACTTTGGCCCTTTCTATATGCGGTGTGACGATGAACTCGCTTGATTGGAGTTCTAGACCTTTCCTTTCTCCATGGTTGTTTGGGCACATAAGCCCAGTGTGGAGCTGTGATTCGCTTACACTGTGTTTGCCATTTGTCACCCTGCGTGACTTCGAACATCACCGAGCGTTCTGTTTCCTCATCTGTTTGATTTTCTTCCAATATATATATACAATGAGGAGAGAGGAAAGAATCTTGGAGATCTGCATAACCGAGTATGTAAATATACGTATAGGACGGGGATGTGAGGGCGATTAGAGTTTGCACGAGACTGAAACATCGGAGGGAAAAGGGAGAAGGAGGGTAGGAGTAGGAAAGAGTGAAGTGGAATGTAAGGGAAAGGAAAGGAAAAGAAAGGAAAGGACAGGAAGGCTGGGTGAAAATTGCTGTCGTTCGACGTTCAACGACGCTGAACGACGTCGAGAGACGCTTCGTTCCACCCTTCGGGAAGCTGGTCTCTTTGATGTGTCCTCCTTCCGTAGCTCTACGCGCAAGTTCTTGTATACGAAGCGACGCCGCGACGCTGCCGCCATGTCTTCGCGAGTTTTAAAAAAGAATACATACTTACTCTCGCTCTTTCTCCACGAATGTTAGAAACGAAATAACGTAGTCAGATCCCCGTCGTCGGAGGGGCACCGAAGACGATCAACGTTCCGTTACGAATTTTGCACACTGGAAAATGTTCACCTCCCTCCAGTCCTCACCTACCGCCAATCCTACTTGCCAATTGCATTTCTACTATATACCTACCCCTGACGAAACCGGCGCCAATGCACTCTAACGCGCACCAGGTGGCCTGTTAATGGAATTGCAGGGTGGTCGCTGTTCGAGTATACCTAGTATAGCTCGGGGTAGCAGGATTTGCATAGGTAAGTAGGTAAGTAGGGTATACAAGCGCGTCCATTTCCGCAAGACGGCTGAAGAGTGCCATCTTTTTGACTAGATATACCTACCTAATTCTGATAAAAAGACAAAGTCCCAGCCACTGCACGATCCAAGGGTAGCCCTACAGCGGTGGGTGCTGGTCGCTGAGTTATGTTCAGCCCCCGGAGGCTGGGACTTGCGGTACGAAGACACAGAGAGCATGGAAGAAGGGAGAGGGCGAAGATAAAAGGAAGAAGGGACAAGGATCCGCTGTCACAGAACGGAATAGGAACTAGGAAGTAGATGGTACGGGATACTACGGGGCAGGGTGGATAGGGTAGCCGTAATAATTCAGAGCCACAATGCCCGGCATGCTCCGGACGCAATACCATTGTGTTTGGGAGCGTAGGGTTGCGCGCGAGCGAGCAGTCCAAAACCTTACCGAGCCCTGTACGTATACGGATCGCTGAGATACCTGCCGGCGCTAGATAATGCGTCAGAGATTATTACCCACTGCAGGTACCCACGAACCTCTAGAACCTCTATCTTGCTTTCGGTACCATCTACGAAAACAAATCTTACCGCGAATCATTTCTACAGGTCTCCCCGTAAATTTGTCTTGGTTGTTCAACCTCCGAAATTGTGAGCTCGCGTAATACCCCGCTAAGTAGTAACGTCTGCAGGAAGAGGGATCCTCTTCCCACATCGCAGTTCTGTATGATAAATTTCGAGAAAAATATCTTGTGCACCTATTAGTGATTACCGACAGATTGCCGTTGTGTGCGAAGTGGGAACCATAATTACTTCTTCTTTCGACGATCAGGTCTAAAGTTGAGTCGTTGATGCCCGCCGATGAGGCGGCTTCGAACGAATCAGGCAATTTGTAGGAATCTGGATGTATTTACAAACTTGACTGTAGTTTGCAGGCGATTCTAAGTCCTGCAGGAACCTTACACGAGTCTGAATCGGGCAAACCCGTAGCCAAGATTCCCCAACCTCTCTCTCTTCCTCGAGGTATCCAACTATTAATGGGAGAACTTTGAAATTTGAATGAAAATCCTTGTGCAGTTTGCGCCGCAACCTTTGGACTAGGATTACGTGGAATCCGATGGCCGCACCAGTCGGGTCAGCGGAACATTCAATGCGTCGATGGGAATGTCGAAAACTGGCGAGAACATTGGGGAAAGAAACTATGCGTGCATTCGGAAGAAATGAACTGGGCCGAATCCCTAACCGTGATTAGTTTCCGCAAGTGGAAGCAGGTACCATCACTTTCGCAACGGTTTAATGACTACTTCGACTCGAGATAGAGTATACCTGGGACTCGGGATAACAGCTGCCAAAAGATAATTCTCCAGGTTCCTTATGAGTAAAGTCGAGGCTGGAATCGCTGTTTCAATTCCTAGGAACGTTTCATCGACAATTACATTCGTACAACGCAGAAGGCTTTTAAGTGGATTCAAGTTCTTTTGTTGGAACCCATAGAGCTCCTAGTTTCTCGTCTTTCTTTGGCTGATTCCAATCTCTTCGATTGTTAGAGGTAGGCACTAAAACCGGTCCAGACGCCAAGATAAATATTTCATGCGTTTTCCGTCCTGCTGAAGTGGCTCTTGGGCCTCTTTGTATCGGAATCATTGTTTGTAAAACGGGGATGCTGTTTTTTACGGAATTGGGTGCTCGAAGGGTGGTGAATAAGTACACTCATGCTCTGTCTTGCAATTATCGTTTTTCTATCGAGAACCTTACACCGACTTTCTAGAAGCTCGGCAAGCGATCTTCGAAGAGACATAAAATGGGAGGAAAAAAAAAAAAAAAAAAAACTACGAACGAAAAATGCGTCGCGAGTTGATATTCGCGGGGCTTCACCTTCTCCCTCGATCCCATTTCGTTTGCCTCTTCTCTGCGGACCTCAAGTACCGTTCGCTGGTCCGATCGATCACACCATCGCCTTGATGCACCATCGCTAAAAAATACCCTAAGACCTTCTTGGAAAGAGGAAAACGGTGGAGATAAAAACCTCCCTCGGAGAGAGTGGAGAGTGAAAAAAAGAGAGAGAGAAAAAAAGAAAAAAAATGGGAAGTAAAAACCCACTCTCTCAAATAAATCCTCCACCCTTGGGTTAATTATAATCAACTTAACGTTGAACTCCTCTTTATCACCGGCGAGTAAACGGATGAATGGGGACATTTTTATGTAACGAAAAACAATTTCATTGAACTCTCATCTAATTTTTGTTTCCGTCTTAATCTTTGAGCCCAGGATATTTCAATGGGATAGGACAAAGTGAGTGGAACGGCAACTCCACCGTAAAAAAGTTTTACGTCCGAACATCAACAAAGATCACCGACCATCAGACATTTCACCCGATCGTATTTTCACTGCTGAATCAAACACGGCTATGAAAAAAGGGGTTGTCCTATAGTTTGATATTTTATTGATTTCTTCCTCGCGGAGCGGTCGCTCTCAATTCGTCATCCTTTCTGAACGTCTTCAATTTATTTGAACGGTAATGAAAAGATTATTAAACGTCCTGACGATCCGCACGCCACCGAACGACGTTCAAGTTCATCATAATTTATCACCTCATATATATATATATTGGACAGGCGCCACACCACAATGTGGTGGTATCTATCTCGTGTTACTCTTCGAGCGAATCCAACGGGGCACCATCGATTATCTTGAAATTGAAATGAATTGATGAATATCGTCAGCATCTCTCATGAAACACATTTCATTTTTCGCCACTCCGTAGCACCTACGGAATTATCTAATTCCGATAAATATTGATACCATCCCCACGTCCACGGACACCGACCGAATTTATAGATACCCCGCAATGTCTGGATAGGCCAGCGCGTAAGTGAGAAGGAAAATGCGATCGGCTCACCGGGGCTTCTTCGGGTGGGATTAATTTAAGGCATAAAAATAGTACTCCGAGGAGTTGGAATGAAAGTTATAGCTGAGCTTCTCTATATACCTATACGGCTATACCTTTATCACCCCATCTCGTAATGGTGTAACTTTTGTCCTGACGGTGCTCCTGATCTCAAGGGAGTTTTAACCTACGGTCAGTCTACTGCGCCGAAAGCGTCTTTACCGCCACCGCCACCGCCACCACCCTCTGGCCGTCCCGATCTCACGAAGCTTCTTCGTCGTTACTTAATCTATACTCGAGATGCGTTAAGGAGGCGCCAAAACTTTCATCTTCAGACTGCAGGCGAGGTTTTTGTGCCGAGGTATAGGTACGGAATAAATTTCGAAACACCAAGAAACAGTGGTCGAAATTTCGACAATACAAATAATGTGAATTCACAAGCATAGCAGGTATGAGTACCTACCTACATTATTGTTCGGGGTAGGAAAAATAATGAAGGTGCACGAGTTCAAGAAGTCGGGTATAAAATGGGCTCGGCGAACGGAAAGAAATTTGTTGGTAGGTAGCTTTCGCGAAGGATACTTCGGGGCCTTGGAGAAAGAAGAAGAAATAAATAAAAAGGAGGGAAATAAAAAATGGTTGTAACTCGAATTCTTAGTTTATACTCCGTATAAAACCATGAAACCATATAAATCCCTCGCTCATATTCAGTATTTTGACGATTCGATCTGTTTTTCTACTTGGTTGTTGGATTCAATTGTCCGTCTACCCCACTACCGCGTTATACGTATACCAGTATACATGTGTCCAGGAATATAGCTAGCAGCCCCCTGCAGCATACACGTCCTCACCAACGCTTAAAAAGAAAGAAGTAGAAGATCATTGCAATCTCGTTCGCGTAGTACGTTGAGGGGATTCGTGAGTGTATGATGACGGCGGAAGAAGGGGTGAAGGAAGGGCTCATTGCCGGAGCGGAGAGGGCGCACCGCTTGTTCGTGAAGGTACGCGTTCTTTGTGTACACAACTTGAGACACTCCTCCTTCCGTCATCGTCGTCGTCGTCGTCGTCGTCACCGTCGTACCGTGAGCCTCTTTCAATCGGGAAGCCTCCGTAGTAGAGAGAAGAGTGCTACCCCTCTAGGGCTGAATGAGTCGTAGCGCGTCGCGTCGTCTTCTACGACTAAAAGTAATGACTTTGCTTTAAAATTGAATACAGCTTGCTCGTTAAGCCGCTTTGCTCCATTATGTTTCCTAGCCTATAGAAAATTCCTCGCTGAACTAAAGTTGCCTTCATTGTGTCTACGATGGTTACCATAAACAATAATTACTCTACGTTAAGCTCTGATCTTAATTACACCCCATCTCCTGCAGTCGACCGTTCTCTCTTATTCTACTACGGTATAATATACACCTACATCCGATGAAAAACTGGTTTTCAACGATTCACCGCCGCGTAATTGTTCCGCCTCTTGCTCCGCGTGTCAAAATTTTCATCAAAAAAGCTATCGCACACTCCCCCGGTGTATACCGTGCACTATCACGAGAAATAAACTCTTCGGAATACTGCACCGAGGCACGGTGAAAGACAACCGCGAATGTTAATCGAGCGGTATATATCCTCTGCCAGAGATTCATATTGCAATTGTCCCGACGCCTGCAGAGCCTCTTCTTTTCTGCGGTGGAATTCAAAACTTTCTGCAGTTAGCAGGGATCTCTCACACTTCACTGTTGCCTCAATAGTGCAAGGAGCGCGCATCGGCTAATCGAGATCCGCAAACCTCATCTTACCCCAGCCCAAACTAACCTAATCTAACCTAACTCGGTGTTCTCGTCTCCTCATCTCTACCCCGATTGTCTGTCCCCGGTGTGTAGCGGCTATCTATAAACTTCTCCATCTCAATTTCTCCCGTCTATTACCACTGTGCTTCACCTCGACTTGCTTCAGACTCCAGACTCTAGACTTGCTCCAGAGTCTGGACTACTCTTCGATGACGGCCTGCGAGCACACACAGTTTGGCGGTGGCCGCGCCGTAGGCAGGGATTGGTCGGCTGGCTCAAGTTTCTAACGAGGTATGTACTACTAGGTAGGCCTGAACGGTAAACGAGCTTGGGAGCTTCTACTTGTTCTACTACCACGACCGCGACTACCGCTGATTATGTTAGTACCGCATTTCCACCACGATGCTTGTGAAGTGTTGGTAATGTTTATGGTGTAGGTATATATAACGCGTGCAAAGGTTCAGGATGTGTAAAGTTTACCCGGGACAATGAGCGACGCCTGGGTCAGCACTGACTGATGGCGTAGGTACAGTGTAACGGTGCGAACACGTGAGTCCGTGTTTCCTGGCTTGAATGATTGTCCCATATCACGACATACCTCTTTGCCGGATTTGCATCGCATCGTGTTGATCCGACCTCGCCCTCGGCCCAGAATGGTCGGAAAATATCATCAATTACTTATCACTTCTAGCTTCGTGCTTCCACTCGATTTCACACACACACACCTCGTAGTCGGTTTTGTGTTACGATCTAGGTTCTGCCGTCTTCGTTATGTATATACTTCGACCCCCCCGGGCTCGCATTCTTTGAGAGACGAGACAACGTAGTGGCTTTCGATCACCAATGCACATTACCTACACCGAGAAACGAGACGATAGACCGTCTTCCGTTACGGGCAAAGCTTTTTTTCTGCAGCAACACGAGTGTGATTGCTCCCACCCATCGGCGCCGCTCTCGTCAACTTGTTACTTCACTGTGATACGGTGACGAGAGTTTCGGGAGTGCCGCTGTAGGACGTAATACCTGGTCGAGTATTACAATTTTTGGCATTGACAGAGCGGGTGGAATCATGCCCTGCGGTGGTACCGTCTCATTTTCATCGTCGGCTTTACGATCTTTCTCAAGAGTTTATACCGTCGGTCGCGGCATTATCCATTTATTCTCACCGCGTTGCGGTCAAAGTGTTGAAACTGTTAAAAGTAAAGCTCGGTGTGTGTAGGTATACATATATACCTATACCTACCTACTTGGGTCCCGGTCTTGTTTGCACTAAAAACTTTTAAGCTGACTTTCACCCAAGGAGAAATACACCGCATCAACCGCCCAACCTAATTCCGAATTGCTAACACCGAACGTCAAACTCCCAACTGCTGATGGAAACTCATACATTTTGCACCAACGTACGCAATCACCGCGCTTTTAAACGAACAAATTTCACCGAACTTCTTCCCACCATTTGCACGAACAAATGAAGAGAGAGGAAAAACAAAGAACAAACAAACAACAAAAAATACGGAGAAAGGAAAAAAGAAGACGGACGGAGGAAGCATGAAATTCAAAATTGAATTACGAACATAAAGTTTTGACATGAATAATACTCGGCTTCGAGTTGAGTGCCGCACAATTATTGTATAGCAGAGAATGAAATGTGGCGTAATTAGTTTGATTGATTCTCTTCGAATTCTCTGCCCTGCGTGTGTGTAGGTAACTGCACAGCGTAGGTAAGGTACGCCGATCCACGTCCATTTGTACATTTCTAATTTCACCCGGGTGCATCGTGTATATAGTTTTCGAGTTATTTTGCTAGTGAGATTTCGAGTCGGGAGGATAATTATTTAAACCAGGAACTCGGAAGCAGTTCTAAGCTGGGCGGAGGGGAACGGTTGGAGTGGGAAGACGAGGAAGACAGGAAACAGGAAGACGAGTCTGGATGAACTAGCGACTTGGTTGCAGTTGGGCTGCAACACGTTTCTCAGTGTATAGAAACAGCGAGACAGAAAGTTGGAAAAAGAGCGAGAGAGAGAGAGAGACGCGGAGTGATTTTGCTGATCACGGATTAAGGTTGGCGAAATTTTCTCTCTCACTCAGCGGAGGTTCACTCCGCGGATGACTTTTCCGTCAGATTTCTCAGCCCCGTTGTCGTCGGCTTCGTCGTCGTCGTCGTCGTCGTCAGAGTCTCAGAAGACTCACGACCGTTCGCAATCTCGGCGTTTTTCTTTTTTTTTTTCTTTCTCTCTTTCTGCCTCTTCCATAACACCGCACGCTGAGAGGAGAGGGTGGAGGGATTTTTTCTTCTCGCCAAACTACATACGTTTATATCACGGCACATAGTTCACGAGGCAACAGCTTGGCACCGTCGCGTCGTACCTGCCTTCTCTCGTTTTGGTCCTTCGATAGAAAAAGTCAGTGGCAGTAGTGTTAAGGCACCAAAGTATTGGCTAGGTGCTACTAGAAAACCCGAGGCGACCAAACGCAAGGCGTTCAACGAACGGAACGGAACGGAACGGAACGGAACGGAACGAAACGAAACGAAACGGAGATCAACGGGGGTTACTTTAGAAAATTGCCAAGCGTAAACTTCCCGTGGACTTACACGCTTACCTACAACTACCACCATACAACCGTGTATAGCCATGTTTACCAGATATGTGACCGTGCCCGTTTACCCGCAAGAGTTAGCAATTTCTCACGAAATTCTAGTGGCTAGAAGAGGAGAGAGAAGGCTGGTGGAAATCGGGCGAGCAGATCTTTTTCGCCCAGGTTAAATATATTACCTCCTGAGGGAAACGTTCCACGTGTATTTTCAATCTTCAATCTTCAATTTTCAATTTAACAGTTTTTTCTATCCCCGCATTCTCTGTTCCTCATTCATCATCTATATTCCACGCCACGGCAGAATTCGTACCGCGTTTACATGAGAACGCGTGACGTCCTGGTAGCTAGCTGCACCAGCAAAATCAGCCCACGCAAAAAAGAGTGGTGGGAGGTTTTCTCACTTTTTTAATACCAATTTGTTACCACTTTGCCAAATTTTTTACTACTCCTCACAGTTTCGAGTAATCGTCGTGCGGCTCGCGGCTTTAGTCGAAGCTGCACCAGCCACATCCTAACTTCGCTATATTTCCCGCTACAAACGTGTACTGTACGTCAAAATTTTGTACTTTTTTATTACCTCCGATGGTTATCAACCAAAAATTTTCATTCGTAATTCTGAAGGGAGCAAACGACGCTTATTCCCTTATTTCAGGCACAGCGATCATCTAACAAGATTATTGGGCCGAAATTATTAGCAATAGGGACTGGTTTCCACCTGAAGATATACAAGTATACCTTGAAACGATACGAAACATTTGAAAAACAGCAGATTATGATGATGAAAAAAGTCCAGCCCCGAGAAAGTGCGTATTCATCGAGTTCCATCGACTTCTCGCTTAGCATATATTTCTTACTCGGGTTTCGTACTTCGGGCGATGTATTAAAACGTCAGGTATTGGACCTCTGGTCCGATAAACGTGCAACGTAACCTAACCTAACCTAACCCAACTTGACGTTTTAATACATCGGTTGGCGCAAACTAAAATTGATTTTTTCTTTCCGTATTAAAATACGAAGTAAAATTGCAATCTAGGGATTTTTGACGCCACGACCACGTCGCCTCAATGTAGATTTTTAGATGAATCCACAAGTAAACTTTCGAATAGGTATAAAATTCAATACGAAATAACATAAATAATTATTGATGTAAGGATATTACTTACAACGAAAAAATATACTTATCGTTTATATTCAAAATTCCACTGAGCTATTTTCCGATAGGATAGCATTTTTTGATACCGTGCCTACGATTGCTTTGAACCATTTTAAAAGTGTATCGTATTCCTCTCACACTCCGGTGACATTGTTCTTATACAAGTGGACAACACTTTGACCGAAGTCGGAATTTCATTACAAGATCTACCCAAATATATAACAATACCCCGGAGACAACGAAAATAAACTGCAATCGATAGGTTTCGTAGATTATAAATGTCAGAAAAAGAAACAAGGAAAGAAGAAGAGTCAAGCGGACATTATATGCAATTTGCTTCGAAAAAGTGGTAATAAATTAGTAAGAAAAAAAGTAAGAAAACCTCCCACCACTCTTTTTTGTGTCCGCTGATTTTGCTGGTGCAGCTGCCAGGACTCGAATGCCTGTCACATTCTCCTTCGAAGCATATATATATGAATCGGTTGGTAATTGGTTGACAAAGATACAAAGTGTGCGAAAACCGGATGAGCGTCAATTTCTCGGCTCTTCAAAGAAATCCTATTTACTTCGCCCCCCCCCCCCCCCCCCGCCCCCGCACCTGGATTTCGCCATGCACTGATTACAGGAGTACATCCTCCTCTCAGCTGTCTGCTTCTCGGCCGAAGGTAGCGCGAAACGGTGTTTGCCAGCTCTGCGAAATTTTCTCAACTAATCGGATCTCTCCCGACCACCTCTCGCCTCCCATTGCCGCAGCAATTAGGCCTCTCGGAGAGCCTCTCGTTTGTTTCAACAAGATATTACATGCTTCTTGGTATCAGTTTCACGTCTTCACTGGTTTTCGTACGTTTCGTACCTTCCTACTTTGACGATTACGACGCGAATCACTCAGCTGTAGGCCTACTTTCGCCGGGACGAAATACCCCCCCCCCCCCCTCCCCCCCCCCCCTCCCTCAATGAAAATAACCTCGCAATTATTGTATACCCTCGAAAAAAATTTATCATCGCAAATACTAACCGTGTGACGCACTCATCGCTGAGCTGCTGTACAGCACCACTCCTCTTTATTGTTACCATTGTGTTTATTTTCTTCTTCTCAGGATCAATAACATCTCTTCGTTGTCGCTCTTCTATTCAATTTTTCGTTCGTTCGTTCGTTCCTTCCGTCCGTCTTGTTCGAGAGAGCAGCTGAAAGTTGAAATGATTGTTGATAAAAAAGACTCGCGATGAACAACGCGCTCAATGCAAGTGCCCGTATAAAGCTATCTTCCGGCAGAATCGTACAACATCGTATACAACCGAAGGAAGAGCACTGTGTATGCCTCGCAACGTCGTGCGGAACGTTGTTTTTCCAACATGTACGAGATTAGTTTCGTACCCTCCCCGTCCGGTGAAACTTTTGCACCCTTAACATTTAACGTAACGAGGCCGCAATTATGTCCGAGGATCGCGAGGTGGCCAAGGGATTCCGTGGCGGGGGGGAGGGGGGCTTTAACTAGCCCTCAGCCTCCTGCGGAACCCAGTTTCTGATAGCGGTGACTCAAGGCCGGGGAATCATTGGGGTATCTACTATGCAGTACAGCCATCAGCCCAGCCGTGTCCAATCGTCCGAATGAACGCTCGTCAGAATCTACCTGGAGGAATACTACTATCGTTTTCTTCATTATTCTTGCGGATCGTTTGCGGAGATTCGGTGCGCGCGCGTGCAGTACGCAGGTTTTGTTTTTGCTATCGAGTATTTGTCGAAATCGGAAATAGTCTGAGCTGGGAATAATGGAACTATCGTAGTTCGAAAGGCACGTACTTACATCATTCTCTGGCTTCCCGGATCATCTATACTTCCTGCACCTATTCTCAAAAACCTCCCGTCAGGCTGCAAGCCTGCAGCTACGAGGAATCTACCGTTTTTGTTTTTTCTCTCTCTGTCTTTTTTACTTTTTTGCTCAGACGAAAAAGAACTCTACGTTTCTCTCTCGAGAATCCGCCGCCTGTCTAGCCGGTGGACGGAATCTAGAATCATTCGCCCATTGAACCAGCGCGCTGTTCTTCAGTGACGCGCAGGACTATATAGCAATTCCAATGTGGTCGGTCCAATTCTTGTTCGTGTGCAATAATTTCCATGTAATTTGGCCGTTCAACATGCCAGAGATTTCGCAATGTCGTCAATCTATCTGACCCGATAGACTAGCAACGAGTTCAGATCATAGAACGAAATGCATTAGGAGATATTGCGTACGATCGACCTCATGTACAGGTGTTTCTAAATTCTCGATAAATCTTACTAAGAAGGGATTCGACCGATCCTAGGAGGAAAAAGTAATGTATTGGATTATTGGGATCGTAGAAACTAGAAGGATGAGGCAGGGATCGAGGACGGGTTTAGGGTAATCGAGACCGCGAAACGGGGTCTTCGTGAATTAGAATTTAGTATCCGAAATGCAAACGGGTTTTGATCGGAATATCCAGAGATGGGATGGGCTGAAGAAGCCAAGTCCCCGTTTGCCGCCGTTCTCCTATGCTTCTTCCCTTCGCCCGCGGTAGAATCGCTATTCCGAGGTTCCGCTTTTGGCCCGGGTGAATATTCGCTTACCCGGGAATTACAGAATCTCGGAATCGGAGGCGTTTATTAAATTGCTATCCCAAGGATCTCCTATGCTTAAATTTGAATTAACTGGCCCCCGTGGCTTACGCGAGGATTTTCTCCACTAGATTTACGATTAAATCCGCGAAACATACTTCATTCGCTTTCATGCCTCATTCTCTACGCCTTCTTCCATCTCTTACCAACTTCGCTACAATTATTCATAATATGTATGTACGCGTTAGTTATCGTTCCACGCGCTCGCTCCTTTCATCGATGAAACTTCGCCAACTATGAATCCGGAGACTCGAATCTCACTCGGATTCAACTGCATTCAAAAAATTTCCCCGGATGAAAACGACCCGGAATGTGTAACATATCGATCACATTCGACCGTTCAGCGAGAAGACGGGGGCGGTCGGTGGCGCGGTGCATGGAAAGCTCTCAATTTTTATGGCGGAACAAAAATTCTTAGTATCAGTATATCGTATAAATATTATGGTTTTTCAAATGGATATGGATTTTTGGTATAGTATATGACGTAACTGGCTCAGCATATCCCGAGGTCCGAAGGTTAAAACGGAACCGACGGATACTGTAACAACCGTCACACACGGCAGATATATGGATGATCCTCCAGGTAGAGACTGAACTTCCCCGTTGCGTTGAAATAACGGATACCCTGCAGGTATTGGACGCGCGCGGAAAATTTATAAGCCTAATATCTGCAGCATCCCGTTATATAGGTATATCTACCCGCGAACACGGACCTACCAACGACCCTTGCACGGCATAGCGTCGGAAGCGTCTTTGGAAATGTTAAGTTGGTCCCCATATAGCAGCCAACTCAGATTATGTCCGACCATATATTCAGATCAACTGGCTTTTAGGCGGCTCCTATATTTCAAGCCCCTCGGTGCTTTTTCTTGAACGGCGATGTACCCTCGTCGCCCTTAATTCGTGATCAACGGGGTGCAGACTAAGAATAAAGTATTGCAGCACGCATGCAACGCAATTCGGACCGCGATCGCACTATTTTTTCAATGTAACGTTATCTCAGTGTTTTCTTTCCACGGGGGTTCGCTCGCTGTCCGCATCCGCGGAGGCGACGGCGGTAGGTATCCGTGAAACGAATTCCACGCTCTTTATTACCTTTCGCGGACAAAGAGAGAGAGAAAAAAAAAAATGGAGAGACAAATTTTCTTCACCCGTTGCCATCGGTGTTTATCTCGAAGGGCGCAAAGGCAAGCTTTCCTCCACTCTCTCGCTATTTTCGGAGGGTGGAAAATCGGGGAGTCCAGGGACAAGGAAACGGGCGTGGGAGGAAAACGCAGACGGGAAATAGGTGAGTGGATCGATTCTATGGAAAGGAACGGAGAGATAGATAGATAGATAGATAGATAGTGAATTCATTATGTCCATGGCAATGTTGGACGAGGATACAATAGTAAATCAGAGGCAATACGAGATAAAATACGAAAAGAAAGGCACAAGGAGCAGTTAAAAGTGAGAAATTCATAAACAGAGAATGGCCAGCAAAGTGAGATAGGAACTATACCAACAAAGTAAAATAAAGTAAATTAAAAATAGACGATACAAAATGGGGTAAAACAGGCAACCAGTCGAGCAAGATCATATAAAGTAAACGGCAAGATGAATTGAAATAGTTTACACAATGGTTTGCAATGGAAAAGAGTAAGTAAAAAGAAGAATAAGGAAATAAAATAAAGTAAAATAAGGTAAAGTAGAAAGCGACAGCAAAGAAAACAGAAGGAAGCGAACGACAAGTAGTATAGTAAAAAAACATCTAGTGAGCAGAGAGAGAGAGAGAGAGAATACTACGCCGTAGCACGATGTGACGAGGAGAGGGATCGCTGGAAAGCGTCTAGATCGAAAAAAAAACGTTTGAGGAAATCGAAGAATCTTTTCGCGAGTGGCCATCTAGTGACATTTATACCGTGTATGTACCTATATTGTCCAGTTGGTTTTTGGTTAGGTGGGGGAAAAAAAAAAACACACTTGAACCGTAGATCGTAGATTCTAGTGTAGCGTAGGCGTAGTCCCGTGTTCAGTCCTGAAGAAACCTTGTCATTTCCGATTTCCGATTTCCGATTTCGATACCGATACAGTGCCGATCGATGATGATACATCGGATCCCTTGACCCCTCACCATAGCTTTGTGGCCGAAGAACCCTTTTCTCCTTTTCACTTTCGTTCCGTTGGTTTTTTGTTTTTTTTTTGTTTCTTCTCTTTTGTTTCGTTTTTCTTCGTGCATCGCAAAAATTTTGTATTACGGAAGAGAAAATAACTCCGGGGAGAGAGATCTTCTCGAGGGAGAATATCGAAGTTGAGGAGGAGGCGGTTTCGCTGCTCATCCTGCAGTCAAAGTTTCTCAGGCACGCGCTCTTCTGCCAGGACTGATTATATTATCATTTGAGTATAATATCTGTTCCCTCGACGTTGAATACTTAATCGGGAATCGTCCTGCCTTCGTTATTATATGCATATATCCATCCATCCATCCAACCATCCCTCTATCTATCTATCTATCCGACCATCGATCCTCCGCAAAATTATTCTCGACTCTGCATCAGCGCGGAGGCTAGGTGCCCCGCCCCTCCCCTTCCTCTTCCTCTTCCTCTTTTCCGAGGATATCGGATCTGCAATTAAAAACTTTTCACAACTAATTTCAATTTTATTGCAATATCTTTCGTACCTCAGCCCATCCCCTATCCGGCAACATCGGAACACCCGTTGGGGACGCGATCGAACATCAATATAAAATTACTGGGATAGTTTTACGGGGAGATATATATATATATATATATATTATATATATACCTACACACGCGTATGCCGCCGCGTACCTGATGTAATCAGTTATGTATTCGGAAGAAATTCGTGTTCTTCGGTTTTTTTCGTTTTGAAGAAGATTCGCAACGCTATTTCAGGGTGTTCCTGCAGTGGTCGCGGCGATTCCGGGAGACACGGAGATCTCCGTACACTGTTTGGAACAGCTGAAGAAAATTTGAGACTTCGCGTATCGAAATTTATCGAAGTCTCGAAAGATCGGCGGGGAAATGCAGAACTGTGATCGAACCGGATCGGATGATGGATGATTCTTCTATGACCATTGTTGAATCTGTACCTCAGTTGTTTCTGCGCCATTCCGTTCACTCGAAGTTGATATCGAGAGATTGAATCCGTGTCTGGATAAGCTGGATTTTTCCTGAAACTTTCCATTGATATCCGTTGACCCTGGCGTCTTTTATGGTCGGATTCGAAATACTATGTACCTACATACGCGTTAGTTATTATACAATCGGCGGAATTGTCGCGCAAAGGGTATCGAATTGTTGCGAGTGAATGTGGAAATCGTTGGATCTATACGATTCGATAAATCGTAAACATCTCAACGATTCAACGATCGTACCGATTTTCAGAAAACTTTCAAAGCGAGATGTATTAATGCGTTCTTCTCTTTATTTCCGTCTGTTACAGGTTAGTTGAAACTCCGCGGGTATATACTACGTACCATTTCCAACCCCACGTCAACATTCCGCAGTCGCGTATTATACGCACTAATTGCGCGTAGGTGAGTGCTAATCGATTTAATGTCCAACGAACAGCTCTCTATCAGCAATGCCGTCTTATTCTGTAATTGGAATTGAAATTGAATCCGAAGATGTGAAAACTCCGAGCTAAGCAACTCGCTCGACGATTTGAATCCAGTATATAGTAGGTATAACTGCGAATCCGCGCAGGTCTCCGATCAATACTATCGGATTCGAATAATCATGACGACGAAATTGCAAATTGTTTCGGTATTCGTTAAATTTTCTAAAATTCGCGAAAATAGTTATCGAATAATAATGCGTTGCGTTAAGCGTCTACTGCGTCGCAGATCGCGGCTTATCCCTCCATTTACGATATGCCTATCGACATCTCGTTGCGAATCCCCTTCCGCCTCGAAATTTGAAGATTCTTTCAATTAGTGAAAGACAATTGTTATCACACTCACGATATTATTCCCCGCGGTAGAGGACTGCGAGAGCTGTACCTACGTCGCGTCGTAGAGCGAAGCCGGGTGCCGGGAGGAGGATGATGAGGAGGATGAGGATGAGGAGGAGGAAGCGTGACAGGCGGAAAACTAACGCGTTGCGTTATTCATTTGATCGCGTCGTTAGAATTCTAGCCGAGACAGAGACGGAGACAGATAACTTCGGCCGGTCGCGCGGATAGTGGATACATCTACCTATAGGAGCTTACGGCAACGCCCGCGCCGTATAGGTATAGTTCCCTCGCCAGTATTAAAAGGTAGAAGATAAATTTCAAATTATCTACAATGAACGGCCACGCGTCCGAGTTTCAAGTTAATACGTACATACCTATCAACGCAACACGTTCAGGTCACATCCAGGTCTGCAGCCGCACCTGAACCCGATTCCGTTACCATATTCTGTAATATAACGTACCTAACGTTGACCCAAATTTTCCTTACGATTATATTGGAAAGCGATCGATGAAGGGAAGAGAACAGTTCGTACGATCGGACGCGATCAGTTCTCAATTGGATTTGGCTCGATCCGATGATTTTTCGTCCCGTTTCATCGGTGCATATGGCGGTCGTTCTGTAATACGGTAATGAAAGAAAAAGAACAAAAAAAACAAGAAAAACAAAAAACTAAACGTAATGGTGAATTTTTTCGGCGGAAACGAGTACCTTATACGCCTAGTCGATTTTCCTCTTGAACCGCGACAACGACCGGAGGGGTGGCGTTTGCGGTGGCTCCTCGCTTTCGAAGATATCCATCCATCGTGAGTAAAGTAGACAGAGAAGCTCCTTTCCCGCGATTAAGTCGCTCGCTATGTGGAGGTTGAAGAATGCGGGGGGGGGGGGGGGGGGGGGGGGGGTGAAGCTGCGGAGAAGGGTCGTTTCAGCTAACAATATAAAGCAGCGTCCACAGTACGGGGGACGAGGGGGCGGAAGATACACCGAAGTACATCAAGATTTATGTCGTATCAGGCACGAGTCTTGTTCAATGCGGGAAGACGGGAGAAAGTTTGTCCAAATATATATATTTTGCCACCGTTGGATTTTAACGAAATTTTTTCGAATGAGACGTCGAACGGAATTATATAGAGTAAGAATTGGAGAAAAAAAAAAAAAAAACTTTGAACGGAATTGATATGTACACATGGAATAATTATTTGTTGGAAAGAATATGTATCACGAGGATTAGAATAATTGATATTATTGATGCGATTAGAAATTGAATTGGGTCTTTGAAGGTGAAGTGAGGAGGGCGAAATGGAATTTTATCGAAATTTCCATTCGTTCCGGAGATCGCTGCTGCCGAATGGACGTTAAATTGTTATTTTTTCATTCTAAAAAGCGATAACGAAAAGACGGAAATGCGAGAAATTTCATCGAAATACCTCGAGCTCGAAAGGAGATTTTCAGCAGATCGCGCTGTACAGCGAAAGAAAAAATTTCGCGGGCTAAGAAAAAAAAGATCCTCTTCGCGCCCGCGTGAACCTATACTTCACATCGCATCGCTTTACTCCAGCCTATTTATCTTTTACCTTTTACCTAATTATCCGATGTTGGCTGGAAGGGAATATCGATGTCTATCTCATATCGCGATGCGAACGCGGCCTAAGGGGTCAGCGCATGCAGCGGAGCCCGGGGTTAGTACCTATATTATAGACGGGCGCCTCCTACGAACCTACATATATACCTACCTTAGACTCTCGCTTCTTGACAATTAAGTCGCTTGCCAGTGGAAAAAGGGGGTCTCCTCCGGTATCCGCAAAATTCTCCAAACGTAATTAAGAGGGAGGGGGGGGGGGGGGGGGGGGGGGGTAAAGACTCTCGAGGGTTGGGCTGTGGATCCGTCTCTCTCTTTAGCCTTCTTTCTCTTGAGGCTCGCGTCGGGTATACTCGTCGGGCCCTCCTCCGGTGAGATCTTAGTCCCTGAAATTTTCCCCTTTATTCTACTCTTAACTTCAACTTTAACTTCTTCGTCTCTTTGGTCTCCTTCTTGGTCTCCTTCTCGGTCTTCGGGTATCATCACTTTCAAGGAATTAGGGAACGAGTCGCCGCTGATGTTAAATTATTAATGTCTTATTAAGAATGTAAATTGCCGGGTGAGGAGGGTAGATTTTCTAAGATTGTTGCTCGGCAGGTAGGTACAGGTACAAGGCGCTATATGCCCGCCGAGGAAATTGGCGACCAATCAACTATACCTACACAATTTTCCATCGCTAGAATTTATGGGCGGAGAAAAAAAAAAAAAAAAAAAAAAAATCGGGTAGAAGAAGAAAATGGAGATAGGCAACCCTTCTCAATGTTTCTGGCCGAGGCATTGAAATTTCGCTAGAAAATATCGAAACTCGCCGTCCCTCGTATATGGTATAATATGAAATATGAAATATGAAAGAGAAAGAGAAAGAGAAAGAGAAAGAGAAAGAGAAACGAAACGAAATGAGAAGAAGAAATGAAGAATAACATCGCCGCCAGTCGTTTAACGTCGTTAGGTCGTATCAATCATTCGTCTATCGGTCCTCTGGGGTAAAACGGCGCGGGACGATGGCCCAGACCACTTACCGTACACGAGAACGAACACAAATAGTACCTACGTGAAACGAATGAACTAAAATTATGATCCACGATATAGAGTGCAAATAAGCGGTGAAAAAATCTTTGCATCTTAGATTTTCTCCATAATTTTTTGTCCTTTAGTATCTATAGTATATTTTTTTACCCGCCTACTTTCAAAATATTCTTCCTTTTTTTGAATGCCCGTGAACTCTGCGAAAAATGATTCGATTGGGATGGTTTTTCTTTCAAAATCTTCGTTTTTGGACGAACTTTTAGGAAACAAAAAAAAAAAAAAAAATGGCGCAAAATTATGAAAACCGTATTTCCATAAGATTTTCAAGTTCTAAACATAAAATGTTGATTTTTGAAAAACACGTACCGATCGATGTTCTTCTAGTTTTTACTGAATATACTGTCGCGAATTACGCAACTTTTAAGCCCTGTCCGATAATGGGGTAACGTAGGGATCCATGTTTTTTTCGAAGTTTAAAGCTTTTATTTTTCACTCGTATACGAGATATTCCACGCCGACTCGGCGAAAACTTTCTCTCACCATTTTCCGTGAAAGCTCATAATTGTTCGTACCACCGTCCCAACTCTTAAGCAGCACTCCCGTATTATTTCAGATTTTTTTTCCTTCGATCGTGAATTTTTTTTTTTTTTTTTTTTTTTCTATTATCCGAACCCATCTAAGAACGCAGAATTCCCAAAAAATCTTCAATGAAAGACCATCATTTCAGGCCAAACGCGCGGAGGTGGAACTTTGTTCTTATATTCATTCGACTGATTTCAGACGAGACAAAAAATCGGTAAATTTGCTCAATTAGGTATATTTCCGTTGGTAATCATTAATTTTTATGCACCAAGCGGATGATTATAAATGTATCCGTAAGAGGATCTTGGTGCATGAAAATTAATAATTACCAACGAAAATACCTAATCGAGCAAATTTACGATTTCTTTTCTCCCTGTAATTAGTCAAATGGATAAAAAAAAAAAAAGAAAAATAATACCACTTTCGGATTTGGCCTGGAACGATCGATCGTCACCGGTTGAAAATTTTTTTACAATTATTGGAGATTTTTCAAAGATGGCCGTTTTCAGACGGGTTTGAATTAATCGTAGAAAATTCACGATCGGAGTGAAAAAATCTGAAACAATTCAGAAGTTCTGTAACCAGAATCGGTCGGTACGCAATCGTATAAAAATTTATCAATTACATAATCAAAAACGGCGAGGGCAAATTTTCGCCGAGTTGGCGTGGAATACCTCATATATATATATATGTATATTCGTACAATCGGAAAACATAAAATTTGTTTGAAAAGTTTAGTTGAGTGCTGCATATGTAGAGAGCGACGCGCTGGATTGAATGCGAACGGTTATTAACAGTTATATATGTATGTATATCTGTCAAGTTGTTGTGTTTGAATGACAGGAATTACTCCCCGTCCGACAACCGGGCTGCGCCCCGTTGGCCCGCCATGACGTTCGGCGTCGATTCGATGTCGTTTGAAATGTGAAAAATAATAACCAACCCCCTCCCCTCCTCTCCTCTCCTCTCCTCTCCTCTTCTCTTCTCTCCTCTCCTCTCCTCTCCTCGCCTCGCCTCGCCTCGCCTCTCTTCTCTTCGCCAATTTTTCGAGAGGGTCACGCTGTGACAAGGCCGAGCGAAAGTCACGAGGGGATGAGTACCTGCCGATCCAGTAGCCAACCCGGGGAATGGCTTATCGATTTCACTCCAATGAAAATAACTTCTAATGGCGAGACACAGCATACCGCTCGAAGACACTAACCGTATCAACCCGGCACGGCAGGCTCCGTCCTCTGACACTCGCATGGAAAAAAAAGTGAGGTAAGGAGCGAAGAGAATGAGGAAGGAACGAGCTCAGGGACTGGGATACTCGAGGAAGGACCGCCGGAGGAAGGGTTCGGACTAATTTGAGTAGCTTTTCAAACCCTCCGGCGAAAGTGCGGAGAAAATATTTACCCGTGTCTAAAGTCATCGTCGGAACGAGGAGAAGATCGGGACCGAGAATCAGACGGAGTTCAGCGGAGCAGGGTACCTACGATCTTATTTTCCAACTATACGACCGAGTTTCGATTCTGGAAAAAAAATTTCACGTCCGAAGAGGCGACCGGGGGCATCCTTACGTCGCGATCATTGGATTTCCCGTGCGAGGCTTCAGTTTTTTTCTGCCATTCAATAATGTGCTATGTATTCCTTTTTTTGCATGACTTGTGCGATTGGTCTTTTACCTCGTTTCCCGATTCATTCGTCGGTTATCCACTGGCCGAGGTATTACTCTGCTCATTCTAGCTGTACCTGTGTGCACTACTGTACAGTGTGGATAACTTTCTGTTCAGGAAACTAAAGTTGCGAGTTAGCTCAGGCTTTGCTACGTGTTTAACTGTCTGATGTCGTACAGTTCGTCACTAATTAGTCTCGATTGAAGGGTCACGTGTGGTTAACCTCTCGCTTTGCTCTCGGTAGGAGACGACGACGACGACTTCTATCTACTATCTGGCGTACGGTATTTCACCGTTAGAATATCAACGAATCATCCATCTCCTTCTTTTCCTTTGTTCCACCCGGAGATTATCATAGCCTCAAAGTTACGGGCTTGGTATTTCAATTTCTCTTTCATTTTCGGACCATATCCTGAGGAAAAAGAATGAAAACCGAGGATGACAAGGGACGTGACGGAAGTCAAGTAGACTGAAAAACAATATGTTGCTGTAATAACAATAACGGTATAGTCGAGTTTTCGGTGTTCAAGGAACAGGAATTGCAATTACCTACATTAACAACATTGCGATGTGCGTGATGCTAATTACCTATCTAGTAAAAATCAAAAATAGACCGAGATCGTGGTAAAGAAATTTTAGTACATCTAACTCTGGCTCGCTTGTATGGTCAACTACGAAATGAAACAAACCTAGTAGTTCGACTTGTTTTGTCACCGTTACATCAAGTTTTTGTCAAACTACAATTGACCTATTGCGCCAATTGCCTGTCGAACAGTACCGATGGCATCGACAAGTTGTTGCCCCATTACAGTCGCGGCTGTACGCCGCCGGATGCAGTCCGGATCAGAGAGGTTCTATGCTATTTAGACTGTATCGCATTCGTTCCGGTGTTCGTGGTTTCCTCGCTAGGGGCGTTTGGGTGCGAAACTCTCCCGCGATCTAGAATGCTCCACGTCGGAATAAGAAGCGCGTCCTATTGTAGCGGAGACATCAAGCGAATGTGAAATTGGCAACACGACGGCGCTGCTCGGAAAACGCAATATTGTTATCTTGACAGCAAAATTCTAATCTATCGATGGCAGTTATGATATTATGTTTCTGCATTGAACCGTTGTAATTGATAGAGCAATAATTTGACAGCGATGCAATTGTCAGAGTGACATCGTACTGTCGCTGGGCGCAATAGTCGCGTGCGATTGCAGTCGGTAATAGCGCAGTTCAAGTTGCTGGGGTAATTTTATTCCGCGTAGGATCATCGGACAGGATTTTGAATCCACCGATGATGTTAGATTTTGGGAAAAATCGGAAGAACCGTGAACGTTCGAACTCCGCGTCGATTATTTTTGTAACCCGCGATGTCTGTATCAGCTCGAAAAAGCTCTGACAATTTTCATTCGATAGATCGGAAGAACGAACAGTCTGAGAGGAGAATATCGCGCGGGAGAGAAGATTTCCATTAAAGGGTAGCAAAATCACCTCCTCGCCGTTGTATAATCTTGGACGGAAATTAATAAAAAATATCTTCGGTGGTTCCCCTCTTCTACCTCGTCCGCCTCCTCTTCGCCTTGCCTCCTCCCCTCACCGCCCCTCTCCACGGCTTGGCCAAGTGCGGATAATATACCGGGTGGTACTCCATCAAGATGGTTCTCTCTATATTGTGCTCTCGGTGGATAGCGCGCCACCCCTAGACATCCTCCAGACCAAGAGTCGCTCTTTCTTCCCTCAATTCTCTTCCCTTTTCCCTTTTTCATCTCCTTCCTGTTTTTCCCTCTTCCCTCTTTTCTCTTCCTCCTTCTTCTTTCTGGGGATGCTTCCAACCCTCATTATGAGCGCGGCAGAGCCCTTAGCTCAAGAACCGCAAAAATACTGCTCACTTGGATGATTCACGAAGGATTTTCTTCACCTTTAATTAAGAAACCTTAGCGCCTACCGGGGATTGGTGAAATAATTAAATCATTAAGCAGCGCGGGGGGTTAAAGATTAGGTGATTTTCTCACCCCTTTTCACCGATGCTTGTACGTAGACCGCCCTTCATCTGCTTCAGGTACGCACATACATACATACGTAGATACATACATAAATGCATGCACACTGCTACATTTCTACTCGGGCGAACTTTCCCCCTACAATTTTCTCCACTGTACTGTATATATATATATATGTATGTACTGTAATCATCGGTATTATCCGGCTATAATATAATGAGGTTAGTTTGTGAACATGATACCATGTACGACGTCGCGTCGCCGTGTAATCACAAGGGTTCGGATAATTTACACAAATATTGGATCACGTTTCCGTGAGGCTAATTTTTTTCCGTCATTTTAGTTGTACTACTAGCGAAGGATAGAACGATTCTCTCTTTCTTTCTATTATCCTCGCATATATAGTATCCCGTGTAGAAATTGCAAACGGGAACTGGCCAGTACAAATGAATAGCCGAACCAGACAACCCCTAGCCGGGAATGTAACGCTGCACTAGACAGTTCAACTATGCCGGTTCAACCATCCGGATGCTGTTCAGTTTTTCCCGTCTCATATTGTACATCAACCCGGACATATATCAATAATTAGACGTGTTCATGAATAAATTGATATTCAGCTCTAGATCTCCTTGAATGTTCATTGTGAATTTTATAACTGTAGATGTAATTCACAAATTCACCATCGCCAAGTTGCTCTTTTATGTTAGTTCCAAATAGACATAGTAAAATTCACGACGTTATTCCGATTCAGACTCATGTTTGGAGCTATTCGATAATCATAGACTCGCAGTCGGACACTTATCACGAAGCTGAGCATTTTTAATCGCGAGAGAGTTCAGCGCCCGAATCACCTCTAGCGGAGAAGTCGCGCGTCACTATCTGAAAATCCTATGTGGGAGCTGCACGGTTGCGTTGAAGACGGGTTATCCCGTCCGAGAGCTGTACAGTTGCGCTAAAGACGGGATCGCCCGTTTACGGGATAGCCGGTAATCGGGTAACCCCAAACAAATTTTCACATGGGATTTGTGACAGGAAAATAGAGTTCGGAAACGAAGAAAATTCGTAACTTCGGGTGAATATGCTTGGACTTTGTTCCATTGTGGTGGAAAACTTTCTCTCTCTTAAGTTATTACGATTGCGATTGATGTGAAAATAATTGGAGGGTTGGCATTGTTTCGATTTCCCCGTTACACGTGTATAGATGATGTGTTACGGACTCCGGTTCCTCGGAGGCGCATGATCAAGGCGAATTAACCGAAACTACTCGAAACTGTTTGTTTTAAGGTTAGGCTATACTCTCGGCTACGATAGAAGCTATTTGAAAGCACGAGATCCAGGAGTTGGTCAATCGCTGGATACAACGAAGCTCAGAGTGGTTCGTTGCTTGGCTGGCTGGCTGGTTGGTTGGTTGGTTGGTTGGTTGGTTGGTTGGTTGGTTGGTTGGTTGGTTGGAATTTAATCATTCGAGACCCCGAAGTCTGAACTCAATTTCCTGTTGCCTGTTTCCTCTATACTTAATCCCGAACGCTCGATCGGAACCGATCCCAATATCCGGACTACGTCAAATTTAATGGCCGTGATATAAACAGCCGCTGCTGCAGGCTACAGCATCCCCTTAATTCTCCCTCCCCCCTCCCGTTCTCCATACTCTCGTTGAATTTATCCATTTTATTGTCGACGCTAATGTCATCGACCCAGGTGCTTCTGCAATTTGGAAAAACTACTGAAGCCATTCCAAGATCGTATCTTCCTTCATATCCGCGAAATGGAGTCCCAATTTTCTTCTGGTTTTCCTTCAAATTTGTGTGCCCTGATTGAATTGTTGGAACAGCGGTAACTCAGGTCACATGTGAGCCATACACGAACAGATCCCTCACCCTGGAAAAGCCACTTTTGCATCATTCAACGAAGGAAAGAATCTCTGGACTCTGGTCACTTTGAAAAAGGACGATATGTGAAGGACCGTTTTATCGTTTCGTTCATTTTCGAGAACGAATTGCAGGTTACATGACTTTCACGGAGAATTTTCACGGTTCGATTACCTCCTCGGAATTTCTTTCATTCTACAAATTTTCACAACAGGTATTGGCACATTTCTGGGCGATCGAAAATGTGCCCATTTCTTTTCTTTTCACATTTTGTTGGCTGTCGAGGTACTACCGATGCCGTAACTCATGACTTTGACGTGACGTCGTCATGTCGGATGAAATTTTTCGACAAATATACCTTCCTCTCTCCTTGCGTCGGGTAATCTCGAAAATCTCGATCTGAGCTTCAGCCTCATTCATGCCAGTAGGATCTTGTTTCGAAGTGACCAACGAACTCTGAAGTACTGAGGAAGAATCGTGACCCTATTAGCAGTTCAGAAGTATGAAGTCATACAGATAATAGATCTGAGCTCTCACAATGCTCCATCCTTCCAACGTATTAGTGATTCAGAATGTGTGCAGACACCGGTGCCTCTAACATTTTAAAAGTCAAGGAGCTGTCTTATCTCGGCGACGGTGGGAGACGGACGGAGAGACGGACGGCGAAGGCGGTGTGTCCCTGTGTCGCAGTGAAGTTCGATGAAGCGTAGTAAAAATCGTCCGAAAGTTTGCCCGCTTTTACATGTGTATAAGAAATGGTGAAAAGTTGTAGAAGAAGAAGAAGAAGAAGAAGAAGAAGAAGAAAAGGTATAGGAAGAATCGAACGTTGCTGCATATTCGAATATGGGATATCCGTTGTATACTATGTGCCACTCATTCACACATGCATACCTATGTACATACGTACATACATGGGAGTCCCACCGTCTTTTGGTTTGAGTCAGCTATATTTTATTCTATGTTAGAGAAAGGGCGGGACTCGCTGGTCCCCCGCGTTTATAAGCCAGTCGAAGGTGGCTACGGGATGGTCGGTATAGCCGGAGGGAGAAATAGGGGCAGTTTGAGAGAAAGAGAAAAGGAAAAGGAAAAGGAAAGGGAAAGGGAAAGGGAAAAGGAAAAGGGAGGGCGGGGTAGAAGCCCCGGTATTCATATATCCCTGAAATTTGCGAGCTTGTAAAGCAAGCCTTTTTATAGAGGAGGGCGGTTCCGTACGACCGGAGTTTTTATTTTATTAAACTGTTCTGCCGCCCCCCGATCCGGTATAGGATCGAGGTAAAAGAGGCCTCAGAGAACAAACCCTGATCTCGGGATTGATTGTCCATTGTTTTTCCTCCTCATTTTTCATCCGCCCCGGTGAAAATCTATGGCCGGAGAGATTCTATCGCGAAGAGATTCCTCGGAACGGTGGTATACGGAACGGGGTAGAGCACGGAAAAACAAGGGGTCGAAAATTGCAGCAAAATTTTCTCCGATTTCTTGCCTTTTTTCTCTGCTCAACCATTCCTGCACGGCGCTAGCTTAATTAAATTGAATTCGCTGATCCCACTCTTTCCGGGACCAAAAGATAAGAAAGTTCCCGCGAGGCTCGGAACCTCAACCTACCTCTATCCTCGGAAGAAAAATGACAAACCCTTTCCTCCACCGACACCTAGCCCCGGGGTTTCCCACCTCATCGTGAGTCAGCAATACCCGTTATTTTTCTCTACTCATTTTTGTTTTGCCTCGTTTTCACCCGTTAACAGAAAATCATTTGCACTCTCTCTTTCTCTCTCGTTTCTCCGATCGTCTGATCAACGGTGAATCCGCTCCTCTCCGCGCACACATTTCCTAGATTATCTGCCGGACGATCTAACTAATTATTGTCCATTAAATTGATACTCTTGATCCAAGAAAAACCTCCATTATTCTTCTCACACCCTCGACATCTAGTAGCCCACTCATTTTCATCCCCCCCCCTCCCCCTTTCTTCCATACACACACGCCATACCACAGACACAAGTTTTTCCGGTTGGCAAGAAATACTCCCGGGACAACGCGTCGATCCGATAATTCACCAGAAGGCGTTTCCGCCACCGAACTAAAGACTCCTCTCTTCTCTCGCCGGCGAAGAACACTTGGAGGAGGAGAACTTCACTGTATATATGTGTATGCTCTTTCCCATGAGACGCATATTGCTGCCCTACTAGTGCTTCATTTTCCTCTTTATTGTACCGAGCGGGATAAGAAAATGGCAAAATGAATTTCCATTCCATTACATAACACATACCCATGTATATATATATATATATACTCATCGGAGAATTATATTTCCCTCTGGGCAAAATTATATAAAGAGAAAGTGAGTAACAGAGAGAGAGAGAGAGAGACAGCGAGTGTACGGAACTGAAATGACAAAGGGATGGCCTAGGGTCCAACCGACCGACCGACCGACCGACCGACCGACCGACCGACCGGGCCGTGTACAGTTTGTAAAGTTGGCCTGTAACTACAATGATAATTTCATCATCAATCAAGCCAGCAGTCCGTTTACCCCGGACTGCTATCCCAGGACAAACGCCACGGTGGGTGAAAATCTCTTCCTTTAAACCCTGAAGCATCCTCTTCGCTGAGGTTTTCAGATGGAAGAGGGTAAATGTCACGCCGCAATACCAGCTGTAATTATTCATGCCGATATAATTCTCCGAGTAAACATGCTCTCCTAATTTCATTCCGGATGAGAAAAAACGTGCGAAGACCCCGTAGCATGTGCCATGAAAGATTTCCCTCTCTCTATCGCTCTGTTTCGCTGTAAGATTTGTCCTCAGCGTAATCCTTGGTCATCGCAAGTTTACAGTCCGAAAGGTGTGTACCAAAAGCCTGAATGGAAATCCTTTGAAGGATCAGAAATGTACTCGTAACAGTTGAGGGATTGCCCACCGAAAGCAGGATTACATTTCATAAATTTTTCCTCTCATTGTCGGATTTTACGAAGTATCTTTATTTACGTCTTTGCATCTACTCTCGGTATATAACAGACGAAAGATGATAAACTTTGGTAAAAATAACGATGATCACGAGCCGGAGACAGAAGTGTCTGCATCGAGAAATATATAATATGGACGGGGAAGAGTATTTGGAGGAAAGGGAAAAGCATGTGATGTATATACAAGATTCAGAAAGGGAAAATGAAACGAAACGCCGCCATCGGGTTTATAAACTTCTGGGACGGTTCTTTTCCCCGGAGAGAGAGAAACAAGAAATGGAAGAAGGCAGAATTTTCACAGTGGACTTTAACGTCGATCTTAATTTTATATAAATGAGGAAAAAGGGCTGGTGCCTCGTTCATTCATTCAACTGCTAAAGGACAGCTGGTATCTCCAAGGAGGGAACAGGAATTATACTCAAGAGAAATGACGTAGGTACAGTAGTGAGGACCATCAAAATTCTGGAGCTGAAGAGCGGTACGTAGGCAGCTGGTACGGGGAGGCGGGAGTTTAACTGGAGAGGGCAACAGAAGAAAAAAAAAAAAAAAGAAGAGATACAGCGACGCAGACGACGAAAAGTTTTCATCCAAACCTTTTGGTCTGATGCTTTCTTTAATAAAAGAGTAAATCGCCTCCCTCTTCCCGCCCCTCGCCCGTTCGCTTTGGACGTCTCAAGCTGCATATACTTTTCTTCACTGAGATGCGTCCCGAGACGACAGTCTTTAAAAAGTTTCACCGTCCTCGTCGTCTTCAGCGGCGTCCTCACTGCCGTCGCGACGGTGAACTCCCCGGGTTCAGTGAAAACCTCTGTCCGCCATTCCTAGTCTACAATTCCCATACCACTTCCCCGACCAGATACCCCATGCGAGACTCGGGGACACCGCCATACAATGCAACCTCATGGTGATGCTGCTGCTGTTCCTCCCGCTGCCTGCAGCATTATATTATAAAGCTCTTCTACAGCTCCCAACACGAATTAAAGAGAACCATGAAACTACGTTACACAAAAGTCACACTCTCATACCACCACACTCCAAACAATTCCTACTTGGTACAACTTTTCGTGACACCAACGGCCTTATACTTCCTTTGTTCTGCGGCTCTTCTTCTTTTGCTCCCTCTTCCTCTTCCTATTCTCCTTTCGCTCAACTCCACTTTATTCTGTGAATCAAGCTGAAACACCAAAAGAGATCGTCATGGCTCGTGAAGATATTTGCAAAATCCCCCTTCCGTCAAGTCGTCGTACTTCTTCGTGCCTTGCAATTATGGTTGGCGTACCATCCGGCTAAAAATGATCCGGATTCAATCCGTATCCAATTGTGTCTCATCAGATCAGAACTTTTGTGAGATACGAACAGAAATAACATCATAGACATCGAACAGATTCGACATCAGATCTGATCAGATCTAAGTGCAGAATCGCTTTCTGTCCCATCAGATATAATCAGATCTGTAACAAATCTAATTTTAAGTACGGAAGGAAGAAGCTGAAGAGCTAAAAAATTCCACCGCCACCGTTTCATTTCACGTACGTTAAAAGTTGAAATTGACTTATGAGAGATATCTGCATGTGCATCTGCATTTCCATCTCCATGGCCACATGCGTATCATTTTTGTACCCCGTTTCCCAAGAGTCTGCACCGTAATACTATATGGTCCGCAGTCCGTACGAGACACGGAGGTTATACAGATCTTGGGAAGTGAGTTAACGTGAGAAGTCCCATGCATAGAATAGCAGTTCTATATCACGAGGACGGCGACAACGCCGACGCCCTCGACAGGGAGAGGGACGGAGGAGCCGAGCTGAGCTAGATTGCGTTGCAAAATTACGCTGAACGTCTCAAGCTCTACCCGCCACCGGCAGGTAGGGAGAGAGGGAGGGTGGTATGTGTAGGTAGTACTATGGGTCCCATACGTCCATAGAACTCGGTGTGATCTATAGAACGGCATGGAACGAGGCGACGGGGGGTTAAAAGGGCCAGAAAGGGGTGAACGGAGTAAAACGAGTGGAAAGACTGAAAGGACCGGCCCCAGACCGTACCGACCAGAAGGGGGTAAATTTTCTGTGCAACGTTTCGTCGTTGATGCTTCGCCCCCCCCCGCCTGCAGGGATGTTGGGGGTTTTCAAACTTTTGCAATATTCCTTGAACCGATCCTGAATCCTCTTCACCCTCCGCGCGGCCGGCCATTAGAGCCACAGTGTTTTCATATCTTGGACCATTTGCTGGTGGACCGACAATTACAAGCGCTAAATTCCAGCCTATATGGTTGTTCCAGCTAATTGGTGTTCAGTAGCTAAAGATACAATTAACTGGTACCTGCCTGAAGGCGAGCCAGCCTAGTCACTCGACGGCCTCGATGGGCTTCTCTTCTGCATTTAAAAGATGAACATGATTCGGGAGTCGGAAAGGGAACGTGACTCACAGCTTGTCTTTGATGCCGGTGTGACAAAGATTACAGGTTTCAGGAGAAGACGGGCCAATTATTACCGGGCTCCTCTTTCTCTCTCTCTCTCTCTCGCTCGCTCGCTCGCTCGCTCACTCTATTAGCAGCTTCTTCCAGCAACCACTACGGGTATCATTGAATTTAATAATTAAACTGTCATTCCACTATGACGCGCTGAAAGCAAGCATCTTAGAGAGCGAGGGACTTCGCTCGGCCGTAAAGTAAATTTAATAAAGTATAAGGATACTTACACCGTGAGTTGAAATTCAAGGAGTAATCTAATTACCTTACTCGAGGGCAACCTGCACCGCAACATCAATTCATTTTTGTAACGTTGACATATTTCCTCATTCATCGCGAACAGGTTTTCATATTCCCTCGTCGGAGATGCGGTTCTTCCACGTTTTCGCGATCAGATTCCCTCTCTATACCTGTGTATCTCGAATTCCAAGATACTTTTTGGGGAATTATTGCCACTGCTCGATAGCCCCGGAATTTCAGACGCACTAGATTTCACTTTCATTCCTCCTTCTTCGGCTTTTTTATTTCTACATATATATTTCTGATCGACGTTTTCATTCGGCTCGGTTGCAGTTCGCTACGGAAAATTTTTACTCCCAGAATCACGCGGTCAATGACAAACTCTCTTACGAGAGAGAGAGACGGAAAGCGGTCTGTTAAAATTGGCCTTCTCAAGGGAATGGTGAAGGGGTTACGGATTGGCGGCGAGGGTAGGGGCTCGTAGCTAGTCGCCAAATACAAATCGTTTTCGGGGTGCGATATTGGCAGAGAGCTTAAGCTGGTCTCCGGTACCCTTGACATAAAGGAAATGTCCGGTGTTATCGTAGCGTATATAGCGGCGGGTATAGGACTCCGACAATGAAGATGGAAACGGTAAATCGGTAAACCGCGGATAGACTGTGCGGTGTACCTACTTTTTCCTTTTTCTGCTCTTCTCTTTTGCTCAATTCTCGTTTTTCCTCCTCTCCATTCCTCGCGGGGTGTTTCTTTTTTATTTTCCGTTTTTGCTTCTCGTTTTCGGGTTTTCCTTTTTCTCGCTCGAAGAAAATCGCGGCGAAGAAGCTCCGGATTCGAAAATACCGGGCACAGTCACTGTTATCCGGTTTATTGCCGGCTAAAAATAATCTGCAGGGACAAAATATTTTATATACCAATGCCCGACGATTTCTGTTGTCAAATTTTATCGGGGCAGCATTTTGGGCGCGGGTAGTATAGGTGCCTCCACCTTATTTTCATCCCTCGTGTCGGCAGGACAGAGTACAACGCACTTTGATGAAACGGAATCTTCAAACGTTCCACGATGTGGATCTCAGCGATTATTTCTCCTCCTTCCTTCCTCCCGCGCCCCCGCAGAATCACCCTGCTCGCTTTTTCTATATCCATCCACCGCTCGCTCGCTCTCTCTCTCTCTCTCTCCCTCCCTTTTTCTTGCTCTCAGGTTTCTCTCACTCCGGTTACTTTCGAATGAATGGTTCCTTTCCGTTTCAACAACTGCGACACCCAGCCGGGGGGGGGGGGAGTGAAATCTGCGGACCGACCGAAGAACATTTTCCATGAGAAAATTCTGCCCCTGGATGCCAAAACTAGAGCTACCCCCGATTTCCCCGATTTAAGATTTGGCAAATCCTTCGCCTGGCACAAACTCTTCAGACTTTTTCTCATTTACGAATATAAGAAGAGAGAAGATCCTCCTCCTCCTCCTCATCCTCTTCCGGTCTCCTTTTTCTCTCCTCAATCTTTATACACCAAGACTTATTCCGTGGATCGAACTCCGTCTATCTACCTACCTACCTACCTCCCTCCCGACCAGCTCCTCCTCGTTATTGCGAACGAGAAACGTGTTTTTATACCGTTTATCCGGAGGCGCATTAGCGTACGAGTAGCTTGTGGGAAACCTCCGCGCGCAAGAGGTAACTTTCCTCCGTGTCACATCCACCATGATAAATCCTCTAATGACGCTTTTCCACCACCGGATTCGGTAAGGATTCCTCTTCGGGGCCAGTTTTGCAATTTTTTCTTTCTCTTTTTTTCATTCCTCTTCTCATTTTTGCGGGGGGGGGGGTTTTTTTTCTTTCTTTCTTTCTTCTTTCTTCTCTTTTTTATTCTTCGCTTTTTCTCTTCTGCTCCGTTTCCCGTCACGTCCACCTTTCCCAACCTCGTCCCTCCCTCCCTCCCCCCTGAATTTTCTCCCCGTTTTTTATACCGTTGCCGCACGAAGTTTAATCGGAATGCGATTATGATTAATGGACATTCGCTCTCTCTCCCTCTATCTCCCAGTCTCGGTACATCCGCCCTTGTCTACTCGCTCAGAACCAACGAATCGGGTTACTTACCCGGGAGTCCACGGGAAAAGCTAGTAAACAATATTATCGAGGTTCGATTTGCTCCCTCTTCTCTTATTCGGGGTGAGTGGTTCCCACTCCCATCGGTAAATTCCCGTTCCCCATTGATTAACGACGCAATATTAGCATTCGAAAAGTGCCTACCTACCTACCTACCTACCTGCTTGTGCATACATACATAAGTACCACCGTATCAGAATGTAGCGAGTGTATTCACAGAGATTTCATTAGAGCTCTACTTTGTTAGCAGGTACTACCTTCTCATTCTCTTTTCTCGAAAGTTATTCATCTTTCCTTCCTCTCTCTCTCGCTCTCTTTTTTCATCTCCTTCTTTTCTATTCGCGATTGGCCGCCCACACGAGGAAATCTTGAATAGAAAAGTACGAAGAAGTAGCTCTATTCCTCCGATTTCTTTTTCACTACGGTCAAAGGTCACGCTGTAATAGGATAGGCCTCTTCGTTCTCGAGGACGAATAACAGCAGACGGAAAACGACGGATCAATCCGTTAATCACTGTTAGGTAACACGGAATGTGCGGTTCGGTTATTACTATGTTTCGAAATGATTTCAACGTTACATTGTGGCAAAACGGTCTCCGCTCTTTCTACACGATTTTTGACGTCCTTCATACTCATTACGCGACATGCATACGTAGGCACGTCCTCTTAATTCGCATACTCCGCATCCATTGGGGTGCAAATAATGGTGAAGTTATTCTTTCAGTCTAGGTCTCCCGTATATGTTGTATATATATATAATAATCATCGTCGTCATCGTCGTAATCATCATCAACGTTTTACTTTGATTTCTCGTGGGGGATTTTTTCTTCTTTCTTGTTATGTTCACGTACCTGCGTATTCTATGGATGTATGTACGTATATATGCCATACATATATATGCCACATATTTATGAATAGCATGATAAAATAGTGGAGGAAAATCCGCAGTCATTTTTGTACATCACCCTGCAGGAGAGAGCGAGTGTGCAAATGCTTTGCATGTTTTAACGAGAAAAGCTGCACGGGTGCGGAGAAAATCTCTGGCCAAGATGAGATGAGGAAAATAGGGGAAAGGAAAGGAGAGGGGCGGGGAGGGGAGGGGAGGGGAGGGGAGGGGAGGGGAGAACGGAAGACGATGAAAAAGCTGAATCGAGATGATGGTGAAGAGGAAGGATGTAATATATATATCCTAAAACTGACGTGCGCGTCGTCGTTCGTCAGGATTTTCTCCTTATTCGTTCCCTTCTTCTTCTATTTCTTCGGTATACATTTTGGTTAGAACTCTTGCTAGAAAGAGCAAGCCGATAAATTCACAGCAACAACCCTTACCCTACCGGTAACCGCACACACTACTGCAGCAGACCTCGAAAAGGGAAAAGTGAGAGAAGAAGAAGGTGAGGAGAATGAGAGGATGGGGCGCGGAAAAGCAACCGATCGAACGTATCGTTCTTCTTTCATGAAAAACTAATACCAATATAGGTTTGGTTGCCCTGCAAGTTGGAATGGCGATTCATTCAGCCAGCTATGCTTTCTCTCCCTCCTGTTTCTCTCGATTTTCCTTTTCCGTTTCTCCGATTATTCTCTTTCTAGTCTCCTCGCGTTTCGATGAAGGATAATTAGTTACCGTGCGTGGCGCAAGCTAGCTAGACGGTAGTTGTTGTGGTACTGAAAATTGAGAAGAACAATAAATTATCATTAGCCAACGATCAACGGAATGTGCAACAGCCCGGTGCGCCACCGACCTAGCGAGCGATCCCAACTCGACCTCGGAACGTAGACGCTTGTCCGCTCTATCTCTGTGTGGGGGTAGGACATCCTGCCGCCAGCACACTGCAAGCCAGAAACCAGCAGCAGCGAGCCCTGTCTCTCCATACTTTCTATATAATGTCTATCTACCCGGCGGCTGGTGTCTACGTACAGCTACTATGACACTATATTATAGTCAAGAAAGGTCCCACGGGGTAGGCAGTCGCGGTTGGTTGATCGATGGCTCTCTTTTCCCGGTTGGCGAGATGTCTCAAGGGAGGACGCGTGTCTCTCGTCATTTGTAAAACCACCGCCGCCGCCGCCGCCGCTGCTGCTGCTGCTGCTGCTGCTGCCACCACTTCCTCGAGAAAAGTGTCTAATGAAGTCCGCTTTGCCACATTTTTTCCCCCTTCCTTAGAAACGCAGTTGACGTTTTCACTCGGAGGAATTTTCAAGCCGAAGCGATTTCACGTCGGAACAGAAATTTTGTCACGAGAAAATATACTTACTCACCGTCTCGTCGGTTTCAAATTGACGCCCTGCATATCGCGAACTTTTACGAAGTCTGCGGTGATCACGCAGAGTTCTTTGCTTCTCGTGGTTAGGCAATTTTCAATTTTTCTGTCCCATCACCGTTGAGAATTTGAAATTCCGACGCGAGAAGTCAACCTGACGAATTTCACGGTGCGAGTAACGAGATAGAAGAATCAAAGGAATCACATAATTATCCACAGTTATCTCACGCACAAAATTTCGTGATATCCGACTCTAATTATATAACGAATTGCCGTGGAACACGACGAAACGCTTTATAAAGAATGCAAGAATTGTTGAATACGATTGTGAAGTGTATCTGAGATACGAACTTCATTTTCACCATTACCCCATTGCTCACGACATTCGGAGCCGATCGGAACATACTTTCATTTTATTTTCAACGAGAATTCAAATTCCTTGTTATCTTGAATAATAGTAATAAAAATGGTAATATATCTGACACCCAGCCATTGGGCAACATATAAATTGGTCCCGTACCAACCGTGCATAATGCATATTCAATGGGGCGTCCAAAAACAACCGATTCTACCGTAGGCGATGGCGATCCAACCGAAAATAAGATCCGTGCGTAATAATGATGATAATGATAATAACAACAACGACGACGATAATAATATTCAACGGCAAAATATCCAGCTCACCTCCTTTCCAATTCCTTATAGTATTATATTATACTGCCTGTATATCTAACCCCTCCGCATTTTTCGACGTCTTTCGGATATCAGGTTCGAGGTTCGGAGGAGTACGAGGTAGGTTAGAGGTTGGCGAAGAGTTTCTGGCTCGGCTCCTGGTAGCAGGAACATTAGCGTTGTCGCTATCAGCTCCTTCACTCCCCATTTGACAGAGCGTCGGCGTGTCTCTTCGAACGACTGACCATGTGTTAACAGATAACACCTCAACCTACCTTCACGTCGTAGGAACCCTGGCGCCCCGGGGTTCTGGCGCCCAACCACCCCGCCCCGACCGGTCTCGAACCTTTTTCCGACAGCTAACTTCACCTCAACCGCCGATAACTTGCCTCTACCGTGACCTCAACGAACATGCACCGCGAATGGCTATCAATTGCCGTTAGAGTTGGCGTTGAACCTGTCACGTCAGCCGGAGTTTCGATCGTAAATATACGTTGTTTAGATTTTCGCAACATGAGTCATTACGAAGTCGAATTGCGATTCGAAATGCCAAGAGAATTTCGTGAAATCGATATTGCATCATGCATAGTCGTTTCTTTTGTCGATGCATATGTACATACATTGTACACCCGCGTTCGATCATTAAGAACACTGCAGCGACAGATGAGATCGGAAGGTATCTGCTACTCGCCTAATGTTATTCGAATATTAATGACTGAGTGAGAGCAGAATTCGTTGTTTCCGTAAAACAACGTATGAGACGGGTAAAATGATTGAAAAATTTGATTATAGATATCGAGAGAGAATTGAGAAATTTTCATTTCGAATATTTTTCGAAACGACACGCACGATGATCACTCTAGTATATACGTGCACGGTTAGAAATAATTTGT
The DNA here is from genome assembly GCA_963170745.1 of Phymatocera aterrima. Taxonomy (NCBI): domain Eukaryota; kingdom Metazoa; phylum Arthropoda; class Insecta; order Hymenoptera; family Tenthredinidae; genus Phymatocera; species Phymatocera aterrima. The sequence continues at coordinate 2,506,568 of OY720671.1, forward strand.
GCAAACGTTAAATTTTTCGCATGTTCAAATTATTGTGTTGAAATCAACCCCTTTTTCGTGTCGATTCAACATCACCTGTCTGTGTCGAGTCAATGGAAACGTTGAGTTTCAAGTTAAACATCGAATTCCCAAATTTCAACGCAAAGGAAATGTAAGTAAGCTCGCACGCAAGAAAAATGTCAAATCTGATGTTACCTCGCTGTCCGCGTTCTCCGCCGGTGGCTTTCGGGTGCTAAACTTTACTCGCGATTGAAAATTTGCAACGTCGAAACAAGAAAGTGTCTGAAATCCAGAGTCTGCGATCACCGGATCACTCGGAAGCTCCGAACACGAACCAAGTCAATACTTGTGTGAGAATTTTTAATTTGGTCACTGGCCACATGGAAACCAAAGTAAAAAAAAACAAAAAAAAAACAACACTCCGTGTTGGTTGAAAAGAGAATTATTTGTACATTGAAAGTTGACGGCATGTATAGAAAAAAATCTGAGGCAAATCAATAATTATCCACACAAAAATATTGATGCGTGCCTGGAACATTGTTATCCGGGTGCACACATACATTATTTCGACGTCGAATCAACTTTCGGAAAATGTGGTTATTGCGAAAACGAGATGTCACATTCGCGTTGAACCTTTAACATTATTTTCAATCAACGCTCGACACTAATGTTTCACGTTGAACCAACATAAATTTTACAGTAGACCTTGAATGGGACATGTAAATAATGTTAAATTAAACATTTTTTTTCTGTAACCGTGTGTAAATCAGGTTGTCGATATCAAATTTTAGTACATCAATTTCACATATTTGTACCTGCGATGGCTGAACTCATTACCCTTATCACGGAAATTTCAATTTTGAATGGAAAAGCAATTTTTATACACTTGAAAAAAAAGGATAACCAAAATTAGGTTTTAATTATACACTTCAGTCGACTCTTAGCTACTCAAGCATTGATGAGTATTCCAGTATTCAATGGTACCCGACTAATATCACGTATCTGTCTGTCTTTCCGTTTTTTCTTTGCTTCTTTTTTTTATTCAAATTTTTTCTCTTCTTCGTCTCATGTTTCAGTTACGCGTATTCACTTGGTCGTTGACACGTACGTACGTATGTAGGGATGACAACATAATCCTACGAAATGGTATCAACGGATGCCGCTCTCTTAGCGTTCAAAGGCCCGTCATTCAGACACGTGAAAAATTTGTACTGAATTTCGAACCTAGGTCCTGACGACGACAATTCACCAATTTAATACAACGCGGCTTTGATCAGCTGAAGCACAGAGAGAAAGAGACAGAGAGAGAGAAAGAAAAGAGATAACGTGGACAAAATCGATCCCGTAGCTCTACCCCTTACCTCGGTGCGGAGAACGAAGAAGTAATCGTAGTAGTAATATTGATGTCAAAAAATGATAGTATAGAAAAATTAAGGCGGTTTTATTTCTTCCCTCGTCAATATCATCATATCTCTGATAAATTTGTGCCGTTAAATTTCATCTTCTCGAGACTCTGTCGCAGCTTATAGCTGATGTAAGAGAAATTCGAGAAACAGCGTTAAGAATCTTCTTCTATCAACCGAGGCTCTAGCAGCAGAAGCTGGAGAGATAGAAATACTCGAGATAACATAATAATAGTACAGCTAATACATTTTTAAAGCAGATTTTGTCCTCACGTTTCATCCCCTTTCCAAACTCCCCGCATTTCTCCGACTCACTCACTACCGAGAGTAGTCTACTTCCTCACACTCCCTCCGTCCCGTCCCGCCTTCGACTCGCTCGCACCACTGCGAATACAAATCACGAATTAACCGGAACTCGCGCGGAGCTCGCTTAAAATGCTTGAAAGCGTCCGTTTTCGCTTTCACCGGAGTTCCTGCAGTGTCGGAACGTGACTGCAGGATACCGTTATTAAAATATAGAAAACTCGTGGGCATATAGTCACTCGTCGATACCTACCTACTACTGTTCATCGGCGGACGATAACGACAGCCACGATCGCGCGTATCCACGTGAAACCCCGGTGTGTTGGGCGCCAGAATGTTGTCGCCTTCGATAATTCAGTCCTCAGCATCTTGGGGCGGTCTAGGTGACGAGCAGCAGGGTGCCGAAGGCCGGAAAGAAAGAGTAGGCGGGCCACTCGAATTCGGTGATTAGTACAGTAACGAGCCAAGAAAAACGGATAGGAATATATCCCACAGCATTTCTTGGTCCAGTTGAATATCGGAATCCTAGCAATTGCCCGCGGTTGATCCTCGGTTTAAGCTTCTAGTTTTAGGTTAACCGCAAAGTTTCGAAGCGCGAATCCGGGCCCATAATCTCCCAACAATTTATTCCGTCCGCGAACTATCGCAGACTTGGAGGTTTGCTCGGTGGTATGAAAATGAATAGCAGAAGAAATGGAATGACGGAGATGAAAAGTGGAGGAGGAGGAGGAGGAGGAGGAAGAGTAGGTGGCAGTGGATAGCGGATAGCGGATAGCGGTCGCTCCTGGATCAACGTGCGCTCCACGTTTTCCGCTAACAATACCTACCTACCCAACCCCGTATCCGAAGAGAAGAATGTAAAATTAAAGAAAAGCGGAAAAAGATGATATGGAAGAGAGGGAGAGAGAGGGAGAGAGAAAAATGACACAATGAAGAAAATGAAAATACAAATGGTAAATAAAAATCGAGGCACTGGTAGTATAGAATTAAATTGTCATGCCTGTCCGAATCCGGTTTCAATTACGCCGATGACACTCGGCGGGCTTTACTATCCTGTAATTCTCTCCCTCTGTTTTCTCCCGTCTCTCTTTTCCTCCATCTCAATCTGTGCAGCTCGCTCCCTCGCGGAACGACGACGACTCCTGAGACCGAGATCTCGGCTCCGCTGTGTAACGGAGAAAGTCGTAGCTCAAGGTGGATTAGTCACCCTCTGTGCCAATTATCAATTCTTCAAAATTGGGGGGTTCTCCTTCTCAGCAGATTCACGGCAGCCCAACGTTCCTTCGTCTCTCGTATCTCGTCCGTCGCAATGAAACCGTCGATAACGTTTAGTCCTGCAGAATCTCGCGCATGTGGATTTCGTCGGAAATGATTACCGATCTCTTCATTTTTCAAGGGATCGAGTACCTACAACTGTGTAGCATACCGCGATCACCGCATCTGTCGGGCAAAGAGGAACAACGCGTAGGTAGTATAAAATAGTGAAGAACACACACGAGATCGTTGAACTATAAAACGTAAATGAAACGACACGAGAGCCAACAATAAGAGGGGCAGTCGAGGCGGTACTAAACTCAGCTTACAAATCTAGTCGGCAAATTCGTTCGGTCACGAGAAAAGCTAGTCAGAGAAAATCGAGGTGAAATGTGTTCCGCGTTTTTTTTTTTCATCTTTTCGCTTATTTTCCTCCCTTTCTCCATCCTATTACCGAGCAGGATGATCGATCGGCTCAAGTTCCTCCCCCTCCTCTTTCTCTTCGTATTATTCCCACCAGATTGACGATTGTTTCGGATAATCTAGTATATATCTACACCCGATATAACCCGAGAGGCGGAATTTTTTGACCCTTTATACCGTACCGACTGACCGAAGGCTGTGCCTGCTGCACTGAATCCTTTTCCCGCAAAGGCGGGGGCGGGGGGCAGTCCAGTCGTCGTATTTCACAAACTCCTCTTATTTTGAATAACTTTTGAAATCCTTTTATAAACAGGGGAGGGGATGACGTATAACTGTTTAGGAAAAGTTTCGAGTTGGGTACGAAACAAACTAATCCTCAGGGTGAAACTGAGGACGGAAGAGCGCCGCACGAACAGAGAAGGCAAAAGTGGATTAATGAAAAAAGACGAGGGAAGTAGGCTGGTGTTACCGCGGTGAATGAAATACCGCCGCGGTAACACCAACGGTAAAAACCTACTGAGAGTTAACAGTTTTAACAGTTTCAACGGCCTTGATTAGAAGAACCCAAAGTGCGCACGAAATTTAACCACCGTACGAGTTTCTCACTCTGTTCGTTCTAAATCCTCGCGTGTTTTCCTATTTCGTCCTCCGCATCCTGTTTTTTTTTTTTTTTTTTGAAAGTTTGTAAAAACTGTTTTTCATATTGGATACTCGAAGGCGATCGACTCCGCGAATCCTCGGATTTTTTTGGCGGATAGATTTTTCTCGACGATGACCTGCGGCTCCGATCGGATCTCTCGCTGTAGAAAATAGATATGTCGACGGATGAATTGAAAAAGTGGAGAAAATAACGCAAATGAAATTCTTCGCGAATAAATCTTACTCATGAATTGTGATACGATGTTGTTGCTCGATTGCGAATACAAGGTTTTGAGAAGAAACTTGAGGCCCGGCCGTAGCAATTAGTCGCCTCGTGCAATGCCATCCCTCGCCACTTCGTCTTTTCCTTCTTCTTCTTCTTCTTCTTCTTCTTCTTCTTTTCTTGCTCATACCCGCCGAGATACGACAACGGATTTCAAAGTGTTTTATAGAAGAAGTGTCGTAAAGAGTCCTCCTCCGGGGTTCGAGAAACGGTGGGTTGAGTTGCGGGCTCGAGCAGGGAATTTCGAGTCCTTCGTTTTCTTCCTTCCCTCTCCTTTTTCCTCTTTCGTTTTCCTTCCTCTCGCCATGATAATCATCCTATTAGATCTGATTTATATACCGCCGAGATAACGCTGAACCATTAATTCGTATAACAATTGCCACAGAGTGTACAATCGTTATGCGGTACGATAATAGGAATCAACACTTGCCGTTATATGGTTCAGCCAGCATTCACACATGCTTCGCGATTCCATTCACCAAATGGAAGAAAACTACGTGAAGCATAGGACCGCATTTTTTCAGATACCTTCTCTCTCCGGCAGAGTTGCTAAGTTATAAAAATCGCGTGGATACTTGATTTCGAAAGAAGTAGTAATGCGTGGGCCACGTAGCTGTTGTCCGTGCATCAATCCGTGGGAGCGTTGCTTCCCTTGCGGATATCGCGAAGTGGATTTTCGAAAAAAATCGTATCTTCTCTTATTTGTGTTGGGAAAATTTAACCTTACAACTTCAGACTTCGTCGCGAATCTCTCGAGAAGATGCAGTTTGTCGAGAAAATGAGCTTCGAGCTTCACGTAGTACATACGCACTACTCTCGAGCCGCGTGGTGATTGAATTCGAAGGGAAAAAAGCAATGCTGAGCTATTTACTACGTCTTTTTGATTTCCCTCATCACAATGATCGTCCAATACCGTGTGACAAGGGTTCATCGCCGAATCAACGCTCGACGCTGAACCGTGATAGCCAACATTGATGTGACCGATGGTCTTCAGCGTTCATTCTGGTATCCCGATCTCCATCGATAAACTATATACATGAATTTTGGTAAAAATTGGGGTTACCATACTAGTCAGCGTTTGCGATTGCGACGGGATATTCTGCCTGTCCGCGGCGCACTATACGGGAGTATGTACTACAGTTTGTGAACGAAATGGAGGAAAAAAAAAAACCGCCCTTCAATTTATTGATATTCATGAAATTCCCTTGAACGTAGTCGTCTCGTAAACTCGATCGGATGAACCTCATTGAATTTTGCTGCGGGATCGTAACGTACTGTGCAATTGTCGCAGTTTCCGTCAAATTGTGCATACCTATCTATCTACATTCGGCGTGTACCTACCCTCGACTGATTCACGCGTCGGTGACGATGAGCTCGCAGATGTATCCGTTCGAATATTCCTGCCAGAGAAAGGGAGAGAGAGAGAGAGAGAGAGACATTTTTGGCGACCCGAAAACGAAAAAGAAAAGAAACAGCATAGGCCAACGAAATTAGCATACATCGATTCATATTTTACAATTTCAATTCGTTTGACCGATTATTCTGCGAGAAGCTTTTCACTCGAGGAATTATCGTTAGAACGTATTGGAATCCGGAAATCACTGGAATCCGGGATACCGATGATTTCTATTGTCTTTTTGCGGATGCCCGTGACTTGATCTGATTTCCTTCCTCCGCGAGCTCCCGCCGAATCGCCCGGTGTTGGAAAATTCAGTTCGAGTGACTCCTACGCGCTGGAAATAGCTGGAAATCTGCACCTTCGGATGCGGGAAATCGTCGGAAACCGCGATTACGATTTCCTTCGATTGCCGGACGGATAGGCTCTCGATATTCCCCGTTTTCGTATTCAAATTCTGTATTTCGTGTTTTTCTGTCATTCTTACAATAGGTAATATATCTTGTTCGTCGTCGGCTTCGATGCGATAATATAGGTACATCGGGTTTCAATTAAGCGCGAATTATTAATTGACCAGCTTCTGGTTAGAGTAGAGAGAGAATGAAAAATGCCAAGTCAGTCAATCAGCTTGGTAATTGACACGTGAGTAGGCACCAGGTCACGATGAGATGAGGATGGGACTTGCAGGATGCAGGGGATGGGGACGGGAGCGAGCTGCGCTGATGGCGGTCCGCCATCGGTGATCGAGAGAAATATCGTGGAATATCGAAACACCGATAATCGAAATTGCAACATTATTGATACATCGTTACGTATTTTTCATCGGGAACCTATATTTTCAATCAGTCGATATTACTGATATTATATAGAAGAGAAACAGTTCCACGAGGTGCACCCCCGACAACGCAACGAGGTTTCGGAACGAGCGCACCAACTGCACCAGCTATTTCCCCTCCTTGTTCGAAGTCTTTCCTTCTTCCACTTTCTGCACAATTCGGAATTCCCCAGTAATCCTTCACGTTTCTTCTCCATTTTCACAATCAATGTTCGAAATTCTTCACCCGGATGTATGAGTATATTCCGATGCAATTCTTATTCCCGAATCCGGAGTAGGTGTATGATAGAATCTATCATCCTGTGAGTACCGAGATGAATTCGATGATTGTCGAAAGCCATTCGGAAGCCGCGACGAAGAAATTCCCACGTTTTTTTTTTTTTGCGAGAACGTCTACCTTGTAATTTCAGCCCGAGGGAGCTGATTGCGGTTTCAAATTCAATCCTCTATAAGAGAATGAATTGAATTTTGAATCACGCTGATCGCTCAGGCTGGGCTCCCGACTAACTATTATTCTCCCGTTTCGCTCAACGGAGCGATGTCGAGCTGTCAGAAACAATAACGATCCCGTTATTATCTCCTTTGTTATCAAAGTCTCGATTAATTTGTTCGTTTCGAAAATCATTACAGCAACACAGAGCGAGAGAGAGAGAGAAAGAGAGGGTGAGCCGCTACCCCGCCTTCGGAATAACAGCTTCGTTCATGTGACTCAATTTCTTTACAGAAATTAGGTTTCCAAGAGTACTTTACTTCCCACCTCCGACGGCTTGTCGGAATTTTCCTTCACTCTGCGGTGTGTATTAATGCTCCACCGCGGTATTTCGAGAACGAATAATAACGATTTCCAATCTCCCGGCAAGCAGGAAGCCGCGTTCGGTTTCATCAAATCATATAAAAATATAAATCGTTGATTTATAAGCCGACACATTCGTGTACGTACATACATGCCAATGCACGGAGAAGTGAAATAAGAAACGATATGTGGCTTGCCGGAAAACCCCGGAGCTAATTTCATTCTGTAAATTCATTTCACGTGACAGTTACCTACCCGCAGTTGAATCCAAAAGCTGTAAAATTACCTGCGGTAATATTTGTCAAGGACGATTAAGAGTGGGGTCCGTGGGGTTGGAATTCTGCATGTTCGGTGGGCTTTATTTCGGCCTGAAAGCTCAGCCTTCGGGTGAAAAGGCGAGTGACTCTGAAACTCGGATGTGTGGGGGCTGAAGCCATAGATCTTCCATCGCTGTCCGAGCTCCTGTCCAGCCTCGTTACAAATTGTGGGGTAGACGCGCCGGGCATTTTGGAAGCAGCCTTTAATAACAGCGTCTGCCTGCCTGCCTGCCTGCCTGCCTGCCTGCCTGCCTGACTAGATGAGATAACGTATCCTAGAGCCATGAGTAGAAATTTTGCAGAAAGCCGGCTACCAGGAGTATAGCACAATAACTGGCTGACTGATGGGGCTTAAGAGCCATCGGTTGGTCAGTTGTTTCTGCTGGAACCATTCGCCGCGTTCTATCCGTCCCCGACCCTGCTAGCTAGCTAAGAGATTAGCTTTTCTCGGTCAGAACGAATGGACACTAATAGAAATGGTGTGCAAGTAGTGTGTCCAGTTCAGTCCAGCTCTGCCCAGAGGAGAGAAGAGAAGATTTTTCATGCCTTCCTTTTTACTCCTTTCGAAGGTTGGTCAAAGGGGCGAAGATATACGACGACTGGACGAAACAGCTTAACGGCAGGTAATGAGAAAGCCACCAGGATCCAATGTTTCCGTTTTTCAAACTCTTTTCGACATCTGGACAGCCTGAACACGATCCACTTGTACATGAGGCCAGAGGAGTAAACCCGATCTGAAGCTAGAGTCCAGCCAACCTTCGGCTTCAGCAAAGAGTGCAACAACTCCAGCCAGACTTATTTCTCTACTAGTGATCAACGCCTGGAGTTATAGTAAACCAGGGACTTTCGTATGTGCGTTACTCCGGATATTGGACACCGTGGTCAAGGTAGCAGATTGCCGGAACGTAATGCAGGCGCGGAAGTGTTTTCCAGTACAAAATGATATTCCTATCAAGCCTCGTCCCCTTCTGTTGGATTGGCCGAAGGAACGAACGAAATAGTTTTATCAGCAGGTCATGAAAAAGTCACTAGGAACCGGTGTTCTGATTTTTCAATTTCTTTCCGGCATCTGGACAGACTGAACACGATCCACTCGTACATACATGAGGCCGGAGAATAGAAGTAGAATCCAGCTGAAGCTAGAGTACAGCCAGCCTTCAGCTTCAGCTCGGAGAGGAATAATAAATCCAGCCAGACTCATCTCTCTCCCAGTGATCAGAGTTCTAGTGAACTAGGATCTTTCATATGAAATCTATGTTCATTGTTCCGGATATTGGACACCGTGGTCGGAGTAGCAGATTTCCGGAACGTAATGCAAGTCTGGAAGTGTTTCCCAGTGCGAAAACGTGTTGCCGCTTTCTTCAAGCTTCGTCCACTTCTCTTGGATAGCCAATGGATCGAAGGAAACAGTTTGCGCGGTAGAAAGGGAAAATGTCACGAAACAATTTTGGAATCGCCTCTTTTTCGCGCGTCTCTTTATCGTGAGAGACCATTTGAGAACAAGCGAAACGAAGGCAGGCTACATATGTATGGGAACTCCGCGGGGCGTGAGCACGTGGCAACTGGCTAAAGTTCATCGATTTTTATAGCCATGAAAAGAACGAAAGCGCAATATTGTGCCGTCGGGGGTCGCAGTATGAAAGTATGAACTACAGACAAAGTGGTGGGAAACCTGCCGGTTCGGTTGACGGAGGGCATGAGAACGGGAGTTTGAAAAGAGCGGATGCCCTACCGGTCCAATTAAATTTCGCTGGCCACACGTAGCTTTTTTGCGATGCAATTTTTTTTTTCCTCTCTTTTCCCCATTTTCGTACGAAGCGAGGACATGTGGTCCGGGTGTTCATCAAAATGAGAATTATACGCAAAAGATGTGACCAGAAATTTTGCGCCGGGGGACGAAGGCTGCCGGGGCGAAATGAAAAGAAGCGCGAAGTCTTCGTGTTTTGGTGCGGTAATGGGAAGTCTTTATCTCTTGTCAATCGAACCGCGAATAAGTATTATACCGTTTGAGAAAAGTTCGGTGTATATTACTATCGTACACGTCCCTTGTTTCTTGTTCCTCGTTCATCGTTCCTTGTTTCCCTCGTGTACACCGAACTAACTTTACCACCGTGCGACCCCTCCGCCAATAATTAACTACGACTAATTGTAATTAAACGGTACATAGACTAACCGCCACGGTACATGTCTCGATTATAAATGTCTCTCCTTTGGCGGACGGTAGCTACCTGCGAGCAGAGAGAGAGGTAACTCTACCTACCTTATACCTAATAGAATCGTGGAATGTGTGAAGCGTGAGGCAAACTTCAGTGAAGTGTAATCAATATTCTTAATCAAATTTAACAATTTCCCTCCTGTCCTTTACAGCAAGCTTTTACCTCAATATTTGACGCTTTCAAGGCTTTGGCGTTCGGGTCAGGGTACAAGGTTGGTGAGAGTTTGGAACTCTGTGGAAACACTTTCGAGTTTATGAATTAAATACGAATTTTGTATAAATTCGTAATCTATGAATTCGAAATTTGACGTAAAAAATTTCCCAAATTTTCATACATATACCTATTCGTAGGTATATGTATTCCTCGTACAGAGATGTATAACTTAAAGTGCATTGGAAAGCTCGAAACTCGATTCGCTATCGCAACGAATCGTCGTTTCAATTAGCAATGAGAGAAATTTTGCAAATTTTATTGTAATTTATTTCTGCAATTTTAACACGAATTTGTAATGTTTGCAAAATTCATTTTCCGCCTTTTTCTTCTTTTTCTCTTACCGACAAGTTTTCAACGACACATTATCACCTATACCTTATACCTGAATTCTTTCGTCGTTCGCTTTCCTCTCGGATAAAAAAATATCGCATTCATTGATTTACGTCTTTTCAAATATAACGAGGTCGTTAATTTGTCAAACTTAGCCCATCCGAAGAGAGATAAAGAGGGACAGAGAGAAGAAGGAGAAATAGAAGGAGGAGGAGAGTTGATTATATCAGGAAACGATCACTCGAGGAGTAAAGGAACAGGTAACTAGGTCGTCGATAACTTTAAATGAGATATATCGAAGTGGCTGGTTGGCTGGTTAAGGCGCCTGTTCTCCTTCAGTGCCGCTTTCAGGAGTAAAAATGAAAATAAAGGACGGGGAAAGAAGAAAAACATAAAAAAAACGAAAAAAAAACACACAAAAAAAAAAATTGAGAATGAGGGAAAAAAATGTCCCGCTCGAGTTCCATTTCCGTTCCATTTGTATTTACTGCCTCGTTATTTGTTACTTGAACTTTTCAGTTGGGGGACTGGGACTCGTATCGAAAACAAATGGGACCCCGCCCGCGATATAAACCACCGCGCCACCTCACTTTACTTTCTCTGGTGGTGCTGCTGCTGCTGCTGCTGCTGCTGGTGCGCGACTGATTGTCAGTCAGTACCTACAGAAAATGTATTATCAAACGCGCGCGACGCGAGTCGTCACCCTCGTTTTATTTTATTAGTATTATCATTATCATTATCATTATTACATCTTCTGCCCGTTCTTCGTTCTATCATTCTCTCGCTATCGTACAAGATGAAAGAATGTAAGAAGAGGAAAAATTTCTTGGATCTCATATTATCTGTTTTTCTTTTTATCTTCTTGGTGTTGTCCCATTTCTCTCTTTCGCCGCGTTAAATCAAATCGAAGGATATTTATCACTCGACAAATCCCACGGGACGGGAAGAGAATTTCATAAGTAATATAATCTAATGCCAACGCTATGTATATATATATATATATATATGCATGCAGATGATGAAATGTAAATTGAACCTCTCTCTCTCCTTCTCCCCCACTCTTGGCCTTTTTTCCACTCGCCCCTCTCTCTCTCTCTCTCTTTTCCATCCTTCTTTTTTCTAACGGTATAATTTAAGATCTCCGGCGATCAATCGGTCGCGCGATCTGCCCGTGAGAATGAAGAAAAAAATGAACGAGAGGAACGAGAGATAGTTTGATTTGTCAGAAAATTGAATTCATATAGGTATACGAACGCGCGCGTACAATCGCGCGAACATCCAAGCCCGGATGACGGACAGGAATATTATATAAATTACTCGATCGTGGAATCAAATAAATTATAATCTGTCTAATAATAAATTTATACCTTCATTCAGACATGCGGGGAACCTCTGAGTAAATTTTCGCGAGCCTTCGTCGTGTGGTTATCGGGTTATAGCGCGGTATTGGAAATTTTTGATACCGATTTTCGGTACGAGCATCGTATTCGGTGGTTTCGGTCAACCGAAATGACGAGGTTAGGATGAATACCGAGATACCGCGATCTCGGTGGATACCGATAGACCGAAATTTCGGTAATATACCGAGAATCCAAAGTTTCGGTGAATTCCGAAAGATCTGTATTTCGGATATCGTCGTCGGAAAAGGGTTAAGAAAAATCCGTAGGTATCGGACTGTACTGAACAGCGTCTACCGAATCTCGGTATTCGGTATATATACTAGATTTTCGGTATTCTGGCATTTACCGATCCTTCGGTATATCGGCATCTACCGATTTTTCGATATCACGGTATTTTCAATAATCCCGATATTCCGGCATCGGTACTGACGGCCGCGGTTCCCATGCCGATCCATTCCGGAGCCTGGTGACCGAAAAAATTCCCAATACCAATCTACCCCGAAAATCAATCATACTGAAATTCATAACCGCGATCGTAACAGAATCACAAGAAATAAAATCGGATGGAGTGTTTCGATTACGAGATATCATGATTTTTCACTTGATCCGAATTGTCGCCGGGAGTGGGGGCTTCCCGAATAAAAATCGTAAATTTTCTTCATCGAAATATCTCAGCCGTTATCATTTCCCGCGATTTATTCATCGGGCGTTTACGTCGCATCGCAAACATTCAGCCCGGTGGAAATTAATTGTTCGAGTGCGTAATTATGAAGTGGAGATGAAGCAGCGCATACGTACCTGCGCGGGATGAGTGCAGGAAGCCGGAAGGCGACCAAAAACAAACAGATAAAAGTCGTCAAAATTTTAGGCGAAACGTTTCATCGTGAAAACTTTCTTTTTCGGTGGGAGTCGGGTGTACGTACGTACGTACGTACGTATCATATACGTACACGCATATGATCGCAGCGGCATGGGAATTATACGAATAATAAACTCTGCCCGATCTTACGAGGCGTATCTCCTCCTCCACTTTTCTTTCCAATTCTCTCTTTCTCTCTGTCTCACACATTGCGTATGAAATTTTATCAATTAATTATCCGTGACGATTTTCGCGTTCGGTCTGCAACTTCTCAACCGCGCGGCGCCTCGCCCCAGCTTTCCTTCATCCCCCATCCTTACTTGTTCGATAATTATAATCGTTACACTCGTGTTATAACTAACCCCATTCCATTCCATTCCATTTCATTCCATTTCATTCCACGCTCCAGTTCCCGCGTCCGAATACAATTTCTCCTACTATGGACACGTAGGATACGTGCATGCATTCATCGTTTTGCCGATCTGTCGACAAAACAACCTTCGTTGCAGAACTCGACAATTCATTTAAACTCCATCACCGAACAAATTGGCGATCCTCGTTTTATCACGGTACGGTGGTGCATCCTAGTCAACATAATTCGACCGATGCGGCTCCTCAAAAAGTCTAACCAACTAATACATTACGGTTGGTCAATGAGCGGATTTCCTTATCTCAGGTTAGTTCGTTCCCTTTACGATCTTCCCTTCCGATTCGCAAACGTACGCAAGCTTTTGGGATATCGATGCATCGCTGCGTCGTTGAGACTTCGTCTGACTGCAACGGTCTTTGTTCACGGAATTATGTGAATTCGTACGAAGAACGAGAATATACAAACGAGGAACAGGAGAAGCAATGAAGAAAATGGGGTGGTGAAAAATACAAGGGGAAGAAAAAAACAAAAAAAAAAACCGGAATAGAAAAAAGAGAAAGGACGTCGGGAAAATTGAGTTAGAGATGGCGCAGTTAATGGTTTATACTGTGTACCCGCTACACAGAGAAACGGAAAGGTGACCCACGGGAATACGGTCCTCTTTTTGAAGAGCCGGCTGAGGGTCTTCATTCATTACGTCGCCCCAGCTCACTCTATTTCTTATTCGATTCCTCTACCCAGCGATTAAAACTTCCGCTCAAACTTCTGCGCAACAAAGTTTTCGTTAATTAAACAAATGCGGCTGCTGCTACTGCTATTGCTACTGCTGCTGCTGCTGCTGGAGGTTCGGTGGCGAGCGGCACTTCGGTGTCAGCAGTACTACCACCACCACAGGCAGCAGCAGACATTTCCAACTGTAGTGTCGCTTTCTGGATTTATACATATATCTGCAGGTACTTTATCTAGACCGAACGCCGCGATGAAACAATTATGAACTTTGTGGGGGGCGAGAGATTTGATGGATTTTCAAATTCAGATTCAGATTTAGATTCAGATTCAGATTCATATTCATTGTTTCACGAGTTATCTCCAGATCCGTTGTTAATACCGAGGGAAAAGAGGAGAGGGAGGACGAGGACGAGGACGACGAGGAGAATGAAGAGCGAGAGGATTTGAATCTGAAAAGTTTACCTCCGGTATAGCCGGATTTCGGTTGAGTAGAAATTTCAACGACAGTCGATCGACAAACTTTCGATGGTAGATTTCGAGGGGTCAGACTACTACTCGGTGCAATATTCGTGAAAGTAAGTCTTATAAAATTGTGTAACGATTCACTCGCATCGTACATATTTCTTCATCCCACTATCGTGATGCCCTGCAACTGTATCCTGTTGGAGACAAAAAATGTTCAACGCGTTGCTGTAAGGGATGAAAAGAAAGGGGGAGAAAATGAGAGAAAAGAAAAGCGAATCCGTACAATGAAATAGGTAGGTAGGTAGGTACTATTTTCCTCAAGCTCTCACCGTCGGGGAATCTGGTCTTCCCGCGACGGAAACCGACTCTGAATCCGATTACAAGCGGTAAATACCACCCAGGAGAAATTCTTCGCAGCAGTTGTTCAGGTTACGGACGGATTAACGCAGGGCGAACGGCGCAGCAGGAAGTGGGAAGGAGAAAAGGAAAGGGACCGTAGGGTGGAGAAAAAAGAGGTTTGACTTTCGGGCAAAGAGTAAAAGAATAAAGATAAGAAAACGGCGAAGAAACCGTCGAAGAATAAGGGTACAAGTTCTAGCCACATTAATTATCATTCGCTTGGAGAAAGTGAAGGAGATGAAGAGAGAGAGCGAAAGAGAGAGAGAGAGTGAGAGAGTGAGAGAGTGAGAGTGAGGAGCTGGAGGATCCGTGGAGTGTAAGAGTTGCCCGCATCGGTTTTTTTACCCGAGCGAAAACAAGGAAGAAACAAACTTTTCGAACAATTCTATTGCGGAAGGGGTATATCTGCAGGCGTACGGTGGTGTTTCGAATCGGCCAATAGGTCAAGGTGGGTTTCGAGAGGCGCGGGCGGGGGGAAAACGGGCTAAATAAATGCCGGCGCTAACCAACACGACGCAGTCAGTCGTCGTCAACTTCTGCTGACGGCTACCCCCGGCTGTTAATTTCAGTTGTTTAAATTAGAAGTAAAACCTCCTCCACTCTGCACGCGGGGACTTACTTTCCCCATTTCAGACACACGACGTACGTAGCGCAATAAGACAATGGGAACAAACGAACAATGGGTTGAGGCAGAACGAGAGGGCGAGGGGAGGAGACCCTTCAAGATGGATATCACGATTCCCCACCGTCACCAGTGTCCGACCCAGCTCGACCCTCAGTCGTGTGTTTTCGCTCGTTCGCTAGGGTCTTCGCGTGTCACTCTCCCTTTGAACCATCTAATTACGATCTCCTTGTAATCTCCTGATTACATAATATCTTTCGCCAACCCTCCTCCCCTCCGTCTCCGTCCTCGTATTCGTCTGTTCCAAGCTTGGGCGGTAGGTGAGTGGTACTCGAACCTACACATTCCTCTATAGCGCAGGTATGCGCGTCTTCTATTCCCATTTACTCATCCGTCTATTCCGTCTACCTTTCACTCAGCCTATTCCCTCCCCTCGTAACTTTCCGAGATAAAGTTTATCCAGATAGTAGCAGCGAGAATTCACCGTGGATGAAATTCTCACGAGTTCGAGGTCCTCTCGGCTCTCAGCGCGCATGCATGCCCGCGCTCGGATGATAATCCAGAGGCAACAGTGGCTGGGGAAAGTTTTGAACCTTAGTTGCAGCATTCGCGGTAAAGTTTTTTCCGGATTCTGGAACAAGCCAGCCGCACCCACCGGCGGTACAGCTATACGTTTCGTAACGCATTTCCTCGATCACGTCGAGTACTGAGGATTCAATGAAATCACTTTGTTACGAAGTGGAGAACAACCCTTTTTTGTAATTGTTCCGTCGAAAATCATTGTCAATGCAGGCAACGAATTCGAAACGGTACAAAGTTTCGCTCTCGCTCTCTCTTTTTTTCCCCCGCTGTTTCCCCGCTTGTTTCGATACGAGAGCAAAGAAGAGAGAAGGGAAAATGAAAAAAAAATAAAAAAAAAAACATTTTGAAACAAAAATTTGATAACATAAAATAAATAGTGGAAAAAATATTTGAACACGCGAGAAAATACGAACAGTATTCCAATTTGTCTCGTACAGTATTTTCGCACGCTCCAATACTCGATTTTCAAATATATTTATTCGCAATTTTTCTCCCCCCCCTCCCCCCCCTGCACCTCTTTCCCTTGACAATCCGGTTGGCATTTTATTTTTTGCTTATTTTCTGTTTTTTTATCGCATTACTCGTTTGCTCAACAGACCAGATCGGACTGATTCACAAACGGCGCGCGCGGTACGCGAGTTTTGCACATTTCATTTCTCTCGCTCACACCTAGAGCTCTATTTCAATCCTGTCTAAAAAAAAAACAAAAACTGGCCGTCGAGAACAGTTGGCTAATTATATTCCCGGCATTACTGCGGCAGTCCCATCATCGGCAATATTTCCGTATCACAGTCATCGTTTCAGTCTTATTTATCACACTAACGGATATGCCGAGCGTTCCGATGCCGAATCAAGGGATATCGGTATGAGTAGATAACGGTGTGACGCCACGCTGTTCGGGGACACGCCCGGCCCGCTAAATGTCCTGGGAAAATTGTCGGCAGCGTTAGCGCGTCCTCAGAGATGAATGGGCGAACGGGGGTTAAGTGGCGTAACGATGGGCCCCGACGACGTAACGTAACGGAGACGTTCGGGTCAGACGACCACGACCACGACCACGACCACGACGTCGACGTTGACGTCAACCCCCTGCCGCCGCGCCGTCCCCTTCCCAAGAGAAGCTAGTACTACAGAGATTGCCTTCTTTGACTCCTTTGGCACGACCACAGTGGATTCTCACCCGTGAGTTGCTGAATGGTATGGAATGGTCACGGCTCGTTTTCCACCATCTCCGTTCGCTCTCCCTACTCCTGGACTTTTCAAACTGTCGAAAAACTCCGTTCAACGTTCTGTTCCGCGTTTTCCCCGGGGCCGGGAAAGCCCTCAACGGGAGCTCTCCGGAGGCGTTACGCCCCTCCGTACCACTGCACCCGCTCCTTTTCGGCAATTAGCGAAAGACTTTGCCAATTTGTTATTACTGGTAATCACCTCTCTCTCTCTCTCGCTCTCTCTCGCGATAAGGATGTCGTCCAACTTCGACCTCCTCTCCTTCCTTGTTTCCCCTCTTTACCTAATCGGCGGTTTCATCGACGGGGATTCGACATCATCGGCTCCGGTTTTCATCAGCCTGCCAAAGCAACGGGCAATCCCTAATTTCCTGTACAGTTCATTTCAATCTATCACCCTGGAATTCGGGATCTCCGTGCACATCATCATGCATTTCTCTTCCTCGTTTCATAACTTCACTCCTCCCACCCGTGGCCTTTATTTCGAAACAGAAAACTTCGGCTCTATGAATATTCTCCGCGGGGGAGGGGCAGCCAAGAGGTTTAAAAATTGGTGGTGATTAATCTCGGGGGAAAAATCGTTTCGGACGTTCCTCTGGCAACAGATAGCTATATGTGAGACGTGTGTGCTCACGTTACCCCAAAGCATAGCGGGTAGCGGTTCAGAGTGTCTGGCGTAGAGGGCACGCAGAACGTTTGCAAGACAAACGCGTCACGATAACTGATATTAATGTTTGAATTTATTTCAGAGGTATGTACACACCTACTGCTAGGGGGGCGCGCGTGAAACTGTAATCATGAATTACTAACGAATAGCTAGCTAGCTCACGCTCACCTCCGCAGACACATTCGTCCGCCTACCACGAGACAAGAGAAATGCTTCTAAATTATCCACCGCGTAATTTCGGAAGCTCAATATTGGCGGATTGAATTTCCAAAGAAAACGTCGACGCTATGCGACTCTTCCAAAAGTTTTCGTGCCCGATGGATCCCCATAGCCCGTTGAAATCGCGCTGTGTCCGTTTGGAAAAATCTTCCCAACTGACATTTATGCACTTGATACGAACGAACGGTAATCCGCAACTTATTTCACAGTATTTCGGGTTCTGGGCGACCCACCACTCTCGATCCCGAGTCTAAATCTTGGCCCCGACATCCGGTGGGCCGTAAAGAACCCGGGCGCATTGAGTTATATAAAACCGTTTCCGGAGCACGGTGCGTGAGTTAGCAACCTGCTTGCTCCGACTAACTGTGCGAGTCTCTATAGGCACTATAGATATACACTGGGCTAATGCCCGGACATTTGCCGATGTAGGGTTCGAGGTTTACGGGGACCAAGAGGTCCTGGTGCCTAGTTGGTAGGGGTTGTCGCTAATGTCGTTATAACCGTTACCAGGGTCGCAGACTTTAATAACATTAATTACGAATCTTCGTGCGTCGTTCGGCGTTCATGCCGTGCTATCGCTCGATCCCTGACACTACGCAGCACCGGTAGGTATGGAAGCAGAGGTGGATGCCTGGGCGGGTACCACCTACAATGCCATGGCGGATCGCCTCCACGCGAGCAAAGTTGATAGAATCTAATTGAGAGGTGCCTACCCCTCTGTTCTTCAAACCTGTAGAACCACCACTAGGAAAATACTGTGTATTCTTCACTCCATACCCCGGGCATGGTAGGCAGTGCGTTCGTTGCGCCGGAGGTAATGGAATTAACCGGAACCTCATTATACCGTTGGAGCTGGGAGTAACCCTGATCAAATTTCAGATGGAAACATCACCCTTCCACTTCCACTTGCACTTGCACAATTCTCCACTCCCGAAATCCGTTGGTGCATTTCCGTCCTCACAACGCCGTTCTGTTTAGATCGTTGAGTGAAATATTTAACGGAGCTCTTCATCACGAGTATAAAAACAAACTAGCGGAGGAGCGAGGGCAAAAGGAAGTGCAAGAGGGTTGGTTTGTTGGTTTAACGTTTCTTGGCACCGGTATCGGGGTCAGTAACTCCCCGCCCAGCCGTGAGCCTGATTCAAGGAGAATTGGACCATGGAGGAGATAAATAAATCTAATAAGGACGGGAAGAAATAGCGGAAGTTCTTGGCTACAGATAGTTATCCCATTTCTCGACAAACTCCATCCAATAATATTGAGCTCTGCTCGCTGATTTTATTTACTCGGACCTGCGTACAATGATAATTTTATAATCGCGATAACTAATTGGGCTCGTTCGATGTGTCGTCAGTCTCTTTTTCTCATCAACATGGTTTTCTCTGTTTTCTCGAATTCTCACGGAGCCGGGTCGCGTACACACAGTACTCTCGTACCAATACTGTGTAAATCGGTTGACCGATCGTGGTATGAGAAGCTGAGAGACGAAAGGCGGAGCCATGAGAATAAGAAGAGGGAGAAGAAGAACAGGCACAGAGATGTAATTACTTTTCGAAATCGTTCGAAACGATCCTGCAGCCTTCTTGAAGGTGAACCGGTACCAACCGTTTTACCGTTCCTCGGTATCTTCTGTGGGGAATCCCCTGTGGCGTGGTCGGGCATAGCCGGCTGTAGTACCTACCTACCCGCTTTTGGCACGGACAATCTAGAAGGCAGAGGGATTTAATTAAAGGAAGGATCCAGGCTGTGAAAATTAGCCAGAATTAGTTGGTCGGTAGACGTCAGTGGTACTCGCAGTGTCATGTGGTAGTGGGAGCTGCAGGTAACGCCTAAATTTCTCTCTTTCATTAAAAGCTATCAATGCCTCGTGAGGATAATGACCCTCCGTCGTCAATTTAGAACAAATATTTTCCTTCAATTACAGTGCAGAGACATCATCAAAAGAGTTTTATAACCTAGCAAGGGCTTTTCCATGTAAAGTGCCTCGTCCAGTACGTGGTCTCTCGCTGTGGTAGGTAGGTGGGACGTAATAACGAATGTTAAACTTTGGCTGGAATTAACGGCCCGTGTAAACATACCGGGTCACCCCGAACCGAGGAAGAGTTTGCTTGTCTTTGACGGCCATTTGAATGTCTGGGGTATGAGGAAAGCTGGCTGGATGGCTGGCTGGTTGGATTTGGTAGGAGGGAGGGAGGGAGGGAGGGAGGATGAGCTGAGCTAAACTCCAAGTCAAACTACTAAAAGGATATCGTCTTCCCAAGTTTATGCTCAGGCCACAGCCAACTTCACCCGAGTAGCCCGTAGCGAGTCCCACGTACGTAGGTGGGCAAGTTCTGCAGGGATTTTACTGGAGACGAATTTCCGCGCGGGCCTTACCTTACCTTTTTCTTTCGTTTTCCTTCATTATCACCAGGCAAACGTTGGGGGGATAGTATTGCCGACCGTCGAGGTCGGCTTTGCCTCTCGCGCGGGAGATTGTCGACGGGTTGTTGTTTGGGATGTTCGAACTGTAGAAGACATACATCGATTGGAGTTTGGTGAAAAAAAAATTGGCGCATCGTAGAAGATCCTACTATCCACGATCATCCGCACTGGCCACACGTCACCGACGAAGGTCTAGCTGCACTTGTCCCGAAAATAAGATCACCGTCGGTTGGGATTAAATCCTGCGTCGTAGTCGAGAAGAGACAGCTCGGTGCAGAGGTATTTCGCAATGGAATGACGCCGACGCGGTCATCGCGAAGGGGTGAAGGGGTGAAGGGGTGAAGGGGTGAAGCCTGCAAAAATGCATTGTTTGGAAACTGGAACTTGGGTGGGTACTGGTATAGCTATACGCCGGCGAACGCCTCAAGGTGAATGTGCCGTGTACGTGCCAACCCGTGATTTATACCGGCGCGGGCGTGCAAATTCGGTTCATCGAACAATTACGGAATGACGTTGAGGCATAACCGGGCTTGTTGAAACCGATCATCCGTTAACGAACCTGATGCTCTGAACCGCTCCGGTGGTTGAACCTAATTGTGATCACTGCGAACTGAACTCGTGAACTTCGGGAGCTACCGTGATCCCGGGGGCAGTCCGTGGATCTCGAGGCCTTCGGGGCACCGCAACCGAAGAGAGGCAGTGTACCGGTACTTGGATGTATCATGATAAGTCGAGATTCGTGGTTTTGAGGGTAAGGAATGGAGATAAGCGGTTGCCACGGTCCTGGCGCGCGGTATTCCGCTTCGCTGGGTCTTTGTGGCTTGTTGGAATCGCGGATTCTACGCTATGTGCTTATGCATTTTGGATTGGTCATTAGCGCTCAACGGGAAGAAGGTACGGCCTTCGCTCGACAAGCTTTATTGTCCGACGTATGTGCGCCGGTTCTTCAATTTTCTCTTCGCTCTATTCGCTATTCCTCAATTTCCTTCCTCCGCGATGATTGCATTCCCCACTCCCACTATCTCGCCATTCCCAGACAGCTTCTTTTCGCCCTCATTGAACCGCTTTCTCTTTCACCTCGCTCTCTCTCTCTCTCTCTCTCTCTCTTCTCACCTTCTCCTCGATTATTCATCTATACCTCAGCTCCCTTATTACCAAGTAGTATACTCGAAAACCCTTTCGATGGTAATTCGCCGTGGGGATGAAGAGGCAAAACGATTACAGGAAAGTCATTGCTCGCTGTTTAACGTCCTCCGCGCCTCGGCGATCACCAATCTTTTCTATACGTATCTTCAAAAGCTACGTTCTTTTTCCACTCAATACCGAATTCCCAATTGACCAAATATGCTCCGGAATAGTCAAAGTGGATGGTGACGTGCGCGATGTAATCAGTATGAAATAACCGAGTGCAGATTGCGATCGGAGTGCAAATGCTTTCCCTTGCCGTGTAGCTCACGGTATACCTACCTACTCATCGTTCGTGATGAGTAGGCGCAGAATTCTTTCCAGTCATTTATTTGCTGCTTTTTTCTTCTTCTCTTCGTCACGAACGATCTCGTGAGATCGATTCATCGATCGGTCCCAACTAGCCGACGGTATCATGCATCTGATTGGCAAATAACGAACCAAGCGACACGGAACTGCATGGTGCATTATTATAGCAATTTGCTCGCAGCGGTGCCGAGAAATGTCTGTCTGTCTGTCTCTCTTAACGCGACATATTCCGACGGCGGGGGTTTTTTTTTTTTCTTTTTTTCTCTTCTTCTTTTTATGTGGACAAAATGAAGAGCGCGTGACGAGTTTTTCGTTCCAGAAATGATATTTCTATAATTGCGTTATATCCGGGGACAGGATTGAGCGGCTTGCTGGGTTGTTTCGGTGGCAACAACTCACGCGATTAGTTAGTTTGAAACAATGTAATCGAGGCCGTACACATACCTACAACATACATTTGGGTATGGAGGTACAACAAATCGTCGACCGGTGAATTTTACGGGTCGGGAAAGAGGGGGCGTGATGATTAGCACGGATTTCACTATCGGTCTTGAAAATCTCATGTCGAAACCCTCGCCGTATTCTCTCTCTCTCTCTCTCTCTCTCCCTCCCCATCGCTCTTTCTCAGCGGCCCGTGGCTCATTTTTTCACGCGAGTCCAGCAGCGCGATTCGCGCAGAGAAGCTTGAAATTGATCGATCATGTTATCGAAACGCTTTTTTACCTAGGGAAACAACCAGTTAACAGTGATAAGGTGCATCCATGAACCTATTTCGTTACTTCAGCCGTTACTAAAAATTTTCGAATCTACAGCCTCGCGTACGATTCTCCGGAGCTTCTATCACGGTGAGAAATATAACGGAACAATATCTTTCGCGATTTGGAATTGAATTACGAAAAACGATGCTCGGACGAATGGTGTGAAATATAATTTGGGAAATCTTGTGTTGTTCTTGTCGATTTGAATGAAGATTTTTTCAGTCAGCCTCCTCTCGTCAATTTCCGATAAATAAATCTATCGACTAGACCGCGTTTCTTCGCTTTTTGCGAGGGTGCGATTCCTCCTCCCTAATTCAATTATCAGAAATCAATACCGCAAAGACTTTTTCCTCCTAAAAATTCAATCTTTGACACTCTCTCTCTCTCTCAAGCTCCCTACCGGCAGCTGAGGGTCTGCCCAGTTTCGAAAATTCGTGTTCAAGCGTATACCTACCTACGTATGGCCAATCGCATTGGAGCGCGAGCGTTGTGTGCCTACGTGGCATCGTTGAGTGTGTTCACCCGCTACATGTTTCACCTCGCACCAGAGAATGCCTGCTGGGGTACACCTATGTGCTACTATGTACACCAGGACTGGTACGACGCATTTAAGGTATGTATAGCGCATAAAACGGCCGTAAAAGTTGCCAGCGGATCTATGCGAGGACATAAAAGTAATTTTGTGGGGAAACGTGCAGGCAGCCCCGGAACCGGGGAACGGGGGAGGGGGGGGGGGGGGGGGGGAAGGATAAGGCTGCGAAAATGTCGCCTCAGTTCGTAGCACCGATTGCAGCCAACCTCAAGCGACGGAAGTGTCGAGCTAGAATGGATTATTTCACTTCCGGGTACGCTTTTATATTTTTTCGTCTCCACTCGGTTTTCTCATCGCTTTTCTGCTTCCAGTGGACAGCTCTGTAGTTTGAAGTTGAGAAACGAAACAAACTCGGTGCTTCTATCTGGACATCCCGATGTAGTGCCTACTACTTCACCAAGGGAAGTTAAGCGAAGTGAGGAAAGCGTTTGAATAAATACGTCCTAGCAGCTGTACCAGCACAATCGGCCCACACAAAAAAGAGTGGTGGGAGGTTTTCTCACTTTTTTAATACTAATTTATTACCACTTTGCCAAATTTTTTACTCCTCACAGTTTCGAGTGATCGTCGTGCGGCTCAGCTTTAGTCGAAGCTGCACCAGCCACATCCTAACTTCGCTATATTTCCCGCTACAAAGGCGTACTATACGTCAAAATTTTGTACTTTTTTATTACCTTCGATGGTTATCAACTAAAAATTTTCATTCGTAATTCTGAAGGGGGCAAACAACGCTTATTCCCTTATTTCAGGCACAGCGATCATCCACCAACGTAAGTGTACTTCGAAACGATGGAACAAGTTCGTATAAATTGAACAAAAAACGAAACGTGGTTCCGGTTTTACTATCGTTCATGAAAATAAGAAAAATTGACTGATATTCTTAAGAAATGAACAGTTCACAATAAGACTCCACACATACCTGAATATGCTCCATTTTCCTATGTATGGAATGTATATGTCGTCGGAAACAAATATACATTTGCGTTTGTGCTGATGAAGAATAGTTTGTAAAGCCTTTCTTGATTTGAAAAACAAAGTCTGAGCGAAAAGTGGATGATATTCGATAGAAACGAATGTTTCCGTGGCGCTCTTTTTATTACCGCGGCCCAACGTCCCCCAAACATTTTTTATCATTCCGGAGTACAGGTATGAAACTGTTCGAAAAAAATAGCGCATCCAAAAACGGTGAGTAAAGCTTTCGTCACCGCGGAAAGTGGATCAAATTCGGAATACATAAATACTCGCGCATCTTTTTTCTCATCGCTCCAACTCGATGACCTCCAATTTCTGTACATCACCCAAAGCACGAAACCCGAGTAAAAAATATATGCCGAGCGAGAAGTCGATGGAATCCGACGAATACGCACGTTCTCGGGGCTAGATTTTTTTCATCATCATAATCTGCTGTTTTTCGAATGTTTCATATCGTTTCAAGGTATACTCGTATATCTTCAGGTGGAAACCAGTCCCTATTGCTAATAATTTCGGCCCAATATTCTTGTTGGATGATCGCTGTGCCTGAAATAAGGGAATGAGCGTTGTTTGCTCCCTTCAGAATTACGAATGAAAATTTTTGGTTGATAACCATCGAAGGTAATAAAAAAGTACAAAATTTTGACGTATAGTACACCTTTGTAGCGGGAAATATAGCGAAGTTAGGATGTGGCTGGTGCAGCTTCGACTGAAGCTGAGCCGCACGACGATTACTCGAAACTGTGAGGAGTAAAGAATTTGGCAAAGTGGTAATAAATGAGTAATAAAAAAGTAAGAAAACCTCCCACCACTCTTTTTTGTGTCGGCTGATTTTGCTGGTGCAGCTACTAGGACGTTGAATAAATTGCGGCTGATGAGTCCTTTGAAGAATATCCTTGTGGTTCTCCTTCTCTACCTTCTTCTTTTTCTCTTCCATTATTTTTTCTCACCACTTCTTGTTCCATTGAAGTCAGGAAGTTTTGGAAGCCGTTTTGTCAAAGTCCTGAAGTGAAGTTGCGATTTACCAACCAGCTGCCCTTCATCCTGCGATCTCTCTTCGCAGCTTCGAAGCTGGTATCTTCTTTTTCAGCTGTTGCTCAGTTTTAGAATTTCCTGAAAGCCGCACGCCACAATTATCTTGGAGCTAGTCCCGCGAGACGTAGGTTCAATTAATCGATCGCAAGCTTCACATTTCACAGTTGGTCTCAGCTGGATTTCTCATCACTTTCAAACGTCTCAGCTCAGCTCTTGTAGCAGGTACCGATCCGCCGTTTATTGTACAAGCACCGTCAACTTTCCTCTTGTATTTCAACCAAAAATTGCCCAATTTACCTTAAATTACCGCACATTACCCCACAATATTGTAGCTTATGGTCCGTAAAAATTACCAATTTACAATTCGTCGGAGATATAGAGCAGCCACCCCACTTCCCGCCAGCTCATACTCCAAGGAACGAGAAAACTTCGCCGTTATCTTAAACGCCCCTTTAATGCGTATATATGTGTATATATGGTTCAATGGAACTCTAAAACTTGGAATACTTCGATACAGAGAACTGTTACTTCTTCTTCTTCTTCTTCTTCTTCTTCGAGGATGAAGAAGAAGTCGAAGAGTTTTTCCAAACTACAAAACCAGCGATTCGGTTTTTCCTTTTCTTCTACCCGTATAGATTGTCAGAAAGTGAAGATGCGCTATTGGATATAAACTTCGAACTATTCCGATCGAAGAGAAGAATTCCGAGGGTTCTATAATTTTTGTTCTACGTGTATTTTCATTCCGCAAGAAAAAACAAGGTATCGGCAGGCTGGGGGGCAGTACCTACGTTCAATCGTTATTCCTTTTTTTCCTCTCCTTATTTCTTTTCATCTTGATTCTTACGGCGCTTGTTGTACCTTTCCTCCCGTAAGGGTCTCGAAAGAGGCGGATGTTATCTTTATGACACGGGCTTCTCGCTCGCGGGCGAAAAATTTTCTGGTATATATGCAGTATAAAAATACCCCCGAAGGGGGGACGGGAGGAGACGTTTTCCGCTCCTTTACTCATGTAGCTAGGCCAATATTCGGGAGAAATCCCTCTCCCGACGATAGTATTATAACGGAGAATGCCTGAATTGGAAATCCTGCCGAAATTTTGTGGACTGAGGGGACAACGGTATTCGGCAAGTGATCTTTCCGCATTAATAGAGAGCCCTACCATAAATATCCGAGGTATTCACTCCTCAGCCAGTGACTAGTAGATGTTAATTGAACCGCTCCTCGTAAATACGCCCTCGACTTGAAAGCCCTAAAGCCTGGTGTAGGTACTTCGTACTTGATACTTCAGGAGCCGCAGCTTCTACTCAAAATCCCCATCAGCTGAAATGAGCCCTGGGAAAAACTTGAAGAAGAATGAATCGACGAAAAAAGAGTGATATTTCGGTCCGGGTAGGGTCCGCGGAGGTAACACTTCTTCCGTAGTGTCGATCTCGTAGTGCCGGATGAAAAGTGTTTCTTGTTTACTTTTGACCACGTCTAGGTGTACCGCAAAATGAAAGAGGACACGGGCCGCCCCGCTGGCTCAAAGGGAAACGATGAACTTTGAACGTTGAAAGTTCTGTTGAAAAATACGCGCTCCAGTAGAGCTGCTGCTGCTGCTGC
The DNA here is from genome assembly GCA_963170745.1 of Phymatocera aterrima. Taxonomy (NCBI): domain Eukaryota; kingdom Metazoa; phylum Arthropoda; class Insecta; order Hymenoptera; family Tenthredinidae; genus Phymatocera; species Phymatocera aterrima. Next base: position 2,533,388 of record OY720671.1, read on the forward strand.
TGCTACTACCTTTGTGCATGAGGTGAAAGTGGCCACTAGACCGAGGTAGATGGGAAATGCACTGGTTCTCCCACTGGCAATCCTACCTCGAGATTTTTCATCGCTTCTCTCATTCCTGCGGGTGAGAAGATTTTATCGAACCGCCTTTACCCTTTTATACATTTCACGGTTCGGATCATGCCTCATTCTTTGTGATACTTCATTACCTCCGGTTCTTCCGCGTTAACATCCGTTCTCCGTGAACGATCCTCCGGAATTTAGGTGGCAATTTTCACCCAATGACATTCAATCGCTCGAAGCTGCTATCTCTTATCCGAGAAGCAACATATTTATCCATGACTCAAAACTGCCAACGAACGTCTCGATCTGTTCACTGTTTCGAGAGATTTTCTCCTCGGCTTTTCCGATCGCAACTCGCCGCATGTATTATTGGCTTTTCACTTCCGCCAGGAAGGGGATCATCGTGCAGTGTAACGGTATCGCGCCGCGGCGCGGCGCGATACAGCGGTCTTTGCAACTGATTTCCAGCACGTGTCAAAGATCCTGGTATCCCTTTTACCTCCGGCCCGTTTTCTCCCTTACTTCTGAATCCTTGATCCGAGCGGCTATTCGCCCCTTTTTCCCTTTCTCCCCTAGCTCTCTTCCTCGTTCCGTCTCTCTCCCTCGCTCCCTCTCTGCCTCGCTCATTGGTGTTGGTGACTCAATAAAACAGCATGGTTGCTCCGCAAGAGAAGGTTAAGTTAGGTCAGGTTAGATCAGGCCTCGAAAAGACGGTGGGCGCTCAACCGAGAAATGGAATTCCTACTAGAAGCCATTGGAAAAGAAACCTCCAAAACGGAGACGGAGAAGAAGATGAGAAAGAAGACGAAGACGAAAACGAAGAGGGAGAGCCGATGGAATCTTTTCAGCCCTGCAGTCTGTCCGTCTGTCTGTCCGTCGGCGGCGAGTCGGATCCTGGTAGAATCTAGTTGAACCCCTTTCTGCGGTGATGTGTGCCGTTGCCACTGCCACACCGTATGAAATCTGTCAGATAGCTGCCGCGAAGTAACTAAAGTCAGAGGTTCAACTCCGAGGGCAGGGAGTCAGTCAGTCAGTCAGTCAGTCAGTCAGACGAATCGGGCATCGGTTGGCCGTGGAATGCTACACGGTTAGAAAAAAAATGGTAAATTTAACATTATTTACATGTCCTAGTAGATCCACTATAGAATTTATGCTAATTCAACGTGAAACGTTAGTATCAAGCGTTGATTGAAAATAATGTTAAAGATTCAACGCGAAGGTGACATCTCGTTTTCGCAATAACCACATTTTCCGAAAGTTGATTCGACGTCGAAATAATGTATGTGTGCACCCGGATAACAATGTTCCAGGCACGCATCAACATTTTTGTGTGGATAATTATTGATTTGCCTCAGATTTTTTTCTATACATACCGTCAACTTTCAATGTACAAATAATTCTCTTTTCAACCAACACCGAGTGTTGTTTTTTTTTTCTTTACTTTGGTTTCCATGTGGCCAGTGACCAAATTAAAAATTCTTACACGAGTATTGACTTGGTTCGTGTTCGGAGCTTCCGAGTGATCCGGTAATCGCAGACTCTGGATTTCAGACACTTTCTTGTTTCGACGTTGCAAATTTTCAATCGCGAGTAAAGTTTAGCACCCGAAAGCCACCGGCGGAGAACGCGGACAGCGAGGTAACGTCAGATTTGACATTTTTCTTGCTCGCGAGCTCACTTACATTTCCTTTGCGTTGAAATTTGGGAATTCGATGTTTAACTTGAAACTCAACGTTTCCATTGACTCGACACAGACAGGTGATGTTGAATCGAGACGAAAAAAGGGGTTGATTTCGACGCAATAATTCGAACATGCGAAAAATTGAACACCTCTACCTACACAAATTATTTCTAACCGCGTACGAACTTCTCGATCGGGAAATTTTCACGGCTCGAGTGTCTCCAGGGGCTGTTAACGGTCCGTTGAATCAGTATAATAGTGAGTTGGGTGGTTGGGCTAGAGATGTAATGCGCGGGTTATCGTATTAAATTAAATAATCGATAAAAAGTGAGCCGAACGTTTAACGAAGCGTGGTGAAAACTTTTATTTTAGTTTCCAATTGCACCCTCATAGCTGGCAATTTATAACGAAGCAAAACTTTGCTAATTTGTTGACCAAAGTTATATATCACGGATTTCTCAAGATAAAGCCCTCCCTGAAATCATGACTCTCCGTACGGTAGCTGCGGCAGGCTTTCAGTAGAACGCGATATGTATGGGCTGCTGCACATGGTGCAGCCACATCCCTCTATCACTACACCTACCTAACACGCCGCGCCGTCGGATTGCAGTGTCCGCAGCGGACATAATTAAGAAACAATTTGAAAATAATTGCATAGAATTTAGCAAGGTATTGGTACAGCAGTGGCAGCGGAGCGGAGGAGGAGGCGGCTCGAGAATTGTTGTACCGGTTGTAGGTGAACAAGCGTGCATTTATATTATTGCTATTGCTTTCCAGCAGCTACGCCGTTATATGCCTCCTCGCTTTTACCTCACTCTGCATAGATCATAACGCGAAATAACTTTCGCAATTCCATTCTGCGCGCAGGCGAGCGATTCCATCGATCTGCTCGTCGACCGCGCATCGTTTTCTCAACGCATGGTCAGCCATTGACAATCGAACGCTAAAATTGATCACGACGAATCGATTTCGAGGCGTTAGTCCGGACTGGAAGAGTTTCCAAGCAAGTGTGTCACACTCGCATGCACCTCCCGCTCTTCAGCTGAATTCCGAATGCGGCAGTTTATCGATAAAATGGTCAGCCTCGTATCTCGGCGGTAGAATTATTTGTCCGTTCGAAACACTCGTACCTACAACCTCCTTCTTCTTTGCCTTTGTCTTCGTCTTCGTCTTCGTCTTCGTCTTCCTTTTCGTTTTCTTTCCCGCCTGGTGAGTAGAGGTATGTATAGTCTCATACAGAATTCAGTAGTTTTCGCGGTGGCAGTCCCGCGCCAAGAGGGCCAATGAAGGCTGGTTGTGTCCCGGTGGTGAGAGGCAAAGCGGAATGGAGGTGAGGAGGAACCCGGAGGAAAGGAGGAAGGGTAGGCACTCACTTTCTGTAGCGCCAGGTGCCTCTCTGTAACTACTTTGCTATTCTCGTTCACATTCTACTACCCCACATAGCGCCGTCAATTACGCCAACCAACGATATACCCCCCTTCCTTCCTCTTTCCACCTGCACAGCCCTCGCCCTCACTCTCCATGCATGTAGGTGCTCGTATACGTACACCGCCGACTATCTTTCTCGCTTTCCTTCCCTTCCCTTTCCTTCCCTTTCCTCTCCGCCCCCGTTCCGCCGTCCTTTCCATAGCTCACCCCTTTTGAATAATATAAACCCGATTGTTACCTCGATGCCAAGCGGATCGAGTGAGCTCCGAGTCTATCTCAGCTTTTCAAGTGGGTGCAGGTTACCCGTGTCCAATTTCCCCGATGAATTTACTCGCGAAAATTTACTCCGTATTATATCATTGTATTGTATGTACCTATGTATGTCATCGCTATAGCGCGGGATCAATCAGGGTTCGGGAATATGAAAGGAATATATCACGAATGACAGATTTTCTCGCGTTTCTTCACCTTGCAGGTGGCATTCTGCGGTATCATCACGAATAGGTGATCCTTACTAGTTTCAACATTTTCTCGTATCCTCGTCCTGGATTTTGACTTCCTCTGAAGAGAACGGTACCCGCGCGTGTCCGCGCTTCTGATACGAGACTACGTACCTACCTACCTACCTACCGACCTACCGACCTACCGCGCGTCCAACTCTGAAGATTCTTTCAATCGCGATTGATTGCCCCATCCAAAGATAATCCTACGATCTTTCAATCTTTCGCCGAGGTTTCTTCCGCGTTGCAATTACTCACCTCGCCTCGCCTCGCCTCGCGGGATCTCTACTCCTTTTTCGCAATGATTGCCACCATTTGTTCTCTATGGCCAAGCAAAAAACGAAGCGAAGGAGGGGGGAACCGGAGAATCAAAACGCGGAGCAAGGGCTCTCGGGCATTTATGCTTCTCCCTCATCCATATTCAAAAATTGTTCGTTCCTCTCTCTCTCTCTTTCCTTCACTCTCACTTTGAGAAGGTAGAAAGCCATTCGGAATTATCTCAGTGGAGGCAAAAAAGAGCAGTTTCATGTACCGATTAGCCGGAAATATGCAGTGAAAAGCTTCGTCACTTTTTACTACCATGCACTCATTTTTCTCATTTCCCGGTATCGCGTGAGGGATGCGAAGAAAGTTGAGTTACTATAACGCGCCGCTCAAATCATTTGAGAATACTGTACACCGGTAGATAGATCTTCTAACGTGACCACACACATATATTTACATCAGCGTCAGACGAATAAAGCGATATGACTAACAAGGAAAGTCTCTGGATGACCAGAACGAGATTAGAAATTAAAAAATAGAGACGATTGGTGTACAGAATTAAGTGATCGACGCGGGTGTACAACCATTTGAAGAACTATCAAATTTGAGGATAGATGGCTGCATCGGCCGAAATTTTACCGCGAAACCGAATCGAACCCTTTTGTTCGCACCGGTTCAACAGCCGTTCCTTTCTTCCGTCGCAAACTATTTTTTACGCGAAGAAAACACGACATTTTTTCAAATTTGTAGAAAAAAATTTGCAAAATTTGACGAAGAAAATTTGAGAAATGAATGAATTCCCGGGCAAATTGCGAAAATGAAAAATACATCGTTATTTTTTCATTGTGTAAAATCGAAGGGATCCGAGCGTTACGGATTTCCCGGTCCGAATCGCTTCGCTCCACGGACCCCTCCGTAGAATTGGGTGTTCGAAATTGTAAAATGACCAATTTTGAAAATCCACGACATCCGAAAATCATGGTTTGCGGGCCAACGGCTCCGGGCTTCTGTGTCGGGGACGTGTTCGAACATAACAAAGCTCATTTCGCACCAATCTCACAATCAGTTGGGTCGCCCGAATATTTGCCTTGCAAGTAGCCGTGGCATACCACGGAATCATGAATCATTCCGTTGTATCGTATTGATATTTTCTCGTACTTCTTCATCTCTTAGTCTCACAATTCCATCGGGTTTCAGGCCTCGCAATAGTTAGGTACAACCTCTCGCGAATCCCAGCTTTAATAAAATTGATTTTCCCACACTTCGCACGCCCCGCTCGGCAACCGGCAACAGCCCCGCGCTCGCAACTATACAGAGTCTGAGTGTACGTGGTGTGTCCCTGGGAACTTGATGTCTTCGTTGTTCACCTGTATGCCGTGTACGCGGTAGGCGCTTGCGACGCGGAGTTACGCGCGTGTCGTTGTACTAATATCGTAAGATCATGTGTGACACATGAGAAAAATTTACCAGTAGAGAATTGTTGTAAGTTGTAAGTTATTACTCGGGAAAATGAAACGAGCGTTGACATGGTTTTCAGTTCTTCTCCAACTTTTATTCATCTTACGAGTATAGGTACACTAACGAGTTTTCTGTTACATTTTTTTTACAGGTACGTACCCCGCGGCTGGGAGCTGCATTAGCAATCGAGATAGCAGATGGCTGCAACGCACGAGCTACCTTCCGAAAGAAGCGGTAGAAAAAACAAAACCTGCGAAAAACTAGCCACCGTGTAAGGTAGCGTTTTGAATATTTAATCAACGGTACTTAACATGCGTAGGTACGAGAGGCTCAGTTTATCTTAATTAGCATTAAAGGATCCCCTGGCACGCGATACCTGCTCAACGTTCTTTCTCTTTAACGATCTAGTGCGTAGTTCGTGATTAAATCGACATTCCTACAGCTCGGGGACAGCCCCTGACTCCGCGAATGCACTCGGATTGAGTGAGCATCTCGAAGATCGTTATGCCGTTCGGATTTATTCATTAGATCGTTCGTTGGTTCAATCATTCGTCACATCTCATCTTTCAATATTCACGTGTTCCGAAAAAATGTGATGAAAACATTTCGACGTTTCGTACGATTTTCATTTAACGCTTAAATATCATTTCGAGCTACCTCGCTTGCGAGAGCGAACCGCGAGCCGCGCCAACCAGCGGCGGTCCGTGTCACTAAAAAGTTTCCAATCCGCATTCGAGGAGGCTACAGCGTTAACGGAAAACTTGTTTGTGGACGATAACTTGGACGTTTTTTTCGGAAACCTCTATTTTCATGGTTCATAGTCTAGTCTAGTCTAGTCTAGTCTAGTATATCATTCGGAGCTGAGTAAACGAACCCATTTCTCATATTTCTTATATTCTTTTCCGCATCGGTGAATTCCTCCGTTCTGCATTGTCTAGAGTTTAGTATCGTAGCCACATTTATAGGTAGAGCGGAAACATCGTAAGGATTTATACGTATTCGCTGCGATAGCGTACCGGGCCCACATCCAGAGACATGTGTAAACATAATCTACCCCGTGAATAGGGACTAAAAGTGGTTGGCGTATAACCTAGAAGGTATAAAGCTATGAGGTATAAGGTTAGACAAAACATCGGCTCGCGATGTATCGCCTTAATCTCAACTTACAAGTTACCCGCTGAACCAACGATCCACCCTTAAAGTCTGCAGTGAGGCGGCGGGGGGAGTTGACAAATTGCTTTTAATTTCTCGGTCGTGTTTGCCTAGGCGACTTCTCGGTGAATTAATTACCCCAGGCCGTATCTTATCATCGAGCCACTTAACCGCACCCCATGAGTACACAATGTTAGATCGAAACTTACGATTGCAAATGCAAGCGAGCCGGCAAGCGAGCAAGCTAGCAGGTAGCCATCAACAGCTAGTGAGCTGCTCTCTGCTGCTATGCTCCGAAGAGCGAAAATCCCGTGACGACGAAGCTACCCTCTAATTTTTACAGTTTGCGTTTACGTTTGCGTTTGCGTTTTTCGCCGTACGTTCTGCCCTCGGAGCGGATGATATTATTCTTGCCAATTTTGTTGCGGTAATCTACCTACGTACACCTACAGCCGACCCCACCTACCTTGCTGATATCGAGCGAGGTCCACGCGAATGAATCTAGGGGATGGGGTTCAGAGGTGCGTCCTCACCCTTCCAACGACTCTTCCACGACGTTATCTCGACGCAGGGGTGGCGGCGCCGGTGGGTGGACCACGGCGTAGGAATTTCAGTCAGAATGTCGCTCCCGCTGTCCAACTCGTTTTATATTACCACCCAGGCGTCGGCGTCGGCTTCGGCTTCGGCGTCGTATCGCGCGTCGTGACTCTTTGGGGGTAGAGAGATGCTTTTAGATATATACGTGATAGCGGATATAGGTACGTGAAGCTAGGTGGCTAGCTTGCCATGTATTTTCTATGTTTAACCTTTCCAGTACACGCGCGCATATACATTCACGTACTTAGACCAACACTCTCCCGTGGAGTAGAGAGAGAGAGAGAGAGAGAGAGAGAGAGAGCGGGGGTGAGAAAGTCGTAGGCGCCATCCGAGGAGACACGGAATTTCATTCGCCAAGCAGAGAATTTTCATTGGACCTTCCTTTTTTTTGGCTTTTCTTCTGTTTCCATGTTTTTCTTTTTCGGTACAATATCTCGTTCGGTCTTCTCCTTCATTTCACATTGCGCCGCTCTTGCGTACGACCTTTAGTCCACGAAGTTTGTGTAAAGAAATTTTGAATGGGGTAAATATTACACGTTCTTTTATTTCGCAAGCGAGAACCCTTATCCGGTAAAATTCATCCGACAAGGATAGTAGAGAAGCAAGCGTTCGTTCTCGAATTTTCACGGGCAGAGGCGGCGATAAAACACAAACAATTTGTCGAAGAAATTTTTCGAACGAAACCCAAATGAGCGTACCTATATATTGGAAGAAAATTTTTCCTCTCGGGAAACGATGATGGATGGTACTTCGTGTCTAACACTCCGACTTCTGGAACTGAGCTAAAAACTAGGAAGCAGCAGTGTAGGTACTGTGTTTCAAGTAAGTTGCGTAGTTTTCCATCGCCGTCGATAGGTGGCGACGGGCGCATCCTTCTCTCGCAGTAGAGGTTACCCGAAGGTAAAAGTATACAAGTTCTGACACCGGGTTGACAGTAACGGCTTCTGCCGGTCCTTCCGACTTTGTTGGAGATCTAGAATGGTGTTTGGATGGATATTTAGGATATTTCTCACCGTTTACGAGCCTCTGAAAAGCACGTGACTGTCGTACGCGGATATATGTTCTACGAGAACACGAATCCGGTGGTCGTCATATATTTTTGCGTTGACAAACGTTTGCGCGGGGGGATAAATTCCTCCGATTCATTCGTCCCACTCGCGTATAATGTATTGTCGTACATCTCAACTGCGAAGAAGAAGCTCTCGATCTTTCAGCAGCATGTATATTATGACGCGTCTTCGGCAAGCTCCGAGTCGCGAGTCAAGTTGCCGGCTGAGGTTAGGGCCTTTATATTGCTGTCCTGATACGCGATATTAAAATGCTAAATATTTCCGCTCAGGTTCCGCATCCTACTTTACTCGTGAAGCTGTACAAGGGAAGAAAGGAAAATTGCGGGCAGGGCAGAGAGGGAAAATGGGAAAGGAAAAGAAAGGAGGAGGATAAGGAGACTGAGAATGAAACGACGGTGGAGAGGGGGGAGGGGGGGGGGGCAGCGACTCTGAACCGTTCGCAATAATACCTATCCACCAGGTCTGCCCGTCCGCCTGGAGCACACGGCACAGCGCAGCGGAGCACAGCACACCTTTATTAACCTTATGCTAATTTAATATCACGTTAATGTCTGGGCACTTATTTAGCCGGGATCAACTCGTCACATGGGGGCGTTGCGTCGCTCTTTGATCGACGAAAGGTAAAATTGTCGAGACGATGGCGGCCATTATTTTTCTCCGATGTTATATTTCGTAGTTTTCTAATGTCGTCGGCGAATGTCGTTTCAGCTCGATCTTCCGCTACTCTAGAATTCGTATCTCTGAAATTAGGCATTTTTCTTTCGCCTGGTTCTTGGGGTCTTTCGGAATTTCGAGCACCAGCGAAAAATTGTGCTTGTATACAGGCAACTCGGTGAAATCCGTAACAAAATACGATTGGACAGAATTTTCAAAACAAAATTGATAAAAAAAAAAACATGATCAAACATCAGCCTTCACACTTCCCGCTGTTAACGCCGTGGCTGTATACCTACTAGGTATGTAACGAAAAATGAAGAGACGACGCGAACAAAAAATCATAGACATTAGTTGAAATGAAACACGACTGGCATGGCGGCGCGGGCGGCGCGGGCGGGTGGAATAAAAGTACCAACATACCTATATGTCACGGAGAGAGGTGCGTCGCTCGGTTTTCTGCTGTTAGAGAAAAGTATGCTTACCGGCAACTCGGTCAAAAGAGGCTTTGATGTTAAATGTACCCCAGGAAATAGAAAAATCTCTCTTTCACCGTGTGCGTGTGCGTCTGCGCGCTCGCGCGTGCGTGTGTGTATTGCTCAGCGCCCGTACGCAGGTAGCTCGGTATGTACGTACATACGCGATGTTCATTCGCGCCAATTCTTGTCAGCGAGAAAAATACTGTGAACAAGAGGAGAAAGAAAAAAGATGAAATAAAATAAGGAAAGAGGGAGAAATAACTGAAAAATTCGAAAAGGAAAGGAGAAAAGGAGCTTCCATCGGCCGTCAGTTATACCTACATGCATACATATACATAGATGCGCCTCCATTCCGCGTAGCTAAATCTGAGACGTCGCCGCATACTACCGCTGCGTGATCCGCGGCACAGTACGTATGCAGCCACTAGCAGGTATGTATTTAGTCAGTCGGCCATGTTAGGTTGGGTTGGGTTGGGTTAGGTTAGGTTAGTCACTTTTAGCCTCAGCGCCGCGCACAGCAGAGCTCCGGGAAAAGGATTCCTGTTGATTGGCAGCTGTCTAGGGAGAGCGAGAGACGAGAAGAGAAGAAATCAAGTGGATATGGGAAATCGACTAGGGAACGGCGACAAAGTATAGAAGCGAGAAGAATGTACGTGGAGAAAAATTGTCGCAGCGAAAAGTAAATAAGGATGGCCGCGGGCTCGACGAAGTCTCGGATAAAATGGGAGTAAGAAATAAATGTAAGCAAGGATGATAACTCGCCGGAATAAATATGGAAATAATGCCCGTTCCTTACAAGCGCGGCGGCGGGTCGCGATGTTCGAAATACTCGCGCATCACGTATGTATGTGTGCCCGAGCGAAACTCACGTCGGATAATAATTATTCTGTGCTTTTGGATCTGCTCACGGACTGTGATGAAAAAATGCCTGCCTGCCCGCTATTCTCTGGTTGTGCGCAGCTTGCGTAAATTCGTTGACAACGTCAGTGGGCGGCTAATGCCCCGTTATTGCTTACGATATGACAATTTTCAAGCGCGATTTCACATTTCATAGATTATCCGCCGTTCGGCGGAAGCTTCCGCGTTGCGCAGACTTCATCGCAGATTTCTCCTAGACGCACGTGCGATATTCGTTGCCGGATTGAGAGAGAAAATTTATTCATTCCGTTTATTAATTCGTGAATATTTACCGCCAACGATTTCCGGTTTTCATTCGTAAAATCAATCGATCGTTGGTTACATATTTTTGGATCATATTATCACTTTTGAAATTCGACATGGTACTTCGTCACACTAAACATAGTTATCACCCCTCTGTCACGGATCGGTCGTACATTCAAGCTCCAGCTGCATAATACATACAAAAAGTTCGACAACTTGATAACTCTTCCGATCCGAGTTTCGTTCCGGTATTACAATATCCGAGCCGGAGTTACTCTTACCGCGAGAAAGCCTTCGTCGGCTCTACACGAGCGCGTGGCGCTCGGCTCCATCTGTTGCCGGCGATCTCAACTACGCAGTTACAGTTTTTCCGTTCGGTAACGTGACGTGACGTGACAAAAGTTTCGCGAGGATCGTGAACAGAAGCCCAGAGATTTGGATATCTTCATCGTATTTCAGAGTTTTTGCAAAATTGTGCGTTTCGAGAACGGCCGTGAATATTTTTAGCTCAAATACGGATACCGCGCACGTTAAATTCCTTAAATTTCCGCAGGTATTTCGCGGTATGTGGCAACGGAGCGGAAATTTCTTCCAACAGCGACGACACCCGTCAAATTAGTCAGATTCGCTGGCGTTGTGGTTTTAGAATTTCGCCGAGATTCACGTCAATTTTACTCCGCGCGGTGCGGTATGGTGCACCCGCCCACGCACGATTCGGGATTCCACTAGGCATCTGTTCACGACGCGACATGGCCCGTATACTGTATCTTTGACGTCGAACGGCATGAATACGGGGGCAAAAAAATCTCTTTTTCTATATCTTTTTATGACAAAAATAAAGCGGAATAACATTGACCAACGAAAAATGCTGATAATCGGCTGACCGTGTGGGCCAGTCCGACAAATTCCCGCTGTACTACGAGCTCAATTATTATTGTTATTAATTTTTTTTCCCTGCTTTTTTATACTGAAAGTCACGAGTATAACGAAGAAGAAACGAAATTTTGTCTCTACTCCAAGGTTTTCTCATCGCATTCGAAATACGATCGGTATCGAGTCACAATAATCCGCATCGATTGGCCTATTGAGGGTTCGAATCTGTCAATTCGTTCTCAAGTTATGATGAAAAATCGATTTTTTGTTTTTTTTGCTAAACTCGAAAATTACTGGAACGGTCGAACTCAAGATTTGATCGGTTTCAAGTCACGTAAATCCGCATCGATCGGTGTTTTGGAAGTTGAAATACGCTCATTCGTTCTCAAGTTATCGTCGGACATAAATTTCATCACAGAGGTCCGTCAAAAAATGGTTGCAAAGAAACTCAACGGAATAGAATTTCGTAATTGGCTTACCATCCAACCATCGACGCGAGCGATAGAAAGTTTTGAAAAGTTTGTTAAAGTTTTGTTTTGTTTCTCTTTTATATTTCCAACTGCCATTATTGGAGTGAGCATCGTCCCATCTACAGCCGGAATACGATATGATCGGATCCGTCGATTTTCGTCACTCTGTTAAGTTCGAGCGGTGAAAAAATCTAGATTATTATGAATTTTTGCGAGTTTTTATTGACTGAATAATCCCACTCCCTCCGCTTCCCATTTTCGTCAGTAATGGATATTGTTATTTTCAACACCCACGCTTTTCCGGGCGGCGGGGCGGTGTAGTGGTAAAGGTGTTCGCATATATCTGTAATTTTTTAAATGTCATTTCAGTCAGAACGACCCCCCCCCCCCCCCCCGTTATTTTTCCTTTTTTCTCTCTCCCAGATAAAGAGGGTAAAGTTAAAACAATTTCACGTTATACACTCGCAATATTCTCGCTCGCGACGCGACGCTTCACTTTGATCCTGTGTTTAAACCTAATTCTCGAAAACAAGGAGACGAGCGAGGAAAAAGCGAATAAATACCCGATTACACTTTCGAAAAATAGAAATCTAAGGCCAAAGCAAGGAACTTGATTCTTGTCTTGGCGTTTTCGATTTCATTTTGTTCGTTTTTCCACCCTTCGTCTCCATTATCCTTCTATTTTACAGACGCCGTTGTTGTCCGGTAGTTCTGGGCTCGGATCAGAATACACAGTACGAACAATTCTATTCCTCCAAGAGCTGCCATTGGAGTCGCCGCCGGCAAACTAACCTAGCTAACTTTGGAAATATTCATTTTTCATCGAATCCGATCAACGTTTTGAAGAAGTAAAATACTCGGGCACTTCCTGCCATCGCACTCAATGAATTCTCAAAGTTTCATTAGAATCGGTTCAGCCATTTACGAATCTTTACGATTCTCGTTTTCGAAACGGTGGTGTCCGTACATTTGAGATAGCCAGTCGTATGGCGCCGCAACTTTAAATCGTGATAACACACATGTGTGTGAACCTGGCACCGCATTTTCAAAATTCGAAAAATTTATTGACAGTTCCGTTGGCACCCGGGATAGTTCTATAGTTCCTGATGGTTCTAAAAAATAGTTCCGTCGATTTAACCTAAAAATCGGTAATTCGAAAATATGAGGTGCCAGCTTCCCGTAACACCTCATTTTCGGAAAAAAAATATTTTTTTTGTTGTTATCGATAGTTCTCGGAGAGTTCTATAGTTCCCTACAGTTTGAAACGAAAGTTCTCAATTTTTGATGTTGGAAATGACGAAAAAATAAAAAATTCTAGCACCTCACCCTATTTCAAATTACGAGGGAGGGATGTATTTCCACGTGTTTTAATCAACTCAATCGCGGATTGTGATCTTTCTCATGAGGATTTGAAGTTTCGATAACCGTTTGCAACGATTCTTTCAAATCATTCAAAGGATCAACATCGCGATAAAGTGGGCGGTGCCGATCTGTTTCGAAGTTCCGACGACAGTTCCGGTGAGTTCTGGAATAGTTTTCATCAAATATATCAATTTGGGCAATGGTTCCGATTGTCAACATTCTTTTAGAATTATCTGTAGTAATACCACAAGACCTTCAAAATTATCGGATATTTCCCGATTGTTTTGATTGAAACTACGAAAAAGATCGGCGCCGCGCACTTTTCCGCGATGAGGGGCTGTTCTAATAATCTATTATTTCGATAATTCTAAAAAAATGTTGACAATCGGAACCATCGCCCAAATTGATATATTTGATGAAAACTATTCCAGAACTCACCGGAACTGTCGTCGGAACTTCGAAACAGATCGGCACCGCCCACTTTTTCGCGATGAGGTGCTGTTAGATTATTTCAATAATTCTATAAAAATGTTGACGATCGGAACTATCGCCCAAACTGATATATTCGATGAGAACTATCCCAGAACTCACCGGAACTGTCGTCGGAACTACGAAAAAGATCGGCGCCGCGCACTTTTCCGCGATGAGGTGCTGTTCTAATAATCTATTATTTCGATAATTCTAAAAAAATGTTGACAATCGGAACCATTGCCCAAATTGATATATTTGATGAAAACTATTCCAGAACTCACCGGAACTGTCGTCGGAACTACGAAAAAGATCGGCACCGCCCACTTTTCCGCGATGAGGTGCTGTTAGATTATTTCAATAAGTCTATAAAGATGTTGACGATCGGAACTATCGCCCAAACTGATATATTCGATGAGAACTATCCCAGAACTCACCGGAACTGTCGTCGGAACTACGAAAAAGATCGGCGCCGCGCACTTTTCCGCGATGAGGTGCTGTTCTAATAATCTATTATTTCGATAATTCTAAAAAAATGTTGACAATCGGAACCATTGCCCAAATTGATATATTTGATGAAAACTATTCCAGAACTCACCGGAACTGTCGTCGGAACTACGAAAAAGATCGGCACCGCCCACTTTTCCGCGATGAGGTGCTGTTAGATTATTTCAATAAGTCTATAAAGATGTTGACGATCGGAACTATCGCCCAAACTGATATATTCGATGAGAACTATCCCAGAACTCACCGGAACTGTCGTCGGAACTACGAAAAAGATCGGCACCGCCCACTTTTCTGCGATGAGGTGCTGTTAGATTATTTCAATAAGTCTATAAAGATGTTGACGATCGGAACCATCGCCCAAACTGATATATTTGATAAGAACTATCCCAGAACTCACCGGAACTGTCGTCGGAACTACGAAAAAGATCGGCGCCGCGCACTTTTTCGCGATGAGGTGCTGTTAGATTATTTCAATAATTCTATAAAAATGTTGACGATCGGAACTATCGCCCAAACTGATATATTCGATGAGAACTATCCCAGAACTCACCGGAACTGTCGTCGGAACTACGAAAAAGATCGGCACCGCCCACTTTTCTGCGATGAGGTGCTGTTAGATTATTTCAATAAGTCTATAAAGATGTTGACGATCGGAACCATCGCCCAAACTGATATATTTGATAAGAACTATCCCAGAACTCACCGGAACTGTCGTCGGAACTACGAAAAAGATCGGCACCGCCCACTTTTCCGCGATGAGGTGCTGTTAGATTATTTCAATAAGTCTATAAAGATGTTGACGATCGGAACCATCGCCCAAACTGATATATTTGATAAGAACTATCCCAGAACTCACCGGAACTGTCGTTGGAACTTCGAAACAGATCGGCACCGCCCACTTTTTCGCGATGAGGTGCTGTTAGATTATTTCAATAATTCTATAAAAATGTTGACGATCGGAACCATCGCCCAAACTGATATATTTGATAAGAACTATCCCAGAACTCACCGGAACTGTCGTCGGAACTTCGAAGAAGATCGATCGGTACCGCGCACTTTTTCGCGCTGTTGATCCTTTGAATGATTCAAAAGAATCGTTTAACACTAAAACGGTTATCGAAACTTCAAATCCTCATGAGAAAGATCACAATCCGCGATTGAGTTGATTAAAACACGTGGAAATACATCCCTCCCTCGTAATTTGAAATAGGGTGAGGTGCTAGAATTTTTTATTTTTTCGTCATTTCCAACATCAAAAATTGAGAACTTTCGTTTCAAACTGTAGGGAACTATAGAACTCTCCGAGAACTATCGATAACAACAAAAAAAATATTTTTTTTCCGAAAATGAGGTGTTACGGGAAGCTGGCACCTCATATTTTCGAATTACCGATTTTTAGGTTAAATCGACGGAACTATTTTTTAGAACCATCAGGAACTATAGAACTATCCCGGGTGCCAACGGAACTGTCAATAAATTTTTCGAATTTTGAAAATGCGGTGCCAGGTTCACACACATATAACACACGGCCTTTATACACACCTGCCCATCTACTCGCGCAGTAGCTTCTACTATTTTCTATCCATTTCTTCTATTATTCCATCATAAGAATAAGTGCATGCCTGTCTCGCGAATTTGCAAACTTTCCTACATCGCCTTTTGCTGCTGCCGCTGTGGCTTCCTCTACTTTTTCTTCTTATTCCTATTCTCCTTCTTTAAGGATGTTCTTTGTCCGGCGGTAGGAACCTACCTCGATACGCTTCGAGTTTTATCTCCTCGTATACTATCTTTTCTAGTCTGTATCAACATCTAGAACAAACGGAGATGGGGGATGGGGTTGGGGCTGGGGGCTGAAGGGATTCAGGAGAAAATTTATACCGTCAAGTTTTATCTTACAAATATATTGTGTTATAGAGAAAGAGGCAGGCAGGGGCAACGCTCGGGCGGCGGCGGCGGGGGAGGGGGAGGGGAAGGGGAAGAAAGAAAACTTGCCCCCCGCCGTTACACATCGTATGTATAGGTACAATATATAAGGAATAACCGTCACGCTATCATATCATACCTACCTACCAACCAACTTACGTACCTCGCGGTGATCTAACTTTTTACATTTACTAACACAATAACTTTATCCTTGTCATCTTTGAATAGTAAAATACACCCGTCATCTGTTAAATCGCTTTCCGTCGTAGTACTAGATGCTTCACATAATCCTATTGATCGTCTCTTGCGCGCATCCTAGACTCTTCCTCTATTTCACCGTTGCGTCATTCAAGAGTGGAGGGAGCTCGGACCGCAGTCTATCTCAGACGTTGCAGCGTGGAGGTTGTCCGGCTGTGGAAAAATTTGCAGGTTATCTCCGCGTCAATTATTGTATCATGCAGATGTCAGTTTTTCTTCGATCCTTATCTCAAAGCAAACTGTCCGTTCGACGGTTGTCAGGTGATCCTCGGTTCAACCTCCACGAATTTTACTCGATCAACGCACAAGCGATGATGAGGGGAAACCACGTGTGTTGTGCCTACTTATTTATAAATATGTAACAGAATGGCCGGGGGGGGGGGGGGATTCTCTCGCCAAAGGGAATTATTAACCCCGCAGAGAAAAGCCTGACTGAACCCGAGCCGAGCCGAGCCGAGCGGAGCAGAGCCGTCGAGCTTTTATCCTTGTGCGGTGCGGATGTCACACACGGGTCGATCGATTTCCTGTTGTTTGTACCTGGACGTGGAAGTCAGAACGACTCCTTTGTGATTCCTGTATATATATCTTGTGTCATGTACGACAATGCACATTGTACGTCACATGTCTACCTCGACCTTTGCCTATCCTACCTACCCTCCATAATACATACTGTGATGTCTAATCCTCCGATAGCTTCGAGCCACTCTTCGGTCTTCGGTCAACGTCCCATTACATTGGCTACATTTTTTTCAGCCTGCTGACTTTTATAGAGTTCCTTCTCGTTTTTTTTCGGGAGGTTGGAGGCGGGGGGGGGGGGGGGGGGGTCTTACTTTATCTCATAAAAGGAAAGGTATTGTAATCGTGACTGGAATTTCTTTTACCAGAAGATTTTGGCGACTCTGTGTTTCGCGCCGTTCAGGAAGTCGTGAAAGTTGGTTGAACTTTGCTGTTCGTATGTGTGCCTGCGGCGCCGGCCCACATGGTCATCCGAAACCATTTGAAATTTGATATCAACGTTGACCCATGCGATGCGATTGAAATTGTGAAAATGTTTGTCTTTCCAACAGAAGGAACATGAGGAAGAAATGTTGGTACAATTATTTTTGCCGGAATTGGTAGATATCCGGAAGAAAAGTGTTTTTACAAGACAATCGATACGGTCGAATCGTTTTATCGGGAAGAAAAATTACTCCTAGGGTATCTTTTGCCGATGAACGATTCGGGAAAATTAGTAAATTGTTTGAAACGGTTGTAAAAATTCATGCCGCGTACGACGCGAACGGCAGAGCACTTTGTTTCTCTCTCGTTCGTACGGTATCTTGCGGTTTCATCTATTGGAATATCGCTTCCATTATCTTAATCTTCATTCATATTTAGTAGCTGGAGGTAAAACGGGGCAGAAGAGCTCGAGGACTTCTGACCGGAAATCAGTTCTATGGAAAATTTATTTTCCAACAGAACGAACAATTATTCCAAGTTATATTCTACACATCGTCGTGTTTCGATAGCTATAGAGACCGTTTGAAATAGAAAATGAAACTTAATAAGGCTTAGTTGGAATCGAGGGGGTTTCAGATGAAGGAGCTACCCCGTAATGAAACAACCGAAGCAATTAACAAAGGAAACTTAATTCATTAGGTTGCTGCCTGTTCGGTGGACCGCGAACTCCTTCATATTCCGTCGGCGAACATCGGGCCGAATTGTTTTTAAGCCAGTCACTGGTTTTACTCTGTTGCCCTTTCTCTCTTATTCCTTCTCTCACTCCTTCTGTCTCGGTATTTCTATTTTCTCTTTATTCTTCTGCCATCCGTGACCTCGCTCAGCTTCACTAATATTCCAATTCTTAAGGCGTTGTCAAACTTTGAATCAACTCCGTTTCCCGAGAACAGGAATTCACGAATTAAGTCTCGGCTACAATCGGTAAGTCAAAGCAGGTTTTCTTACTCGTTGAGGAATTTCATTCGTTCGATTATTTCGATCCGTGAAAAACGAAAGAGAAGAAACGAAGGGAAAGGGAACCCCGAATAAAATCGAGGAGTTCTGTCCCTTCAAAAACAATTTCAGGTCCGCATTTTGCAGTTTAAAATTCCCTGTTGAGTACGTATACGAATTTTTTTCTGTTTGTCGCTCCCATCGCTGTCACCAAATGTTAAAGTCTGGCTACGCTGAACCTTTGCAATTACAAAGGGTCGATTCGCGCCCGCATGAAAATGAAAATGGCCCTGGGCAAGTCGTAAATCGAATCGCATTGTTACCGCATCCGTTGTAGGGCAGGTGGCAGGCTTTCTAACTTTTTCTTTTTCTTTTTTTTTTTTTTTTTTACTCTTACATTTTATTTCATTTTCAATTTTTTACTCTCTCTTTTTTCAACTTGCCCGACGGAGCGTAAGGGTCGCTTTTATCGCGTGCAAAGTGAGGTGTAAATTTGAGCATCGGGTTCGAGTCAAAAGGCATAAATCCCACCCTCTTATAACCATTTCTACCTTTCTCATGATAAAATTCATGCCCACGATTCCAGGTCTCTTTTCATTGATTTAGCAAAAGTTTACAAATCCGTAAAATAGTCTGCATCGTACCGTTGTCGCCATTCGTATTATGTATAATTCAATGATTTGACTGTAATAATCAAAGATTTTATCTTCTTTCTCACATCGCTTCCATTCGCCACCGTAAATCGAGAAACAATTGACAATATTTCTGCTCAGAGAACGACGAATGAATTTTTCAATGTCGTAGCTGTTATACCCGCTATCGGTCGAATAAATTTATTGCCTATGAATCTGTTGAATAATTACTTATTGGTTAGAACGGCTCTTTTTGTTGCCATTTCATGGTCGTTATTCGCATCTTGTTGCTCTTTTGGGAGGGAATTTTTCCGTTCTTTTACTGCATCATCATTTTGTTCGGCTTGGTAAAAATGTCGGAGTTATAATTTACCTCGTTCCACGAACGAGAGGGAAAGAGGAAATGTAGAGATTGAGAGGGAAAGAGATGAGATGAGGGTGAATGTATCGGATATATATGCGAAAGCTTTTGCACCCCTGCAGTGCAGCAGCAGCAGGAGCAGCAGCAGCAGCAGCAGCAGCAGCACAGTAGCAACGGCAGGTAGCACCGAAGCCGGAGTTCGTTTTATGCATGCAGAATACTCTGAAATTGGTCAAATATCGATCACACAGTTGGTTCGCGCGATACGATACCGGACGCTCGTTGAACCACGCGAATCTACGCGCTACAGCTTCACTTCTTTTGCACATTGGATAGATAGATAGGTAGCTGCAGTATGTATATGAGCGAACGAAAAAGAGAGGAGAAAGAAAACGGAACAGAATTCACCCGTAAAAGAGCTTTTGCATCAGGAATACCTAGCAAGTTACACCTACTTACTCTATGAATTCTGATTTATTTTGCCGCTCGCTGCTCATACAGCTAGCTGCTTGGAATGAAAATTGTTTCGAATATCGAATCACGTTTTTATATTCCTCTTCTTTTTTATTTATTTTTTTTTATTTTTTGAGAGGGTAGTAAATGGGGTTTAGAAATTTTGCGAATCACTTTCCCAATTTTCGTGAGCGGGTACTAAACTCGTGATATTATGGTGTATACAAATTGGCGAAGGAATTTTGAGGGAGATCTTAAGGTGCCACGGGATTCCCTGTCTTGAATGTACAAGAACCGCTTGGAAAACGAGAATCGTCAATTCTGGCAAACGAGTCGATCGATTCTGATGTAACTTTGAGAATTCGTTGAGTATGATGGCAGAAAGTGGCTTAGTATTTCACTTTCCGAAAACATTGATCGAATTCGATAAAAAAATTGATATCCTCTACGCTAGCTAGGTTATATTGCCAGCGACGACTCCAACGCCCTCTCGAAGCGGGTAAAACAAGCTTTCCGAATCCACCTTCGTTTCTATTCTTGTATTGACTTGCTTCGTACGTCTTCAGATAGTTTTGGAAATGAATCTTCTTTTCTACGATTTCCCGAGTTCTTTTTTCGAGAGTTTATAGATCCTTCGGACATATCTATAGGGCCAATGCAGATGGAGCAATTGAAAGTATGAGAAAACTAAGCTTCGGAAAGCTTTTTTCGGGTTTTTGTTTCGACAAAGTCGTTGGGTTCAGTTTCGCCGGTCGTTTTTCGCAGGGCGAAGAGTTCTTCCACCGTTCGAAAATCTGTTGGGAACAACAGATTGATCAAAAGTTTCAGATTTCGTAAATTGCGGCCCTTTTTTTTCCACTTTTCGAAGAAAAAAAAAAAAAAAATCCCCGAAGCTCTTTTCACGAATCTTATTTTCCAATTTATCGAATTCTTCGTCTCGACGAAAATTTCTGAAATCCACGAAATCGACGAACGGCCGAATACAAATTTTCGAAAGTGTGTACACGCGAGTTAATTTTCTTGTATTCTTCCGCCGCGCCACAAAAGTTAGTTCAATTTTCCTTCGTCTTTTCTCCTCCTTTTTTCCCGGGCAATGAAGACGCGCGCCTCATTCTACGTCCCGCATCTCAAATGGACTCACATACACACGTTTATCATTTTCCCTAGTAGTCTTACGTCCATGGTCCATGATTAAAACGTCGGAGCAGACCGTCCGAGTAATCGATCACCGGGTCCTTGGCTAGTGGAATTTTAGTGGTAGAGTCCGACCTCATAGCTTGCTCTGGTGGGTCAGAGAGCTAAGCGATTGAGAAAATGTTGTAAGTAAGTTTGAGGGTGGGTTGAGTAGTGACACTTTAGGAAATTGCGTACATCTATCTATCTATCCATCCGTACGTCTGTCTCTGTTTCATATAATATCGCCAGGTTGGGTTGCCGCTGTTCGAGGTTGGTATAAAAAAAAAAAAAAAAAAAAAAAAGGACCGGAAAAAACGACGGAAAATTTTGAAATTCAACTTTTACCGATCGTAACTTTTGCTTCATATTTATTAATTATTTCTCTTCTACTTTAGCTTGTACGTTTCCGTGGGTACAAAACCGAGCGAGAATCTAGCTCCGGAACAGTTTATAACATGCCAACGGCAGAGCCAGAAATAATAACGATTTAGTATCAAAACTGCGTTTCATATTCTGAGCCACAAATCCAAAGGACACATCCATTTCACACGCACACGCTATCAGTTTTATTCGAAAAGTATACATGTGGAAGATAGAGAGAGAGAGAGAGAGAGAGAGAGAGAGAGAAAATGTGAATTCTGTATTGTTCTCTTTCACCGGGAAAAAATTTCATTTTCAATTTTACGCTGCTCGACATGGGATGAAAGCCTCCCAAAAGAGAATGATCAGATTACAAATTTTCCCAATTAAATTGGATCAGATCTGACGGGAGATCTGACATTCAAACTGTTTGATCTCGATTTCAGACCGGTTCAGATCTGATCAGATCCGAACAGGAAGGATTTTCGATCTGATCAAATTTTATCGGGTCTAATTTTGCGAAAAAGGAGAGAAGATGGATGTTTGTAGAATTGGGAAGACGAAGTACCAAAAACGAAACGAAACTAAGACGAAACTAAAGAACGCCGAATGAGGAAGTGAAAGATAAGGATTCTTTTTCTCGTCCTTTTTAGCGGGCACCTACTCGTACGTCTCACCAATCGTACGTACCTCAGAGTTTAAAAAAAGAGACGGCTGCGACGTCGGGTGTTTCCTCGGAGGCGAAGCGAGGCGTGCGAGAAAGGTACTACGGGAAAAGTTTTTATTTTCAAATTAGGTAACGTCACGTCCGTTTCAATTCTAGGAGAGACCTACGCCTGTCGCGTGCGAAATATCGAAAGAGAAGGATAAATAGGAGACCGTGAAAAGACAGAAAGACAATACGATAAAAGGAAGAATGGGGAAAAAGAACGGAAAGGAGAAAAGGTGGACAGAAAAGAAAAAGAAATACCGAAAGGAGCTGATAAGTCAGCAATAAATTCTTATCACGTCACATGGAATTCACTTGATTTCACAGTGTTCGAATCCCCGTCGGTGCAGGTATCTACATGACCTACACGAGAACGGAGAAACATGGAAAACCGTCGCGAGAAGAATTAAAAGCTCACGATTTTCGTAATGCTGGATGTCGATTACCAGTACAATCGACGATTTTTTTGTCGAGGGTGACGAAGAAGGAGCAATGCTGTATTTTTTCTTCTCTCTTTCCTCGTTCCATCTATCTGACGATTTTTTCTTCTCCTCCTTCTCCTCCTTCTTCTTCTCTCCAATAATCTTCCATCGAGAATCTGAGGAACTACTTGAAAACGGAATGAGTCTGATCCGCTCTTTTTTAGAAATCCCCTCGCCAGCGCTATTGCTGCTGCTCGCGCCGCGCCGCTCTCCCGCGGAGTCCCTTGAGATGAGAAACAGCTGCTCCGATCAGCGTCAAGCTGTGTAATCTCACGGAAGAAATTACTCGAATAAATTGTCGAAAATACTTGTAGATAGAGACTGGACAGATATAATGAAGAAAGGAAGAAGGAGAGAAATATCGAAAGGAAGAAGGACAGAAACCAACGATAGAAATCAGGAAGAAGATAATTCGGGATCTGTATGTTAACATACATTACGGTAACGCCAAAGGCTCAAGGCGCTCAGAGTTTAGTTGAGGTGCTATTAAAGACATATTTAGATCCATTGTTACTCATTTTTGAAAGCTCATTCTTTAATAGCAACTCAACGCTAAGTTATTTTTTCAACAACAATTTTCAGACAATTAATGGTTGGCGGTGAAAATTCCGAAAGACCGAAGAATATTTGACCGGAAGTCAAATTACCGAAAGTGCGAAATGTAGAAAGGCCACAATAGCGAAAGGCTATCGCGTAGAAACAACGAATTCAGAAAACAGAACCATAGAAACAAATACGTACCGAAAATTACTCCTCGGAATGGGCAAGACTATACGAGCGGTGGAATATCCGATTGGTCAAAATATCGAAGTTTGAAAAGTCGTGTGTATACAATTCAGAATCGTGCTCATTACGAAAGAACGAAAACTCGATAGGTCAGAATTCTGAAATCCATTGTAATAGAAAGGCCAAGAAAGCTAAATCTCAGGAGACATCAGAGAAACATTTATTGGTTTCTCCTGAGGAAAGAATCGATTACTTTTTCACTCATTTTTTCGGAACCTTGGCCTCTTGGAACTCTGGGTTTTCGGCATTTTGCTTATCGGAGTTCCACCGTTCTGTACTTTTATGCACAAAAACGAAAATTTCGCTTATTTCTTGATCTTTCGTTACTTTGGAATGATCGTATCTTTGAAATTTGGAATTTGGTATAGTTTTTGATCTTTCGGAATTTCAATTCCCTTTCCAACTGGAAATATGTACGCAGAAACCGTTTTCATAGATCGTCAATTATTGTCTGAAAATTGTTGTTAATAAAATGACTTAGCGTTAATTAAACTCTGAGCTTTGAGCCTTCGGCGTTCACCTCTGTTCGGGCTTAAAGGCCTTTCCGACGAATCATCTCCTTTGTACGTAACGAGTTCTCCGCGATAATACCTGCTCCGTATATATCAGCCGCAAATTAGGACTGGCACAAATTCATATCTGTGGTTAATAACACCCACTAGAGAATCTTCTGCTACATACCTTCATCATCAAAAGCATAGTACTCTTTGATTCACCGAAGAATTATAGTGGCTAAATAATTAGATTCTACAGCACTGTGATTTGTGGTTAAGAGCTGCCATCGGAGTCGCAGCCGGCAATCTAACCTAGCTAACTTGGAGGATACCTATTTTTCGTGGAATTCGATCGGTGTTTTGAAAAAGTGAAATACTTGGCCGCTTCCTGCCATCGTACTCAATGGATTCTCAGAGTTTCATCAAAATCGGTCCAGTCGTTTGCGAAAATTGATGATTCTCTTTTTTGAAACGGCTTTTGTCCATTCGAGATAGCGAGTCTTATGGCACCTTGAAGATGCTAGAATCATTCAGGAAGAAATCGTTCGGTGATATGGAATACAATTCGTGATCAGAAGTCGAAGGTCGAACGTCATCGTCAATCGAGAGGTGCGGATTTTTTGAATACTCACGAGAACCTTGGAGAATTTCATCGATATACGTTTTGAAGGAGAAAAATTTCATCGCGTATTCACCTAGCCGATGAATTGCGGTGAACCACAGTCACGCCGGTTTGCGGATTTGATTGACCACAAAATTTTGTGGTTTTGCATAACGCGGCCCGCATATATATACCTGTCGTTCCATCTTCTATGCCCTGGTTTTGGGGCTAAATATTTACCTATTACCGATTTCAGACGAGTTTCCTTCGCGAATCTATATCATTAAGGGCGCAGGATCGACGATCGAATCTTTTCTTTCTTTCTTCCTTTTCTGCTTCTCTCTTGTATCATCGACTCCGAATTTCGTTTCATACCTATGCAGAGAACGGATCTGCGGCTTCCACGGAGAATTCATCTTTTCATTGTCGCTTTATGCAGAAGAGAAAAGGGACTTACGTTCAATTGCACGTGAAGACGGCGGGAGATTCGAAATCGGACACCCTTTACCTAGATGGATGCTATTGATACAAGTCTCTATAGCTATACTGTAATTTGGGTACGTATAGCTATCTGCAACGGGGGCGTTCGGAGAGTTATGTAGATTCTAAGTCTAACTGTCTGTTATCATGCTATTACGATTTGCAAGGGATCCGAATGTAGGTGGAAACTCTTGCTCTGCACGCCGCCGTTCAACGCTCGTTCGATGAAAGCTTTGCCCTTGTTTTTCTTTCTGGCACTTGCGAAAATTATACAACTTTTCCGCGATGCTATATCCACAAATATTAGACCCGTACCTATGTATTACATACGTGCACACCACTGCATGTTCGGCTATAGATACGTGTTCACGAAAATATATTATACCTAACCTAACGGGGAAATGGAGTTTCGAAAGTTGTCTTCAATCCCTTATGCTTTCATTTTTTAAAGTAGCCTGCAAGTACATAAAATTCTCCCGTCATTTTCGAACGGTCCCATTTTATGTTGGATAAAAATATTTCGCAAAAACTTTTACGTTTACGTTTTTATATCGGAAGATCTTCGGTCTTCCAAGCACTCAATCTTATTGCCTACTCGCCATATTTCATCTGATCATTCGAAATTACGGTCTCTCCTTCTGAGCCACATTCTAATTCAGAAAATCGAAATCAGAGGAAGACGGAAAATGAATGGCAGTGTAAATTATCGAACGACTTCTTTTTCAAAAACCGGTGTATCGGATCCGCCATTTCCAATTGAGAAATTTCAACCTCTGACCTCGGAATCGGTGACCAAAGAACATCCGAAGATGAATTTTGACGTGGAGTCAAACCACTCCAGCCCGAAAGCACTGCTCCTGGTGCAACTATAGGTGTCGATTTTTCCCATCAGTCGAGAAGTTTGGTGAGGAAATGGTCAGAAGGTGAAGAAGAAGGGGTTTAGGAGCCGCCTAATGTCGTTTCAACAAACGGACCGAAACGGTACGCGTAAATAATGATGAGTTTGAACCTACATAGAGGAGAGCCTGGAGCTTGTGAAAGTCCGATATCTCTACTGTAGAGAGAGAAAATGAACCCTGAACCGAGAACTCCTGATCTCCAAATTGAGGATAGCAAACGACCGGACTTGGTGATTAGCGATAAGTCGTAATTTCTCTATCCTTATGAGGAGATTAGATGGGGCCACCATGGCTTGTACAATTTACATTTTATGACTTTGGTTATACCGTCGCTGATCTCTCAGATTGCTCTTCGTCCACATCCACATCCACATCCACATTCACGTCCGCATCAATGACCGTATTCCACGTGACTTGATCGTCCGGTCCCATGGATGTGCGTTAACATGTCCCTTCGGATCGGTAGTCCTACACGGTGATCGGCTCCATGGATAGACACGGATCCACATGGATCCACATTCCACATGCAAACTTGAAACGCGTCACAGACACACCGCACGCGAACACGGCCGCGCGTGCACGCGCACGCACCTCGATTCTAACCGCGTGTACACACGCCATTCGAAGGTCTCCGTTCTTACGGAATTGAGTAGAATGGAGATAGAGGTGCGTTATAACACCGCGATGATACGCCAGTGATACCAGTACTCTCACTCATCTTCTTGCTAGCTCGATTTGCTTGGGGATTGAGGCGTGTTTGCGAGGTACCTAGATAATAACCGGTTTAGCCTCGGGCTTAGGTATCGAGCGATTCGTATGGAGTAGAAGATACTGCAGAGGAATTCTAGGTTAGGAATTATTTCCCATTGATTATAATTCTGGGCAATGAATCTGCGTCGTGAACGACACTCGCGCTTACGCTGATATTCACCCAGCTCGCGATCATCTGGAGAGAAAGTATTGCGGTTGCGGAGGTTCTTTACTCCGATATTCATCTCATGACGGGGATCGAAGAGTCTTATGGGTTGGGGAATTAGGAAAAGTATGCGAAACTATTCGGAACATCAAGTCTTAGGCTGAAAGGGTCGGACGGATTTCCTCGAGATTTGATATTTGGATATTATGCGGTTGCTCCTGGAGGCGAAATAGAGATTTTCATTTGGATTTTAGCCACAACTTACGGCTATTCGAGTCGTTACCGATCATTTGGTGCCAAACTTCTTTCTTATGGCTCGTACCATTTTGTTCAGTATTGATGTCCGAAGAAGTGTTCGTTTGTTAGATGAACGCATCGGCATGATCGGTCATCGGGATAAAGTCGATTTGAGAGTGCAGGCTTACTGATGATCGGTTCTGAAAAATCTGAAACTTCTTTTAAACGGCTTTAACGATTTTTCCCGCTATCGATATCCTATGAGTGTTTGTCAGGAGGAACTAAATAGTCTCGGTTTAGGGCGGAAAGTTGATTGAAAGACATAGTTTGCCGATAACCGATTCTCGAATATCTGAAATCTCTTTTGAATCTGTTCGACGATTTCCTTGGTGACAAGATGAGTGAGACGGTCTACTCTTATTTTTGAAACAAATCATTCGGAAGGTAGTCTATCGTGGAGCAATTTTTCAAAAAATTTCGAATTTCGCTACGAAAAAAATCAAAAAAATCGGAAGAATACTTTTCGAAAATTGGAAACTGACAATATGCAAACATCCTTCGAAATAATATTGCTCGAATTCAATACCGAATGAAAGAACGATTCGTTTTATGTGAATATCTATTTACCCATTTCCGTTTTGAATTTCATCAGAACCGGCATTTCCGTCGGAAGTTATTGCCGAAAAAAATAGTGTTCATTCCTTTCTATCGCTCATAACGCATCGATTCCGTAACACGGTTGGAAAATCTGCATAATACGAGTTATTATATATGTTACATATACATATAGAGCGGGAAATTTCCGTCACGGAAAACTACCCCTTATAATTTTAGTTTGTGGTTGAGGATAGAGGTTCTCCCTCCACTATACTATGGTCATCTCTTTTCTCGTCATGAACATAAACGCAGAGGGTGATTCGGATTGAGAGGGAAACATTTCGTGGACAGAGGCTTCGAGAAATTCTGGACCGAAAAGTCCTTTGCCAAAAATTCCTGTGACCTAGGGTTTTCAAGATACAAGGGAATCCAGGTTGACCTATCACAGAGCTTGTACGCGAGCGAGACACGGCAGGCCTGGATGCGCGAGTGAACACAGTCTTTGCGCACTGACGTCTCAGCGCTGTGATTGGTCAAC
This sequence comes from Phymatocera aterrima, assembly GCA_963170745.1. Lineage (NCBI taxonomy): Eukaryota > Metazoa > Arthropoda > Insecta > Hymenoptera > Tenthredinidae > Phymatocera > Phymatocera aterrima. The sequence goes on from OY720671.1 coordinate 2,561,406, forward strand.
TTAAACCTTCTGTAACTCGCAAACTATCGGTCGGAGGAATTTTCAGTAAAGGACATTTCGTTTCATAATTTCTCAAAGAATCTATATCCACGAATGGCGTCCCGCGCAACCTGAATCACCCTGTATACTACTTCCTCACGGATCGCGTCGCATCCCGTTTCGTCGTTGAGGAAAAAGCGCTTTTACTAAATCTGAAAATCATTGCTCTGTAGAGTCGTAGTCGCGGTACAACCAGCACACGCTCTACATGCCTCAGCTCGTTTTTAAGGAGGAGGTTGGTGGATATTTTACCTACGTGGTTGCGTGCATGCATGCATGATACTACTACCTATCCCCGCTCGCGAATGTAGTCACGGATTTATAGCACGTATGCATACGTATAAGTTCGTATATTTATACTAACATTTTCGTCAATTTCGTATGTGTACACATGTGTACATAGTGGGAGCGCATGCATGCACCCGTGAGATGTGAGTACTCGTACACCCAGCGCCGCGGATTCTGTCGCCCTTGGAATAAGCAACTGACAATCCACGTAGTTTTAAGTTGGCAATTCTTCACTCTGCCTAATGCCCTTGCGACGAGGCGAATGGATCTCGAACCGCACGTTCACCGTCCAAACATCCACCGGGAGCGAATTGATAGCAAGGTGCAAAGATCCTTTCCATAATATCACCAGGCTCGTCGTTTGATAAATAATTGAATGAACAAGTAAATCGGTATCTTCGAGAAAATCGTTCGATCTACGGAAATCGAAGCAGACGAAAATTACGTTATCAATAGCAGTATCGCAGTTTTTTTTTTCTTCCAAAATTTGCGCATTTTCGGGTCGTGTAAGCGTACAGATGATATCTCTCTGCGCGTAAGACGACGTTCTGTCAAACGTGCGGCACGAGCTCCATTGCGAGGACGTAACTACGTAGAGTGACGAATTGCCAACTCAAAACCACGTGTATCGTCAGTTGCCTAGCTATTTTGGGAGGCGACAGAATCCGCGGCGCTGGGTGTACGGTACACATGCCGTATGCGTGCTTCGTAGTCGCGTTATTAGCTGTCAGTCTCGACTCTCGACTCTCAACTCTTGACTGTACCTACGTTTCCCTTCAAGCTTCGTTCTAGAGTCTGGAATATCTCGAGCTCTTTTTGCGCGATACCTATTTGAACGCGGATTACCTACCTACTTCCGTGAATAATTCAAGAAAACATATTACAGCCATACTTTTTTTTCTTCTCGTTTTCGTATCTGTCCCAGAGCTTTGGCTCTCTCTCTCTCTCTCTCTCTCATCCCCGCAGGAAAATAGCCGCTGCTCCGAACCGGTGGATATATCAATCGTTCTTCCATCCCTATTTGTTCTCTCTTTCCTCAAACTCATCGGATAAATATCAATAATACAAGATTTGGAAATAGGGGATGCTGATACAGCCGGAAGAATCACTTTCTTATTTCTTCTTTATCCCAAATCTCACGTCTTCTCCTATCATTCTTCTATTTTTCTCCCATATTTTCGTCCTCGCCAGCCACGAAGATCCTGTACGCTATGACGCGTCTGAAAAACAAAATTCTATATCATATACACAATGAAACACAAAAAGGACGAAATAGAACAGATGGGGAAAATGATGAAATTTATTATAATTCCTCTTTTCGTTTCACCCCCGTTCATCAAATTCATACGAAATACGGCTTATCGGTATGGCCGATTATTTTTTCTTTACGTGAGTCCCTTAGCCGATGGTAGTAAACGATTGAACATGTTCCACTCAGCGATATCAGCGTTGATGGTGGTGGTTTAGCAGTTTCGCTAAGCGTGGTTTGGCTTCACCAAAATCCCATTTTCTTAACCCCGGAAAAATAGGGAAGGGGCCCCGAGGTGTGGTGGGGTGGGGGGGAGGGGGGTCGATTTAGGAAAGTACCAAAAAAAGAAGCGACGGGAGGAAAAGCGGAAAAAAAAAATGGTGGACACCTAAAACATTTCAGGCGCATTTCAGACGATCGGCGCTTTTCGTTTTTCCTTTCATTCGCTTTCTCTCTCTCTCCTCTTTTCTCCCAGGTGATGAAGTTTTATCCCTTTTCCGAACGTTCTCAACCTAATAACGTGCTCGCACTTATTACAATTGCACTGCTCCTGTCTCCGAGTCAATAACATTTCTTCAAAACGTGCCTCATGAAAATTGAGCACATTCCAAATTCCTCAATATCGTCAAATTCACGATGAAAGCTCCGATTCTTCATTCTTTTCCATAAAAATCTGTTCTCAAATTTTTAGGACGGTCAATTAGTGAATCGCCAGATACATAGGAAAAGGAGAGAAAACTACCAATGTGTAATAGAAGCAGTAAATTTTGTCGACAAACGAATTCCGGCAAAGCTTGCACTCGCTACTCTCGTTATTTGGCAAAAGTTACGTGAATGTTCGCCAAACTGGACTCCAGAAGGGTGGTGATATTTTCTGTTTAATCTGAAGCAGGTTATCCTCATCTCAGGTTGGGTCAGGTTGGTTTCGGTCAAGTTAAGTCGAGTTAGGTCTAGACTAAACTAGACTAGACTAGACTAGACTAGACTAGACTAGACTAGACTAGACTAGACTAGACTAGACTAGACTAGACTAGACTAGACTAGACTAGACTAGACTAGACTGGATTAGACTAGACTAGACTGGATTAGACGAGACTAGACTAGACTAGACTAGACTAGAGTGGATTGGACTAGACTAGACTGGATTAGACTAAATTAGACTGGATTGGACTAGACTAGACTAGACTGGATTAGACTAGACTAAACTAGACTAGACTGGATTGGACTAGACTAGACTAGACTAGACTGGATTAGACTAAATTAGACTGGATTGGACTAGACTAGACTAGACTGGATTAGACTAGACTAAACTAGACTAGACTGGATTGGACTAGACTAGACTAGACTGGATTAGACTAAATTAGACTGGATTGGACTAGACTAGACTAGACTGGATTAGACTAGACTAGACTAGACTAGACTAGACTGGATTGGACTAGACTAGACTGGACTACGCTCGTCCTGAAATACACGATGTATGTGGTTTGCTCGGAGGACACTATGCTACGGGGATAGAAGCTGGAGGGCTGGGGCTGGAGGTGAGGCTGGGGGACTGGTCTAGTGCAGGGTGAGGCGTTACTCTCAATTTTCGATGCTCTCGTTGTATATCACGGGGCTAAGTTGACGAGGGGTTGTTTGTATCGACTGAAATAAGAAGAAAAAGGAGCAGAAGAAGTAGAAGAGGAGTTCACGACCCTCTAGGGAGTTTCCTGCACCACTGGAGCCCACCCGGGATATCACTATTACTGAGAAATTGCCACGGGGCTGAAACTACAAGCTAGATTTCGGAAATGGCTCTCTGGTGGAACTCCCGTCGCTCGTTCTTGATTTTCCTTTTACAAAGAATTTTGCAAATTGTTTCGTTATGTTTTTTTTTCTTTCCGGTGAATTCCGTTCGAAATTATAACGTAATAGCATATCAAACGAACGCGAGCGAACCGGATGAAACGATACAAGTTTCACAACCTTTCACCGACGTTGGTTTTTCCTTTTTTTTTTTTCGTTTTTTTTTTCTCTCTCTTCTCTCCATTTTTCGCAAATTTTATCGCGTGGCGAGAAATTTTCTGCGAATCGTTCGCTCGCGATTCGAATTGAATTGTATGGTGATATGTCGGATGTTTATTAACCAGCAGTGAAAATGTAACTTTGGAATCGCATAGTGATAATGTTCGAAAAATGTTCTCTGCCGCGTAATTCGCAAAGTTGTTATCGAAATATCCTGGAGAAAAATCGAAAAAACCTTCATTCATTGTTATAATATTCAGCGAAATTTTTTCGTGTATTGAAAATTTGTGGAAAAGTTGTCGGGAGGTCGATATTTTTTTTATTTTTCCACAAATGCGCTAGAAATTATGTTACAAACAGGTGAGAACGCAAACGAACAAGAATTACCGAACGAACGAATGAACGAGTCAGTAATTTTCACTATAATTAATATTTGAACCATTCGAATTCACGTAATGGGGGATACATAGCGAGGAAGAGCAAAGCGAAAAGAGGAGAACGGGGTTAAAGGTCGCTCGGCGTATGTGCGTCGTTCGGTCGATGGGTCGTTCGGCCGGGAGGTTGTATATCCTTGTATAACCCGGTATTTTCAAATTATCGAAAATGAATTGGGGGGCTGGATGGGGCGGGGTGGTGGTGGGGGTGGGGGGAGGGGGGTCTGGTGCTCGCTCGAGCGGGAATAATTATTAGGCAATTTATATTTGCCACGTAGAGGGCGGCGAGGGGGATGAAAATGGGTGATGGGGCATGGAGGATGGGGATACCGAAAGCCCGACCGCCGCTAATTCATAATTCACGATTCATCATTTCGCACAAACTTCACCTATACGATTTCCGCGACGAAATAATAAATGATACCAGTGAAAAAATGCTCCGTCACCTATTTCTATTGCTCATTTTCTTTTTCCCCGTTACATTTGGCCCCCCCCCCCCCCCCCCCCCCCCCCCCCCACCACCACGTTGCGTTCGTGCGCATGCGCCCGGCAGATACTTGCCATTTCTTTTTTGTTTTTTTTTGTTGCTTTTATCACCTTTCGTATCGCCGCAGGTAACAGGAGAGTAAGAATTGAGGAGAAGAGCACGAACGAAACGGAAAATTTCGTGAAATATAATGAACTTCGAAATGAATATTCGGGTGGACAAAATTAGGGGATGAAAAGAGGCAAAATGCCGCCGGGACAATGAGCAATTGTTCGTTGTGCTTGCGTATATGTATATATATATATATATCTTCCGATTGTGGGGTATAACATTGTAGAGAATGGGAAATTGAGTAACGGCCGAGATGTAAAGGGTGTCCGCGAACCAAGTGCTCTTTTTTGGGGGGAGGGGGATTATTGGCGGAGTTCGGCTCGTGTTACCCCGCCGTTGGAAATAGTGGACTCCGTCGCGGCGTCCGTGAGATACAGCCTCATTAAAAAAGTCGCACCAGCTAGATCCAAGATCGTCGTATTCTGAACCGCAATAAGAAGCTACAGCGTAGCTGCTCTTTTCAAAATGTTCTACTGCGACACCGTTGGACGAGGAAAGCCTCCGAAAAAGATATAGCCAACGCAGCACGTGAACGGCCTTTGGGATTGTTCCTAGTAGAAAGATGTTGCGACAGCCCACTGATCGCCGCTGTGCAGTTTGCTGCCTACATTCAGGCGTTGGCACAACGTTTTATATCGCTTGTATCTCACAGACGCAGCGAAGGAAACCTGCAATTTTTCCAACGGCAGGGTGACGAGCCAGACACTCCCCTCCCCTCGCTCAGTGGAATAGTACTAAATTCGCGGACACCCTGTATATATTTGTAATATATTTGAGTATATTTGCCTAAATCAGCATCCACCGCCACACCGGATACAGGAGTACAATAAACCCTTTTGCTGGGAACATCAGGGTGGAAGAATTATCCTATGGAGCACAGTTTTATTAACAAAATAATAACTTGAGCTTCCGGTACGAAGATCTGACGCGCGATTATTCGTCATTGGATGTATTTTTCCATACGATTATTACTATTGTTGTTATGATTATGATTATGATTACGATTATTATTACCGTTTATCCTGCACGAAGGTGAATTTATGTTACTAGCTCTTCTTCGCCGGAGCAAGTAAGTTCACGAAGTCTGTCGGGACTATGGAAGTTAATTAGTTACGTCGCGGGTACACATAGATCATACCTATAACGTTGTGAGAATCAATATTTGAATTTTATTACAGAAATAACTCACTAATGGTTTTTTATTTTGCTGTTTTTCAGCAGTTTTTAATCGAATTTTCAAAAATTATGTAACAGCTTTTTTATATACTGGGTATTGCCGTGGTCTACCATTTTGTTTTGACATTATTCCATTTTTCTTACTTTTACAACGTTCTCGCTCGTTATGTATTGCCATTTTTTGATTCTTCATTCTTCTCGGACTTCGTGATCTTCCGGTTCTCCGATTTTCTTCATTTTCCAGTGTCCCGATCTCTCGATTTTCCACCTCCTCGAGTTTCGTATGTTTTTCATTTTTCCAATCGCGGGCTACAATCTTCTCATCTTTCATCTCACATACTTCCATGCTGCTATCGTTCTTCCAAATTTTGTCATTCACCCGAATTTCTCACAATTTCATAATTTTCTTATTTTTTCATCCGTTTCCCTATATCCTCCAAGATTCCACATTTCGTAATATCACAATTCCTCGATCCCATAGTTCTACCATTTCATATTATACGCCATTTCCCCCATTTTGCCAACTTTCCATTTCCCAATTTTCCAACGTCTTTTATAATTTCACCGGTTTTCCGATTTTCATTCATATCTCGTACAAGCTGCAGCCGTCGTTCGAATGTTTTCAACGTTCCGAATCTCCGGACTATCGGATCTTCACACGCGCTCATTATTCCATGCTCGTGCTCCTATACATCCAATGTTTATTATTTTGCCCATTTCCAATAATTTCCACCATTCTCCAATGTTCGAAAATTCCTCCCATTTTCCAATGTCCCCCCGTATTCATCTATTCAACGATTTTGAAAATTTTCTCACCAACGTTCCACACCAGCCTCAGATCACTCTCCGTCCACTTTGATCCTTTCTTCAATTTTCACAACTCTTTTTTTTCCCCATTCTCACCCCTTTCCAGTTTTCCTCATTTCCCAATTATCTTGCTCACCAAATGATTCTCCAGTTCACCAGAAACATTCATCACAGGACCAAACATTGCGACTCTTTTGTTTTCAAAAAAAGAAAACATAAAACGTACGTCGATCTTCTCAATCGTAGAGAAGAACTTCCAAAAGGAAATAAGGGCAGATCGAATGAGAAAGTTTTCACGGGAACTGTCCGACCGGAAATTTCCTCCTACGATACAGTAAATCATTTTCTTCTTCTTCTTCTTCTTCTTTCGAGGCAGTGTGAAAGAAAAAGAGAAGAAAACTCAACCGGAAGATGACGGAGTAACGCGTGACCAGAGATTTGAAACGCCCCGATTAAACATAAGAGGAGGGTGTTTCGTATCGACGCGGACGTCTCTACCTGTAATCCTGCAACCGAGGTATCATAGGGGGAGCCGAGGGCCGGGCGGATGAATTAAGTGAGAAATCTGAGCGATGTCCATCCGCTACGGCTCCCGCTCCCGTGCCGAAGGCAAACTGCTCGTCAGTCGACGAGTCAAGGGTATATCAGGAGTCACGACGGTTCCACGAGGTAACGTAATCACCTCTCGTCTCGTCCGGGTCAACGATGTCGTTGAGATAGGTTTGCCACATGTATTATGTATAGTATGACAACACGACCGTCATCCGTCTCTCCAGTTTCACATTTCATCGGCGATACCGCGAGCTCACCGACGCGATGTTACCGCTCGCTATTCGGACAGACATAGGTACACGAGACTAACAATGAGGCGAGATGGTCGAATCAAATCATTGGAAGACGTCGATCCCACTTTTTCCCTCTTCCTATTTCCGTCTCTCTTCCTCTTCATATTTTCAACGGTGGGAATGGACGTATATATATATATATATATTTTCAAAGCTGCGCAGCGAAATACTCTGCAATTTTGGAACACAGTTCGGCTTCTGCGGAATGCACCCTCGAAATTTCAGGAAACCACTTGGAACTGTTCAGATTTGGGGGAATCTTTAGAAAGCACGTGCATCAGGAGGTCATTGGAAATCTAACCTAGCTAACTTAGGATATATTCGTTTTCCATCGACTCTGGTCAATGTTTGAAAAAAATGAAATACTCAGCCGCTTGCTGCCATCTTACTCAACGAATTCTCCAAGTTTCATTGAAATCCATCGAGTCGTTTGCCAGAATTTACGATTTTCATTCTCGAGACGGGTACTGTATGCATTCAAGATGGCGAGCCCTACGGCACCTCAAGTCCTCGAAACTACAAAGTTTCTCATTCGTTCGAGTTACGTAATTTTCTCAACTTTTATATCCTCCAACTTTACCGATTTCCTCTCCAATTTTCAATATCGTCGGTTCTCCAAATTTGTATCTTCCGATCGCCCGATTTTCCAACCGTTATCCACCATTCGGTCGATTCTCCGATCGTCTCGATTTTCCCGTTTCAAAATTCACTGCTATCCAATCACGTTTTCCATTCTCCACACTCATTATATAATTCTCTCCTACTCGCCCCATCACCTGATTTCTCAAGTATTCCCATCTCTTCGCCGGTAATTGTTTCCCACAGTTCTCCACTCTTTAAACGTTCATAGTTAATCTGACATCTTGACTTCGTTCGGGTACCACCGCGCACAGCGATGTTCTATCAGATACCCGAACCATCTGATTCTGACGAATAATCGTCGTTCATTAAAATCTTCTGCCGAATATCCAGCTAGTATTCAGTTTCAGTTCCAGTTTCAGTTTCAGTTTCGTTCCAACGGTTAGTACTGTCCCGAATATGTTTCGACCGTGACGCGATAACACGCCGTATAGCTGCGGGTACAGAGTACTACCAAAAGTATGTGTTCGCGTATAACGGTATTGAAATTGAAAATTTATTGAAATATAATTACAATCGTACGTGTACATATACATACATAAATACACGCCTACTTCCTATTTTAATATATATATATATACGCACATAACAGATAGTCAAAGGCAGACGTATTCTATTCCGTAGTAACTTGAACTCCTCCGCAATATGCTTTCGACGCAGTACGCATGTATATATACCTAACAGTGGTTGTGTATTGGGCGGGTAATAGAAGCGCGTGAAATTCACTTGGCGTACGAACAACCCTTAACCGTCAGCCCTGAGCCCTGAACCCTGAACCCTGAACCCGGATAGCAAGCCCGCAAACGTTCCCCGTGGGCCGGTGGCGCTCGGATCTATCCAATGATTCGCGCGTCGCATCGTGTCGCATCGGATCCCAGAAGTTTCCACATTACCGCAGAGTCGTCGCGAATTACCTTCCGCAATATGTATACTTACTGCTGTTGATTCGCGAACGGTTTTCTCCCAACTGTTTTCTGGTTGGGCAATATCAGACAATTTATTTTGACCACCACTGAACGCTGACCGCAGCGCCGGTCAAGTGCCAGCGAATGGAAGTAACTCCACGATCTTCTGCTCTCTAGTGTCCGATCTCCGAGTCTCCGATGACAATTTAATACCGATATCTAACCTCGTAATCTATCTCGGCAAATCGAAAGATGTCATTCGAAAGTGATAATCGTTCAGAAAATAATTGTTGTTCAATGAATAATAAATACTCGTTGTATAGGAAAATACAGCTACGAAATAAATTGCGAGGTTAGGTATCGGTATTGAACTGTCATCGGAAACTCGGAGATCGGACACTGGACGGCAGAAGATCGTGCAGTTACTTCCATTGACTGGCACTTAACCGGCGCTGCCGTCAGCGTTCAGTGGTGGTCAAAATAAATTGTCTGATATCGCCCAACCAGAAAACAATTGGGACGAAACCGTCCGCGAATCAACCGCAGTAAGTATACTCACTTTACATTGAGAAAACTGTAAGCTGCAAGCTGCAGGCTGCAAGCATCAAGCTTGATGCTCCGAGGCGTTAGCTACAAATCTTCTATCGCGTTAACACGTATCTGTTATAGTTTTCAGCATTCGGTGAGATACTTTGCCTCTGGAGAGAAACGAAGGGGCAAAAATAAACGTATCGAATTCTTTCCTCCCGATGGTTTGTCCTTGCGAGCTTTACCCCTTGATTTCGGACGATGAAGCTTGTCCGAGCAACTAGGTGATATTTCATCGGGTTCTCTTTGTCTTGTCTTTTTGCTGCACGGGTAACGGAGGCAGAGTGTGGAAGAGTGTGCGAAACAAATTCACCCAGTTACCACATATTCATAAATAAATAATCGCGGATCCTTTTTTACTCTTTTACGCGCGCGTCGTTCAAAAGCACGAAAGGTAGAAAGAGGAAAATCAAAGTGAACGGGAACGGAAAAGGAAAAAAAGAAATCAAAACCGTTTGGAACAAGCCGCAGAGCGATCTCTGATCTGTAACGTTTGTACGTTAATTCATTCGATTCACAGCTGCAACTCGAATCTGTGAGGTTAAAGGAGTTGGAAAGGTGGGAAAATAAAAGATAGGACTTCGAGGATTGTTCATTTCCTTGGTGAGGATAAAGTGGCAAATCGAGATGGATGAAGAGGAAATAAGAGAGGGAGGAGAGATAAAGAGGGCTGAAGTAAAGAATGAAGAAAAATTCGAGGTCTTCGTTCTAACGAAGTGCCCTCGTCATAGATATACCTGATGCCTGCAGAGCAAAGAGGAAATAAAGGAGAAAGTGAGTCTGCTGGGCTCGGTCCTGGTTAGCAGCCAACTGTGTACTCCAGTTTGGTAAATATATACGTGTGCAGCTTTCGGGTAAATGGGGTTAACTAACTCGGTTGGTGTTAGAGAGAGAGAGAGACAGAGAGAGAGAGAGAGAGACAGGGAGCGAGAAAGAGAGGAGGGGAGCCTTGCCTTCCTCGCCTCGTCTCGCCTTGCCGCGGCGCGGCGCGGCGGCGGTTCGACGCACCTATGTGAACCTGGCACCCGACTTTCGAAAAAAAATAATTTTCAAACTGATATCGATTGTACTTCGTTTGTACTCGTTTGTACCACTTTTTTTTTCGTTTGTACCTCGAAGGGAAAAAAGATATCGCGTTTTCAAAAATGACCCGCACCCCACTTTTGAAAATTTAGTTTTTTCCAACGGGAGCCGCTTCAGAATCGTTTGTACCCGTTTGTACCACCTTTTTTTTCGTTTGTACCTCGACCCAAAAAAAGTTGGAGTCGTTTTTTGATTTTTCAAAAGCCTAACTTTTTTGTTTTGGAAGATAATCGAATTCTGTCAACGGGGATCGCTTAAGAATCGTTTGTACCCGTTTGTACCACCTTTTTTTTCGTTTGTACCAAGACCCGAAATAGGTTGGAGTCGTTTTTTGATTTTCAGAAAGCCTAACTTTTTTGTTTCGAAATATAATCGAATTCCGCCAACGGGGATCGCTTCAGAATCGTTTGTACCCGTTTGTACCATCTTTTTTTCGTTTGTACCTCTACCCAAAAAAAGGTGAAGTCGTTTTTTGATTTTTCAAAAACCTAACTTTTTTGTTTTGGAAGATGATCGAATTCTGTCAACGGGGATCGCTTCAGAATCGTTTGTACCCGTTTGTACCATCTTTTTTTTCGTCTGTACCTCGACCCAAAAAAAGTTGGAGTCGTTTTTCGATTTTTCAAAAACCTAACTTTTTTGTTTCGAAATATAATCGAATTCCACCAACGGTGATTGCTTCAGAATCGTTTGTACCCGATTGTACCTCTCTTATTTTTGTTTGTACCCCTACGCAGAAAAAGATGGAGTCGGTTTTTGAATTTTCAAAAGCCTAACTTTTTTGTTTCGAAATATAATCGAATTCCGCCAACGGAGATTGCTTCAGAATCGTTTGTACCCGATTGTACCTCTCTTATTTTCGTTTGTACCCCGACCCAAAAAAAGGTGGAGTCGTTTTTTGAATTTTCAAAAGCCTAACTTTTCTGTTTCGAAATATAATCGAATTCCGCCGACGGGGATCGCTCCAGAATCGTTTGTACTCGTTCGTACCATCTTTTTTTTCGTTTGTACCTCGACCCAAAAGAAGGTGGAGTCGTTTTTTGATTTTTCAAAAACCTAACTTTTTTGTTTCGTAATATAATCGAATTCCGCCGACGGGGATCGCTTCAGAATCGTTTGTACCCGTTTGTACCATCTTTTTTTTCGTTTGTACCAAGACCCGAAATAGGTTGGAGTCGTTTTTTGATTTTCAAAAAGCCTAACTTTTTTGTTTCGAAATATAATCGAATTCCGCCAACGGGGATCGCTTCAGAATCGTTTGTACACGTTTGTACCACAAACGATTCTGAAGCGATACCCGTTAGCGGAATTCGATTATATTTCGAAACAAAAAAGTTAGGCTTTTTGAAAATCAAAAAACGACTCCAACCTATTTCGGGTCTAGGTACAAACGAAAAAAAAGATGGTACAAACGGGTACAAACGATTCTGAAGCGATCCCCGTCGGCGGAATTCGATTATATTTTGTTGCGAGAGACGATAAGAGGTTCTTTAGATGTGGGTGAACAAATTAGCGAGAGAGGGGCCTAGGATGAGTGACTGACGGGATTAATGTTTAAGAAAAGCTTGCACGGGGTTTTCTTTGCCTTTACTTAAAAACTCGTGTCTTTATTGAATTCTCACGATGAGATATATACAGATACAAAGATTTGACCACGAGGCCGAACGATATTATAATGTTTTCCACAGGAAGATCTGAGACATACTGATATACATATGGACTTTGATTTAGTCCGCAGGAATACACATATACATACATTGAATAGTTCTAACGCTCGGTGCGCAATAATGAGAGTTGAGAGTTCGATTTGAGGCAGGTAAACACTGCACGATGGTGTGTGTGCTCTCGATATGGACTGGCCGTCCAGCTGATCTAAGCGATCGATTATTTTGCCCGAACATATTTCGAAACAAAAAAGTTAGGTTTTTGAAAAATCAAAAAACGACTCCACCTTTTTTTGGGTCGAGGTACAAACGAAAAAAAAAGATGGTACAAACGAGTACAAACGATTCTGAAGCGATCCCCGTCGGCGGAATTCGATTATATTTCGAAACAAAAAAGTTAGGCTTTTGAAAATTCAAAAACCGACTCCATCTTTTTCTGCGTAGGGGTACAAACGGAAAAAAAGATGGTACAAACGAGTACAAACGATTCTGAAGCGATCCCCGTTGACAGAATTCGATTATCTTCCAAAACAAAAAAGTTAGGCTTTTGAAAAATCAAAAAACGACTCCAACTTTTTTTGGGTCGAGGTACAGACGAAAAAAAAGATGGTACAAACGGGTACAAACGATTCTGAAGCGATCCCCGTTGGCGGAATTCGATTATATTTCGAAACAAAAAAGTTAGGCTTTCTGAAAATCAAAAAACGACTCCAACCTATTTCGGGTCTTGGTACAAACGAAAAAAAAGGTGGTACAAACGGGTACAAACGATTCTTAAGCGATCCCCGTTGACAGAATTCGATTATCTTCCAAAACAAAAAAGTTAGGCTTTTGAAAAATCAAAAAACGACTCCAACTTTTTTTGGGTCGAGGTACAAACGAAAAAAAAGGTGGTACAAACGGGTACAAACGATTCTGAAGCGGCTCCCGTTGGAAAAAACTAAATTTTCAAAAGTGGGGTGCGGGTCATTTTTGAAAACGCCATATCTTTTTTCCCTTCGAGGTACAAACGAAAAAAAAAGTGGTACAAACGAGTACAAACGAAGTACAATCGATATCAGTTTGAAAATTATTTTTTTTCGAAAGTCGGGTGCCAGGTTCACATAGGTGTTCGACGCGCGTCAATAATTCACCGGTTTGTTCAACTCTTCCGATTCATCGGGGCCAAATTGAACCCGTCAATTGCCATCGGCCGTCGCTCATCATCCAATTGTTGCGTGGCCTCGCGCGTAAACATTTTCCCGAATGCGAATCCCAGCTGAAAATGAAAAAAACCAACCCCCGATCCACGACCCCCTTCCCCGCCCCCTTCTCCCCCGAATAAATAATCGGAGTAATGATCGAAATGTAAATTTCACCTCGAATCCTTCATTTTTTCATTTTTCCTGACCGGGAAGCGCTTTTTCCGCGCGTCAACCTTTTTTCCAAAAACTTTTTTCCCCCGAGTTAATAATTTTATGTTTGTTCACCACGTAACCGTGTATCGTTTATTGTTGCACACGTGGGATCTCGTAGCTATAACCTACCTACCGATCTACCTTCGCGCTGGAAGTTGGTCAGCATACCCACGCAAAGGTACATACGTCTGTGTGAGGAAATTCATGGAAAAGATTTGCCAAGATCTTGACAATTTTTCCAATCTTTTTTAAACTATCTTCGGGTTCGGTTGTTTTTTTTCTGGTTTTTCTGTTTTTTTTTTTTTTAACGTTTTCCAACTTTCGCAGATTTATGAAATCCGATCGGCTTCTTATTTGTCTTCGTTGTTTTATTCTCTACTTTCTGTCAATGATCAGTTTCATCTTCAGTCACTTTTCCAGCTGACCAGTTTTTCCATTTTTCAAATCGGAAAACTTTTGAGTCTTTGTCTTTTTCTGTATAATTTGTCCACCTAGCCATTCGCTCATTTTCCAATCGCGTTCATTTTGCAATTCCCAATCAGTTTCTCATTTCGCAATTTTCATTATTTCCCATTATCCCTTATATATCTTCATTTTTCCGCTCTTCCCAAATTTGTCTTCCACTTTATCAATGTTCTGATTTTTTCGTTATTGTTTTAACTTTTCATTTCTTCTACCTCACTATCTATCCACCTTTCGAATGGCATTTTTTCGGATTTTATACACGTCCATTCTCTCATTTTTCCATTTTCCAACAATTTTTCACAGTTTCTCATGTATTCGAGTTTCGTAATTTTTTAAACTCTCCCATTTTTCCACTTTCTCAATTTTTCGTCCAAGTGTCGTCCGATTTTTTCATCCACCGATTTCCTCATCCTCCAACCGTTTCGATTCTACGATTGTTTCGGTTTTCCAATTTTCCCAATTCACTCGTTCCTCCATCTTCCCCATCCAACCACTCTCTCCTATTTCTCGCCATTCATTCAAATTTTTTTGTTCACCGGTTCCCTGATTTTCCAATTATCGTCATACCTCCATCAAGTTTTTTCCCCACAGATCTCTGCATTTTCAATTTCCCCCGCTTACCCAAAATTCGTCTCTCCTTCCATTCTCCCATTCCATCTCTTCGATTTTCGTCCTGTCACTCATATTTTTGTTGCCGATTTCACTAATTTTCAAACAATTGTTGCCTTCCACACGATTTCCATGCTCTCGCTTTTCTTCAATTCTTCAATTTTCCAATTTTCCCTTCGCTTGAGCTTTCTCTCTCTCTCCGTTCAGCTCATCCTCTCACATTTTCATCCAGGTTTACATATTTTTCCAATTTTCCTATACTATCAATCTTTTTATTCGCTCTCTCCCGCGCAATCTATTTTCCACGATTTTATTTTCTTCTTGTTCTTGTTCTCCGTTCCTTTTAATTTAGCGCTTTATCTTCTCCTCTGGGTCGTTTACGAACAAACGAAACCACAGATAGAAAAAAAAAATAAACAAAAACGAAGAGCGGAAAAAAAAACACCAACAACCTCGCACATCCACAAAACAAAAAACAAAAAACAAAAATACCCGACCCGTTCTTTTTTTCATTTTATTTATTTATTTTTTTTTATTTTTGTTGTCGTCGTTGTTTTTCTCTGTTACGTAGTAGCTACAAATGGTTTACAACCGTCACGGGACCCGCCGTCTACCAACGCCGCCATCCAAACTCGACCCCCAACCCCCAACCCCCAAATCTCATCCCCGACAGTCGAGTTGAGATAAAACTCTGCTTTTACGGCTCGCGCGCTTTCTACGATGTGTTGGCATTGAGAATCTTCCAACCGATTCTCACCTTTCCTTTTACCTTCGCCCCCCCCCCCCCCCCCCCGCCAGGTCGCGGCATCCCTTACTAACTCCGCCATTTCTATATTGAATTAGGGGTTCGAAATTAGAACGGATCAACTTCGTGAGTTTTTCGCATGCTTTTGTTTGGTTTGTTTTTCCTCGTTTTTTTTTTTTTTTTTCTTTTCAGAGGTTTTTCTTCTCCATTTCTATCGCTTCGCAGTTAGCGAAAGCTCATTTTCCGTCCGGTTTTTTTTTTATTCTGTTCGTCCAACTTCCGTTTGAACAAGGGAAGTTATCACGATGAACCCAAGAATGAAAAGTTGCGTTTTTCACGGCCGCTTTCGGATGCGCGTGCCCGATGAAATTTGTGTCCGACGATAATTCGAGAACGAATTATGAGCGGATTTTAACTTCCGATATAGGTACCAATCGATGCGGATTTACGTGACTCGGAACCAGTTAGATTTTGAGTTCGATCGGTTCAGTTGTTTATGAGTTTTTCGAAGAAGAAAATCTCGAGATCTTCATTTTGTCTCGATCGTAATTTGAGAACGAATTGACAGATTTTAATTGTCAACGGACCGATCGATGCGGATCCTTGTGGCTCAGAACCGATTGCATCCAGCTCCGGATCGGAAACAATCGAAGCCTACTTTCCGCCCTTGATACGCAATGTGCCATTGGCTAGTGCGACTCCTCTGCCTCAAACTGAGCATGCGCAACCTTTTTCTCGCATACAGCTTTCTCGTTAACAGCGTGAGAAAAGTTTCTCTCGCACCGGGGATTGAAAGATCCTTCAAGTCCCAGCTGTAGCAGGCGCACGAAAGAGGACTTCCGGCGCGCGCGTTGTGAAAAAATACTCTTTTCACACTAGTGCGGTTATACGTTACTTTACGCACGCCGAACATGCTTCGAAAATCAGACTGCAGGTGCCAGGTACAAAAAATAAGTTATGTACCCATCACTGCGGTACGGATGTATGAACGTATATGAATGCATGATGTATGAATATCGAATATTATTTGCGGCTCATCGCGGGGCAGTCGGGGGTGGTATCGCGTCCCCGTCGCATCGTACGAATAATCCGTTATATAACCGGACCAACGTCGCCTCGCAGGTTCGGTAACCGCACCCCTGCGTCCGGGTGCGGAATGTGATTTATTTCATTGCCGCATTAACGGTAATAAACTTTGTCCTTCCCCCGGGGGAACGAGGGCGGCGGGGGCAGGGGTGGAGCGCGCATTGTTTTACCCTTTCAATTAAAACAGGCGTTAGTTCCGGTTATCGTGTTTCTTCCTGCGTTTCCTGTATCCCGCAGCACGCGCCGTGCTGCGGCACGGCGCGGCGCTGGTCCGTCGGGAAAGAGGAATTCATCTACGTACGTAGTTTATAACGCGAGCATAAACAATCGCTGGATGGCATATTTAGTCCGATAACGAATCCAACTGTCTTTGCGCTTCTCTGTCTCGTCGATGTACAACGAATATCATCCTCTGTGCCCGGCGGGGTGAGGTGAAAATCTGGAATGAAGAGCCAAAACGGCAGAAAAAAGTAAGACCGGAAAAGGGGGAGAATAATCGGATAACATCAGGAATGATCGAGATCCAACGACGAAAAATCATCGGAGAAAAGGGAGAGAAAATCGTTTCCGAACTGAGACGATAGAGAAAATGGAAAAATGCAGGAGAGAGATGTTACACGAGCGACCGATTACTTTTTTGATGCCAGAGGGAAATGGAGAAGAGATGAAGAATTCTTTTTCAAGTTAATAGCGTATAATCCACAGGTTTTTACGTATCAGGAATATGATGAATTATATTCTACTCCGAACCTCACGTATCTAGGGATGTATGTACCTACGACGAAAAACTTATGCCTCGGCTATTCACCACGCGAATCACGTTCCCAGACTTTTCTTCTCCTAATTTTGATCTCCGCTTATTATAACCGCTGGAGGCAGGCTGCTGGCTCGGAGTAGCCAGTCTTGTATCGTTCGCTGGCGGAAAGGAAAACTCGTTTTCTCATCCTTGACTTATTTCTTTCTACTCTGCGTCTCTCTCGTCTTTTTACTCCTTTGATTAACGAACTTTGATGATACAGAAATTTCGTGATCGACTCGTACCCATCCAAGCTCGATCTCAGAGCCCTCTAAATTCTTACTCGAAATCAAAATTCGCAACGAAAAATTTCCGATAATTTGTCAATATTTCCTCGATCCCTAGTTGCCTCCAATAGCGAAACGTGAAAACGGAGCTCCTCCATTTTCCGTTTCCGGAGTTTTTTCAACTTTTCAATCGTCGCCTCGCGTCGCCGTGAATCCCATTTTTTCAACTCCGGGTCTCTGATCGAATCGTTTCTGAAAATTCAACCCTCTGAAAGTTCCTTCGACGATATGAAATTATCGGGTTCTGTTTTTCGTCGTCGGTCCCGTCGTGCTCTTTCTTTTCTTTCTACCCTCTTATCTCCTGCTCCTACCTTCTCCTCTTCTTATACCTTTTCCCTGATACCTACGTGCCCGAAATTTTTGACGAGAAATTTTCTGCGTCGCATCTTCGCTGGTTATTAGCGTTGGGACAGTTGCCGCCGGTTGCGAAGGCGCGTGGAGGAGCCCAACCCCCAGCCCCCAGCCCCCGAACCTCAAACTCATTCTTCTTTCTTTAAGTTGGTAAGGATATTGTTCCCATGGGGATGCCCGTGCCCTGAGTGGTATAGCTGTCTTCCAGTTTCCACAATATTCGCGCGTTTATCTTAACGACGCTTTACTTCGAACACCAACTTCGTTAAGTGCTCCGGACCAGCTACTCCTCCCCCGATCCCCCTTCCTGGTCCCCTAAAGTAGGTATTCCTCTCATTTCCTCCTCTCTTCATCGTTTTCTTCAGCTTCGCTGCCTTGCCCCGTCGTTTCTATGATTTCCCACTTCTTCGTCATCTCGCTCTCTCTCTGTTTTTCGCTCCACCCTCCCGAAGCCACAGAAGAGAAAATATGCTGGCGGAAATTTGATTGGAAGACAAATTTTCCGCTTACCAATTATCAGGCGTTCTCCACGAAAGTGGCCACACCGGAGTTCTCGAAAGTCATAACTCGGAGGATTTTTCCGTAAGCGAGCAAAAACAAAATGTACGCAACTCCGTCATCAGTTCCCACATTCTTCTCTTTCGGCGGATCATCGTCAGAATGCGGTTTTCATGAGATCTTGTCTCTTGTCGTAGGATGGGGCGACTTTCAGGGAAAACGGTTTTAAGTTGGTTCGAACTATAGGAGCACCGAGAACGAATAACTTCTTTCACGCTTTCCGTTATCCACATTCCAAAATCCGATGAGAGAAACGTAAGAGACTCGATTGTTTTCCGATTCGAGTATAGTATGATACATAGGGCATAGGTATCGGATAAATTGAGAGGGATGGCGCATCAAGATAGTTGGACATAGATTGATAATTTGCGGAAATCGATGCGATAAGGATAGGGATAAGACGCCATGGTAGGTGGTGCTTCTCATACCTCGCGGAGAGAACGCTGGAGGATTAATGATACGTAGTTTCTGGTAATTACGTTCCAGCCATCGGATTGCCACGGGCGGCGGAGGCGGTCGAGCCGAGCCTGTGTATAGTACACTCTCCAGTCGTATAGACGGCGAATTTCAGACGGAGAACCATGGAAAGATTATTCGACCAAATCGAGGAGGACCTTCGAGGGTCGAGTATCGAACGACGGATAATGCCAATTTCAATTCCTATCGCGACACAAATATCCCTTTCATTTGTCACCTCCCACAAATATATCATCGGATTCCATCTCCGCGCGGTACACGCCCGCCTATGTACACAGACGAAGGAAAAGTATCGTATCGTATGATTCTTTGACAAATTTAGATCCTCAAAAATCCCCATCCCCCCGTCGCGGTCGGTGTTCCATAATTCACGCGCCCCAATTTCCCTGCCCAGCTGTAGAATAGGGCGCTCGTGCGATAGATTTTCAGTGCTGCACGTCACTGAAGAATTTCTGTTCCATTCTAGGTATCGTCCTCGTTTGTCCTCTTTCAGTTTTTCCGTTTTGTTCTGGACGGTTTTTCTGTTTTTCTCTATTCTCGGAGAGGGAGATGACAAATTTTCACTCTGTTATCCCTCTCTCACGTTTTTCACGTATTGAAATCGTGGTGTACGTTAATTCGACTTCGACGAGGCCCAGATTCCGCTCGAACATCCTCGCGGGAGGATTTTTCGACACGATATACTCTTCTTTTCTTTTTGTCAATCTGAAACGGGTTACCGAAGAAGACGGCAAATGTACAGGAAAGATAATTACAGATCGATGCGAGCGAACGGATGACAGTAGAATCACGAAATTTACACTTTTGTTCTACGGCCGGTTGATTTGTCGCAATATTAGTTTCACCCTCGCGAATTCGAAACGTCCGAAATGCCTGACCGGCGCGGCGGCGTCGACGGATGATGGATTTGCGGTATTTTACTGTGGGAGAAAGAATGCTGCGCCGGAAGAGCGTTTCGAAAAGATTTTCAAAAACGACGCGACGGTTATCGGCAATTGAATTTTCTATTTTCCAGAGGCGTCGAAAATTGCGTAGCTCCGTTAGAAAATTCGTATCACCGAAACTATTCGCCGTATCGGGTTGATCCTCGCGGTATATTTCCTTGGCGACGAATCTGCCTTTACGAAGAAAAATATGAACTTCGAACTTTTCTTTCCTCGCATTTTCCACCAGCGATTGTTCCACCGATTCTCTCGACTCTCTGTCCGGTTCCCTCTTCCATTATTCTTTCATTCTCTTCTCATTCTTCGGTGAGGGTGGAAATCTTGTGGGCGAACGCCGCACAGCTGATGTTTTTCGTCAAGACGGAGAGAGAAACGGGCACCGGGAGAAACCCGGGGGACGAGTGAAAGAGAGAGCGCGAAGGAAAATCCTCCCCACTTTCTTCTTAACAGCCAGAAGCGTACGTTCTAATCTAATCTGTGGACACAATCGTGAGGCAAAAAGACACGTGGGACCCGTCGAAAAATCCATCGCAAATGACCAAGAATGGTAAAAAATAGTTGAAAATTGTTGAAAATTATCGAAACTCCTTCGGATCAATGAAAAATTGGTTATTAAACAAATAGTTAAAATTTGGAGCATCACAGGTTGAAAAATGGTAGAAAAATAGTCCATATCAAGATGCGAATTAGTTGATCCCTGAAACACGGAACGGCTCGCCTCAGGCTGTGAAAATGAAAATACATTTCCCAGCCTTCGCTTGGAAAACTTCAAGTTTTCCCAAATAGCGAGGTAAAGATGTACCGAAAATTCCGCTCCTTCGATCAACGCTTTAACGAAACGTTAGAAAAGTTTCGTTTTCTGCAGCTTCTTTGTGAAAGTAATTTACGCGCATCGACAAATTTCGAAACGCACGATTAAAAGCGAAAGCCAAAATTCCGTATTGTTATTCATGAATTTTATTCTTTCTTTCTTTCTCTTTCCCAGTTTTCTCTCCATCTCCGCACGTAGCATTGACGCTGACGACGGCGGAAATAATTGTTCGGCGTTGCGTGTATCGGTTCGGTTTTCGCGGAGAGGAAAATCGGTTTCGACCTACGATCCGATCATTCGGTGCGCGGTAATAACGAAAACTTGCAACCGATCGCCATGTATTTCACGTTTCTGAAATCTACCGCGTATATATACCTAATCCATCGCGGAGAAGGGAAAAAAAAAATGTTGAAAAAAAATGCCTGAGCAGAGCCGGATCGCAGCTGGCTCTCCTGTGGAGCAGCGAACGCGTGTACACACGTGTAGGTATATCGTGTTGAATAAACCGTGTAGGTACTATACGATATTATATGCGAGGTTGTGTTTAACGGGAGGAGGGAGAGGGACCGGAGAGAGGTTCAAGTTTATCACAGGATTATTATTGTACGTCGACTTTTGAAAGCAAACAACTATTGAATAATTATCAGTTTCAGCCAGAGCTCACGGTATCATTGGCGCATTACGACCTTTTCAATTCCGTCGTTTTTACAGCTGCGCAAACATTTCGTCATTGTTACGCGTATGCGCGATACACACGCATGTATACGTATACGATTCCGATGAAACCCGGGGGGTGGGGATTATCCGACGCCGCAGGCGCGCCGAATTACGAATTATGCCTGCAGTATATATATACGTATAGATGACATCCAAAAGAATGAAGAAGTACAATGATTTCGTGCACAATTGTACGACGATTGTTCGTTACGAAAGCTTTTACAGCCATTTCGTCATTTGTAGTGCGAGTTTTATTCTCCGACGTTCGCCCCGTGGCGAACGATATTCCGAGGCCGGCGAGACGGTGAGCAAGAGAAGAGAATCTTGGCAAGATATTTATTCCCAAAAGCGTGAAGTGAAATGAAAGATATAGGTATATACCTATGCGATCGTTTCACCCGAAAGTATACACACCTATCGCCGTTTTCTCATATTTCTCACACTCGAATCGAATCATCGTCCGAACGTACATTTTAACTCGTGACATCCCCCCCCCCCCCCCCCCCCCCCCCTCCCGACCGAGTATTAGCGAGACAAAAATGAAAAGAAGGGTAAAAAAGAGACGAAAAGTAAGAAAGAAAGAAAGAAAGAAAGTAAACGGCGCGGATATCTTCTTCCGTCACGCTCGTGATATTTGATTAACGGGGTTATCTGTAAAATTAAGTTCGCAATGACTAGCTGTTCATTCATTTCTTCTTCGTTTCTCTTCGTTTTCAGTCTCCTTTTTCTCCGTACAATTTTACAATCGACCGTTTGTTAATCTGCAGCCCGCTAAAATTTACAGACGCGGTGTGGCGGCGCGGTACTGCACCTAACCTAACCCAACCCAACCTAACCTAACCTAACCTAACCGAAGTGAGCCGATGCCAAATTTTTTTCAATCTTTTTTTAATTTATTTTTTTTTCTTTTTTCTTTTTTTTGCTCCGTGTACACACATACCTGCGGCAAATTCTATTTCAATTTTCTGTTATGTTGTTATTACAGTGAAATACCTGCGCGAAGTTACACCATACTTCCGAAAAGCTTCGATCATACAGGAAGTCGGGTGGGAACTTCAGAGAGGATTCTTGAGCGCGGCGCCACCGCCGCCAAAGTCACCCCCCAGGGCCGACACCCGATATTTACCACTCCAGTTATGCAGATTGACCAGAAGCCATCCATCTTCGGATCCCGGTAAGTTTTTTTTCGCGATTTTTTAACCTCGTTCCGAAAATAGCTTCTGGCTCCGGGCATCGGAATTCGTCGATTAGTTGCGAAATTTGTGCACAAAGAATAAAAAAGAAATAGAAAAATTCGGAGCCAGTTTCGCATGCGCGGTATCGCGATATTTGAGAACCACTGCGACCTTCAACTATCTGAACTGTGCGCGGAAACGAAACTCAAAGTGGTTGGTTTGAGTAAAGGCGGTGAGCCAGGCAACTAACGCCTGCGGGACGATAAGATCAGGATTTATTAACTGTGGAACAGTAACGCGCGTACGCTGTACGTAGGTATACGTATATAGTGAAATTATTAGCTCATGTTAGAATTAATCCAACTAGTCTTCTCCGAGTTTTAGATCCCCCAGCTCCGTGCCCCCCCCCCCTCCCCCCCCCCCTCCGCGAAATTAACGTCGAGCTAAAGATTAAAACTAACTTTTCTTACGTCAAACTTATACTGATGTCCCCTTTGACTCGTTACTCAAACTTCGTCCCTCGCGTTGCCACTGTTATCGTAACGGGCTCGGAAAATCTAGTTTATACTTTCAGTCTTGACAATATTATAATTATCTTACAGAGAAAACGTCCCGTTAGAGCTACTCGGCGCGGCGCGGCGCGGTGCCACGTGGGTGCGCCAAATTGTGAGGTTAGGTTCGGGTTGTTCGACGTATAGCTTATAGCCGCAGCTTCCCGCGTCAGAGCGATCCCTCGAGATATGGTTGGCTCTCAGATCGGTCGGACTACGAAATTTTTTCACTCGGTTACTGCAGTTTCGGCGCGATAAAAGTTTGTAGATATTTTCGTACAACTTTTCTTTTCTTTTCTTCACGTAGTATATATATAGGTATGTATATAGGAAATGAAATAAAGGAAGGGAATATGTGTTTCGATTCTTGGTGAAAATTAACGATTGAATACCTATACTTCAGATCATCGACTATTATCAACGCCTGCGGATCTCGGTCATTGGCCGAGCGCAGTTTCAGCAGCTTGGCCACTCACAATTCTCACGGCTCTCGTCGAGAATCTTAGTTTCTAAGTATATTTACGTGTACCGTTACGTAGACAGAGCGGGCAACTGACTGTGTTCCACGGTGAGGAAATACTTCGAAACCCTGATATCGTGAGCTTGGAACGCGCCGGTAATTAGCTATCGGGTATAAAGTTACCTGCATAATATCAAGAACCGAACGCGAGCCTAGGTATCGATATTCGTTACAATATCTCGTTCCGCGGGATAAGTATAAGTGTATGAGAAAAAAAAAAAAAGAAGAAAAATAAAATACAAGTATGTATCCAATTATGGTGAAAATTCGAAACGCGCGATCGGAAAATCTACAAAGTCGTGGATAATGATAAAAATCGATTAAATTTGCGAATTATCTCTCGTGCCAACACGAGCGAATGGTCCCGCAGCTGCAGAATCAGTTTTGGATTTCTTGAGCCTCGAAAAAATGAATGAATTTGGAAGCCGGGTAAGCCAGGTTGATCGAGAGCATCAGAGGCGGATGAGATGATACGGTTGGTATTTTTTTGTGTTTTTTTGTGTTTTTTTGTTTTTGTTTTTTTCTCTCTCACGAGAACCGAGAACGAAAAAGGAGTCTTTGCGCCAGAGATCGGGGAAAAGCTCCTCCTCCGAAAAGGCTCCATGCCGACATTGATTTCGTGTTAAACAAACAGACCGGATGAGTCGAGGATCCGAGAATCTCGGTGTAAGCGTCAGCATCGGCAAGGAGCGAAGTAGCAAGAGGCTCACGAAGCTCGCTCACTCAGTTCTCGCGTCGAAACTCCCTAAACTGCGAACGAGTTAACTCACAAATACGCAAACATTGCGCAGAGTTTGAGAGGATATCGTGTCATACCACAGGCGAGAGAGAGTGAGAGAGTGAAACAGGGCAGTAGGAGTACGGGAAGTAAAAGGAAAAGGAGAAGGAGAAGGAGAAGGAGAAGGAGAGAAGTCTCATTTCCTTCGCTTAACCGGACAAACAAACATTAATTAATAACTTGCCAAAGCGAACGCTACCACCGCCCCACCACTCCACTATACCGTCATCATCCTATCCGGTGACGGCAAACGAACCGGAATGAGCCATCTTCCAATCACGAATCTTGAGCGTGATATCGTTGCTTGTAGCGCGAATTAATTTTCAATCGAACATTCACTCGACGAAATCACATTATGTGATCAACGTCTCACGTACATCGCATTTCCTGAAAATTTGCGTGGGAAATCACGCAGCTATTCGCAGGTTGATTATAAACTATGTAATTTTCGTTAGATTTCGTCAAACTTCGTAATTTGTGCCTACACAAATTTTTTTTATTTTCATTTTTTTCTCTTGGTTTCACGAGAATTCGCAGAACGATTAGTGGGATTTTATGGAATTTCGTATCATTCCGCGAGATCAGCGAAATTCTATTATTTCTGTTTGCCATATTTTGCAAGAATCTGTGATACGAAATTCCGTAATATTTAGCACGAGATTCGACGATGATTCGTACTGGATTTCAGAAAATTTTCACCGAAAGTCCCGAATAATTTTATTCGATTTCGGAAAATCTCGTCAGTTTCGACGATACCTGATCACATTTTTACGAGATATTTTTCAAACTTCGGTACTCGTTCGGTACTTGAGATTCTATGATGATTCATAAGTTGGCAAGCTATTTCACAAAAGTTTATTAAAATTCATACCGTTTCATGGGATTTGGAATGGTAACGTTCACTTTTACAGCATTCGGTCACATGGAATTGGAAATATGTAGCAAAATCATTCTGTTGAATTCCAACGATAAAGCAATGATGATTTACTCATTGGTTCTCATTGAGTCCGACACTAAAAATTTGTTAATAATGATTTCGCATGCGATTCCATTCGAACACTCATTAAACTCTAGAAGATTTTCTCCCACTTGAAGAGGAATTTCGAAAAATTTCATGGCATGTGAATAACAGAAAACCGCCGCACTCATGCAGCACAGAGTTTATCGAAACATTGGAGCCAGATTTTTGAACTATCGCAACAGAGCAGAAATATATTGCTGCAATATTGTTTCAATAAGTTGTGCTTTTCGCGTAGAGTCGTGTTTCTTGTAACCGAGATTGAAATTTCTGCACTATAACTTGAATTCAGATTACGATTAGAGTTTGAGAGGTCGATGAAGTCGCCGCTGGCAATCTAACCTAGCCAACATAGGGGATATCTATTTTCAAAGAGATCCGATGGATGTTTTGGACAAGTGGAATACTCGGACGCCTCCTGCCATCGTACTCAATAAATTCTCGAAGTTTCATCAACATCGATCGAGCCGTTGACGAAAATTTGCGATTCTCGTTTTCGAGACGGTTTCCGTACACTGCATTTCGGATAGCGAGTCCCATGGCGCCGCGAACCGCGAGTACCAAACATCCGAACTAATTCACTTGCATGCATGACGAATCGACTAAGCAAACATCACGACCGATGAAATGCCGTGAACTTAATATTAACGAACTGATACAAAGAGCTCTGATTAAGCGATGAACCCCGTGTTTACGCGAATGCTATATTAACCGCATATAAAGAGACGCGGAATCTCTTCTCCGTGCATTAGTCACCTACTCTGCTGCACGTTCGCGGATATTTTCAACTACGGGAGAGTGAGACAGAGAGAAACGAACGCGAAAGTTCCAAAGGCGTGTGAACCGGGCACGGGCGCCGCACTCAAGGATGCGAACGTGGATACACGTAACGTACGAAGTATGTGTATATGGTGTATATCTATATACTCTATATTATTTACCAGGAGGTGGGGAAAGCCACCCTTAGAACCAGAATGCTTACAACGGTTAACCGCGTTAACTCGCAGAGAATTTAATTATCCATCCGTGTAGATATAAGCGGCTGTAAGAGAGGAAGGAGGAACGACGCTCGAACGTGCATGTATACATACGTACGGTTCACGTACGAACACGGAGAGATTCAGAGTCAGGGAAGTAAGAGTCACGATTATACTATACGTAAGTTACAGTTAGTAGAACGAACGCGCTCTCTCTGCGCGGAATAGTCGATTACCGCGTCGAAGACGCGGCGGTGCCCCTTGCCCTCTCACCCCCTCGGAATCCTAACCCCGAAAGCGTTGCGTACAGTTGACTGACGTTGCTACGGGGTTGCGTAATCATATTCTATTTCATGTAGGCATAGTCGCTGTTTGGCCTGAAACACAACCGGGCGTCTCGTCGTCGTCTCGAAGACACGACGACGGCGGCGGAGTTAGGTTATACGAATGAGCAAGTCGAAAACGAGACGTCAAAATAATTGAGAATGACGTATGGGAACCCTTCGAGATCTCGGAATTTCATTATAACGAATTAGAAACCTCGAATGTCATCAACGGCTGTCGAAATTGTCGGTCGTTGGCATTTGTTCAGGCTTTAAGTTCATCGTCGTTTGACAGTTGATCTCTTTTTCCAATACCTCGCTCCTTCATTCTCCTATTCTCCAAAATCATTCTAAAGAACATGAAATTGCGGCACGACCGAAAATCGGAGCGTGGAAATTCGTTCCTGTGACATTCTATAGGCATCTTATTGATACCGGTACACGTATTCGTTAGTCTCTGTTTACTCGTTCAGAATCTCTTGCACCCCAGCGCTCTTTGGGAGACGCTCGAATTACGTTGGGCGTAAAGTTCGTAGATGTATGTAAGACCAACCTGCAGACCAGACTTGACGGAGCAACGTGGAGAAGAGCAATAGGTTGTTAGGCGTCGGGGGATTCGCGGGTAGGCCTGGAGGGGCGGAGGAGAGGAGGACGTCTTATCTTGACGTCTTACGCGAAATTTATCACTCGCTAGAACTACAGGCCGTTGCCGTGCCCCGCCAGGAGCGAATCTCTACGTGAGAATGCAGCGGGGGGCTCTAAGCGAAGGGGGGCACCCGGCGCCCACGTTATCAAAGTATTCGAAACACAAAATGGCGTACGAAAAATGAATACCGATTTTTCGTCAGTCGGTGATTTGAAAAACTCTCGATCACATGATTCGAGAGAGTCCATTTGGCGAATATCCGACTGCCGACGTTGATCTGGTAGTGAAAAAATCCCGGGACAGCAAAGGCTCTGCGAATCATGAACTCGGTTTAGTTCCCGTAGTATTATGGCTGTAACAGTGTTTAAACACGTCGCGTCGCGTTGCGTCGCGTAGCGTCGCTTCAGCTCGATGTACTTTATCGGTTAAGGTGTAGGTTTCAGCCGGATTATAAAGTGCCAACTTCTCGAGGTTGAACGGCTTCCGGAGATTTTCTTCACCTAGCTTCTTGGCCCGCCAGCTGCGAGCGAATTCCACCTAGCTGGTGTAGCCGAGACTACACAACGAGGAACCTCCAGTCGCCATAGGAAGTCTAGAGACGCGGTACTGCACTGCACTGTACTGACGCCGAAGAGACAGACTTCTTCCTCTATTCGTTGCAGGTTTTAATTGAATATGCAACGTGCTGCAATGGAACGCCTCGCGTTTTAATATCGACTTTAAAACCGTCTCTTCGGTGCAGTAAACGAACGGAGACTTTATAGCGGCTCAGATAGGCGAAAGATACCGCACGTTTCTGATTGCTTTTCTTACCCCCAGTTTCGCTTTTCTCCTGTATCTATTCCTCCTCTTATTTTTCTTCTGAATTTCACGCTACACACACACACACACACGCGGACACACGTATCCGGAGTCCCGCCATCAGATTTTTCTTCCTTCCTTTTCGTTTCATCGATGCTACGGAGCTCGTATTATGGCAGAACGAAGCAGAAAGGCTTCATAGAATTAAGAGCCCATTCGCTGTTCGTTAACTTGACGATAGTGCCCCAGCGGCGAATGGAGGACGGCTACTTTAGTCGGCGAGCTTTTCTATGGTCCATCCTCCATTTCTCTTTCTATCTCTTACCATTTCTTTCTCTTCTTCACGTTCCCCTTTTTATTAGCATTGATTTAATCATCCGATAAAACAGACATTCCGCTTGAGCCAACGAAGCGGCGCTTCAGCTTCATTCTCTCTTGCCCTCGGTTAGTTCCTTGACTAACAAGTTTGTTTGACATCCTTCAGCCGTGAAAATTCCTTAGAAATACTCAGCGCCCCGGCCAAACAAAGCTCTGATTTGTGAGACGGGTCCATTGTTTGTCGTATCCCATCATCGTTACGCCTCAGTTCCACGATCTCTCAAAAGCACAGGCCGAGCCTCGGCCAATGAGGTTCTATGAACAAATTTTTCACTTGTACTCCGGATTTCCCATTTTCTCAAGTTCCGCCTTCGCTACAAAAATCGGATCACAATTTCGCTCGTAGACTTCTAAGTATGAAAGTACAAACCTAGCTGAGAGTATCGTAACCTGAAAATCGTTTCGAAGGTAACTCGATCGAGCAGTTCGAATGCTCCCAGGACAGCTGCTCTGATTCCTCAACGATCCGTCATCGCTTCGATCATCTTTCCAACCGTTATTCTAGTCCTCGGTACCGGATAGCCGGTATAATGTCAATAAGCGATCGCTGTGGGTGGCGTTAATGTCGAAGGATGGATGACGATGACACGATAGAGCTTGTCAGACATGCTAATCAAGTATAATAAGTTCGGTCTCACGTCTTGGGGTCGACTTGTCACAGCTGTAGAGTATGGAATGGAATGGAAAATGAACGGTGAGTGTTTACGTTGGTTCTGCGGCAGCAGAAGAAATAATATCGGCTCGAGTCATGCATAAAAGATTCGGCGCTCGATCACTCCCACGCGAATGATGTTGGTCCAAAGGTTGTGGTTTCGGTTGGCGTCTTTTGCTTGAATATAATTGTGGTGTTCCTGCTGGAACAGCTTTCGATTCGCCCTCCTCTTCTCCTTCTCTCTGTTTCTCTTCCTCTCCTCTCCAAATTTTTCCGCTTTTCCCTCTCCACATTCTCCTCTCGGGGTCCACCTCCGTATTTGCAATTTACCGCCTTGAACGCGACTTAACGGGCGAAAACGACCTTCAACCCTCGCAATCCACGCGATGGAACCCCCAGCTCCATACCCGCTCTAGTTCAGCCGCGCCGGTCCTGTTCGTCCATTGACTAACAGGCTTCACCCAACTCTGAGTGTAAACAAGTTTCAGTAATCACGTTGACAATTTCTCTCATCCCCTCCTAATCTTCTTTTCATCAAATGGCTCATCACATTTACACAGAAAGACGAAGGGTCGAGTGTAAATAAACTTCCAAAAGGATTCCCATAATTGGAATATTCGTTCGTTTCATTGGCAATCCGAAAACGAGATGATCGGACGTTGAATTGCGTTGGTCATTCGTACGACCGATGTAAAAAATCTGTCGAATTCATGCGAGTTCGAGCCAATGTTCAGTTTCCGGTGAGGATTTTCCGCCACCTCGGGACCTGCAAGTCTGTGCGCCATTGTCAGATTTTAGGAGTTTTCTTTTCAATCACTATGAGGCGAATGTGGGATGGTTCCTGACCCCGGATAGATTGTGCATCGACAAAATGTACATGGAGAGGACTGACAATAAGTAGGAAGATGGGGTGAACTTGGCCACTCGCCCTCGTGTCCGGACCAACGATCACGCAGAGTTCGGTTTCATTTCATCACGCATCACGTCAATATCCAATCCATCTGTCCGTAGAGTATAAAGCAATAATTGAGAGGGCACCGGGAACGTCCCGATGCACGTATCATTCATCGGCATACTGGAATGGTTATACACGTATGGACAATCGAATGGCGATATCCCGGGAACGTCAAATTGCATGCCTGTTCGATACGTCCCTCGCCGGACAATCCGTGGTGCTCGTGAAGCCAGATTCAGATCTCTCGATCTCGGCTCTTGATTCAATAGTATTACGTCCACCTAGGCCAGTGCACTGAGAGAGATACGTTCACGGTTACCTTTAATACGCTGCGCCGCAGGAGGACACTGCGTCGCATTGCAGACAATACAGGAACAGAAATATATATCCGGGCTTGTGCTTCTGACTCATGTTTCCCGTCAAATCCCACCGCATTGTCCAAGTGCCGTGACCAAAAGCCCCTAACCTTCGGAGTTTCTGGATCGCCGTCGTCGAACTAGGTCGAGACTTCGATGTAAACTCTTACACGGGATTACAGATTACAGCTTAGAGCCTGACGAAGGTTGAAAACTTGGTGCGTTTTCCTTGCATGAAACGCCGAGCTTTTCGTTCACCTCACCCCATCCCCAGCTCCCGAACCGTCTCTACTCCTTGGGAAAGGAACAATTAAATAACGCTGACGCAAGCAAGCTTCAAGCTGCAAGCTCCGGCGGACCAGGAGACCAATTTACTATACAGGGTAAATTACTGCTGGAAGCTAAATTCAACGGGTGGAGAGTCAGCGGGAGGGTTGAACAGAAAGACACGCTTAATGGGAGAGAAGTGTTGTAATACCAGCGTGAAGCAAAGAATTCAGAGAATTTTCGTTTGCGAAGTGACCAAACGCTTTCGCGGTTATCACGAGCACACTCCGGGCTTGCGTGTGCGATGTGTTATAGTAATAGCAGCAACAGCGGCGGCAGCAGCAGCAGCAGCAGTTGAATAACAATGCGTTGATTGATAACAGAATTCACGTGTTTATCCTGCGGATCAGGTGAATCCAACGATTGATACTTGTGGGGGAGTATCGACGTCATGGATGATGCAAGAGCTGATTAAACCTTTGAACCGGGTTGTAATTAAAGCCAGTTCGATGTAACTAGGGAGTCGAACGTGGGGGGGATTCACGGTTACACAGGATTTCATGCATACGGACGCTGTGAGCGTGAATGTTCGTTCGTCGGTCGTAAGTTTTCCAATCGGATGATTAGGTCTGCGCTTCTTTGTATTCTCCTAACGTACCCTCGCAGATTAACAAGTGGATAAACGAGAGAGCAAATAATCGTAGAAGAAGAAGAAGAAGAAAAAGAAGAAGAAGAAGAAGATGGAACACAATGAGGGTCAAATAAATGAATAAACAACCAAACAAATGAACAAACGATGGAAAGAACAGCTATCCAACAACGCTGCGCCGCGATCACTTCCTCAACAAATCGTTATGCCAGGGCGCACGTGACTCCGTTAATGGTTTCCGTAGAGTTAACAAGGTTTCAGACCCTGGCTGAGTTTGGGCTGCCTTCTCGGAGCCTTAGGGGACAATAGTCCGACATTAGCCCCTTCACCCTGCTCATGCCACGCCATGCCACGCCGCTGCCCATACGTTGGTTTCAGTTGGTTGGCTGTCGACCGAACCGGACCGAGGGGACTGGAGAGTCTAGGAGCCCATCTTCTACGGCCTAATTGTCGCGAGTGTACGTGACCTGACTTTAGTCTTTGCTAGAAACATTATCGGCCGTCATGTGCTCGTGTGTTTTGCTTTCCTTTCCCTTTCCCTTTCCCTTTTCCTTTTTTTTTCCTTTCGGGTTTATCGGAACCGGCCACCGATCTTTTTCCATTTCATCTTCTCTTCCCCCCTTCCGTGTTGGTTTTGCTCTGTTGTCTCAACATCGAAATTTCACGGGTTCCTCCTCCTCCTCCTCCTCCTCCTCCAGATCGTATATATTTACCGTTTGTTTTTTCGCCTCTTCTGTCAATCGGAGGCATTCGCATGTAATACGAAATACCGTATAAACACATAATTTTTCACTGTCTGAATCCCCGCGCCTACTCCGGTGCTCAACGGATGTCGAACCAGTGATTGGAAAAAGTATTGCTACTACCATTACTACCGGCTGTCAACACTCCCGAAAAGAAGAAAGATATACACAAATACGAAATACATACTTCATTTCCATCTAGTTGGATAAACCAGAATACGATACCGCATTCCCCGGCTACCTTTACGCCGCATAAAATATACCGTACGTATTATTTT
Organism: Phymatocera aterrima; assembly: GCA_963170745.1. Lineage (NCBI taxonomy): Eukaryota > Metazoa > Arthropoda > Insecta > Hymenoptera > Tenthredinidae > Phymatocera > Phymatocera aterrima. Next base: position 2,594,035 of record OY720671.1, read on the forward strand.
GCCGTGTGATCAATGCGCGGCGAATGTTAGCTCGTGTAGATAGAGCTGAGCAAACCGAGCGGAACAACGTTCAAGGGAAATTTTGCCCCGTTGCACAAACGTCGATTTTGTATTTGTGGATGAATATAATATAAGAAAGGAATGCGAAATAAGAAAGCCCGTCTGTCACGGGACTCGGGACGTCAGAGGGAATACGAACCCTGAAACGTTTCTACCGAGACATCGAATTCCAGACAGTTGTCATGACACAATCATTTGCTTTGCTTCTTCTCTGCTGCCGTTGCGTGTATTGCGAGAAAACTGGCAATACGTACCCCACTACTTCCGACAATACTCGCATGCGAACGTGAGAAAGGAATAATGGCAGAAGTGAGCATATTGAAAGAAGGGCTGCTCATTGATTTCCCGTTCTACATTCGTCACGGCGCGGCGCGGCGCGACGGGGAACGGCTCGAGTCTTCGTTCATGGTAGGCGATCGTTAAGTTAGGTAATGAATGGATAAATTCAAGCAGAGTGTCTATAGCAATGGACTTAGCTATTTGCGAAAATTTGTAAAGAGAACGTTCGAGATGGAGTTTTAGTTAAGCCAAACCCGGAGCGAAATGGAAGGGAAATGAAAAGATGATGAATAGGGTGAGAGATTATCGGGCTAATCTCTTGCGGCTGCAGTGTGAAATATATTCGCTGATATCTCTGGATGCAGTCTCTCTTCAGTGGTAATATATTATACCGAACGGACGATGAAGATAATTCAGAATTCTCTATTGGGGTTATGAGGGTCAGATAAAAATCCCTCTCAATCCACTGCAGCAAGTATGCCGTCGCTCACTTTCTAATGTGAACTGCACTCGCCGACCAATCGCGAATTGAGACGCGAAGACGAGTGGATAGGATAGGTTGGCAGGTTTGTAGGTACAGTTGTGAAAACCCCGTTATTTGCATTTCGCGTTGGCATATGGCGTTAATTCCTTTTGATAATTCTGGCAATTTCAACCACCGGCCAACTAGTTAACAGTTGGATGGACAATTCGAAATTATGTGGAATACCACCCTACCGTACCCTATCTACCTGGTGGGGAACGGCTCGCGGGGAGTTCGGAATCCCACAGCAGCGGTTACACAATTGCGTTGCAATTCTCTTCACCGAGAAGATAGTGGGATCATTTCCCTTCCTCCCTTTTGCCTCCCACTTTCCATTCTGTTTTCATTTTTTTTTTTCATGAAACGCCGTTCGTTTCAAATTTCTTTCCCCCAATATCCCTCTCGATAGGTGCTTTCCTCGCCGAAGGGAACGATTGGTTGTAGGGACAGCTGTAACGACGTCAGCTACGTAGGTAGGTACATTACGTTTCATCATTCACGTAGGGTATACGTATGCTCGCGCTTTTTTTCGGTTCCTCTCCTCTCCCGTTCTCTCTGGCTTCTTTCATTCGCACAATTTTTCTCTATTCACATTTCCACGCGGACTTCTACTTCTTCCCCAGACAATGTACCTTGAATTATACGATTTTGCAGAGCGGGGCTATACAGCGGATATCCGCGCTACCGTGCGCCGCTTCGCCTGGACTGTTCGCGAAACTCACGTCCCATCGCTCACGTAGTCGATTTTAAAATTATTATCGACAGTTATATAGATCGTATGTAATTTATAGTATTTCTCACTATACCGCCATACGCTACACCCAGGCAACCTGGCAGCACGACTCTTTCGCCGGGATATCTCTCTCTACACGGTGTATCCGAAATGATGAGTAAATGGGGAAAAAGATGAAAACCGCGCTCATATTCATCTTGTCATCCGGCCATCGCGAAAGGTCTTTGTCATCCTGATGCACGGTCATACTTCAAACGGCGAATCGTCGTGAGATTAGGTCTTGCTCTCGCCAAAAATGTGTTTGGGTTGGTGGCGTGTGCTCGGGCGCCTCGAAACTTTCTACACCGTGTCCTGATAAGTGTAATCCAGAAGTATCAAGGTCCTTCATCTTCAAGTTGACGCGGAGTTTCGCTGATGTATGCTGCACGATGTTGTACGTAGGTAATGGGACCACCATCTTTCCTCCCAACGACAGATCATCCTCGTCCTGGTAAAGTAACTTCAGGCGGAGTTATCGGCTCGAACCGCAAGGACGCGTTCAGCTGACGACGGAAGAAAACTAAGCCCATGCCTCTCACTCTGGCTTTCACTTTCCTCTTCTTTCCTTACTCGTGTGTAGCTACGAAAATATCTTAAGTTTGGTGATTCTGCTGGATAGGAGTAAACGGGAGGAATGGTGAGGTCCATCCTCATTCCAGGGATGGAAGAGCTAATACTCTTCGGCCCGCGGTGTGTCCCGAAGAATGTTTCGACCACTGGAGATTCAACGCTGTTTTTACAATCCCCGAAGTTCCAGGCTGTCCTTTCCGCGTCCACGCAACACGTGCGGGGACCTTTGCCGCGTCGGCACCGTTAAAATTCTGCGATGGATAACAACGAGCCAAGAATACGAGGAGCGAGGAGCAAGAAAACAATGTGAAGAACATAGTGTACAAAGTAGTACCTACCTTCTGGTATAATACAAGCTAGCAGGGAGACGTGGCGTAATTCGTTTTGTTTAAATGGGATCTGGATGAGAAAAGTACTGGCTGGCGCTGCTTCTCCGACTCTCCGTTCTCCAGCCCGTGAAACTTTGCCGGCTATAGAAAGACGTCCAACGCAATTTGTCCCTCGCTATCTTGCCTCACGCTCCGGCGTCAAGATGATGCTGATGGGCTTTCATTGAGTTAAATTGCACGAGTATAAACATTTCCTTATATGAATTCCGCTACCGTCAATGCTGTGCCAATGGCACCGAAGAGCAGGAAATATTGGGCGTGATCACGCGGTCCATATCCCACTTCATGAAAATTGTGCCATTGATTATCAGTGTTCAGAGCGTTGATTCGTCCGTTCAGAGTCACCTCCGCGATAGAAAATTATACATGCGCCAAACAGGTGTGATAGATCTCTGTCATGAGACCTGAAGGATATTTTGATGAGTCGTTGAATCGGAAAATAGATACTCGAAGGGATATCCCATCCTCCGAATGTAGCGACGTACGATGCATGCGTCCCGCCGATGTTCCGGATGATCTGAGTAAGTGAGTAAAAGGAAGAAAGAAAGAAAGAAAGTAGGAAAGTAAGAGGTACGTACCTCTCTTCCACCTGCCTGAGATCCACTTTCAAACTCGAGAGTGGTCTATCTTGTTGAGAACTGAACGCTTCCATTTCAATGCACGTAAGAAATTTTGCTTGAATGTGCTTTTAGGGAAGTTCAACGTCAGCTCTTACGCTCAGCTCGGGCGAAGGTGGGCGGATAGTAGGTTGGGCACCGTAATTGTGTTTCCTACGTTTTCTACACAGGGGTAGTAGTAGTCAAGCCGGGAGGCGCTGTTATGCAAGCTGGTAAAGTTGGGGGGCTGGGTTGAGGATAAAACGTTTATACGCCCAGGACTTGCCCAAGCCGTTCCAAAGCCTAACGCGAAACCAAGTCGCTCGCTCAGTCGTTATACCCGGCTCTCTCCTCTGTCCTCTCCCCCGCTCTGTTCTCTTCTCCTCCATTCCTCTCTATTTTCCAGACTCTGTATTTCCATACCGGCGCAAAACAGCGAAAGAAAAAGAGGCGAAGAAAGGAAAAAAACTTTCTGTCCGATTAAAGGTCGACTCGAATCTATCTTTTACGATGCAAACGAAAACAGCTTCTCTCTTCTCATTGGAGAAGCATGCGAGATTCGGGAGACGTTTTTCAGCACAGACCTTCCGTAGTACGGGCGTTCACTGGTTCGCCGTTTCTTACAAATTGGCGAATGATCCGCCGCAGGGCCGCGTGATCGTAAGTCTTCCTAACGTTCGCCCATCAGGATCAATATTCATTCGAACGTTCGTCTCCAGGTAGTTACGTGTCAAATTTGTAAGCCAAATTTTCAACTAATTAGGCCTAACGACTCGGATCCACATTTTCAGTTCCGATCTCGGGACCGCTCTGATTACTGCCCCGGAAAACAAAAAAAAAAAAAAAAAACAAATGCTGACGAGTCCCTCACACTGCAGTCGGGGGCAACTTTCCGAAACATAATTTCTCGTCGGATCCTACTCCAATACATTTCTGCGTCTATTTTATAATTACATTCCATCCGATATAGATTTCTGACGAGTTCGAGTGGAATTCGCTCGGTTAGGTAAATGTGTAAATGAAACGACACCGCAGGTACATAGATCTGGATGTACAAATACGGCGGGTGAGGCTAACAAGTAAACGGTAGAAATCGGTAATCGGGAAGAGAGCGATAGCCCCCGGATCTCGGCGAGGGGTGGTCGTGGGTATGGTAATGCCGTTGAAGAAATGCTATTTGCATAGCGAATCAATTCGCTATCTCTCGGTAAAATCTTCGGCGTATATAAGAGCCGCAGGTTTTGCGGCCCGCCACAGCTGATCGCGTTCAATTTGAGGTCGGGTTGCCGCGCGGCGCCTCGTCGCCTCGGGTCTTCGCTAATAAAACAACCCCGCCTAGCCGCTCCTGCTGCTCCATCATCTCCTTGGCTCTACGTCCCGATCGGCGGCTCGGAGAAGATGAAGATGAAGATGAAGATGCAGATGCAGATGAAGATGAAAATGAAAATAGGGATGGGAATACAGGATCCTCTGCCCTGAATGGGGTTGACGGTATATACATCGCAAGAGTAGTAGTACTTTTCGGTCGTATCGTTTCGCCCCATGAAAAGACGGATCGCCTTCCTGGCTCGCGTCATTTTCTTCCTCCCGCAGGTATATCGGTGACCCGCTACATATACGTACATTACCGTTGGTAGGGAATTCTTTCGTTTTGTCCCCAGTAGAAGAGAGATTGAAACGTTAGCCGGAGGAGAGCCGAGCTACGGGCGGGAATGAGAGATACCTACGGTAGCGTTGGCGTTAAAACTTATCCAGCTCGAGGAGCTGGTCTTCGTTGCGGAGGTAATCCAACCGTGTAAAATATACCTACCCCATCGAGAAACGTGATCGTTGGATAACCTTATCTCCCGTCACATTATCCAAACTTCATCCAATCCTCAATTAATCGGTGAAAAAAGGGGAGAAGATATAATGGAACAGAAAGACCCACTGCGGAGTGGCCGGAGAAAACGGACGGACAATTCTCGCCCTGCACTCGCATAGCATTGGACCAGGCCAACGCTTTTTAATTAGCAATCAACGAATCTAACGCATTAATTTCCTGCGCTCCTCTGTTGTGGCAATCCGTTGCAGAGTTCGGCTGGTACTGAATGCAAATAGGCTCGGTCTGCCGAAACAGAGGGCAGGGCAGTAGCGGGTGGGTATAGTACAGGGGAAAAGCCAAGAGGGAAGAGGTGGAGGATGGAGCCTGGCCAATTGATTGAATTGACTCCGTGCACAGCCAACAGACCCGGCATTCCACTATCGCGGTTCTCTCCCCTCGCCCCTCTCTCTATCTCTCTCTCTCTCTCTGTGCTCCAAAATTCTGGCTAGCATATAGCAGTCCTGCATCCAGGCGATTGGGGGAAATGGAGGGAGGGATGCGCACCGTGGTTGAAGTATGGAGCAGACCATTGTGAACCCTGGTACAGATCGAGGTTCGCGTTTGTATGTGTGATGTATGTATGTACGTACATGCATACATACCTCCTCGTAACAACCGCGGAAGAATCTTGAAGATGAGTTGTATTGGCGGGTATATTGCGGTTTCTCATATTTCGGAAGTAGCGAATGAAGATGAGAATTGGGTGCGAAATTTCTCCGCGGTCAACGGTTCTCGACAATAAGAAATATTGCCGATGAAATCAACGCGGCGGAGGCGCTTATTGTACCGCGTGATTCGAACGGGGAGAAAATTCTTCATCCCCCCCCCCCCCCCCCCCCCGTGAAGTTTGGTCCCGCGTTGAAGAAACGGGGGCGCAAAACAACCCGCCGGATTGCCAATTCTTCGGACACTTTCCAAACCGACATCATCATCTCACTGAATGAAACTCACTCGCTACAGCTTCAAGATACTGTATCCGTGGTTCGAGGGGTTTCCTGCTCGAAGAAACTCCACATTCATTCACCACTCTTCATATCTATTTCTTCTCATTCTACGTCGCACAATACTCCTTCCTACTTCTCCTTCATCTTTTCCTTCTTCTTCTTCTTCTTCTTCTTCTTTTTCTTTTTCTCTATCCGTCGTGAACCTATTGTGTCGATTGGAGACACTGACTGCCATCCTCCTCCGGACTCCTAGCCTGGGAACCATTGAGTAATCAAAGTGTTTCAGAATTGTTGAATCATTTCAAAAGGAATGTATACGTATACCTGTCTTCCGGAGTTTGTAACTCTTCGACATCATTATAGAGTTTTTTCAGACTCTAGAAGCTCGGCTCTCTTTCTGCGTCTTCGAGAAATATTTTAGCCGATTTTATAACAGCAGAATTAATTCGTGGTCGACTCGACTCACAATTAGTATTTCAAGGCGGTAAGCCTTCGGTCCGGCGAAATGGAACCGGCGACGATTTCCGTGCCGAAAATTGGCCGCGTGTATCTAAATTTTTCTTTTCTTTTTCTTCGTTCCTCCTTTTCCGTGAAGTAGGACCTAATTGTACGTTGCTGCGTTGTTTCACTGAAACCAGATGCTGTTGATGGGTGTCTCTTCTCCCTTCACCCGGCTCCAAACTAGAACAGATACCAACGTTGAAACCACGTGCCCTGCAGCGTCTGTGTTTGTTCCATTGTGTTTAGCGACACGATACCAAAGAGAGAGAGACTGCAGGTCTCTCTCGTGCAATCAACGTGAACATAGAGCACAGAATTGCACATTGCGGTGGCGTACAGCCACGTGATCAAAATCGACTGTATTCCATTTGTTTCCGTGTATACACACGGTGTATTTTTGTCACGAATTCTCTACTCGGAGATAGGCACACGGGTGAAGAGAGGATGTCCGCTGTACATTTCGTACACCGTCGGTTGAACACCGTTTCAAATCTTCATCGCTGTTTCACTCTCGTTGGACCAAACGTAAGAGAAAATCCATGGGAGGCAAATTATGTCGTTTATTGTAACTGGCGGTGCCCGGGTGCTGCCGAGACCGCCTTTACGTTACGGGTCGTAAATCACACATCTATTCTTTTCTACTATAATCCAGGTTTATGACGAGCATAAAAATGGCCACTGCCCGCGGCATTCCTTCTTCTCTCCGACCGTCTCGTTTAAAACTGTGATACCCGAGATTTTAACAGCCAAAATTAGAACCACCGTGCATGTGTATTCGGGAAATGTTTCAATCCTCTCGGCTTCGAAACGAGCCGGGAAATAATTTTGATAATATTACTCTATATTGCCGTTGCACAGGGTTATCGCTGTACGGGAAGAAACAAGAATATGTACCTTTCCCTTCTTTTGATCATATCAGAAAGAAAATACCAACAGACGAAAATTCTGTTGTATCAACAACACGCAAAAAAATTATCGAATCCAATTCAGATCCAATTACATCTGATTGATTTGGATTGGTTCCAATTCTGACCAGATCTGACCAGAACTGGCCACATCCAACATCATATCATTCAGTCATTTCTGATCTGATCAGGCCCGATTGGAACGAATTCTGATGCGATATGATCAGAACGTTACTGGTCAGATCTAACATCACAACATTCAGTCATTTTTCATCCGATCAGGTCCGATTGGAACGAATCCTGACCAGATATGATCAGAATGTTACTGGTCGGATCTAACATCATATCATTCAATCATTTCTCATCCGATCAGGTCCGATTGGAACGAATCCTGACCAGATATGATCAGAATGTTACTGGTCAGATCTAACATCATATCATTCAATCATTTCTCATCCGATCAGGTCCGATTGGAACGAATCCTGACCAGATATGATCAGAATGTTACTGGTTAGATCTAACATCACAACATTCAATCATTTCTGATCCGATCAGGTCCGATTGGAACGAATCCTGACCAGACATGATCAGAATGTTACTGGTCAGATCTAACATCACAACATTCAGTCATTTCTGATCCGATCAGGTCCGATTGGAACGAATCCTGACCAGATATGATCAGAATGTTACTGGTCAGATCTAACATCATATCATTCAATCATTTCTTATTCAATTAGGTCCGATTGGAACGAATTCTGACCAGATATGATCAGAGCTGGGTGGATATAACATAATATCACTTGGTCATTTCTGATCTGATCATGCCCGATTTGAATGAATTCTTGGTCCGATCAGACTCGAATGGATATGAATTGGATATGAATTATATTTGGTCGGACCTGATCAGTTTTTCCGTCGGATGATAAAGAGAATGGATTCCGGAATTGGCGACGATTAGTGGAGCAAGCGCGTGAAACGATTGTGCCTTCCGAATCTCGGGAGATATAATGAGAGCAAAAACGCAGCTGGTACCGTACGAAACGTAATGGCGGAGTTCAAACAGACGAGAAGAGTTTCATTGTCGGAGAGATGCCTTACCGGGCAAAAAAAGTTACGAAATGGAAGTCGCGCAATTGTTGAGAGAAATTCGCGGAAAATGAGAGACGCAGAATAACGAGATATTACCAATTTCTAGCTGCTACATTCCGCGCTTCTATTTACATCACGGCGGCCGGACTGCGACCGCTGTTCTTGCTGGTGAGAACGAATGTTTGCTGGAGAACGGAACGCGGACGTTGGCGGCGACGGCGACTGCGGGGCTAATTTTGAACGTGTGTCGTCGCGATGGTAACGAGATTTTTTTTCCCTCAATATTTCTACTCGGATCCCGCTCATCCTCGTTAACTTGAAAATAATAATTATGGGTATATACACGGTATGTATGCCTGCGTACAATATTCGATAAACCGCAGGCCCACTGTTTTTCCGTATGCTTCCGCGCTCTGCCAACTTCTCTCTTCCTCGTTTTGCCTCAGTTTCGATACGCCGTTCTATATTTCCTAATCTAACCGCGCATTATTATATTACCTTTCTGGCCAGACCAATTGCACTCAACGTTCGCCGACGGTTGGCAAATTTTCTTACCCATGGTTCATTTTCCCCGATTTCAACGCCGCGCCGGTTCACCGCTCCGAAGAAAATCTCTTCGGCGCGGATACTTGCGGTACAGTATCGGCGCATCCGCTCACCCTCAGTGTCGGATAATAACGAATGTAACGCAGCGAGCTCGACCACGCCTGTCCCGGTGGCACAGAATTATGAAACAAATCGGTCTGAGGACGAATTCGATTATTAATCACTCGACAACCGGAACACATTTCCATTTGTCATACACTTTTTGTACTGCCTCGGAAAGCATTAGTTCTCCTCGTACCAACAGAACGCGCCACGCCACGCCACGCCGCGCCGCGCCGGCTTGCCGAAGGTGAAGAGCAGCCCAGAGCACCCTTCATGCCTTTTAACTGTCCGTCTTGTATAGAAACTCCCGAAGATAGTTGCCCGGGGGCTCCCATTATCGGGGACCACCGATTCTGATCCCGTTATAGAATATTTCATGAACTCTCTGCTCGACGGGGTCATATTATCGAGCGAACGGAAATGGGGCGGGGGCGGGCGGGGGGCGTGAAAAAAAAATAGAGACTCGGAAAAGGTGCATGTGACTAACATTATTAATTACCTGTATTATCAGCCCCTCGTCTAGCTATGCGTGTAGTATGGAGATGTATTCACTCCGCGTTACATGATTAAATAACCAATTAACCAGTGATTGGCTCCGCTGCCTGCGGCCTCACCTATCCACCTATTTCACTAATACAGAACATCGTGAATACGTTATCGGGGAGTAACCGTAAACTATTTATATCGAACATCAGAGTGCAGTTTGTTGCGCGATATGTATATACCTCCTATCAACCCACCGCGCAGGCTCGAAATATCTCTTTGACCGCTGGATGGTGAGAGAATATTTCACATTTCAAATCCCTCATATTCGAACTTCAATGATGCAAAATTGGAAACTCTTCACTCAATGATCCGGAATAACTGCATGCCTCGGAGCGACGAGCTAGTGGATACTTCAGCCGAAAAACGACGGTGCATGCCGTGCGCCAAATTAATTGGGACCGTCCAGACACCCGAAGGTTTCGTAACTTGGTGGAAAATCGAAGCACGAACTTCGCGGGAGAAGCTCTCATTTCCCCGATAAATCGGAATCCCCTCGAAGAAGAAGGAGATGAAGGGGAGAAAGAAAAAGCTTACGCGGATGGTCACCCGGTGGCAAAATTTCATATCCCGCCGTTTAATTGTCTCTCGTGCATAGTTTTGCACGCGTGTGGTATGTGCTCCCGAACTAAGTTACGAGCACTCTGGGCTACATACGAGGATCTAGGTTGGTTGGTATATTAAAAGCCGAAAGTTTCGTCGTCGCGGGTTTCCCTTGGAAAACGGATTACCCCGAGAGTAAGTAGTATACCTCGCACGTTTACCCAATGCAGATACGTACCGTCTACACGTACCTACGTTAATTAAGCCCAAAGTTCGCCTGATCTTTGCTGAAAAGCGAGAAACTTATTATTACATAACCAGCCGGAATATGGATAATGTAATAAAACTCGGAGCCGCGCGCGCACTGCCACACCGCCTCGGTCTGCCTCAGGTTCAGACAGTTTCCGAACAGCCACACAACTTGCTGACGCGGTATTTTCATCGATTCAAACGAATCAAGCTCACCCACATCTTGTTCCAAGAGTCGATCGTTCGATTAACGATTTTCGCAGCGGAAACCCGGGGCATCTTCTTACGCCCGCAGGGTGGGTCAAGAGAAACCGGACCGATTTGAAACGTCAATGAAATCCGAACGCGTCAACCGATTTTCGGAAAACGTTTTTCGCTAGACGTTAGAAGAATGAATCTTCCGTCTCGCGTTTCGGAATCCAACAAATCTTCGTTCCCTCGTTGAGATACAAGCTTGCGAAAAACCGGTCTTGAAAAATTCGTCTATAGATTCTATTCGCGTTACACATGGATCGGTTCTCGTAATATTGGAGTCAAAACGCGCGTTTTGAGATCAAAATTCTCATCCAGAGACATTATCGAGAGAGTCCGCTGTCAGAAAAGCGGGCTGTAAATAATGACAAGAACCGAATTCCGCTCGCCGTTTGATTAATTCCATCCGATCGCATCGATCACACGAACTATCAGGAAATTTTCAAATATCAAAAATAAGAAGAATGAGAGAATAACGCACATTGTTGCCAGTGTTTCTGTCATTTATTGAACCGAAAAACGAGTCTGCGAACGATAGTTCAAGACGGAAATGAAGTGGAAGATTCTTTCACATTCATTTTTTCTTTTTTTATCCTACCAGCGACTTTTTCAAAATTCGTTTTCCGAGAGCGTGTATCACAGCAAGGAACGAAGATTTTTCGGATTTCAAAACGCAAGAAGGAAGACTTATTCTTCTAATTTAGAGCGCAAAACGGTTTCCGGAAATCGGTCGACCCGTTCGGATCTTATTCACGTTTCAAATTGGTCCGGTTTCTTTGGCCCGCCCTGTATGCCTACTATAGATAATATCAACAGCGAAATACAAGAATACAAAAAGAGAAAAAAAAACTTTACCGAAAATTGCGACCCTTCCGAACGAGGGGCTTTAATGCGTTAAGGACGACGCGACGCGACTCGCTGAAAGGATCCAGACAATAGCGTTACCTATCCCAACTCCAAGGTAATTGTATCTGATATTTTATTTATTTACCCTCACGAATACGGTTAGTGGTATTGCTGAGAGTAGCGAAAGACGAAAGACGAAAGACGAAAGACGAAAAACGAAAAACGATTCCAGTGAAACCCGAACAAAAAAGGCCCTTGTCCAGGGTATCCAGGACCGATGTATTATCATAACACGGTATACGTTCGAGTCGCTGAAGTTTAACTACACTAAAAAATGGCAATATGTTTTATATTCGCGACTGCAAACCGCGTCAAACTTTTTTTCCTCCCTCCCGTTCTCCTTGCTATTTTATCTGCATTGACAACACAACCTAACGAGGATGATGATGATGATGATGATGATGGGGTGGAACGGGAACGAAAGTGAAATACAGGGGAGGAAAGAGAGAGGAGAGTACAGCCGGGCTTGGTGAACTGTGATGGATGGTTCTTGTTCCGTTTCATCGTGAGTTTTCTGGGTCTTTCACAATTTGTTTCTCTGGTTCGCGTCTATCTGTCCGACTCGTTCCTTTCCATTAGATATTAGAACACAGAAAAATGATCGGCCACAAATCAAACTACCTCCAATGCCTCTCATTCTATTCTCTCCCTTTTCTTTTTGCCTCGTTTTTCTTTCTCAAGTTTTCTTTCTGCGCTCCTCGACTCTTTACCACCCAGCTCCGTTCGATTTGTCCTCCGGTCGGTTTTCATTCTGTTATTTCCCCTCCGTTGCCGACGCTCTAACAATAGAGCACTTTGTAAGTATTAAGTGCGAATCACAACCAACTACCCGGAAAATCGATTTTTCAATTTAAGGCCCTGCTATAGTTCTTCTTTACCGACTAACACTTGCGAACCTGTGATTTTCGGCAATTATACTTCCAAGCTCAACGTTTCATCTTTTCTTTCCAATAATTATCGCTACGTTGAGTCATGACGTTCCGAACGAGATATCGTTGAATCGCTAGCGCGGAAATTGATTCGGTATCTTCGGCACCGAATTATTCGGAAATTTTAATCTGGGCTACCGATAATTCGGTCTGGCTCTGTCACCGTAGCACCGGTTTAACGGAGATTTTCGCACACCGTTTATTTTCATACCGCGCGTTAACCAGCTCAACATATTTGTGTTGTATTCTGTTTCGCCGGGAAATATGGGTAGCTTTGCGAGGCTTTATGATAAACATAATCCTGCGTTTTGGCGACGCCGAATGATCGCCCGAACGTGAGACCCGACCTTCTACCTCCATTTTACTATTTCGACGATCCTCTTTTTCTCCCTTTCTCCTCGTTATCCCCGGGGGGGAGGTTCTCAACACCGAAGAGGCACGGAGGAAGGGTGGGAGGGAGGGAGGGAGCTTAGCCGTTGAGAATAAAGCACAAATTACGTTTTTCCGCTCACCTTAACTGATGCTGTTGCTGCGGTAATCTCCAGCGAAACCTTCAGCGGAGCTTGGTTATTGTAAAAACAATAATGATAACGAGAGTATAATAACATGTCGGTATAATTAAGTTTTATCTTGATTATCAATGCTCAGAAATTTGCGGAATATCTCCATCACGGAATCCCTTGTGCGGATCTAGACGACCGGGACCCGTAGAATACTGCACGAGGACATACCTCTGCACCGTCGCCAATGAGAATGGCAATCGATCACCCAGAGCCTTTCGTTTTTATTCTCCCGTCCTTTCATCCTACCAATGTTTAATGTCTCATGACGAAGTCCCCCCTCTCTCTGTAACCCTGGGGTGGAAGCGACGGTGAGCCCCTTCCGGCGTCTCTCGAACCGGAGGTTAAGAGGCTCGACGGATTTGTTACCGGTCCAAGCGAACGCGATTCCGTTCACAAGCCCATGCGGGGTGATTCGCGAATCCATTTACTCCGTGGAACTGACGTCGCTCTTACGGCCGATCGTGAAGGGCATTACGTACCGGTACCGAGCCTCATAGAGCAGGTTTGTCCTCGGTGGTTCATTCCTTCGGGGTCCAGGAGGGAAAGAACCGGCCAGCTCGACGTCCCGATGTGAAATGCAATTCCTACAAGCCATTGCGACAATTCTGGAGGTTTCCACGACTACCGCCACTCCGGCATTATTCCTGAGACCATCCGGCGTGGACGTGATCTAGGAAGGGAATCGATGCATTGACGATGTCGAACTAACAATTAGGCCACACTGTAAAGCGGTATCGCAGTTTCTCCTCGTTTCACTGCATCGCATCTCATCCAATGTATATGTAAATGGGTATCAGAACGTCGAAGGGTAAAGGGCGAAGACTGGCAGTTGGGTCAGAGGGCAGATAACACTTGCAAATCGCATTACAACATCGGCAGCTTTCCCGTCCGTGTCCCCGTCTGTGCAAACGCCTGTGGACGTGCACAGTGTTCGTAGCCTGATCTACCTCGCTCGTGGTTCGTGTAGGTCCATTCTCGACCGGCCAACAGTGTCCGGTATTCAGCTGCCCCCAGTGCTGCTCACCAACAAAGGTCACACCCTGTAGCCTGCAGGGGATGTGTATCACTGGGATCAGGATCACACAGCTAACGTCAACACTGTTCTGTATATATATACATATATACATCGACCAGAGACGTGGTCCTGACGCCTCATCCTTGGAGAGGCGTTCTAGCCTCTCGCTTTATCACCTATGCAGACGGGAGAAGAGAATCAACGTCAGATTCACAACGGCGAGATTCACAGCCCTGCTTCTGAACGAGTATTGGAGAAAATTTTCACGTCTATTTACGATACAGGTGGTTCTCAATGTACCACGTTTTCAGGAAGCTGATCCCGAACACCGGTAGGTATCTCTTGGCCATGGTGCCCGGGTTCGTGAAACTGCCTTCTACCCCTTTTCCAAATCCATCGATCCAGGGATTTTCGCTGATTTTCTTATTGCCGGAATTCGGAAGTAGGTAAGTAGAGGGAGCACCAGCTTATCCCCTGAATTTTTTACCCTGGCTTTCACGATCTTGCGGACATTTCAGAAGATTTTCAAGCTCGGCCCATCGAAATTTTCTCGGTGATCGCGCGGACTTTTGTCAAAGTTTTTCCACCGTCTCTCCAAGGTTCTATAGATTTATATTTTCTTTCTTTTTTCTTCTCTCTCACCCTATCGCAATAATTGATGACGAAATTCTCGCGGCCCGAATCAAGCCCGTCGGAGCAACTTCGCCTCCGCATCGATCTCCCTTAGATTTCACCCAATTTAACAGACCATATCGCTCCGGTGTTTAGCCAGTCGGTTCAGACTTTGGGTTCGAATTCACAGGGAGTAGTTTCGAGCCGATTTTCTCATCCCTGTCGCCCCTCTCTCATTTTTCCTCCTTCTCGTCAATTCACTTCTCTGACATGTGTCTACCAGAAGTGTACGACTGCTGTTTCGACTTTCAGGGCTTTGGGTAACTCAACCCGGAGCCCCTGCCTCCCCGAACTCGAGAAGCTGTTATTTCTTGATTCAAGTCACGCGTACGAGCGGCACGAATCTTGCTTGCTCTGACGCTGACGCGTGCGATCGCAATTACGAAATTTCACGTCAGAGTGCCGAGACGGCAGGCACCTGTAAGTAGCTAAACCAAAGTAGTTCACAACCGGAAAACACTGCTTCGAGGGGTCGGGGCTCTTGACGTCGGCGTTTAGCTCTAGATTCTATTCAGGCTCTCTCCTCCGTCGAATACCAATTGGCTCAAAACCAGAGCAAGGAAATCTTGTTTTATATAAAAGAAATACGTTTTTCCAGCAGGATACGACCGGGAGGAGGAATTACACGGGAGAAAATCTAACCGTCGCGTATCACGCGCGACGACGAACCAAATTTTGCAACGAAATTCCGTCCGGTTATTCATAGTTTTATTATTTTGTAGCTTCAGGTTAGGAGATGCTAATTTTCTCTTTTCTTTCGCTGCCATATGCTCGGAGAAAAGAACCAGGTGCGTTTATTCTGCAATATTCCGTGGAGATACGAGCCATGAAGCCTGCAGCAGCTCCGTAAAGTAACAAAAAGATATTGACTGTTTTCTTTTCTTTTCTTTTCTTTTCTTTTTTTTTTCTTTTCTCTTCGTTTTTCTACGTCTTTCAACAGCCATCCGTCCTCGTTGCTCGTGTGTTACGCATACTGATATTTTTTTGGAACATGCCTACAAAAAGCTCGGTATACCGCCTCTCGAAGCAACAGAATATATCCCTTTTCTTCTGACGAAGAGCAGAAAGAAATTTCTGGTATTAAAGTTCGTGAAGATCAAAGAATAGACGGGTCGTGATTCCGAAATTCGAATTATCGGGAATTCAAGGTCTACAGAGGCGATAATAACGGAAGGCTAGAGTTTCGAGGGGGAACAACAAATTCAGAACACGATAACGTATGGATGAATGTATATACCGAAAATTAATCATCTGGATGGGGAAGACTACGATCGGTGAAATATCCGATTGGTCGAAATATCGAGAGCTGAGAAAGTCCTGTGTTCACGATTCGGAATCGTGCTTATTACGAAAGTTAACGAATCTGAACTCAATGAATCGGAAGACCAAAAACTCGAGGGTCGGAATTTTGGAACCCATTGGAATAGAAGAGCCAAGAAAGCGAACCCGTGTAGGTTCCCAGCACTGGGCCGGCCCTGGCCAGCCCTGGGCCAGTCTTAGCCAGCACTGGACCATCCCTGGCCAACGCCGGCCCGTGAGTGACAAAACCTCCCCGGGAAAGCTCAGAAGACATCGGAGAAACATTTATTATTACTTGTCATTTTCTGGTAATTTTTGCCTTTCGACATCTTGGTCTTCCGACATTTTGCTTAACGAGGTGTCACCATTTCTGAACCCTTATTTTCGGTCTTGTTTCATCCGGTTTATCGGCTGATGGAAACTTTAGTCGCTCTGAATTTTCAGTCAGAAAAATATTGATTTGCCAAATTCTCTCGATCTACGCTTCGTTTGTTCGGAATGTAAACTCCCGAAAATACATTTTGGGATGAAAGCGCGTTCGGGTGGGCAGCCTTTCGATGGAAAAGTCGTTCAATTTGGTAATAGGTACGTGAAAAATGAAAATCTCGCTCTCGCAATCTTTCGCTACTTTAGAATTCGCAATTTCGGCTCGTCTTCTTTTCGGTCCCTCGGAAAAGAACCTTCGCTCATTCTCATGCCTCTTTTAGTATCCGAAATTAGTACACAGACAGTGATAAAGGTTTCCTAATCGAATATTGACTGACTAAAATGCCTGGCACCGGAAATACAGAGTGAGAGCTAGTGACTGGAACAATCTACTACTACTGATGCAAAATAAAGCTAAGAGATTGCTTCGAAACGACTTTTCACGACGACTGTTCAACGTAATCCCTGTCAGGCTTTTGAAACCGGAAAACTTCTTTCATCGAGTTCGTCCTCGTTGGTTTTCTCGGCCCCCTAAACGGGACGAAGCACGGCGCGGCGGGCCAATCTTAACGATATTTATATCGCGCTCACATCTTTTTCTCCACAGTACTACCTCACCTCCAAACCTAACCTGACCTAACCTAACCCGTGGCCATATCTACCCCTAACTCTCGAGAGTAAATTCTTCGTCTAATTTCTTTCGGACGATTTGATACTCGTTCATGCAAACGACGAGAATCACCCTCCCACCCTGAATCCCAGTGGGAAAATTCATCCGCAAGCTCAAAGAAGCTCCGATTCCCAAAAACAGAACCTTCCCTTTTCTCGTACTTCAATTTTTTGCTACTTCGTTTTTCCTTTCAAAAATTGGAATACTCTCTCTCTCTCTCTCTCTCTGGTCCGAGTCCATTTTCTCTGTCATATCGTTTTTTTCCTCCCCCGCAACAAACAACGATCGGACAATTTTTTTCTCAAAATTTTCAACCCCAATCGTTCTTATAAACGTTATTTATTATTATTTCTACCGAATATCCCGCGAAATCCAGCACATGTATATGTACAGGTTGACGGAGGAATGAAAAATACCGACAAAATCGAAGCGACAGACCGTGCCCCCCCCCCCCCCCCCCCCCCGCGCGGCGACAGATTTGTGGCTATTTATTACTCGCCACTGTGGAAATTAATCGCAAACGGTCAGCTCATATCACCGGGAAATGTTCCGTTCGGGCGAATGCATATCGAGGTGGGCATGTTCAACGCCGGCCTCATCATTCCAGTCAGCTTACGCCCTGTTTTCAACCCCTCTGGGTCGGACATGGGGCAAAGCTTGTACAACAGAATGCTTCCCTTGCCCTCTACAGAGTTACCCATTAATGACAGTAACTAGTCTGTTTCGGATCTACGCATCTGTGTATCCCCCTTCCCCCCGCCCCCGCCTCCTCCCCCGCGCCACACACACCTCAACCCGTGTCATATCCTAGTCTGCAATACGTATTGCAATGAATGCATATATTTGAAAGCGGGGCCAAGAATTTATGTACAATATAGGTGATTACACTGTACTTCAAATTTTGATGTTCCATACAAGAACTCCGTTTGCTATATAATTCGAGTTGAAAAATTGTCCAATTTTCTTTAAACTCTCGGCGATTCTTTTTTCCGGTCGCGAGGAAGCCGCTAAAAAAAAATCAGGGCCGAAATTTGTCGACACGTAACGTCAACGTAACCAAATTGGTAGTAAATAAAACACAAATTGCTAAAAATTTTTGCGTCGAAGAAAAATGTTGATTTTATTTTTCTTCTTTTTCTTTTCTTCTTTGTTCTTTTTTTTGTTTCTTTCTTTTCGTCTCCCTCCACGCCTTGGGGGGGGATCCTCGACTTCGCGACGTGGAAAAATCGATTCGACGTTCGGCGCGCAAAATTTCGGCCTTCGTTATTTTCCACGATTTTTTTACGTCCGCGTAGCTGTATGTACTATACAAACTTCGGCCTAGGTTTCCGAAAAATACGTGTTTGCGAATTCTCTTGGTTCCTTTTTGCTCTCTCATAGTTTTCGATACGAAACGAAATTCGCAAAGAATGATACAGAGTTATACGTACTAATAGCATTGAATCGCGAGAATAATATAAATTTGCACGGAGGTGCGAACGCATTTTACAGGCGAAACGATGAGTTTTCAAATGTTCGTTCGGCCTTTGTTTTTTTGTTTCTTGTTTTTTTTAGCTTATTTTTGCTTCCCTTTCATTCTTCCTCTTTTATCGCGTAGGTACGAGAGAAGAATGTCCCCGGCGTATATATTATATTGTTTCCCGTTCGTTTGTGTCCCCGCCGCGGCGCTAGCTGCTGGTGCAAACGAAACGGACGTGTCGGTCTGTACTACCTATAGTAGGTAGGAAGTCGGCCCTTGCGCTTTCGGGTTATTATTTTCAGTCGTCATTGTGATGTAAATTTTTCCTGTTTTCGCGTCCCGTTCCGTCCCGTTCCGTTCCGTTCCGTTCCGTTCCGTTCCGTTCCGTTCCGTACCGAACCGTAACGTACCGTACCGTACCGTCGCGTCGCGTTGAATCGTCGGGAGTCCTACTGTATATCACCCCCTGCCCTTCTCCCCCCGAGAATCAGAATCTCTGTGCCCGGAATAAACCATCCATCGAACGCTAACGCCGCGTCGCGCCGGGTTCATCCGGGGGTTTTTTTTTTTTTTTTTTTTATTGTAGCGACAACCGTGCGCGCGAGGGAAAACTATAATGCCGGTGGGTTCGCGCGTGGAGGAGGCGTGAGTGTTTATTTTTTTCCCGTTTCCCCCGTTTTTTTTTTTTTCTTTCGGTTCTTTATTGTTTGTGTTATTTTGCAATTTTTCTTTTTCTCCATTTGCCATGTTTGCTGCTCTCGTTTCTGTCTCTTTGTGTCCGCTTTCTCCGTTTTCTTCTCTTTCCCATTACTCCCCCGCGTATAACTACTGTACCGCTACTATGCATGCGCTCGAGCTGTAGCCTGCCCCCTGTCTTACAATGTATACATGCGCCGTGTATGTGTGTGTTTGCGCGCGTGTGTAATAATCTATGTAAGCATACCTCGTTTCTGGAAGAGCATCCGGATGTCGCCTGTGGATCGATCCCTCTCTTTCTCTCTATCTCCATATCTTTCTCGCGCGCCGGTTATGCTCCTCCTTCGCGTTGTTCTGCAAACGTCGTAATTGTACTGTACCTACTCTCCGACGTTTTATAGTCGTTGAAAGGAAATAGTGAAACAAAGAACACCTACTCCGGAAGCCGGAATACTCATACCTGCATTCACAGCCAGATCTTGGCAATTCCGAGATGCATGTACGTACAGGTATAATACGTACAGTATATCGCTATTGTGATCGTAGCCAAAGTTACAGAAAAAAATTCCGACAGGTAGGTAGAACACAGTCCGAAGTGAAACGGATTGGCGATAGAAACTTCGGCTATATACTACCTCGATCAACGGTTTTTTGCAAATCTTTCGAGAATTTTTTTCCCTCTATATTCTGTTCGCGAATCCATCGAAACGACGAAGAACCGATAGAGCGCGAGCGGTACCGAGGCTCGTGTTCTTTCAGATCCCACAATTTTTTTCCCAAAAAGTCGGAGTACAATTTTGAAAAAATTTACCTCAACCAGTCTGCATTTTGCTCCGTAACGTCGATATATACCTACATGCAAATCTTTGCCACCAAATTTTTGCGCATTTTTTTACAGTTTGACGAAAAAACGATCGAATTTATAATTCCATAATTTTCTCACCTTTATCCAATAATCTCGCGATTCGATGTTATGCGCAAAAAGTTTGCCGAGTGCAGATTCCAAATTTGTATATGTACAATAATAACGATACGAAATTCAAATCGGCCGATTCGTTTATACATCTCACTTTTTCTATCGCAAACGTCCGATCGATCGATCGAAAGACGGTAAACTTTTTTTTTGTTTGAATTCTTTTAAATTTTGAACAAGAAATTTGCGCACATTTGTTTTTTTAATCAATTCGAAACTGGATAATACCTCGTCGATTCGTCGAGATTCCTCGGACAGTTGGTAATACGGATACGGAATAAGACGAAGAAGGCTGAAGTGAAGAAATGAGCTGAAAGAAGAAAAGAAAGTAAAATCGAGCGGGACGAATGAGCAAAAATTTATAGCAACGTTTCACTTTTTATGTATTATTAGCGGTCGTTTCTAGCGCGGTGTTACTTCGTGCCTGGGGCTACTTTTGTGTATCTCGTGTAACGGCTGTTTTCATACACGCGGAGGGGCGCGAATACCCTCCGGGGTACAATTTAAAGTTCGCACCGCGAATAAAAATCTGCCACCGCCGACCACACAGTGGAAAAGAAATTTTTTAAAACTGAAAAAATTAGCGAGAGAGACGGAGAGCGAGAGAACGAAAGAAAGGGAGATAGAGGGAGAACGAACACACACGAAGACACAAAAATGCTGGAAGGGCGGTGGAAACGGTCGGGGTAACGCTACCCCATTATACCTGCAGATTACAACGGATTAATAGCAACGGACAGACGTTAGGAATACCGATAACTGCCGAAACGACGTGGAAGGAGAAAAAACGTAGATAGGTTATTGTCCAGGTAAACGAAACCGCGAGCTCGTAAAATGATTAAAATTTGGCCGGTCGCGATGACTTGATTATCCAATCGCATACATTGAACATAGTACGTAGGTGTGTACATTCGTCGTCGAGCCGGTATCCGGGCAGGCGCTGGCCAGGATACACAAAAAAGGGAAAATCGGTTTTCGGTACACCCGTGTAAATACCAGACTGAATAATTTTTGCAGATGGAAAAAATGAGCAAAAAGTTTGTGAAATAAACAGTACGAAAGAATTTTCATCGTTCCGTCGAATCTATGTACACACCTATGTACCTACGACTTCCATATATATTGATCAGTGATGAATAAATAGCGAGGAAATATCAATCATGACCTGTATAAATTTCATTCGTTTCGATAATAATTGAATAATTCGAAGCACATTCACGATGGTTTCTTTCTCGTTGTTTCTTTGTTCTTCTTTGGTCCAGAGAATGTCAGCCTTCGTCTGCTGCTGATCGCCTCACACACCGATCTTGAGAAGGAAACGGAAGGGTACTCGAGACCTGCTGCAGATTACGCAAAACGCGTTCTAGTAAATCGGATGGTTTATGTAAAGGGCGATTCGGGTTGAGCGGGACGCGTTTTGTCGATGAATTCTTCCCGAAATTCGGAAACGAAAATTCCTGCGACCGATGGTTTCCGAGTTGCGGAATAGTTGGATCGAACAATCGCATTCAAAATGCAATCGCGGTTCCGAGTCACAAGAATCCGCATCGGTTGGCCGTCGAGAGTTAAAATCTGCCAATCAGTACTCGAGTCATCATCGAATGAAAGAGCGACGCGGACTCTTCTTTTTCAAAAAACGACTGAAACGATCAAACCCAAAATCCGATCAGTTCTAACAATATGTTACGTGAATCCGCAGCGGTTGGTGTATCGGAAGTTAAAATCCGTTCATTCGTTCTCAAGTTATCGACGGACATGAATTTCATCACACACTCGCGGACGTCCGGGTCCGTCGAAAAACGCGGGATCGCGGGGGCGGACATTGCGGACCTCCGAACGCGGATATCCGTTGAATAACCTGAACTTTACATTTTTCCGGCGATTATTGAAAAACGAATGAAAGAATCACTTGCCATCCGAATCCACGGCTGCATAGTACGGTAATGGTCCGAAGAGCTCACCGAACTTTAACGTACCCAGCGAATAATCGATGCCATAGAGATGCGGAGATGCAGTGAGCTGGGAACGGAGATTGCGATTGAGTGGTGAGAAACTGTACAACGTGTACCTATAGGTAGTACTTGCATAGGACAATGCGGTGTGGTTGATTGTGTAGATTTACATAGGAGGAGGTGGAGGCGGAGGCTGTACCTACCTACTTTGCTCGGTGGACCGAGGGGCCGTGCAGAAATGTAGAATCGTAGAATCGTGGAATTGTGGCCGGAATTTGTCGTTGTTTCATTGTCAGTCGTGCTTGGTTCGCGGGTTGAAACTATCGGTCTTTGCTCGAACACTGGCTGAGTAGGTAGAGGCGGGATTGTTTATGCCGCGACCCTCACGCTGAACAAACACACCGATTTCTACCCGCCACGCTATCAACATACACCTCGCCCCCTCCGCCGCCCCGCCGCCCCGTCCTCGTAGCGAAAGTGGGGCTTACGTTTCGCCTCCCAGCCAAAAGTTCCATTCTCTCGGTGTATGTGTACCCTGCACCAATTGAAGGAACTCTATGAAACTGTATTTAACACCGTGACCTGGAAGTCCGCGTAACCTAATCTGACCTCCCCATCCCGTTCGGAATATCGTTCATCACGATTTTCATCCCCCGCGTCTCGATCCTCCTGCATGAATAATTCGCGAGACCTGTATTTCCAAGATGGCTTGCATCTTCGTTACTTCTCTCTTCAACTGGACTGGATCCCTTACCGCAAAAAATTATTCGATCCGGTAGGACGAAAAATTTGTCCCAACAACATCCGATCGGATCCGTTGACATTGCGGGATGTGAGATATGATCGCATGTCGGAGTCCGATCGAATGTCAGATCCGATTATAGATCCAAGTGGGCAAGGGCGAGTCTTTTATCCCATCAGATTCAATCGGATCTGAACGGGGTCTGATATGATGCAATTTTTTTGTCTCGTTGCTTTGTCGCCCGACGCGCCCGAGGGTGACCGGTGTTCTTGACTTTGTTCCAAAATTTCTGCTATTCGCACATCGTTCCGAAGCGCGCCCCTCTCCTCGGTGCTGCAAGAGTTCATTTTCGCCTCCATTCGTGCTTCTTTGTTCTCCTCCGTCTTTTTCTCCTTCCCTTTCGCTCCTCGCGTTTCCTCTTCCACTCGCTCTTCGGGCACAGCCGATGGGCAGTAACTGCTCTTGGTATGGAGTAAATGTTTGTCTACTTCAGGGGTACAATGACTCACGGTTTACCCTGAGTCGGGCCGGTTGCTCGCGGTGGTTCGTTCGTTTCCTCGGTCCTATAGGTCGGCAGTTTTAGCCAACGCTGTAACACGTTGGTTCTGCCGGACGCAGTGAACCTAGCGAACCTACTGTGAGTGGACAAACAGGGGAACAAGCCCCCTCTCGCAAATACCTTTAGGAAGTACGAGGTCACTCTAAAGTCCATACGCTACGTTTATTCTAGCTCTCATGGGGCTATCTAAACTCGGTGATTCCTGTCTATAGTTGGATGGAAGGGGCAGAGGTATTACTGTAGTATACTTGCATATATCCGAACGTAAAATGTCCGGACGGACAGAAAATCGGCTGGTTTATTCTCGCTCCGAATGTATCCCGAGTGCAACAGGCTTTTTTTTTTTTGCTTTTCAGAGCTTCGTCTCTCTCTCTCTCCTCCCGTGCGTTGAGGCTCTTCTCTTCGTAATCCCGCACAGGGTTGCCGCACCAGTCGTGGTTGATTCAGAGCCGGGATTCGTACTTTGGATCGACCGGTCAGGTTGGTAGTGCAAATCGCCCGGCACCGCCGGTCTTCGTCGAGATAAAAGCTCTCTTCGTCTTAGCTACACACTCGTTGTCGCTGGTGAAGAACATCCGAAGTACTATCCCGTGTAGAAATTGCAAACGGGAACTGGCCAGTAACCGTCCAGCTTATCCGAATTCAATCCGGGCGCTGAACAGTCGAACCAGACAACCCCTAGTCGGGAATGTAACGCTGCGCTAGACAGTTCAACCATCCGGATACTGTTCAGTTTTCCCGTCTCATATTGTACATCAACCGGGACATATATCAATAATTAGACGTGTTCATGCATAAATTGATATTCAGCTCTAGATCTTCTTGAATGTTCATTGTGAATTTTATAACTGTAGATGTAATTCACAAATTCACCATCGCCAAGTTGCTCTTTCATGTTAGTTCCAAACAGACATAGTAAAATTCACGATGTTATTCCGATTCAGACTCGTGTTTGGAGCTATTCGATAATCATAGACTCGGCAGTCAGACACTTATCACGAAGCTGAGCATTTTTAATCGCGAGAGAGTTCAGCGCCCGAATCACCTCTAGCGGAGAAGTCGCGCGTCACTATCTGAAAATTCTATGTGGGAGCTGCACGGTTGCGTTGAAGACGGGATCGCCCGTTTACGGGATAGCCGGTAATCGGGCAACCCCAAGCAAATTTCCACACGGGTATTGGTCGGTGATTTGACCCGACCAAGCGGAACTCAGATTTTTTTCCACCAGTCTCAGCTTGAGTGAAGCTGATCGTAAGACGAAGGTAACTGAAGACACGCTCTGTCGATCGAATTAGTCGCGTCAGCTGTCGCTGACGTCTGGCCTCCGCACTGACTTTCGACCATGCATCGATTTGAATCGGATAAATCTCTAATTTCCGTGAAAATGATCAATTGTGCAGCAAAAAGCTGCCGAATAACAATTTTTCCTTCGCCGATCCCTGTTCCCAGTTTGCGCATCGGCGCAAATTGCTGTCGTCGCGTATGGTTTCGTCGACAGAGATTTCTCTGACACCGCGATATTCGGCGCTACCAACCTAAATGATCAATCGAAGATACGAACCGCGGCCACGAATCGAGCCCAGCTAGTATTTCCCACCTGCCAATTTTCTCCTACCCATGATCCTCGTCGGCGGACATATTTATTCGGTATAATGGATGCACGGCGAAGCTGTGCCAACAACTATTTCATTACACGGTGTACAGTGGATTCGAGTGGCCGCCCGAAGGTAGTACACATTGAGATGAAGGTCTTGTGTCTATAAGGACAAAGCACGAACGAACGGTCGAACGTCAGCGGAATAAGATACTCGACTGCCATTTCGCGGCGGAGAAAATACATATAATTATCGGACGACGTAATAATATATCTCCATCCCCATCGTTCTTTTTCATTTTCTTATTTCTCACGTAAGCTCGCTAACGATCCTCCGCGGAATTCGTACTCGGAGATCGTTGACGACGAAAGAAAATCTCCGAGAGATGAACAATAAGTTGAATAAAAATTCGAAAAAAAATCACACATTTTTCCATTCCATCGCGAATACTTGTATTCTTTCGCAAATAACAGTGCTGCAGCGGCGGCCAGCATCTCTGTACCTCGAATCTGCCAGAGGATCTGTACAGACCTGGCTAAAAATGAATATGAGAGAGTGAGAAAGAGAAAAAGATAGCGGCAGAGACAGTATGAAAATATAATTTTCCATGAAAATTTGATAACGACCTGGGTTCCTGTATTGTGCATACCAAGCCTTTTCTGGTTTTCCTTCTGTTTTCGTTATTCTCCCTTACTCGAATGCGGTGAATTTTGTAGGCGCTGTGTCAGTCGCCACCCGAAGGCGCGATCCTCGAAATTCGTTTCATGAGTAGCTAGATACTCGAGGATCTAAATTGATGTTCTCATTAGACACTCACAAAAGAGAGAATCGTTATCGCCACGCCGCGTGGAACTAGCTTCGATAACGGAATTCCGTTACATCAAATCCGAGGGATTTTTATTTTTCGTTTTTTCTTTCTTTGCCTTC
Organism: Phymatocera aterrima; assembly: GCA_963170745.1. NCBI lineage: Eukaryota > Metazoa > Arthropoda > Insecta > Hymenoptera > Tenthredinidae > Phymatocera > Phymatocera aterrima. Next base: position 2,620,145 of record OY720671.1, read on the forward strand.
CGTTTTTCTTCCGTTACGAAAGAGAAAGAGTATTTCGACCGCGCGCGTGTACAATTCGTCCGTTTTGTGTACATACGTGATATACATACAAGACGCAACTATGATGCCGGTGGATACAGTAAACGGAAATATGTTTCACTGTAAAGAAAGTGGATTTTTCGTTATTGTTTGCACTGTAATATATTTCTCAGTTATTTACACTACTTACAACCTCAGCTGTCAACAAAGAAACGACAATTAGTGTTTACTATTATCGCTTCTCTATTTATACTGCTACTTTTGGTTACAATATGTCTTTCTTATTATCAACCTTATTTCTCAGCGTTTTTCACGTGTGCTCTATTCTCGCAACAACTCTTCTGTCTTTCTCTTTCACTGTACCTCTCGAGGTATCTCTCCTCGATTCTTTCCAAAGAGCTTATATACCTACATATAGAGTAGGAAAGCGGGCCGGATTCCCGTTTGCAGAGAAGAAAGAGAGAAAACACGGCGATGCCACTGCTATCTCTGTTTAATACCGCGCATGCGCGGTAAATTTAGAAGCGAAGCGGGGACCGAAGAGCGTGTCGGGTAAACGAGGAGAAAGCCTCTGACAATAAGGGAGTGTAAGATTTCGGGAATCTTGATCACGGCGATCCGTCGGTACAAATATAATGCAACGTAAATCTGACAAACTGCCAACATTTTACCGCTCGCACCGCTATGTTTTATAGTTCACGCATCGCGGCGAGCAACCGGCAACGCGAAACGTCCCCTCCATTCACCCGACCGGGTCGCCACTTTGGGTGCGCGCGCAACATCGGTAAAGGACAGACGTGGCCCCGCGGTCGCCTATCTTTGTCCCCCCGGCAAACATTCCCACTTACGTAGGGTCCTGTGACTCTCCTACTTCGTGTATATGAGCTCTTCGATTCTTCCACTACTCGTCCTTCCGTCTGTCGGTGGTTAGAACAAAAGGCGCGCGGAGTATGAGAAGCGCGGCAATTTCAAAACCAAAGAAAGTATATTTTCTTTACGTATATATATATATGTATATGTATGTACACATGTGGTGAAAATACTATTCGCCACCTGCACTTCGAACGGTGATTCTCGAGCTCGAGATCGGCAAGGCGCCCCGACACCATGAGCCGGAGAAATCGACCTTCGTAACTTGTGGGACACCTCAACTGCGCAAGTACATTTATTGGCTCGAGAAAGATTCTGCTCATCTAGCGGAAAGAAAGTCTCAGAGGGATCTCGGGTCGCAAATGGACCCTCCAGCCGGAAAGAGAAAGAGAAAGAACGAAAAACACGTCAAGCAGTTGGCAGAAAAAGTTGGAAATCGGAATTCAGTTATGCTAGCCATCGTAGTCTCTCTGAGACTTTCGCTTCCGTTGATGAGTACGATAGTTTTTTTCGAGTCAATGAGAAGAACTGATTTTCAGAGAGTGATGCGCGACTTCTCCGCTAGAGGTGATTCGGGCGCTGAACTCTCTCGCGATTAAAAATGCTCAGCTTCGTGATGAGTGTCTGACTGCCGAGTCTATGATTATCGAATAGCTCCAAACATGAGTCTGAATCGGAATAACGTCGTGAATTTTACTATGTCTATTTGGAACTAACATAAAAGAGCAACTTGGCGATGGTGAATTTGTGAATTACATCTACAGTTATAAAATTCACAATGAACATTCAAGAAGATCTAGAGCTGAATATCAATTTATGCATGAACACGTCTAATTATTGATATAGGTCCCGGTTGATGTACAATATGAGACGGGAAAAACTGAACAGTATCCGGATGGTTGAACCGGCATAGTTGAACTGTCTAGTGCAGCGTTACATTCCCGGCCAGGGGTTGTCTAGATCGACTGTTCAGCGCCCGGATCGAATTCGGATAAACTGGACGGTCACTGGGCCAGTTCCCGTTTGCAATTTCTACACGGGATACGACGCTATTTCTTTTCGCTGCTTCCGCGGACATCCGGAAATGTGAGAAGTAAAGATTCCGATGATTCCGGCCCCTGAAGACAATTTAAGACATGTTTTAATCCTCTTTTCGGTGCGATAATGGAACACTATTACAGGGCTCCCGTAAATTGTGGGTTTCATACGTGATCCTAGAAAACGCAGCCACATCCCCTCGATATGTCAGACTACAACTCGCGGCGCATGCATATGCACTCGCCGAATTACTGGCGGGGAAACCCCGCGGTGCTTCGATCCATGGGGGAATAAAACCAATCATATCTGATGAGGAGAGGGTAGAGGAAGTGAGTGAGTCGTAGCTAGGCGCCTCCGCGATAGCTACGTACACTACAGCCGCACGTATGTATACCGGGTGTTCCTCCTTCTCCTTCTCCTCCTCTCTCTCTCTCTCTCTCTCTCTCTCTCTCTCTCTCTCTCTCTCTCTCTCTCTCTCTCTCTCTCTCTCTCTCTCTCTCTCTCTCTCTCTCTCTCTCTCTCTCTCTCTCTCTCTCTCTCTCTCTCTCTCTCTCTCTCTCTCTCTCACGTCACGTCACGGTCCACACTGGTCGCCCGGCCTATCTACGGGAGCTATTTGTGGCGCGTCCTGCAGAATATCCTCGTCCTTCTCGCCAGTTCCGTGGCGACTTTGTCACTCCGACCCCACGCACGGAACGATACAGGAACTCGTTCACTCTTTCTGCGGTACGTCACTGGGATTCCCTCCCTGCCAGCATTAGGGCCGTTAAGACCCTTCCGGGATTTAAGACCGCCTTGCATCGGCATCTCTTTGACACAGAGGGTGCAGGTTAGCCTCTGCCTTACTTTACTCTATGCCTTACTTTATCTATTCTATATTGTTTTATTTTTTTATTTTATTGTTCCCTATACCGTTCTTTATCTACTCTATTCTCTTTACTATTTTATTCTATTGTTGCTTTATTTTATGCTTTATATTATTTCTGTATTCTCATATTATTTCTGTATTCTCTACTCTATGTCACATTAATTTTTTCTGTATCTGTTCTGCCTTATACCTAACTGAAGTTTCCCGACACAACGGGAATAATAAATGTTCTATCTATCTATCTATCTATCTCTCTCTCTCTCTCTCTCTCTCTCTCTCTCTCTCTCTCTCTCTCTCTCTCTCTCTCTCTCGATCTCTTCCTTTTTCTCCATTTCCTCGAGCTCTTCGTACGTAACAACCTGAGCGACGACGTGATTGCCGGTGAATTTTTCGACCATGCCCTCATCCAGACAGACATCCGGGGGGTACAGACGGTATTGCGTAACCCTCGCCAAAGGGGACCGAGCAAAGAGAGGAAGGTACGTACCTACAAAGCGTCGCGAGTCGGGGCGGGGGAGAGGCTACGTTATAAAGGAAAGTACCTAGTTGAAGAAGAAGGGGCGGGATAGGGAATTTCGCAAGGAGCGAGAGCGAGATGCTAACAGCCAGACAGCATTGTCGTCGGGACAGGACCGGGTCCGTCCCTCCGCCTCCGTAACCGCAGTGATTCTCATTTCAATGATGAAGGCATCCCATTCGCAAATTTTTTGAAAATCTACGACTGCTTCGTCGCGTCTTTTTTCTGTCCACTCTCCTCGGCCTCTCGTGTTCGGTGAAAGGGATCCGAGGAAAGCAGTCCGACGTAAAAACGGCGGCGGTCCATTCTTCTCTCTATCAAACTGTCTTTACCGGAGGCCACCGTATGACCGCCTCTTTATCTACCTATTCGATTCATTTCGTTCAGGTCTCCGGTGTCGCAGACCATGCATCGCGAGTGAGTGAGAATTCCCGTGCGAGAACAGTATATTTCGATACAAGAGGCCGAACCGACGGTTTGCACACCACGAGTTCAGTGGCGAAGGCGCAATTACGAGCCGGAGGCGAGCGACTATTTTTTGGTACGCCTCATGCAAAAACCCCGCAGAACATAAAAATTGGACGAGATGTCGACGCTGTTTCGACAAAACTGACTCACGAACTGACCCTATGTAACGTTAGATGGCGGCAGTAGCGAGTAAGAGGTTTGCGTACCAGTGAAAACGTTTTGCGCACCGCTCTCGCATGTAGTACCGGAATAAACCGTTTTCGATACCTGGGACCGGTACGCGAACGAAAACTTCGCATGCTGGTGGAAGAAAACAGCTGTTTTTTACTGTTCGTAAATAGAATTTGACTGGAGAGCAGTGGCTTTTTTTTTTCTTAATTTCATTCTTTACTTCTTTTTTCTCATTTGGTCCTGCAGGGCCGCGACACCGTCTCATACCGTTCACCTACTTCAAAGATTCAATTATTTTGTTTCTTTACTTGAGCAGGGGGGGGGGGGGGGGGGGGTAACGAAAAGCGCCTTTCAGAAATAGACGGAAGCGAGCGTAACAATCCCATCTTCGCGGAGCGTCGCGTTGTCGTTGGGTTAAAAAGAAAAACGGGGGAAAAACGGAGAAACAGGATTCATTGTCATGGTTTGTTGAATCCTGTTCTTCCGGCGATCGAGGAGCGTAACCAACTAAGCGATCGCCTTGAGAAGAAGAAGAAGAAGAAGATGAAGATGAAGAAAAAGAAGGTGATTCGTTATTTTATCACTCAAGAGAACAACGCCAGTCGAGTTTTCGGCAGAATTGTATTATGCTCAACGAACACGGATATTTATTTCTCGACAGCTGTTTGTATAATCTGTTCAAGAATTCAAGCAAATACTTGAAAACTCGATGTGCGTGTGCCTGCGCAGGTATATCGAGTTACCGCGAATCGACGAGGACGAGGAACTCGCTCGAGGTTGAATTTCAAATATTCTACGATCTAATTTTCTAGAATTGTGTATAATCCGGAAATCCTTGTCTCGTTCCATCGAGTGAGTGGAAAATGAGAAAGTGAAACGAAGACTGATTTCATGACGCCGACGAGACGCTCTCCGCGCGTCTCAGGATTATCTCCTCGGTAGGCTTCTGAGTTTGATCATTTTGCTCGGACAAAAGGCACTGTCGAGCGGAAAGAATCGGGAAGAGCAAAATGGTTGGGAATAGCAACTCGGAAATAGGAGGTGAAAAATTTCTGAGCTAAAATAGCTGCGCGGCGGGAGGGGAGGAGGAATAAAATTGGGGAGAAAGGAATGGGGGAACTGACACACTACCTGCACCCCCCCAACTCTTCGTCACGACCTTTACGCACTTTCCGTTACGATAATATACGAGCTTAAACCGGGCCGGCTTCTTCGAGGGGACTGGAATATCGACGTGATTTTCGACTGCTTCCACACTTCCTGCGTACATTTTTTTTTGTCCCCTTGAAAACGAATTCCGTGAATGTGGAAGTCGAAGTGGTTTGCTTTGGAACCGTTTGGAAGCGTCCAATGTTCAGATTTACCTTCGAGCATATCGATCCGCGTATTATTTTTTTCAAGGAAGAGAAAACGAACGGAAACCGTGATCAAGGACGGAGGTATCACGCCGTAATGCACAAGCCTCGTTGGGGGTTAGCTCCGCGTTTAACCGTAACGATAAGCCGACCCTCTTTCCTAACCGAGTTTTAAGTCACAACAGGGATTTCCGCCGCTCGAGGATAATTTCACGGTCAATTGACCTCTCCCCGTTCTCATCTCTTTTCTCCATTTTTTTCATTACAGAAGGACGTACCCTGGAGCTACATTCCCCCGACGGTGTTCACGAGTGTTGGTTGAGGGCGTTGGACAACGCGGAGGCAAACGCTTGGTTTAATGCGCTCCATTCCGCGCTTGCAGCTTTAACCCAAAAAGCCTTGAGGCTCGCTTCAGCATTACCGGACCCTCCGCAGTTGCAGTATATCGGATGGCTCGACCGAAGACATTGTATCCAAGTAAGGGTGACGATCATTTGATCTGCGTACGTGGTTTCTCCTGGGTTTCTTCATTTTTCACCGTACACTTTTTGCCAGTTGCTCGCGCACAGTTATCCGAAACTTGTTCCAATGCGAGGTACGGAGATATATGTGCCCGACGCCTCCGAGCACTCGCTTCGCCGTAGATTTCATTCAGATATCCGCGCTCAATCGTTCCGAATAGCTGCAGAACGATAATATACCGTTGCCCGGTAGCAACTGCGGCTGTCAGCTTCTCAGATTGTTTCGAGTACCCGCAGCTAGCTAACCCGCTTCGCCCTGGGGAGATGATCGGCGTCTCTCGGAGAGTCGTGGCCCGGCCTCCTCCTCCTGGAGAGAAACTTACCCCATGTTCCGCTTCCAGTACAGAAGCAAACGAACGAGCGAACCAGCCAGCCAGCCAGCCAGCCGAGGGCGCGTGACGAACCCTTTCCACAAACCGTTTCACACTTCGATTAACTCATTCCATTGCGCAGGGGAGCAAGGGATAGGCGGTGGAGGTGGATGCGCGACACACGTGCGAGTGGGCGAATCAATTAGCGCCCAAAATTACCGCCTCGGAATCTACAGGCAACTAGGCGAGGACGAGGCATCCCGTTAATTGTTAATTTCTCACCCTAAACGCCGCGTTATTTCCACTACCTTGTTCCGCGCCGCCGCCGTCTCTTCGATGAGTCAATTTCTAGCATTCATACCGAGGCTTTCGAGACCGACACCTTCGTTGCGTCGATGACGATCACGATCACGATCACGATCGAAGCGTCGAAAAAACTGCGCTGTGAGTCGGTTTATCGCGAAATTGTTATCCGCGCATCGTTAACCTCATCAAGGACGTGAAGTCAAGGGCTCAGCAGAGGAGCAGGGTTTCCTGCGGTCGTTGGTAAGTATCGTGTTGGATCGGCGTCACAAACAACATTTGTAACATTAGCAACAGCTTTAAAGCGACCAGCCCATGGGCTGCTTAATTGAGCCCTAATGGGCTGGAACGATTAGGCGAGCTAGAGCCAGTGATCCGTTGGAACGCGGCTAGGGATGAAGGTGAAGCCGGAGGTTGAGGTAGAGGTTGAGGTGGAGGCAAGGATTTCTCCACAACACTGGCACCCCTACCACCGAGGAAGGGCGGGGAGAAAGAGAGAGAGAGAGAGAGAGTGACACCCCTGGCCAAGTCTACTTGCGGATTGAATTTCGCACCACCAGGAAACCGCTAACGACATCCGGTGGATACGTGCTCACCCACAACCTGTAGATGACGGTGGTGCATATATACCAATTTGTCGAGCTCGAGCCGTGGCTATAGCACCGATGGATAGACGGATAGATAGATAGTTGGTCGAGCGAACAGCACTACCGGCGAAAGCTTTACCCTGTATTTCCAAACGATCAGGTCATCTGTCATGACCCTGGAAGCACATTTCCCATCGACGAGGGTCCCGGACCAAGAAATATTTATGCTAGCGGAGGTTCCGGCCGAACGAAACACCCCAATTTCCCAGATGCATCATGGACCGACAAGTTTTTAGTTCACAGTCGTACGTCACTTCCGTCATTCGAACAATTAATTGCTCTATTTTCACAGTACGTAGATATCTCGTTTGAACGATGCACCGGGCGATCGGCATTGTATGCACATACATACACCGTTTGCCACTGGCGAATGCGCATTTCATGCGGAGGGAAATCATTCTGACGACTTGCAATGATTCGGTGGAAAAAAAAGGGAGTCCGTCTTTTATTTTCCGCTGAACTGTCCGCTCGCAGTTTCTCTCCGCAATTTTAGGACTCGCCTTCGCACCAGGAAATACTAACCGAAATAACGCGTAACTCGAACGTAGATGGCTTTTTTCTTCTCTTCGACGCAAAACGTTCGGATGGTGAAATAGTTTGGAGCGCCGTCAGAAGCGGATGTTTGAACTGAGATAGCAGCGGTGGCAGAGCAACGTAGTTATGTCGGGAACGAGAGGAGATGGAGGTCGAGGACGTAGGCTAGGATGAAGCGAGGCCTGAAATCGATAACTAATATATCGGACGTGGTGTAGGTGTATTGATAAAGGGGCCAAGAGGACGGTTACGGGGTCGAGGGTGTTCTGGGGCGACACATAATTGATTGGAATTAGCACCCTGAGCACACCTGGCCGTTAGAATACTCTGTGTATTCTGGCATGGCTGTGATGCTCTCTCTCTCTTGTGAAACATCGGCAATCATCTCTCCGCGCCAGGTAGGTATACGTACATAGATATCAGGTCGAAAATGGAATAAAAATAGGTCAGCGAATGGATTTGGAACGGTAATTCTCACGCCCTGCATGAACGAGGACGGTTATCGGAGGAGCCATTTTCTGCACAGCGTTTGACATTCTCTTGACCTTGGGAGCCTTATTCTCTGCTTCGGAGCTCGTTTACGCTCGGTGGAGAAAAATTTACGGCTTCAAGATCGACGCCGTGGGATTGAAACGGAAGACGGAGATAAAACGGATCAGGATCAAGGCCCCCGTGAGAGTGTTTCAACGCTTTTGCATCCCATGCAGTGGGTACTGCAGCAATTCAATGAATTATGGGAGGATCTTGACGCTGGTAGGAACTCGTCGGGTGAATATCGTCACCCGCGGGTGCTCATCGTCCGCGGTGCAGAAGCTGCGGTACGAAGGTTTTTATAATCTTTTGCAAGACGTATGTACATACGTGCGGGGGATACGAGGGACGGGGAATCCCGAGCGCTCTTGTAAACCGCGAATGCTGCGGAAACTGGCCATCAGAGCTGTGATATAGGTATGGGTATCAAACCTCCGGCGGCGGACGTTAGAATGACGTCGTGAGCTGAAAGGAGATCACCGAAAGATGCTGCACGGGCAGAACTGGACTGAACTAGATGGCAAATCGACCGTTAGAGGAGATTCAACCGCGATCAGGGCTGCCCGCCGCTGCAGCAGCTTCGAGTTGAAACGGGAATTCAAATCGCCGATGATCATTCCACGGCGAGGCGGTGCTGCTCCATGCACGGATTTCCCGATAGGATTTCCAGATCCTACATACTTTTCGTAAGATCGTCTCAACTCGATCCACCGGTAACCCAACCCAACACCCTCCAGCGCTTATCCTCGACTACTCGTTTCCAGAATATCATACAGACATCGCGGAAGTTGATCCGCGTCCTCGCGCAAAACGAGACACACGCGCTTGGCCCCGTCATCTGTAAAATTTTTCACAAACTGACTTTGTTCCGAGCAAAGAAATTCAATATATCCCGCTAGGGGGAAAACTTCTGAAGCTGAGAGAAATTTTCACCATGAAAATTAATGAAAGAAGAGTTCTCGTCTCGTTTTACGGGAGAAGATAATTTCTGCACGAGGGTTGTAGCGGGCCTCGGGATTTCCCCCCTCCCCCTTCGGGACTTCGTACAGTCTTTCTCAATTCCGGCGAAACCATTTGAGCGGAGGTTTTAATTATCAAGTATTCCTCAAGGGATGCACCTGTGTATGGGCCGAGCTTTCACTCGGCTATTATTTATGAACGTAGTCGTTACATAGAGAGAAGATCCCGCGTCTGCTGCTCATTTATCGCGGTATCTCGCTCTCTCTCTCCTCCATTTAAAAAAGAAGCCGAGCGTCGAGCGGGAAATTTGAATTACTGATCTCGCTTTCGACTACTTCAACGACTGAAACAAGCTTCGCGGAGAAAATAAGAAGAACGAAGAATAGAACACCTTTGACGGTCAATTTTCCTATCCACTTTGAATATTTTGCGTAACAGAAATCTAGAATGCGGGCCGCAGAGTGTGCACAAACCTTTTCAGTTCTTCAAAGTGTGAGAAAGTTGCGCCGAAGCATCGCGGTCGCCGTTGCAACGGTGCGGTGTGCTTTGTTAGCGGAGTGGTGGAAGACGGCCGCGGTGGCATGTTTGCACCGATGTCAGCTCCTCCCGAGTAGGTTCCCAGCACTGGGCCGGCCCTGGCCAGCCCTGGGCCAATCTTAGCCAGCGCTGGACCATCCCTGGCCAACGCCGGCCCGTGAGTCAAAACCTTCCCAGGCTAATCCGTGCCCAGACAGCTACGAGCACGACCTAAGCGACCGCGACGCACGGGGCGAGTCTCTGGTATGAGCCGCGCTCTGCTGATTCGAAGCGCATTCACCGATAAATTGAGCTAACTTTGCGTATTGAATCCGAGCTCGTTTGCCACAAGGCCAAAATTACAAGCTTAGCAAACGATCATCCCCTATACCGAAGCGCCGTGCCGAAGCCCAGGCAAACGGAAGAGTCGTAGGTCTGCCTACGCCGATCCTTCTCTTCTCTTCTCTTCTCTTCTCTTCTCTTCTCTTCTCTTCTCCTCTCCCGCTTCACCGTCCGTCCCTTCCCTTTGGTAAAGCGATGTTTAAGCCCCGTGTGGTTTGGGTTGGGTTGGATTAGATTCGGTCGGGTTCATTTCCCAAAGCGACTCAAAATTAGCTGGCTATACTCTTGTATTTGCCAAAGAAATCCTGATGCAGGGACTTTTGGACGCGCGAGGCGCCGCTCCCAGTCCGTTTTAACGCGGGATGTAAAACTCTCGTACAGTTGGCACGTTCCAACGCCTGTCGACCTGTGCGCCGAGGCGAGTACATACAACCATCCCCACACGTATGCGGACACGGATTGCGGGAGCAGCTTTGCCTCCCACGCCGGCGACAGAGTAAACAAACTTGTGTATAAAACTAGTGAATGGAAAGCGCCCGAAATTATTGATCAAAGAGTTCGGCGGTCGGAGCCGGAGAATTTTCGAATCGCGTACGCCGAGCGCCGTCGTTACGCTTCGCTGCCCGCCGTAGCTGGAAAAAAAGTATGTCTCAACGGAAATTCAAGCCTCCGTTTGAACAGATGCATTTGGACCCTTCAATAGCGTCAAGTGCTCGCGAAGGAATCGATTTTCCGTGTCGGCCGCGAGTCGAGCTCGCGGCTAGGCCGGGAGTTTTACTCGTTCGGCGGTAAATCACTCGGCGGGCTAATTTCTCGTAATCTTTATGGCCGTAGTAAAATTAGAATTTCACATCCGCGTAGATATAAGGTCGGTCCGCGATGTCGGTTATATTTCGAGAATTAATAACGAGCAGAAAGCCCTTTTAGGCCGCCACCATCCACGTATGCCGCAGGCATGACGCATGTATGTATTTACGTATTTATTTATGTACCTACCTACCTACCTACCTGTACACAACGCCCACCTACTTTGCACACGTACGCCGTCAGCGGCAGCAGCACCAGCAGCAGCAGCAGCAGATTGCTTAGGAAACATTAAATCTTTAGTCGTGTACGTACATGCGTATTCTACATGTGGCCAACCCTTTGCCAACTCTCGTATACTATATAACTCCCCGTTATTATACCCCGGCGTAAGCTTCTCCTGATATATACCTATATATACTCCGTGAGGATTACGAAGAGAAGTTTCGCGGTGTTTTATCGCCGAATAGGAGCATAGGGATGGGATTGAAACCCGCAATCGTTCGACAGCGTGTCGCGTGTATCGCAACTATGCGCGCTTTGCGCGTCGATCGTTTCGTTTCCTCGTTTCTTCGTCCCGAAACGTACTGCTCTCGTTTCAAAGCTGGATATAACCGCGATCCTCAATTACCTGAAAATCCAACCTCTCCGTTTCGGGGAGCAGATGCAAATCGATAGTTTCCTGTCACCACCGAATGTTGTCTCCGACTTTTTCCAATCAGATCTAGCCGGACCCGATCAGATTTCGTTAGATTTTCATTTTATCCAATTAATTCACGCCGGGATACACTTTCGACGAAGGCCGATACCGGTTTCGTCCCGCATTCGTCGTTCAACAGTTTTCTCGAGCTCGGCCCCCACTCCCTGTTCATGACTTCGAGCGGTAGTTCATTCCACGCAAGAATTCAGGGGCCCGGCTACAGACGTGTGGGAAAACTTGGGCCAGTTTTATACCGAAGTACAGAGTGCACCCGGAACAGTGCAATATATCCCGTGTTACCCCGTATTTGAAAATCGTATAACCCCGCGGGGATCTGGGCGAGAAGGGATGAGCGGTTGGTTCCCCCGCACTTCTCGAGAGAAGTTCCAGCCAGGATATCTCAGAGCGTGTGCATTTGAACGTTGAATAAATAGAAGCGAACGCTCCCGTTCCCCCGATTGGCAAACTCTGAGAGGGGCATAAGCCAGCAGTTTCGACCGGCGCCGCTCCGTTCTCCGGATTTTCTAACGATCTACCTCTCTCGTGGCCGCGAGGGTGCCGATCGCCGCGCCGGGTCGCAGGGTTGTTCGACCGTGGATTCAGGGCGAACGAATTTCACGCTATTCCCGGATTCGCGGCGGGGGGTGCGAAAAAAAAACGAACAAACAAACAGAAAAAAAAAAAAAAAAAACAACCTCCTGAAGTCGAGTCGCCGCGACGTTTGTATGTATCTATTTACCGCGAGGATCTCCGAGCTGGCCAGCCGTTTCCGACTCCGTCGTTCCGTCGCAACCGATTTTCGATGCCGATCCCGAAAGCAAATGGGGCGTTTCCGGAGAGTGCACTCCGTTTTCTTTTTTTTTTTTTTTTTTTTCTTTTGCAAATTTTTGTAATTTCCTGTTCGCGGAGGATAATCCGAGCTCGAAACTTGCCCTGGAAAATCCAGCGATAGCTGCAGAGCTTTAGGGTGCCCGGTGGTCACGTACGCGCGTACACAAGCACGTATACCGCCAACAGGTGGAAAATGACGAATTTCAAAAACGCCAAATCTGCAGCGTGGGTTTCGCGGGGCGGTTATTAAACATCGGGGTATCACCGATCGTGGCCGCGGTGTGTAGACTGTGTAAACGAATTCCACCTTGCCCCCGTTATTCATTAGAAATATATTCGTGTGTGTGTGTGTGTGCAGTACGAAGCATTTTGAAAATTTCACCAACCCCGAACGTACCTAAGCTATTATGACAAATTGCAATTATTTTCAAATTTTCCGTGACGCCGGATGCCTCCGCGTAGGTAGGTACTCAAATTGTTATAACTGTGCTCCGCGCCTGGCGCGCATTATAACCTACCCCTGCGATTCTACGCCCGATTTTTTTCGTCCTCTCTTCTTCTTCTTCTTTTCCGAGCTATGGACCGTAGCACAGGTACCAGGGATGTTAGAGATGAGAAATAAGGTTTACCGGTTTTACAAAAAACAAAAAAGAAAATGAAAAAAGTTGGATGAAAAACAACAAACCAAAACAAAAAATCAAACATCATCTTTATACTTTCTCCCACCGATTTCGAAATTATTCTATTCTATCCAATTTTCCACGCCCTGACGTATGATCTTTCCGTTAACCCATCCGCGAATCCCTGCGATCACGCTGCGAGGTTATTCCCCCCCCCCCCCCCCCCCCCGTTTTCAAACAATCCCGAATTTTGTTTCTCGCGTCTTGCGTTTTCCCGAAATTTTTCATTTTTTTCTCATTCTTATTTTATTCACTCTTCCGCTTCAACTTCCCGTGGCCTTCGCAACCCAAAATTTGTGAGGACCGAACAGGATTTAAAGAAAAACCTCACGGTTATAATTAAAAGGAAAAACAAAATATGCGAGGAAAACGACGTGAAAATGAAAAGAAAACAAAAACTTTCACCTCTCCCATTCTCTTCGTCGAACGAAGGAATGGCAGGAATCCACTGTAGCGAGCACCTAGGGATGTCCGCGTTCAAATTCCTCTCCGGTCTAGGTTATAAGCGTTGTTCATTTCGGAAGGGTCACGCATAATTAAAGCGTCAGTCGTTCATTTAATCTTGTCGCTTTTCAGGTGCGCGGTTCGGCGATAAAAACGATCTGAAGGTTCGGCGAAAAATACCTCTAAGAAAACGAAAGGATAATAGGAGACGTATTTTTTTTGTTGTCCTTTTTGTTTTTTTTCGGTTTCCTGTTTCGCTATAACACTGCGAAAAAAGGGATTGAAAAAGATGGAAGGAGGTGAACAACAGCAGAAGCAAAATACAAAAGATACAAAATCAAAAACCAACAACGACAACACATGAACGAAGACCGAAGTCTCTAATCGATCGTGAAGCAGTGCCTACAGTATTATTTCTCACGTGAACACGACCCATTTCCGTATCACACCGTAAAGGCATGCGCTCCGAAAACTAGGACCGTACCTACGCGTTTGGCTGTTTTCCTCTTTTTTTGTTCTGTTTATTTTTTTCTCCCACGTTTTTGCTTTCCTATGTGTTTTTTCGTTTTTTTTTCTTTTTTGTTTCGAACAATTCAACAGAAACCGCGCAATACTGCGCGAGGGTAGTGCTACGTGCAATGCGGTAATATATTTTATTCGGTCGAACGACGGAGGAGAAGGGGAGGGGGGGGGGAGGAGTCTGAAAATATTTTTCAAAGTTATTCGCCATACGTGTAAAATAATTGAAAAATTTTAATTGGGGTTAAGGGGGGGGGGGGGAGGGGGGGCTCATGCGGTCGAAGAGAGCCATCAGAGGGTCTCTTATTCTGTTTCTTCTGGAATCCGTTCACAGTCGAAAATGTTCCGGAATATATTTGATTGAATTCTTGATTGAAAATTGTCTAGTGAATTGGAATTTGAAAATAAAATTTGCGAGAAAAAAAGAAGCGTGCATACCTTGACCATTTTCTTTCGTTTTTCTTTCCCCATCTCTCTCTCTTCGGAATATTTTACTTCTCTTTTCTCTCTTCATTCGAAGTGCGCGCATAATTTTGTCATCGAAGATCGATTATGATCGGCCGTGATACATCGTGTGCAGCGGAGAGAGAATTTTTTTGCCTTCGCTCGTGACTGTGCCATTGGAATCGCTATCTCGAATGGACGGACACCGTCTCGAAAACGAGAATCTCACATTCCGGCAAACGACTCGATCGATTTCGGTTAAACTTTGAGTATCCGTTGTACAAGATGGCAGAAAGCGGCCAAGTATTACACTCTTTCAAAATATCGATCGGATCACTGGGAGAATGAATATTCTCTGTGTTAGCTAGGTTAGATTGCCAGCGGCCGCTCCAACGGCCTCCCGATGGGCGTAACCACTTGAAAGATCTGTTCTGACGACGTGACGTCCCACGACGATTAGACCTACCTACACACATCGAACGTGAAATGTTTACGATTAGGACATGTTTATTTTTTCTCAACGAACTCCCTCAGCCCCGCGTTTTTTTTTCTTCTTCTTCTTCTCATTAAACCTAAACCTCCAACGTAACCAGGTAGAAGGTACCGAGGTAGTACATACCAACAGTAAAATTGATCGTTAATCCCCGATAGAAGGCTAACCAACGACGGCATCATCATTTAAGTTACAGAATGGACGTGCGAGCAGTGAAAGCAGCGAAGACGGAGCCGGAAGTAGCGCCAGCACGTCCCGTGGCGCCGGAAGTGGCTTCGGCCTTGGTCTCGGCGGCGGATGCAGCGGGGGATGGCGTAGCGTTTTCGGGGCTGTTTCTGGCAGAGAATTAAGGCTGTACGAATGCGCTCCATGGAGTCCGGAGGCATGGGCATCGCCCAGCATTACGTGCCCTCTTATCGCCACGAGGTAAAAACAAGTTTTGCTCATTTTCATTCTCCCATTTTATCCGCGTTTCCGTCTACATTTTCACATTTTACTTCTGTTCATTCGTAAGGAATTGATGTGGGAAAAAGACCCCGCTGAACGTCGTTCGGTTTTCTGTAAAACTAGAGGATTTTATCGCACCGAACGCGATAGTTTGTTAATTAATTCTCCGATAAAGCCCGGGCAAAATCGTGTTTGTAAGATGTGAGGGGATGTGAGGGCAAACATTTATTCAACGGCTCTTGTTCAGAGGTGGGGCACGGGAAAGGCAGAGTCTGTCGCTTCGTTTTACGATATCTCGTTAATTAGTACACTGGGGGAAATGTTACAGGGTGGGGGGCACGTGGTGTAAACAGACGCGAGTGGGTTCAGTAAACACTGCAGGGGGCCAACCTCCTTGTAGCTCACCCACCTTTCCCTATAAGCCAGAATTCCCTAGTTTAATGGGAACGTGATAACAAAGGAGGTACCGAGATACCGGGTCAGAGGTATCCATTTGTCCACGTCATCTTTGACGCAGGAGATAAAACTTTTTTCAACTTTCTTCGCCCTCCGAACGCCCGGACGCAGACTAAAAAGAGGTTAACCTGAGCGCCCAGGATTTGACCTTGACTTATTTCACCCTAGGTCAAGCTCGCGTCGTGTTTGATACTTCCTCTTCTTCTCCTTCCCCGTTTTTCTTCTCTTCTCAAACCTCAGAGCGTGAAAAATCCAGCGACTGAATACGGCGCAAGCAGAAGAAGAAGAAGAAGAAGAAGAAGAAGGAGGGTTAAAAAACGGGGAAGGGGAAGGGGAAGGGGAAGGAAAGCGGGTGGGCGTGCTTATAAACTGTACCCGAGAATTAAGCCGGGGTTAAAAATGGGTATGAAATTAACGGGGAATTAGATCGATCGGGAAATTATACCGCTGCAGGAGGTGTATTTTGTTTTGTAATTTTTTTTATTTATTTTTTTTCGTTCTCGTAGTTTTTTGGTGATTTATTTATTTACCACCCGTTAGCCGGAGGCAGGTCCACTGACCAGTGATTCAGATTAATGGATGGATAGAGGCGAGTCGATATGTGCCTGACACGGATAAATGTATACAGAGGGTGTCCTGACTTGAGTCTTTTTTATAGAGGGTGACTCTAGTCACCGTTAGAGATGGTATAAATTCTTGTTAGAAAAATGTCGATGTGGATAAAAAATACGAGTTTCTCGGCGATTGACGGTCGCCGGTAGAAAGTTCAACATTATCCCTATTTACGATGAAAGAATTGAGCTGCAAATTCACGACCGTCGTATTTCTCTGCGAATTTTCATCCGCGAAATTTTTGGGTGCGGAAGAGATCGATGTGTTGAGGAAAGGTTCCCGCGAGTCGCGCGTCGTTAATCCGCCGGAGGCAGCACCGTAGCAATTTTATCCACGACTCGTAACCTCGTGGGAAAAAATGGTAGAAAATTTTCGAAAACACCGATTCAGAGATGATTTTTTTCATTTTTGAATCATCCGTGTGAATTTGGCTGCAATGATTCGGTAAAACCGCCAGAGGCACCACTGCAGCATATTTTCCACGTCTCGTAACTCGGCGAAAAAACATCGTAGGGAATTTTCGACAACAGAGACTCGAAACTATAATTCGTAAATTTGAAAATTATCCCGCCATTTTGATTCACCAAAAGACGGGTAGTATTTCTGAAACTATTTCTATCGATTCGAGCGGGCTTAACTCTAATCGGCCCTTCCCGGAATGCCGACGTCAAATACTAATACCTTAATTTGCCCAATCATTCAAGGCTTGTATCTTCGTCAGTCCCTCGACAAGGGGATCCGGCAACAGCAAGCTGCAGCTCAAGTAGTAGTGCCACACCACAACACGGCGGTACTTTTGCCGTTCGCGTTGGTACAATCGACGGTGTAATTACACATCACTTAAGGGCAGAGACAAGAAGAGATCTTGCGGCATGGGCTCGCGCTATAGTCCAGGGCTGCCACATGGCTGCGCACTCTCTTCGAGAATATGTCGTCCGTAAGTATGCATGTATATTATACCTATAAAGGGAGCCTCAGGATCCAAAATTTCCATGAACAAAACCGGTAGATAAATGTATTCTCAATCGGCTTGAGATGCCATAGCTGGCTCGCCATCTTGGATATACAGAAACCGTTTCGAGAACGGAGATCGTGAATTTTCGCAAACGACTGGATCGATGTCGACGAAACTTTGAGAATTAATTTAGTACGATGGCAGAAACTGACCGAGTATTTCACTGTTTGAAAAACATCGATCGTATCCGATGAAAAATAAATATTCCCTACGTTAGCTAGGTTAGGTTACCAGCGGCGACTCCGATGGCCGTCTGATCGACCGGCTAAATAAAAAATATCCAAATTCGAATTTCAAAAATACGAAAGTGTACGGAATGGGTACTCACGATCTTAAAGCTGGACCGAACAATTTTTCCGGATACTATAAAAGCACTTTCAACGTAACATTTTATTTTTCGATAGTAATTATACGCCATCTTCCCTTTCACCGAAAAATTATTTCCCTTCTGTTTTGAGGCTGTACATGGCAAGGCAGAGCCTGCCAACTTATAGTCAACCACGAAGAAGGGTTTACGTTGTACGCGGCCGGGTCCAGGTCAGTAGGTACTGGCGTAAGCCCTGGATCCGGGCCAGGACCACTTTGGAGACGGTCATTCGACAAGTTAAGACTATCAGCCGACGATGGAAATCGATTGCTGTGGCTGGATTTCGACGGCGAGGATGGAGAAATCGTGAGTTTTCATTATTTTCCACCATTTCTCGTCATTTTTTTTTCTTCCTGCATGGATCATTTCTCCTCAATTTTGCCTTAGGACCGTGGTGAAGAGAAAAAAAAATAAGAAAAACAACTCAAAAATGATAAAAGCTAATTGAACTGAAAATAGAATCTCTCTTCCTGCGCCCCCCGTTTTCGTCAGAGTTTTCGGCCAATTACTGGAAGTAACCGAAAAATGTTTGAGAACAAAAAAATAAAAATAAAAAATAAAAAACTACGGTAAACTTGAAAAGTGTACAATTTTTTCATTCTCATTTTCTTCGAATTTTTTTTTCAATGGCCAAAACACAAAAAAATCGACGATCGGACAGAAGAAGAAACGTCCAAAAATTTTCGTTCTGTTTCAGGAACTGGATTTGGAGTGTTGTCCGAAACCGATCGTATTCGTCCTCCATAATTTTCTGTCGGCAAAAATACATCGGCTTGGTTTAACAGCATAGGGGTACGCGGGGGCTTCCGGTGAGCCCCCCGACCTTCCACCCCATACAACCAGGTCCGTAACTAGCGTCATTTTACACTGAATTACAAATAATGAAAGGATAATAAAGGGGAAGAGTGAAAAAACAGGAAATCATCTTTCCAAATCGAGGGAAATAAATCCACATAATTAAATATAATATATATATATATACATAAATATATATGAATTTATACCATCGACTCTATACCTATACCATATACTTATCTGAGTATCCAATATACATAATGATAATAATATGTCGTGTACAAAGTTTTATAAAAGAATAAAAATTGAACGAAAAAAAGCAAAAAAAAAAAAAACAACCTACAGTGGAACCCCGGAATAGTGGGCGCGGTTGATATTTAGCGGGAGCATATATAGAGGTTTTGATTTTTCTGCACAGTCAGAAATGGTGGATAAAAATTTCGCGGAATCAGTCGAAGCATTTTCCAACCTAACTCTTTGATGCGGAGTCGCTGTGCCGTGCCGCGCGCATGCGCCGACAGGCTAGGCGCGGTCGAGCACGAAACAAAAACCGAACTGCGTTGGGGGACTGTTAACGGGGTTTTACTGTACATAAATCTAGAGAGAAGCGAAAGGAAAACGAGATAGAGAGAGAGAGAGAGCCGCCGAAACCCGATTTGAAAAATATTCGATCAATCATTTAGCATTTGAAAATTATCGACAATTCTTGTTTATTTCTTTCAATTTCGAACTTTGAAAATTGTTTTCCCCGTTTCATTTTTTTGTTTAGCGCATAATCAATTGACTTTCAACGAGAATAAGGTGAAACGAAAATGTGTTTGTGTATTTGAATTCAGTTCGATTATTGTTTACTTATTGATGTGGATCACTCATTGTTATCATGATTATCGTCACGTGTAATCAATCGTTCGGGTGTAGCTCTCGAAAAATCGCCAATTACCTAAGAAAGTATAAAATAACAATCGATCAATACGACGAAAAAGATATAAATTATAAAAACAACCTATACCTATGCATATATATATATATATATTATATTAATATTATATATATATATATATATATATCTAGGTTACTTATATAGCTACTTAAATGAACTAAAGATATAAATTGATAAATAAATGAATATATATATATGTATAGTATAGTATACATTATATTATATACGAAGTAATAAGCCATCCATGAAATACTATATGAATATATAAACGTACCTACACCTATTGCCAGAGGAATCGTCGAAGAAACGAGAGACGATAGAATGGACGAAAAAGAGAAAGAAAAAAAAAAAAAAAAAACGGAGGACTAGGAATGAGATAGAAAAAATTTCGTATATCTAATAATATCGAAGGTAGGATTGAAAATTGAAGAAATTTGAAAAAAAGGAGAAAAATTTAATATGATAAAATACGATACGCGATGAAAATAAAAATGGAGAACGAAGAGGAAGGAAAGGAAATAGGAAAAAGATAGGAATAAATTTGCGCCTAAATAATGTTAAATATAATATCATATATTATAATATTATAGTATAATATATAGTATAGGGAGAAAATGAAAAAAGAAAAAAAAAAACCGTGAAAACGATTGCGAAACAATTGGTAAACTATGATTACAATTATTATCATTATTATATGATGTAGTGGAGCAAGCTCTATGAAAATGGTATGAATAAATATTGGAAAATTATTACTATTATTACGTATCATAAACAATATATATATATATATATACGTACGTATAATGTAATTTTGAAGAAGAAGACGAAAAGAAAAGAAATGAAAATATGAGAATAAATTAATTACAATATATTAGGAATAAATGAATGAATAAAATTATTAATTGTATTTAATATAATTTATATGATAAATAAATAATTTACCGCCAAGCTTACGCTTGTCTTGACTTATATATCGATACAATGCGTACCACAATACTGTAATATAGGTATTATACCAATATCTATATGATATAAACGACGATGAATACATGTATACAAATATAAATATGATTCTATACGACAGAACAAAAAATAAACGAAACAAATACCCTATGTATATATATATATATATATATATATATATATATATATATATATATATATATATATATACGCTACTCCAAAATTATGACACACATGTATGTTGTAGGTACTGTATTAATTGATACGTGTTGTGTATGTGTGTATACAAACATCTATCTATACATGTTATATCATATTGTATATCAATTTTGAGTAAACGAATCGAAGCAGAAGACGAATTTGGAACGGAGAGAACAACAATTATTACGATAATCGTTGAATGAATGGATATAGCGAGTAGCTGATCAACGGTGACTACGTAATTATTATTACATACGTATTATAGTCCGAGGTACAGGCCCGTACATTAATAGCTTCCCTCTGAGTCGGTTGGGTTACGATTTCACACGAATATCGCGCGTGCGCCGGTCTCCGACGTTTGCTCGGACGCAAAATTCAGGATGAAAATACACAGCCCCGTCTCGGAATCTCGATGAATCTCCTCATATCTGAAAAATCTCGCGAGCGTTGATCTCCGAAGTTTGCCCGGACACGAAGTTAGAGTGAGTAATAAATGAAACGCACAGCCCCGCGCGTTTGGCGCCAGGCGCCGTTTAAAAGTATCGAAGAATCTCGCGATCGGACAAAACTCTCGCATGTGTTGGTCCCCGAAGCTTGCCCGGAGACAGAATTCGAACCGAAAATCTACGGTCCCACGTTGGGCGCCAGACGGCGAATCGCACCGCTGTCCAATTTCTATCTCATATCTCACGTCCCGGTGGATCGCGTAGCCGAATGCATGCGAGATATTTACGAGATCGCCAGATTCCCGAAGATTCCGAGGCTCTGGGGATTTATCGTAGCGGGAAGTATTGAAACGCGGGTGACTTGCGGAAAAAAAAGAAATCGTTAATGAACGACCCTCTACTGTATTTCTGTACACCCGTAGACGTGTCTATTGTACCGCAAGCCTATATGCGTCTACCTGGGGCAGCGGTGGAATTATAACGGAGAAAAAAGGAGAAGCAAAAGAGCACGAAAGAAAACTTGTATGAAACGAGTTGCGATAAAGTAATGACGTCAGCTTTTTCGTAATTGGGAAAACTCAGATCGCGTTCCAGTAAGTCCGTCCGTCTGCCCGCCTCCCTGCCCGCTTGCTTGCGCAGGCATCGTCAAGTTTTGCGCATGCTCGAGTCAACGCGCGCGCGCGTCCGTGCGCGTGTGCGTTCGTTTGCCTCTTTATATCTCTGCACACATGCGACAGTATGCTAAAATTATACGTATGCATGCTATGTATATATATATATATATACATATTTATGCACGCGTGTGTATGTCAGTACATATATGTACCTACAGGACCTAAATATCTCTGCCCGGCTCATAGATACACACGGATATCGAGTATATATATGAATATAATAATAATAGCAATTGTGCTGATGTTAATCAATTAGTATCTAACGAAGCCCCTCTGTCGTTATGATAATGTACACCTAACCTAAGCGAGGGAAATCATATAACAAAAACAACAACATAAAGAGAAGAAGAAGAAAAGAATATGGATACAGGAATCTGAACGATGAATAAAAAGAATAATGAAAATCATGTTTCGATCTTATTGTTATTGTGATTATCATTATCGGGCACTGTCGTCATTATTGCGATTGGAAAATCAATGGAGGTGGGGAGGAAGTATGAAAGGAAAAAAATAACGGAGACGGATCCTCAGCTGCAGCATCAATTGCCCGGAGAAACCAAATTCCTTTCTGCGCGAGATCTCCAAAACTTCTCGGGATCTTCACTCATTGATTCACCGCAGGTTTCTTTGACTCTGACTTTTTTCTATGCATTTTCTTCGTTTTCCCTCATAATCTCCGCTTCTGTTTTTGCCGCACAAAAAGAAAACCAGATAATCAGAGAATTCATCGTCTGCTCAAGCTACCGTCGTCCGTAGAATGTCAAGGCGAAATGAAAGACGTTTTTGCTACCTGGAAATTTTCGGTCCTAGTTTCTCGGCGAAAAGACGCTAGATTGATGCAAAATTCGTATCAGCGACGAAGGAAGAGCGAACGAGGGGTACGACGCTCTCGGATTTTCGAAAAACGGAAAAAAGTTTTAACACAATAACAACCGTCGATAAGTAATCTGTAAAACTTTTTTCCGATTTTTGGAAATCTAAGACCGTCGTGCCCTTTCTTCTCTCCTTTTTCGTTCCTGATATCAATTCCATGTGAATTGAATGTATTTTCGCTGAGATACCACGTTTTGAAGAACGTGTTTAATTTAACCTCAAAAACGGCCAGCCGTTACGGGGAAAATTCGCGCCCGGCAATTGTCGGAGCTTCGGTACCTCGACGACTTTCGTAATATCGAGGGGAATCGGGTATCCTCGCAGCCGCGAATCGTTGATAATACAAAAATCGTTGATATTCCATTAAAATTTCCTCATCGGGCTAGCAATCTTCTCACAATTTCCGGTCAACGCTACGATTTATCCACTATACGGGCTTCAAAGCGGGATTACGAATTCGTACGTACCTGAAGGTAAGTAGCTACCCCTCGCAAGCTCACGTCGCTCGCTCACTGCATCGATGCGCGTCTTCGATCGGTCTAATATCAAGTATCCTGGACACGTACGTACAATTTTTAATCATATTTTTCCCATAATTACAAGTTATACATATATACTGGCGCGACATGGGTACGTACGGGGTGCTCAATAATTCGCGAACGGATAATATTCTCACGGGGATGTGTTTCTCCCTCGGAAACGGGGACGAATTCTCCGTTACCCCAGTATTCATTGATTGTAAATATTTCGAACGCGCTTTCCCGACGGATTCTTTCAAAATAATTCATTGCACGAGAATTTGGATTCTCTCACTCGAGATGTGAATAAAAAAGATCAGGAGAAAATCAGAGAAAGAAACGGGATTTCAGTCCTATCTGCAGAAGCACCTGTACACGGCATGTAATAACTATTCGCGTAGGTACAGCCTCGTGCAAGCCATGAGCATATTTCCGACCCCAAGATCACGGACGTCACGTATTTAGCGATAAAAGCTTCCTCGGGGATAGTTACCGCCTTTTTTATAACGCTATATGCCCTCGTCCGCGGGCGGGAAATGCGATGACAGTAACCTTAAAAGCGATTTTATGGCTACGCTCTTTCGTTCGGAGGTAAACCTGAATTTTAACCTCCCAGATTTATTACCTACCCCTGCCTCTCCTTTCCGCTCACCCAGTCGAATAGAACAACTCTGTGAACACAGAAACGCACGGTTCGATGTGAACTAGTGCGTTCAGACCATATATTGTACAAAATCTCGTTGAACTTTCGCAGATGAAACTTTGACTGAAATTTTCGAAGAACTGTACATAGTAAATTTGTACGCGCGTCTTCAAAGTTTGCGAAAGAATGTTGACGACGTATTCTCTACTGTTTATTTATTTTTATTTTTATTCGTTTCGTTTCTTTTTTCGCCTATCACGGAAAATTTCGCAACAATTTTTCGAAGAAGCTATGGAAAAGCTGTCCAGAGAATACGGCGTTGTTTAATTTTCGTCTCGAATAATTCTGCGGTGGAAAATCGGCGAACGATACAATTTTTCGTCGAACGTTCGACGCCCAATGATCGATGATCGCCGAGAGTCCGCACTCCGTGATTTCGAAAATCTATCAAACGATATAGATCGGCGAGGGATTCCGATTTCCTTTGCACACTAAAAATTTCGGGAGTTCCAGTAGGCGGTTTTCCATAGTTTTCTCGGAAAATTTTCACCGACGTACTTCACCGACGACGGTGCAGACCACGTGATATCGGATGAGAGGAGAAAAACCGTTGACAAAACCGAGAGAAACAAGAACAGAATCTGCGGGGTAGAGAAGTATAATGATACTTCGGAAGGGGTGAGGTGAGTATTCTGCCTTCTGTTCTCGGTCCGGAAAGTCGAGATGGACGGCATCTAGGTTGGTATATGTAGGTTAGAGCAGAGTAGAGTGGGAGGAGGAGGATAAGTTTTTTGGGTGGATAAACTTCGGGGACTTTGTCATTTTTATCGGCAGCCCCTGATCCCGGGATCGTGATTGGCTCGTGAAACTTTTCTGATCTGTCTTTCGCAAGAGTTTGGATCTGTGCGAGCTTACCCAACGTAAATCACCACGTTCTAGACACACCCGTTATGGAAGTTTTCCCTCACCCTGTACCTACCTATCCGACCGAACTCCGCGCCGTTTTGCTCTTTTCTCGTATGTACTTGTATGGATACAATATATACCATTTTCTTTTCTCCATTTAGTCACTCTTTCTTCCCTCCTTCCTCTGTTTCCTTTCTTGCGTATGTGTCCGTACCGACAGTCTGTATTCCGATACTGTTGAACAGCTACATCGCACGGACCTGGACGCGGCGGACTTGTCTCTTTTGCAAACTTTGTTCTTCTATACGTTTCGTCTGACCGGTATCTTAGAGTATTGTTATAGTTCCGCACTTTTCCTCGGTCCCTGCAGTTATTCGCACGAAGTCGCTCTCTCTCTCTCTCTCTCTCTCTCTCTTTCTCATTTCCCTCTTCTCGTTCGTCCCGATCAAATTTTCACCGCAAGATTCACCACGGAGTGATCCGAGACGCATTTTGGATACCGAATCGAAATCCCTCGAGTCCCCAGAGAAACGATGAAGCGTAAGTGTGTCTATACATACATAAAATATACCTACATAATACATTCAGAATTACGAATTTCAAATTGATAAAGTGAGCCGAGAGAGCCGTGGTCGCAGTCGACCTCCGGGAGAAAATATATTGACTGCAGGGCTCGCCTTAACTCGCAGGCCCAATCGCGAATTATCGTCCACTTGTTGGATTTATCGTCACATCTTTCATCCCACAATATATATCGTTATACTATCACCGATATGAGTGAGAATTTTTCAAAATTTCCCCCATTTTCGACCTAAAACATATCCATCCATGAAATTTTCCAAAATTATGTTACAATTACTAATCGAAGAAGTGTTTTTCTCTACCTCTCGGTCTCTCTCTCTCTCTCTCTCTCTTCAAGGTACAAGTAGGTGTTAAAAACATAACCTCGAATTTTTTGTGCCCGAACGGAGCCGAAAGAAGCCCGAACGAGCTGTGAATAGAAGAAAACAAAAATGGCGAAACTTAAGTGAATAAATAATTACTCTGTCCAACGGATGAAGAGCATTTGACGAAAAAGTGTATCGATGAATTTTTTCCACGGTTTCTGCTTTCGGCGGTTGGAGTTGAGGCGAAAAGAAAGATGATAAAAATTCTCTCGCATATCCCTTAGCTGTTGTTGTAGCATCCTGCGGGGGGTCAGCAATCGCAGGAATGAATATTAATAACTCGAGTTTCCCGTCGTAGGTACCGACCAACGAACCAACGAGGCAGCCCTCGGCCAAGAAAACCGGGGGATCGGGGAAACAAGAAGTATAAATAAAAAATTTAGCGGAAGTAAATTCGGCGTGAAATATAAGTGAGGAAATGACGCGTCCTCCTCCTTCGCAATTACCAGCTACCTCTAAGAAATATAAATTACCTAAAATCTACGAAGCCATGTACGTATAGCTTGAACGTTACGCAGCGTAGCGTAACGTAGCGTAACGTAACGTAACGTAACGTAACGTAACGTTTCTCAGTCTTTCGGCATAGCCGGATGCGAAAGCATAGAGCGGAAGGTAGAGCTATAGGAGATATATATATATGTATAGGAGGAGGCTGGTGCCAGAGGGTTGCGGAAAGCTTAATTATGAAGTAGTGTCTACCCGCTCGAGAAGAGGAGCAGCAGCTTCTCTATGGAGGGGGAGAAATTTATGAAATTAAAATTAGCGCCAACGTTGAAGGCGTGACAACGCGACGCGACGGTGAGAAATCTGGAAGTAGGGAATAGAATATTTTCAGAGATTTGATTCTTGAACTTTCTTCATGTTTCACTCTTCTTTTCCCCGATGACGAGCGGATATCGCGATAATGAATATCCACAGATTGTCATCCCTCCATGGCGTTGTACTTTCTACATTTCATTTTGTCCATTCCATCTCCTCTCTCGTCGCGCTCCGCGCGTGAACGAGTCCCGGGTCGAGGTGAATAAATGAGAGAAAAATAAGTGAAGGACGAAAGAGAAAAAGAGAAAAGCCAGAAAAGGAAAATCATCCCTCGTGTCCTGTTTTGTCTTTTTTCTATTTCCTCGTTTTTCCGTATTTCTCTACTTTTCTTTCTTTTCTTTTCCTTCTTTTTTTCTCCTTTCCGACCGTCCGCGTTGGAACGTGCCTGACCCTGGCATCGTGGTCAGGGGAGGGGCACGTGAGCCACACGAGGAATGAATTTTTTTCCGGCAAATTGCTATCCGCCTTTGCAGATAGATACAAGTATCAATTGGCTTTCCAGAAATGGTGATACTGCGGTCCACGGAGGAAACTCTCCTGTCCTCTGAATCGATTCATTCGGTATTCAATACCTCCGATGTCCTGGCCCTAGTACAGCGCGATAGAAAGAACCCTTAAGGAAACCGAAATTTCTACGTCCATTCCTCCTCTTTTCCTCTCTCACTTCGTTCCTCTCATTCATTTTTCGTTCCTTTTTCCGATACCTATACTCGATAGCGGAATTATATTGTCTCAAATTTACGATGTTCCTAATATCACCGGGACGTATACCCTTAGCCGGGCTATAATCGCGTACGTACAACGTTGCAGACATTAAACTACGATAAGCTACTCAACCGAAACCATTCTCATTATCGTTACAGGATAGTGTTATTATCGCCGTCGTCAGTATCATCTTGATAACGTTGTGCTTAGCTGAGATCACAGATGAATCTACGGGCTTGAAGTCAGAAGTTAGTCAGTTGGATATACCTACGTCGCGTCCCGGTCGGTTGGATTCGATCGCTCTTCGCATTTTCCGGAAACGACCAAAAAATTGCTGTACCTACTTTGGCGAACGCTAACGACAGGATAATCAAGGCAACGCTACGCTCGGTTTTCACCGACAGAAATCGCTCCGTCGAATATCTCGGAAACTCTGATTAAAAATGGATTGTTCGTTTGAAATTCTATGATTCGTCATGAATTGAATAGATTCGTTTGGTGGCTCGAAAATGAGGAAAATCACAACGAAAATGATTACTTAACGCGTCGTTCGCCGCTACGTTCAGTTCAGTTCGGAATATAGAAAATTGAGTATTCTGAAGCACGAGAATAACAATTTTTGGAAACCGCTGTGTCGAGAGAACCTCTGTCGTCGTCTTCGGTCGCACGTAGATACCTCGAATATTATCCGACAAAACGTTTAGAAGGAGCATCTCAAAGTAGAAGAATCGAGCTTGAAATTGTCGCTTTTGAAATTCTTCCACGACTCTTTATGGCAAAGTTACGAGGCATAGAAAAAAGATGCTACAGTGCTGCCTCTAGCGGATCTCCGTCACGGCGAGCACAAACTGAGCACCACTGCGCTCTTGGCTCCATAACCTGTGGAAAAAGAATGACGATGAAATTCTGGAGAGTCTGACGCGCAGCTCTTTCTTCTCGCTTGATCCGAGAATTTATCTTCTCTGCAGCCTCCCTCGAAAATTTCAAACGTCATTATCAAATTTATGGCTGAAGTATTCAGGCCAGCAGCTTGGCAGCGAAGAATCTCCGAGTGCGGGAATCCCGCTTGCCAGATTTCGTCGTCCATCGTGTTTACAGAATCGATTGTGTTAGAAGGATTGCGGTGCTGTGGCCGGCGAGGATTTCAATCTGCCGGGAAATTTAACAGGATGTTAAATTAGGAACCGATGAAAGCTCATTTTGGTTAACTGCCTTCATGGCACGATCGGTATTGCGAAGCTTTTAACGCTGTGACGCCTGTAAAAGCACAGAAGACCTATGCTGCAATAAAAGTATTTAAAAAATTTGCGACGCGGTTCCGCGCGCTGCACGGTACCGCCAACCTAACGCGAACGATGGCAATGTCGAATGGCCACCCCCGTACGCCCATACTTATGCCCCGTGCCACCGCGAGTCGGTCCAGGACGGTGCTTAAAGTCTCACCGTCGTGGGACCCTGTTGATGGGATTTTAAGGGTGCCAGGAGACTCCCGCTCCCCGGAAAAGCGTCTGCTCTTTATTGATCCCTGTATTCTGTGATGTCAGTATTCCGGAGTGGTTGAAGTTTTCATTTTCATTTAGCAGTCGGCACTATCCGATTATGCACAGAATACGACGGAGTCCTTATTCCGTTCCTCGATCGTTCTCCTTTTTCTATTTCCTCTCAAAATTCGTACTTCAGGTCGAAGCACGATGTGGAAGAGGAAGGCGCCGAAACGAAGCGCTTTTCTCTGTTTCCACGTAAAACGGTTTCCTCTTTCCTTCCTCATCCATGTTTTCCTTTCCGTTTTATCTTCTCTTCCGTCGATTTCGTCCAGACTAGGGAAACAACGGGATATCGAAAGACTTCCGAAGGCACGTTCGACCAAATAATCTGGGGGAAATCGTCTCACAGAAATACCAACCTACTATCACCCTTCACTGCGTTACGTGCAACGTTATA
Organism: Phymatocera aterrima; assembly: GCA_963170745.1. Taxonomy (NCBI): domain Eukaryota; kingdom Metazoa; phylum Arthropoda; class Insecta; order Hymenoptera; family Tenthredinidae; genus Phymatocera; species Phymatocera aterrima. The sequence goes on from OY720671.1 coordinate 2,649,298, forward strand.
TCTCTTTCATATGATACGAAAATCCAGCTTTCCCTGGTCTCGCGACTACTTTACTTTCGCACAATGATGTAGCGATGTTAACGTATGTACCTCCAGAATATTATCTTGACACAAAACGAGAAAAAAGGAGAAGGCAAGATACGCGCGACGAAGGAATGAAGCGCGTGTATACTTGGTTGGCAAATTTTTTACCGCAATGAAAAATTATTCTGCAGGATCGACTTCCGTCCGACGCCATCGACTTGGAATCATATTTGTCGTCTGAGGGAACGGGGAAAAAGGACAAATTTCGTCCACGTATTTACATTTGGGAAAAGAGTTTTCCAACTTAGAAATGTGAGCACTGAAAATTTCTTGTATACTTATCTCGGTTTTTTCTCTACCCGCGAAGAGATAAGACAAAACGGAAGATTCGTCCTCCTCTCGGTTATCTTTCCGCGATTGAAAAAAAACCGCTTTCCAAATCTGTGGAAAATAGGGATAACTATAACTCCGTCGATAACATCGTCTGCCGTTCGACCTTATCACCCTTTTCCAATTTCATGACAATAATGCGACGAAGTTTGGAGATTTATAGCGGCGGACGTCAGTGTTTCGAAAATTATACGATATTGGACAAATTTATCCCCCCGAATATCTAGCTTTCGTAGTTGGCATTCGGCCGAAAGATCTACGAATGAAGTATTACAGATCGGAGAATCGCATTGAAAATCGGTTGGCCGGAAAATTTGTCTTCGCTCAATTTCACGGGGATCTGAGGGACGAAAAACTGGGAAAAAATATCCGCCATCCAGGATCCGCGGTGTCCTTGCGGAGCGAATGGATCTCCGTCCGTGGTTCGTTCTCCTTCGAATGTGAATTACATTGCGTTACGTTGCATCGGTAAGAGCTGGTTACATTAGCTAAGAAAATTTTGGAGATTCGGTAACGGCGCTAAGGATTCATACCGGAAACCGTACGTAGCAGGTAAATAAACGAGTAGAGTGGAAACCGACGTAATTTCATCATGTGTATTTCACGGTTGGTATAACCACGCAGCTGCTGCTCCGATCTTCTTCGCCAAGAGAGAAAGCCGCGCTCCGCTCTCTTTGATGTCTAACCTAATAAGACTGCATCTCCTCCGGTTTGAAATGTCTTCAACTGCAACCACCGGTAGGATATCCGTCTACTTCGTATTTCTATGCACTGCCTACCTACCGCATGTATCCGCATTTTATCCGGCTCCAGCCGAGCGTGCGAATCCGTATCTTATAGCTGGATACTACGCAGTGACGCGACCAAAGGGAAAACTATCGTTATTGCATTGCATTTGTGCTATATATATATATATTTATATACAAAGGAGAAGAAGAAAAAGAAGAAGAAGAAGAAGACGGTGGAGAGTTGCTTCTTTTTCTTTCGTGGGGCTCCTTTCCTTTTTTTGTATCCGCTCCATTTTGCATCATATGCTGATTAAAAGCCTGCACCCTGCCGCTCCCTTTCCCCTAATATCGAGACGTTCGTATCTGTTTGCTATGCGGCGTATTGAAATTCCCTAGATTAACTACTTTGAAAATTTCTGAGACGTCGTTTTCTCTCTTTGCTCACAGGCCAGGCGAATTAGAATCATTTCGGTCGTGAACCTTCCGATTGGATTTCCAGAGGTTGAGACGACGCCGAATCGGCGTTGTCCGAGGTCCGAACGGAGGGACTCATTCGGCTCCGCCGAATTATCCAACCGTAACAAGTTATAAACAGTTGTACGAACAAACGAAAAAGACACCTTACGTCAGTTTTTTGGCAATATTTTGAAAGCTAAGCGTCGGTTTCGTTCATTTTCAGACGTTAACGTGCGCGAAAGCAGCGTATGGAAATCGAGAAAATCGACGATTTGCACGATCCGGGGATCAAACTTTTACGCGCGATGCAGACCAAATTTTGTCGGATACGCCATTCGTCGTGATTTTTGTCAGAGAGTTTTCTCATCCCCAGAACATCCTACCCGCCAAAATTTTGTTCTTTTATGCAAATGCACCAAAAACTTACGAATCGTCGAGATTTTTCGATATTGCGATAAACAAAATTTATCGTGGATGCGACCTGATACCGTTAGTTTGACAATTGTTTTTGAAATTTCCAAAATTTCACACTTTTTTCTATCAAAATCGATAAATCCTTGCGATTCATAAGTTTTCCGAGCATTTTAGGTAAGAAAAAAAAATAATTTTTGCGGATACAGGTCTTTTGGCCTTAAATTATCAATTTTTTTTTTCTAATTTTTCAACAGCTAAAGCGGCGTATCTCCGGCGTTTACGCCTTTCTGCTTCGCTATTTTCCCGTTTTTCAATGTAGACGCATTTGTTCGTTTCGAAGATTTTCTAGTTGAATTGTGAACGAAATATATACTCCCTTTTGCCTTTGAAAATTGCAGAAGGGCGTAAACATGTCGCTTACGCTCTTACTCCATTCGTCACCCGATATGCTTCCACAGGCCAGGTAAGGTTCGGGTGAGATTGGTCCATGTCATTGCCTTGACAGCAGTTCTTCGTTTCCTTTCTGTTTCTCCAATTTCCTATTCTGTATTATATCACCGTCCCCGAAATTATTGGATCCGCGATTGGATCTGAATTCGAATTAAGATTGTATTCAAATTTTCTAAGCATTCAGTCCGATCGGATGAAGATTTTATCCCAATTAGACCCGATCCAGATCTAATTGGACAAATTCCCGATTTGATCGATCGTCCAATTCGAACCGATCATTTCTCCTTTTTCTTCTTCTCCTTTTCTACTGCTAATTTTATTCTGCAGTAAGATCGATTGCGTAACGAGATAGAAAATGAAAAAATTACCATGCGGAAAGAGCCGAATGAAATTGTTAATTATATAATTAGAACAAAAATAACTTCGGTTTTTTTTTCATCAATTTATTTCCAGCTTTTTTTTTTTTTTTGCCTCTATTATTTATAATAGGTATACATTGCGTATGTATATATAATATAGTATAATATATGTATATAGATGTAATAATAATAATAATAATAATAATAATAATAATAAGAAGAAGAACGATAAATTGTTATGTACAAATTTTAATTGCTTATATACCTTTAAATCTCTATATTTATCGTGTGTGTGTGTGTATATATATCTATGTAATTGTAATTGAAAGATGAAGAAAAAAAAAAGTTTGAACACTATGTAAATGAAACGGGTAATGAATCGTACGTATAAAGGCCGTATCTCACGGATGCGACTGAGACAACTGTCGCGCGACGAAACTACGCGCTGATTGGCTAAAAATTGACGGAGAGTGGTGTGGGCCGCGTACTTCCGTCGCATGCGGAGTACTTTCTGTCGCGCGAAATTAGACCCGCGTCGAACTATCGTGCGACAGAATTCTATCTGGCATATGCGACAGGTTGAAAAACCGCGGGAAACAAGCGCGCATGGTTGAGGTTAGTAGATTTTTATTCGATTTCTCGTTGGAAATGACCTATATAATTATGATTGTGAGAAGTCCGAACTACATCGTCGAATGGGTATTATATTATTTTCAGATCGTGACCCTGAAATGTGGCTTCTCCCGAGGCGAAGTGGACGAAGAGAACACGGAACATAGGTTATAGACGCTTGCTTTTGACATGAGGCGACGTACGCGACTCGATGCGACAACTCGCGGCGTCGCCATATTTCATGGACGCGACGGAATTCTCGACGTCAGGGTGGTTTCGTCGCGCGACAAGTTGTCGCAGTCGTATGCCTTACGATACAGGTAAAGAATATCATTATGGAATATGACGGAAAAGGATCGGAGAGAAAAACAGGGAATGAAAAAATTTGAAGAATTACGAGAGATAATAGAAAAATGTGGATACGAGAAATATGCGCTGTAGAATGCGTATTACAATATATATGTATAAATATGTCTGTATATTTTCACGATTGTTGGCACTATATGAGGAATTACGTATACATATATATATATGTCGTCAAGTAAACAATAAATGGCAAAATACTGTTCGTCACGATTACAATTAATTGGTAAGAAACGACGTACGGGGTGAATAAGTTGAAATGTCGGACCCCGTGCACCGGTAATTGCTCATTCCTCGGGAAAAAACATATTCGAAATTTTGTTGATCGTATCCAAATTTACTTTCGCATTTGTCTCTGCGGATTTCTCGTAATAGCTCCGGTCGTCATGCGGAGAAAATTCGGTTCGTTCGTATGCTGGCGGTAAGCTTCACGATTTTGGCTACTCTGATTGGCTGATATACCTACGTTTTGATCAACTATCACGGAGAAATCTGTAGCGACCGGCGGTAGGGGGATGCGGTTCAGAAATTTCGAACAAGTTTCTCACCGGCGCGGCAATCAGCTACAGTATCTCTACCTGCGGGGTGCGGTCTTTCGGACTCACCCTGTATATCTGTATACATAATATTATTTAATATATATATATATATTTATATGTGTGATGGATATATTCTATATAGGTAAACACTAAAATCCAATACTCTTTGTGGTGTGTAAAATATGGTATATACGTATATATGTACTTCACGTATACGTATGTACCTGAAACAACGATTGGACAACGAATCGAATAATTGATAAATTCGTCAATCAGATCACATAATCGATCCTGATCGCATCTATTTTCTTTCCAATTTCTGTTCTATTTTCTTCGTTTTCGTTTTCAATTCTTCTCCTCGTATTCTTTATACCGTATGCATGGAACTAATGATAATTATCATTATTCTTGGATAGTATACTGTGTGTAGGTAGTAGTTACAAATCTGTCTCTGTATATGATCTGTACGTAGATCTACGTTAGAAACTACGCGAGAAAATCTTTTCTTGTGCCAGAAAAACGAAACGAAGGGGTAGGGGAATATTGGAAGACTGAATATTTTTTAGCGAATATGATACCTATGTACGTGTGTATACGCATACGTACTGAACATCTGCCTATGGTAGTAGAATCTGAATTGGAACCCCGTATATAGTATATATACAGGGTGTCCCAAAATTAGGTACAAAAAATGATCGGGGTAATAGAGGGGGTCGAGCTGATTAAATCGAGCCCAGGAACGTGTGGTCTGCGAAGTCTCGTTCGCGAGATATGCCGGTTAGAAAATCTTGCCAAACGCCTGCGCGTAGGCAACCGAGTACGCAGCAGGCATCGGTCAGAGGCTCTTGACGATGATAAGCGCGCGACTGCTGATCAACACTTTCAAATATACCTACGAATATCGAACGTAAACACTCTTGGCATCGAAGTTTAGCCAAAAACAACAACGAGGATGCGTGGACAGAAGTAAATAGCGCTTTGAAAATTGAAATTACATTCATTCATTCACAGCAAGCTGTGTCCAGAGTACACCGTTATCGTCAATCCGTTTATTACAACTGTGTTATTGAGTTATTGGATTCAAAATGACTTCTAACCGATACTTGCTGTGCACTCGGCTGCCCACGTGCGGGCGCTTGGCAAGATTTTCTAACCGTCATATCTCGCGAACGCGACTTCGCAGGTCACATGTTCCTCGGGTTAATTTACTCAGCTCGACCCACTCTATTACCCCTATCATTTTTTATACTTAATTTTGGGACACCCTGTATATAAAGGCTATATAGCAGGCGTTGAGCGACTCCGAAAATTTCCGGAGAGCACACCTCGAGGTATAGGCATGCCGAGTATTTGCACGAATTAAACAAATAACAAAGTGAAACATACTTCGGGTGCGGAGCGTTGGATCAACTTTTTTGAAAATCCGTAACGAAGGAGGTCGCCGATGCAAACGAAAATTTGCAGCAGTCGATCGACGGAATACGACGAAAAAAACAGAGAAAAAAAAAAAAAACGGAACGCAGAAGAATTCGTAACTTCCGATCAATAATTGGATAATATTATTCGTTTCGAACGTCCGGCTAGAAAAGTCACGTATCGGCGCGCAGGGGAACCGGAACTGACTCAGGGGATACTGAAAACTTACAATTAGTGGAAGCCCGGTAAAATATTATTGTACCTCAAGCATTGCGCGTGCTCTTCTCGAAGGGAAATGATGTTCCCAGTACATCGATTTCAGTCCACATTTTTTCTCCGCATTTCGAAGCCTGGAGACGAGCGTAGGTATCAATTCCGACGGAATCGAAGTAGCTGCGGAGCATTCTGAATCCCGACTATTTTCAGTCGACTGTTATCGCATTCGAGCAACACTTCGAACCTACTGCCTTCCGGAATGATCTGATGGCGATATTATCCTGCGATATTCGCGCTTCGGAGTAACGGCAGAAATTTTGTGAATCACGGAACGTGCGCAAGTTTCTTTTTTTTCCCACCCAGCTGCAACAGTTCGGTTGTAATGCAGATTCGAAGAGGCTAGGGTTGGGGCGCCGAATCGCATTGCGTGTTATCGTAACTCGTCTGTTTTTCTGCATGCATTCGATATCCTACTGACAGTTGCATACTGACCGTGTCTTGTTCAGGGGCCTCGTATTTCGGCAAAAGAATTGCGAGCCCGTTCGTGTCCGACTAGATTGTCTTCGCGGAGCAACTCGACGGGACTCGTGCGAAAATAGCGCCAGTCGAGAAGCGGTTTTCAATTTCTATTGAGATACGAGAAGACTCGCGAAGAAAACCCGAGCAATGGGCTTCCTTTCGCGTATCCTCTCCGTGTATTGGAATATTATTGCGGTACGTGCCGATATCTACTTCAGCTTGTGGGAGCGACGTAGCACAGGATAGCGCAGCGTACCTACTACGTGGAGGCAATTAATACGACGGAATTGAGTATTTCGAACTTTCCAGATCTGGGGCGCCGGGCGTGACGAGTTATCCCAGGAAATTAACTCCCAGTAACTCTGAATGCAACTGCCGCAACTTTGCACAAACAATTGTTCGACCAATGGTCGGTCTACCTGTCGCGAGTCTGCAAAGGCAAATGCAGCGAGCGCGAGTGCAAGCGCGATGTAAAATTGCGTTTGTGTGCATGTGCGCGTCCACGTGTGCGTGTGTGTGTCTGTGCATGCGTAGACGAGAGTAATCCCAGTAGATAAAACACGAACTGCAAGTAGTCTAGACAATTCCCTCTCACTCTATGTGGATTAACGTTAACCGCCAACCGCCAACCTCCAACTCATCAGACATTCACGTTGCATGGTTTAAGCTCCATGAATTGGTACGGTACGTGAAGTGTCGCGCTGTTATGCTCCACAAGAAGATGTCCTCGTCTAGGCGAAGCTCCGACTACCAGCACTGTCTCACCCTTCAGCAGCACGACTTCACCATCTCCTCCCTCTGTGTTATAAAATCATGCAAATTCAGCTTTCACTCGCATCAATTTTCGCCCTGATTTGGTCCAACTGATTCGACAACTCGAAATAACAAAAAGTGTCAAGACTCTTCAGTCTGTTCGCGGAAAAAAATGGTGAGAAAAAAATCACAGACAATTGCGGCTGACCAGATCAGAGATCTGTCCAATTACATCTGCACAGATCTGACCAGATCGAGTATTGTACCATCTTAGATCTGATCATATCGGAATGGACAGAACTTTCATCTTCTCAGATCCAATTAGAGAGAAATTTCAATCTGATTAGAGCTAATTGGACAGAATTTTCATCCGATCAGACCTGATCAGAGGAAATTGTCGATCTGATTAGATTGAATTTGACCAATTAACAATCTGATCGGATGTAGTTGACTAATTTTTGACCTGATCAGGTGCAATTGGACTAATTTTTGGTCCGATCAGATGGAATTCGACCAATTAGCGATCCGATCGGATCCAGTTGGACTTATTTTCGACCTGATCAGATGCAATTGGACCAATTTCTCGTCCGATTCGATGGAATCGGATCAATTTACAATCTGATCGGATGCAATTGGACAAGTGTCCGGTCTGATCGGACGGAATTGGACCAATTTGCCATTTGACCAGATAAAATTGTACACATATTTTGACCTGATCAGAGGAAATTGTCGATCTGATTAGATTGAATTTGACCAATTAACAATCTGATCGGATGTAGTTGACTAATTTTTGACCTGATCAGGTGCAATTGGACTAATTTTTTAGCCGATTAGACGGAATTCGACCAATTAGCGATCCGATCGGATCTAGTTGGACTTATTTTCGACCTGATCAGATGCAGACGGACCAATTTTTCGTCCGATTCGATGGAATCGGATCAATTTACAATCTGATCGGATGCAATTGGACAAGTGTTCGGTCTGATCGGACGGAATTGGACCAATTTGCTATTTGACCAGATAAAATTGTACACATATTTTGACCTGATCAGAGGAAATTGTCGATCTGATTAGATTGAATTTGACCAATTAGCGATCTGATCGGATGTAGTTGGACTAATTTTTGACCTGGTCAGATGCAGACGGAATCGGACCAATTCGCCATTTGACCAGACAAAATTGTACACATATATTGACCTGATCGGATGCAATTGGATGAGAATCAGCCGATAATTTTTTTCTTGGATTTTGGAAGATCGACTCGGGAAGGTGGGCTGACTTCAGAGATGGGAACGCGACTTGAAAAATTCGGCAATAAATTCGAAAATAACGTCACACGCAGCGATGATTGTAGCTACCTCAATTTTTCGAAACGTAGGCAAAAGGAGATGGATTATTTTGAATCCAGGTAGGTATGTACATACAACGTGGAGGATAACAGAAGCGTAGAATGTTACTTTCGCGTGGGCTGCTCTGTATTCGATTACTAATTGCGAGGAGTGAACAAGGATCGCTGATGATCAATGACAACGTTACTTAGTTAGCTACATGTGACGAAAGCAGGCGGCACTGAGGCACCCTCGCGGTGAATTGAGGATGAACGCGATGTGTGGGACTCTTACCTGGAAACGGTGTCTTCATTACCCTGGTTTGAGGATACCCCAGTTTAGTATTTCCAGCGACAGTGTATGATCTGGAAGGAGGTACTGGCGGCGGACGTTCCTGCAAAAAGATGAATGAATATTCCGACCATGTGTGAACGGGATCGGGCGAAGAAGGACACCGGAAGATGTCAATTTCTTCTTCCAAAATAACTCACCAGGTCAAGACCGAAGAGAGTACAAGTCTGCTGTATCATTTTCTGATCAGCACACTTTTCCGTTGGATCTGGCGGCGGCGTGCCGGCTATTGGCTGCGGTCTGGGACGCGCACCACTGGTGGTTACCGACGACGTCACAGCTCTGTGCCCGCCGTTACCAACGCTGGATGTTTGGTTTTGGTGCTGTTTTTGTACGATGCTAGTATTGACTCCGATCACAGATCTCCGGATCGGCCATCTCCTCCGGATCCTCCATCCTCGCCAACTCGACTGAAACAAATGATTGAAAATTCAGGATTAGAAAAAATAAGAGACTGCAGTACCTACTTTGCGATGTGAGAGCAAAAAAGCGGACTTGTGACGAGCGCTGACGACTTCGCGCAGCTCGTCTTTCGCGCGATTGTTTTGCGCGAGTGTCGCACAATACTGTTCGTGAGACGTGGATAAAAAGTTATCAGAGTGTGGAAAAAAGTGTGCGCAAAAGTAACTGGCGTGACATAACTAGGCAGATGCAGCCGATTGACGCATGCGCGGCATATTTTCGCACTTCGCAGCCGGAAAAACAATCACTCTTCGTCCATGTATTGCAAAGAAAAAAAAAATAGTTTCAGGGACTCGGTTGAGGAAAATTATCACCTGTATGGCAGTGGCAGCCCTTCTTCTGGTGTCAGCCCTCATGGCTTCGAGTTGCTGGCGGATACCTTCGCTGAGGAATATGTGACGTTTGCCCATCGCCCAACTCGTACTGGCGGAAAATTTGCTCTTCAATTGCTGAGCATTCTGGAGTATGAGTCTTGTGTCCTCGGCAGCCTGCTCTTCGGCTCTCCGCAGTTGTTTGAAAGGTGCCAGAAGCCTGTACCTTGTATTGAAAGCCTTGAATCGCATACGATGAGGGTAACCTGAAGTTTTGAAAATTGATGCGTGTTCGTTTATTCGGTATCTGGAATTTGTTTAGCACCGAATCGTATACGTGGATCTGGAAAATTTCCACTGACCTCCAGCCATCAAATTCACGGTTTCCAATACTTGGAGGGATCTAATCTGCCGCATAGCGACCCCACGATCAAGATGGACGGGAATTTCGGAACCATTGCTTCGTATGCATCTCACGAAATGTGGTCTCGCGTGAACTAGTGTTCTCAGGAGGTTGTCCAGTCTTGTATGAAAGTCTTGTGTCAGGGTGGATATTGGCTCGTCGCCATTTAGCCTGACACACAATTATTTCGTTCGTCAATTCTTCGAGCACATTCGAAAACCGTATAGAAATTTACGTGGCCAGGAAGCGACAAAGAATTTTCGCAATAAAAACAGACGGAGAAAAACTCACAGATCCGTGTGCGACGTTGGCGATATTCTGAAGCTGACTCCCCGCGGTACAGTATCGTTTGCATAAAGCGCTTTCAATTCGCTACCAAAAAGGTGTGTCGCGAATCCGAAGTTGCAGGTATGTTTGTAAAATACTGCGACCAGATCGTCCGGGACCACGTCTTTGTTCGTGTCTGAAAAATGCGGACGAGTGTCTCCTCAGTGTTTGATGATAAAACGGTGAGGATAATTATAATCGGCGAAGTGTGAAGTACGAATCTACAAGTTTCGTGAATTACTGTTTACCGAGGAAGTCGGAAGCGTCGTAAGCAACTCTGCCAGCGAAGTGCTGAATACCAAACGATCTGCAGTCCACCATTCTCGACTCGAAGAGTCTTGGATTTTGCTTATGCTGAACCTTAACCTTGGATACGTAGCTCTCGGCCGTTCCTCTTATCGAGCATTCGACGTCCAGCATACTCAATAGACCCGTGCGCTGCATCAACGTGGACGAATTAGGTACATCGTGAGAGTGTCAGAGCTTTAAGCAGAGGTATGTTGCGTTCGAAATGGCGATATCTCGATTCGTAGGAATCGATTGACGAGAGGGAAAAAGGGCGTGATAGAAAATTGAAGAACGGGACAAAAGAAAAAAAAAACAAAAAAAAATAGTGGATCAAATCGGCGGTAAAATTCGTTATTATCAATCGGAATAACAGAGTTATCACATAATTTCTCTCACCAAAGACGATATCAGATCGATGCAGGGCACGTTGTCGACGTAGTCTACCTCCACGTCGCAGTGTATACCTTCGTCTCTACAGCTCTCGATTGAGCTTTTGAATATATGGGTATTATAGAAGTGCTGCATTGTTTCGGCGCACAAATTTATACACAGATGCTCAAGCTGGCTGGGCTTGGGATCTTCGAAACCGAACATGTCCAGGATACCGATGAAACCGTCGGTCGCGTGTCTCACCGCGTTGTTCAGAGCCGCCATACTCCGAGAACCGGTACCCCCTGATACAACAAATTTTATGAAAAACATAACGACAAGAAACATCGGAGAGTTGTGGCCGATCGAAGTCTGTCGGTGACTTTGGCCTCTCGAGTGATCCCACATCTGTTCCTACTCCCGCTATTTCTAGCCTCTTGTGCGAAGCAGTGCACTGCCCCGCATTCAAAGTCAAAAAGGATTCCGAATCTGATGTGTATTCGTCGTTATCGATGTACTCCCGAACCACAATCGAGTGTTCCCAGCGGATGGACATCGGGAACGAACTCGGGCGCGTATCCTTCAGATGGATGCCTGCAGAAACGCCGCGAGGCCGGAATCTCCGGGTAATCTGTGAAGCCTTTGCTTCATTTCACCAGGTGAAGAGATCGCGACGAAAGTTGACCTTCGAAAGAGGTCACGGCCTACTCGCTTCGGCATATTATTCGGGGAGAAAACTGTGGATAACGTACCTGCAGAACTTCCGATTGCGGAAGCATGTTGACTGGTGACCTCTGCCTGATTGTGAACGGATTCATTTGAGTCGGAAGAAAGGGTGCCGAGAGTTGATCCTAATCTCTTGAGGCTATTCGCTCGTCTGACGATAGTGGCCACAGTTCGACAGTACAAAGCTTTGGCCAGTGAGTCTCTGGTCATGTTCGACTGTCCCGTGAAGAAAACGGACTCTTTAATAATTGATCTTCTCCGCTCCGAAGAGCCGTCGAAGTGCTGTTATCATCTATGTGTCAGGGAGAAGGCAAATGCTCACCATGTTCGCGTCACAAACTGACTTCACGAGCTGTCCTCTTGCGTTGTGTGTCCTGGAAGTGAGTCCTCTCAGTAAAGCGGGTGGGGGAACACCCAGCAGGGCAGCGACTGCCCCGAGTTCATTCTCGCCGACAACACAAACTTCGACGTTGGGTCCATCGGTGAAACCGACGTTACCGAGTATGAGAACGGCGGCCAAGACTCTGACCACGTCGAGGAACGGTATTCCGAGTACTCCTGAAATTTGTATTGCATGCGGCCCAGTTGTTAAACGAGAAGGAAATTGTGCGCGGTAAGGTTATATTGATGGGCCCAGCGCGCGATCAGACGCGGTTTCATCTTTTACCCATCAAAACCACGCCACGTCACAAGTTTCTCAAACATTGATCAATTTCTAAACGATATTGAAACTAAACTTGGGCTCGGGCTAAGCCAAGCTCGGTTGAGTCGAGCAGGCTTAAAGCTGTGGTGCAAAGTTTGCTACATACCAAGACACGCTTTCCAAGCTTGAAACCTGACCGCATCTTCAGCTTCGTCTTGCCTCGTATCACCGTGCTGCAAGTACCTCAAGTTCTTCAAGTTGTAACCCTCGAGGTTCAGCTTTGCTGGAAATTGAAGTAACTGTCGCTTCATTGACAGGCTCGAGAACGAGATTCTCGCCGTTTTTTGTTGTTTTTTTTCTTCTTTTTCAAAGTAACAAAGAAAATTCTCTGGCTTTGCAATTTCGTCGAAGAATCTGCCATTTTCGAACCGACGGGAAACTGTCCGGGGTGTGACGAAAACAACAAAAAACCGGAACGATTTGAAACGTGCGTGTGATCCGAACGCGTCGATCCATTTCCAGATACCTACTTTTTTCCCCTCGAAACTAGAAGAATAAATCTTCCGTATCGCGTTCGAAAATTCGTTAAATCTTCGTTCCTCGTTGAGATACGCGCTTCTGAAAAACGCATCTCGAAAATGTCGCTGAGGGAAAGGGAAAAAGTTTGATATCTAAGAATGTTCGAGTCAATTTCCGTCTCAAATTCTGATTCGAAGTTTCATTCTGGCATTTTAGCAATTCTCCTGGATTCCATTCACACGACATGCGACGTTTTTTAGTATCACCGGAGTCAAAACGTGCGCTTCGAGATCAAAATTTTGTTCCTGGGACATCATCAGGATCAAAGTCCGATGTCATAAACGCGGGCTGTGAACGATGTGAACAACCGTGTAGATTTTTTTGTTGTCATCAATTTAACCGAAATAAATGATTCTCCAAACTCTAATTCAGGATGGAAATCAAGTTGAACATTCTTTAATATATTCATTATTTTCATCCTCCCAGTGGCTTTTTCAAAATCCGTTTTTCAAGAGCGTTTATCTAAAGAGAGGAACGAGTGTTTTTCGGATTTCGAAGAGCGAGACGAAAGGTTTATTCTTTCAATTTCGGGGACAGAAAAATTTTTGAAAATCGGTCGACGCGTTCGGATTTTATTCCCCGTTTCAAATTGGTCCGGTTTTCTTCGGCCCACCCTGTATACTTCCACACTCGTGCGGAAAGTAATACGCTAAACATGCCTCGAGAACCAAATTTCCCGAGCAGGTATCACAGAAACTTCACATCTGGTCGAGGAGCTAATCAATTCCGAAAATACACCGCATGCACCGGACTTCAAGACTCGAAAGCTTTTATCGGATTTCACGGCCTTCTCACGAGTACTTCAGAGGGATTACAAAGACTTCGAGGGACTCGAAAAGACTCGAGAAGACTTCACGGGACTTCAGAGATTCGATATTTCGAAAACTTCGGAAGATTCGACGCGACTTTGCGGGGCTTCGCCGGACTTCGTACGACCCCAGAGACTCCGAGGACTTCGAAGGATTTTACGGTTCTACCGAGATTCGAGATTTTCGCAAAAATTGCGAAGATTTCAAGAGACTTCAAGGGATTTCATGAAAGTTCTTCAGCGTTCGTGAGACTTCGCGGGATTCCTTGGAACTCCGTAGGTCTCCCGGAGATTTCACAGACTTCACAGGGACCTCGGTGATTCCGTAATAATTCGCGCAACGGTGTACACCGGCCCCCGAAAGTGCTCAACCCCTCGCTTCTATCAAAATGTATGTATCAATGGCACACCTCTTTCGTCATGCGACAGTCCAGCCAGCATCTGGTAGAATATATGATAATTCTTTTCGTCCGGTAGAGGCCGTATCACTCTGGTTTGATCCAAGAAATAGCAGTGTATCTTCGTCCTGTACAATGCACCGTCGGTTACTTGAACCTCGATGAAATGACCCTGCGGAAAAATTCACGCAACGTATTTTCAATTCGCCCGAAAGTGCTGTCTAGATTGAAAATCGGCATATCGTTCCACCGATTTCCAAAAGCTTACTCACTATTCTCGAGCTCTCGGAGTTCGTTGCCGTTTTCGCTGACCCCAGTGACCTCAAGACAGTGAAAGCCGCCGCCAAATGTTTGAAGGCGTCTGTTTCCGGTCCGCCACCAGCGACATCGAAAAGCTGTCTCAAAAGAAGCATCGATGCGTACGTTTTCCCAGAGCCACTTGTCCCTGTCGTGAAATAATCATTCCGTTCTCGTCACTTCTCTCTTAAGCTTCGTTTCTTTGGATCATTCGTGATCCCAACGTTATTCCATACCACCGCGAAATTTGTTTCTTCGAACCGATTAGTGCCCATATTATTTTTCATGTATGGATATATTCTGGGCAAAAATATGAAGCCCCCCCCCTCCCCCCCCCATCGAGAAATATCAAAAGTTGAGTTTCCGCACGGTACGCGAATTCATTTTTGTTTTTTCTGCACTACCGATCTCCCGCCTACCCTTTTTCTTTCCGATATAGGTGTATGTGAATGCGAACTGTTACGGTAACGAAAGTTAAGCTTTTTCGCAACGCTGCAAATTATTTTTTCACGTTAATTTTCTTCACTCACCGGAAAGGATGATCGCCTGTGGATATCCCGTCTCCGATTGCTGCCTAACCGCCTCCTGGACAACTCTGTTCAATTGCGGTGCTAGCGGGACGGTTCTGGTGCTGGTCAACGTCAACGGATTCCCGACATCGGTGTACGGATTGATCGACACCAATATCGGTCCGACGTTTGTCTGAAATTTTGAGTAAACACTGGATGAGAGAAGGAAGGCTTCGTGAGTGAAAATAACAAGAATATTACAGCGAGTATCGAGGACATTTCTCATTTTGCAATTTTCAATTTTCTCATTTCATCGCTGTAATTATTCACGCAGTGTGACGTATCGACGATTTTCTCTCACTTCCTCGTTCCCAATAGTCACGGAGGGAGGAGAGGAACGAAGAAAAAGAAAATTCGTGATCTTGTTCCGTAGTAGGAGGAAAACACGACGTACGGGCTTCGTTACAATTTATTATTCCATAAAAGTACAAAAAGCGGAAAAGAGAGAGAGAGAGAGAGAGAGAGAAAATATCCGACTGAACGGAAGTTCTCAAATTTTCCCGAGTTTCGGAAACACACGATTTAGCGAAATTCGTGAAATGCAAAGATCCGAAGCGGTCTGTCAGCTGAGTCAGAAAATGGTTTTAGTAGCCCGAAGAGTACGAACGAGTGGTCGAAAAATTCGTAACGTTTTGCCGATTCGGAAGATGTAGGTCCGGAGCTCGAAATCGGTTCAACGGGCTCAAAACAGTATTTTGATTCTCGAACTACGGATTTCGATTTCCGGACTCACATTTTTCGATTCGGTGAAAAGTGACGAATTTGTTTTACCCCAAATTAGTGGAGTGAAAGATCCGCCGAGAAAGGAAAGAAGAATGAGAAACGAATATGAAGATGACGAAAGAAAGGAACTCCTAGAAAAATGGGTTGTTACGCTTAAGGTGCTATCGAAGACATATTCACCGGACATAAAGGCCGCTCGTTAGTCATTCGTAGAAGCATTGTTATCACTTCGTAAACGCGATTCGTCGCCACTCCTGCACCACGCAACCGATGAAAACGAAACTTCAAAGATTAGATGCAGAATTTTGGCAGAAAGTTGCTAAATATATCATTTTCCCGAAATTCCGAAAGAATTCAAAGTTTTTCGGGATTCTCTGAAAGTTAGGTTAGCTGTGTTCATAGGTTGGATCGGAAAGATTTTAATTTTCGATAGCAGATGCAATATTTCGTCGAAATAAATAATACTCGGCGACTTCTTGCCGAAATACTGCATCCCGCACTCCCCAAAGTTTCATTCCGATCGGTTGTTCGGCGTAGAAGTGGCGACGAATCGCATTTTCCAACGACAACAATGCTCTCGACGACGATTAAGAACGGGCGCGAATGGCTCTTTAATAGCGCCCTAATCAACGAGCGAGGAGAGACGCGGGTAATGGGAAAAATTGGAAACGCCGCGCTGTAACGAAATCTCTGTATAATTTTTGGTTCAAATTAAGAACGAGCGCGATCTAATGTACCTAGGTAAAAACGCGATACTTCTCGGTTGTTCCGGACTTCGCCGCGCTCGCGCCACTTGTGGCACCGCGATGCTAGATCAAAGTAGCATGCTTCAAACGAAGCGGGAGTTCGAAGTCGCGCTCTCCGCGCGGCGCGGCGGCCGCTCTGGCGTCGCGTCGCGTCTCGGTCTCTCCTCGGGTGAATCTCGCCGGAGAAAGCGAGACAAACGAAAAGGAGAAGAGACAAGAGAGAGAGAGAGAGAGAGAGAAAAGGAGAAGCTCAGAGAATGATCAAGAAAGGAGGATCCGGAACCGGTCTCCGGCGCTTTGGCTGTGGGCCTCAAGCCCAGGAAACTACCTTCAGCTTGACACGCGGTAAACAGATTATACGCACCTGCGCAGCTCTATAGGTATACGTCCCTAATTATTATTAATATTTATTGCTCTACGTGTAGCTACAACAGCCATAGCACGAGATTATCTACATTTTAATGAACATTATGCAACTATATAGCTGCAGTATGCTTAATTATCATCGACGTGAATATACCTGCGCGCCTGTGCATTGCTCAATTCAGAGGTAGGTAGGTACACCTATCCCATGCGCGAGATGCGGTACGTAAAAACGGAAACAACAAACTCTTCTTCTCGCGGCATCGCCGCGGATCGAGTTAGTTTATCGATGAAACATCCAAATTTTCCCACTTTTTTTTCTCCCCCGTCGTTCCGCGGGCATATTATATAGGTATAGGTACGATTACTCGCTGGTCGAGGAAATTCGATACGCGTACGCATCTGTATATCCTCGCACGGATAGTTCACTTGTATCTGCGTACATGTACGATCGGCAGAGAATATTGTCTTGTCGGTAGAGAAAATTATTACGGGCAGGCGCGTGTGACGTTCCCGCGAAACGCGAGATACGAACGCGGGGGCAAAGAGATAGGCGGCGAGGCGGAGAGGCAAGGAGGAGGCAGTCAGGATCAGAGTTTACATTAACATAAACAAGCCGTTGAGACTATAGCGCTGCATCAACTGCGCAGGCTGTAACTGTTGATTTTGAATTGAGATTAATGTTCAACGGTGCGGTACGCGAGGAGGTAGGGGTAGATATGGATATAGATGTATGAATGTAGTACGTAAAGATGAAATATGTTCTCTATATATAGTAATTATTACGAGTTGGGCGCGTCGGATTCTTTCTCCCATTCATGAGCGTGCCGCGGAATCAATGGAGCGAGCGTATGACTAATAGAACGTGTAAAGAAACAGGAAGCGAAGAATGAGAAGAGATCGAAAAACGTGATGGATCCGATCCTCCGGGTCCGAGTCTCTGACATGAGTCATTTTCTCCTGTTTTCGATTATGACTCGCTACGGCCAGCTTTGCCTGATACAATTCATAACGGAATCGAAGCACTTCTTGATCGGCCGTACGATTATTTTGAACGAACTCCGAATCCGGCGTTCGAAATCGGCTCGCCCGCCGAAAGATTCCCTTTCCTCGTAATTTAATTTTTTTTCTTTTTCACCGCATACATTACAGCATTGATTATCGACGAACAAAACCGCCCCCAATCGCCCTTGGCTTCCGACGGAGGATTTCACCGGTAAAGCGACAAATTTGATACGAAGAATTATATTCGATCGATATACTATATATCGATCGATTTTTTGATAGAGTCACACGCGGTATAGCATAGTTCAAGACGAAATTAAAGACGGTTAGTACTCGTGGGAAATCGTTAGACAGCCGTCCCTCACGAAGATAGAAAAGAAGCGAAAAAATAGTAGAAAAAAACCGAGCTAGAATGGCATTCGAGACCCGAACGTCGAGAGCACGTTCTCGATTAAGTGGAGAAAAAAAATGCGAAGATAATCATGAGAACAAGGCATGAAGAGGAGGAGGAGGAGGAGGAGGAGGAACTGTTGTAACTGCCTCCGCTAGATACTCGTCACGATCATCCTTGTTCTTTGATGTTTTTTATTTTCCCCCGTTTCCATCATCAGGGACATATACGATAAGTACGGAGCGAATATTCCACGCTTCGAAAAGTATTTTGAATCCATTTTTACCGGTGTTTTACGGACCTCTCGATACTCTGAGGCAAAAGTTCATGAAGACGAAGGAATTTTTTTGGGAATCGTTCGTCTTCCTTATCATTGAGAACATAGAATGGGAATTCCCGAGCCCCGGCTCTGGTTCTTTGCAAGAACGAGGCGATCTCGTGTTGTTGTGCCGCCACAAGGGCGAAGGAATCGAATTTTCAGAATGCGTCTGTCAGTGTTTCCTTGCGTGCGTGCGGACGACCGTAGCTCCGAACACGTTGATTTTGTCTGTTTGCATTCCTTCGGAGCAGAACTGCCCCGGGCGCCACTAACCTGAGTACCACCGTTCACCGAAGACTGAGACTTGAGCGCCTAGTCGAACCCGGTCTCAATATGGACCTGGATTTATCATCCCGTATTACCAAACACCCGATTACCTCTCTCGTTCAATACAAGAGAAAAAGATACATGCGAAACTTATGAAACTTGAATGCCCGGTCCACTAATTTTTCTTGTGAAATTATAATCGAACTTGGGTTTCACAATCGGGAGTTGGATTAGATCGATCTTCTCAACATTGCGATCGGGTTGCCGAAACAAAAAAACTACGAGCTAAGATCGAATGAATCCGTTTCTCAAGTTATCTCCACTTCTCGATCACACCTGGCAGAAAAATTTTGAGCATTCGGAAAATTCTCACGAGAAACTATAGTCGATCGGATGAGATTGAAGTCCGGTTAATTTCGGTCGGAAAAAAATCCAGAGCCCTTATACCGGCGAAGGAAAACGGAGAATGGAACTGGCTGAAATTTCTGGCAAAATTGCTAATTTTCAACTGTACGTATCACAGCAACGACGACGACGTACCGGACCTCGTCGAGAAAGAAAAGCTTTTGCTTCGCGAAAGCGAAGGAGATTATTTTTCGAAGCCGTATTGGCATTGGAAGCTATTCGAAATTGGTGAAAAGCAAAAAAATCTGAAATATCGTCACGCAGTTTTAAGATGTTGAATACGAAGAGTACAATCTTTCTCTGAACGTACGCATGAAAAAGATAGAAGAGAGAAAACTAATCGCGATCTTTATACACCTAATCAACGTTGCTTTCCAATCAGGAAAAAAGACTCCAAGCAAGAAATTGATCCCGCGACCTTCTATCGAGATTAAAAAAGCGAGGCGGGATCGGAATCATTGACCTTGGTGGCGGTTACAACCTTGGCTCAAATCTCCCGCCTCGGCTTACGAGATAATGAGAGGATTCGTAGACGTACGTTGCGATGACGTACTGAAAAATCTACCTTCATTTTTCTATTTTTCAATCAAAAAATTCGTTTACTCGACTCTGGAATCACGGTGATAATACTCACGTGATATTGTTTCGAGCAGAACCTCGCCTGAAGACATTTCAATACAGCGTCTTCGGTGAGAGGTCCGGACAGGTGAATCAGGTCATCGAGGTTCGTCGAGTTCGTTGGTACAGAAGAGACGGTAGTTTTAACGATACACCTCTGATGATGCGTGGTCGACGAGGTCTTCACGTTCCTTGCGTCCGAAATGATGCTGGCGATAGGTGGCGAAGGTAAGCATCCGAGCGCTGTCACGCAGGATACTATACCGTCATCCTGTGCCAAGTGACGTTTCTTCGGTGAATCAAGATCTGGAGTAAAGAGATTAACGCGGTTTCATTCTTTCTTTGTTCCCTCGCCGATCCACGGGTCAACCTTCCTTCTATTTATACAGCTTTCACAGCACGGTTACAACCGTTTCATTACCCCCCGAAGACCAAACTTAACTCGTTGGCTTTCGTTCTTTTGTTATTTGCTTTGCTTCGAATTCGAATTCGCTCGGCTGTCATCTAATTTCATAGCACAGAATCTCCCCCCCCCCCCCCCCCCCTGTTTCAGGCTCGGAGGCGACTCATAGACGCCTACACGGTTAGAAAAAAAATATGAAATTTAACGTTATTTACATGTCCCATTAGGTCTACTGTAAAATTTATGTTGGTTCAACGTGAAACATTAGTGTCGAGCGTTGATTGAAAATTATGTTAAAGATTCAACGCGAAGGTAACGTCTCGTTTTCGTAATAACCACATTTTCCGAAAGTTAATTCGACGTCGAAATAATGTATGTGTGCACCCGGATAACAATGTTCCAGGCACGCATCAACATTTTTGTGTGGATAATTATTGATTTGCCTCAGAATTTTTTCTATACATGCCGTCAACTTTCAATGTACAAATAATTCTCTTTTCAACCAACACGGAGTGTTGTTTTTTTTTTGTTTTTTTTTACTTTGGTTTCCATGTGGCCAGTGACCAAATTAAAAATTCTCACACAAGTATTGACTTGGTTCGTGTTCGGAGCTTCCGAGTGATCCGGTGATCGCAGACTCTGGATTTCAGACACTTTCTTGTTTCGACGTAGCACATTTTCAATCGCGAGAAAGTTTAGCACCCGAAAGCCACCAGCGGAGAACGCGGACAGCGAGGTAACGTCAGATTTGACATTTTTCTTGCGTGTGAGCTTACTTACATTTCCTTTGCGTTGAAATTTGGGAATTCAATGTTTAACTTGAAACTCAACGTTTCCATTGACTCGACACAGACATGTGATGTTGAATCGACACGAAAAAGGGTTGATTTCAACACAATAATTTTAACATGCGAACAATTTAACGTTTACACGAATTACTTTTAACCGTGTAACAGTCGTCGAACGTCCGATTTCGAGTCTCGACCGAAAACGCGGACGTTCGGCGAATTTCGGATGTCTTTGAGTCGTCTCGGGGCTTGATATAAGCCGAACCGAAGAAAAAAAAACAAACAAAAGAACCAAAATCATAAACTGAAACGACGTACCAGAAATTACATTGTTCGTTGTCGAGTTCCTCCCAAGAGTGTTGTTGTTATTGGTGCTATTGTTATTGTTGTTGTTATTATTGTTACTATTGTTATTGCTGCTGTTGTTGTTCGTGGAATGATTGTTGTGGGGATGTCCAACGATGGTAGTCGCGGTCAGAGAATGGCTTGTCCCGTGAGATCCGTTGGCGGGGGGAGGAGGTAACGTTGTTCTTGGGGGCACGGCCGGGGCCCCATGTCCCTTTTCAGGATTTTTACCGGAACTTGGAGGCTGCCCAACGTGCAGACGATTCCTGAGGGTCACCAACTCCGTGCTCAGACTTCTCAGGCGTTGCTGCAAGTGGACAGCCTCGTTCGACGACGAGGCATCTAGAACAACAACAAATTAAGAGCCTAGTTTTTTTCTTTACCGTGTACATGTATGGGTACGGTAATTTTATCCGCTTATCAAAACTGTCTCGAGATGAGAAGAGAGGCAAAGAGAGAGAGAAAGAGAGAGAGAGAGAGAGAGAAGTGTACAGAGAGGAATTGAAATTAGGAAATCACGCCCAGGGAATTTTATCCCCAAAAACAGTGCACCGGATGGAGACGGAGGACAATTAAACTGATAGCGGTACAACGTTAACATTACTTCGCGGGGGTGGTTGTCGAACGTGATTCCATTATCTCGTACGTACGTACGTACGGGGGACAAACTCTGTGCAGCATAATTTGAGAGAAACTTGAAGGGCGCAGAATTCGAAGCCTCGGTGGGAAACAATCGCTGGCCTCTGATGGGGTGGTCAGGACGTTGAATCAACGGAGAGAAAATCGGGCGCGGATAATTCGGCTGATAAACATTGGGGGCGATGCCTAATTGCGCGTTGCGATGCGGCGTTGAGCATTGGATCCGTGATTCGAGAGCTGTTGATAACGATAACGGAGGAGAATTTCGAAATTCTTTTGGCCAAGTATATATATTATCTGTATGCGTTGGCCGGTTCGACATCCGCAGAGGTAAGTAAACACGATTTCGAAAACGACGAGCCTGATTTGTAGCTTACGGTTGAAACCTAAAAACGTAGAAACCTCCGTCCACCTCAACGGCCTCTAAAACTTCGGAGCTTTGTATCCACAAGAAGCCCCAGACAGGTATAGAAGCGCGGCAGGTCCTACTGCCCAAGAATTAAGGTAAGCGGGTACCCTTGGCCCGCTGGTTAGGACGAGGCGACCAGGGCCACGGCCAGAAAACAGGTTTTTCGAAAGACGGCTAGAGTCTCTCCGCGATAACTATGAACCACCGTACAGCGTGGTTAATGTCATTACGCAAGAATGGTTTTCAACGAAGCGCGAACACGGCACGGCATGTTGTGATTCGGCGGCCGTACGTGGAGGAACTCGGGATCCAGATAGGGATCTTGTATACAGTATGCAAAACTTTTTTGCACGAGCTTTTCTCCCGTCAGTCTTCGAACGAGAAGATGAAGGAGAAGAAGAAACTAAAAATAAACGGTGACCCGCGGATCGTGAGCCACTCGTCAATAGCTATCTTGAAAAACGAAGAGGTGCCTCAAGGCGGCCGCGATCCGGCATGAAGAAGTTCTTTTGCAAGGATGACCACTGATCCCACCGAAGTCACCTGTTTGAGTCACCCGCCGCCGCTTAGCGGCGGTTCGTTGATAATCTAAAGATCACCTGTCTCGTTTTTCTTTCTCCAAGAGAACCTCAAGCTATTGTATCGTGCCGGGGTATTAGCTTGAACGGTTTTCGTTAGCGCTGAGGCTCTCCAACGTCCTATTCATCAATGAATCATCGGGATACCCATCGCGGATCGCATGCGAAACCGAACACGTCGCGGCAAGAGCATAGAGAACTAATGGCAAAGTGCGTGGAAGGCGCCTATCTCGAATTTTAGTCGTGAAGGAAGAAAATTTCAGTCACAGTATCGCCTTCTTCAGATGATGTCAGGATTCTCGTCTATGAACACCTAGATCCGTCGCACGAGCACCCGATTCAGAGACGGATATACATATTATAGCTATACAATCTGCCGGGGATAGAAAACCGTTGCGGCGTTATATTCTTTAGGGTCATAAGCGGAGGTCACGATCAAACATGAACCTCACGACGTCCCAATGCAGGTCAATTCTCTGAGGATAAACCGCTTCGCCCGAGCCTAGTATTACGTTGAGTACGTAGTTTTAGATAACAGAAAACGACAGTGCAATCGGCAACGAAGTCGGACAATTGCGCGATCGCGGCTGGAGCCGATGCACATCCTCCACTCTGTTCATTCATGATCGTTCAGCGACCGAAGCACGATCACACGGGAGTGGAGAGAGTCCATACGGTCTGTTGGAGGTTCGATGATCGGCTTCTACGTGGCAAAAGCCACCCCGAGGTACTTCATGATTCTGCGGCATCAGTCTGACGCTGCGGTCCTATCCGCTCTATAATTGATGATGACCTCGAGGAATATCGTGTACGAATGTTGTTCAATGGGTTTACAGTGGGCGCCGTTCGGGAATAGCGGATGGTAGCTCTTCGATCTTCTACTGTACACTGCATCGTTTCGGTATCCAGCTAGTGGCTAGTAGTGTGTAGCAGTGTGTAGAGGCTGAAGCTTAAAACGCGAGTGTAACGACATACGTTCCGAAGTCCAGGTCTCGTGGGGCCTCGGCGTTCAGCCTCGCTTGGTACACGCGCTCTGGAGAGCATAAAGAAGAAGATCCCTGCGGGATTAACCTGCATCTGATTAGACCCCGAGGTCGGCTTGGCTTGCACACTGCCTACCAACGTTCAACAGGCCTTTGTACGTAATGCGGGCTCTGCGGACTAAGAAGAAGAAGAAGAAGAAGAAGAAGAAAAAGAAGAAGAAGAAGGAGAAGACGAAACGAAGGCGAATACACCTCCGAGGACGAGGCCGGATTGTCCGAAAGTGTTTTGGAGTGTTTCTCTAGTTGTTTTGACATTTTCGATCACCGTCTGATTTTCTTATCCGTTCTTGGCTACAATTTTCATCGATCATTGAGACCTCCGATTTCGCGATGTCAGATGAAGAATATGAGCAAAAAAATCGAGTAGTTTTTTTACAGCATCGGCGTTAGTCGTACGATTTCCACCTACATATTTCTCTGTTATAAAATGATCTGAATGGTATGGCGTTACGGAGCTGCGAACTACAACTGCCTACGCGGTCTGGTAGAAAGCGTAGGTGACTTTTACAACCGTAACTATACACTACAGCTGCACTGTGTGCGCGTGTATCTGAACACACTGAAGCTTTTATTTCTAACATCGGTGTATCATTTGGCTCGATCTTTTCCCAACAATACTAACCCCACCCGGTTGAGAACCCTTCAAGACGTAGATATAGACGGTTTTTTTATTATTTACTCAAGATTGAAGATTGTTGTTGCGATAGGAATTAGATATATATCGGACGACGCGCGGACGGGTTCTCTCTCTGACCTGCTCGTCTATTATTCTACTTCTACTGAACAGACTTTGTTGTCGCTGTCGCTGTTGTTGTTGTTGTTGTTTCGTTTTGATTCTCTTCACCGAATTATCACCATACTAATAATTTCAATCGAATGAC
The DNA here is from genome assembly GCA_963170745.1 of Phymatocera aterrima. NCBI lineage: Eukaryota > Metazoa > Arthropoda > Insecta > Hymenoptera > Tenthredinidae > Phymatocera > Phymatocera aterrima. Next base: position 2,674,319 of record OY720671.1, read on the forward strand.
TTGTTATACCTTGTAATTTCTTCTCCGTTTCCCAGAATTTTTGTAGTTCGGTAAAGTACTTGTCCAATATGAAAACCTTTGAGAGGCCTAGCGTGGCCATCTCAAATATTGCGGGTTAATTTGCCAAATAGTAATACCATACGATGTATTTATCAAGGCATCCAGCTTCTAAGACACTCTTGGATTTTCGGCCTCCGCAGCACACTCTCCGTCACACTCGCACATGACTGTTCTCTCAGGGCCCGTGTTTGAACCCTCCGCGAACAAAAATGAAATGGAAAAAGCACACGGACTCTTTACGGCAAAATGACACGGTCGAATCTCGATCCTTCTTTCTTTGTTATTTTCCGTACCACCGATGTGAGAGACCAAGAATCGAAATCCGCCGCTTATCTCCCTTCCCTCCCTGTTTCTAATCCTCCTCCTCCTCCTTCTTCTTCCGCTTCTTCACACCAAGAGAAACCGTCGCATCCCGGAGTTCAATTAACTTCGCATCAATTTTTCTACCAATCTTAACAGTCTGGCGAATGAGAGGGAAACCGTATCCGAATGCGAAAACACTGTTTTGCACTGCTGCCCGCGTCAATGTAGAATCACTCTTTCTATTATATTATACGCGCACACTTTGGATCACGAGTTCATAAGTCACTGCAGGGCAAGGATCACAGAGATCCAGAGATCCACGATTTTCGTGCCAGGGGGATGGCATGGGGGGGGGGGGGGGGGGGAGACAAATAATTGGGCACGAAAACGACGAAGAAGTGAAAATGGCGAACGAACAAAAAAAGCTAAAAAAAAAGTGAAAAAAAAAACAAAATAATAGAAAAAAAAGCAGGCAGAAAATGATAAACAAGCGAGCTATAACCGCTTTCGCACGAAACGCAGCTCGGAGTTTGAGCAACCGGGCTCAACTGCTGGGCGTCATTGTTGCCCACAGCCCACACAGCCCACCTCCGAGAACCCTGCCTAGCGCCCTATCTCTTCTACGGCATGTTCGACGTAACTCTGTCTCTCGTAACCACCTGAACAAATCCAGATTCCAACGTTCTGTTCTACCTTGCCACAGTTGAAACGCAACGTTGCACTGACCGATGGAGGAGTTAGCTCGGAGATGGTAAAACCGTGAACCGTTCAACCCGGCAACGAAGGAACCGCGCCGCGGGTGACCGCCGCCTCGTCCATGTGTGCGAGGAGCTGTTCCTTCCAGCCGTACGGAACAGAGATGGTGGGATTAGGTAGAGAGAGAGAGAGAGAGAGAGAAAGAGAGAGGGAGAGGAAGAGAGGGGAACCAAGTCCAACTACTCCACGGAATGGACCGAGCCGAGCCGAGATGCTGCGGAACAGCAATAACAATGAAAAAAAACAAACAAAAAAAAAAACAAAAAAACAAATGAGAAAAACAACAACAAGAACACCAAGAAATTTTAGGTCCCTAGAAGACGGCGGATTCGGCGAGAGCCTGTGTAATTGTCAAAGAGCTTGTACCTATACACGGAGTAGGAGAGTCACAGGACCCTGAGTAAGTGGGAATGTTTGCCGGGGGGACAAAGATAGGCGACCGCGGGGCCACGTCTGTCCTTTACCGATGTTGCGCGCGCACCCGAAGTGGCGACCCGGTCGGGTGAATGGAGGGGACGTTTCGCGTTGCCGGTTGCTCGCCGCGATGCGTGAACTATAAAACATAGCGGTGCGAGCGGTAAAATGTTGGCAGTTTGTCAGATTTACGTTGCATTATATTTGTACCGACGGATCGCCGTGATCAAGATTCCCGAAATCTTACACTCCCTTATTGTCAGAGGCTTTCTCCTCGTTTACCCGACACGCTCTTCGGTCCCCGCTTCGCTTCTAAATTTACCGCGCATGCGCGGTATTAAACAGAGATAGCAGTGGCATCGCCGTGTTTTCTCTCTTTCTTCTCTGCAAACGGGAATACGGCCCGGTTTCCTACTCTATGTGGGTATGTAAGCTCTCCGGTAATTACGGAGCTCCGTAACCACACCTGGCGGCATCGGTGACAACTATTTTCGTTTTCCAATATACTTGCCGTCGTCGTGTTCTCCTCGATGTTTTTTCAAAGATAACAATCGATTCGATGATCGATGTGACGCTGTGAGCTCTTTAGGACACCGTGCAGTATCGTCGTCCCGAGTCCATCCGGGCGTTCAGGTCTCTGGCGGTTTGGCTCTGCATCGAAATCCTCGAGGGACAGTGATTAAAGGGATTGGAGAAATCGGAAAGGTCTTCTACTCCATGCATGGCGCTACATTGCGAACGGTGAGTCGGACGTCGAGTCTCCGCGTGCTCGACGACCGCGTAGAGTTCCATGTCTCTCTGTCTCTGTGGGTGCGCCCCCACCGTGAGCAAGGACAAGGACAGTTTTATACCGAAACGCTATCGGCTAATGGAAAATGAGAGAGACGAAGCCGGTGTGTTTTGTTTACGACGCGGAGCTGGGACGCCTGCCTCTCGCGGCCATATTGGATTCCTCTCGAGGCTGTAGATCAAAATTATAAGGCGGCGGGACGACGCACCTTGAGATCGTTTACCCTCCCAACCGCTGCTGCTGCTGCTGGACCCCGGGTACTCAACGAATTCGACGCCGCTTTACCGCCCCTTTTGATAGCTTCGGTCTGCGGGAAGCGGCTCGCTCACATATATATCGAGGTGCAAACGATCGGAGGAGAGTAGATTAACCAGAACTGACTTAGCAGGCTCGTCGGTGCGATTTACAAAATTACAGATTTTTATCGTCATCGTCGTCGTCGTCGTCATTTTTCTTCCTCTTGGCCGACTACAGCCTTAAGACTCGGGAGAATATCTGTCTAGCTACAGACCGCAGCGATTTAGCTCACGCGAATCGAATCGATATTTCGGTCGATACACGCGATCGAGGAATAACAAACATCAGACACCGCGGGAGAGAAAGTAGAGGTCAGAAAATTCTCCGGTACCTAATAGAAAGAGAAAAAAATAGATAAACCAGAAAAACCAACGGCGCAGAGAGATCGGGTCCTAGGATAGGTTACAGGTATACCACGGAATCGTCAGAATCGAATTTCTATGGTGGCTAACGAAGTCTGCAGGTAGCTTTAAACAGGTTCTATTCACGTTTTGTGTAGCTATACCTACACACACGCCGGAGAAGAGAGAAAGCGTGGTGGAGGAAGTCCGGGTCGTACGGCCTCGGTTATGTATAGACCGTTTGAGCTAACTTCGTGTCGGTAAGATCGAAGACCGATTCAAAACTCGATCTCGCCGGAACACGCAGCTCTCTCTGGCGTCGCGGCCACGAAATAGGCGCTACGATCAACAGAGATCTCCGGTTCGGCTGTTAACGATACCTTGTACCGGTATGTCGGTACAATGCGAACTGGATCGTGGAATGTTATCCTCAGAGAACTCATCCGGTCAGTGAAAAGGCGAGGATGAATGTTTTCTCACGAAATTCCATTGCGTGGAATCAAGCCGCGACGAGAGAACAAAAATCGGTTAACACAGTTTCATGGTTCTCATTGTTTTCTCGTTTTATTGTTGAGACAGAGAATTCGTCGCTGTTCTGAAAAGGGTTTCATCGTCCACATAGCTTTTTCTGTAGTGAGAAAAAATCGGTAATTTTTTAATGCATGAAAATAGATCGATATATGGATGAAAAGCGGCGGACCGTGATAGCATTCTGGTGAAAAATGTAAAAATAGTTGGGAAGAAAAATGCGAGAGTTCCTTTCGGGGCTCCGGCGAGGGCATGGTCCTTCGGATCCTGGACGACGCATCAGAAATGTGGGCCTCGTGGAACAAAAACGCATTGGCGTGGTGTCACCGAGTGACGGATGGTCCGGTGAAGAGCCCCAAGGGCCGACAACCGAAACCCGGGATTCTCGATTCAGGGCCCCAACTCGACTTTTTGCGATGGCTGGTTGCTTTGAAAGTTCCCGTAAGTCGATGCCACTAACGGAATTAAAGGCAAATCAGACGGGAAACGAGCTCCTCCGTTTCAATTCCTCAAGGAACACAAACTTGACGAAATCTTCTTTAACGAGGAGTGCGGAGCCACTCTCGAAGCATTTGACAATATTTATGATTCGGTAAGACCGGACTATCGGGTATCATGCGATGAACAAATCCATCATCACTCGCCTGCAGTACTTTCTGCTCATTATCAAAGAATTCCATTAATTCCAATTTCTTGTTCTTCCAATCCAATTAGATGTGAGAGTATGAAATGTGAGGGGCGTGCTTCGTAACGTCTGTATCAAGTATCGTCAAAAATGAGAATAAAATAACCGAAGCAGGAGACGTACGAAGGTCTCTCTTGGTCAGGTGCAGGGTACCACTATTCAGGCGGCGAAGACAACTGCGAGCCGATGAAGGAATTCATCACAAAGTCGTCCGGTGCCAGGTATCCTGCCCAGCTTTGCGTCAGAAAAACTTCGGAATACCTCTACTTGCACGCAATGCAATGCCCGCGGTATGAAACTCCTCGAATTCTAATTGCCGGACCTTTATAATATAACGGGAACCTACGTCACACGAAATACTTGTATAGATACTTGTATCGAGTTTCTCCGCCGTTTCGAGAACGGTGCGAATCCCACGCAGCTCAGGCCATTGCAGCAATATTTCCGCACTATTGCGATACGTCGCTGCAGCGCCACCGCGCAAATTCTGTACCTACTCGGTCGGATGCGTCATTAAAACGAGGAGCGGAGCGCAAGTGAAATTCCGGAGACAGGCGAATGATTCTTCCGCCAAATTTCGCGTACGTCGAGTGCTAGGTGATGGTTGAAATCCAAGCGCATTGGATCGAAATCTACAATGTGAAATTGCGGAGATTCCCCGTTTACCGTTTTCTTGTTGCATATTTTTAAGCGATTCATGATTACCGACTACTCGGAGAAGGTCCAATTGGTAACGAGCGGATTCCAATTACCCGGGGAACACTGACAACCTGGCGAAGCAAACGACAACTGCCTCCGGTTTTCAAGCCGTATACAAACAACATGTAGGAGCTGGTGAAGCTGAAAACTGTCAATTGTAAGAGCACGGATCTACCCTCGGAGACTGACAATTGACGGGAAGCAACTGTTCCCTGATGTGAGCAAATCTCGAATCTCGCGAGCTGCCACCCGAAGAGCAGCGGCAATAATGATCCCGAAGGATATTCATCAGCGGATAAGTTCTCAGGGCAGCCTCGAAATAATCGATCGGCGAGCTCCGAGTGAATCCGCAAACTGCAGGAGTGAGGAAACCGAGGAAGAAGATAAAAATTTTCAGACACATTTCAAAACGTAGGTACCCTATAATGAGGATCGGGATCAGGAATCGCTCCCGGAGAGGAGGAGGAGGAGGAGGAGGAGTTCGGTGGCAGAGACCGTGGAGACGCGACGTCGTGGCACATTGTATCGCTTCGTCTGGGAGCAAGGAGGATATATATGTATAAGAAACGAAGATCAGAGACAATCGTCACGAGGTGTTCTACCAACCACTTGAGAACGCAACCGGGATTCCGGTTCAGCGAGGTGTAGCCAGGCTGGATGTACCTGAGCAGTAAATATCATTCCATCGCGGAGTGAGTTACCGTGATTCGAACCCGTTCACGTATGTGGAAGTACGTGAAATGTGGCATAATGATACTTCGTTATGAATACGCGATTCCTGAAGTTACAGGCGTACCTACCGAACGTCGGGAGCGATCGCTTGAATCGGTTCAGATCGACGTACGTTCGCCTGCATTGCGTCCGAGCGGAATTCACAGACATTTGTAACGGAAGCGGATGGGAAGAAATAGGGAAGGACACTTCGCTGGATAGAGTGGAAAGGAGAGTTTTGGGAATGAGGGAGGAGCTAGTATCCGCGCGCACGCGTGTGTCCGTGCGTTGCGTTCGCTTGCGAAAACACAAGCACGAGGTACGACGATGTTTTTGAAAGCAGTTGCCGACAGAGGGCAGAAGTATACTGCAGCGGGGAAGGTGCGCTAAGGGAGATAAGCTAATGCCTCCTTACCGCATTTCAACTCGGCATTAAGATTGGGCTTGTTCCCTGCGCACGGAATCAGTTTATTCTGCCCTAACGGAGGCCTCGTAAGCTTTGGCTTAAGTGTGAGGAGGAGGAGAAGGAGGAGGAGGAGGAGGACCGCCTTATCTTGAAACCGATACGTCGAATACGACCAGAGTAATTACCGAAAGTATCCCCCTGGAGCGCGGCGGGAAAATGAAAGAGCACGAGCGATCCGCGGGAGCGAATAAGGGGTCGAGGGAGGAAAAGGTGGAAGCAAAGGGTTGAGGTTATTGGTATCTGGCCGCTAAGTATTTACCGTTTTATACCGTAAAGAGCACCGCGGAAATCCTCGAGCCTTCGGATCAAAGGGAATCGCGCTTTTCATTCCCGGGAGGCATTCGGTGTCTGCGCGATATGAAATATACGAAGACATTGCCGGTCCTCGATAAAGCTGATAGAACGTTCATTTTGCGCTTTCTGATCACTCCGCTGGTCCATGGACTCATGATCGGAATGAAATCATCGGTGATACCAAATCTGTCCGAAATCAAAACCCTCCGACGTTTTTTACCAAATAATTGTTCAGTCTGTTCGACGTGGTTTTGAAGTAGAGCCATTTCATCTGGAAGTGTAATCATTCCGCGGAGATACGGAGATCGATGTGGAAATTCTCGAGACTCGTCTTTCTCGCCTCTCGACGTTTCCGGAATAATTTTTGAGCGAGAACTCCTTCCACCGTTTTCCAGTCCACAAAGCTCTAAATGAGTGGACCCGGCTCGTTTCGAATCTCTTTTTTGGTAAAAAATCCCCCGGTTTTCACATTATTCGTCGTGGGAATATAAAAATGTAACAATAGTCGGCGGGCCTGTCAATTTCGTTTTTCGACTTCTCAGGTTCTCGGTCTAGTTTCGGTTCATCGAACCGACCCAACGAATTTTGAGTTTCCCGCTCGCCGCTGAAGGCCGTTCGGAATATTTCTGTGAATTTGATATCGGTATCAGAAACTTGGAAACGGTAGCCAATGAATTGGGTAAATCTATATTCAGATTCAGAAATGTGACGAAAGACTCGGAATTCACGGTCGTATATACGTATCAGACAAAATTGAGAAAATATAATTGTGCCCGAAACTCGGTGATTTCTCCAATTCTGGACGAAGTATTGCGCTCGAATTTCTCATGCAGAAATCCGGCAGATTTGACGGGGTTCAAATATTGGGCAATTTATCCGGTAAGCACAGAGCGGGCATCGAGTCGTGGATGTATGGGGTGCGGGATCATTTGGCAAAAGCCAGAAGCCAGAAGCCAGAAGCCAATAGCCAATAGCCAATAGCCAATAGCCAGAACCTCGCGAAGCGCCCTCGGAAAGATCTTTAATAGCGTAATCAAGAGTGATTCACCAATCACGATTCACCGGGTCGCGTCGACGCGAGTCCCCGCTTTTCCCGATCTCGCACAGAACCCTCGTATACCCTCGCAGCCTCGCACCCTTAGCCTGCCGTCATCAAAGACCTTTTGATCCCCTGTTCGGCTATCGTTTAAATATCTGGCTCCGTTTTATTTCGTCAAATCCCCGAAGGGTTTCCGTTGGTTATACGTATGTACCTACCCGAAACCCGTATACCTATATATCCTGCACCGCCGCGTAGAAGATCTGTGATTTGGGCCAGAGATCGCGGACCTGATTGATTTTTCGTCGAATCTAAGTGGAAAGACGAATCTGATGGGGAATTTGAAAAAAAAAAAAAAAATGGCGGAAATTCGAGAGCCGAGGGAAAAAAGGGGATTCGGCGAATTTCTCGAGTCGCGAGAAACGTAGGTACTTATATATTGCGAATAATTCTGAAGACGGAGAAAAGCTGTGCAATATTTTGAAGAAAAAAAAAATTGCATCCATTCGACGAGTTTGCGTTCCTGCAGGTTTCGAATCTCCCGCCATGAATATGCAGATTTCGGTGGCGTCGGATATGTTACGCGAGGTACGAAAGTACCTGCAGTCACGCGGGTCATGGCTAATTCAAAATTCGGAAAAACAGGGGAATAATTATATTTGCCATTTGATGAATAATTTCATACGTCCCGTTTGTTATGCAAATTTCGACTACCTCGAACGTTGGCGGGCGTGATTTGTAATTTGTAAGCGAGCCCGCAATATCACACACCTATATAGCTGTATATATCTATATATATATATATATATATATATATATATATATATATACGTGTGCAGTAGGCGCGCGTAGTATACGTAGCTGTACACATTATGTACGGATTCTATGATTGATCGCCTTTGCGGTTATACCTATATCCTACCTCCGAGAATGATTTTTCCAACAACACCCGGTGTATGTGTCACGTCGCACCCATACGAAAGGATATTGCCAACATTCAATTACCAGCTGACTCCACCCGAGCCGTGTCCGTATCCTATACTGGACCGGGCCACCGACTTGCACCTCGTAAAATTACGTTTCGGAAAATTATTCATCGACCAGTAACACCGCTTCGGGGTGGGCGTTAAAATTCCGGAAGACCGGAGAAACTAGGCGGGCCGAGGTTCTGAAAGTCGTTGCCGAAAGTGCAGGAGAAGAAAGGCCGTGACAACGAAAGGCTATCGAGTGGAGAGAACAAATTCGGAAGACGAAAACATGGAAATGAATGCGTGCCGAAAATTATCCCACGGAATGGGATAATGAGACTACGAGCGACGAAATATCCGATCGGTCGAAATATCGAACGCTCGAAAAGTCGTGCGTTCGCAATTCAGAATCATGCAGGTTATCGCGGAAGATATATATAGCGAATCCGAATTCGTCGAATCGAAAGACCAAAAACTCGAGAGGTCGGAATTTCGGGTCCCATTGGAACAGAAGGACTGAGAAAGCGAAAACTCAGGAGACATCGGAAAGACGTTTATTGTTCCGTACTCAGAAAACAATCGATTACATACTTCAAATTTTTTCCGAATCTCGGCCATTCGCAATATTCATTCGGTATTCGGACGGTGAAGAATATTGATAACGCGTTTGCGGCAGGGTTCCGTGGATGGAATAAGATATTCTTCCGAAGGCAAGAACGAAAAGGAGAACGATTCTTTCAAAATTTATTCGCACGTACGTATGAGAAGTGCCGAGTGACCATAAATGGCGAATTTAACTCGCACTCTTATTTACAAAATCAGGCGTTTTTCCGGATGAGAAAAAGTACGATATCCGCCCAAAAAGTGCCGGGGAGATCTCGAACTCGATTGAAGAAACGAACTCGTTACGCGCGCGCATCTCGAAAATTTGAAAAAAATTTAGAGTATTCCTAAATTCCAAAACGCACGTGGCGTATGAAAACGTCTTCTGCATAAATTCGAATAAATTCGAAAGAACGATAAATTTCCTCGCATTCCCGAGCCAAGGAAAAATCGCTCTCTCGACTATCTATTTCGCGCGAAAAACATCTATCCCGCATCCCTCGTTGTTCGTGAAATTTCGTCAAAATCCGGACGCAATCCCAGCATCCCGTACGGATGATTATAATTTTTCAAATTTTCCGAATTTTCCTCTTTTCGAACAATCGCGGGTTTCGTGAATCATAGATAAATAACTAATTTTTTAAACACTGTAACACGAGGTCGTTCTCCTGACTCTGCCGGGCTGCGATAACCCCCTGAAATGAGAAACGAAGAACAAAAAAAAAATGTGAAAAAAGGGGGCCCCGAAAATACCTTGCGATCGGTCGAGAGCAGAAAAAACAAATAAATTAATATTAACAAGTTAAAAAATTAAAAACGAGAAAAATCCCGAGGAAAAATGAAAAACTCCACAAGAGAGGGAAAAAGGGACGGACGTAGAATTTATCTCCGAGGAATTCGACATCTGTGGAGAGAGAACGAGCCAGCCAGTGCGAGGCACGGAAGAAACGGGTGTGGGAGTGGGCGTGGGAGAGGGAGAGGGAGAGGGAGAGGTGAACCCCTAACAAATTCACAGTATGCAAATGTATGTAAAGCGGTTGGATACCGTGTTATCCATGTCAGGTAACACAGGGCCAAGAATGGTGGGAGGTTTGCATGTAAGTATAGCATACACTGCAGTACCCACGCGCGTAAACATAGCTGCAGTATTTCAACGTAGCGAGGAGGAGGAGGCGGGGGCCGCGAGGGGAAGATATAGGCATATAATTATCATTCTAGATACCTAATTGTTAATTACTCGGCCATTGTTAGGATAGAACAAGAAGGTGGGCGGGGGGGGGGGGGGGGGGGGGCTGGAGTAATTGCTTCGGCTTCAAACTCTGCAATTTTCTCGGTACACCTGATTACAAAATTAGATTATACCGGTTGATTACATAATTTAAGTATAACGGGGAACTGGAACGACGTGACGCCGGAACGACGGAACGACGGAGACGGAACGCTAGGCGAGACAGGCGAGACGACGCCGCGCCGTACGGCGCAGCAGCATCCAGATAATAAGAACCGAATCGTGGGACGCTGAAATTACTCCGCTACTGATTTTTTTCATCCTTTTATTCGACGATCCCCGCAGAACCCCTGGATAGGAACTTTGCAGCCCCTTAAGGGAGGGAACTAATTTTTGCCGGGCGAGTCCTCGCGGATATACTTCTCGTTGGTTTTTATCGCGGGCTTTATATTCACTCTGCAGCCGGAAATCTATCACTTAACGGTGAAAATTGTGCGTAAAGAAAGTTCTGTCCCGTTAAAGCGTACGAAATTATTCACTTCTATTCCGAATTGCCGAAAAACTCGGATCTGGGGTTGAAATAGTATTCGGAATCGCCTAGAATCGGCAGAAAGTCGGGGACGTCCCTAACTCCGCGGAGAAATTCGCGCGCTGGATGATCCGGGATATCGACAGTTGTTCAAATCAAATTTTATCGATGACCGAAAATATTCGCCGTTTCTCATGATACCCCGTCACGAACGAAGAACTTTCGTCACGACGCGACGGTGAAACGCCAGTCAAGAATTCTACGTGGATAGCGCCGATTTTGTTGATAACGCACAAATCGTTCTTACCCCTCAGCTAGCGCGTGAAAGCAGGGAAAAAAATGGCCAATCGGCTGCAACCTCACTGCAATTAAAAACAAGGAAAAACTCGAATCGTCGTCTTAAAAGTCCGAGGATAGACGTGAAAAACCGAGACGAAATTCCATGTAATCTCAGTTTTCCGGGCGATAAACCCTGATCGCGAGCCCAAGAGCTTATAATAGAGTCCCAATCCTGTAGCTTGACTCCAGTTTTGCCGAATGGAATATGTGATTGCGCGGTGTCGATCCGGAACTGGAAATTTCGTCTCTGGAATAGGCGTCGTAAGTTTTTTTTCAACGAAATCGTACGACGCGATCGGGAGGAATCGCGTTGAAAACAAAAACGAAAAAAAAAAGACAAAAATATTGTGCCACGTATAGTTCTCGCTTCGAATTTTGATCATTTATTTATCTATTTGTAATATATTTGTGAAGCCTGACGCGGGATGTGCATTGTAATACCTGGGGCCAATGCGTCAGCGGCAATGCAGACGAACGTGCAAAAGTGATTTATGCGTTCACGCGTATTTCGACGAATGTTTTGCCCGCTACCTAACAGTATAGGTGGGGAGGTACCTTTACGCGGTGTTGGCAGGTTGTTCTGCCCATCTTTTTGCGCCGCGCCGCACCGGTACCGCGGGACGACGTCGTACTAATGAGTAATGGGTCATTGTCAGTCTTTACAAGGTGTAGTGATTTCACGCTCTTGCATTTTGCGTCAATTTTTCTTCCTCGTTCTTCTCTATCGCTTCTGCCATCTTCCTACACTTGGTTTTCCATTTTTTCTCACTATTTCGCTCGAACATTTCTACATCCTTTTTATGCGCTTCGCCTAACGCTCGCGCTCGCGCTCGTGATCATCGCCCGCGTCAAACATCTGCTGCAATTTATACGTCCTCGTCAAATCGCTGTTTGATTTATCATTCAATCCGAGTCCGCCCGTCGTCGTTCTCTGCATGTCCGGTAAAAATATTTCTCCAGTAGTACAACAGCTGGCCGAGTCAAATTCATTCCTTCGAGAAATCGGTTTGCCGTAATTTCAATTTCAACGAGTCACAGTCACCGCATTCAATCGTTATAGCTCGATCCTTCCGAATTGAATTTATCAATAATATTATACACAGGGCGATTCAGTTCGAGCGGGACACATATCGCGTATAGATTCTTCGGGAAATTCTGAAACGAAAAGTCCTTTGCCGGATATTCTTGCGACCTACGGTTCCCGAGCTACATCAGATCTAGATCGACCTATCGCAGAGCTCGACACGACCGGCTCGGATGCGCGAGTGAACACGATCCTCGGCGCGCCGACGTACCGGCGCGGCGCGGCGCGGCGTTGTGATCGGTTAACTCAAACCTTCCCTAACTCGGTAACTATCGGTAGCACGAATTTTCGGCAAAGGACTTTTCGTTTCAGAATTTCTCCAAGAATCCGCTGGGCCTGAATCACCCTGTATAATGCTATATCCCACGGAGCCCGCATGTGGAGGGAGATTTGAAGTGAAGAAGGGAAGGGATACAACGAATATAAGCTCTGGTTCAATTTTTTATCGACCTCAGCTCCAAACCTAATTGGATTTGAATTCGTTCTTTCAATCTAATTATCCTGTTCTAGGAACGATCAATGATTCAACTACGCGATGATAATCTCTTGAGCCTCCAGCACCCGGTAGAGACAGATAAGCCGCGAAATGCGATCGAGGCTATGACGATAAGATTCGTCGAAGAAGGAATGAATTGGGCTTCATTTTCACCGAATCGAATGGCGAAAACGTTTCTGTGATAGACGGGTATGCGTATATCTATACGTACGAGTATATCCGAACAGTAGTACCACCGACCATACCACATGTGTACATGCTCACTTCGCGCGTTTCATAATGATAATTCGTTATTTCCGTAATTACAAAACGACGCAGACGGACCTCATGCTGGATCCATTATAGCGTCTATCGCGGTTAATTAAGTTTATGTTGATTTATTATACACGATCCGTGATCTCGCTAACAAAAAGCTCCTCTAGCCGAGGGGAGGCTGGGAGGCAGGGAGGAAGGGAGGCCTTCAATGATGATGCCCCGACCCGATACAAAGATCCGGTATGAACCTGCACGACGTATACCTACTTATGCTCCATATAAACTCCTTTCTTCTCCTTTCATCTCCTCTCGAATGTACCGCACTCAGAAATGCGCGTCCGTTCCGTATGTTTTATACAGAAACACATATTATGTATACAATATACATATTATTTGCGGAGCTTTTCCCTCGCAAGTGGAAAAATATGAGATTCTAGTGCACGTTATGAGTGACATATATATGTCCATACGTTGGTACGAATTCACCTTTGCTCATCTCGGGCTTAAGAGTTGCCCTCGAATTCGCCGCTGGCAATCTAACCTAGCTAACACAGGGAATATTAATTTTTCAACGGATCCGATCAATCCTCCGAAAAAGTGAGATGCTCAGTCACTTTCTGCCATCGCGCTCAATGAATTCCCCAAAGTTTTGTCAAAATCGATCTAGTCGTTTGCCAAAATTTACCATTTTCGTCTTCGAAACGGTTTCTCTACATTCAAGATGGCGAGTAGGTACTGTGGGATCTCAACTTGTGTCAGACGTGTCACAAAGCGAAGCGACGCTCGTTCTCCACTCACAATTAACCGCCCGAAGACGTTGTTCCATCCGTACAATTTCATCTTCCCCCAATTTTCTACTATATCTTATATCTACACATTTTCCTTCGTGTTCGTCAAAGTTCTCCATCGGGCTCACAATTTCCTGCGAGTACCTACACGAAAACTGAACGCGCTTCGCATTCGTTATCGCGATATAAGGTCAGAATTTGATGAGCCCTTGGAGTGAAAACGAGACGACAAAGAACGCTGAAAAATCGAATGAAAATGATGAATATCAAGAACATGGCTACGACGGAGATAGCTACAGTAAATCCGACGTCGTCAGTGAAGTATGCAATGTATGACGGGTCGACGTGATGAACAGGAGCAGAGAAAGTGACAGTTGGATGAAAGAATGTGATCGACGGGAGAAGTAAGTTCCTTCGAAAGAGTAGAGGAAAAAAAGAAGAAGAGAGAAAGAGAACAAGACGAAACGAGGAAAATGGAAATTTTGAGGAAAACTTCTCCGAAGAGGACTAACCTGGGGACGATTGGCTGGATGATGTAGATTTCTTAAGGAGCCAGGTCTGTAGAGCCAGTCGTTCTCTATGCCTGCAGAAGAATTCCGGTCGGATGCCGTGTCGTTTTAAAAAATCGTCGCATCTTTTTAGGTCCGCCAGCGCCCTGGCAGCGTCAACGGTCGAGTTCTCAGTCCTGGCCTCGTTCTCTTCGACAGAATCGTTGAGCCCGACAGTGCTGGTGGCAGACGAGCTTCTTCTGGAGCCTGAACACTCCTCGTACGTTTCATCCGGCAAAAGCATTCCAATTATCGTATTATCCCGGTCCTCGATACCTGCGGCAATTGACGGGGATGCAGACCAGCCGGATACCTTCATCTCCATATTCTCCAGATCATGCATAACGAAGTTTTTAATTTGTATTCGTCTATCATTTTCCACAAATTTTTCATCCCTAACTTCATTATTACGGCATTGGTCCGCACGTCCAAAGCACATATCGCCTTCGGGAGTTTTACGGAGATCCACGCGGTCAATAAATTTTATAATCGTGTAAACTCGTTCGGCACGATTTTAGTACTCTTCATTATTTCTCCTCATTCCCCGTTCTGATTGCAATTCTCACTTTTCTTCTGGGTTTCAAACTCCCATCGAGGAATATCTATCGATCGTCGATAATAACTTCATTTACAGGCGCGGCTCTTCTTCTTCTTCTTCTTCTTCTTCTTCTTCTTCTTCTTCTTCTTCTTCTTCTTCTTCTTCTTCGCCGCAATAATCCTACCTACGATATTCCAATGGTCGTTCTTCCCGTTTCTTCTTTCTTCTTCTTTTTCTTCTTCGTCTCGTTCTTGTATTTCAATTGCGCTCCGCACGGCTCGTGGAATTCAAGATAGAAGAACGGAACCTGTAAAAAAAGATCGATATTCAATCGTGAGGGTTCGATGGCTGAATATCGTTTGTTTTCTTCATTTTTATCATACTATACCGCAGGTAGCGTGGAAGCACCTGATTCACAGAGACAAAAAAATTGACCGTTCCGATTTTGGAATTCTTTTTCTTTTTTTTTTTCTCCTTTTCTCGTTCTCTTATCTTCGATTTTCTCACGCATTCGCGTATATATATATATGTGAATCCGATATAGATAGATCGACAGATATTTTGCCTAGCGAGTGATGTTTTTCTCATCTCGTTTGCCGCGTGTATACGGGGCATTCCATCCCGAATCGACCTGCCACCCGCAGCCCTCGCCGTTTCCGATTTCGCTCCAGAACTCCTGAAGTATTGCAGATTTTTTCGACCACCGGTACAGAAGTTCACGCATTTTTTTACCAAATTTATATCTCAACGTCTGTCAGTCCCACGAAGAAATCGATCGTGTGTACGAAAAGTCTCCGAAACGATTTGAAACGGTAGAAAACATTTTCTGGTGAGTTTTTCGACCACCCGAAACGGATACTTTTCACAAAAATGGTCTAAAATCAAGATCTCGATCTTGGATTATTTTTGTGAAAAAAAAATGCATTTCGGGTTACTGAAAGATTCACCGAATGTTGTTTTCTTCCGTTTCAAATTATTTCGAAGATTCTTCATCCGATCGATTCTTTCGTGGGATATGAAATCTGGAATAATTCGGGAGTTCATCCTTCGACACCCTGAACGTTATCCTGATTCTAGAGAATAATCGAAAATGCTGAGGCTTGGCGGCAGTTCGATTTGGCACGGAATGTCCCATGCGTGCGTATTCTTTTCCCGCTTCAGTTTTGTTTGTTTGTTTGTTTGTTTCTTTCCCTTTGCACTAGCCCAAATTTCGCTGTATTTCAGGTATATACATCGGGCGGGATGGAAATGAGGTATCGCTTGGCGAGTTATTGCCACGACTGTTGGTAATATTCCAAAAATGACCTATATACAGGTACGTGGACCTACATATATACGTAACGTTAGCGGTGTGGGATATTCAGGATATATATATATATATGTATACGAAAGCGGTCAAACTAGTACATTAATTAACAATAACATGGTAGTGGGTTGAGATTTGGTTAAAAATGACAAATAAAACAAAAAACAAAAACAGAAACATAAACAAAAAACAGGGAAATTGAAAAAATAAAAAAACTTTCAACAAGCTCCGGGTTCCGTTGGCGACTGACGGTTGCCAGACACGCAACTCAAGTTGCAGTAGGTCATTAATTATAACAGCTTAAAAAAATCCCTCAACGAAGGTTCGCACATTTTTCGATTGTCGATAAATTTTCTTTTGTTTCTTGTTTTGTTTGTTTTTTTTTTTTTTTTTTTTTTTTTTTTTTTTTTGTTTTCGGGCCACACAAGATCAAAGATTGATAACGATGATAATGATCGCGACGAAACTGAGAACTCGGACGCGTCCGCGGAACCCAGGAAAGTTGAGAAATTCCAATTTGCAAAAAAATTCCATTATTATATTCTCATTCGCGGTTTTCAAATGGGAGGGGGTTTGTTTGTTTGTTTTTTTTTGTTTTTTTTTTCATATCCCACCGTTCGTTATCCAAATTGTAACGACAGATCTGAGAACGAAATAACGAAGCACAATAATTTTCCCTCTGCATGTGAAATCGTGCACACGACACGAATCGCAGCAACGTAGGTAGGTACTTCTATTCTGCGTCGTTTCAATATCGGAGAGAAAAAATATTGCTGCAATGCGTCTGGTCGAGTCCTGCGCTGTAATGGGAAAATATAATCTACGGTGCGAGGATCGCGAGTTGCCTCGTCGAAAGTTTTGCCGAAAGATGGGGATCGAGGTGTAAGGATAAAAAATTGGAGCAAAGACGGGAAACAGAGACAAACGGTAGAGGAGAAACGAACGAGAGTCAGACGAGATAGATAGATATATAAATATATATGTGAATTTCTAGCGCAGAAGCCACCCACGTTGAATTACGGTTGTCAATTGTTTCCGAGCATTCGCGGTCCTCGTGTACCGAGGGTTAAGGTTGCAGTAGATGGAACGTACAGCGGTACAGGTATATACAGGGAGAGTGAAGTTTGTTTTCTGCACGACTTGGGCGACGCAAGAAACTCGGAATAACAGTAGCAGCAGCTATCACGACTAACTGGGAAGAGGAGAATAATGAATATATCGAGGGGATATCTCGACGACGCGGAACGTCCGAACCGTACTTTCTCACGATCGAGGGAGGGGGCACTGAACGGTTTTCTCAAATCGAAAAGAATCGGGATGGAGAGAAATTGTAGCTAACAGTTTTCGATTATTATACGTTTATTGATTGACCGCAGATCGTAAAACAGATTTGAATATACTCCGCTTGTTTGAAGCGACTCATGCCTTTCGGGCAGCTCCTATAGAAACCCCGGGCTACTTCCTTCTCTTCTTCGTCTTCGTCTTCGTCTTCTCCATCTTGTTCACGAGGTAATGATAAATATCATTGAATGCGTACGGGTACCTCTCAATTCCTGACGGCGCGGCGTCCCGGATGAACGGTCGGGAATCGATCGACCGTGAAAGTGTAACCGAAGACCGTTTTGTCCCGTTTTTCAAATATACCTACTCGATTAGCGATATTACATCAGTGTACACACCTTCTACAGAAAATTTCACCACTATAGGTATTTACATCGTCTACGGAATTTATAACAGTAACCCGTGAAGTTATCTGTTCATTAATTGAAAATCAGTCGTCCTCATTCACGGTCCAATTATTCAGCCTCCATGACGCGGGGAAACGGAGTATGGCCGAAGTAGGTGAACGAGTGAATGCATGGTCGTCAAAAATCGCTCAAGAAATACAAAACCCGCATCTTTTGCCAAATTTTTCTCCACCTGTTGCGATCCTTCTCGAAAAACGCGATCCTCCAACCTCCGCACACTTTTAGAGGGGGTTCGACTATATTTTACGGGAAATATAGTTTATGGACCGTCACAAACGGAAGAGACGGAATTTATCGGCGAGAATCTGTAACCTGCGAATTTTCGTTTTCTCCGTGAATCCCAGCATTCGCTAGTCATTGAACTCAAAATAGGGAAAAATCTATGCGCACTGTATAAATTGCGAAATAATGGTTCAGTTTTTCATTTTGAAAAAAATCGCATCGAGCGATGATTAAATGCAGCGCCGATGAACAGGTACAACGTTATTCGTTCCCATGCATACGGCAGATACTTCCAAACAATTTTTAACTCGTGGAGTACATGGAGGAGTATGAGCCAGCCTGTGATTAGGCCTGAGGGCCTTAAACGCCCACAACCCGAACCCCATCGCCCAGACTTAAAACAGTAATTCTTTGGTAGTGGGTAGGTACGTATGTATGTATGTATGTACGTATGCATAACATCGTGAGAAGATATTGCACGGCTGTAACTATTATTATTGCTAGATAAAATCGTGGATGAAGTTTGGTGCCGGCGATGATCGAGCCGTGAATTTGTGAGAATCAGAATCGAGGAAGTCGAGTTGGAAAATGTCAAATTCAGTTGCCTCTGAATCGAGTATGGGAAATTTTGATTGATTAGATTACCGAAATCTGATTGATTTTTCATTTTTAGTTCTCTTGACCATAAGATCAAGACGCGGTGAACAAATTTCTAGCAAATTTCGTACAGAAAATTAACGCCCACTCCCGGTACAAGACGGTCCACATCGCGACGCTTCACTACCTCGAGTGGACCGCGCGAAATAATATAGTAGAACCGTAGAACCACACAATGATAATGTTTGTAATAATAAAGTAAAAGAACACCTGCAGACCAATAATATGATGGGTGTGGATGCCCTGCAGACCCTGGAGATCATTACGATGTGCTGATGTTCGGAGCTATTACTTATCCCGCTCGGATACATAGAGTCCAACCCCTCCCATTCTCCGATAACCGTTATGCATCAATTGATTGTAATTAATTTGATAGTATAGTGGACGAGATATCAGACTTAGCTAGTTCGTCTTTCTGTTTTCGCTGCTCCATGATATTCCCAATGGCAGTTTCTTTGAAGAGAAACGAAAATTCTGAATGAATAATACAGTCGGATCCTACTGTGAATCTTCGACATTCTCCATCTCCCTTCGCCAAGTGAATACAATCGAATCTGGTGAGTATTCGGCATTGCTCATCTAGCTCCACCTTCGATAACGAGGTGGGCTCTCGGGTCCGACGTAATGCCCGGAATACGGTCGGACCCTGCGATAATATTGGGAATTTTTACTTCTACGCTTACGCTTGCTTTGGGCTGCTCGTGCTCCATTTCGAGATTCGACCGTATGTATTATCATACTCGCTGCTGATCGAGGTTGGAAAACTGTGAAATAACAAATTCTGGGGTTATGAGACTATGTACGTATTCGCGGAAAAATTGTTAGCCACCCAGTCAAACACTTGAAACTTTTTGACCATTTCCGGGGCGAGCCTTTTTCCGGGTTCTACAGTTCTGAATGCCCTGATCCATTCCCCGCACGCTTCAACATCCGAGAAGAACAGAAAAATCGAAGTTACCCGAGTGCGGACTAGAGTTGGAAAATGAAAGAAAAAATTAATGCGCTTTCTGTTATACCGCGTAACGTCATGGTTCAAGGTATACATACATTATGCAGGTGAAAAAAGGCTGTAAAATTTGGTTGAAAAGTTTCAACGTGAACTAGTTCACCCTCATGTTGAACCATGTATACTCTACTCGTACTAGGCAAAACCTCGTGAGTTTTACCTGAAGTTCTTGCTTTTCGAAGCTCATAACGATTAGGATCTCCCTCTCAACCCTCCGTGGAAGCGGAGGGGCAGACGGTAGAGGACTGGAGTAGAAGATTGCGGGTATTGAAGCAGACGTGGACACGAATCTGATCACCGTTATGCACGAAGATCGGGGAAGGGAGACAAAAAAATGAGCAAATTTTCATTCTTAGTTGATTTCCAAATTCATCAGAGTTTTCCATTCGAGTAACCGATCGACCGTACCGTTATATTTGGTCACAATTTTATTGAAAAAATGATGAAAATGTATGATCGGCGCGTCGTGTGGGCCGCGAAAGCACGCGGCATTGGAGTGACTCCGTCGTGAAGACAAGGAAAAATGAATCATCGGTGTATCGTAGAGTAAGTTTTCTCTGTAGCTTGAAACCTCCCATAGGTCGCAGAAATTTCTGGCGGAGGCTATTCTTTTCGTTTCATAATCCCTCGGAGAAGCCTGCATTCGCGAAAGGTGTTCCGTCCAGCCTGAATCACCCTGTATATAGCGTAAAAGTATGTGTTCAGCGAATGATTTGAGGTAAAATATCGTACGATGATTTATACATTTTCATGTTGAAGAGGTTCTATCGGCGTATTATTATGAACTAAACTGAATTATACCGTGATAGAAGTACCGTATGGCCATGAAATGCAAATACGAACCATGACTCGTCCGTGTAGTATGAGGAAGTGCTTCAGTTATTGAGCTTTCGTTCAAAATTAAATTGCAATCATAAATTTTCGATCGTTTCGTGGGGCCCTGTCGAGGCGCCCGTACGATACGCCCCTTCGTGACGGTCCCACCTTAATTCTTCTCGGCTGTACTCTACACATACCTAGGATATTCTAATGGTTTTAAAAATACCAAATTTGCGCAGTTCAGTTTTGTTGGGCGGTAAATCGAGCACCACGATTGGTTCTGGTACCTAAATACATACCTATATTCATACATATATATCTATATGTACACATTAATGTGTATGACACTGTATATATATAGAGCGATGATGCTCTCACTCTCGTATATATCTCCTAGTTAAAGCGATAGCAACCGAGCTGTATAAGATTCTAGCTGCAAGAGGAGAACACAAACACGAACTACGGCAAAAAAGCTTAATTAAAATTCCAGGGCTGCATTGCTAGACTATAACATCC
This sequence comes from Phymatocera aterrima, assembly GCA_963170745.1. Taxonomy (NCBI): domain Eukaryota; kingdom Metazoa; phylum Arthropoda; class Insecta; order Hymenoptera; family Tenthredinidae; genus Phymatocera; species Phymatocera aterrima. The sequence goes on from OY720671.1 coordinate 2,695,352, forward strand.
TCTTCCTGCAGCCGTATTATTATATATATATATATATATACTATACGTGTGGGTACCGCATGTAGTACATGTAATGCATATTGTATATATCCGTTACACGTATACACGGCGCTAAGAAATCTTTCTCCTTGCTTGTTCGAATTTACTCGTCTAGATATACCGCGGTGAACAATTATGCATTGTACGGAAGTTTCTTTGATTCTGAAATCCGTGAACTCAAAACTATCCGGATCCGTTACATTTTCATCTATTTCTCACGTGAGAAAAAAAACACTTTACACCTTACGATTCTCGATTTTTCGAGGTTTGCCGATTCCGTCTTCATTCGATTTTTCGTTTTTTTTTTTTGTTTTTTTTTTTGTTTTCCCTCATTCTCCTTCGACGAATCAGAGGCTCGATTCTCGCCGCAAGATCGCTGGAAAACTCGATTTCCTTCGAGCAAAATTTCGAGTCTTGACGGAATCGAAAATAATTGAAAGAAGAAGTGTGGAAAAAAAAAAAAAAAAAAAAAAAACACCAACAACCGAAAACCGTCGGAGTCTCTTTTTTTCTCGCCACACGTCCTCACGCCCCAACAATTTTTTCAATATCGCGATCGCGTGTCCCGCGATGCGTCTAACCTCGACCTTTGATCCTGGCAGGATGGGCTGGTACCGTGTGTAGCATATAATTAAGGGGTCAGCCCCATGCCAGACCGAATATCTCTCCGCCTTCCCCAAGGAAAACAAAACCGGCCCTTCCCATCACATGCCTTCGTTTTGGGAACGAGATAAACTCAGGTGTATATTGTAGGCTTGGGATACTCGGTGATTTATACCGATCAACAGATTAATCTCGTGATTTGAAAAGACGAGAAAAAAATGTGACGAAACGAGTATAACGCTCGTTCATGAACGTACATATGAAAGTGTATGTATATATATATATATATATATCGTGAGAAGTCGTACAGATTCGTGATCCCGCTTCATTATACAGAGTGATTCAGAACAACAGCACGAGACTGTGAGGGTGGACTCATCGGAAAAAACGAGGACGAAAAGTCCTTTACCAAAAATTTCTACGACCGATACAGTTCCCGAGTTACAGAATGTATATACAAGTGAACCGATCAAAACGGTGATACAGTAGTGTACGGAGACTCGCACATCCGAGCCAGACGTGTCGCACTCGATTATAAACTCTGCTATGGGTGCAGAATTTGGGATCCTCTGTAACTCGGAAACTATAGGTCGCAGGAATTTTTGGCGAATAACTCCTCGAGCTTCCGTATCACGGGAAATCTACCCTTGCTGTTTGGCGCGGTTGTTCTGAATCACATTGTATAGACATTGACAAAGATGAAAAATTACATTTCACAAATTGATAGTTCTATTTATCAAATTATTCTTTGGTTCTGGTTTTCAGGCTTCTATGTTTTGCCTCTCTTTTTCGATCACGAATACGTAGATATACCGGGAGTTCAATGCGCAACACAGAGAATTGAAAACGCCTGCCGGACAGGCAACTGGAGTATCACGCGGTAGGCTTTTGTCTCGCGCGCCGCTTCGTCCGCCGAACACGCGGTGGTTTGCATAGTAAGCGCACCGCATAATTGCTTTGAATCGAAAAGGCGTCAGGAGAAACCACACGCTGATACATAATCGGTAACTGACATTGACAGGCGTGACCTAACCCCACAGAGCGCGTCTCTCTCGGGCGCATATTTCATTGCACTTCGAGCGCACCAAAATCACGTCTGGCTACGAAGCTTCCTTACTACGAAAACCGCATGTCCGACGGACGAACGCGACGCGCGGACAAAAGCCTACCGCGCGATACTCCAGTTGCCTGTCCACAGGCGTTTCGAATTCCACATGGCGCGCATCCACGAAACCTCCCGGTACATGCATGAGGCAGCCGCACGGTACGGCGCGGCGTAGCCGTAGCCGTAGCCATACAACGACAATCAGAGGCTAAAATAATGATATACCTGAATTCTAGTCAAGCGATCTGAGATTGACGATTAGCTGGTAAGAAGTCGAGCGTTATGTAGCAGCTCGCAAACGCTGATCATGTATAGTTGGTGGTACGTACCTATATACATAGGTGGAATATGTAACATATCCTGCCACTATACACGACTAGGACTGGGAGTCTCTTATGCAGCTCCTTTATCAGAGAACTATCTACGAGGAAAGCTACCTACGTACATACATACGTACGTGCATCTAGCTTCAACGAGTGGGAGAGACCGTACTGGAAGAAAATGTACGAAGGGAGAATGGGAGAGCCCTACCACTATACCTACATTACATTATATGGACTCATAGTAAGTCCGGCCTGCTGCCGGACCATCATTAGAGATATAAATTGACCCATGCCGGTTGGTATAGCATTGCATCGAGGATGTGAAACGGGGTGAAACGGAGAGAATGATCTTCGGTCGGTGTTATTTTTCTTTTCTCCACACTTTTTTGGCCAATTAAGGTTGATAACGAGTCTAAAAAATTGTTCAGTACGTGCGAAAGTGGCTACGTTTGAATGTTTTCGTTGTGTAGATTATTGCGTGATTATCAGATATTTCATCGATCCTCCGCTTCGAATCTAACTCGAAATTTCACTATCTCGTGAGAATCTCGTGAGGGTTGATCTCCGACCTTTGTCTATGGCTACGAGATTGGGAAAAATGTGACAGGCGCTTGGCGCCCAACGTGGGGCCGCGTATTCCTTTCCAATCTCGTGTAGGTACAACGCAAACTTTGGAGACCAACTGATATCAGATTCTTATTGATTGGCAAAATTTCGGGTCCGGAGGACCGATGGATTTCCTATTATATCAGCTAATTCGTACAGTCCAATCGCCCGTACTGTCCGCACGAAGAGAAGCATCTGAAATTACAGGAGAAACCCCAAATCTGAGGCGAAACTCGAGCTTCCAGGCTCCCAAACGAAGTCCCCGAAATTTGGTGGAATTTTTTTGAACAACGGGAAACAATTCTCGAATTTTCACTGTACTCTCTATTTCCAAATTTTTTAGGGAAGTTCATCGTAGTATGAAACTTTTCCGATCACATCACCTCGAATTGTGATGACAATATTCTTCTTCTTTCAGGCGAGTAACGGAGTAGTGGGGGGCACGAGCCGCAAGCGAAAACAGCTGTATAGTTAACTTTCGGAGGAAAGCCGTTGCGGTTGACTAACGAAAGACAGTTCTGCTCTTTTTAGGTTGGGCCGAGACCGTTCGAGGCGGAGACGAGTTATACGGGAGGCTCTACTGTATTTGCTTATTAAAATCGGTGATGTTTAAACTTATGGGATATGGATGTAGCGATCTACTATAGTACCTGTGTAGTACCAACGAAGCGCAGGTCCTCCGGTGAAGCCTATTCAATCGTAGTGTAGGAAGTAGGTATGTTGTACAGCTACATAGCTGAGACGTATAAAATATACAGCTTTATGCATGTGTATATACTTATATGCATTTGCGTCGAGTAAATGCAAGGTTAACATAGAACGAGGGTCACCGCCGCCATTCCATTGTATTGTAATACAGTTTAAACGCGTAATAGGACACATGCTACTTGCGAGTATGCATTTTGTACATACCGGGTGATGTTCTACCCAGATAACAACGTGCGTGTAAATTTTACAGCAAAATCACATCAATACGTGCAGCAAAATATTGCTGGCGAAGTCGGAGCAGGATACGTACGTCCTCGTCGGCTAGCGCAACAAAAGCAAATTAAATATGTTGAACAAAAATTGCCAGTAATTTAACAGTGAACTGCGAGCGAGTCCTACTGTGACTCAGAGCGAAGCATTTGAGAGCAAATTACCAGCAAGAATAATGTCTTTGCCATTATGCCTTCTGAAGATCCACATACTGCCTATTTCTGATCGATATCCAGATGTATCATCATGCTTGAGTACAGATCCTCTAGATTTTCAAAGTATGGTGCATCAATCGAAGACGTGAATTGGATTCCGAAAATCCATTCGTGCTAGAATTGCAGCTAACCGGGTCTCCATTTTTGTCTTTCCTTATTAAAAAATCAACTTCACGAATCGGTTGAGTCGCGTTGAATCACGATACAAAGTTAACTGAGGAACAAAATTTGTACGATAATCAGATGAGACGCAGAATCGGGCCAGTTCGATGAGCGTGGAATGAGAGCAGTCTCGTGCCCGCTATTGTATAAAGCCTGGATATTTTATATCGTGGGAAATGTAGCGCTGCCGTTGCCCCTAGCGGCGAGCGCGCACACCGCTGAAACGGCGTTTCGGTACAGCGAGCAGAGACCGAGATTGGATGCATTGCCAACAGTTTGCTACTCAAATGAATTTCTTTCGCGTTGCCGGTAATATATTCGTAGCCCAGGAGCAACTACGGCAACAGTTGAATCAACCGAAGTAGATTTCTCGCACAGAGACACGCTTGGTCATAGTATTTTCTGATCAAAAATAAAGAAACATGAGCTGTATCTCGTGGGTATGGTTTCGAAAATCTTTTGGGGGGGGGGGGGGGGGTTGGCTTCGGTAGGCAATCCCGATGAATTTCAATACGAACAGCTGAACATGAGAATGGAAAGAAAAGCAAAATCTAGAAAAGTAGATAACACATTAGGCGACTTGCCGCGGTGCGTGGGCCGTAGTGACGTCTTGATGCAAATGGTAGCCGAGAGTTGGCAGGTCGCAGGTATTAAATCAAAAAGACAGGAAGACAAAGATATGGGGAAAGGGAGCGACGGAGAGAAAGAAAAAGGAAAGAAAAGTCACAGAAGAGTAGCCTCCTGTCTCGTATTCATTTCACCTCGTTAACCGCATGAAAAATACATGAGTTGAGTTAACATTTTTTAAACTCACTTTCGTTTCGGGGATCCTTCGTGCAGGATTGTATATTATTCTACACCGCGCATCCACGTATCGTACAACGCGATCCGCACCGTTCAATACAAAATGACGACGAACAAATTGTTCATGAACTTTCAAGAATCTATATACAACGTCAAAGAGACCAGAAGGAACGGAAAAGACGAAAACCAAAAACAACAACGATTTTCTCGAAATTAGAAGAATCAATAAAAAGAGGTTAAAAAAAACCTGTGTACAAGACTGATCACCACTTTCGAATTTTTGAGTTTCTTTTTATTTTGTCCCTCTTGTCTTTTGTCGACGGAATTCATCAAAATCTGAAGAAACAAAAACGTTTTTGAAACGCCCTAACCGCTACACGCGGCTGGCCGAGGGCGTAGGTGCAGTCAAGTCGATCGAGTGTTCTTGAATCGGTACAAAAGTAACAGAGAACAAAAAATTATAGGTTTTTTATTCGGGGGCGGTTAGATTTATTCTTGTTTTCTAATCGGCGTCAATGATCATAATTCGATACAGTTCTCATATATATATAGCAACAGCAGCGTCGCCTGTTGCAGCAGGTTTCTAAAATCCAAATCGAAGGACCGCTGCAGCGCCGAGTTATGTATATATATGTACATATACCAATACCTATGTATATGCGTTATACTATACTACATACATACATATATATATATATATAATATTATATGCATACGCAGTCGTGAGGCAAGTTTGAAAGAGGTTGAGGAGATTGTTGAAATGCTTAGATTTTTTCTTTTCTTTTCTTTTTCAATTCTTTTTTGTCTGCTTTCTTCTAGTTGTCGTTCTCCTTTTTCTTTCTTCTAATAATTCCTATAATCCTCTTAACCTACGTATGTATGTATTATATATACCATGAGCGTGAGCGCTTACACGGACACTCGCAACACAGAGTATATATAGAGGTTATGTAAGATGAAAAAAAAACCTTTTTTCCACCCACTGAGACCGCAGATTGATATAGGCAGACATGTATTTTTCTCATTTTTCAACGTATACTATATACATATATAATGTGAGAGAGTATATTATGTATGGGGCATTCCACGCCAACTGGACCAGTGTCAAACCCCGACCATCAGGAAATTATTTTGGGGGCGGGTAGGGGGTTGTCATATTCTACTCACGTCAGCGAAAGATGCGTCCAGAGTTTTGTTCACATTCCTTCATTTACCCGTTTAATTTTTATAAATATCAGCTGCAGTTGATTGCGAAAGCCCATTTTCAAAAGTTGCGAACAAATTCTGAGGAGACTAGCGGATGGCGCAGAGCAGCCCCCCATTTTAAAAAATGTGAAAAAGAGTTTTCTTTCTATTTTTGTTTTTTTCACCTAGATCGGAATCTCGGCATTTCGAGGACTGAGATTAATGACCGTGACGGAGAAGCGAATTTGGGTAGATTTAAAAATGACTTTACGAATGTGGAAATTTATAAATTTTCACGCTCCGTGGAAAGTATATACTTATCCTCGAATTCAGAAAAGAAAATAGCGGAGAAAATCCAATCATTCCAATACTTCTCGTTTCTCGTGAACATTCTTACGAGAAAAAATTGTTTTGAATCTTGAATTAAATACCGGCTATAATTCCTGATATCTACGTGTGAAGGTAGGATAAAAATCGTGGCCAACCAGTATAGTGATCTCAAAAGACACTCTTTCCATGTTTCCTCGACTGACAGCTGTACAGTATATACCTATATCAGTATAATTGATGGATAATCATATCTTCTGGACTCTTTCGGCAATAGTAGATACCTTTTACTAACGAGACCTGGCACATCATCGAATCAAAACGAAATATTCGACGAATTTATCGAAACTGAGAATTTACGAATGAATTGACTCTCATTCGACGCGTACGGTTTGATCCGTACGATCCCACTCGAATACGATTCTACTCAGATTTGGGTCGATTGCAGTTTTCAAAATATCTCAAATCCGAATCACGCGAGAAACAAATTAATGGAAAGAAAATTCTCCCCACACTTTTAATAATGGGGGAACCTTCTGTGTCATCAACTGCAGGATTTTCGCGAATTTTTTCCGATTCTTGAATACAGGCTTTTCCGATCGACTTCGAAAATTCGCGCAAATCATATATATACGCCCGAGTGAAAAAATCTGGGGACAAAAATCTGGCCGCATTTCTCACCGAGTAGAATGTTAAAAAAGCAACCTAAAATTATTGCGAGGTCGTCGGGGTTTGACACTGGTCGAGTGGCGTGGAATGCCATATATATATACATATAGAACGAGAGTGAGAGTCTTTTTGAAAACTTTTTATGAACACATGTAGTACTAAAACAGAACAAACAAACGGAGGAAAAAAAAAACGAATTTCGAATAGTATTGTTTCCTCTTGTTCCTTCGCTCGTCTACTTTGCTTTCCGGGGGTTCCCAAAGAATTTTCCGCGATCCTTCCCGCACCGTCATACGCGACGTCGAGAGGGATCACCCGCGTACGCGCATGCTTCGTAGATCCATATCTGATGAGTATATACGTATACATATACCGGTGTCCATCTATCTATCTAACTATCTATCTATCTATCTATCTATCTATCTATCTATCTATCTACAAAGAAATTAGATTTATGAACGACGCGGTACATATTATTATACATATCAAAGAGACAGATTTATGTTTGGTGATTTATTGTTACATGAAATTTTTTTACGGTATGTTATACTGTTTACTGTATACTATATTATGTATACGCGGTGTATGCATGTACGTGTATTCCGAGATATATATACAGGTAGGTAAAATACGCCGCGTACGTACATTGCTTACATGTACATGCGTATGCATATACATACATACACAAGATAATATCTTTCGTAAGCAGATTGATCTTTGTAGGAAAACTCATGCGCACACGCGCGAGACTTTCTTATAACCGAGGACAATGAAAAACGAGGAGAGGAAAGAAGAGGGAACAAGTCAAAATGAAGAAACGACGATAAAACTCTAAACTCCCGAAAACGTGTGTGCATGCATAGGTATATACCTGGATACGTTGTGAACAGATTTCATTACTACGTAGGTATACAGTTATTGACTAGAGAGGATAAGTGTCTGACCAATGAACAGAGAAAAGAGTAAAAACAAGAAAATGCAACCTTCACATAGAGTGGACGAATTTTCAATTTTCAATCCATAGACAAATCTGACGAATACCTAGTATCTGTAAATTTCTCGAAACCTGTACCGCGGATTCTTGTGAATTTCATCGAAATCAATCATAATAGTACATTACGTATATAGCGGGTACAGAATTTAGAGAAAGTTCAAAAGAATTGACATCTAGACTAGATCCTAAATCTCAGCTGAGACCTCAGCTGTACATACCTTGAATAATACCTATATCGAAAATCGACTACATCTACACAGAGATCTGAGGGACAAAGTATTCGATAGATCGCGTGGGCCGATCGGACTAATTAAAATTAAACTCTATCACGTAATTGATTAGAATGTATAACATATTGAGATATTATGTATGAATTCAGAATGCAGGTGTAGTACCACGTTCGGTAATTAATCTTCGTAATACATAACGCTACGTAGGCGCGTGTTATGCGTGTCCTTGTGTATGTATGAGGAATATTTTGTTGAGGCATGACGTGCTACCATACAAAGATATGTACGTACGTGTACATATATAAGTATCGATTAATTATGTCAGCTGAGTCAATTTTTTCTCTCCTTTTTTCCGTTTTCTCATTTTTTTCTCTCTCTTTCTCATCACGCCAAATCGGCGAAAGTTCGTCAACTCAAATTTTTGTGCAGATTTTGCACTGTTTTTTTTTTTTTTTTTTATTTTTCGTTTTCGTTTTTTTTTTCCTCCTCAATTTTCAAATCAATGGAACACGAATTATCACGTTAATCTTTCGACCGGACTGCAGATTGAGTGAGGGAGGGCAAGAAAAATGGTGCTTCGATTGCAAACAGAAGCGAACAAAGAAGAGGTAAGGAAAAGACAAAAAAAGGTATGAAAATGGATGAAAAAAAATGTCCAATCAATATTGCGAGCATTAATCCATGTTTTCTGAGATAGCAGATCAACGAAAGAAAAAAAGCAGTCGAAGCCAGCCTCAAAATATACACGCGTAATGGTTTTCCGGGTTTTTGAAATTTGTATCGTTGAAAATTGAATCCGGGTAACTTGAAATGAAATCATTGGAACAACCTTGAGAATACGTAATTGAAATAGTGAGAAGTTATCGTGAATTCATCACTTGAATTCATTTGAAATTAACGAGAAATAAAACTGTCGAATACCATTCGGAACGGAGATAATTGGAATTTTATAAAAAATGCTTGAGATGAGGAAATTATTCATTTTTGTAAACTCGATTCACTTTTGTAATCTAATTCGTTGGGAATCGTTCGAAATCACTGGAAAACACTCTGAACCGAATTCGCTCGAATCTTTCGAAATGAACGTCAACGGAATTTACAGAACGACGGAAAATATAACATCGAGTGAAAATCTGTCGGTAGAAAAAGATCCGAAATTGTAAGAAAAAGTCCGATTCTACCTTCGCCGGACTTCCGAAGACGTCAGCAAACGGGGAGATCTCTTTTGCACAGCGACAAAATTTCAGCCGATGTTATTTTTTGTCATTCGATCAAGTACTCATAATTCCGTCGACGTCACAAGCTTCAGCTTCGCCTACCTGATGCAATGTAATAGAATTGGCCTGATTGCTCGGAATAATTAGAATCACGCGCTGCCGAAAATTACTTGGAACGATCGAAAACCGGATGCACAATCGGAATCGGTCGAGTGCAGGTGCCCCGCAGTTTTGGCGAATGAGTAACCAACCACTAACCTAACCGACGAAAGACGACGAAAAGACGTCTAGTGTCCTTTTTCAAGTCGAGACTGAAAAACGGGCATTCATCGACTTCTAGACGTCTCTGGGTCATCCTACGGATTGAAATAAGTCAGGAATCGATCTTGCGCCACCCGGGCTACAGATCTGAACACATATACAAGTTCCAAGTTAGCTACAGTATAATTACACGGCATCAAATCGACGGCATGCCATTATATAAAGACCGATTCGCGCCCAGAGTTACGTACATTGCTGAAAGCATAATTGTTGTCACTTCGGAAACGAGATCCGTTGCCACTCCGACACCAGATATTCGATTTGGATGAAAATTTGTCGACTGAATGCTGTATTCTGGCAAAAAATGGCCAAGTATTTCATCACCGCGAATTGTCGGATAGTTCTGTCAGAAATCAAAGCTCGCCCGATCTAACCTAACCTAACGAACAGAAACTCCCCAAGAACTCGGAATTTTTCGAAGAAAACTAAAATTTCAAGAGTGAGAGTGAGAAAAAGTGAAATTGATTCGGCACTCACCTGAAATTGGTCAAAGAATCAGGTAATCCAATAGTTTTTTTGTTTTCAGTTTCCTCTCGTTTTCGTTGGTCACATTTCTCTCGGAGTTTATCGGTATCATGGATTAACGAAGATCACATCACAATCGGCACAATTAATCACATTTCGTTGATACATGAATGAATTCAATGAGAATTGGCGGAGAAATTTCACAACCATTTCTTCCCGTTGTCTTGCAATCGCGCGAGGTATGACCTACAGTCGAAGTAGTTTTTCTGTTTCTTTGCAGTGGTAGGTGCCCCCCGAAGATCTGCACTTCCGTCACGATAAAACGACGAACAATTACACACACACACGCGCGCAGACACGAACCATGCGCACAGACACACACCTCGCACTATAATTCGATAGAGCGATCAACTATGATAAAGGGCAATTCTTCCGCTAAGTTTTCTTTTTGTCTTTCGTTCATTCGTTTTCTTTAATTCTTTGCCCGCTTTTTCCTCCTCCTCCTCCTTTGCTCTTGTCGGAATCTGGTTGAATTTTCATTCATTAAACTAACGACATTTCTCAATTGGGATTTCCCTCGACGGAAGTCTATAAAGTGTTGGTAATTGAATTAAGAAAACGGTTCCGCCCCCTCCTCGGGTCTTCTTTCTTCTCTGTCTTGGTTCTTCGCCTACTTTTCTTCAAATATTGGAGCACTGCCTCGCATCCACTGTGCGGCTCTTCGGGGACGAAAGGTATATAGGCAGAGGTGAAATGAACTCCAGAAACAGACCCGGAGAGATTTGAGATACGGGAGAGAATTCGGGAATTCAAGAACAAGACAAATTCGGAGAAGACGCAAAAAAAAATCGGCGCAGGGGACGGCAGCCGAGGGATGCCGAACGGGAAGCCCGGATGAGTAATTGGATTGATATGGTGAGACAGAAAAGTTGCAGAGGAGAAGAAATTCAACGAAATAAGTTTAGTTGAGCCGGAGAGGAGGACGACTTCCCGGTGAACGATGCGCCCACTGCGGCCCCCGGTGCTCTCACTGAGAAGTGAAGAGGACCGCGCGCGGGGGCCGTCGTCGTGGTTCGAGAAAGAGGAGATCGGGATATCACGTGTCCGTCCGTAGGTATAACTGAAGTGTGTACCTCAAGTCTCAGGCTCGACCTGGAAGGCTGCAGTGTCCGCGTGTCTCTCCTCCGATTTTCGCGACTTGATATCCCGCTACCGTATTATACCTGCCTTATATATTACAGGAACGAGTGCATATGTACGTATATAGGCTGAGCCACGGGCCGAGGCGTGTGTGTGTACCTACATGCGTACATGCATAGGTACTGATACATACATACGCCGGGTGATATATAGAGAAGTATAGATACGGAGAGACGTCTGTTATAACTGTTACGTTACGTGATGCGATGTACGTATGCGTATATGCATTTATTGTACCCAGGTATCTCCCTCCCTCCGGCCTCCAGCCTCCTCCGGTGGGCATTAGGTACAGAGTCGAGTTGACACTCGGATGGCGATTTTCCATATGCTATGTATATTGAATCAAGAACCGGAAAATGGGGAATCGGAAGCTAAAAAACTAGAATGAGAATCGTTGATTATGGGGGAGCACGAAAAACGATTGAAATTTCACATTTCGTGACGATATATATATTCGCGCCTAGCGATGTAGGTGTACATTTTCGAAATCAAGCGGGAGGGAATTTCCGGCTCGGAAAGTTCAGATTCTTTTTATACCGAGTAAGAGCTTTCGAATTTTGATTATTTATGACCCCCTCATTCGCCCCGTTCGCTGACTCTGACAATTTTTTATGGTGCACATTCTCCGAATTTTCGGCAGAAATGAAGGGCAAGCTTTTTGCAAATTGAACACCAATCTTTCGCGAAATCGTGAAGAGAAGGGGGTCGCGGAACAGATCCAGACGTTCGGCGGAACTCGCTTTTAACTGTGACGCATTTTCGTTTTCCCTTTTTCCCCCGCTTCGAAAATTTTCGAAATCTCATAACCGGCATTGAGATTATGACGAAATTTTTGACATCTACCAAAACTTTCTTCTATTATAGGTACTGGAGGATATCTGAAGAAAATTGAAATTCCAACGTTTTTCTACGTATAGCTATACATATGTTCACTCTTCGCCAGGGAATCCTCCAATGAACGCCGATTTCTATAGACTCGTTCGATAGTTATTCGACCGATGCGCCGACGCCTGCAAGTGTTTCACGCTCTCGAGAGACGGTAAAAAAATAGAAAAACAGAATAAAAAAGAGGAAAAGGCAGAAGAGAAAGAATCAAAAGGTCGAGAAGGACGGACGGCAGATAAAGGAGAAAAACAAGAAGGAGAAAAAAGAGATTCCTGAACTAGGTATAACGAACCCGAGCGTGCCATTCAACGTGTTATCAAAGTTTGACGTATTCTGTATTCTCCGTTGATCTCCATCTGGCGTGTAACCGCAAAAAAGAGCGCAGAGGAGGTTTCCCTCTCATTTCTCACATGCCTATCCTCGTCACGAGGTCGAAACCGTGACAAAATGGATTTTAGGCAATTCGAAAACCGTACAACTTCGCTATGCGAGTACGGAAGGATCTCGACCCGCGGCGTATCATCCACGCGAATCTGTTTTACCGACGACGTCGGTAAGGCGAAACAGCGCAGCTATATCGTCCGAGCTCCGAGGATCTATGAGGATCGAGTCTCGATCGCGAAGCCCACCCGTGGCTCGCCCAGGTTAAGGATTTCCCGTTAAATCATCGAATCCGTGAAATTCCGTGGTGAAAATTGCAAATTTTCTTCTACACCGGCGCGAACTACCCACGCAGTTTGAACTGAGGCGCGTGTTGCCGATCACTAAACAGCACCGCGCAGTGGCTGAAGGGATACCAAAGTGCTAGATCCCGGGTTATAGAACCTGATGTATTATTGCTGTTGTCGTGTTAGTCAGCGGTTTGAGCATGTGTATACCTCTACGTATACTCAGACACTCTCCTGCTCTCTCTCTCTCTCTCTCTCTCTCTCTCTCTCTCTATCCCTCGCCTTCGCCCTCTCTCTTTTTCTCTCTCGCCTTCTCTCTCTCTCTCTCTGTCTGTACAAGTAGTAGGTAGGTAGGTAGGTATATATCGAGTTGATCCTGAGGTTCTCGCTACGGTGAGAAAGCAGCCCGAACTTGCGGCTAACCTCTGTATACCAAACTGTGTTATTACGTTGCTGGAGGTCAAAGGTGACCTGAATAAATATGGTATACCTATACACAGGGTAGCCTACTCCAAATGAAACCAATCGAAAATTCCGACTATCGCTGACGTACCCGACCTTTTTACCATTTCGAATCCACGATTTTTTTTTACAATTTTTTCATTTCAGTATCTCACCGTTTTTGTTTTCACGACCGGAAACAGCTATGTACCGGTGAATCTCAAATTCCGTGAAATTTTCATCGTCGACCGATATTTTGAGTTTCGGATTTCGTTCGTTTAGTATTTTCTTCTTTTTTTTTCTTCTCTTTTTTACTTTTTCCGCGTACGGGAGAACTCATTCGAAAATCTCGTGGCAACAGATTTTCCCGCCAACAAAGTTCGTGGAGGATCGCTCCGCCCCGGACAACATATCAGGGAGTTTTGAGCGAGCCGAGGCACGTGACCGATTTCATAGTTTCTCAACAGAATCTCGGTATCGTAATTTTTTCGTAAAATTATAATTCGAATGAATGGATCGGGAACTTTGTTGCAAAATTGTTGCACAGCTCGTCAGGGAGAGCGCTGATCGTGGTCAACTGGATTCGGAAGATCGTCGTGATGATTATAATATTAATCGAATAATTTGTAGAATATAACCTCGAATCCCGTCTCACGGCGGAATAAATATATTTCAAACTCGTACGATATTTATTTTGCCCCGGCTGACCACGGCCCGCTCGCTGACAATTGCATAATTATTTGGCAAAAAATTGCAAATCGACTCGAAGTTTGGCGAAATAATGAGAGCGAGATTCGAAAAAACTCTAAAATCGTTCACGTGACCCGTTGCCCAAGACTCCTCAGCAATATCCGTCGCATATCCCAAAAAGAAAAACTTAAATCTGATCGTTTGTCCCCCCTGCTTTTTACAAAAAAATCGGCATTTTATCGAATTGGAGGTGGTGCTTAAGATTTTCGATCGGTTCCGTTGCCGTGCGAAATCTACCATAATACCAGCGTGTATCATCTACCGCATAGCGACACGAGGGAGTATACCTATATACTAACCACACAGAGAAAGTATATGGTGGGTATGGCTCCGGCCGTGTGTATGTTGTACCTGCGTGTTCGGTGGAGCGTCTCATCGTCATCATTATTATTATTGTTTGAAATTAAGAATCGAACCACTGCTGGCGCAATTCTGCCGGTTCACAATACATATATATATATATATATATATACAAATATGCAGTATACAGGTATGATGTTGAATATTGCTTCAGTCCGTGTAATAGTTGCGGCGTTTTGTATTGACCAAACGGATATAAACACCGGCAGCGTTATACCGTTAACGCAATTATACCAACATTGATTCAGATTTCATCTAATCTAAAATATAGCTTCTAATTGTAAGTCGAAATAGTATATCATATAGACAAAGCTGTGTACGCGTATTCGCGTGTCCGTGTATGTACGTACGGTGCTTCTATAAACTATATATATAATTGGTATGTACTAATGCTGAGAAAAAAATTCCAAAATTAACCCCCCTCCCCCCTTGTAAACAAGCTGTTAGGTATGCAATACTCCGATGGCTTGTGGTATGAAACTATCACCTATATTATATTGCAATTCTTTCGCGGGGGTGAAATTATTATCTGGACTGAAAATGAAAATTGGAATTCCCAACCGCCTCAAGATCGTGGCCACCCAGGACACTGCATGCAGTAACATGAACAACGTTTCAGACTCACAATTTTCTTACGGAAGCGGGAGATCGCCGGAATCCCGATCGGTTTGGATATCTTCTAGGATGTGTAATCGAAATCGCGCTCTTTACAGGATATTGGTTTTTTTCTTCATAATTTGCCTTCCCGCGATTTTTTTTTCACATTCCGAATCGTAAATCGACTAATCGCAGTCGAATAACACTATCTACAGAACGATTTAATTCGTGAACTCGATACCCGTAGAAAAAGATGTCCCGAATCTTTCGTCTCGAGGCGAGGCGTAGGTCCTGAAATATGAAATATGAAATATGAATAATGATAATGATGGAATGTCGTGGTGTCTGTCCAGCAACGTCACGTTACGCGTCGTTCTCGATCGCTGCGAGATGATGAGAGGTAACAATCCTTGAGTCATGTGTTTCAGGTATCTTGGCAGCTGAAGATTTGGTCCTTGCTGCCGCCGCTGCTCCCCCTTCTGTAGCTGTTCCTGTCGACCCCGTCGAGTATGAGATGCTCGAATTAAGATTAGGGCATTCTTTTATATTTTATATATAGGTACTTCTCCGCCTGTAGTCGTGGTAGTGGAGTAGATTTAATCTGAGAATAACCTTTCGAGGGCACGCAGGGTTTTCAAGGGTATATATACCTTCGTACCTCTTTCTCCGAGTGTGTTGACACTTTTGTCCGTTTTGTTTCCCCCCCATTTGTCTTATCTTCGTGGACAAATCTGAAAATCGCGGAGCAGTATTGTATTGCAGTTTGAAAAGATATGCTCAGCGATGATCCCGAGCACTGCAGGATAACATCCCGCGATAACCGGAAGTCCGTCGTGTATGAGACGGCCATTTCTCCTGAGCTGTCCATCCTTGAGGAGGAGAAAGACCGAAGAAGCGGAATGCTGAAAAAATATGGAAGAAGTGTGGAAAACGAGTAGTAAATCGCTGCGGGATAGAGGTACCCGA
The DNA here is from genome assembly GCA_963170745.1 of Phymatocera aterrima. Classification (NCBI taxonomy): domain Eukaryota; kingdom Metazoa; phylum Arthropoda; class Insecta; order Hymenoptera; family Tenthredinidae; genus Phymatocera; species Phymatocera aterrima. Next base: position 2,711,462 of record OY720671.1, read on the forward strand.
GAGAAAAATTTGAAATCCACTTTTGAAGGCGTTGAATTTTTCCACCGGGAATATTAGTTTCCTCCAGATTTCAGGAGACAACTCTGCGACATGAACTTATCTCAACTTCGTTCAAACGCATGCCACGTATGCATGTATGTTATACCTATATAGCTATAGCTATCTACCCGCCGCGCAGCGCTAGCAGTAGCAGCAGCAGATCTCCTCTCCTGCCATTCGCTTCGACGTACATGTACCTACCTGTACTATGTATGTAGGTACGTTAAAACCATTCGTCACGCGACGTAGCTATGTATAAAACGGACACAATATAGATATAGACGAACGTTATCCACACTCATGCACTTTACTTGGCCCTGCATGTAGGTATATATAGGTGTAGGTGTGCATTTTGTATCCCAGTATCTCAGTATCCGTACGGTAGCGAATGGGTCCCGGTGATGGGTTCGGCCTTGCAGTCCTTCCTTTAAAAGTAGGTACTACCATACAGTCGATTGTCTAAGATATTTTTACAATCTGTATAGGTATAGTTATGAGAAAGGGGGGTGGAGAGAGAAGATAATCCGCAATAGGACGTGGACCTGGATCCTGGCGGCAAGGCCAATGCACGTTATTCCTATCGTTTCATTCCGTTCCGTTTCGTGTTATGTGTGGAGGGAGAAGAGTTGCCCGGCGGGGCGCGGCGGGGGCGGGAGGGTGGGGGGGGGCAGGTAGTTCAGTTCTCTATACGTCACCATTGTGGCATTGTTCCATTCCAACCTTATATACCTTATACCTTATATATTGTACATTATACCTTATACTTCAGCAATTCTGCAGTATAGAGGAGCGATCGAGATAAGAGAAAGAGATTTACTGTGCCCGAGTTACATTACCTACGCGCGTTACGTTTAACTGTTTCTTGTTCAATTATAATAAAGCGTGGACACATTATACGTGACGATGCGCCCGGAGTTCCGCGGCTGCTGCACATCGGACCACGCTCTCTTAACAATGGGGAGTAGCTCGGATATCATTTATTGCAATTCATGCCACTTTTAACACTCGAGAATAGTCGGACTGTGGCAGAAGGGCCCGTCCACTAGGGATATGTTCTGCACGTCGCGGTCGATATTTCAAGTCATTCGATGTCTTTGGACGTTGTTTGATATTTCCGGAAGCCCTGGAAGTCTCGGACGTCGCAATTGTTCGCCAGTCACCGGTGGTATATGTTAGTACCGAGTCGAAGAATGCTGTGGAAAGTCGTTGGGAGGTCTTCGAAACTATTCGGAATCCTTTGGGAGTGTTTGTTATTACCTATACAAGACAATTAAAACCAATGAAAGTCTCTGGAAGTGGTGTTAAAAGTTTTTCGTAAGTCATTGGAGGTCTATAGAATTCTTTGAAATTCTCTCGAATTCGTTGAAATTATCTGAAATTCTTTAGAATTCTTTGTCATTCGAAGTCTATTGATGTCGATGGTATTCTCCGGAAGTCTCTACGAGTCATTAGTCGTTACTCCAACGGATTAAATGACATCTTATTGAGGGAGCCAGGTAAATCAACAAACGATAGAATAGGCACTCCCAAAAATATCAAAAATGGTAGGTATATATGATGTTGATAAATCGGTCCTAAACAAAATGAAACAAAGGGCCATGAATTAGGGCCTACATTATTCGAGAGAGGGTTAAAGTGAATTTACGAGAAAAAATAAACGTTTGAAAAGGTTAATCGGTGCGCGCTGTAGAGGTACTGGTAGATAGGTGCTACCTGAACCCGAACAGCCTTCGGGCGGAGCGGAGGTAAAGGGATGTAGGTATGTAACAAAAAAGTTGGAGGTGTTTGTTCACGGACACGACGGTGATCGTATAGTTCGTAATCAATACAGTATATTTTGAGGATGAGTTGCATATTATTTATGTACGTATGTGGATGCATACAATGCATAGCTACTACCATTCTCAAGTCCACGCGCAGTGCGCCTGCCTACCACTGCACTACGTCAGACGGAGGGTAAAAAGGTACTCAAAGAAATTCTTCATGACACAATGCAGGTATACCAGCACGAAACTAACACAATGTCCCAAAATTATGCTCCTCGACTTTTAATGCTCACGAGACAGTATGACAACGCGGTTTTATGTTATTATAGTTAGGCGCGCATACATGTGCACGGTGATTCGGGTTGGGAGGAACACACGTGATGGATAGATTCCTCGTGAAATTCTGGAACGAAAAGTCCTCTGGCAAAAATTCCTGCGACCGATAGTTCGCGAGTTACGAATTATTCGAGTTAACCGGTCACAATTCGCTACGATGTACGTTCCGAACGCGTCCAAGCCCTGCCGTGTCTCGCCCACGTACGAGCTGTGCGATAGGTCGAACTTAGATCCTCCGTAGCTTGAAAACCCGAGGTCACAGGAATTTTTGGCAAAGGACTTTTCGTCTCAGAATTTCTCCAAGAATCCGTTCACGAAACGCGCCCCGCTCAACGTGAATCACTCTGTATAACGTACGCTTCTATGTAAGATCGCGTGAGCGGCCGAAAGAGAGAATAATGAGCAAGAGTGGAGCGTGTTTGATAAAAAACAGTCTACTCCTGAATGTATTATATAACATAATATAAAATAATATAATGTAAACATTCATGCATACGATATTCTGCTCTGTCATCGTCGTCGTTTCGGATCCTCAGCTCAACTCCATCAGGATGCTGAGGATCACCGTAACATGTTACATGACAACGAGTTGGATCATTGATGCGAGTTGAAAATATTTTTCCAAATATGATTCATCGCGATCTCTGGACAACATGGGAGACATTTTTTCGTATCTTCGTCCAGGCCGTGTTCAGTCATCGAGAATATTCCGGGATCACGAAAATCTTCGAATTTTGAATTCTGTCTGGAATGTCTCAAAATTCGACCCACCCGCGTACCTACTAAAATTTGCTCGAGGTTCGAAGGATCTCCACTCGCGCCGGAACCATTCCTTCCGGATTTCCGAAACTCTAGTTTGGGAATATCAGTGCTATATAGCGCCCACAACGTTCAACAGTTTTGGAAATGCGGAGCTGCAATCGAATGGAAAATGGATGATTTCTGTATTGCCCATTTCTGACCTGATAGCTGTTTTTGAGTTATCGTGTACCTACTCGGAGGTAGTGTTGAAAAATCGAAATTCTAGCGTGGCAAACCTAGATTTCACATGGAATTTCGTATTGATATTAAACTGAACACCCGGTTCGCGTTCATTTTTTCTTTTTTCGTGCAGATCTCGATCATGAAGAACCTCGATAGGTAATTCCTCCGAGATTATCGTAAGGCCGAAAGAAGATCGGTAATCGAGTAGCTACAATGTATCTCAACCAGTCTGTACTCATCGCATTACTTTTCATCACTTCCTAATGTCAAATTCTATGATTCGCGGGAATTCGTAATGCGATCAATTCGGGTTGCAGTATTTCAAATCTTTCAGATATTGCAACACTGAACGATTGACGGCTCAATTAGTTCGCAATATCGTTACCAGGGCGGCGCCACCTTTTAGACAATTTATATATATATATTTTTTACTCTAATTCAACAAAAATTGCATCATACCCTGAAGCGAGGATTGCGCTCTGCAACATTGTATATTGAATTGCATCGATAATGAAGCTTCCTACGGACGAGACAAGATTGTAAAATCTGATTCTTAGTTCTACAGAACTAATTTCAAACCAACGAAAGAAAAAACAGTGTGAGAATTCTTCTGCAGTAATGAAGCAGGGTAATGAAGTTAACGACAGGATTCAAACCGGTCCCCGCATTATTAATTGCGGCAATAATAGTTTATAAAAACGTCGTTCGATCCGGATGCTCGTCCGGCTGCAGATAATAAAGCGCGCGGATACCGTACCTACGGATGGTCGGCAATTCATTTGTTTCGAATCGAATCCCAACCGCATATGACATTGTGAACTGCAATCGGTTATCTCATCGATTATTATTATCATTTTTTATTTCTCAATCTATGGGCGTATGTGAGAATTCAATAAAAATACGTTAATACGTATGTACGTAACGAATCTCTTCTCCTCATTGCGATTTTCTTCAAATATATTTTTACGCAATCTTATCCACTATTGATCATTATTGTGCCCATCCAGCAGTAGATAAATCATGTTTAGTCAAACGACACGGTAAAAGATTCGTACGAACCGTTCGCTACGGAAGGAGTGGGCAATATCATCGCCGGATGTCGCTACCTTCCGGCCAATTCGTGGCGCCATCTTGCTAAATTCGACATAAATATCTCACCAGCGTATATCTATCATCAATGTCTTCGATTTATCCCTCAAAAATTTGCAATTAGCCTTTAGTATATATACCATGAGGAATTAGTATTATGAATGATGATAATTAATCCTGCGGAATATCATTTCCAATGATCAATAACAACAACAATAACAATAATAATAATAATAATTGTAGGAATGGATGTTACATAGACGAATGGGAATGAATTATAATTGCAGTTATTAAAAATTAAAATCTATGCTTATAATTCGTATATGTATGTATGAAGTGATTGATGAAGTATCGTTTAAGAATGTCCTAATCGTTGATCGAGTCCTACAAGACCTCATTATAAATAGCCACTCACTCAACCCGATCTGCCGGTTAGTCCCGCGCGGTTCTCCCAGTGCCCCGGGTCTCCGGTCACTCAGTCCTCTGGCTTTTATCTTAAATCTAAAGACTAACCTTGTTAGCAAGCTGAACTACGGACTATTACATTTATCTACCCCAATCCCTCCTGCCCCTCGCTCGCTCGGATTCTTCTTTTTTTTTTCCTTGTTTTTTTGGTGTTTCCTTTACCTACGGCACGAAAACTCACAACTTGATGCGTGATGAATTTTTCAACGGGGTAGACGTTGTCCCTGGTCGTTTCATCACGTACGGTTCCTCTTATACAGATAGTGGAACAACTAAACCGAAACCGATTGGTCAATTCATTTGTCAGAGATTGTAAGAACGGAGAAAGGATTCGTAGTTCCTAAAATGGCGGGAAAAATTTCAAATTCCAATTCTTCAGATGTGCTGCAGGAGACTGATGTGTTCTTCTGCAGAGAGCGCGGACCTGGGAGAAAGAATTCAGTAGTTTCACGAACCCTGAAGTGTGAAGGGGGGGGGGGGGGGGCATGGTGGGTGGACAAGATAAATTAATATTTTTAACAAACGTCAATTTGTTCGATGTGGAGATAGCGTTATTAATTATCATCCTGCGCCATAGTATCTATGTCCGTACAGTTGAGCTTCACTTTTCTTCGTTTTTTTCATCTTTTTGTACCTATATATGCTCGTACTAATGTAAGTTATACTCATGCGCGCGCGGAGAATACTATGCAAGTTTTTTTTTATAACCATTTAATAGTTACAAATATACATACATATAGGTATATATAATACAGCTATACCTATAGAAAGCTATTTGCTTTGCGTAGGTAGCACAAGGTAGGAGGCGGAGGAGGAGGAGTTGGGAGCTGAAACGCGGTGGAAATCATTAGAGACACGTAGTATGACAAAACACAATAATCATCGGCTGACATTTGGTCTGTTGGCGAGCGAGAGCTCCGTGCAGGCGTGGTGTGGCATAGCGCAGCTTAGCATAGCGCAAGCACAGCATAGCCGTAGCATGGCTTAGCATGGCATGGCCCGGGTCGTGCGTATGCGCGACGATCTGATAACTGTAACAAATGACATCGTCGAACTGCCACAGCTATCGCTTAATCTTCTCCGTCCTGCGGCCCGTCCGTAACGCCGTACGCGGTACGCCTGGTGACCCGCGCGTTCCACTCCTGGCCGGTGGTTCGTCTAGCACGAAAAATTATTGTCCCATGATAATAATGATAATAAGAACAACAACATAGGTATGTGCTCAGAATGATCGACGAATCTTCAAATTGTCTTCTATTTCGCATGTTTAGGTGCCATAGGCCGCGCCATCCCAAACGTACGGAAAATCCCACTTCGAAACCAAGAATCGTGAATTTGGGCAAACGACTGAACTGATTTCGATGGAACTTTGAGAATTCATTGGGGATGATGGCAGGAAGTGCCGGAGTATTTCACTCTTTCGAAACATTCATCGGATTCGATGAAAAATTAATCTTCCCCATGTTAGCTAGGTTAGATTGCAAGCGGCGACTCCAGTGGCCTCATGAGTTCCCTCGGGATAAACGGCTCCAGCTCACAGGTTATGGTGCCTCAGCTAGAGTGTGAAAAAAGACGTGCTAGAACACATTGGATCTAGCATGTTTATATACACAATTCTTTATTCTTATTAATCCATACATTTTCTCTTTCTTTATGAAAATCGGACATTTTTTTAGCCGCTTGCGCATTATGGACGTAGAGGTATATCTTGAGGGTGCAACTGCCAAGGCTTGAGCCGAACCAGTTAGGAGATTGTAACTATAGGTATAATGTAAGCTTATACGTATACCTACTTACCTACCGTAGTCGAGTTAAGGAGTAAAAGATATGAAACAGTTTGGTTGTAACACGTGTCGTTACCGGTTCGACCTTAATTGTCTTAAACGGGTATACCTGTGCCATGTAAATGTATAGTATAGTATACACTATACCTATATGCTTGTCCACGAACGCGTCACGGAAGTAATGATAATTTCACGTTTAAGCTTTAGTTTCTGTTTTTTTTTTTTTCATAGTGTTTTCTCTTCTTCTTCGAAGTCTGTTCCGTCCGTAGAAAGTTAATATAGGATATCGTGATCACTGATTGTTGAATAATAATAATGTATGTATAATTACGTAATATTAAGAAACGAAAGTCGTGAATTGCGATGATAAATTAATAAATGAAATATGCAAAAACCTGGACAATCTGTAGAAAAAAACTGACGAGCATGAAGCCTGCGATTACGCCCTCCGTCAATTATTTCCACGATTCGAAAAAAGGAAAGGAAGAGCAACGCACGTGAACGAACGCACGACAAACTGAACAAAAATGAACAAAAAATCGATGGAGAATAATGATTATGATCGGTTTAATATAAGTAAAATTTAAGAGGCCATTGGAGTCGCCGCTGACGATTTAACCTAGCTAACGTAGGAAATATTTTGTTTTTTATAGAATCTGTTTGATCTTTTCAAAAAGTAGAAAACTTAACCATTCTCTGTAATCGTTCTCGATGAATTATCAAAGTTTTATCAAAATCGATCATGTCATTCCGCATTCGCGAAGATTTATTATTTTCGTTCACGAAACGGTTTCTCTACATTTAAGATAGCGAGTCCTGTGCCACCTTAAGAGCGTTGGCTGGAGTTTTTGAACCACCAAGCTATAGATTAGTAATATAATACTACATAGTAGCGTTTGTTTTTCACTTTACACATACATACGTCAGCGATTCATAATTAATAGTTATATGAATTATAATGAATTATTTTCTCGAGTCTAGCTCACCTGCCAGCGGCGGCTCCAATGGCCTCTCAAGACGAAGAGGCGAGAGATCTTCTATCGTATTAACAATCTTTAATGAGAAGACTTTTCATCTTGTGCTCCTGCCCCATAAAAATTCCTTTCGCATTAGTAGTTTGGTATCTCACAGTTTATCTGAATAGCGTATACGTATGGCTTCTAGCTTCGCGTCGCATAATTGCCATGCAATATTATATTATAATGTTTGAGGACCAGAAGTGGTCTCAATTAGACGTAACTTTGTTAAAAATTAACGCGTGACATCGCAAAAGTATAAGGGAAAGTTAAAAATAAATAGGAGTTTGGGGGATGGATGCGCAGATACTATACTACTATGATAGTCGAAGAAAGTATTTCGGGTAATCGTTAATGGTACCTAGGCCTATGTGGCACATACGTAGCTGGCTTATATAGCCGCTTGCCTATTTTTGCAATGCTAAAACAGTTTTGGATTTACCAAACCGCACATGGATAGATAGATATATATGTCATACTCATTTGCATGGGTAACATGATTTATATCATTTACCGCTGTTTCAATGGATAACGAAAAATTTATCGCTTTATAAATATGATGTTTAAAATGTTAACGACATTTCTAACATCGTATTATATACACCTAAATTTAGTGATATATGTATTGGAATATGTGTACTTTGAATACAAATGACCTCGCAGTAACCTAACATGAATTATGATCCACCCATTTAAAAATTTTTTCATTCTTTTCCTGAGATTTGATCACATTCAAAAATAAAACAAAATGAAAGTGCAAAAAAAAAAAATTAATATAAAACTCTCTCATAAATAAAAATCGTAGCCACGCGATCATCGTCAATTTCTTCTCACTTGAATCCAACGGGCACTCGCCACCGCGTAGTCCTTCGCGCTCGCCGCTAAGCGCGCGGCTCTCTCGCAAGTGAAACGTATCGGCGATAGAACAAGATGCTCATGGGCGAACAATGTAGCATCATTAATCTATTGAGCCAATAATATTACACGTGTAGCTCACGTTTGCACTGTCGACTCGGTTAATCAAGTGACTCGTACTGCCGTGAAAAGTTTGATTTGCTCTCGCATTTATGTACAACATACAACGTACTTTCTATGTACGCTATGTAATACTGTGAATTACAGTTGGAAGCTGAACTTAAACTAGATCACGAATAAAATGAAGTAGCGCTCAGTGCGCAATAGATTTAATTCACGAACAAGAAATTGAAAAATAATATCCATAGAATCATGTGATCCTTGATACTTGAATTGTCGTTGGGTGTATATAGTGTATTATAATTCTGAGAATAGAAAACGAAAAAGGAATCTTTCACAGTCGTCAGAAACTGAAACAAGATTCTATTTTATCCTCGGTTGTAAATCTTTCGGTGTTGTTTATAAACTATAGAGTAGACATATAAGCGAGGCATAATGTTTTTTCGGGGAAATATAATAAGTACGTTTAAATTCTGATCATGTAAGTAGATCTACTTTACGACGATGGGTTGGTTAACAATAAGACAGTTATTTCGTAAGGTTGCGTAACTTTATTACCTACTTCTAAAGTATTAACGTTTAAGTAGTATGTTAGTATTACTAACACGCCATGTTGTACCTGATGCAGCTATAATATGCCCGGATTCAAAAAGAATCGAAAGTTTCTCGACCGACTGCAAACCGCATGACTCAAAGTATATTTGCATTTTTTTTTTTTCAAAAGTAAACTATTGCAGTCTGTGAAACATTGAATTTCGTTTCGCGTAGCGAGCCTGGTAATTGTTTAAAAAACTGAAAATAATGATAATTATCCATCCGAGAGTATGAACTATTCTTTCTTTCACTTCTTTTCCTTCATTTTGTTTTTCGGTTTTTTCTATTTATTGTGTAGTTTACGGAATACCACGAGTTTCATCCAGTCGTCGCAGTTTATTCCAGTGCCGTCTTTGGGGACCGCGAGGCCCCGGGCCAGAAGTTGCTCGGGGGCCGCCTTAGTAGTATTTGCTTCACTTTTAGTTAACAAAAAGACAAATTTGCGGTTAAAATAGCTCTATTCTGTTCACGAATTTTCGAATTAGTTCAAAAATTAAATTTCGGTCGAAGAAAATCAAATTTTCCGCTCAATGCTGGGGCCCCCCGAAAGCCGGGGCCGCGGGCCCGTGCCTGAGGAGGGCACTGGTTTATTTACGATCAGAGCTGGTTTCGCAATATCGAAATAGGTGGAACAGGTACAGTTGTTAATTTATGATAAATTTATCAGGTTTTTATTGCCAATATAATAACACCGAAGACTTTGATCGTGACTTTATTGTGATTAGTGGTGTTATATTTTACAATTTTATTATAATCCAACGAATCATACTATCCGAAAGACGAATTTTTGCATTTCAGATTTTTATTCACTATACCTACAATTAAAAACGTCTCTTTGATGCAGGTTCAGTCGTTAAAACGCGATTTTTTTAAACTGGTCATTCTCTCGGCGATAAAATTTGACAAATTTTTTACAACCGTAGGTATGTATGCCACTTCGACATTATTATGTATTTTCCAATATTATTTCGGCCCATGTGAGCAGCTCTCTCGAGCTCTGAGAACGTACATACTAAAACTGATCTAAGGCCGTACCGAGCTGTCGCCTAAAAAATTGAATAGTTTTCAACAATTTCTGTATAGGTATGTACAGATAAGACTACCTGCGTAATCTGTCTGACACATTAAAAATAGGTATGTATATACACTAGCTACGGTTGATTTAGAGCCGTCTCGTATTTGGGTTTGATCGTTTAGGTTGGTACTGAAAATCACCGGGCACCGCCGGTTTTCGTCGAGATCGAGATAAAAACTCTTTTCGTCTTAGCTATACCTACAGTTGTTAACACTGGGGGAGAAAAACTGAAATGCTATTGGCCGCTGATTTGAACCAGCCAATAGAATATCAGATTTTTTCCACTAGTCTTACGATCAGCGAGCGTAGCCAAGGCGAGCGTAGCTGAGGACAAGCTCTGTTCATGGAATTATACATGTCAGCTGTCACCGATGCCCAACCTCCGAACTCAGCTTCGATTATTAATTCGAAACGGATATTCAAGGCTCTGATTCCCGTGAAAATGATCAATTATGCAAGAATGAGGTGCTAATTAATAAACTTTTCTTCGCCGATCCCTTTTTCGAGGTTACGTATCGGCGACGGCAGTCGCGTATAGTTTTATCGATAGAGCTTCCCTTGTTTCGACCGGAACCGATGTTCAGCAGTACCAACTTGAGCGATCAATCCAAAATCTGAACCGGCACTAAGTCAACCGCAGCCGGTGTACATATTAGTATAGTTTCTACATTTATTATAATCGTATATGAATATATCTAAAACGTTAAAAGTAATTTTAAGGCTTTGGTCACACTGAGACTGCACGCGAAATTAGTGTGAACAAATTTCAAATAGAAAAACGAAAAACAAAAAAAAACAGGGCTAGTAGTTATGCCTTTTTTGGGCAAGTGAAACCTCGTGTAATTTAGGAATTTTTTTGAATTTATACGAGTGTGCAGATACCCGTGTCAGGTCTACTATGTGAATAACTTCGTTTCTAGTCTGCAGATATGTGCACACTATTACGTCTTATAAATTAATTACGCCTTGCCAGATCGCGTTGTACTAACAATAAATGAAACGATCGATTTATTATCAACATTTTGAGGCGTGGTAGATGCTAGATAATTGTAGACACCGAATATTTAAATTTTATAATTATACAGGTATCGGTTCGCACATTTTCAACATTATTATTCTCATTCTCATTCCAATTCACACTCAAGATTATCAAATTATTGTTATATAGTTATACGTATGTACGTATATATTTATGTGTAGCTGATATTACTATCTATCGTAGCTACACGAGAACCATATGGAACCGTAAAAAATAGAAAGCAACGGAATGAAGTTTATCGAATAAAGAAGAAAAGAAAAATAGGAAAAGTAGATTTCGAATGAGGAAATGCGTTAAAAAAACAATTACGCGACACCTCGGTCCCTGTATTCGAATTTTTCGTCTTGTCTCTCTTTCTCTCGGGCACACATTATTATCGGTCCTTTTCTATTATCTTTCGGGAATAATATAAATATATATGTATACAATATAATTTATGAAATTAGTCGAGAGAAAGAGGGAGAGAGAGGATTGGTGGAATGAAAGACTAAACTTCTACAATTATCCGCATGAATTCAATTAATTCATTCTCAAATCTTCAAATGGCGATGCATACCTTGATACATAAAAATTTACCTAGCTGCCTATCTTCCCATACGTCGAGATTTTTGTTTTCATTAAATTTAGATTTTGAAAATCGAAAATAAAAAAACGAAGATACAAAAAAAACCAAAGACCCAAATAGCAAAAAAACGTGTTCAATTTGAAACAGAAATCCGCCACCGCGAGGAAACGACAATTTGATCGCATATAATTATATTTATATACATATACCTACTATGCATATATGTATGTACTATAAATTTATGTAAAAATAAAAACAAATAAGCTAACGTTTCTAAAAAACGGGACACACCATTGTAGTTGCTATAGGTACATAGGTATACGTACGTATGCACAGTCGAACCCACTCACACGTATGAGTACCTGTATGGACAGATCGACCGGCTCGTGGACGATGTTTTCTCACAGCTGGATACCACTTTGTAATTTTTCGGCACTATCAAATTGCCTGCGAGAAATACCTGACCGATGTAGTATATGTATGTGTTATGTATGGTATTTTAGTACCGGGTGGGTATCGAAGTATCGCGTTATGAATATTGTGAACAGTAGGATTTAGAATTGTTTATTTCCTTTCTAAGTTTTCTCCTCATTTTAGGCCGTACTCTACGGGTGTGGCCTAGCTCAATAATATTTATGATAAATGACAAAAAATGGCAGAAGATTTCCCTTTTTTTGTTCCAATCCTAAATGTGAAACAAAATTTCATTAATTGCCGACCGAAATTAGACCGGGTAGATATAAGGCGAAGCATATCATCTTCAGGCCTTCGAGAGACCGTGGGAGTCGGAGCTGGCAATCTAACCTAGCTAGCATAGGGAATATTTATTTTTCATCAAATCCCAACAATGTTTTGGGAAGATGATATACTCAGACATAGCTTTCTGCCGTCGTACTCAACGAATTCTCAAAGTTTCATCAAAATCGATCCATTTGTTTCCGGAAATTTACAATTCTCGTCTTCGAGACGGTTTCTATATGTTTGAGATAGCTCGTTCTACGGCACCTTAGGGAGGTATTCCGCCTCATAACCACAGTCGTTACCTCAATTGTTGGCGATTGTTAATCACCTCGAAAACGCGATTTGTAGTTTCTCCGAGGCCGAACAACCGGTCAGAAGCAAATTTCGGAGATTTATGCAGTATATTGGCAGAAAGTGTCCAATTATATTTCTCTTTGTCAAAAGATTGGTGGAATTTTTGAAGAATGAATGTTTTTTATGTTGACTAGGTCACGTCACATAACCTAGCTAACGTAACAAATAGTTCGCCTAACCTAGTTAACATAGAAGATATTCATCCTTACAAAATTCCGAAAATCTTTTGGGGAATTGAAATACTCGGGCACATCCTGCCAAAATACTGCATTGATCTCCAAAACTTTCTTTCGATCGGTTGTGTGCTCAACGGTGGTTAAAGGGTGAAGAAATACGATAGAAAACTTGAATTGAGGACTCAATATAAACTTTAGCTCAAATATAGATTCAGCTGTATCGAGTTCAAATATGACCCAGTGGTTCTTTTTTTAGTATTTTTTGTGTGGTTTGTGTTCAGGATGATGCAAACTTGGATGTGCCGGAAATGTCATAATCAATTGAGTCAGACAGATTACAAATTTGGCAAAACGGGATCACGAGTATTTCGGGCTTGAATACCAACCGTGGCGAGAATCGATGATAGAAAAAACTACGAAAAATTACAAAATTACAGTGATTCTCAAAGAACATGAAGAAAGCTAGAATTTTTTAAGGAATTTTCATAATTTTGTGGTTTTTTGGAATGATGTGCTACCCGTGTAGCTGTGGCTCAACGTTTGAATCGTGGGCTCAAAATATGACAAAAGATGCTCTGTTTCACGGTCGAATGTGGACCAATACGTCTTTTTGAATTTCAGGGTAGCAGGATTCGCGAAGTGAAAATGTTGTTCAATGTTGAGAAATAACGTTTTATTAAATGTTAGTCTCGGAGTTTGAAGATTTCAGTAGTCCGAATGTCACGATAACTGTTATCTCCGAGCCGTAATTTTTTTTACTCTTCAGTTTTCTTTTCTCTTTTCGAGTTGGTACAGAAAATAGTTTCAAAATTGCTGAAAGCGCCATTTCTGTTACAGTTCCGCAAGAATTAAACAGGAAGCATCACGGCGGCGGGGAGAGGATGGGGAACAAAAGAATTATAGTTTTTTTGGGGCAATTTTTGTTCTTTCTATCAAATCCATGATATTCTGAAATTGAAAAGTTGTCACGGGACATTTATTATTCGTGATAAAATCGAATTTCAATTATACTCCACCGAAGATAATTTGCATATCTAATTCTCATTATTGTTATCGTATAATATGATTTTATACGACTACTGGGTATGTTTTTCGGGTATTTATTTGTGACACAGGGTACAGGTAAGCTTATTACCAAGATCCCGTGCCCACCGGTGTCTGTTAATCAGCTTACCAGCTACCTAGGTAGTCACGTTTGCATCGGTACCTACGGATGGGGCGGGAAATATAGGTACCTACATATAATAATATTTCTTCCTCATTTATTTTGACTTTTATGTATTTTTTAATTTCTCTGTCCCCTCGCCCCCTTGCCCCCCATTTTTCACAATTCCCAATCCCTTTTTCTTCTTCTTTTAGTTATATTTCGTAATTTTTTATTTTTATACAGCTTTGAAAACCTGAATTTTCTCGCCTAATATTCCTGAACCATTGCATCGGGAACATTTGGTTCGAAGTATATATCGCTGAAGTATTTCGATGGAAATATTCTGTTTGGGATACTGATGAAGTACACCATATTAGAGGTTTGCAAATATTCCAGAAATCTTATTTGGCATTATTCATAACCATATTTTTCTCCGAATATATCCTTCACGTGGAACGTTCTCACGGACATAGTAATATTTCAAGAATATTGCATCGAATCTTTCAGAAATATTGCATCAAACATTTATAAAATATTGCATCAAATAGGTATTTCAGAAATACTGCATTCAATATTTCAGAAATACTGCATCCAATATTTCAAAAATATCGCATCAAATATATCAGAAATATTGCATCAAATATGAATATCTCCACGCCGAAATATTTCGTGCTGTGTAGGACGTCTCATGTCGTTTTCTTTCAGATGTCTTATTCTACTTCAACCGCAGTCATATGCACGGGCCGATGTAATTGAGAGCTATACATTATTCATTGGAGATTCAAGACTCGAAATTCAATATTCAAGATTCAAAGATGGCTACAGGATTTGGAAATCAAGATAATGACATATAAGTATATCTACAGCTTCGGACATAGACATGCGGGCGTAGAAATTTGAATGTATAGGTACTTGCATCGATGAGATATGAATTTATACATATAATGTGGCTTGTACTTATATCTATGTACATAAGGTATGTATCCATATGTGTATATATGTGTGTATCTGGATTTGAACACTCCAGAGACAGATGTATTGTTAGAATAACTTATCATCGTGCCTATAATCTATATCTATGATGCTGTATCACTGCAGGAGCTTATATATGCAATGTAGTTATATACTAGACATTTATTTACTGTTTATAATTACATAATATTAGGGTTTTATAATTCATGCCCATCCGAGAACAGCACAGAGCAGAAATTTTTGAAAAAAATTAGAGAGAAATTCGAATTTCTCTTAGTTTTCGACAATAGTTTCCGAGGATTTTTTTTTTTCATTTTTGTAGAAAGAATATAAAGAGAGAATTCTGAATGCGGATAAACCGAGTTTCGAATTCTTCACTCTTCAGAGAATCTTTCTTCATTGATCTTCGCTCCAGTACCGCTCTAGCGATTCCTCGATCTCGACCTTCTAAAGTTGGATGAAAAACTAGCAATAATATTTCAAAATTGCAATTTCAAGCTTGCTTCGCTTTCTTCAAAATGCTGTATCGAACATTTTTCTGTGAAACGAAAGAAGAAGCAAACTGTACTCAATCTGTTTGATAAATAATTCCAAATCATTAACAGTCCATCTTAAGAGGCCATCGGAGTCGCTGGTGGCATTCTAACCTAACCAACATAAAGAATCTTTATTTTTCATCGAAGCCGATCAATGTTTTGAACAAGTGAAATGCTGAGCCAGTTTCTGCCATAGTACTCAACGAATTCTCAAAGTTTCATGAAAATCGGTTAAATCGTTTAAGAATATTCACGATCCTCGTTTTCGAAACGGTTTCTCTACATTCAAGATAGCGAGTCCTAAGCCCGGTCCTCGCCTAGTAGTTCCATCCTCGCCGCTAGGCGCACGGCACTCCCGTAGTAGAGGAGGAACGCGACACTTGTGCATACAAAGGAAAATAACACGAATATATTCGGATGCAGCATCGAAAGTTCGGTTGCTTTATAAAATGAAGCTCGATTTCTATAGCCAGAATCTTTTCGAGCATTCGTTTAATTGATTTTTGATTTATTATGTTTTGTTGTCCACCCAAAGGGAAATAGTCGGTTTTTTTTTTTCTTATCAATGACGCGAATTAAGGAATTTCAGCCGATTCCGCTACGGAGCGCAGGTACAACTCTGGGGATCCGTTGGTCCGTCCGAGCAGAGCCGCGGAAGATTGTGAAAATAGAGTAGGTATAATGACGAGTCAAAGAACAAGAACAAGAACAAAAACAACGGAGAAGCAGGAAAGATGAAAAAAGAGGTTGGCGGAAGACCTGCGCGCGGAAACTGGTATACGAAAACTGAACCTACAATTTAGTTGATAATTACCGATAATTAAAGGTATAACAATTAACGAATCGCTTAAAATTCATAATCCACGCCCCCTCATTTAACCCCGAAGAGTGGGCAAAGTCGAGGGGGCCGCGCTCTCGCCAAGTGTTTCCTTCCTTTACTTCAGCTCGCCGGATTCTCTTGCTCTCCTTATTTTCTTCATTTTTTTCCTCATTCTTCGGTTGTTCCTGCGAGCACGGGCTTTTTGGGGAGGCAGCTCTATTCTCCTAATATATTAGACTTAACGACCACTTCAACTTCGGAACTATTTTGACAAGTTGATTATACATCGTTTAATGCGCCCCCGGGCTCGGGCTCATGGTTGAATTTCGTTGGATATTTGGATCCAGCTATACAATACTAACTTTTTTGAGAAAAAAAAAAAAAAAAAAACACCTATATATAATACAAAACTAAAGATTTCCACAGCTCTAGAGCTAGATGACCCATAATTTTACCTCATATTATCGTTTACTTTCTTCGACTTTTATACCGATTTTTCACGCGTTATAATAGTCCCTCTTTCTTAATTATACCACATTAAGGCAGACGGGTGAAAACGTTTCGTATGGAAGAAAAAAGACTATTGAATTCAGAGAAAAAAAAATAATATATGGCATTCCGCCGTAGACTTTCTAACGATTCTCCGATTTTCTACATCTCAAATAATCCGAGATATCTTCGAACGCCTTACGGTTTTCGGTCTGACACCCCGCTGACTCGGGAGTCACGTGAATTTGCAAAATTTTCGTGTATCGCGAGTTGAAATTGGCGGAAAAATACGGAAGTTATGAGCCTCCGAAAGAAACCCGTTCGGACCCGTTAATTACCGAGATGAATTTTCCGGGACAATTCAGAACACCGAATGAAGAACACGAGACTGAGTTTATTTTTTGTTCTATCGAAAATTTTCGAACCCGCATGAAAACTTGCTTGGCGTCAGTTGAACTGAAAACTGCGAGCTGGAGTTCATCGGATGGAATAATTAACGGAAAATCGTTCATCTAGGCGGGTTCGACAGCCTCCAGAGAAGCAGAAGAAGACGGAGGAGGGGCACGAGAAACCACAAAGTAGCGTTTAACCAACCGCTAAATTATCTCGAAAGAATCTCCGAGGGTAAAGAAACGAGGTAAAAGGGAAAGAGGGAGCGAGAGAGAGGAATATTTGGAAAACGAAAAGAGTGGAGAAGGGAAGGGAAGAGAAGAGGCTCGTTCCTCACGCATTACGAACGGGTACGGGTACGTATGCGCCGAGAACACATAACACGTAACACATGTGCGTAATGGTGAACGGGGCCTCGGAACCCCGTAGAAACTCGTGAGGAACCGACAGCCCGGCGTGATGTATTCGACTCCTCCCATTGGCCACTGATTACGGGTTACTCGCGCATTAGAACGACTTCCAAACAAACCGCGGCCATCTACCAACAGTTTAACCCCGAAGGGCGGTCGAGTCTATTTCACTGTTGATGCCCGCGGTGGAGGAGAGGGATCTCGGTTTAACTTTCGAGAATGGAAAAGAAAGGAGAGGAATTCTTCTTTTATTTCGTGCCGAAAACTAAATTTCGGTACAACGGCGTTCGACGGAAAATGAACACCTGTAGCGGGGCTCTCAGTGGTTTGAAATTGTATCTACATATTCAAATGATTTTAATATTCCGAAATTTTGACGTTTCAGAATTTGAAATGATCGTGAAAATCGAATTTTTCGACGATGCAGATCCACAGCGATGTAAATCGTAGTCAGAACATTGGAAATTGGAGAAAAAAAAACAGAGGAAATCGTGCAGATTAAAACCGATCGAGTGGGACCGAAATTTATCGATTTCAAGCGAATAATCGCACCTAAAAAATAAACAGCTGAAATTTCACTCTTGGAATCGGATCTTGACGCAAATTTTTGCAGAGCTACAATTTTTCGGAGTCAAAATTAGCTTCTCAAGAGTGAAAATATGACTGTTCGATTTTGTCGAATTTTTCCGCTTACTAAAAATTTGAACCTCCCGAAAGGCAGAGGTAGAGGAATAGCAAAAAATAAATGAGCTGGAAGCGAGATATCCCGCAGCTGTAGTGGGCAGCCCAAGCCCAAGCCCGAGCCGAACCCGAAGCCCCGAACCCCGTACCCCGTACCCCGAAGTATTAATTTAGTTCTTTAAGTATACATCTTTGAGAAGGTAGAAACATGTTTATAGTATCTTGTATAGTGCCACATGGATCGGTATATTACTCGATCTTCGAAGCCGAGAAAAATATGTATATGATTACCGATCCCAGGGGCTCGCAGTGGTGTGAATATATCTATAGAAGTACATACATACATATAGAGTGTAGTATAGTATATATTTTGTATATTATACACAACTGTATGTTATTTGATTGCAGGTTATGTCCGCGCGGCTATGGTATATTTGCTTTGTAAATCGCGCTGCAGTGTACAAGCCGAAGAGCAAAAGAAAGAATCGAGAAGAAAGAGGGATCCTGTACCCCCGAACCTCGCCGCTGCCCTCCGGAAACCGCAGATCGATCGATCGATCGATCGATCCCATTGATATCGACCGGAAATTAGATTCTGATTTATCGGTAAACGGCTACGCACGGTTCTGGCGGGGGGGCAAGTGAGCGCCGGGTGATTATGTACCCCGAAGAATAACTCGAGCGTGAATTATGTAACTAGCGGAAGAAAATTAATTAATTGTACTCAGTATACCGTGGATCATAGAATTTGAAGAAACAGATTGAAAATAGAAATGAGTAGGATGGCGAACGGCTGAGATCGAAGAACGAACGGTAGTCATGAAAATTGGATTCGAACTACATGTGCGTGTGTTTTTATTTTAATAATTTGCGCAGAAATGAGAAAAAGAAGAAGAAGAAGAAGAAGAAGAAGAAGAAGAAGAAGAAGAAGAAGAAGAAGAAGAAGAAGAAGAAGAAAAGGGCCTGTGGCTCTGCTGGTATATAAAACACGTTAGGATCTCGTGTTTGCTAAAGTCTGTGCAGAAGTGGGGCCCCGAAATGATGGCTGTGAAACGAGGATGAAAAAAAAACAAAAAAAAAAAGGAGAAATGCCACGAAAAAAAGGTTCATGGTTTGCAGAACGGAGTCTACCATTATCGGGTTATTACTTAAGTATCCAGCCCAGGGCAGGGCCGCATCGTATTTTAATAAATATGGAATATCAGCACAGATCAATGTGCATAGGAGAGACCGGAGAAAACAGGCCCCCGGGGGCCCAGGGACGAAATGGGCTACTCAAGAAATTGAATTCCGTAGGGAAGACTCTGCGTAATCGTGGGAGTCCCTTTTTCAGAGAGTCGAATGTTGGAATATTATTCCCTTTGATATTGATAATCCTCGGAGAAACTGGGCGGGGAGAATGGGCCCAAACTGCAAAAGACAATAACGGCCACGCACGAAAATATTCATAATAATGATCGGAAATGAATGACTATAATTATTGAGAAAATTAGTAATTCGAACAGAAATAGGTAAATTCGGAAATATTCGAAAAAATAAGTAGTCATCCAGTCCGCGAGAAAAATTAAACGTAACTGCAGATTGTTCGGCAAATTTTCGTAATCCCGAAAAGTATTCGGTGGAGTATATAAATGGCTGTATCTCCGTATCTCTTTCATTGAAAGTAGATACACCTATTTCAATTTTTAAAAACAATTACAAATCGTGGTGGTTTCAAAATGAAAATTTGATAAAATTTTCCATGTACTACAATCTTATAATGAGAATTTTATTAATATATGTTTCACAATATTTCTTAATACAATTTATATACTTATTCTATACGAGTATGAGATGACGAATTAATTGAATCGATCTCGGGGATTTATTTCGATCACTAATTACGTGAATTATGACCATGCGACTGCAGTCGTCGGCCAACTGCCGAACGAGCGCTCATAATTCGGAATGCCATTGATTTATTTTTTGAAATTATTCTGAAATCAACAGGAAACCCATTTCTGTTTAAAAATCCTATCGAATATGTGTCTGAAATGAGTAAACGTTTCGAACGAAAACCGAGATGATAATAACTGAATAACTAGTATACATACACTCCGGAAATAATGAGAAAATTGGAATGGTGGGAATTTCTTGCCGAATTTGTACTCGTGCGTAAAAATGTGCAAGAAGCGAAAAAGAAGCGTGTGTAAGGACTTGTGCTTTTCGAAAACTGAAACGGCGTTCCGCTATTCTGTAGCATTTCATGAATTCAATGTGAAAATTTAAATCCGTTCCATTCGTTAGTCTAATAGGAAACAAAAATTGTGATTGGGTAATCGCGGTCGATAAAGAAGGACTGTTGCATCGCCTTAACGAGAATTATTTCTTTTTGGTGATCCGTCGGAAATCCTGTAGTGCTCTAAAATAACGAAGTTCGCTTCATTCCCCCTTCTCATGATATAAAAAGTATATGATACATAGAACCTCCATAGAAAATTGATTGAAATGAATTGTAAATTTTCGAATACTACTCTTAACTGAAAGAGAACACGAAGTGTACGTATTAGATTGCAATTTAACTCGCAACTCAACTAAACCCCGGCCATGACTCTACAAGTGTAGCAGCCATACCAATATTTAATGATTAACACAGACAACAAAAATAATAATAATTATAGGATCTCCGGCCATAGCTGAAGTCTCAACAACATGAGCTTGCAGCATCCGCCGTGCCAAAATTTACGACAAAGATACGGATTACGTGGTTTCGGCGGGACAGGAATCCTCTGACAGTCCGAACATTATCTTAGCGTCGGCCAAGACCAAATATTCCAACAAAAGGGTAACACTCTTAACATGACATCTCAAAGCGGTAGCTGCGGCCTTCTGCGCATCTTCGACCGATGTAAAACGGGTTTGACTTCGAGGTACGTCGGGGAAGAGATCGCACAAGAGGATTTTTAAAGCATCGAACACAGCTGAATTTGCCTCCAATATTTCATACGTCGACGATTGCTCGAATCGGTCAATTGCAGCTATTGTGTCAGCGGAATGTCGACCGCTGTCTCTGAATGCAGTATACATACTGGCCATCCCCTCTAATGAGGCGTTACTGGTTGCTTCCTCGAAGACTTGAAGTTTGGCCATAATTTCAAGCGAATTAGTTCCGAGCATCATTTCCAATGCGGCGAAAATATTGATAAATTTCATTCTCAGCGCAGAAGATACCGTTTCTCGGTTTATCTCAGTTGGTAGACGAGCTGTGGAATTTAGCATGGTAAGTAGATCGTGAGCCAATTGAACTTCTGCACCGATTAGGATATTTGTTTTCTCTCTGGCGGCTCGTATTTCGCTCGCGTAATCTTCAGCATCCTTGTGTCTGTGGTGTGATAATTTTTTCGCAATGTTCACAGCCGTGACGAAGATGTTGTCGAATCCTTGAATTGCATTGCTTTCTCGTATTTCGTGAGAGGATTGGATTCGAGCGTAGATAGTCAAATATTTTGAATTATTTTTTAACGAGGTCACCATGTAGATGGTTTCTGCCATAGAGAATCTCAGAGCATTTAAACCCACGAGAGCAGTAATTTCGTTATCCTTGGTGGTTGCAAGTAACCCAGATCCGCCTTGAACTCCGAAGTTTAATTGAGGGAAAACTGCGGCGAGAAGAATTTGAATTGCAGTAACGATATTACTCATTGCAATTTCGATCTCGCGGATCGCCCATTCTCCGAAACGAGCGAGTACAGACTCAAGGAGAGAATTGATTCGTCTTGTATCAAGCAAATTTTCATTGATTATTGACACTAAATCGCTCGCACCAGATATTACTTTCTTCGCGATTGCTGCAACTTTACGAACGATGCCGGATGATTTTCTATTCTCCGTTAATTCTAATAACTCAAAAATATAATCAATATCCTGTATCGATGTGGAACTCATTTTGGAGCTGTACATCTCCAATTTTCCGGAATCTCCCTGATTGAGGACTTTTAACGCACGGTAATCAGCATCAGCTGCAGCTTTCCACACGATGATTGTTTTCTTCTTGGCTTCGCCAATAGTAACAGAGTGATTAGTACTCGCCCCATGAATCCCAGCTTCTGTGAACTTCTGATGTATTATTCCATGAATAATTTCGACAGCCTCTAGCATCCTGGAGAGATGCACCTTTTTGGCGGCAATCAATTCACAAAAATCGGCCGAAATTTCCCCTGTTGTTTTTACGAAGATGTCAGGAATTTTAATCGGATTTGAAGGAGAATTACTGCCATCTGTTCCCCCGTTGTCAAAAAATGCTGCCACATCGATAGGCGCAACGGCACCGCAGTCAACAGGATTTGCAGTCTGAATAACGCCAAAAGCGAGTGCGATAGACTTGATGGTATTCAGTTTGACGCGAACGTCAGCATTCAACTCTGCCAGTATATGTCCTGCGGAGATTTCAAGCTGATCGAATATTTCTTCGAGCGGAGAATCATCCCCACGATGAACATTCGCGACGAATGTTACGATCGCTGCGAATATATTACGAATTGCAGCAACGTGATGGCAAGTTGCTCTGCGGTTGGCAGTTTCAACCGCGGCACTAATTGTCGCCGGGATGGTTTCGGCATCCAGGGGTAAATTGAAATATTCCTTATTGGAAATCACAACTTCAGAAACAATCTTCTCGGTGAATTCTTCAATTTGAGCTGTTGCGTCGGGACAGCCGTCGTTCAGGGCTATTTCAATCGCAGAACATACGCCCTCGGCCAAACTAGATACTGTCGCGGATGCCTTTATCCTGGCATTCTCAATCTTCGATGAGAGGCCGGGGTTGATCGTTCTGATTGCATCCAACGCAACGCCAGAGGGACCGATCAGTCCGCCAAATATTCTCTCTTCACAAGTTTCTGTTATTACCGAGCATTTCTCATCTCCAGGAACTTTTCGACCAGCTTTAAACAGATAGGCGAGTCGCAGTATAAGTTTTATCCTTTCTACCAGTTTCTTGTATTCTAATTTTATCAGAGTCCCAAAACCCTCCACTATCCTGACGTCGGACGAAGATTCATTCACGATTTCCACATCAGTGAGTAACAAATTCGCCGATGTAATCTGCACCACTATTGCGAACACAACAAAAATTGTAATTTTACTTGTCATTCTTACGGATTACTGTATTCCGTCACACTGTACCCGGCTTATATTCCACCCGATGGCTGTTAATAACTATATTGTTACAGATGCTATCGATTTGAGATAGCGCTTCTTTGGAAACCAGGCCATTACCTCACCTGATCTGTGCAATTGATTTCAGACACCTGGCACATGTGTGCGCTAGTTTCGTACGCCGCACGGTACCTATACGTGACGAAACAAGTCCATACGATCTTCGTTTGTACAACCGCATTTTCCATATATTTCATAGCTATGGACACCTAGTTGACAGCGGCACGAAGGCAGGCTCTGACATCATTGTTTGTTCTCGGTTTTCACAATGTGCACACGCAGTCCGATCGATGAGAGAACTGCACATCGCACAAATATTAGTACCATCTAAAAACTGACGGCAAGACCGTGGGGGACCTTAAAATTACATTTTCATTGTAAGTACCGATAGTATAATAGACACCGCACGTCGTAGGTCGGAAAATGTTTACAAGCTGCGTCGCTTGCCGAAGGAATGACCTCTGTCTCAAAAACGTTTCCGGATACGTCGTTCGTCGATAAGTTATTCTCTTGATCTTATATGTATAACTGAGAGAAATTTTCAGTCGCGTCAACCCAAATCGAAGAGTTAAATAAGGCGCTAACATTTTATTCTGTGTTATACAAACGTGGTAAAATCCAGTAGCATGACGTAACAACTTCGGTAACCGTAACTATGCAACGGACTGTTCAGAAATAGTTAATTCAACTAAACTTTTTTGATTGAGTAATATCGATTGAAGTCACGTTTCAATATAGTTGTAATAAATGGATTTATTCTGTTGAATTCACTACTTGCGGAGAGTTGCCGTCATCTCAAGATACTTTTGACTCCATTTTGAACCTCCAATAAACAAAAACAACATTGTCAAAGTTACGTTATTCAATATAGTCAGATATTATAGGTTCAATATCTTCTTTCACGTATTGCCAGTATCCCGCAAAAAAAGTACCTACACTTGCTCTATCCCAGTGCGTAGAAAAAATGTATTTGATTCTATCACGTATTTGTTAAAGCGTATTATGCTTCGAACATATCGGAATATTCATAATTAACCGATTATCGATTTGGGTACGCATTTTTAGGAAAAAACGCCGCATTTTATTCACCGTGATTCGATCGATTCGAACAAAATAAAATATCACGCTATAACTGGTAAATCTCTCTCAGATAAGAAACTGTTTAACTTGAGTTCAGTGCAAGAGAAAAATTAGGTTGTCTGAACTAAGAACATAGTTGTCGATACCTTAGCAAATTGTTCTTTCGGGAGTATAGTAGATATATAACCACGTTGATTGACTCTAGTCAGTATTATAATAACCGGTCCGTTGAAACAGACGAACGAAGTTAGGCTGTTGATTAATTTTTAATGGAAAGGGAAGTTCCGTCAACCGAAAATATAGTTACCATTACTCGAAGCAACTTGACATCTCCGGAACAGTAGGTACATACATGTAACTTGCAAAGACTGTGCCCTGCACCGCAGACCAGATATAGTTACAGTAACTATATTCGAGAAAAGTTGAATACATGCACGGCTGAAGAAAACTGTTAATATCACTAGCAATAAGTATTGTACGTAGTTACGTTCGCCAAGTCACGAATGTACGCTGTACTATATATTGCAGTTTTTCCGACAAATATAAAGAGTTAGGTTCACTATAATATTTCAGTTATTTACTTTTATGCGTTTTGAGGTGCAACCGCGCCACACATTTTAACTATTATCAAAACCTACGCATCATTTACGTGAACAAGCGTTCAAGAGCACAGCTGTTCTTTGTGAAATGCCGAATACATCCGTATCGAAACATCTCTGCTTTAGCCTAGAATAGGGCCGGAGTTTGAACAATACGAGTTCCTGGTAAATATTGCTCGTGAATTGAGGTAAGCCATGATAATCCTGAAGGCGTACCGCTCAATGCGCGTCAATTGGCGCTGCGATCGAGTATCAATGGGCAGAACTGCAAGCGCAGTAGCGGTTGGTGCGCTCAATTTTCCGATAACCATCATATAATCGTACACGATGGATCAGAACTCTAGTCTTCGAAATACGTTGATTATATTATATAGTCTTCATCGATGATCCTGATTTGCCAATAAGAAAATTTTGCATGTCATTATGTCAATAAACGACTTTGAACGACGGGAAATTCATCTTCATTATTTCCAATTTCCAATGTACTTACGTACACGTAGACGTGTGTAGTATACGTACGTAGTTATACTTACCCTTAACTGTATCATCTTTGAACGGAAGTGCTCAATCACCGAACACACGTAGTACCAGTAGTACCGATGCACCGACGTCTCACGCAAGGCGAATCCACCGCGTATAAAGTATACAGTACTAGGTAT
The DNA here is from genome assembly GCA_963170745.1 of Phymatocera aterrima. Taxonomy (NCBI): domain Eukaryota; kingdom Metazoa; phylum Arthropoda; class Insecta; order Hymenoptera; family Tenthredinidae; genus Phymatocera; species Phymatocera aterrima. The sequence continues at coordinate 2,737,439 of OY720671.1, forward strand.
ACTTGGCGGCGATTCGTTGCCGCGAATCTTGATATGAGAATTCGAACACCAGGTTTTCTTCTGCAGCTCCTCTTACTCACTCCTCGGTATAGATATATACCTATCAGTACTTTAAAAATTCAGCGAATCCAATGGGTGAAAATTTTTTTTTACAATATACAGCGATCAGCGCAGAAAATATAACGGATAGTTTATATGTATCGGTGTTAAGTTGATTATTATAACGCTAGCCGGACAGAATGGTGAAAAAAAGATGTCGGCTATCTCGTCGCCAAGTTATGGCGAAAACTTCGATTTTCGTTAATGTTTTGCGAAAAAGCAAATACTCATTCGGACAGATCCGGGATCTGCAGTTTTCGAATTGCAAAAATCGGGAGTTGCGACCTCCAGATCAACAAAGGGGCGATTCCATTTCAACGGAAAATATACACGTGTCACAGGATATTTAAACGCTTCTAGAACCAAGAACTCACAGAACATCGGCAATACAACAAAAAATTGCATATATTATAGTTTTTCTCTTAAAAATCCAGTGAACATCCAATTTTTCGAATTTTTGATTGTGAAGAATAATTTCGACTGATCTCCCCGGAATATCATAAGACTTTTGATTGTGTGGCCAATGCGGATGATAGGCGATTTTCGATCAGTGTAAAGTTAGCGGGGCACTAAACGAGGTGAGTGCTGTTGACTTCACACGAGTCAGACAGATCGCGTATTCGGATGTGTCACATACGATATTTTTTGTAACCTCGACTTGAAGAGTTTGATCCGAGAAGCAAACGCACCTGGCATATCTGAGAAAATTGCCGACTAGGCAGTGGGCGATAATATAGGTTATACATCATCACTCGCGCCCGACGCGCGACGGCACCACTAAGCGACTGAGTTACTTAATGAAGTGCGCATGCGCGAACATAGCCCGAGCGCGAAAAGTAGTCCAATCACGATGCGCGCATGCGTAATCTTTTCCCTTAGGCACTGCTCGAAAATAAGGTACCTTACGCACAGTACACATGCATCAAAAATCCAACTTTCTGAGCAGGCATTACATTACAAACAGTCTCTTTGAGAAAGCTTAGAATTTGTGCCTTTTCCTGCCCGTTTCGCCCCGCTTTTCCACAATGTGTGTGTCACGGATTTCAGTCTAGTTTGCTCGGCAAGTGGTAGAGAACTATAGTTGGTCTAGTGATTATGGCAGGAACTGGTCAGACTGAGCTCCGACTCGAGCTTTTGCACTGCGTAATAATTTTTTCAGAATATCTTTCACCAATTGCAAAAAAAATAAATAAAAAAAAATATACCTGACCGATGAAGATTCGAAAAGATACGAAACAGAAATAAGCTTTGCCTCAAAATTCTATAGTTAAAACTGAAAATTCGAGTGCTAATACTCACACCGAAGAGTTCTATAACCAACGTCCAGTGTTAGCGCTCAGGTTTAAGTATCAACACCGAAAATTGAGTGTCTTTTTCATCATGGATTGCTATACAGAGGAGAGCAGGAACAAAATTAAATTCAGAAAACAAACCGCTCAATAAGTGTTTGAGTAACCAAAAATGTTCATACTCATAATTTCCAATAGTTTAAAACTAATTTTATCAATTTTCTACGATACTGTCATGATTTCGGTATCCTCGTTCGACAATTTCGAATCCGACTGTACCTACATTTGATGAAAAATGACGAATCGTGTGACGGAAACAATAACCGAGCACCCGGTATAGGCCCGTGCGTATAACTTGCCACAAGGCGTGTGTTGATGTTGGTCCGGTTGGCGAAGTGAACGGTAGTTAACACTCCATTACACTCGCTTACCTATCATCAGGATGCTTCGTGCTGTGACTTGAATATACACGAATATAGGTATAGTATCGGAGCTCGGGTGTATCTACAGTATAATATAAGGAATGCACTATACAACCTCAAATAATCTAGTAGACTTCGAGACGTAATACATTGTGGAAACGACATTGCGCGATACCCGGAAAATCCTCGAGTAATTGGGCAGTGATTTTACGAATGACATTAGCACCTCTGAAACATCCCCTCAACAGCATCCCTGAAACCGTTTTCGAGTGCTGACATTTTCAAGCTGAAAAATTGTGATAACAAAAAAATGATCAAAATTTCTAAGAGCCCGATATTTCGGAGGGACGAAATTTGGCAATGAACAAACGGAACGTGAACACGGGATGTAGTACGTGATGTGCAGAAATAAAATTCGAGTGGTACCACTCTATGTGAATTTTTTCAATGACTACCTATGATTACGGGACGTAGGAATGTGGACTGGCATTCAAGATGGCCGGCTCCCACGGTTGTCGAATGAATAACCTTAGATATTGCTGAATAATGAACGTCGCGATTTCGTGATTCTTCAATGCACACCCATAACCTCAGAATTGGCTTCAAAATGTATCACAAGATTTTTTATTTTCCAGTGACAAGGATAAATTCTCAATTACCATTAATTCCTGATCTTAGGTTATCCATTTGACAACCGTAGAAGGCGGCCATCTTGAATCACGTCCCACATTCCTCCGTCTCATAATCGTAGGTAGTCATTGAAAAAATTCACACAGAGTGGTCTCACTACTCCGATTTTTACACCAAACTGGCAGCTATAACATAACGCTCTTGAAATATATAATTGGCGACTAATATTCAACAATCACCAGAATACGAAATGATAGTCTGATTTCGGGGTGCAGTTAACTTTTGCCTGCACGTCTCGCACCAGCTTCAATCAGAGAATATTCTTTGATAATCATGCATTTTTTTCCAATAAAATATTCAGTAACAGCGGGATGGTAACAGTTACCTGCACTTTTGCTCACTCTTCAAATTATATGTCGATCATGTTGGTAGTTTTGGAAAATTTGTAACACTCGCAAGTGAGATGTGTCAACAATTTATATTAGAATTGATGATATTTTATGGTCAGCCATATATAGCTGTCAAATATTATGAAAACAGAATTGAGCATTGCGCGTTTGGTGCCTAAAAAGTAAAAAAACATGAAGAGAAGCAAAAAAATTTTCAAAAATTCCGATTATAGTTAGTTTGTCAAAATTTCCTCACTGGAATAACTCAGGAACTATAAAACCGATCGGATTTGAAATGCGATCAGTTTTCAGTCACAAGAATCTGCTTCAATCGGTCAGTCTATTGAGAGTTGAAATCTGTCAGCTCGTTCTCAAGTTATCATCAAACCAGGAAAGGGAAAAAATCGAAAGTTTCTTCTACCACAAACTCAAAAATGACTGAACCGATCAAACTGGAAGTCTAATCTGTTCTAAGTCACGCAAATTCGCAGCGGTTGGTCCATTCAACGATAGAATCCGTTCATTCGTCTCGAGATATCACACACACACGCGCAGCGTCTATCCAAAAAATGATTCTCCGGACCCAAAAATGCGACATCTGATGAAAATTCAACTTTTCACCTTTGGGGTGATTATAATAACTTTCCTCGTTGAAGCGGGAGGTTAAAAAATGGTGATCGCAGCATGCGCAAGCCCCACTCAATTTTTATAAAAGGTTCTACCCGTAAGTAACTGAAACAGCTGAAGACTCGTTGTTTCAACATAGACAGACATTGCGTGGTAAATTATTCGGGTACTTATATACCTACTATAGGTATAGGAATGAGAATACCCACGCTCTCGGCCCTGTAATAAAGTGGATCAGACCCCGGTAATAAGGCATAATGGGTCCGAAATATGGGTAATCAGCGAAGCCCAGACTACGCAAGGTTTCGGTCAGGCCGGTTCAGTTCAGGTCAGGCTGCAGAAGCATCGCACGTCATATTCCTCGCCTCCTTGGACTGTCTGCATACCCTGACTTATAGGTTATGAAAGAAACGAGACTTCATCGCGCAGTCATGCCCGAAGGCTCCGTGTATAGCAGCAGAATTGATATGATGCCTAACAGAGCTAAATTTATATGCTTTTATAGGTATGCAATGAATTAGGATGATGATCGTCATGATCGGAGATGAGAATGTTCAGTTAATTTATTATAATATCAACCACATTCGTTCATTTATTTATTTATCCATTCGTGATCGTGATCGCGGTGTGTCTCATAACCTTATATATACACATAACGCAAGACATAACCTAACTCAATCCGCCCAAAGCCTCCGGGAGAAACTCATATGATAAACTTCTGGCCGATGTAAGAGTCCAGAATCAACTCGCGGTTACCCCATACCAATTGCGAATCAATTTAATCACCTCTTATTCTCAGAAAATAATAGGTCTTCTGGTTATACACGTTGGTTATTTGAGATACTGACTATACTATACACATACGAGGACCTAAGGCCGGTGCAGTGCACTGGTCCAGGGTACAGTGGTTCTCATGTTTCGAACAAAAATCCATTGTAGGTATCCTTGAATTCGATAGTCTCTGCGTTATTGCAGGTGATCTTAATTGATTAACGGATGGTTTTTTCGCATGTCTGAGACCCTTGGAGTTTCGAATAATCGATGGGATATAGCTTATAGAGTACCTTAAGGAAGCAGAAGGAGAAGGAGACGAAGAAGAGATCACAAAATGCAGGGAGAAGATTAAATTCAGGAAGAAAAAGATCGTGTCGAACGAAGATGAAATTATTTCATCGTCACAATATGTGCAGCTGATCGATTGATTGGTTTATTTATTCAAATCTACTAGGGTGTAGCTTCACAGCAGCTTATCTGTTGATAATCAAATTTGCGAATGAGCCAATTTAACCTCATGACAGGATTCTGTATGAATGATTTTTGAATGCACAGGAACTAGGCCAGCATCGCAGGTGCCATTGAACTGCAGTAGAAGAATAGCCGATTCGCGTGTGTCGTGTGCTCAAGATCTGAACTGAAACTGCAATTCCAATAAGACGCAATAGGTATCACGCATAGCGTATAATGCATTCCCGAAATATTTCACCAAGCTTCTCTCCAAATCGAGTTTTTTTTTTCACGACCTCTTGATAATAACAATGCATGGAGGCTGTAATGGTAGTATTGAAATATTGCAGTAAATTGTACAGCTATTATACTCGTATCGGACGACGCATGGCGGCATTGGAGTTGTATTTGAATACCAACTTAATTCTATTGGATTACGCGCATATACCTGTATCCAGGGACCTCGAAGTGACCGTTAGGATCGAGCGAGTGGAGTCAGAGTCAGAGTCAGAGAGAATGAAGCCAAGAAGTACAGAGAACGAATAACTATTGGGTTACACAAAATGGTGAGACTAATCAGCCCTTTTATTATACAAACCGACTTGGACAGGGAGAGGCGCAACAAAGAGAGGGAGGAAAAAGGAAATAGGGCAAACGAACAAAAAATAGTGACTTTATTGCGAGAGAAAGCAACCGCGGTTGTAGCTACCTCCGTTTTTTATACTCAGCATTATCACCCCTCATTATGTTTCCCATACCTACATTTGCACAATGCATCTCAATGTACATACTTGTGGATGTAATGAAACGGTATGTGATACGCACATGTGCATATCTCACGTCCACATACGTTAATTGCTGTCCCCCACAGGGAGATTAATTCCTTCACCATTTATAATTCGAAAATTGCAGGAGACTGCAAATACTGCAAATCGTAATGGAATCCCGTGAAATGAGTGTATAGGTACCTACATAGAATCTTCAACCCTGTGTAGTAGAAAGCCACTTCAGGCTTCAGGGTTCCTTCGGAAAAGCGATTCCTACTTAACTAGCTCACGGCGAATGGAAAATAACACCCCATACACGCATGCGCTTGCTAGGTTACTTATATATGGTACGTATACCAGTTGCTGCAGGCTTACTTTACCTCAGAGGCTGGACAATAATGCATTACCTAACCCTAACCCTAAAAATAGATTTTACACCGCATATAGGAATAATGGAGACACAATGGATCTAACGTCAATACCGTGGATGGATAATGGGCTACGAAGTGCGGATATGAGTCGATCAGCTATTATACCTCCCCTTTTCTTTTCATGGAGGTTAAGAAAAAGTATCAATATCCAATGCTACATTGTGCAGAATACGTAAGACGGACCTTTATACTTCGGCCTTCGATATGCTGTGGGAAGCTGCTTGTTAATCAAGTCATTGAAAAAGTCAACGTTTTTTCTTTCATCTCGTTCGTGTAACTATTGTTCAAAATTTGTAGCTATTGCAGTTATACAATGAATGCAACACAGTCATAACTCGACGGAGTGCGCAATTCCCGGCGCATTTGCTAACCAGGCGATTGTATAACTGGCGGCAGAAAAATAGAACGGACAAATTTCAACGGACTGACATATACAGATTCGGACTCGGAACAAGTGAAAAGAATTTGCAAAAGAATAAGACACAAATTTGGAAAATCTCAACCGATTTTAACGGAATTTCAAACCCATTCCGCAACGTTTTCTTGCGGCGATTCAACGCAATTTTTTTCCTCTTCTCTTATCCTCCACATATTTTCCCTTTGTAATTTTCACACGCATTGTGCTACCGCGCTATCGGAGACCATGAAAAAAACGGTGAATGGAAGAAAACGGTTTTTTTCTTTCAGTTTTTCAACTGAAAACAGAATCTGAGATATTGCTGCGAGGACATTGTATCAATTAGGAGGGTATGAAGTCCGTTGGTGTTTGCCCAAGTAGCTGTGGGTATAGGTTAGGTACGTACCTACACATACTGCGGGATAAGGAATGAAATAAGAAAAATAAGTTCTGTGAACGGTAGTAGGTAGGTAGAAGAAAAAAGTTGAGGACTGCAGGCATAGGCTGAACAGTTCAGTATAGGGCAGCCTTATAGCGTTCGCGCGGGCATTGGTTCATCGGTTGAACCGATGTGTGCTTAGTCGCCATGTTGAATCTCCCACTCTTTCCTCGCAGGACACCTACACACATGTGTGACAACCGCAAAAGCGATCATGTGTAATGTAATGTGATTCAATGTAATGTAATGTAATGTTGACCGGGTCAACCGACTATAGGAGGCCACAGGATTGCCGTGGAAGGAGTACGAAGCACCGCTCGGGTTCCCTCGATCTCCGACGTCGTTATACCACGAAAAAGTGCGGAATCAATACCGAAGCGCAATATTTATGTGGACAGGGGTCTGAGGTTCAATTGCGATTGCATGAAACCTGAAGTACGGACCGCGGAGCTCGGGCGGGAATATTGCATCAAGCTCATAATAATGAGACGAACTTGAACACCGGGATAGGTGCAGCGGTATGTCTATTTCCACGAATTATTGGATGAGACAGACGGACACTCGTCCATGACAAACTGCCGAGACAAGATCTGTTTAATGATGACAAAAAACGTATAACGATGAAAAGAAAACAGTGATAAATGGGATATTGCTTCCCCTTGAGTGCAGTGTAATTAGTGAACGATGAGATTATGTGCCCATGATATACCCATCAAGGATTATATATTATGAATGTGCTATCTCCAAGGATCTCCCTTCACGAGTATAATTATCTTTTCTTGTACAATCACGTATAGTTTAAACACGGAGATGTATAATGAGTACTCGACCAATTATACTTCCAAGTATTTCTACAATAAAGACCGTACATGCTCGTGCAGTTTTGCAACCCGAAACCGTTCAGCCCAGCTCCCTTGTCCCGGCAACGAGCAATCAATAGCGAAAAATCGGGATTTTTCCCGGTCACGAAGTAGGTGCAACTAACGATAAACGGAATTTAATTCCCCCGGCGGGATTCGCACAGTAGAACCCCATTACACACTCCGTTTATGACTCAATCTCGCGTTTCATCGAGCAAGAGATGGACGTTCCATGTTCAGGCACTCTTACCATCAAGCCTGCTGATCTTTATATGCAGATATCTCATTGATCTTCTTCGCAATTATCATTGCATTGATTTCACATCATATGAGCTCTGCTCGACGAATTGTAGTGGAAGGAGCCAAACATTTTGGCGCTGAGACTGCGGCTCTCACTCTTTCGAAGATTTTGAGTGTTCCGAATGACCATCAAAGTGGCACAAAATTGGCAAATTGAACGAAATCCCACTGTGCTTGGTAATTATGGTTATAATTCATTCATTTGTTCATTCATATCGGATAGGAAGGTTGTGTAAAGCTTAGAGTCGTGCCCCTCTTCTCGGGCAGTTGGATTCTGGATGTTCTGGTTGGTGTGAGTCAGAAGAAACACACTCTCGGCGTAGTCCCAGACGTATTAATTAAACGGTTCATTTTCATGCCATAGCAAAAAGCGCCCGCGCTAGTCTAACGCCCATCGCGGACTAATGCGCTCCCCACTTAAATCAGGTTTGGTAGTAAATTCGTGTTGGAAAGTGTAAGTAAGGGTAGAACAGGCGGTTCCAATTGTAACAGGACGAATCAGAACTGAAGACGTGAACGCCACTCGTGAATCAGCGCAGGAAAGCCACGCCCCCTGCGCAAACAACAGTTGAAGTACTTCCCCCTGCGAGGCAGGGGACTCCCTAACATTGAACAGGCTAGTTTTATCCCCACCACAGTGCGGGGAGCAGGCGTTTAGTCGGTAATTTTCTCTCAAACACCATCAAGACCTCAGGCCAGAAACATCCGAGACAGACGCCTCTCGCTTCTTCGCGTAGCTGAATTATTCTAAACGGTCAGATTTGACGCAGTGTTAACGCGCTTATTGTTCGATCTATCACATTGCCAATCACGTTGTTGGTAACAAAGTAACAGAGACATTAGTGATTTCCTAAAATTTATTGTGAAGTGTCAGTTTGAACCTGATTTGTCTTAAACGTCAAATGATCTCCCATGATTGGATTTGATCGAATACAAATTGCCCGAAAATAAATGTCGATCCGCGAACCGACGGACCGTAGTGCGAATGTTAATTATCATGAACCACAATGACTGGTGTTAATGATCAAGTGCATGAGAAAGTTAGAATTCAAAAGCTGTAGTGCAGGAATTTGTTATTTGTTGGACAAAGTTTTAGTTAATTTTAGTTCACAAGAAACTTTGACCAATCAGCATCATCATCGTCGCCTTCGTTATAAAAGAAAGTGTTTTCGATTTCCTTTATCCTTCATTTGGATTTTTTGTTTGTTAACTTACAGTGAAAATGCCGATGATCGAGATCGGCAGTGAAATATCATGGAAAGATAAAAAATGTGCTGGATTATCGTTACCTTGGGGTAAATTAGTTTAGGAGTGTTAATTTTCAAGTGAAAACAGTGGCAGTTGAGCGTACGATGATGCCTCTTGCTCCGACGCCGATAGTCGCAGTACCATCAAAACCGAAAATCGGTTTCAGCATAGATTCGATAGTCGGTGGAGACCGGCTAAACCGACTTCAAGAACGGGTGCAAGATCACGAGAGAGATGGGAGTCCAATGGAAGTCGAGGGCTCCTCATCCCCGGCGGGAAGGAGCCGTCAAATATCGGTCCAATCTCCTGGTGGACATTCCGAGGGTTCGGACTGCAGGCCAGTGTCTAGGAGCTCTTCAGTCGAATCTTACCCAACCTCGCGTCACACACCGTCGCATAATGGTCACCCGCTGAGCCTAGCCCATCATTTGCAAGAGTTTAACAGAACCACGTCCCACAGTCACAGCGGTGGGTCAACCCCGAACAACAGCCCAAGTCCTCCGCACAGGATATCACGGGATTCTCCGGTCGGTGGACACCCGCAACCTCCACCAGGAGTCGTAAGACCGAGTCCTAACTACCTTGCACCACCTCCGACAGCGGCAGCGGCCGCAGTAGCTGCAGCTGAGCAGTTAAAGTCGCTGTATGGTCTTCCGGGTCATCAGCCAGCAACACAAAGTGGTCAAAACGAATACCACTCACAGCAGTTAGCACTTGCGGCGAATTTAGCTGCCGCGCAACACTTCCAGGCCGCCAATCTTGCCGTTGCTCTGCAAGCACATCATGGCGCCTCGCCACACGGACCTCCTCATGGACCTTATCCACATCCCGGACAACCGGGAGGCCCGCATCCACCACCGCATCCTCATCAACCACCTAGAGACAGCTACCCGCTTTATCCTTGGCTACTTTCTAGACATGGGAGAATTTTCCCTCACAGGTTTCCCGGTGGTAAGTTTTTCTCCACGGTTTTCCCCACTGTTATTCCAAGTTCGTCGAGGGCCTTACGTGTGCGGCGATGCGGAGTAGATAATTATCCTTGATAAGGAAACCGTCTTTCGATTTTAAGACCCTGTACCGCAGAATGTGACATTTGAAGTCCAGGAAGTTTCTGTACATATAATACAGCCTGTATCTACCACTTATATAATAAATTAACCGCATACATATATACATAAAGAGCATTGGACAGTATGACATTGTTTGCATCATGTTGATTAATTGCAGAGGCTGTTTCATATCATTGTGCTCGAGCCTGCTTAGACGTGTTCTAATTTATCACAGTGGCTCAAAGTCATTCGGTTGATCTTTTACACTGCCAGCTATTATCTACTCCCTCGCTGCGTTAGAATTATACACATGACATCTGATGTTTGTGTCAGTGATCTAGTTTTCACTAACAATTTTAAGCGATCTACTGATACACGCACATTATATATACCTACTATCTCATATCATCTATACCTATATACCGATGTGTCCATGTATTAAATGGTAGATAATTTATGCAATCGCAAGGCCGCAAGACTAATTGTAACTTGAACCACTCCTCAATCGCTTATCTCGACATGTGAGTTATCCACGACGCTCAATATTGTCGCTGATACGATAATTAGAGAGAAATTCATAAGCCGGATACATGAATAGCGATTTTCAAATCGCCGAAAGTCTGTAATGTTGATCAATATGATATCCATTTTCAAAAATATACAAACCTTTTTCGGAGAGTCGGACAACAATATTGCGGCTGTAGAATGGCGAAGATCAAAATAATGAACACGTGCAATACAGAATTCAATGCAGAAGCGCGATGAGGGATTTGGCTATTTGCAGGACATACCTAACCTCCGCAGTTCGTAGCGCTTTCAAAGCGAATGTATATATATACATATATACACCTACAAACGAGGTCGATGGGGATTAATAGAATATAAATATAGATACCTGAACGCTGAATTACAGGAGAAATACAATTATCATAAATTTGCGGCAATCAGTGGATACAGACCTCCTACGGCATAGAGTAGGTACAGGTTAACAGGCACGAAGTAGCAATAGATGTGGAGTAGACGCATGTAGTAGCTCAGTCGCAATACATTATATATTATATATTACATACCTACGTATGTACAAACATACAGTGTATACCTGCTGGGGCCAGGAATACAGTAGATTAAGAGCATATGCAGCGAGTTTAACCGACGGAAAAATAACCTATAAGGTCGCGTCGCCATCTTTGTGGACCCCGCGGTAGACATCGTGACGTAATATTTTACCTATTCGCTATACCACTTTTAAGGCGGATAGGTAGATATATAAATGCCAAGTATTTAAATTGCAGGAGAATCGTGTGTATAACATACGCGTTATCACACTTGAATCTTATATATATATTTTATAAATTTTTTTTTTCTTTTCTCCAGATTCTCAAAATCTCGACTATAAAAATGAAAATATTTACGTACCATACGAACACTTTTAACGACATTTTTATTTCCCGAGCTATAAAAGCGTTACAAAACCAAAAACCGAGAACTAAAGAGATGAGAGAGAGAAAAAAAAACAGTGAATAAACACAATTTACGGAGTATAACGCGCATAGAAATTCTCGGCTGCAGTAAAAGCGAAGAATATGAAATTCTGTTTATCTCGCCAGAACCAGAAACTAATATTGTGAGATATAGTAAATTTTTTCATCGTCGAAAAAGATTCGCTCTGACGCCGGTCGTTGATATAATATCAAAACGAAGAAATAAAATAAGTACACAATCTCGAATTTTGAGCACATTTCAAAATCCTAGCTCACCGTATACCTATCGCTCTTTCTTAAAACGTAATTAACTGCCTCGTGGGTGGATTATTTATTCGAAAAATAAACGGAAGCTGTGATCACACTCTCACGCTGGAGCGCACGGGCACATGCAGAGACTTTGAGTCGCCGTTACGTATATATACGTATATAATATACTCGCTCGTTACTGATACCGGCTAATTGCCAGATAACATATTATGAGAACAGCACTTCGGTTCAGTACCTACTGGTTTAAAAGAACGAGAAAATGAAACAAAAACAACAAATTAAACTCAATAAGTACAAAAAAAAAAAAAAAGGATGGCTCATTAATTAGGAAACGTAGAAGACTAATTGCAACAAGAGTCGAAGCGATACGTGCAGTAGAATAAATTTCCAAACCGTGAACTTTTAATACGGTATGACTATGTGTATAACTTATATAGCTTATAGGACAGTCTTTTTCTTCCCCACTAATATGGTCAAACGTCGGAATATATATAATATGTTGGCGGACACCCCGCTTCGGTTTCTTTTTTTCTTTGATAACAATATTGAAAAAATTTTCGATTTCTGAAATGGCCAACGAAAAAATGTTCCTACGGATGAGTTTCTACTAGAGATTTGATTTTTGAAAACAGCTGTGGCATTGAACGCGTACCAGGATACAGATCTTCCAGGTAATTACTTCGGAATAAACATGCAGGTTTCTGTTAATTCGAAATGGCGTTCTCTCGCTGTAGCATCGGCAATCATGTATGTACCTATACATAGATGTTTAGGAATATACACAGCGTGATAACACATAGGTATACTTATATTCGAGTCTTCAGTATCAGGTGAGAAGAGCTAGGGCTCAATAGCTTCAGTATTGAGTAACAATGCGCAAGAATTGCATCGGTGATAGGTATTGGAAGGCCATGGTGGAGCCGCGGCTGGCACTCTAACCTAGCTAACATAGGGAATATTTATTTTACATCGGATCCGATCAGTTTTTCGAAAGAGTAAAATACTGAGCCACTTTCTGCCATCGCATAATCAATGAATACTTGAAGTTTTATCGAAATCGATCGAGTCGTTCGCGAAAATGAATGATTCTCGTTTTTTAAGCGGTTTCTGTACATTCAAGGTAGCTCGTCCTATGGCACCCGAATCTCGCTGAACATTATTTCCTGTTATGAATTGGCCACTTTTTTCGAACGTTAATTATAATCGGATTGGCTCGTGTAATTCGTTCACTGTTAAATATCGATTCCAGTCCAACCATACTTCCTCCGTCACCTCGAGTCCTCAATCCCTCACGTTACTGTAGGTATAGTACACGCCTGCATACCCATAGACCTACCCACTACACTGCAGCTAAATCAACAATTACTACAGTCTGAAAATAAACCCTACCTCGTCTTTCAACAGTGATTATGCAAACTCATTCGCATATGACTAATTCATTGAGTAGGAGAAGTTACGGGTACGATTCGAGGTGCTTTCTAGAACTACTCGCTGTCTCAAATGTACAGAAACCGTTTCGAAAATGAGAATTGTAAGTTTTCGGAAACGACGGAATCGATTTCGATGAAACTTTCGGAATTTATCGAGTACGATGGCAGAAAGTGGCTAAGTATTCCACTTTGCCAAAACATTGTCGGAATTCGATGTAAAATAAATATTCCCCATGTTAGCTAGGTTAGATTGCCAACCGCGGTGACTCCAATGGCCTCTTTAGGGGCATAATATGTAAATTCATAATTTCCTTTCAGAATTTACACAGGTCCAGGTTCTTGTCAGCATGCCAATCAGCGTCAATCATAAATTTCAGCTGCCCCCTCAAAATTTGTAATACTAGTTTAGAACGAAGTGGCATTACCGATCTGCTCGACGGCAATTCTGACGAAATATTAAAATGAAAATATTCATTTTACGCATCAACAATGTGGCTCATCAAAATTGTTCTATGTCCAATACAAGGGCAATAATTATTCCCGTAACATTACATCAGCAATATTTTCCTAGACCGTTGAAAAAATATTGCTGCAACGTTACTACAATTGTTTGTTCCGTACGGAATATCTCCTTATACCGAAGTAAGAATTAGAACGTTGGAAATACGAAAGAAGTCCTTCAATCAATTCCAAAGCGCCAAACGGGAAAAAAAAGGAAAAATTCGAATTACAGATCGTATTCAGCAGATAAAAGAAATTTAATATCCCCCCCCCCCCCCCCCCCCCCCCCCGTATACGATTTGCATGGAGTAAAATAGGAATAGCATGCATCACACGATACGCTGGGAAAGAAGAGAGTTAATCAAAGCTACATTATTATATGTATCAAATAATAAAAACTCGATTTAGAGGTACCTTTACCCTTGTAGTAGCTGGTATATAGGTATCTATGTTACAAAAATACTGGAGTGACGAGCACCTCGACAGGGGGGCACGGGGCGTACGCACGTCCATCGTCTATGGCAGTAGGCTAGGATCATGCAGAAAAGATGACAGAAGTGAAAAGAGAAGAACAACAAAATGAAAACGGAGAAAAAACTGTGTCGAAAAAAGGCGATCACACAGCTCATTCAGGCACGCACACACGCGCGGACATCGCCATACCCACCGTCGTTCTTTCTTTCATTCCATTCCATTCCATTCCATTCCATTTCACGGTGACATTTCATGCGACGTGACGATTTTGCCATATTGTCACCCGGTGTTTTGTTCGACGACCCTTTTTCCTTCGTTTTTTTTCCTCTCCGGTATCCGATGCCGTAACTGTGGTGTGGGCATGATCTATTATACTATATACATGTATATAGTCAGATCTACAAGGATCTCGTGACACAGTATATGATTCTATACATAATATACTGTACTCCGTAATATCAGAGTCACTTTTTTTTCACGCGGTATGGTTTTTATTCATTTTTATTTATTTTCTTTTTTATTTTCATTGTTGTTCGATTCCGTTCCTTTTGGATACCTACTTCCACGGCTTTTTCACGGTTTGTTAGCACCCAGATCCGAAAATCGATTGACATCTTCATGATCCCACGATGACGAAGATCATGGGGCTCAATAATGTTCTGATTGAATTGTCAATATGGAATATTGAGAAGGGAGGAGAAAGGATCATTCAAAATGACCGGGATCTGTCTAGTAGGTGAATGTATTCGAGCATTCCTCACATCGTAGTTCACAAAGGGTTTCCGTTTCTGTCCCTCCGTGTTTCAAATCTGTTCAATTTGTTCGTAATCATTTTTGTGACATGTCATGACGTGCTAACATCGTTTGGGTACCTACATCATGATGAATTCCTGTTAGGCATGACATTCAGTTGATTCGGCATTAACGTAATTTTGCCCATTACTTATGGATACTCGAGGAAACGGAATGTTTCAACGCATGAAGTATAGTTGTATTGAAAGATTTGTTGTCTCATATTTCAACAATATTATACATACGTAGATATATTATGAGTGAGCAGAACTTTGAATTTTGTTTTTATTCGTGTTTCTTCGTCTTCCTTTTTCTTCGTTCTCTCGGTATGTTTAATGAGCATTGTCAAATGCCTTGAGCAAGTGTCCTACCAGTTTGTACAGTACTTAAATAGGTACGATAAATGTATTACCTACTTATCAAACACGCGCTTGAATTGTAAATATATAGTAACTACAGGGTGATTCAGGTTGAGCGGGACACATTCCGTGGATAGATTCTTGGAGAAATTCTGAAACGAAAATTCCTTTGGCAAAAATTCCTCCGACCTCTCGTTTTCGAGCTACATCAAATCTAGGTTGACCAATCACAGAGCTTGTACGTGAGCGACGCACGGGAAACTCGGCTGCGCGAGTGAAAATTGTCTTTGCGCACTGACCTATCGGCATTGTGATTGGTTAACTTAGATATTCTGTAACTCGGAAACTATCGGTCACAGGAATTTTCCGTAAAGGACTTTTCGTTTCAGAATTTCTCCAAGAATCTATCCCCGCTCAATCTGAATCACCCTGTAGATATGCGTAGGTTGGGGTATATGCGTATATATACACATATGGCATTACATACTGTATTATAACATCAGGATATTAAATCCTCGGTAGCTGTCAAACGTTTACACTATGTAATTAAGTTCCGGCAATATAGACTTGGCAGATTAACTAATGGCACTAATTTACCACGAGCTGGTAGGTATAATGGTATCCACATATCCTATGTATTATATGTACATACGTACGGTTATACATTCGTGTTACCTATACATGCAAGTTAGACAAATATATTTCGTGTATATTATAATTATTCTATCATTCCATTTGATGTTCGGACATTTTCATTTCCCACCATCTTGCCATCAAGTTCGTAATAAGTAATATGAAATTGAGGTGGCAGTATACCTATAGCTATAGGTACCATCGCACGAAAATTCGAAACGCAATCAAATATCTTCATGACAGGTACCAACTCCTGCTAATTAATTCAAACTCCACGAATACCAACATATAATACCAATCAAAGAAATTAGAAGTAACCTCAAAAATGGGGAATACAAATCATTTCCATGATTCGTGTAGCAAATTTTGTGGAATCAGGAACGATCGAGGATTAAACTCGGTCTACGAAATAACAACGACAACAATTACAATGACAGAAAAAAAGCGGCCGATATTACAGTTTTATTGTACGATTGTAATTACAATCGTCGTCATCGTGTGTTGTTCTGAATTTTGGTTGCGTTGTAGCAGACTCAAAATTTTACCGCTCTTCAACTGCATTCGAATGAAATTACTCATAGACGCGGCATGGAATGACGTGTAAGCGGGTGAACAAAAATAACTAGAGAGAGACGAATTGGCTACCGGTAGGACACTATACTTCATGGAATAATGAATCTGGAAAAAATGAAACGGTAGAATTAATGCTGATTAGGTGATATAGGCATTAGGAGTTGATCAAAGGCGACAGATCTTTGATATTTATAAATCCGTTTCTAGTCGGGAATCGTGTATAGTAGGATAGTTACTAATTTAGTAAAACTTGATTCGTTGATTCTCATTAGTAATGTATATGGAGCCTTAATTCTGGACCAACATCACGGCTTTGGTTATGGCTGGGGCTGTGGCTGTGGCTGTGGCTGTGGCCATGGCACTCCTGGCTAGTGTAGACTAATAATCAATATTAGCAATTTCAATTACGTTTCAAATCGGCTACCTCGTAAAGTGGTCGCTTAACAAGGCGCTATTTTATACTTCGGACGTGCTCGACCGCGGTCTTTCGCAAGGGGAAGTTGTATAATTTGAATTTAATTAACTCATAAACTTATTATTTTTACCCCTTAAACAATATATAGGTATGCGGTGCAACGCCAACTACTTCTCGTTTATAATGTACCCCGCTTAAAGAAGTATACCCATATTTTGTTTCCATGCAATATTTGGACCAAAAATCAAGATTTCTTCGTCCCAAAACCATAAACGAGGTGCTGAATGTTCCACGTATTATCCGAGGCGATAATTTCTGTCTATACAGCACAAAACTTACTGTACACGTAGTACACGTCGTACAGCAATGAATATTCCGGCAATATTGCAACTGCGCAGAAACAAAGCCTCAATATTGCAACGCCTAGAAACCTTGGTGCAATATTCCGGTCGTACTGCAACTGCGCAGGAACATTGCCGCGATGTTGAATACTTCAACTACGCAGATACATTACTGTAATTATCCGTGTTTCATTACGAGTAATGAACCGACGACAGCGTCATCCCAATTTGAAAGCAATTTCGAATCATCAAATTCCGATAAAATCGGCTGAAATTACGAAATCTCTGAATCACTCAACACGCAAATGAACGGAATTGAATGGAAAACCATTTATAATTAATTTGAGATAATTTGGAATCACTTAAAATCCGTGAAATCAGAGTAAGTCGCATGATATCGGATTTAGAGGAAAATGGCCGCGGACGTTAATCGCTTTGCTATATGAGATAATTAAAAAGGCATCGAGGCTTGTCCGTGTCGGACTTCAAGTATAAGGTACATCCCTTTAGGTAGGTACCTACACACCTATAGAACGTGAGTATAATCTATATACCGCTGTGAGTTACGTACATAGTACGTATATAACATAGGTGCGTTGCCTACAACATACGTAAGATACGAAACTGGAGAGATCGGTATAAGGTATATAAGGTAATTTGATATGTTGTACCGATTTAGTCTTATTTTTTCGTAATTTTAAGTCGCTCAGGGCGTCTCAGCTGCAAAACCTTATAACCTAACCGTCCAGATATTTATACACGTAGGTAGTACCTATATGTACGTACAAGCTCGCTCGCTCTCTGCGGTAATTACCGGTAATTACTGGGTCGCGCTTAAACCTCAACTCGTTCCTACGCCCAAGGCAAATCTAGGAACTCGCCTCTAATGCAGCCTTAATATCGTGGAATAGTAGATAGTTTCTAACATACTAATCTGATAGCATATTAGACAAGACCGAAAGAAGTAAAAAAATAAAATACCAGAATAAAAATCGGTGAGAGAATTTATGCGATTTTAGAAAACGTTGCTACTGATCGCATGAGCCCACAGATATCCGGCATAATAATACAGCACAATAATTGAGGTAACGTTGCAGCAATATTTCTAAAATATCACACCGTCGCAGAAATATTGCCGGGACGTCACCGCAATTATTGCGCTCAAAGCGAATGTGGCCTAGAAAATTCTCGATTTTTTTACAGTTATACGTCTCCGCAATATTCTAACTTATAATTTGCTCCCGCAATATACCGTCGCAATTGTTGTGCTATTCATACAATTCTACACCGTTGCTGAAACATTGCTACTGCAATATTAGCGGAACTTTGTGCCGTTCCTACAATATTGCACCGTTCCAAGAATATTGCTGCAATATCGCCGCACTTAATGTTGTAGGTACATACATACGAAGAGCGAGTGTGGGCTGTGAAAAAGTGTCGAATTTTCTTCGTGTTTGCAAATTTTCTACGCCCGCACAATGATTCTAGCATAAATCGACGTAAAGGGAACCCAAAACCACCCGATGACGCGGAGGGTAGCATCCCTTCCGCGAGCGTGCCGAACCCAGCTCAACCACAACGCAATGTGATTGCTGAGTAAACATGTATAATATGAAGAAACAGGGAAAGAATGGCAAAATATCTCTTCGGTTAGTTCATCGCTTTGCGTGCTCGCAAGAGACGGCTACCTGCGCATACGTATAGAACAAATATTTGTAGAATTGGAGAATGTACTAAATATTTTACATACTACAGGATTAATTTTTGATACCGTCTGTGTAGGTACACGCGCGCAGCAGGGATAAACATTTGTATTCTTAGGCCGAGAGAAACCGTGAGTGAAAGCTCGATCGATAATCGATTGAGAGGAGACAGTGCAATTGGAATGAGTGAAATAAAATTGAAATTATTGTACTATTTCAAGTCCTGAATGTTTTTTTTTTCTTTTCATTTTCAGGACCTGACATTCCTGGATTCCTCCTACAGCCGTTCAGAAAACCCAAAAGAATCCGGACAGCGTTTAGTCCCAGTCAACTTTTGAAATTAGAACACGCTTTTGAAAAAAATCACTACGTTGTCGGAGCTGAGCGAAAACAGTTGGCGCAGGCTTTATCGTTGACGGAAACGCAGGTGAGCTAATAATTTCCATATTCAATAAAAAAATTATTCCGCATTTTGAATAATTTTTTTCCACGTATCAGTACGATTGGGAAAAATCCGTAAAATTCTGCTTAACAATATGGAATAGGAGAACTCAAACAGTCGATTCAGATTCTTGGTATACCTAAGTGCATCAATATGGCGACCGTATATGGGCCGGCCACGAAAGCCCCCTCGTCTGCTTAACGAGGGAATTGATATGATAATTTGAGGCAGGGGACTTTCAACGGTTTGCGCATGTATACAGTATCACCTATGCTATACAGCTACTATATACACTACGATAATAATAAGAAGCGAGTATTATAAACCTACTTTACAGGCTAACCAAGGATATAAAACGGTAGTATTAGGTACAATGGGCAACGGGGCGAAGTCCGGAAAGGGTGAAAAGTATATTTAAGCCTCGCGCCAAGAGTGAGAGAGAAGATAGAGATAGAGATAGAGAGACAGAGAAATATACCCGGGGAGAGGGGAAGAGTGGGACGAAAAAAGATAGAGGGGTTGATTGCCCAACCGAACAAAGAAAACAGAAAGAAGCAACAAAAAATTAACAGTTGAAAAAAAAAAGAGTTTTGAGCTGGAAAACGGAGAGTACACACACGGGAATAACAATTAAATTCAGAGGGTGAGAGTCGAGGTTTGTATCTGCGCGCGCAGTCCCCTCTCACAATCACCTGGCCACCATTTTGGTAACCATTATAAACTCTCGCACACGTACATACGTGATACCTACATGCCTCACTTAATCCGAACCTCTGACCATTCGGACTGCGGTTCAGATAACTTATTAAATAACCTCAAATTCGAATCGGCTAATGATTATAACCAGTCGACTACAGCGCGTTCAAAAAATTCTCCATCATATGTTTACAGTAAAATTCACGCGGTTGAATGATACGAAGCTATGCCGGTTAACGGTTTTTAGCCGGCTAAAAAACAGCAACCGGCTGAACCATAGTAGGCTAATTCGGTGCAGCTGGTCGGAATATGCTGGCCGCCGTTTAATTTCTTGCGGATAGCCGGTTCCAAATTGTTAGTCGGCTCAGCTTCGGCTAATTAGCTGAATTAGCTACCCTTTAGCCGGCTGAGCCGTACAACACGAGGGGGCCCGATCTTTCTAGTCACCTTCCGATTTTGTCTTCCGTCCGGACAGTTTTGAAAATATATAGGTAATATATATTTTGTTCAATGGCGCTTGACTTAGTTCTCTTCAATCGCTCGTAGATCTTTGAAAGATGAGAGCACAGTATTCCAAAGTAGAGAAAACGAGCTTCAATTTTTCTCTTTTCAGAATTGTTCTCCGATTTTTAATCGCAAAGTTACGCAGTGTAGAAAAAGAACGATTGCAGCGCCGCCCCGGCGGTATTTCGGTAATCTTGAATACTATACGTATCCGTGTCCTCTTGCACACTTCGTAACTTGGCGACGAATAATAGTAAACGAATTTAGAAAAATGGATTTTGAAGCTAAGTTTCTCAGCTTCAGTATCTTCCTCGAAAGATTCTCCGCGAGAGTAACGTTCGCCTCAAAAACGCGAATGGAACGAACGAAGAGAAAAGGAGATGGAAAAATCCGTGGGGAACGCAGACACACCCGGTTAGCGATATGGATCGATGAAGAGGAATGTGGGTCTGGGTCAAACAGCGCGCATTGTCTAACTCGAGTAAGCTCGACTGATATGAATTACGAGTAGAGCTAGGTTGTGGCTCGTTCACTTCGAGTTTAATGGCAGTAGAGAATAATTAACGATTCTTTAGTACCATACCGTAGAGCCATAGTTACCGGTCCACGCATAAGATACAATATGCCAGTACATGCGAGGCGAGCACCCATACTCTATATAGTAGCTACGTATAATTGCGTTAAGTAATTAACTTACCGGAATTGACCACTTACCGAACAAAAGATGCAAATTGAAAGATAATACGCTAGTGATACGGACAGCTGGACAATAGCTGGTAAATATTAAACCCACGTACCTCATTCCGCGTTTCATTATCCGTGACGAAATTCTCCTTCTACTTAATACTGTTCCCCATTCTGTACCTGGGCATTCGCATATACGTGCGTGCGGCTATACCTAATCCGTTATCGATAAGGCTCGTCCAATTAAATAATCAACAATTGCCTATCAAATTTCGCGCTTGACCTGCCACGCGATTTTCTCACAGAGCGAAACGTGTCAGAGATATTTCTTGAATATTTCATCGGAAATAGGTATTCGGCTTGCAACATTGCTGAAATATTGCAAACGAACGATTCCCCGAATATCGCGAATACAATATTTCATAAATCTATTTCAGCAATATTTCAAATAATTTGTTCCACGAAATGTTTCGTGAGGAGTACGTAATTCTCGCGGACGCATAGAAATATTTCTAAAATATTCCCGAGACATCCACCGTTTCAGAGATCATATTCCGGAAATATTTTATCGGCAATACATATTTGCTTCGAAATATCGCTAAAATATTTTATCGAGAATATTTGCTTCGAAATATTGCTGAACTGTTTCGACCGCAGGATCCTCCGAACATTCCGAATGAAATATTTGCGAAATCCGTTTCAGCAATATTCCAAATCATTTGTTCCACGAGGTGTTTCACGCGAAACTTTTTTGCGGATGTAAAAATAACAGCGCAAAATTATGCAGAGATATTTCTTAAATATTTCATCGGAAATACATATTTGCTTCGTAATAGTCATTGCCGAAATATTCCGCGCGAAGGATTTTCCCGGATATTCCGAATGAAATGTTTCGGAAACCTCTTTCAAACGATATTTCGCACCATTCGTTCGATGAATCGCCTCTCATACGAAACGTTCTCACGGGTGTAATAATATTTCGTGAGATATCTCCGAGACATCCGATATTTCGGACGAAACATTTCGCGCTAATTCGCGGGCTTTTTCCTCGATCCAAACTTTCAGGTATTAAATGCCTTCTCACAGTCATGTAATTGGGTCAAATATTAACACGGAAAACATAATATTGCAGCCTAAATACCGCGATATACACATTGCTAATCGCGTTATAGGGTTTTATTTTCGTATCTTTTTATCATATCATTGATCGTCGGGAAATCGGTGCCTCGCATAATCATATAGTATATAGGTAGGTAGGTATATACGAGTATAGCTGTGCACACATATCATAATTGAAGCCATATATTATAATCTCGAGGCAAATATTACATTGGATTATTTCCAACGATTGCTTTAGCTCGCCTATTACTATTTCAGTAGATTTACCGCACCTCTAGTAGGTACTGTATTATTATTACTACTAGCTTAACAGAACGGCCAATATCTATCCACAATACTCGGGGATTGTTACAATGTCCATCCAATTAATTGATTAGGTAAAAACACACGCATATGGATGTACGCGAAGTATATGAATTATATACCAACGTTGAAGAAAAAACGAATGTAGTAGATATCGGAATTATAAATCTCCGGCGAAGCCGCACCGTCATTGTCTCTATAATCGCAAACATTCTATTCCACTTTCTGCAAAAAGATCGACGTTTGCGTCTAGAAACGATAACAAAAAATTGAAGCTACGCCGGTGCCTGAAATTATGGGTCACGGGTGACGAAATTCGCAAGTTTGTACAAATTTGTTTTCTTCGCATGAAACTCAGTGAGTTACAATCTTCGATCTGTTCCGATCGAGAACGCAGACAATTTGCGTGAACTTTCTGTGAATGCGCGCACATCCTTCTTGTCTTAAATCTTTCCTTCGGTCGTTGCGTTTTTCTATTAGGAAGTCGAATTATTCCTCCATCATTTTTTCCGAATAGGTAGGTACTTTGATTTTTTCACACTGATGCCGAGACAGTGGAATTGGATAGCTTTTATAGAATGCAGCTTATCGAGTATAGGTATCAGTAAACCTCGCAGCCGGCTAAGGGAAGATATAGATCGTGGCAATATGTGTTTTCTTTTTGTAATTTTCTTATTATCATTTTTTCTCTATGCATTTGAAATTCCGAACGGGCGAACGGCGTGTCACTGTCGTTCCCTCCCGCGCATGCAGATCGACTCATGCGCACTAGTATTAATAGAAACGGTATAGTGATTATACTTCATACACCATGGTTATACTTGGTTACTCGATTACGCGAGTGTGATGAAGCTCGGTGGGTGCAGCAGCTGAGCTTTCTTTCAAAAACGAAGAGGAACATGGAAAACAATAAATTCGAATTATTCTGTGCTGCAATAAATAAATTTTGGATATTTTGCACAATATTTTCACCAGGTTCCCTCAGTACAATACAATGAATTAAAGAGCGAATGCGGGGGGGATACGTGCTTTTCAATTCTGCCTTATCGCGATTCATTTGTATGCTTCTGCAGCTATACAAATGCAAATTTTCTAAAAGTACCGAATAAAATGACAATTTCGTGCCGAAAACTATCGAATAATGGCATCGAAGTATCGAAAGAAATATGCGGCAATTAAGTGTCTTTTTCGACATTTTCTGATCTGCACTGGCGAGTACAAGGAATGCGTCTCTGCACGTTACGATTTTCTGCATTGATATAAAAGACGGAAAATTGAATATGAAATATTTCCTCAGGCATAGCATATATTCGGTGTACTCGTTCCACAGAACGCGTCGGAGGCAACGCGTATAGCTGGGCAGGTGGAAAAAAAAAGGAAATGTAATTCAGTGAGAGAAATTCGCGTTTCGATATATATAGCCCGCGGCTCGATTTCGGGTCCTAAAGAAACATGGACCCTCGGATCCCTCCATCCCTCGACACCGCGCCAACTCTAATGCGATGTCCTTTCATATTTTGGAATAACAAAGGCATGACACCCCCGTGCTTCTATACCTACTCTTCCATGTATATATATCGCACCTCGTACGTATACCGGTAGGTATAGGTTTGCGTCACATGTACGAGCCTCCCCGCGAGAGATCTGCAGCCGAGAGAGATCCGCCCGGTGTTAATGTTTGCCAGAGCAATATCACCTCCCCGATCAAAAAATAATATCGTCGGTTTATTTAGCGGACGATCGCCCGTACCCGAAAAGGGAGGGGTGGACGAGGCTTCCAGTGCTACGCGATATAGGGATTAAAAATATAGTTTACGGAGCGTGACACGGGTGCTATGTCGGGATTATAACGCGACTCCGGATCATCGGGATGTACCCGTCCCGTCCCGTTCCCTTCCGTTCCGTTCCGTCGCCTTGCGAACTCACTCGTACCGTTTCGTTCCATTTCAATCACCGTTATTTATCCATTTCGTTCTTTTGCGTGGTTTTTTTCTTTTTTCTTTTTTCTTTTTTTTTTGTTTTTCTCGTTTGTTGTACTTTTTTTACTCATTCTGTGTTTGTATGTTGAGTACATTTTTCGATCCCGTCGCGTCCACAACATTTTGCAATTATCATTATTCCGAATGTAAAAAAAATTGGAAGCCGTTGAGAGCTAGGTGATCGAAATCAAGTATCTTCGGAACAGTTTTTTTCCTTCTCTTACTTCGTTACAGCGAGCCGAAAAGATTTCGATAATCAGTAGGTATACGGGTCACCCGTTCGTCGGACAATCGGGTCAGTGAATGACTGACTCGGAAAACTTTTCGGAATTACGGCGAAAAGATAATCTCAGAACGTGATCTGTTTGCGAATGAGAATCGAAGCCTAAGTCCCGAAAGAGTATTTCGGAATAGGAATTGGACTTCTGCAGGCTTTCAATTGCTCTTCATGAAATATCCTTCCACCTGCATTATTCTTCTCGCACAAAGTTATGAGAGTGCGGAAGAGGACACCGCTCGTATCTGTGCACCGTGACGATAAAAAATTGCTGTAGCACTCCTTCGCCGTCTTTTTTCACACCGTATAACATGCATCAAGCGAAAAAAACGAACAAACAATTTCGAATGAATTGCAAAATCGACGCTTCGGAAACTGAAACGCAATTTATCCCTCCGAATAGGTACCCTTTTCCCAGCCGTCTTTGTAAAGCTCGCGAGTATCTGAAGAAGATGGGGGAAAAAAACTGGGAAAAACACAGAAGAACTATTTTCAAAAAACTGCCTAATGAGTGAAAAATCATATTTCAAAATCGGTTAAAAAAGTCACGCTTTCCGCTTCAACATATATATATATATAGTACCTATCTGAAATTTTCGCTATGACTCTCAATTGCCAAAATATCGCATAGGTCAGGTTCAGCTCTTGTATAGAATATTAAATACGTCATACTGAATATTGGCATTACGCATTACGCATTAGTACGTATACGTACGTATAGTACCTGCAGGTATATAACATTGTCTGGATGCAAGACACGGTAGAATTTGTATTAAGGATATATCACACGCTCGATCAGTGGGTCATGTCGTACTCGGCGAATAATTCGTAACGTTCGTTTCTCTGATTCGATGCCAAAGCGCAAAGACTCGGCGAAGAAGAGATTCCAACGCGTTCGAACCTGGGATTCACGGAGAACGTTATTCGACAATGTATACGTAAGCAGGTATTCCGCAGTCGGTGAAAAAAAAATAAAAAATTAAAAAAATAACCCTGCATCATGCCGTCGCGTCGCGTTGGACGTCGAGGTACTGCCATGACCGGGGATATCTACAGGGCGATCCAGATTGAGCGGGACATACTCCGTATCGTGGACAGATTCTCGGAGGAATTTTGAAACGAAAAGTCCTTTGGCAAAAATTCGTGTGTCTTCGAGTTTCCGAGCTACATCAGATCTGGGTTGACCTATCACAGAGCTCGTACGCGAGCGAGACACGGCAGGCCTGGATGCGCGAGTGAACACAGAGTCACGTGAGCGTCGTCGCGATTGGTTAACTTGTTGTTAAGTGTTCTGTAACTCGGAAATTATCGGTCACAGGAAATTTTTGGCAAGGGACCGTTCTTTTCAGAATTTCTCGAAGTATCCATCCGCGCAACGTCTCCCGCTCAGCCTGAATCGCCCTGTATGTAGTATATATATGTATGTATAATAATATAGTATAAAATTTAATTATTTTTCCAGTTGCAGGTATTCATTTTCATTAGCGAATATCCAATTTCCTGTAGCCGTAAAATCTGGTGCGAGCCAATCAGCCTCGTAGGTACCTAACGAACGGCAAACAGACCATGGCAGTAAACGTAATTATATTTAACAGTGGGCATAAAGCAATTGATAGATTAGGCATGCCTCTGTCTTGCATTATTTTTAGCCATAGGTATATTCCGTATACATACATGCTACACATGCCTATTACATGATTTATACTGTACACCGATACGTACGCATACGCGTAGGTACGTATACACGTATTGTAATCCGACTACCTTACCGGGCTCCGGACCGATCCCGGCGTAATTAGAATATTAATTAATAATCCAGATTCATTAATTCATGCCCGATTACCAATGCATGCCAGGGCACCTCCCTCGGATACCTAACTATACGTACAAACCAACCATTGCGTACTGCATCAATTCATTTATTATACACGCATGTAATATTGCTCTCAAAATCACTCTCGGACACTTGAGTAAATTTATTTCATCGTAAACAAGATTATTACGCGCAATACGCTACTCTTTTCCATCGTTTTCCATTACATTTCGGCGATTCCAATCAATTCAAAAAACGTGCTGTGCGAGGCGGTATACGTATTCGTGAAATGCCGTACCACTTGCAATTTGTCGTATCAATACAGATTCCTCTTCAATATTTCTTCTCCGTGCTTGCTATATCGTGTTTTTAATATTTCTACGGAATTTTACGAGCGATGCCATACGCTGCGTTATCTGTACCGGCAATATTGGCATAATTGTGGTGTCTCGAACTATATACAGCCGAAGAGTGTGATTGATTGCATCGTTATTACAATGTTGCAAAGATATTGCATGATAATTATTTCATTATTGTAATGTGACATGTATCGCTACAATTGTATAAACATTGCGGGAATATTTATATTGATATTCATGGTGAATGAATCGATTCCATCTATCCGTGAAGGTATCTAAAGGTGCTATTGAACACATGCTTAGACCCATTGTTACTCATTCTTAAAAACATTGTTATCATCTCGGAAATGGAATTCATTGCTAAACCTACACCAAACAACCGATCAGGATGAAACTTTGGGGAGTGGATGCAGTATTCCGGCAAGAAGTGGCTGATTATTTTATTTCTAGGAAATATTGAATCATCTGTCGCGAATAAAAAATTGTCCAATCTAACCTATAAACAAACCTAACCAAACTTTCAGAGAATCTCGAAAAACTTTGAATTCTTTCGGAAATTCAGGAAAATGAAATATTTAGCCACTTTCTGCCAAAATTCTGCATCTAATCTTTGAGGTTTCGTTTTGATCGGTTGTGTGGTGTAGGAGTGGCGACGAATCGCGTTTCCGAAGTGATAACAATGCTTCTAGGAATGAGTAACGATCGGTCTTTATGTCCGGTGAATATGTCTTTAATAGCACCTTGAGGGAATTCTATGGCTCGACGAAACGATGGCAATCATCATAATATCACTGTATTAATATTCTACGAGACTGCACATATATATACTTTTGCAGATTCGTGCCGAGACTGAAACTCGAAGAGCCAATCAACATAAAAGTTTTCGATGTCTTTGATTTACAGTTAGAGGAATTTTCCCATTATTATATAGGAACTATATTGCACTCGGCCTCGGCATATTATTGGCAAATCACAATATTACGGCGCTAAGAAATAAATAAGGAATCATTGAGTAAAAACTGCAGTGATCAAGAGATTGCAGAATGTTCATGGAATTTGATCAGAAATTTGTAGTTTCTTCGTCACACTTCACGATGAATATCCGCGCGCGAGGACGAGTATCGGTTGCAATATTCCAATACAATAGAAATATGGCAATAGTTGAACGGAAATAAATTTTTCGTCCGCCCGTACGATAATAAATTCCGTACAAATCTTCGTCATCGCGATTCTCATGGTGTGAGAATCGGCGTTGAGCACTTATCAAACAATTACCGAAGCAAATAGAAGGGTCCATTTACCCCTTGTCTCTTCGTTTCCTCTCCTCTTCGCTTCTCCGATCTCATCTCCTCTCTGCAATTCGCTTTGGTTAATCGTTTAATCGGGTTTCACGGCAGCAGGGGTTGGGGGGGGGGGGGGCGTCCCATTTGGTAATCACCCTCCGTTCCAGGGGTTGTCATGGATACGGGGCGTCCGTAGTTCTGATTCGTCGAAATCTCTGGACGAGGCGAGGGCTGGTTCCACCGGGTGGTGGTTCAACCATCCCTAATACCGTCGAGAGGATGGAATAGCTCGCCCGAGGGCTGCTTTATGATCACCGAGGGATAACGTACCGGATTTTAACCCCACCTCTCCCCGTTTCGCGGACTCAAACCTCATAACTTTCGCGTCACTCCGCTTCGCAACGTTCCATTACAGAGCATCATAGATACCGTATAAATTCGGGTCTTCGAGGACGAAGCGCCGTTTTCACAATGAAAAGGGCCTGCTTTAAAATGTCCAAATAGAGCAGCGAATTTTTAAAATATTGTGGCAATATTTTAACAATATTACAGGAGATTTACAGTATTTCTGCAATATCACGATACAACTAACAGTGTTTCTGCAATATTCCTGCAATATCGCAGGATCGATGCAATATTTCAGAAATATTGCAATTATCGAGCGACGCTCGTAGAAGAAACAAGCTTTCGGCTAACATTTTGAAGGATCAAATGTATAATGACGCTGAGGGATGAACCCCGCCGCCATGATGTTTGTGTTGTGGTTGGTATCTGGCGTAGCGAGAATAGTGGAGTTTACATTGCACGGAAGAATGGAAGCGAGTCAAAACGGTTCGACGGTTGGAAAAGTCGATAAAAGCTATGAAAAGTCACTGTATTTCGTCACCGCTCCGTAAACGGTCAACCCTTTTAATCATCCGAGTGAAAAGATGACAAAGCAATGATTTTCCGCGTTGATAGATCCACCAGGATTCCGACCCCCGCCATTGACTACGGGATACAGTCAATTCCATGACAATTGAGGGGGTCGCGCACGGACAGCGGCAGGGGTAGCGGCAGCAGGCCAACCCCTACGACAGGGTGTTCCATGGATCTTAGAACCCATTGTAACCGGAAACCCTTGTTTAGGGGTTCACCCCTAGCATCGAATTGGCCAGGGTTGATTTTCAGAGAGGTTGTAACTAGTTGCCACTTAATTTGTGCGAACCCTCAATCACATTGATGTGCGGTACCGGTTATAGAGAGTTCCGAAATGGGGGAGCGAGTTATTGCTGTCGGATGGTTTTAAGCGGTGAAAAACTATCATGGGATAGGTTTGATCGAGGGATAGAACGAGAGCGATAACGAAATGAGGATTTTCAAACATTTTCATGAATTTCTTTCTTTTTTTTTGTTTCGGTTATGTTTCAGGTCAAGGTCTGGTTTCAGAACAGGAGAACAAAACACAAAAGAATGCAGCAGGAGGAAGAGGCGAAGGCTCAGCAGCAATCCGGCGGCAATGGCAACAACGGTGGAAATAAAAATACCCATCACGTTAGCAAATGGCAGCAAGAAACGGGAGATTATCACCAGGACGAGGACGAGCACATCGATCCGGAAGCTGACGAGTGTTCAAGCGGTTCCGAAGCGTAGCTAGACGTCCTCTGCCTGGACTAATCTAACCTAAGAAAAATCATCGAGTTCAGGATATTATATGCATACGTACGAATTACTTCGCCGATATTCGTATTGTAACCTCGAAATTCAAGGGAGAATTATAATTTTGCTCAATTCTCCCGTAGTTCATCGTTACATTTTTCAAGTGATATATAATATTATATTATATATTATATATTATACATGAGATTACGGTGATGCTTTTCATCGAACGATATTACGGTACGATAGTTCCTCAAATATCATTCGCACATAGTGATTCCACGATGAGTGATCGACGAAGATGCGGGAGTCGAGGTATAGAATATATTCCAGATAATAATTTTCATCTGGTTCATATATTTCGCCATGCCATGCCATCCCCTTCGAGAGAAAATATACGAGGATTGTAAAAGTTTGCTGATGGATCCACCATGGTTCTACATGATACTAAATGACCGTAGTTCCGCCGGAAATATCCCAGTGCCCGGAAGTTTCAATGAAATTTGAGAATCTTTGTTTTTGTTTTCTCTTTTTTTTTTTTTTTTTTTTTAGTACACGAATTTCATAGTCGATTCCTCATCTCCTCACATTGGCTGATTGAAGACGAACAAGAAGACAAGAAAACAAAGCAAACAATACAACGATCTTGATGAACAATAATAATAATAATAATAATAATAATAATAATAATAATAATAATAACAAGAAGATAAAGATTAAGAAGAAGAAGACAGAGAAGCGAAGTATTGCCGTTTGAGAATAAAGTATAATATCTTGCCATGTTATTCGCCATAAATATATAAATAAAGTGAAAGACAATTATTATATGATCAACCGATGCTCGCATATCGTATGCAGACGGGGATTGGTTTACAACGACCCACGGAAAAATAAAACGAGAGAACTATTGCCCGACATGTGAGGTCAAAAGAAACTCTGAGGTGAGATTTTTTTTTTTCTGCAAATCTAGGGGAAAAAGTGAACGTGGCGAATGTAAAGTGGAATATCGCAGTAATTTGTACTACGTTTAATTCAAATTGACGAAAAAAAAAAAAACAGAAAAAAGAACGCTATCCCGTTTTTCGGTAAGAATGATCAATTGTTTGTCTCCTCGTCCATGGATTCTCTTGGATATTAATATAGTGTATGTAATAGAAAAATATGGTCAAAGGACGATATAACACATTATTGTTGAATCGTATGTATATATAGGTATACAATACGCGATATTATATATATATATATATATGAATAAATATATATGTACTATACCTACATATTATTATTATTATTATTATTATTATTATATAATATATATATATACATGAACTGTGAGTGCCAAACTAAACGTGTATTTCAAACCCAGTGTATACCTACCCGCGATGTATTTAAATAGAATATCATTAATTAATTAATAATTATGAGTTAATATTATTATTAATATTAATAACATTAAGTTGTTACTATTCTTAATTAACAGTATTCCTTATATATATATATATATATACATATGTATGTACGTATAAAATATATATTATAATTATATATATATATTATATATATATTCGATGTCTGAGATGTACTAAATTTGAATTATTATCATTATTATTATTCTTATTATTATCATTATTATTGACAATACGGAGAAATCGTTTTATATCAGATAACAAAAAGCAACAGAAGGAAGAAAAAAGAAAGAAAAAGAAAAAAACATCACGTGAACAGATAAAAGAGAAGAATTTTTCAATCGGAATTAATTATATATATTATATTATATTATATAGTCTAATCTCATTCAATATTTTATAAATATTGGTACAATAATCTCACACGGTTATTGCGCAATATTTATAAAATTCTCTCTCTCTCTCTATCTCCCTCTCGCTCTCGCATTATTATTTTTACTGAATTACTTTATCACTATAAATTATATATAGTATAACGTTCGTGTATATAATACTTACGCGAATTACATATTAACGACAGATACTCAGGCCTGATTTACAGAAATCCCGATTACACTTTCTTTATGCAATGTTTCGAGATACAGAGAGAAAACCGCGATATATGTATGCAGTATAATACACCTCCGCATGCTATCTAAACTTACGCGGTTATTCGTATTCATAGGGAAAGTATAATGCTACGCGTCGAATTAGCCCTGAGTATGGATAAACAATTAGTATGTCTGGTAACGAGTTTTGTTATTTTCAAAGAAAACACTGTCACAACCCCTCGAACACTCCACTGGATCGGGGACGTCGCGCGCCAGACGTTATACGAAAGTTGTGGAATCGTCCGAAATTTTGTATAAACAAAAAAGAAAAAAAAAAATCTTTTCCCGAATTTCGAGATGTTCCGTACGGTAAATTTATCATTTTGTATCCAATAATTCGACACTCTCGACACCAGCTTCTAATTCAGAGTCCGAACGATCTCATTGGGGAAAAAAAATTGATTGTAAACGTTCAGAGAGCCGTTTCGTATTTTCGATCGATCGTTTAGGTTGGTACCGCACGTACCAAACGGCAACGCCGGGTTTCGTCGAGCTAACAGCTTTTTTCGGCTCAACTATACACTCGTTAAAACTATAAGGGCGAAAATCTGAAATACTGTTTGTCGGTGATTCGAACCGATCGATAGGATCCCAGATTTCTTCCGCTGGTCTTAGCGAGCGGGGAGCTAAAGACGAAGATAACTAAAGACAAGATTTCTTCACAAAATTATAGATGTCAGCTGTCGCCGATGCCTAACCTCCGAACTCACTTTCGATTATAATTCCAATCGGACGAATCTCTAGTTTCCGTAAAAATTATTAATTAAGCGTCAACGAGCTGCTGATTAATCATTTTTCCTTCGCCCCAATCCTCTTCCGAGGTTACGTATCGGTAACGGCTGTCGCGTACAGTTTTATCGATAGAGCCTCCTTTGTCTCGACCGTAAACGATATTCGGCGGTACCAACATAAATGATCGATCCAAAATACAAACACCCCGGCTCTAGGACAACCGCAACTACGGTTTACCTGTGGCGAACACTCTTGGAATATTCAAATTTTATGGTGTGCGGTGTTCAAGGGTGTTTTTTTTTGTTTTTATGTTTTTTTTTTTTTCTCTGTTTTTTGTCTAATTTAGAATCGTCATGGGAAAATGAGAAGGAAGAAAACAGAACGAAAAGCAAAACACAATGCAAAAATGAGATTAGTTCCGATTAAACATACAATATTTTGGTTTTACAACCTATACACATATATATAATATACACACATGCATAGTATAATATTATAGTATAAACGAATTTAATTTATTGTATATATATATAAAATATAATATTTGTAAATATAATGAATGTGATTTTACTTGACGTACGAAGTAGTGTCTGTAATAAAAATGCAAAAATGCAAAAAAACAACAAAAAATCATCTCGTGTTCTAACGAATATACATATACAGCAGAAAATAAATTATATCACAATCTATACATACCTACGATGATATTAGCATTAACAATAAATATCGTCTTCGCTATCCATTTTATAATTCCACCCTGCACATTATACCCGCAAAATTATACCTGTTTTACCCGAAATTTAAACATCGAATTTCAAAATTTCCTGTCCCCCCTTTTTCCACCTGAATCTATTCCGCTCCAATCTGCAACGGGTATAATGAGTCTGCGACGAAAGAAATCGGATGCGATAACAATAATGAGAATAGTTATCATGTGTTTCTCGAAAAATCGTGGATTAATGAGTCATAGAAGACAGAATAAAAGGAAGTCGGAGAACAGAAAAGAGGAACGAAGAATAATCCAGATCCAGAAAAAAAAGGAAAACGTCGAGTTCAATACAGTACACCAAAAATATATATATGGTATATACCTACCTATATATTAGGGTGTTTCAAAATAATGAAAAAATGCAATTTTCCATCGGGCCACGCCTGAAATAGTTAATTTGGGATGAAAAAAAGGTTCTGTCGAAAAATGAGCATTTTGGGTTGAGCGAAGGATCGGGATCGTTTGATTTTCCACTTTTTGCCTTTTTATCGAATTGATGATAGAGAATCGTTAGAGAAGAAAGTTTTTAGCCGGAGTTTATTCAGGACTCTAATGAATTTTCAAAATGATATCCATAAGGCAAACGGGCTGTTCACTTATTATGAACAATAGTTTTGAAAAATAGTGAAATAATATGGTGAAAATCGGTTTGCGAGCCAATTCAAACATGAATTAGAATGATAAAATTGGAAAGTATCTTTTTCCGTAAGCTGCAATCTGACATTCTGACGGTCGCGGGGGAGAGAAAAATGTCTTCCAATACGTATATATCCGTCTTAAATTCGGCGGAGAGGAGAAAAATAGAAAATCAAATGAGCCCGATATATTCCACTCAACCTAAAATGCTCATCTTCCGACAGAATCTTTTTTTCCACCCGAATCAACAATTTCAGGCGTGGCCGGTTCAGAGATGAAAAACTTTACTGTTTCGACACACTCTGACACGTGTGTAGGTACATTTATTTTTTCATTCGAAAGCGGTCATGCGATTATTGCCCCACGCAATAATTCTCCGTGCGATCAATCTTATTCTTTCTTTTCTTCACTCCAATAATTGCGTACCAACTGTTGTCATTTTGTTTGGATTTGCAACCGAAGATCGAGGATGGCGTCGTCGTCGGTTTGTAACTTTGTTCAGTCGGTATTGCAACGCTATTTTACACGCGTAACCACGCATTATGTATATTTAAGGTGCACACATCTACCGTACGCCAATGCATATATCGTACACGTATATACCTACATGTACGCATGTGCACAGTATTACACGCCGCGGAGCAGCGTTTGGATCGGATAATTACTTTATAATAGCTGCAACCAGCCTGCGTAATTACCACTTGGAATAATACAGCTCTTTACAAGTTCTCTTTTCCCTAATTGCTTAACTGACTTTCCGGGTGCCGGAAGGCATCGCGTTTGTTACTCGTTATCCCCGTACCTGTATCATGCCCCGCACAGGTATATACACCAACGTACTACGTATATATGCGGCTCCGGTAATATTCAACTCCAATTTAACAATACTTTCGTCATCCATTACACACACTACGGTATCTTTCTCGTTGCAATTATTTTCCTCATTTTTGTTTCCCTCCCCTCGTTTTTGTTTCCTTGTCCATGTAGCACCGCTCTTTCGAGAAATCGGAGCACAATTCTCAAAGCGATTCTTCCATCTCCAATAAGGTGCAATCCAATGCAGGAAATTAGAAAACGGCAATAGAATTGTGCCATTCGAATAACGCGATACGGTCAAATTGTGCAGATTATTAAAGTGCGAGCAGACGTTCTGCACTTTGTACAATGTAATTATGTAGTCGTCCGTCGACAATGGCAATCCTTCGATTCGAATTGATCGACAGTACAAACAAACGATTAGTAACGCGGCTATCCACATATTTGAGAAAAGTGATCCGAGGATAAGGGATGATCTTGAAATTAGCGTGTAATGAGATCTACCGCGCAGGCGCATACCTAATCAGTATAATGAAAATATTCTATGACGATGCGGTTGCAGGTCATGATGTGCGAGAAGAACGCAACGCGGCATCATCCGAAAGAAATATTGTCGCATGGCAAGTCTGGAATGATATATAAAATAACGAATTTTACTGGATGGCGATGCGGCTGCAGATGTTTTTCCGTTTTCCCGTTCTTTTTTTTTTTTGTTTTTTCTTTCTTGTTCTCTTCTCGACTACAACTACCCTTCGCCAAGGAATTAACGATATTGACGGACTTATTGCAATGCAACGCAAAGCCATGCAGCTGAAACGCAATACCATCTCTGCGCTTATATCTTTGCTGCATATAGGATAATGATATTTTGTGTAGCTGCAGTATGCAATTTTATGTTCATATCGTACACTTCTCTTCATTCTTCCTCGCTCTTCTTTTCATCGTTTTTCGGTTTTTGTTGTTGTTTTTTCGATTCGTTACTACGGCAGTTGCAATTCGACGATAATTTCCACCTCGTTATCGTGTATATCGCACATATTTAGTTCGGAGTCCCTAAAATGTATTGGACAGCAGCTGACTACGGCGATAAGCGATAGCCTCTCATCTTTTTCTACTTCTTTCTTTCTGCCATGCTCCCTTGCGCTTGCCTCCTTCTTTCTTTCTTTCTTTCTTTCTTTCTTTCATACTTTCTTGTTCGGGATCATAAATTTTTTAACAACCGTGTTACAGTGAAAATAGGCAAAAACACCAAGTAAAAAATTATGCGCGTACCTTATACCTGACCAACACCGCAACTCGTTCGTCCACGGAGCAACGAAACGACGCCAGAAACTTACTTTCTTTTTTACCAGTTTTCTGTTGTTGTTGTTCTTGTTGTTTTTTTCTTCTGTTTTTGTTCTTTTCTATTTTTTCCGGTTTCTTGTTTGCAACCAATATAGGTAATTGGGAGCACGTAAAATAAGAGCTTTTTAATTTGCACCACATCGTTTTATTATTCACTGTTTACATTATCTCACGAGCCACTAATCGACCCTACTATACGGATTATCAGCCTTTCAACATCGGCGTAGAGCTCGTGTCCTAATTTATCAGGGAAAGAATCGTCGAACCGTTACATTCTTGTTTCATGCCAGTAGTTATATGCTATTACAATATTTTAGAATTTTTTGAATAAATTTGTCATCGTGGAATATCTCGGTATCGCAGTATTTCGACAATCTACACACAGTAAGAAAATTTGCAGTCGTTATCCGACTTTGCATTCCGGGGAGAAAAAAAAAAAAATGAGAAAAAAAAAAACAAACAAACCACGAGAAAACAACGGATTCAGATTTTGAAAATTGAACAAATATTTGACAATACAATAACGAATATTGCAGAGATTCTTAAAATATTTTTCTGTCGAAAGATAATTCTCTCTATTTTTCAGCGATTTGTCCTGAATTTTTGAATAATTTCGACATCACAGCTGTAGAGATTATCAATTATCGTTATAAATGCGAAATGTGTTATTCTGCAAGAAGATAATTGGCTAAATTAAAAGAATGAAGTAAAAAAAGGTAGTAAATATCATAGCTGGGCTCAGCTCGTTCGAGGTGTTGCGTGCGTGGTTATTTTCAAAGTATAATAGAGGCGAGAGTAAACGGAACATAGTATTAACAAGACAATTTGTTTTCTACTTCGTAGTATATGTATGCATGCATGTATCTACGTACATACATACTGCCTCGGTGCTTCGTGTGCTTCTACCACTAGGTACCCACGCTATACGTAGGTATTAGTTTGCCTGAGTACAGGGCTGTTCATTAACGGTTGTTTCCTAAGGTGTGTACTTTTTCGATATATGCGTCGCTACGATCGAACCCAAGTTGGGCCTTCCAAATTCTCGCATGTTCGGTCTCCAAAGTTGGCCTGAAGGTAAAAATTGAAAAAGAAAAAAATACGTGGCCCCACGTTGGGCGCCGATGTATCGGCGCAGCACCTGACGCCCAACGTGGACCCGTACGTTTTCAAACTTCCCGCCTTAACGAGGAAAGTTATCGTGATCAAAATATCCTCACAATATCAGCTGTTTCTCTTATCTTCTTATCGAAGCAAAGCGAAAGAAAGAAAGAAAGAAAGAAAGAAATTTCGATTTCCACTACGATTGCGAGCATTGAAACGGAACTAGCCCCGATGGAAGAACGTTAATGAATCGCCCGGTAGGTATGTACCTACGCACATACACTGGTACCAGCCCAGGGACAATTAGCATGCTAGAAAATACTGTAATTACGGGTTGCAATTCCTCCGCCAGCTCTCTCACTCCTGCTCCTCCCGGTGAATTGGTTAATTCGCATGCAATCCGATTCCTAGTAATTACCGGTTATCGGCCGACGTATATTACACAGTTCATGACGTCAAAGCGCTGTAAAAATGATCGACAATGAATATAATATGAAGTATCGCTAATCATCCTCGAGGCACGATCAAACGATCGTTAATAATTAATTCTACGATTTCTATTATTCCTCGTGCCAACTTCTGTAATCTATAACCGCGTCGCCGCGTGAGTCCATTAGTCGGTGAAAACTGTACAAATATTATACTCCCAGTAGTACAATGTAATATGTAATTATTTCAAATAGGATAATGAAATTAGAATTTTTTCATACACGAAAAACCACGATTTATGTTACACATTATCGTGTTACTATTGAAAACCGTAAAAAATTAATCAACTTTGTTGGTTAGTTTTTTTCTCCAAATTTATTAACTCCCGTTAATCCCAGGCTAAGAAGTTACGGAGGATTAATTAATCTGCGTATGTGATTCAACAAACTTTGTCTCTTCCTCCGCTATCGTCTTAATCTTAATCTGTTTTTTTCATGATCTTTGTACCCATATCATATAAACTTTGAATAATAATTTCCATAGATATTAATTATATCGCGACTACCCATAAAATATGTTCGTAACACTTCGAGTTGCTACCGCATGGTATAATACTATGAAAAATAGAAAAAAATGTCGGATAAAAAACTAAGCTCGCACAGTCGGGGAGAATAACCGGATCAAATGTACAAAGTTCACAGTTTTTCAAAAGCCGTACGAAATATCTTCGATACGCCACTGTCGAAGGAATCTGGGAGCCCGAAGTCAGCTGGAGCAGGAAGACGTACACAATGGCGTGCGTAACAAAAATTCTAAACACCGTTTCCTTCATCCTTTATCCCCGACTATCATTCATCTTATCTTCTTCCGTTTCTCTCTTCTTTGCGCTAGTAATTCCCGTACCGGATGTCACGAAGAAAGAAGCGATAATTATTCATCGCAAAGTTGATCAGCCTGTGACGCGATTGCTCGTAATTATTAATCATTGTATAAAAGTCAAGATTTCGGGGATACATATATTTACCCAGTTTGAAAATGGAATGAAATATTTCCGAAACCTAATTAATTACGGTTTTGTAATTAATCTTCTCTGAAGAGGAGTTGAAAGGAATCAGATACGCAAATTATTCCTCGTTAGAAATGAAAGATTAATCTCTGTGCACGCTCATACACGCGTGCATCTACATTTCTAGTATAGGTACCTAAACATTTATAACAATCGAATAATCAGAAGGTCTTCTCTTCCGGATCAATCCGTGGCTGTAAAAACCTCTATTGCCCGCGTTATGTTGGTACGCCAATGGAGAGAAGTGGGAATAAATGAGGAGCGGAGAGGGCCAGGCCTCGGCGGCAGAGAAGGGAAAGGGGAATGGGCCTCGGGTTCGGAACTGCTAATTATGTAAATTGCCGGTGTTGCAAATTACCCCCCAGTTTGTGTTCGCTCTACACACAATTCCCGCTATCCACACACTGGAACCCACCTAATTCGTACGTCCCACCACCGCCGTGGCGGAGTTCTTTTACCATGTACATTTGCAAAAGCTCAGAGCTTTTTTCTTCCTTCCTCCTGAGTTCCCGATCTTCCGTTTTTCTTCTCGTATCGAAATTTGGATCTCGAACTTCCAAATAAACGACCGGTAATCGCTACCACTGATATCCTGCTATGGCTGGAGGCTGTGTGAGAAAATAATCTGTGTAAAATATCGTTTAATTCGATTCGAGTCGTCCCGGCAATGACCGCCATAAACTTGAACGGATGACACCGCACGGTCCGGGGCCCGGGGTCCGGGTCCGGGATCCGGCCCGAGGCCAGCAAACAAATTGGTCCTGACACACGGAATAGGGACCCTAAAGGAACGAGTCTACGCTGCAACCCTGGAGGCGAATGCCCAATGCCCGGTGCTCGGATGCCCGAACGCCCGAACGCCGAATCCCCCAGCCCATTCCTCGTGCATAGGTATACCTGAAGTGGACGACGTCCACTGGGGATGTAGGGCCCCAAAACTGGAGGGAAATACTCTCGGACAGCTCTTCGTCCAGATGGGAGAGAGAAGAGACACCTTTCCAAGAACTACGTGTGTAAAACACCGGTTAAATCGTCGTTACTATTCAAATGTAAAAGAAAGAAGAACAAAAAACCGAAAAAAGGAAAAAGGTATGGCCGTGAGAGAGAGAGAGAGAGAGAGAGAATTTTCATGGTATGGGGTAGGCTGCCATCGGAAACCCAGATCCTAAAGTGTCTGACAAATGTTCACAGTGTACGATTGCCCGTCCTCGTTTGATCCGAAGAAGTCTTCGACGCGACGGAAAGAAGACTTTGACAGACCCCACGATTTACTGAGATAATTATTTCAATTTGTTCGTGGCTCTCGTTCTTCCTTCGAACAAAACACAAAGAAAAGAACTACCAAACAGAAATGAAAATGTGACGATATGTTTCATAGTTGGACTCGGATTTGTTAGCCCGGCTCCATACTAAAGTTAAACTCAGTCTTTACGACTATCGCCAAGTGTTCGGATGGTGGTCCAGGTCCGTTGAAGGCAGGTACAGATTTATGCCGCGGACATATTCGTAGAAGGTCCCCTGTCGCCCCGTGTTATTCAAATGTAACAACGGCTAACTCCCTCTCGCCTCGCTCGACGAGCCTGTCTTATTAACGTAACTTGCGTCAGGCTA
The DNA here is from genome assembly GCA_963170745.1 of Phymatocera aterrima. NCBI lineage: Eukaryota > Metazoa > Arthropoda > Insecta > Hymenoptera > Tenthredinidae > Phymatocera > Phymatocera aterrima. The sequence continues at coordinate 2,778,239 of OY720671.1, forward strand.
GAACTCCCAACAGATCGGGAATATAATTCCGTAGTATTTTACTCGAATCATAAGAGGAAAGGGATGAGAATTTTTATTGGGTATTCCGTGAACAAAAGTAAATCAGAAAAGGAGAGAAGTCACAGCGTTGGATGCGTCAAGTGCTGTAACGTGATTCGCTTTATGGCTTATATACCATAAAAAGGGAATTGCGCCTGCAATCGGGGCTAGGCTAGGATTAATCGTGGTCCGGTATATAGACACACGAAGCAAGCTCGAATCCGAATCTTCTTCATTCTTGATACGCAAATGTTCACACAGGATGCAATATCGTAGTAGGTACTGCAGGAACATTGCAATACCGCAGAAATATTTCTCTGCAATAAATATTGCACCGATGATGTAAATGGGGACAGGAAAAACAGTTTAAAATCTCTCCGTGCGGGAATGCCCGCGTGGCATACGATGACGCGGTAACATTGCAACAATGTTGCAATATTGCCGAATCATTCCTGTAGAATGGATATTATGAGGATCGCTTGGAACAGAAGACTCGCGGAACGACTGGATCCATAAAAATTCTTCATCTTTGGGATGAGAGAGTCCGTGAGGTACATAAAATCGCAGTATTGGCGGAATTGCAGCAATATTGTCCGAATGATCGGAAATTACAATGAATTCGCAATATTTCTTGCAATCTGGACGAATTGAGGTCCAACCAATTGATCGTAATCCAACGAACCTGGGTACCAAATTCCTCGTGCCTAATTCGGAGAGAAATATGAAAATAATGAGAATCGTACATTGATAAAGAAATTCTACTTCAATTAAAATACCGTAAGCTTTCACTACGATTCTAAGATGCAATATAACAGAGATGGATACACGGTAAAGAAATTCAGAATCTTACGTGTTGCTTGTAATTCTGTGGCGCGATGTGTGTGGGAATTACATGTAGGTACTCCTCGAAGAGTAGGTATCAGGTTACCAATGAAATAGTGGCACCATTTTGTTTACAATATTGTCGCAGGCGATCGTGTCTACACTACATATTCAACCGACGACACTCTCCTTAACCTTAACAGTCCCCAGTCCAGGTCCAGGTCCAGTTCCAGGTCCAGGTCCAGGTCCAGGTCCAGGTACCTACCCAAGGATGTAGAGGTGTGCGTCGATGTCGCATCTAGAGTCGCGGGCCTTTCCCAAGAAGCCAGCTCGATGAATCTACGAGCGGCTGGAAATCATCTGAATCTTGCAACCTGACCGGAAATATAAAAACTATGAGTATTTCTTCATCCAGCGATCTTTCATTCCCCTCATTCCCGTATTCGATTCTTTAATTCGCCAAGCGCAGATGCTTCTGATGAACGAGGGGGGTGTAGACCTTCCTTTATTCAAATCCGCGTAGGAATGCAAATTTTAACAAATCGTTACCCGAGAAACAAAAAAATGACGGCAACGGCGGCGGGGGAGGGGGGGGGGGGGGGGGGGGAGATATTCTGTGAGCAAACATGTGGTTAGAGCTGTTAACCAGACTTCACATTGGCCCAGGCTATGATGGTTATGATAGGTTCGCATGCAAGGAACGCATTAAGATCGAGATTTCCGATCCGGAATCAAAGAAATCCTCGATGCTCAAGATGATTCCTGGTTATTAGATGCTACCGCAGATAGTATAGGGAAACATCGGATCGTATGGCAATCGGCACTGTTGTCAATGATTTGCCACGATTCTTCATCGTCGGTTGTTCGGCATGACTGCAATGCGAAGGGAGAAAATCAGTACGTATACCGCATGGATTTATTTATCCCTCGTCTGGAATAATAAGGTTCACATGAAATTATTACGAGAAGACCGTGAGCACCTGCCGATCAGTCGATGCATAAAGTCGAGTGATTAGAAATCACGCTTTTTCTCGTTTTTTGCTTTCGTTCAACTGCAGGTACTGAATGTCCAAGGCAGAATTAGCTCGGGTCACTGTCTTGGGGTGTGCCAGGCTCGTGTCTGGCCAAACCGCGTTCCATGACATTCACGTTCCAACTGTTTGGCAGCGGTCAACCTAACAAATGCCATAAAGTGCCCCGGATCGATCGCGATCGGCCGAATCTACATCGATCGCTACCACTCTCAGACCTCCTTTCGATCGACCCGCGAAATTCTCCGTGTGATTGGTCGCCTCAATGAAACCCGTGCCGTCAACGATCTGCGGTGGAAGGAAAATGCTTCGGCGAAGCAGTATACGTTCGCTCGAGAAGGAATCTTCGATGTGCACACGTCGTCACGAAATTCGAGTATTCCTTCTACAATGGAAAGAATCACAGTGATTCTCCCCTCGTTCTTCGTACAAGCTGTGCTTCTGATTGAATGGAATTCCTCTACGCGAGAGGAGTAACTTTTCCACCGGAGTATATGAAGTGCGGAACATGGTTCGTGTTCGTGATGATAATTGACTGAGCATGAAGAGTATCAATAGTTCGGAATTCACGATGAAGTGAATTGCACTTTTCTTGCATATCTTGCATAGTTGTATTCCGAAGCGACGGACCTTTCCTCGATAGTTCTATGGCAGCACGTACCTATACCGCAATTACGGCCAGCGACCATTCATTAAACTGATTACACCTCGCCCGCTTCAACCTACCGTAGCTGGTACCTTCGACTCGCAGGAGTCTTACGTTAGCTAAGGATATTTCTATCCTCCCACGTCTCACCTTCTGCGCTCTATTCTACCTCCCGACGTGAGCCTCCGCCGTGTACTGTCGCGAGTGTACACGCGATCATATTATGCCATTACTACCAAGCAACTATAAACCAATGTGTAAAAATGTCAGGTTTAACGAGTCAACCAAACGAGATGATGATAATGATGATGATGATGATAACATCTTGCGCGTTATAGGATAGTTCGGTTGGCTAAGTGAATGTATGCTGTGATTATTAGGATTAAATTATATTATCAAACACTCCGCATGTGCGCACGTCTGACCATCATCCTCGTGCACTTCGAGCATACATGCGTGCATGCGTCCGAGGGTTGAGGCGAGGCACGAGAGTATTCATAGAAAAAGGCAGATCTGCGTATACTTTCATCAAAAGATGAAAGGATGAAATGCCGCGGCATTGAATTCGAACAGGACGCGTACCACCCGCAAACCTTTCGGAAATTACGGCTACATTGTCTTGCGGCACGATGGGAGCCAATTACACAATCCTGAAGAGAGTCGAGTCTCGTCGTCACGGTGTTTCAACTTGTTCATTTAGCAGAACCTCGACAGCCCATGGATATCCCTCGTCCATGGAAGACGAAATCGAGTGGCTGAGTCCAGGCACGGCCATAGGTGTGTGCCTCGGACTGTGCGCATGGTGGTGGTAGGTTAATTCTGTCCTTGTTTTTCTGCGGGAGTCAAAACAGAACGGAACGGAACGGAACGGAACGGAAAGAAAAGGAACGGAACAGAGCGAAACAACGTAGCAATTATCAGCCATTTCTCGCAAATAGCTGATGGTTAGTGATAATTATCTTGCGAAGCCGAGCTGACTCTCTGAATTGCTGTGCCAACCGCGGTACCGCCTCCTATAGGTATTTCATCTACTGGGTGTCGAAATTGAAAGATACGAAGAGCATCGAGGATATTATATTTGTGTGAAAACATGTTGGCGTATAGATGTACGGAGATCTCTTGATCGAGGAAACAATGCCCACGGACGTATAGGGACGTGTGTTTATGGACAGTACTTTTCCAATTATGTTTCTATATCCAGCTCGGTGTCCCCGCACGTGGCATCTTGATGGTAAGTCACAGGTCGCGGGTTGAAAGTAAACGATTTAATGAAACTCCGGGGCATGGCACGGCGGTGTGTAAATGTGCTCACCTTTCCGCAAATTGATTGGCTCGAGCCGGTGATAACTCAAGATAAACCTTAACGATAGGATTTATTTTACGGCCGATCACGCTTAGTGCCAGCTGAGAAACTGTCTTCATCCTCTTCCCTCCCTCCCGCCCTTCCTCCCTCCCTACATCCCCGTCGCCCGCTTCTTTTACCAAACCAAGTATTCGGTGGACTTTGGGATATTTCCTGAGATTCGAAAAATCTTGCCAAACGTACGCGGCAATTAATAACGGTTCAGAACAGCCAACGGAATTGGTGTTTTTGCTTCGTTGGTATTCTTCTTCTTCTTCTTCTTCTTCTTCTTCTTCTTCTTCTTCTTCTTCTTCTTCTTCTTCTTCTTCTTCTTCTTCTTTAATAATGTCGTTGGTAATATGGAACGACGAATAGAGGAGTATAAGTATTATTAATAGGTGAGTTTTTAGTAACGACCGCTTTCGCGGGCTGTTACTAATTCGAGTCCAATTATTGCTGTGGGTCGAGAGCTGATTACATATGTATGTACGATCGAGATACTGGAAGGTAGAGGGAGAGCATATGCTAACTACACAGTTTTAATTACAGCTGGTTGGAGTCCGCTGACTAATTGTTTCATCGGGTGAAAATAATAGCTCTGTGTCACGCGTTTTCCTTGTCTTTCGTCGTCACTGGCACTCGTAGGTGAAAAAGAAGAAAAAAAAAAGTGTGCAATGTATACAGTGATACCTTCGTGATCGTGCTTCACGGAGATATGGAAGTATGAAAATGTGAGTATACCGGGTGAAGAAGTACGTTGGGGGAGAAGCGTTGGAAAAACGACCATAAATTTCGAACACACTGGACAGTGTTTTTCTTTGGCAATTGCGGTGCCCCGAGATCGCAGTGTCGTTAAATAAACAATTTAAAGTCATCTGGACGTCGGGACCTCCGAGAAGTTGGTTATGGTCGTAAAATCCGTTGAAGCCTTCAAAGTTTAAAGTATGGTTAAAAATATTGTTAAAATGAGAACCTTCACCACCACCTGAAGAAGAAGAAGAAGAGGAAGAAGACGACGAAGAAGAAGAAGAACGATAATACTGATGAATTAGGTTCATGCTTCTGCACCCTGAGTATAAACACAAACACAAGCGCAAACACATGCGCAAAGCGCACTATTACACGGACGGACGTTCACACGAGGAGGCTGAGTTCACTCCTCCTTCACTTCTCTCGAGCTTATTGTTAGTAGCTACATCAACTCGAGGAGAGAAGTACCTTCTTTGCACTATATATCAAAGAAGGTATACAGGTATATAGGTATATCCATGCTGGGCTCCTCAGTGGGCAGCATAACCTGAACGTATGCTATATGGCTGGTCAGTCCAGTGCAGTGAATGATCATCCTTGTCTCCACCCACTAAGGCTGACAGCATAATCATCGGGTTACCTTTCCACTTAGACTATAGTTAACCGTGTGCATTGTGCCTGTAATATCTAAGTGTGTACTCAAGACCGAGACCTAGAAGGAGGAGAGTGTTTTATTTAGAGCCTTGTTTGCAAGGTGAGATGATCTCCACCTCATTAAAATCGATCGGTCGACTACGTCGCGATCTATATTCACTTTCCTACCAATGTTCAAAAAAATACACAATGCGAATATGCAAACTGCAGTATTTCACCGCCGCGCCGGGCAATTTCGGCGGGCGCCGAATTTCGTCCGGCCGAACAAACGAGGTATGAAATAAGACGCATATGTAGGTATACCTGCAGTAGGTGGCTAACCGGGGGGAACAAGTGTTCGGGTATTATATCGTCGAGGGAAAAAGCCACTGAATATTTATGCGGTGATTAGATTAATAAAACAATATTCCCTCCACCGTCAACTTTAATGCTCGACGGGTTCAGCCCTGGATCAGTTCATAAATAATACATCAACATGAACCTCAGTTTGGTTGGTTTAAACTTTCCGCGTCGCCTCCGATCCGCCGATTATCACCCGGTCCAAGTTCGGCGTCCACTCTTCCACCACTTGCCGCAACGTTTGCACATCTCTCTGACCAACCTAAGCGAAAATCTGCTCCAGGGCAAAATCAAGGGGGGGGAAAAGAAACTTCGAGAACAAGTAGAAGAAGACGAGCGCGAAGACGGTATGACGACGTGAGAGAGTCAGTCCCTTGAAGAAACAAGCGCAACGGTCTTATTCTTTGAGATGTACCCACCCGAATTCATTGGGGAAAGAATTTATCCGATCGGAACCACATATTTAGTCGAACGAACGCGAAGCTTATCCGGTTAATAAGTTCAGTTTAGGATTGCGCTTTGGCGGCGTTTCGGGACTAATTGGCTCCTCAGCTGTTCGGGATCAGGTCTCAGGATACGGCGCACAATCGGTCCCGACAGTTCTGGTAACGACCGATCAGAAAATTCAGCATGTTAACTATCGGCTGGCGAAACAAAGCACAGTTTCATCCACGGTAATGGATGTCGGTTCCATCAAATCGTTCGCAATTTTCCAGACCAGAATCCACTCGGGGAGAGTGAGAAGCGGTCCCAGCCCATAAAGAGAAGTAAACAGCAAATTCAAACGTCTCATTCTCGAGCGTGAGCCAGTGGAGAGTGAGAGAAGAAAGGAGGGGCCTCTTCGGCCCTCAAGAGACTCCGCTCCGTGGTATGATCGTGATAAGCAGGTGATAGATGCCACACCAGGTACCAGCGGTCCCACAGGTCCCACCGAACCTCTCGTAAGTCCCACACTGACCGGTCGAGTGCACATGAGCACAGTGAGCACGGACAATAGCTGTTTGTTTCTGCCCGAAGAAGAGGGGCGTGGGAGAGGAAAGGGGGAGGCGGGAGTGGTTCGGATCTGGCGCTTTTCCCGGAGTGACTTCGTAGACCTGCGGGAATAAGCGATTGCCTCTTTACTCTTCACTCTCTTCTACCCTTCTCCTCCCTCTCTCTTTCTCGTTTCTACCTTCTTCTATATACTATATACTGTCCGTGCGGGTTAAATCACATCGACAGATAATCACAACTTAATTTGCCCCCCGCTGCGAAGTCATGGTAGCCAGTGGTTATACCGTCGAGTCACTCCGCGTTGAAGAGCGGTCGGGTGACTTTAGTTAAAACATGGCACGGGAGTCGTTGCCCATTCATTGTATGCAGATGAATTCATCGTTCCCCGCGTGTCAAGGAATTAAATTTTAAGAGCTTTCGAAACCTGCTTGTACAGCTTCCATTTCCAAGCACCTTCCTACGAGACACCTCGTCCTCTATCGTGGTTTCCTGATTGCACAGACCCCAGCCCAGTGAATGCAACGATGAACGAGAAACAGGAGCAACGCGGAGGATCGAGGAGAGAGCTCCCCACCTCTGGAAGCCCGGTATGAAATCTGATGTGCGGCTTTTCCCGTGTTTTGTGTTGCAAGAGCTGACCATCAATCAAAATTAAGTGATCTAAACTTACGAAACGCGAGTGCTTTCATCGTGCACGACGCGACGTATCATAAATGCTCTATAATGTACCTGAATTGAGGCTGAACCACCGTTCACCTCGATCCTGTATCAGGGGATCACGAGCAATATAAAGTGATTTACGCGAAGGAATCATCGCGACGATAGCGATGGTACCCGTGGGTAGGTTTAGTTTAGACGATGCATCAATGTCTACCGATCGTGGTAGGGTATCGTTAACTTAACTTGACTGAACTTAACTTGACTTAACTTAACTCCGGCGTAGGTAACTATCTGCCCGAACCTACCTAACCCAACTTAATAAGTTAGCCTCGATTTCCTCAACCGCAATGAGAGAGGTAACGAGGAACGAGAGAAACCAATTGATCGGTGAATTTATAGCTCATGAAAAAATGTTCTAGAATCTCGTCAAAATCTGTCTGTTAGATCGTAAGCGTATACATACACGTATGAACACATTTCTCTCTTGTAGTTTGAGATTTCGATAACTTTTCATTTACTATCTTGAGGATCTTGATCAAGACGTTTACCCACACTTGCAGTGCTCAAAACGATAAGAACGTTCGTCGAGTCCGGATATATTTTACAAGGCAACATATTGTCTCTACTTTTTTTATTTCTCGTTCTCCCTCTCTCGCTTCGTTTTCTTCCTTGGCATCTCAGTTACGAGATGTATCCGGAGGATATATATATATATATATCTCTCTCGCTCTCTCTTATTTTCTTCATATACCCAGCTAATGGCGACGGCGATGGTGATTGTGATTGTTGCGTGTGCCTCGTGCATACGGATAGGTGTACGTATATCGTATACGAAAAGGAAGGTATCAGGTTACTCGGACTGGCGATAAAATAATTGTCTCCTTAAAGCCATCAGCGGAGTAGACAAGCGACGATTAATCCAAGAGGTTTTTCAGGCTAGAAGGGAAAAATCTTAAGGACTTTATTAAACGCTGATTGGTACCCAAGATATCAAATTCCTTAAAGCGGTTCTTTCAAATATAAAGAGGGAGAAGAAGAAGAAGAAGAAGATTATACACAGATATGACGCTGATAGAATTATCTTATTAATTAAACAGGTTTCACCTTATACCTCTTCGCTATCACGAAAATTATTGTATGCATATACCGGTACAGTGGTAGGTACGTGACTGCTAGTCGCGGTCCATCCGAAACGAGTAGGTATTTCAAATTAGTACGGAAACTCAAATTTTAGTTTTCATCGTTATTAATTCTCTCACAACCGTCGTGGAGACGTCGCTCCACCGAGCACGCGATCGTTACAACAAAGTCCAGTTAGTCATTGATTATTATAATCGAGAAACTCAGGACACGCGATTGCGTAGATACGTCCAACCGCACGTACACCAAATCATAATTTTCATTGGCCATTTCTCATTCTCCTTATCTCTCTTCTCACATTTTCATTGTCAATTATTTGCCACTGACGAATCAAAGATATATTATGTACACGTACGTATACATCATAGAGAAACTCTCGCTGATTGAATGATCGGACCGATCGATCGCACTGTGTGTATTCTTGGTTAGAGATCGTGAATACGAAGCCGTACTACGGGTGTAACTCAATCAATAATTGGCCACAGTCGTTGCCATTTTAATACGGTTATTAATCTTAATCATCAAATTAACTTTCAATAAAAATCCAACCGTATTCGAATGTATCAATCAACGTTGAAGCATCACGAATCACGGATGAAAGCGGGGGTGGGGGTGGGATGTGGGGTGAGGGACGGCGTCCGTTCTGATCGAGTCATTAAAATTCATCTCCATCCCCTTGGTCCGTCTCGACTTCTGCCTACTGCAGCACAATTACTTGCTAATCATCTCACCGATTTAGGTTCCTCATTTAATTTCATCACTTTCAACGAATCCGTCGATTTTCCCTTTCCATGTAGGTACGTGTCCTCAGGTACAGCTCGTATGCGAGGTTCATATTCATTCTCAGCCCTACGACATGGAGTAGTGAAGGTATTACTTGTATCAACTGTGCGCAGCAATGATACAGTGAAACCCCACGCCCCCCTGCGGCCTATTTTGTCTGCAATGAAACACGCTCCTCCTTCAAAGCGACAACAGGTATACCTACCCATCGACTAACCAGCCTCCCTGTACTCAACAACAGATTTCAATGATTAATGATACACTTTGCCTGCCATTAGTCGAGCTCGTTAATGAAGCGGTGACTTGACACGTTCGCTAACTAGCTCTTCCGAGGTAACGTACACCCCCCCCCCCCCCCCCCCCCCTGTCCTTTCTTCGCGTCCAGGCGTGGCTCGGCACAGGTGAATACGGCTAATTGTCAAACTGCAAATGACTCAGAATGAAAATGTTACGATTATTAATCCGAGGGAAGAGGATCAGGAGGAAACCAGGGCTGGGGAAAAAGGTAGAGGAATCGTCGAGGACGTCGACGACGATGGTAGGCTGGTGTACACCAGCCATTATCTATCTCGTGAAACACACGAAAGAAGCTGCACGAAGACAAGTGTAACATGATCCTGCCCGCGGACAAGGCGTTATACGAATAGCGTGAGGGCCGGGGAGGTGTCCTGAAACGCAATAGGATTACTAGGATGGAAGGACCAGCGTTGTAGAATGTATCCTATATATGTTATACGCTTGCGTAGATGTGTCACGTACGTCCATGCGTGTGCCTGCCCGTGATACATAGCTGTATACCTATAGCTGAGCTGAGCTGAGCTCCTAACCAAGGTATGCACGAATATACACTCCTGAGATAAAAATCTCTGGAGGCAGGACCTGGAGCCAGGACCATTTGTTCCATGTATCCAACTGCCGGCACTGCTATCCTTTGATTTGAATTTTTACTCCGAGCTTCTACGTTTACAATTAGAGCTCGTCATTGTATAATTGCCCTCCAATCAACGCTCACTTTACACTAATTGTTACCGGCAAACGACGACTTTTCCAAATTCTTGAGTAAGAGAAAGGCTTTGGAAAAGGCATCCTCGAAGACCATCATCTTCCGAAAGAGTCTTCCGGTGCTTAGATTTCGCTTGGACGCAGTTTCACCGATTGACAAAGAGCTCCATGCTGACGTCCGCAGGGATTGCGATGAAATGAGAGCCGAATGAACGGGTACCCGAGAAAAATGGGGAGAACAATTAAGTCGTGCAGATATTTTGTTGCGTTGAAAAGGTCGATGAAGGCGCGAAGCGCATTTGCATTTTCTGCTATTCGTTAACTAACTAGATCGCGCGGTGGTGAATGTTTCTCGTCGAACCTTCGAGGTTTCGTTTCAAGATTAGGTATAGAGGTATAACTGTAAAATTGAAACTGGCGATATTTGGGTGCAGGGTGATCGTATTTGGAGGATTCTTGATAAACCGTGAAGGAGGCGAGAGACTCGAGAGACTTATGCCATTGCTCCAGGTGTTTGTCCAATCAGATATGCATTTACTTGGAAAAGAGGCTTGCCTCCTCCTGGACCTCTGACTCCGTCTACCTAGGTATAATATATATTACAAGAAAAGAAGAAGAGAAAGAAAAAAGTCGCACGCGGGGGTAACCGACTTACCAAAATCCTGTTCTAGGACTTCACAACAGTCAGTCAGTCAGTCAGTCAGTTAGTCCCTTGGCTATCCTAAGAGAGATCTAAGCGGTGCATAGTCCCGTTGCGGAGCCTGTAGACTTTCAGGGTTTGTTGGTTTCGTTTGGTTGGTTGTTAGCGACGTGCCTAGCGAACAAATTACCTTTTGTTTCCTGAACTTAGCTGTTATTTAGGGCTAAGTTATTGCCGTTGCCGTCCCGTATACAGCGGTGTGGTAGTGTAGTACTCGAGCAAAGATCTCGAGGGACTTCTACGAAGAACTGTAGGTACCCGTGGATGCGAGCGAACCGTGAACTCGTCTCTTCTTCATTCGTGGATGAACTGCGACGGGCTCGTTGAGTTTGTGTTACAAATGCAAAGAACGTTAAAAGCTCGAGAGTTCGAGCGGTGAGAGACTCGGTTGGCAATTTCACGTTTAAAGGTTTCGCAACTTCGGCATGCGTGGGTCTTTTGGATTCCCTTGAACGCCCGCGAAGGATCTCTTCCCTCAACACGGAGGCATAAATTTCAAGGTGAAATGGCCGCCTCTCGAATTTCTTCGGCGTAAATGTCCGACCAATAAATATCGGACATTGAAATATGTACTACAGCTTTAGCGACATTTGGGAAGTGGTAACGCCGCAGCAAAGACATTCTAGCGTCCGTACGGTATAAGTATGCGGTTGGAGGTTGGAGAGAGTGTCTCTTCACCTGAGGAGGTTAGCACTGCGACGTGGACTGTATCGTTATCGTGCGTATACTGCACGTACTCAAATTTCACATTAACATAATATATAATCCTCGTGTACAAGCGATAATTGCGTTTTAATGCCGGTGTGCTTTACGTGTGGAATTGTGGGATGGCGCCTAATAAGCTCCCTAAGCTGCGGGATAAAATAAATAATCATATTCATTGTGCGCAGGCGAGCCCGGGCTAACCAGAAACGCATTTATCTTCACTGACACTCTGTTTATTAAAAATAATGACTGGTGAGCTACACACGCCGACCTGTTCCACGACGGCATTCCCCCCTCCCTGCTTTTGGGCCACCAGGCACAAACTTCGGATCTAACAGGTTGTTTCACGAGGTAAACCCTCCTCGGGATAGCCACCCGGATGACGCGTGAGTAGAAGAAGAAGAGGAGGAAGGAGAAGAGGGAGAGGAAAAGGAGGAGAAGAAGACACTGACAATCAGATCTTCAGAGAAACATATCGACAAATTCCTAACACTTGGGTACTCGGAGGGGATGAAGCAAGGTTCGAAAGCTATTTGAATCACGGTCGAAATGTGCTCACGCGTGTGCTCCTTACTCGTTTTTCTTTTCCGTTTGGAAGCACTCCGTTCGGGAGAAAATCTTGAGGATTATTACCACAGGGATTCGAGGGAGTTTCTTGAGGTGGGGCTTAAGGGTTTCCAATAAATCATAACGTTCAGGTGTAAATAGGCCACTCAGCCTTCGAAAACACTTCATCAAGCGAAGGCAGCAGCGGCAAATATTCCCCTCGGCGATATTTTAATTTATACAGGACTGCTATACAGCGCACGCAAGCCCCTGTACAAAAGGTTGTACGTAGATAGTGGAGGTTGGTGGCTGGTTGGCTGGCCGGATGGACCAGCCGGCCAGCAAATCAAACGAAATAAAATACACCAGAATACACAGAGAATCGTCTGAGTCGTAAAATATGTGGAGGAAGGGTGTTTGAAAGATTGTAATTATATTATAAATTCAGAGATTAAAGATACCTACCCCCGAGCTCTGATCTATCTCTGTATCATCCTACTACCCTCAACAAAGTACTAGAACTACATACAGTCGTCTGCTCGTCCACTCACTCACACGCTCGGTCGTTCGCTCTTTTACTCTCTTCAGTCATTACAAGTAATCGTGCACAGTTATTTTTTCCGTCAGGATTGGAACCCCTCAGCTTATAGAAATTTGTGATACACAAAAACGAGACGGCCAATCCGATACGACAGATTTCATTTAGAATCAATTGAACGTCAATCACTCACATCACAATAAATATTGTATGCTATTGTGCCGTTCGACGAGCCAAGACCAACGAAAGCTTTCAGTTTTTCGTTGTATACCATTGATATCCCGTGCGAAATTTCACGCACATCAACTTTTCCCCCAATCAGAGTCGTTCGGAATGATGGAAATGAATTTCTGTTCCAATGAGTAATTATTGCACGTTTATTATCCGTGAATAATTGTCCACTGGGTATCGATGTGCAAGATATTGGACCGAGATGCTTGATTTCGGGCGATGTGTAGCGTGTGCAAATGCTCGACTGTGGACAGTAGATTGTGATGTTTGGAAATCCGTCATTCGCAGCAGAATATTGTGATGTTTTGAAATCCGTAATTCTATACCACATTGTGATGCGCGGAAGTGCTTGATTGTTGATAACGTTGCGGTGTGTTAGAATGCTTGATTGCCGACAATATTGTGATTCGACGGAATCCTCAACTGCTGATAGTACTGTGATATGATGTGTGGAAATGCTTGATTGTAAACAATATCGTGACGTATGGAAATGCCTAATTATGGACAACATTTTGGCGTGTGGGAATGCTTGATTGTGGACAATATTGTGATGTGTGACAATCCTTGATTGCGGACACTATTGTGATATGTGGAGACGCTAAATTGTGGACGAGAATCTGTGTGACGGCGATTTCTAGCATCATCGTTCTCACCATTCTGCGAATAATGGATCCGACAAAATGACGGAGAGTTAAATTTGCGCATCGCTTTGCAAAGCATAATGGGTAATGTGAAATGTGAAATGTGAAATGTGAAATGGGGGTAGGCGAGGGAGGCGAGTCTGAAACGGTGAGAAATAATTCGTTAGTAGGTATAAAAGAGGCAGCGAATAATAATACGAATCTGAGAATAAGGTGTAAGGTAGAAAACAAAGGAACATATTCGGATGATGCACGAGGTGTGTTTAGTCGCACGATAGTGACGCGGAGGTTCGAGTTCAGCACGACGGGAGCCGATTCGGGACATCGTCTTCTCCTTCTCATTCCCCCGTTGAGTACTGGTCGATGCGTCTTTCTCGGTCCCTAACAAGACTCGAATAGAGCCGTCAAAGCCGCGGGGGGTGCGAGACTCCAGAGTCAGTCTGGCCCCCTGCTGGCCACCATCTTGGTTTTTATTAACGAGAGAGGAGTTCCTACGGGAGGAGGACAACCGGCTACAAAAAACCACCAGAGGTAAACCGGCCAGAGGGAATCTCGCACGAGTGCGAAGGAATTCATTAGGCATCTCGCGTTAATGACGCTAAGCTTCCTTCCATCTACCTTCGGTGTGCGCTGCCTACAGCCTACTGAAGTCGACATTTCACTCCATCGCATGGACTGCTTGGTATGAAAAAGTCTCAACTCCAACGCGTAATAATAATCCTGAGTTATTTCATTTAGAATTCCTCATCGGGATTTCTTTATCCCTTCACCAAAAACACACGCAGGGATCATATTCTGAATATTCTGAGAGCATATCCGTACTGCCACCAAAATTCTGTGTCCCCGCCACAAGAATTTGGTAAACAATTTCTGCCACCAGAACTCTGCAGTGACTGGTGGATGAAAAAACTAAGCGAATGAGGAGGACCAGTTGAAGCTGGCCTTATGACTCTGGAATGAAAACCTCCGGGATAATGTGGTTCTAGCCATGGGATACCGGCGGTCTTCTCGCGTGTCGATGTCAATGTAAAGTCGTCAGGCGTCCCAGCTTCCGTTGGCTCCTCGGAATAGTCATCTCCACCGATCTCCGCAATGATGATCACGACTGAAAATATGAGACATGCTCCGAAAGATTTTCCTGCTTCATGCTGTGCAGTAATTCCTCAACTGGTCCTGGTACCAAATTTTCTCTTAGGTGCAGTTCTTCTCCCCGTTTTTGTCCTTCGTTGCTTCTCTAATCTTTATTCTGCATTTACATACGAAACGTGATAGTTTTGCCCATGAGAACTATCGTGCATGGGGGGGGGGGAGGGGGGGGGGGGGGGGGGGGGGGGGATCTGCTAGCCTGGACTTCGTGTTGTATATAATTACACGGATGTTCCCCGCGATACTGTCGCAACGTCAAAGAATAATAATTCACCTGAAAGTGCCTCACCGCCTGGATTATCTTACGGAGTGACATTTTTGAGGAAAAATTACGTCACTTAACCAGCCATTAAGGCAATAAATTTTTAAGGATGTTAAACTAAGCGATTATGCGAGTTGGATGTCGTGCCTATAGCTGTAGGTACCCATAGTCCTCCGGGCAACAAAGTTTTAAAAGACACTTAATTATGGCAAAACTCTTCTACTATTTAAGATTGCTGCGAGCTGGTCTGGTCTGGTCTGCTCTGGTATGGTCTGGTCCGGTCTCGTATGGTCGGAAAAGTTTCCTGCCTAAAGACACGGATGATAATAAAAATGAACCTTCAAGGATCACGAGCATGAGAGACATGCCTCCTCTCTTCTCTCTTCACCTTTATTTTCTACTTACTCTTTCTCTCTCTCGCTCTCTCTCTTTCTCTCGTGGTATACTTCAGCGTCTACCTATAGCAGGCCTCGCGCACAGGTCTTCGCTATCAGAGATGAGATCAGATCTCGGGGCGGGCAGGCGATGTTGGTATAACAAAACACTGTCCGGTGATGAGCGTCATTACCCCTACCTCACAGTACAAGCCCATAACGGCGGCCATCTTGGCACCGGTTTATAACAGGAAAAGAATTGTCCATCACCACCGCGGAGCGGGTTGTGGCCGGGGCTATGGGTTGTTCAGAGATGCGGAAGGTTATTGCATATCGTGCTTCGACGAGTTTAACCGTTAATTAATTATCGATTATCGCAACGTGCGCACTGTCGTCGCCTCTCTTCGACCTCTTAGCCGTCCTCAAAGCACATACGTGCACGTACACATACGATACGATACCCACCTATGACACGGCTTATTTACTGATCGAGAAAATTATGAATATAATACCCCAGGTTGCAGGTAACGATACTCGGCCGCCTCTCCGATTACGATGCCATTGCGCTTTGTTCACGTATACCTAACAGCCCAGTTTCACGGTACGTTGGAAGCAAGTCAACCGGGCGACTAACCGCGCACCGTCTTCGCAATTGGTAGTACGGCGAAATGTCCAGCCAATTCCGGAAGTGGATATCTTCGGGGATCCCGCGAGGACAGACGATCGCGGGCCTTTTTTATTTGTCAGGAAGAAATCAAACGGTCTGGGAGCTCGTCCGATGAAGAGTACCTACCATCGCCCGCGGTAGTGCAGATCGCGCGCGTTGTACCTACGTACGTACGGAGAGTAATCCAGAAGCCCCGGAGAACCTTTCCGCCGCGCCGCGCCGCGCCGCGCCGGCAGAAAATATCCTGACAAAACTTTCAAGATCGTGCAGTTGAATCTTCTGCTACAGAGTACAGAGAGTGGCTCGTATCCATGGCAACTATAGCGACTGCCACACGCTCCACTGCTATATGGAAGCGAATACATGTTCACTCGCGTCTACACGTATAATGTACAGGAGGTATCTATATGTTGTGTACATTCCACTTATGAAGTTGCGCGGTGTTTGCTTTACACCCTGCCTCTGCCTCTGCCTCTGCCTCTGCCTCTGCCTCTGCCTCTGCCTCTCCCTCTCCCTCTCCCTCTCCCTCTCCCTCTCCCTCTGCTTCTCCCGCGAGGAACGACCGACACTCCATCGCCCTTTTCCCTTTTCCCTCGTCCTTCGTCCTCGTGTAGAGGTACTCCTCCTTCTATATGCTCTTCTTAAACTGGCTCGTCGAGTTCACGGTGCTCCTTTTCTAAGTACCTACATCGTCCGTTTATTATCAGCAATTTGGCGCGCACTCGCGTGAGGGTAATTTCATATTGGTTTTCTCCCACCAGAGGAATTCCATTTTTCTTTTTAGCTGTTTTCGTTTTTCTCCCGGCTGCGCTCTTCGCTCTCTCGTTGCCCTCTCCGCACAGCCGCTCTTGTTTTTTGCCTAAAATTTAATAACGCGATGATAGAAATTGAGGAGTTCGGACCAGACTGACAAATTTTGAACGTGGAAAATTCCGAGCGCGCAATCACTTGACATTTTTGCCATTTCCTTTTGGGTTCCGCAACAATTTTCTGAAGCACGAACCTTCAAATTTTCGGGTCAAGCGAAAAGCTTGAAGCTCAAAGATCGTTAAATTGACTTCTGGAATTTTGGTAAACGAAGCGTGCCCGATGCACAAGCTCAGTTTTTTAATTCTTCGGCTCCCTACCACAAAAATGAATATGTCGACCAAAATTTCGGCTTATTCGACAGAATTTCATTTTTTCAACAAATATTGTGATCAGAGATCGGGAAATTGGCTTTCGGTGTCCTCGCGGAAACTATTCTCACAATTTTACAAAATCTATAACCGTATTGAACCGTGCGAGATTTTGCGGCTTGAAAATTCCCGAGTCAAAGAGATGGAGACGACGTACTCGCCTAAATTAGGAAGGGATCATTGAAGAGAATTCACAACACCGATTTTTCATCTTCTACCTACTAAACAAACAAATTTACGGGCTCAAATTTGTCAAGCATGTACAAGCATAACTCGAGGTCATAAATCGACTCGTTATAACTAACCGTTAGGCCGCGGATGCAATGCGTATGAGAAAGAATGTGTGAAGCGCCGTGAGAAAATGAAAAAGAAGCAACAAACAACGGAAAGAAATTTTTCTCTCTTAGGTTCTCGAATTAACAGCGATAGGATCGGTGAGCACAATTATTTCGGGCTGTTGCAGAAATCGGTTATTTTTGAATCGAAAAATTGCTCATCGACAGAAAATGAAACGTTCCGGTCTCGAACACCATCGCAAACCTTCCAAGATTTTTCTTTTGTGGCTACCACTGGAACTGGAAGGCAGGGAGGTTCCATACTCGAAGAATCCTCAGCTAGATCGTACCTGCCTCTGCATAAAGTGACTGCAGCTTGCCTTCTTGCGTAGATAATCATCCTTTTCACGATGATTAGAAAATTGCAGCCAGCGAGGATTTTGGCGAGTGGGAAATTCGGTCTTTTCACGGCCTCCGAAGCCCAATCCAGTTGCAGAATCGCTACCGAAGAGTTAAATCTCAGTGGATTTAACCGTGGTTGAAATTATCCTAGATTAGCGAAGGATTTAAATTAACCACCGGCTAGCTGACTTTGGCTGCTGACCGAAAGAGCAACTAGCCAACTAAGTGAGTTAGTAAGTAACTCGGTAAGCAAGGTATTTATCCCGAAGACTGAAATACCGAGGTTTCACAACAACCGAGTTGAATAGTAGATAAATATTAAGTTCCGAAGGAAGGCGAGGTGGCCGTGCATCGGCGGAAAATGCACGATCTGACGTCCAATCCCGTCCGGGCGGGTTTTCGTCCTCTGGGGAAAAACTTAACAGGATGATGTTTGGGGACCAAACGGAACCCCTCCCTGGCTTGTGACTCTCGCGTTTAACAAGCAAGCTCCCAGATTTACCCGCTAATCTGTTTGCCAAGTTAGTTTGGTCATCCGGTCATCCTACTGACTGCAGTCTTTGCGGTTACCAACAGATTATCACTTCCCCGCCCACCCTTAAGCCCAGCTTAATACCTGCCCGTTTTTCCGACTCACGGTTTAACTCCTGATTTCACAATTTCCTTAATAGTATGACCCGCGTAAACTTCAGCTAAACTGAATGCAGCGGTTTTCATCATCGGTACCGTACCGTGGCGTACCGTTCCGTACCGTTCCGTTCCGTTCCGTTCCGTACCGTACCGCAAATCAACATTTTTCCATCTCTTCGGCTACGCCTCGCCTTGATTTCAAGGTGAGCCGGGGCAAGGCGTGCGCACGCGCTCCGAGCTTTTGTACTACAACACCACGAAGGTCAATTTCTCGACATTTCGACAAACAAAACTGTGCCATGCTTTGAAAAGGTAATTACGTCTTTACATGGGGGCCGGACTGATCGGTTTACGTACATCGCTCGTGGATATTGTCAAGCATCTTTCTCCCAATTCTCGGTTAAACTGCCTCGACGGAGAAAACCGACGAAACGGAGTAGGAGGTGAAAATTTTTATCACCGTTTCTTTCTTCGACCGATGAGGTCGGACAGTGACGAGGAATTAGGGGTCTCACGAATCAAACGAAATTGAATACGGCAGGTGCACGCGCGCGACTCGGTATCTCCGATTGGTGATATAATTCGGGTTCTGAACACAGAAAACCGCCATTTGTTGCGCAGACTATATTATATCGAACAAAGGCCGAGTGAGAGGGCTATAGAGGTATATACGTACCTAAATGCGCCGGGAGGCTCTCATGAATCAAGGGCTCACACCCTTGTTAGCGGTGTGCGCGTGTGCGGGATTTTCCCCCTTCATCCTTTCCCCATCCCCATCGTGACCAGTTCAGCCCTCCTTCTCCATATTCTATTCAGCAGAGATACCCTGCAGGGTATCTTCATTCCCGAAGCTACAGATACGCGTACACGTACGCAATTTATCTTTGCTATACGGCAAAAATTGCGGAGAACAAAGTTTGATTCGCTCTTGATTCTCTCTGGATTGCAGGCAAAATATATTTCATTTCACCAAACCCGCGGTGCGAAGATTAGCCGATAAAGAAATTCTTCCGCCACTGTATGCTGTGGAGTGGAGATGAGAAGAGAAGGATCTATTTTTGTACATCTTTTTACTACAGTCTTACCATTTTTTTCCCCCTGTTCTTCTTCTTTTCCTTCTGCTTTATTTTCCTCGTTTTCGTTTTCTTTATTATAGCTGTAATACGGCTGTACGCGCGTCTTTTATCATCCAATTAAAGGATGATTTAGAGCGACCGTTTAGCGCGGCGTTTAGCGCTCGTAAAAGCTAGTCTTGATTCGAGCGACCGCGGTAATCAGGGGTGAACGTTAAAATCATTACGTACGGGGACCAACGATCGGGGCCAATTTGCCAAATAATTAATGACGCTAGGTATACTGTACCTACGGTTGTATAAATAATGCGGGAAACTGAAAAACGAACGTCAATGGAAAAGACAAAAATTAAAGATCCATAATTGATTATAAATTTGAAGAGAAGGGAAAAGATTTCTCATAGTTATACGAAGAATTTTGGCCGTTCGTTACGTCCTCCGTATATATGTATGTATGGGAATTTTCTGTAGGTAGTGGAAAATGAGCGACCAATTTTCAAGCAGAGAATTTTTCTGCTTTCGCGGAGTTTGTGCGCCGAAAACGAGAGCGAAAGAAAAACATGGGAAAGCGGAAAAAAAACAACAACAGCAACAACAACAAAATTTGGCGTTTAAACATACGAAGATATTTCGATTTGGGTAGGATAGAGGCACAGCATAACCGACGGACGTGAAGCGGTTAACCGTTCAGAAAACAGGGAAGAGGAGAAGAAGAAGAAGAAAAAAAAAGAAAAAAGAAAAAATTAAACATAGAAAGAAAGAAAATTAATTCCTCCACTGATTGAAAAGTCAAGAGTAGGTAGGTATAGCCCAACAGACAAATGGACACCTGCTAATTACCAACAAAAGTAAATCAATCTTCCGCTTGAAACAGAAACAAGAGAGAGAGAAAAAAGAACGAGAAACTGTAAGTTAAGTTGTTAATAGCAACAGCGTTAAACGATGGTTCGAGCGATGGTGATGATGGTGAACTCAAGCGAACCGTGGAGCCAACGCTCTCCTCTACTCTGGTGAAGAAAAAGAGAAACGGTAAAAGAAAAATGAGAAACAAGTGAATCGGTGGATAAAAAGGAGAACAAAGGAGAAGAAGAAGAAGGCGAAGGAGAAGGAGAAGAGAAAGAACTGCATGACCAATGTAGAGCTGAGAAGAACTGAAGAAGAGACGAGAAGTTTATTCGCTGGGAGAAAAGAGGGATGCATAAGAAAAATGAAGATGAGTTCTACTTCCACTTGTTGTTTTTCTTCTTCTTTTTCTTGTTCTTCTTTGATTTTTGTTACTTTTTGTTTCTCTCTTATTCTTGTTTCTTGATCTTTTCTTTTTTTCTTTGTCCTCTAATTAGGGGCGAATTATACCGAGCAGGCGCTTGCCTCCATACAATGCTTGCCATCTCGTAGGCACCATACTCGCTGAAGTAAGGTAAACGGGTAGGTTGGTATTGATGTGCTCAGGTGATTAACTCCCATTTCTTGCCATTTTAGTACACCGGCAGGCATCGCAAACAGCAACTTCGCAAACCTTGCAAACTAAATACACCGATTAAGGTGTTCACGTACCGGTACCTCCACTTCCATTCCCACTTCCATCTCTTTCATACTTTTACAGTTCATGCCGCGTCTTTCCAGCTCCGCAATTCATTCTAACCTCGAATTATTATTCTTCAAAATAATATCTATCCACGGGGAACTAGCTCGAGGGGATCAGTGAATCCACGATGCAGAATTCAACGCAATATCTATTTTGTTTTCATCATATAGGTATCTCAGAATCGGTGATAACAAGAAATCGGTCTGCCCATTGGCGAGACAACCCTAGACTATGCACGATTGGCTGGCTGTATCGGTTTCGACGCTAACTGAAATGGAAAACATCAAGCCCAGGTCATTATGATCCGCCGTTTACTTTTCTAGTATAAAATTCAAATTTCACCGTAAAGCGCTGCCATTGCAGGAGTCGCCGTTCGCAATCTAACCTAGCTAACACAGGGAATATTCATTTGTCATCAAATCCCGGGAAAGTGAAATACTTATCCACTTTCTGCCATCGTGCTCAACGAATTATCAACGTTCCGTCAAAATCGGTTGAGTCGTTTGCTAGAATTTACGATTCTCGTTTTCTAAACGGTTTCTATACATTCGAGATGGCGAGTCCGTTGGCCTCTTACGGGGCAATCGAAATCGCCATCTTGAATGTACAGAAACCGTTTCGGTAACGAGAACAGTAAACGTTGACAAACGCCTCGATCGATCTCAATGAAACTTCGAGAATTCATTGAGTACGATGGCAGAAAGTGGCCAAATATTTTACTTCTTCGAAACGTCGATCGAATTTCATGAAAAATGAACATTTCCTGTGTTAGCTAGGTTAGATTGCCAACGGCGACTCAAATCGCCCCTTGAGCCCGGAGGCTAGTTGACACTGCAGGGCAATATATCTCTGTTCTAAGATCCTTCGCTGTGGAGTAAAGGTACCTATATACATCCGTCTACTAGTAGGTATATCCACGATTGAAATAACATCTGTTTATCCAGCCAATTATAAGAAAGTTTGACAATAATTTCATCCGGTTAATCAGCTTATATACGCAGGTATATCATAATGCAGCAGAGCTACAGGGGGTAGGTGCTGGTTATATTATTATACGTATATATATACGTATATATAGATGTAGGTATATATATATACCTATACAACTTTGGATCTGATAAACCTGATCTTATTTATTACCTTAGCTCAACCAGCTATATTATATATTATGCGTATAATAGGTATATCTATATATCTGTACACATTTATATGTATATGATACAGATTTCATATGCTAATTCCGTGATTAACAATACAAAGATGGCGTTTCGTCATCTCAAGCTGAGATCAGCAATGCTTATTATCGTATCTTAATACACTTTGGATGTATATTTACATGTTGATTTCATTTTTTTCATTTCTTTTTTCTTTCTTTCCTGCATCTTCCTGTTTCTCCTTTCCTTCGAAGAATTTCTCCACCATTTTATACACCGCGGCAGAAACTTGTCTACCTAACCCGCTTTATGCCGGCGTCCGAGCTATAGTTCACCGCCCAAAAGTCCCCCCGAAATAGGCGTATTTTTTACCGCGCATTTCATATCCGTACAGGATTCACCATGAGAATGAGGGGATGATCTACTGCGCAGACCGCGCAGCCTCCCTAACCTCTTTCAGGCACCTCGAATTCTTATATCTAAAAGAAAACTCAAGAGACAACTATATTAAGACCAAGAAAGAGATAGGATCTCTTCTGATCCGTGGCCAGGAGAACCTCATGCTGTGTGAACCTGGTCACACCTCGAGCCACGGGGTGCCGAAGCCTTGATTCAATTATACCTCGTAGCTTAGGTGAAGTTTGGTTCGGTTTAGTTTAGTTTAGTTTAGTTTAGTCCAGTTTCATTTTTCCTTCTCTCTTTCTCTTGTTGTCTTCTTGCATTTTTCAAAGCCCACATTTCTCTCTTCTGTCTACGAAATATTTCAGCTATTCGTCAATTCCTTTTCATGTTTCGCCAATTTAAGGGTGCGTGAAAGCCTGGCAGACGACGAAGCGGAGAAACTGAGCTAGGCTGAAAGTTTTTGACAAAACGCACCAAAATATTGGTAAAATCGTGGCACAGATTCCGGGTCTTCAGATTTCTGGGTCCAGTATCATCAGCAGACTGAAGCGTTACACAGAAATTCTGGATCGACACGCGGTACGGTTTGGTCCCGTGATTCCGTGGTCCCGTGGCCCTGCTGGTGTCTGGCACAGTACGACGCCGATGGTATCTAAGGCAGCTAATATAGTTGTCGTGAATATCTTAAGCCGTTGAGGCATTCCTCGGGGTCTTCTTCGTGCCCCGCGTTATGAGGCTCAACGGGACGCCCATTCATTCGACCCAAGCATCTGCTAATTCGAAATCATGGCAGTTTGATTGCCGGAGAACCAGACATATTTTCATCCCACAAATATCCTTCGGGGTCCGAATTCTCTTCCATTTCTTTATCGCCGATTTCATCATTCATTTTCCCTCAATTTTCGACCGAGAACCGAATACTGTGTGCAATTTGATGATAAATTATCGCGAGAAAAGGACGTCCGCGACTTTTATTTGCTCATTTTTTATCTTTGTTTTTTTTCAATGAAATCGATCAGCGGGCGATCCGCCACGTAACTTAACTTCTCGTCCTTTTTCCTAACCCATAATATTATCTCAGCTCCGATCTGGTTCGACGTCACTCGACTCGCCCTTCTTCGAAGGCGGCGACACTCGAATAATCATCTCAATTAATTGTCTGAGCTAATTAAACCTAAACTCTACGAGTAATTAAGAGCTGACCCTATCGCTCAACAAGATTCCCCATCCGTCCCTCCCTCTCTATCTCCTCGTCGAACAACTACTCGCTCTTTTCGTTTAACAAGCCTCCCTGATTTCTGTATCTGTCAGGTATCGATATGTAGTACCGAAAAGCACATCAGTGTTAACACCGACGACCGCAAACAAACTGGCTGGCGTATACAACTCATTTTGGGTCGATTTATACGAAAAAATAAAGATACATGATCTGTGAATAAAAATGAAAATAAAAACAGTGAAGAACTTCTGATTGAATCTTCTCTTAATACTGCGGAGGGAAGAGGCGGTGGGATCTGATCGGACACCAAGATGGAACGGAACGAACATTTTTCAGATTTCAAAGAACCGCCCAGTGCAACACGTGTAGACGACACGTTCGGACATACGCCCAGCTAGTTTTATTGGAATTCGTTAGATATTTAGACGTTTTCATGGCGAGAAATTTCCTCTGCTTCATGTAAAGTAGAGGGACATACCTTCTTCGTAAGAAGAAATCTGATCGGCTGATCAGTAAATACGTAGCTTATCTCAATCAGAAAATATAGGCACACCAGAAGACGCGATGTGAAAAGACGCCCAGCTTGAAATTATTATCCGACAACTAATTAAGGCGACGTTTAAGCCCTCAAATTATCCGATTCTTACATCAGTCATTCAAATTATTGTCACCTTTTCAAGGTGCCATCTTGAATGTACGGCAACCGTATCGAAAACGAGAATCGTAAATTGTGGCAAACGAGTCGATCGATTTTGATGAAACTTTGTGAATTCATTGAGTACAATGGCAAAAATTGGCTAAGTATTTTACTCATTCGAAACACTGTTCGGATTTTATAGAAAATATATATTCCCTATGTTAGCTAGGTTAAGTTACAAGCGGCTACTCCAATGGTAGGTCTCAACACTGTACATACTCACAATTTGTCTAAAAACTGCTGTATGCCATATCCACTACGGCAAAATGAGTCGAAAAGCTCTTTATCCTCCGTAGATGTCGACGAATTTTCGATTGGTGAAAAGAGGAAGGAAAGCGGATGAGAGGGAGCAAATTCATAAGCGCATGCGGCCAATGAGTCTGATGGCCCCGTCTGGATTTATGCAGACTGCAGTTCTACCGGTACCTACGTACGCATCTGCGTCTGAGTATCTCGGAGTATTACATATGTAATATAACTGACTGAGCACGTTTTTCATGGCTCTGTCTTATTATCCCAGTGTCCAGGCAGCTTGTAGTTGGACGCTACAGACTAGCGCATGCCCCGTAAACCACAGTGCATGTATACATGTATACACCTTAACAATAATTATCAATGAATAAGTTAAGCAGACTCTATAGCCGTTACGAAAATCAAAGATGCAAGTAACAAGGCAGAGAAGTCATAATCGTTTACTGGCGAGAGCATTGTCTGCATTGTTTAAGGGGGAGCAGAGGCCATGCGATGCCACAAAACGAACGCATCTTGCATACTGAATAGTTTTTTTACAACGCCACACAACGCGAAACTCCAACCAAATGACGCAGAATATTGAGGAAAGGGAAATTGTTGAAAAAAATGGAAAACAAAAATTCAACAACCGCATTGTTTCTTGACCGAAGAAAATTGACACCAATATTTTGAAAAACTTGAATGAAATTGAGAAAAATGGGTACATCGGCAAATCCTATTCAAACCTCTCAGCGAATGAGAAAAAAAAAACGGAAATCACGTACATAGTATTTTGGAGTTTTCCTATTCCCCCCTTTTTTTTTTCTCTCTCTCTCTCTTCCGTGCTAATCGAGGCGAGTGATCTTTTCTGCGTGAGTATCCTGTCGATGAGCGCGTTCAGGGTTTGGCGTTCAGCTTGTTGTCTAAATTCCATTTCATCGTTAGAAGGTGTCCAATATATATATATATACACACACGTATCTATATCTATAGATCCGCTTCCACCTTCGGGTTGATTAAGTAGCCGGGCTACCTGGAGAAGTGTAATCGAGATGCGAGAAGACTCTGTTAATCGTCCATTCAAAAGGGTAATCGTTCCGTGCTCGTACTTCTGAAACGGTTTTTTCGTCGTACACTCTATACAACGTCAACGTTGCGAGCATATGCATGCGTGTGCCATATGTATGTATGTATGTATGTATGACTCTAGACTATTAGATATCTCTTCTAATTGATAGTCGTATAGCATAATATATCGGTATCCATACCTACCTGCCTATCTAGCCATCTACCTATCCAACGTGTCATTCCTGTCGTTTGACAGGAAACGCGATCTATCTATATACCTGCTCGATGTTGAATATAGTATCATGCCATACGTGATGTTCAGTCCCAGACGTTTGATCGTAACTATATCGGTAAAAGTATGAGGAATAAAACAGGAAAAGAACCCGCGCAGGACATAACATTTTTTGACAGTCAGATACGTTCATCCTTGATATCCTGGTGTTCGAGGTGCTCCTGGAACCTGCGGCCATGGTTGGCTCGTTTTGTTTTCTGATTATCGGAGTCCGCTGCCATACCGCATGGACATCCGATTTCTTATGTATACGCACGCATACACGCTGCTATATAAAAATTATGGATCGAATGTAATTCGGTATGGAATAAGCTCTGAGGAGAAACATCGCGTTCGTCAGGCTTCACCCGACGATTAAGCAGCTTTCAGTCAGTCCAACATGATTACGTGACATGGTCATGGACATGCATGACGCGCGAACGAGTCGAAGTTGTAGACTGTAGTTCGCAGTGTCGTCTCGGCGAGCAATGATCCGTGAGCGGCACTTCCGTTACCGACCGCTATTCACCTTACCTCAGCGAAAAGGGAAAAAAGGCAACGGAAGAGCATAAAAAGCGGAAACTGCAGATGCAGGATCTTCATCATCACGATCACCATCTCACGCAGGAAACAGGTGGCTCGTCAGTATTTTCTCCTCCTGGAGAGAAAATCTCCTCTACTAATGAGTTGGTAATCAGGATCATACGCGTACCTCCTAGCCACCGCAGCCACTTTTCTTCATACCGCAGCAATGGGTTTTGGATTACCACACAAACTGCCACAAACAGATTCCAGGTGGCGCCCTTCCTCCGAATGCGCGTGGATGTAGAAACTCTCCGGAGAGCGCGATCCATGCACGTATCGTGCCATACATCAGATAGTTCATCAGTCATCTATCTACTATATATGCCATATTTTACAATCGTAGGTATAACTAGGCATACGGGTACAATGCATGCATGCACGTAGCACGCAGCTCCTATGCACGGGTCGTCGGTGATCGGTTACGCGCGTTGTCCATGAGGGTACGTGTGTGCCACCTACCACCTAGATGCCCACCAGCTCCGTGGTAGGATAATGTATTAACTGTATTGTTTATGACGACCCTAACCTGAGCTGACAATGAGTTACTGTGCATATATTCGTTTGATTAATAGACAAGTTCTGGGTAGGCGATGGGTGGCTGGTCAGTCAGTCAGTATTGTACGTTCTACAGTCTAGGCTCTGGCTGCTGGTCGCCTGCACGGGTCTTCGACTCCTATAACGCGTTGCTGTTAGTCGCCGGTATCCTGCTCGGTAGATATTACAGTGTTAACGGTCTCCATGGTCATACTAGCCGAGAGAGTAAATAGTCACAATAAACTAACTCCGGTGATTGATTTCTTCCATATTTTTCTCTATCGACAAATCTCTGTATTACTTGATTGAGGTTATGGACGTGAGGTTTGAGGTCTGAGGTTTAAGGTGCCACAGGACTCGCTATCTACAATGTACAGAAACCATTTCGAAAACGAGACTGCTAAATTCTGGCGAACGCCTTGATCGATTTCGATGAAACTTTGAGAATTCATTGAGTATGATGGCAGGTTGTGGCCAAGTATTTCGCTGTTTCAAGGCATCAGTCGGATTTCATGAAAAATAGGCATTCTCTGTGTTAACTAGGTTAGATTGCCGGCGAATACTCTTTCATTTCCTCTGCATCCAAATTGCATACGAATATTGTTTATCCATAGAAGGTAGATAACTGCAGCAATATTTCCCCACCGTTGCACGCAACATTGCTGCAATGTGCTTCTGCGCGAGTTCTGTGCCTTATGGTGTAAGATCAAACAAAGAGAGCGAAGTGTTAGCTGAAATAAGCCAGTGTCCTGCTCACCGATCACAACGCGGCTCCGAGTCCGCGGTCCGCAAATTTTCATGACTACCAATTTTCCGAATCATTAATCATGCAGGAATCCGTTAGTTTTTGCTTTTTTCATTTACGGAAAACGCTTTGGAGTGGGTCCGTTCATAAGAGACAATTCATTTGAATCGGATTTCGGGCGGCAAGTGCAGGAGGTATCCTCACGTAGATTGGTCCAGCAATGTGACACTATGCATGCAGAAATAAGGAAACACCATTCATGGGTATATCTATCGACCTACGCACGCACGCATGTACATACGTAATGATGATTTTGACCACGAAAATTAAGATACTAAAATTCCCCACGAAATAAATGAGTACGGAATAGTATATAAATTGCAATTACTTCTCGTATGTACATACCACACATATCTACATGCAGGTATAGTAAAATCCGGGAATAACGGTTCCCAATGACGATATCGTTCTACATACTCCGGAGCAATTTAACCAGTGCAATAATACACACACATACACACACGCATTTGTTCGAATTTGTATTGAGTAGAACCGGAGGAACACGGGCCGATTGAATTCCCTCTCTCCACCATATTATTATAGCTTGTAGGTACTTATACCTACATCAGTAGGTACATAAGTATAGAGGTATGTATAATATTATACCATATACAGTTTCAGAAGATCTGATTTGAACAGTGAAAGTTCACTTGTATGCGTTTCCAACAGGATTTAATTTCTGATCGCGTATGTTGGATGGTAATATCCAACGACTTGTGACTGCTAATGTTACTGTCCGACCGGCCACCAGCCACCGCCTCCACCCTGTCACTCGGTGAAGAAATGTTTATAGACTTTACGTGATCACTTTACCTAAACCGAAAAAAAACACTTTAAAATACGTTCATTACATACCATTATCATCACGCGTCACTCTGAAACCAGAAGAGGCGATATTGTGATAAATTTATCGGATATGATCACTTGAGAAAATGTATTCCTGTGTCGTCATCGCCACGAATCTGCCGTCGAGAAAAGACGCACAAAAATCGGCATCGCGATGTGGAAAAGTTTGCGATGCGATCGCGCGGATCGCCATTAAAACCGATCACAAAAGCTATTGAGAAGATTTGGGAAAATTTTCGAACAATGCTTGTTCGTCTGCCTCCGTTCGTCTGCCTCCAGCGGTGCAGTCTCGCTCTGTACGTATACCCGTTTGCGTGTGTGCGAATGGAAATGAAAATGGAATGAGGAGAACCATGATCGATAAATAATGTATATCCAACCGTGTGTTGTTGTGTCTTCGACCTGTAATTTCATTGCGAAGGCGTTGGTTTAGACTTTGGCGCCTCCGCCCACACGTTTAAACTTGGAACGAATGCTGCGGCGCGGCGCGGCGCGGCGGGTTGGTTCTGGACGGGTAGGTATCGGTTGTGAATGCCTTGTCTTCTCGTGTTGAGAGTCAGAGTGAAAGAGAGAGAAAGTGAGCTGGAACTTTTCTGTTTCGGTATACAGGTATACAGGTATACGTATGTCCGTGTGCAGCAGCACCACCAAAAGATATTGTGAAGACTATCACGGAAAACAATCACGCCATTGTTGCAGCCAGCCACGTATAATTAACGATATTATCTCTCGGAATTATTAATTTACAGCCCTGATCGGAGGCGTAGGTAATACCTACCTACCTGCTATCCTCAAGCCGAGAGCGTCGCGACGCCTCATCGCATCGCCTCCCCGCGCGATGCAATTGCCATGCCGGATCAGCTCACACATATACAAGAGCTAATAACCGATGCCTGTATATACCTGACAATCGAGTGTTGTCTACATCTTCCTTTTGTCGTTAAGAACTATAGTAGCCGCTCGTACTCAAATGCTTCTCATTTTCTCCAGGAGATCGTCAGCTGTTCCGAATCTTTGATTCTTATTCTTATTCCAAATTTGAATTATCCACGATTTCCATCCGCAATCCGCATGTCTGCATGCATCGACAACTCACGGTATATCCACACACGCGCGCATACCGTTCCAAATTCCCAACTGATCGAACATCTGTTCATTACATATACCTACATCGTGTTCTCGAAAACATGTTTCTTTCACATCGTTACACATGCCCGATGCTATTTCATCCCGTGTTTCGTACGCTCCCCAATCAATTTTATCGCGACTTCGAACATTCTCCATTTGCTCTCGGAACATTCGAAGCGTTTCGGTTCGTTTCAGCCCAGTGTTCTCATGTTTTCGAGTAATTTCAGTTCGTTTTCTGAGGATTTCAGTTCACGTTCGTGCATGTTTCAACCCTTTTGCCTGATCTTGGCTTTTCTCTTGAGTGTTTTCATCCATATCAGCGCATGTTCCAACTGTTCTCTAAATGTTTTCGTTCATTCGAGCTCAAATTTTGAACCTCCGAGCTCATTTCGTACGACAGACTCACAATTTCGGCTCATATTCTCAGCGTTTCAATTTAGTAAATTGAGAGTATCTGTCAACTTGCGCCTGTCCTTTCGAGAATCAAATATTCTAGCATGCAAATATTCTTCGAGCTCATGTTCCAACAGTTTCGCCCTAGCTCGCTTTTGAAATCTTTTAGTTATTCTGAAAACATAATTTTTCCAACATTTCTAACCTTATCTAGCTCGTTTGTAGAGTGTTATCGATCATTCGATGTTGGCTCCCTCTTCAACTCAGTACTCCACCCCGGTTCAGGTCGCGTTCTGATAGTTCCGACTCTTTTTGTGTGTTTCGCTCACGCTGTGAGTGTTCCGGTTAATTTTCAACACGTATCCGCAACGTTCTCCGTCTATTTGAGCTCGGGTTCACAGTGTTCTCGTTCTTATGAGCTCTTGTTCACAGTGTTCTGATGCTTTCGAGCTCAATTTCGCAGTGTTTCGACCCGTTCCAACGTATGCCTCAACCGTTCCAGATTATCACACCGCAAGTTCATAGGTTCTAACTCGATTGAGCATGCATCTCAACATTTCTGTCCTATTTCCGTTCACATTTTGAGTATTCTCGTTCTTTTGAACTGCTGTTTCGAATCATCTGGCCGATCTTGTCTTGTCTTCTGAGTGTTTATACTCATTTGAACCCGTGTTCGACCCATCCCAGTTATTTGAGCTCGTGCGTTTCAAACTTCTCGACTGATTTCAGCTCATATTCTAACATACGAGCTCTAGCTCATTCTGCTGAGTAGTTGTTCGAACATTTTTAACCCGTGTTTTGAGCGAGCAGCTCGCTCGAACATACGTTCAACCACGTATGACAATATACTGTAAGACAACAACACGATAAAACGATGAGAATAATTTACAATTCTACATAGCTTTTTACAAAATGGGCTCCACGGCCATCGCATTGAATCAATTGAGTATCACCTACACAAATAATAATAATCAGTCTGCGTCGAGCAACGGGTCAAGGGAAAATGTAATCTTAGATACTATATGGGTGGCTTCTGCGACATTCCCATCAGGCATCGCCACTAGTAATAAAACTTAAACATGCCTAAGTGTCG
The DNA here is from genome assembly GCA_963170745.1 of Phymatocera aterrima. NCBI lineage: Eukaryota > Metazoa > Arthropoda > Insecta > Hymenoptera > Tenthredinidae > Phymatocera > Phymatocera aterrima. The sequence continues at coordinate 2,809,819 of OY720671.1, forward strand.
GTACGTGTTTCTAGCAGGCAGTACGTTATCCACTATGCGGATTGGTTCACTAATCGTTCATTTTACAACCACCTTATCTATGATCCAGTACCAGCCTGAAATTAACTTCGGACATTCATCAAAACGTGAGGAACAGACCGCCCACAACCCAAACATAGGTACTTATATTCGTAGATCATTCATCGTCGAGCTTCCAGAGCGGTGAACAATTCTGAAAAGCAATTCGATCGAACTGTGATAGAAAAAGAATTTTCTATACCTCATGGAATTGCGTGAAAGCCATCGGAAGGAGTAAATTTCGTGCATAGATTTCGCCTGAGTATCTGCATTCGAAATCCAGAAGGGGAAAAAAAAAACCACCCCCGTTAATCTCGACCGGCTCTTCACTTTTTAGTATTTTAAAAAAACCAAGAAATCACTGGATATTTTTGATGGCATTTGAGGACGTCGGGCAAGTATACTTACTATACATACAATATACATGATACGTGAAACGATTGAAGGGCGCGTGCCAACCGCGCCCGATTGTTTAGACGAGTTATGGACAAACGGACGGGTGAGCTGCTCATCGAATACTAAATATTTCATTCTTAGATTTAGAGGGTTGCCCGTCCTTTTCCCCTCATAGTTTATCACACTACGCGCCGTTAAAAGAATTGCGTTACGCGTAGGCATAGGAATAACCGGCAGAGATCGTTTTCTGAAACGCAATCACGATTTTCACTCGATTCTTTTCACTCCTTCGAAATGTACAATACTTCCTGGTATGCATTACTCGTTAAAAAATTTTTCGATCCGTTAGAAAATTAGGTCGACGTAAGAAAATGTTTTTCTCGATCTCAACTCACGCGGCAAATACGAGAACAGAATCGGAAAAACAAAATCATCGTATCAAAATTGACGGTTGATATTATTTTTGATTTTTTGATTTTTCGTTTCTTTCGGGAAATTCGAAATTTCGGCGAAACGTAGTATAGTTATTATACGTGTATCTCTTCACCCGGCATTTCAACCCTGTCAAAAATTTTCCTCTGGGATGATTTCGGGATTCAACCTTGTGGAAAATGACGACGGGGGGTTTCCAGTCCGCTAACAAAAGACTGTCTTAGGTATACGTTATAGGTATACGAATTGAGCACAAGAATGGAAAAGAAAAGATGAAGAAGAAGAATGAGAAAAAACTCGGAGAATAAAATCTACATTCGAAACGGTCTTCAGTCGTTGATCTTTCCCTTTCCCCCTCCCCTGCCATACGCTGTATACATATGTATATATATATACATTATATTGGTTAATTTTGCTAGCTGTTACTCCGCCCGTTGTCCCGTGCCTAAGCCGGCTTTCCTCCTCCTTAACTTCAGAGTCAAACCGCATATTTCTAGTACGTCCTATTGTGAAAATTTAACACGATCAACGCCTTGAATACATACCGAGAGCTTGCCTGACAAAGAGAGAAACAGAGAAGCTGCATCGTGGATTCACGTTACTGTTATAGCTGACCATCCGTCGGCTATCCTATAATACCTACCTCACGACAAACACGGAAAATAAATATTTTGAGAGCCCATTGTATCCTTATTTTGGCGATCCGGCGATACCTCTATGCATTCGGCTATGAGAGCTGCAGATGCACAGATATAAGGTTGGCTTATGTATATGTACCTACCTATACATCTTGATGCAGAGGCGGCGACCTCTTCTCGGTGACTCAAGACGCCACAGGACTGGCTGCGCGGAATGTACGCAGAAGCCGTCTCGAAAACGGAAATTGTTAATTTTGGCAAACGCTTCGATCGATTTTTACGAAACTTCGAGAATTCATTGAACGCGATGGCAGAAGTCGCCAGGTATTTCACTTTTTCAAAACACCGGTCGGATTTGATGGGAAAATGGATATTCCCCGTGTTAACTAGGTTAGATTGCCGGTCCCTGCTCCGACGGCTTCTGTAAATTCAATTCACAGGCAATTATAAAGACGAACGGCAAATGACTTTCCTTTTTTCGTTATGTCACCGCCCCGATTCATCTTTTCAGAGTCGATTGACACATCGGTTTCCAGATGTCCGTTGTCCGAAAGAAAAAAAAAATACCTCCCCCTCCGAACCCGGATACAGATCTTTCTTTGAGATTGTGCGGTTTTAAGGTCCCGTCATTTGATCCAGTACTACGGTACGGTACGTGTTTAGATCCGCTTAATTAACTACCATAATGTCGATTTTTGGAAGAGTAGGCAACGCAATCCATATGTCGTTTTCCTTCGATTTTTTGTTTTTTCCTTTTTTTTCACTTCACCGTCTTCCTTTTTTTTTTTCTTTTTTCCCCCACCCTCTTCTTCGTCTTCTTGATCTTGTCCTTTGAGTTTGGGAAAAAAATATCTCAGGATACGGACACGACCCCTACGCTGTACTATTCGGAGGTTTAGCAAATTATCTCACGGAGTAGCTTGACGTCCTACGTTCGTAGTAGGTACATTATACCTTGCCTTAATACAGTGACCGGTAACTTTCGAACCTGAACACGGGCGGATGTTTGACATGGGATCGGTTACCATTTGCTAAGACCCGGTGGTCCCCGCCACTCCAAAATACCTGATTCGATATGACAAGTCATCGATACGCCTAACTTACATCGACCACAGTTTTGTAAAGGTTATAGCTTACCGATTTGAGACAAAACAGAAACGAAAACAAACAGAACTGAAGGAAGAAACTAGCCGGCGTAAAAGAAAATTAACTGAAAGATATAAAGGACAAAAAAAAAAGAAAAAACACCCACTTTCCGAAGAAAAAGAAGGACAACCGTATTAACCGGGATCGTACGTACTACAGGTTGATTCAGTTTTTGCAGGACACATCTTGTACTATAGAGATTTTTCGAAAAATTCTGAAACGAAAAGTCCTTTGCCAAAAATTCCTGTGGCCGATAGCTTCCGAGTTACAGAATATTCAAGTTCACGCATTCACAAAACTGAAAATGTCAGAGTGCAAAGACTGTGTCCACTCTCCCATCCGAGCCCGCCGCGCCGGGTCAAGCTCTGTGATAGGTCGACCTAGATCTGATGCAGCCTGAACACCAGAGGTCACGGGAATTTTCGGCAAAGGACTTTTCGTTTCAGAATTTCTCCAAGAATCTGTCCGCAAAGTGTGTTCCGCTTAACGTGAATCGCCCTGTATAATGGTCCCGATTTTATTAGCACAGATTTATAGTTGATGAGACCTCTTATTATGTATTGTATGTATATAAGTATAATTAACTACGGCGTATTATGTAACATAGGTAGATAGGTGGATAGATAGATATACATACTAGCTATATGTATTGATCTATCTACACTACCTACGATCGAACCATGGTTCGATGCTCGATGCCTCCAGGGATAAAATATAGTCTTACGCGTATTATACACCACATATATCAATTTCTATCAACGTCAAACTATCTATAAAGCAATAATAATGAGAAGATTGATCATTCGGGTGTGTGCTGTATACGATAATTTCAAAATTAATACCGCAACGCCTCTGAGTTTATATATATATATATATATGCATGTGTGTATGTATACTCACATGCCTGGGCTCGATATTCGACTGCTTTAAAAATCGGGAACTATACTGCGTCGAGTCAGAATTGCTTCACTTTTTCTTTTGTTCTTCCCTCATTGCTTCCTGTTTCAAATTTTTTTCAAATGATTCTGTTTTAGGTTCGCTCGAGACAACTGGTTCGCATGGTTATTTCACCTCACAACAGATAGGATCGGTCTTTGATTCTTTGCAAAGAATATTGTTAGGGAATTTTTTCAAAAATCATCGACTTCCATAGAATCTGCGCAATTTCACATAATCAGTCGTGTGATTGTTCAAATTCACCAGCCGAACGATGAACAATGTAATCGGCATATCGTCGAGTATTAGTTTTCGAATTCTCACCGATCTACCGAAACTTGCAGAGCCGAATGCAAGAAGGATCAAAGATGAATGGACGAAAATTATTTCGTATTTCCGCCGCAAACGGCGAAATAAAATGGAGGTGGAGGAAACAGAAAAAAAAGGAGAGAACGGAAAATTGAAACGGAATAGAATGGGATCGTTCAGTTGTGCAGGTTATAAGCGTGGCGACGTAAACTAACATAAATACTGAATCAAATGGTCCGATCGTGTAAACGGTTTCAAAGTATCGAACGTGACTCGAGTTTTCGAAAGTCAACTTGAAATCGGCGTAGGTATAGTATATAAATATCTACATATAACACTACATAGTACATATACTGAGGACGCGTTCTCTCTCCGTTCACAAATGTAAAAATGTACAGGACGTAACCGATTTTTTTACATCGTTTCTTAACCTGTAACGACCATTCGTAGACTCTTTCGTAAATTATATTTACCAATTGCGATTAACCAGAAAACAAATTTCCAATTCGAATCCATGCTTCGCGTGATTTTGAGCCGGATTTTCTAAGCGGCGAAACAATCGGTTGGAATGTATTTTTCATGGGATCGGTACGGGCACGGAGTGTTGAAACAATGTTCGAATTTTCGTTTAAACTGCTGTAGGTACTTATTCCGTATTTCACCGATGATATTATAATATGGTATGGTACTAAAAAATGGAACCAATTTCGGATTCAGTACTAGTATCGTTGGAAGTATGTAAACAAGAGAGCTTACCGACGTGATCGAAATCGGAAATCGATGTATGCTCCGCGTACAGCTCGCTTACCGTAACCTCAAGTACCTCTATTCCTTTTTCCTCATATTATAAGTCCCGTCTTGTGATTCGTAGTCGAAGACGTATACTCACAGTCGGATATAGTCGTGGTCGAAAGTACCTACGTTTGAACGATTTCCTAGAATGAAATAAGAAAGAAATAGCTAGGAAATTACGCAGTAGGTACATACATAATTGTAACGAGAAATGTACGTTGGTATCTACAGACGTTAAATCGTCAATTTCGAAAGTTTATACAGACGTCTACATATGTACGATCGTTCGGTTTCGAAAAACAAAAAGAAAAAGTGAAAATTATGAAACGAAACGAGGAAAAGAAGTTAACCGCCATAAAATTGGCACCGAATCACCTGTATATAGCGATGTTATACCTACACCCAATAAATACCGATCTCTATTGTCCAGGCTCAGCCCCCCCCCCCCCCCCCCCCCACGCCACGTCCCTAAAATATCGTTCGAAAAGAATTTCGACCGCAAAAGTAGGCCCGCGGAAGAATGAAATCCCCTGGAAGTAAGGAGACGTTGAGAGGTTAGCCACTTGACTTCAGTTCGAAGTGCAACAATTTTTTTGACAGCTTGGCTTAGCGAATTGAAAGACCACAAAGTACTTTCCGATGTGCGAGGAGCGCAGAAAAATGAAAATCATGAGCTGGAAAGAGCTGCTCTTTCGAGACCGTAACGAAACGCAATTTCGTGGAAATTGGACAAAAATGGGAGAAGAATTACCGGAGATCGATCTACCGCGCATGCCCAGAGGCGGGCAAATTAAAATCTGCGTAGATGGGATGCGCGGTGCATCGATTCCGGGACTTTGACTAATCTCGTTGGCTTAGGAGCTCCGCAAACCATCTACGACTATAGTATTCACGAATGAACGAGAGATGATTCTAAATAGTTTTATTTTTCGTTTTCAAAGAACACCGATATGATTTATAGGTTAAACTGAATGGGATTTTGATCGGCGATTATCAACAAATTATACCTAGACCTATACATATATTTATAATTGAAGTACCTATCTATTAATGTGTTTTTATCCCGGGTGCTCCGGTAATATAGTGAGCATACTGCCATCCGAATTACCGAATGCCAGTTTAATAGCTTAAGATTTAGTAAGATACCTCGTTACGTAACCGGTAACAGGGAAGAGCGGTTAAGGCAAACGGATTCGTTCTAACGACATCGTTTCGGTTACTAACGACTCTTTTATTAGGTGGAGTAGTCCGGCTTAGTAAAGTTAACTCCGGAGCCCCAGCCCCAGCCACAGCCACAGCCACAACCACAGCCAGATCTCGTCGGACTCTGGAGCTCCGTTTAGGTACTCTTACGTAACGACTTACTTATTCCACCTTTAATATACACACCGTGGATGGTGGGTAGGTATAGGTTACTTCGTATACACACGCGAGTCGTCGGCATTGTTCACTCGCCGATTTTACACGCCACTATTCAAATTTGAGTGTAAAACCCTGCCATACCAACACGTACGCTGGTACGCACCCTTAAGAACCTCGGATTTTAAACAGCGACATTTTACTACGACCACCACGTAGAAGGTATAATAAGTCCTGAAATTCCTTCGAACAATACCAACAAACAGCTGAATTTTCTCTTAAAATTTTTGTTGTTGTCATTTTCTGAATTTCGACATAGAAGGCAAGGCAAAAAAAAAGATAATACATTTTTTTAGTCACTTTATGAACCGGCAGGAAAAATTCGGTGACTTTGGTGTATAGTTGCCGCAGGTTACACTATATTTTGGAAAGAGGAACGCGATCCAGTCCGGGCGAAGTGGTCAGATGAAAAAATAATGTATTGTACTCGAGATAATAAATCCGAAAGTCGAAATTTCTGGAGAAACGAAAATTTTCAATTCTTACACATTTTCAGAGCGAGACAGGCATTTTTTGAACGACCGAATAAGCAGCTCGAGGATATGCCCGGACTTTGGTGCGATGCCCGAGCATGGTGGCACATAAGAATCGGTGAAGAAAAAAAAAACAGGCGGGAAATAAAACTTCTCTCCATATACCATAAACGCCGTTTATAACCTCACCGTTTACTGTAGTGATATTCACCGGAGTTTTGAGGCCACTCGAAGGTTACCCTTTTATAGGGTATAACTCATTTGGGAATTAGGCTGTTTAACAAAAGGCTTTACCTCGACGGGATAACCATCGGAACGATAGGAGTGCCCTAAAAATTGTAAAACCATACCTGATCCGATCTGATACAGCGCAGCGCGGCGCCTCAATATCGCCTAAATTTTCAACACGATGGTATTCAATCCAGCATCCATATTTTTTCCAAGTAGCTTTCCAAAAATTCGGTATCGTCGTCGAAAAATTTTCAGAGAAGCTAATAAGAAAGAGAAAAATATGCATCCGAATTCACGGCGAAGTGAGATGAATGGAATTTGGAAAATAATGTAATGACTATAGGTATTTCTCTCCTCTTTCTCGGGTCCAATTTTCAAAACGCTCTCGTCAACGAATACATCGATAGAGCTGTATGAAAGTAATGAAAATATTGAATAAAGACGGAAAGAGAGGGAGGGAGAAAAAAAAAGGTTCAGAAACATTCGGTATCACACTTTTTTGGTTTTTGACTAAATTCCGTGAAGCTTGAAATCATAGAAAAATGTTTCTGATTTCTGTTTTTCTCGCTTTTTGTTTCTGTCGAGCCGATTACTTCACAGAATAATGATAACGAGGAGCAAAGCAAAGGTTGGTAAAGGCGATTGTACAGTTTTTCAAAAAATTACCTAGGTACCAAATTTTATTTCGAGAAAGTTATTATAGAAGAAAAACGTAAATGAAAATGAAAGGGATGCGAAAGGGGAACAAGATATATATATATATATACTTTTTCGGGGTAATAAAAAGAATTACCACTCCGCCGAGAGATTTTGAGTTACCTAACAAAAATCTGTCCGTTCGGTCGAATGGTATGTTTTATTTCTGATCTATATAGTTTCTCGCGTTCCGGTATGAGCTACGGGCACGGGCACCCCGCTGTTAAAAAAAGGCTTTATTAGCCGTCAATTGTTTGCCCAACATCTACCCTAGAAGAAGAAGAAAAAGAAGAAATGAGAGAGAAAAAAGAGAAAAAGTAGAAAAAAAGAAGAAGAAGAAGAAGAAGAGATATATTTACTGCTCCGAACGGTGCGTATACATATTGTTCGATATTTTTTTTATGTATCATATTTTCAAAAGTCGAAGAAGAGCATCACGAGAATTTGGTAATAGGTATGCAGTACCTACGTCCGTTTCGAAATAAGCAGATTTCCTCCCATTCTGGAGGATAACCGGGGAAGGAAAACTGATGGAGAAAAATGGCGATTTGATTCTGAAGAAAGAAAATTCCAAGCGTACGCGATAGGAATAAACAGAAATTTCGACTAAATATGTGTGAAACGTCACAGGAATTATTCCTGAATTGTTTCATCCAAAAATTGAACGATTTTCCCTCTGCAACCACGTTATATATAGGTACTAACCGAAACGGGAGAGAAGAAGGAAAAAGTTTCAACGATTTTCTGAAAAAAATATACCGACAATACAGAAAATATAAAACGATTCACGCAACTATATAGAAGGTAGTAATTTCGAAAAAACAATTATACCTACCGATCTAGAAATTTTGAATGTGTGTCGATCGCGGTTATAATTATATATGACTGTATTGTAACCGATCCACGAAGTTAAGTATAATCTGCGTGGTATATATTTACACATATATATACATATGAATCGTTATATGGAAATCTAGATCCGTACATACCGATACACTATACCTATCTCTTATTACTATCTATACATATATACAGACTAGAGTGAGAAGAACAAATTTGTACAATGAGTTAGGCAATAAGTAAATTAGCATGGAAAAAAATTGAAGAAAAAAAACAGTATAATACCTGTTTTTTAGTTTCTCCTTCTTCTTTTGCTCTTCACCTCTTTGGAACTGTTGACAATGCGTCAGTCGATGGGAGAACAATTTGTGGGACGAATATTGTAATTAGATAAACTCAGAGGTATCGATCCGTAGGCAAAAAAAAACCAGGCACAAAAAGAAAAGAACCTGACTCGACCAACAGGTTTCCTACCTATATCTATTATTACAGAAATAAAATATCCCATTCATTCGTTCATTCCCTCGTTCGTTTGTTTTTATAACAATGAGTCAAATGACATTAGGCCAAACTGGTATTATATTGCTGGACGTATGCGGTTTTAACCGAATATGTAATTAATGCTTTTCGTATTAAATTTCTCGACCGATTTATCATAGCCTATACATATAAAAGTACGTATAAACTTATACGCGAACACCTTTTATAGATACTTATATACTCGTTCAGCGGCACTACATAGGTACTGTACTGAATTTCGATTTTGTCGTTTTCATTTCTTTGTTGTCTCTGCGTTTGGTTGCTGCCGTACGAATACTTTTCTTCGTTCAAAAAACAAGGAAAAGCAAGAACAAACACTGAGAAACATCTTTACAGTCCGCAGGGTGTAAATTGCAGGGTGATATCATAATGCAATATGGATGTACCGGTAAACTGGATATGATTCTTGGTGAAATTCTGAATCGAAAAGTCCTTTGGCAAAAATGTCTGTGACCGATAGTTTCTGAGTTACAGAATATTTAAGTTGACCAATCACAACGGCGATACGTCAGTGCGCAAAGACTGTGTTCGCTCGCGCATCCGAGACTGCTGTGTCACGTTAGCGTACAAGCTCTGTGATAGGTCAACGTAGATCTGATGTAGCTCGAATACCAGAGGTCGCAGAAAATTTTGCTAAAGGACTTTTCGTTTTAGAATTTCTCCAAGAATCTATCCACGGATTTTGCGCCGACCAACCTGAATCGCCCTGTACAGGTGTGTTAAATAAGAAGACGATAAGTTAATACGTCGAAAATTAGCCGCTTCTTGTTATTCTTCGTTCTTCATTCACAATTCCTTTATACTATACACGTAGATGTGCAGTAATATATACAGATATACTACACATACATACATCCAGAGATAATTAAAAAAAAGCCAACCCACGGAGTATATATAGTGTCATAATTTATAATTTAATAACAGTTTAAAAGGCCCATTAAACATGTATATCCAATGGTTTCTGAAACACCGTCATATTTATTACCGGACCACGGTTCTCTCCGACTCCTCACGTTAACCGGGTCCCGGGTCGTCTATATGGCCGGCAAAAGAAGCACGAATGAAAAAAGCAAGAAGAAAAAAGAACGGAAAACGAAAGAAGAAAAAAAACTCTGAAATAAGAACTTTTTTCAATCTATCGCTGTTACTGTTATTACTATTATTCTATGAGAAGGAGGATAACAAAATGGGGAGCTCATATCCATGTGTATGGTTTTGAGCTTCCAGATTATCGACGTAAGTATATATAATATAGTACATCGAACAAATATATATAAGTGCCCTAATGATCGGAGTAAAATCGAATACTGCGATCGAGATTTTTCTCTTCCGATTTTCAGGAGTAATTAATAAAAGGGTGAGAGCTATGATGATGGAGGAGGAGGAAGAGGAGGAGGAGGAGGAGGGTTGGATGGAAATGATCTACAGCTAATTACGGCCTACTCCCATGCGATACAAGTTTACCGAAGTATATATAAGCTCGCGTTGAAGGGTGGGCAGGAATAAAAAAGAGGATGAAGATGAAGAAGGAAAAGAAGACGAAGTTGGAAAGGGAAAGGGAAAGGGAAAGGACGAGGACGAGGTGGGAGGGAGTCGAGAAGGAGGAAAAAGGAGATGAATCATGTTTGCGAGAAGAGGGATACCTCATAGAGCGAGAGAGTTGAAAAGAGAGAGAGAGAGAGAGAGAAAGAGAGAGAGAGAGAAAGAAGATAAAATGAGAGAGAGAAAGAAACAAATGAGGGAGATGAGTTACGACACCACGTAAATCTCTGGCTAATGGCTGCCTAAACGCAAAACCTTCGAGACCGAAGCAATCCGGTCTACAACCGAGAAATTTAATAATACAGCTAATAGGCTTGTGTTAGCCTATTACCATCTTTTAACAGATCCAAATCCTCGGCCCTCTTCTTATTCTTCTTCTTCTTATTATTCTTTTTTCTCCGCTCCGCGCAGCCGCGCACGATTCCAATAGCTATATTCCCCCCGCGTCCCCCTTCCCCCTCCCCCTACCGCTCCGATCCGCCGTTCCAATTTATAACCTCAAATCAGGCTTCCGTGCCCGCAAACCAAAACTATAATTCAACAGTTTAAATTAAACTCTGACTTCCGCTGCCCGAATTTTGGTCTAGTCGACTCCACTACTAGATATACATCGCAGACAACGCCTATTTAAGCGTAAAAAATATTGATTCTAGAATGTAATTACAGTATACCTACCTACGAGTGAAATCGATTCTGAAACAGTCGATTTGAAATTCGTTACAAATTGTCAAAGACAGAAAACCTGTAGAATAGACAAATTTTTGGTGTACATAATCGAGGATATATGTATACGAGAATTGTTTCTTTCTCTCAATTTCATGATCGAGTTTCGTCAAAATGTACCTAATATCTATCCCTGGATTGGACAAGATTGATCTCGCAACGGATAAATCCTAGAAATGGAACCTCGACGACTATTTGGCCCCGAGAGAATCGAATATTGGCACAAAAAATGAATTCGGTAGATAGAAAATTTGAAAATTTAACAAAATTATGAATTTTGTTAGAGAGGTTATGAAGTAGCTATATCTCGACGACAGTGGAATAGGTCTCACCCATGCAGAACCACATTTCTTGTTACATGGCAATAAACGGTGTGTAGGTTGTGCAGTGTCCACGGATACATATAAGTAGGATTCGAATTCTGTTTCGAATACAACGAATCCGTGGGAGGCGTACATAGGTATATATACATATATATATATACACGCACGTGGTCGACGTAACATATTAGGCATATACTTAATCATAGATTGAAATTTTATCGCGAGAAAATAGTGAACGTTTATTGCTTCAAAAAAGGCCATTCACAGCTCGGAAATAAAATGATGTTCAAACAAGGTCGTAAAGATTATAAACGGACAGTTTTCACGCTCGACTATGTATCCGTGCCCAGCCGTATGCCGACTATGTATCTATTCCCGGTCACATAATTATTTGGCGTCGGTTGCGGGCCGGCTCGCGTTATGATAATTAAGCTTCGTCTAAAGTGCCTTCTTATTTAATTAACTATACCCATATATATATATATATGTTAATGTGATAGGCGAAGGTAACGATCGATTTTTATTTATGCGATAGCATACCGAGTCTGAAATAAGTCGACGAGGTTCTGCATTAATTTATTGTCATTAGATCGATCGAATTATATCGCCGTGTATACTATATTTCGTACACGTTTTGGCAAATAAAAAAAAAAAAAAAAAAAACCACAAGATTTCAAAAGAAATGGGAAACAAGAGAAACAAAATGATTATTGGTCGTTTATCGAATCGTTGACTGATCGTTGGGCATCGATTATCGTTCGCGCGGATCGGAAACCGGAGAGAGAAAGTGACGTCCTAGGAATGGTAAAAATTTGGTTGACCGGGAACAGAACAGCCCGAAAGCTTTGGTTCACACGAAGGTAGAAATTATGCGTCCCCGAAAAGCTGCGCGAAATAAACGAATGCCTGCAGCATAGATTTGGTTATGCTATACGAGCATGACGGGGAGGAATTAGCGCGTTGATAACTATGTAGCAATGTGTAACGTAACGCATTTAACGTAACGTAGCGCGCACGGTTGGAAATTTTCAATCCCCAATTTCTATGATAATCCATACGTTATTACCCAATTTCGTCGAAGATTTGTGGTGAAAAGGTGTGTAACGCGGTGTACATATGTATGTAGATATATACCATACCATATATACCTTTTAACTGCGTATCATACCTACCGAAATAACTTTCGGGAGTATACGAAGAGGGAGCAGGTGCCGAGTAGGTCGTTTCGTTGGTAAATACGTGTATATAGGTCCGTGTGCATCCATAATAATGAATGAGTAATGATATGGGGCAATATTTGTTGGTGAGCAGGCTATACGCATGCGCGCATGCTACATGCAATACACAATATTCTATATACTGTGTACTATGTATGTACGTACGGGTATGCATAGATGGTGAAATTAAATTACCGATAGATAAATATTTAATTGGTGATGCGTTATAATGTGGCGATGAAGTTTGACCGTTGCCTCGAGGTGCTGATTGGTGCACCTAGCTCTAGCATGCATGCTAGATTGTGACCGTTCGAAGCTGCGCGAAGTTTTGAACGAGAGACGAATACGGTAGGAAAACTGCAAGAACGTTTTTTCTAGCTGGCTTGTCTTTTCTTAATTTCGTGCAATTTCAATTTCTAGCTAGCTTGTCAATTTCATCAATTTCTCGCGATAATTTCGAGCTTCGAATTGGCTAGATTGCCTCAATTTCTTCAAATTCCGTGCATTTTTAAGTTTGTAATTGGTTAGCTTCTCTCTATTTTCGAATTTCGTACAATTTGAAGTTCGTAATAAATTTTCTGGCTCATTGAAATTTTCCCTATTTTCCAACTGTATTCGTTTTCCGTTCGAAATTCTGTGCAACTTCAAATTCGTAATTGGCCGGTCTGTTTTTTTTTTTTTTTTTATTCCGTGCCATTTCGAGTTCACAATTGGCTGGCTCATTGGAAATTTTCCTGTTCACCAACAGTATTTTTTCTGTTGTTTAAAATTTTGGAAAACTCGAAATACAAATACTTGGCGATTCTTTTCTTTGTCATTTTTCATTATTTTCTTCTATTGGAGTTTCGGTGAAATTATTCCTTGAAAATCGACCTCAAAATTGAATTTTCTCGAAAATTTGCTTACGATTGTGATACTCAGTGAAGTATAGCCAGCTGGTCTTTGAATTTCAAGAATCTTACAAGGAGAATAGATTGTTGATAGATAATCGTAGGTTACAATTTCATGACACGATTTACGAAGTATATTATTATTTTGAAATTTTGGCAGAGTTTTTTTTTCAGCTGTTTTCAGACTCAGTCGGAAGAATTATCAAGCATTGGAAGAAATTGCTGTAAAGTATAATTCTAATGAATATATAGGTATCAATAATCAGCGCAAATTTTCACAAGTCTTCAATACAAATAAAATGTCTGATGCGGTTGAGCACAAATTTGAGCTTCGAGGAATTTGAAAATTTTACAATCGAATGTACAAAAATTCCAGGAGTTACTAAATTTTTTAGGCAATACTAAATCAGGCGTTCAAATTTTATCTCATTCAACCAAATTCGGGTTTACAGTACAGCGACTCAAGTTCGTGTTCAAATTCAAGGTGACTGAGGTTTGAAAAATTAACGAGGACAAATTGGCGAAAAAGAGAGAGAAAAAAAAAAACGGAACGGAACGGAACGGAATCACTCAAAGTCGGAGCAAGCATATTGCATATTTCATATGTAACGTATGAAATAAAAATAATAAATTGGATTGACTGACAAATACCAAGCATTCGATCAGAGAGTGCAATAAACAAGGATCTGTTGATTCTCCCGAGGCATTATTGCAGAAGTAGCAGACAGCAGGAGAAGAAGTAGAAGTGGAAGAAGAAGAAGAAGCAGCAACAGCAGCTGAAGGTAGGTCATAATAAAAGAAATTTTGCATGCATAAGACCCAATACGTGTATTGGAATAATTTGACGGATGATACATAATGAGGAGAGCCCTGCAGAGCACTGCAGAGGCATGGAGAGCCAGAGCTTGCATAAGTTCGTAGGCGTTGAACACGACTGCAAATGATCTCTGATCGTGAGTGATAAAATATCACCGAAGGTATCGACTATAATGGCGTCTGCCATTATCCTTATTTATTGCAACGCTCACTTCTCAACATGGACATAAATTACCGCTGTAATTGCCCGTGTATAGTTCACACTCTCAGACATATTATACCTATATGCGTGCATATCTTACATCGCTATGACTACAGACGTGTAACCCATGTATCCATAGTCATTATAATATTTGGCACCATATCCATTGATCAGGTGCTTGCATAGATCGCTCTAACTCGCGAATTTTCACATCCCGAATTCAATTCGGAGCAGCAGAAATATCGCTATTAAATTTTCATTTCCAATAATCAACTGTGATTTTATCTCAACACATTATTGAGCTCGTCCCAGCTCCGACTTTCTGTTTTTCTTTGTTCGTATGTACAGTAGAACCCCGTCCGATGACTAGTACCTAACTGGTAACATTCTAAAGGCGTGTCCAAAGGCTCTAAAGGTCCTCCGTAGTAATAACTCCATCATTTTGGCTCGTTGTTGTATTATCTACGTATATCTACTAGCTATGCGAGCCACGATTATTTATAAATGGAATACCTGATCAAGTAATGAGCGTAAATTAAGTTGACCCAAAAATGCAATAAATTTTGTTAATTTAAATGGATGCGATTTTTCGTGACCATCAAAATTTCGAGAATGCATAACTTCTGGAGAAGTGAACGGCCCCGACTATTTATGAATGTGATACCTAATCAATTAATGAGCATGAATTAATTTGATCCAAAAACGCAATAAATTTTGTTAATTTAAACGGATACCCACAATTTGTCGTGACCGCAAGAATTTCAAGTATGCATAACTTCCTGAGGAATAAACGGATTCGGATGGTTTTCTGATCAAACTCTCGGGAATTCGAAAAGCTGTCTGAAAATTCCAAGATTATTCGGTTCCGTAGAGAATTGCAGGAAATATTCACGATGTTGTGTGAAAATTGTATTCCAATTTTCTCCAAATCCACGCGTACGAATTGCCGGGACATAAGATTTCCGAAAAGCTTACAATATATATTCTGTGAATTTCTGACGATACATCATCGACTTCGGTGAACCACTTCATGAGTTAGGCCGTCTTGAAATTTCCAAAGTTTAATGCATGATTCAAAATTCTTGAATGCAGAAGATAAAGTGAAATAAATCAAAAACCGCGAATCGAATCATCGTGATAATTGTGATAATCTGAATTGCGGAAGTGAATCTATGAATGTTCAGATAAAAAATGAGCTATTCAAACACGTATCCATTCGAGGAAATATGAATTTAACGAGTAAAAGATTGACTCGGACATCGACGGCCTCTATAGCTAAGTGTATAATATCTAGCTGAGCCACTTGAGAATTTTGAAAGGGCGAACCTTCCGAGCAGGCAGCTCCTTTAGAGGACTAAAAAGGTCTTTAGAGTCAACAATGGGGGTTGAAATCTACACGAGGGATCTTTTGACCGTGTCTGTTCTATGGTGAAAATTTGGTTAGGGGCGGGGTGCGGTAAGAGAAACTGCACGAGCAGCAACAGCAGCGGCAGGAGCATGAGGAGAAGGAGCATGAGGAGCAGCAGGAGCCCTTGTCGAATAATGACCGAGCATAAAGGGTCTTTATGATCCGTGCGAAAAAATTGGCAGGTTCAGTTTGTCACTTGTTATACATTGGAGGAGAATTTTGGTTAAAAAAAAAAAAGGAGCCATGGACAAAGGATTCCAAGTCGTTTCCTTTTTCCCTGTATCGCACTCGAGATTGTATGAATGCAAACAAATTTTGAATAGAATATATTTCGGAGAGTAGGCACGCCCGACCCATCTGGATTCGAGAATCTAATTTCCGAAAAATGGACATCGAATAACGAAGACGTCAAACCGCCGGGCTAGGCTTTGACCAATTCATTTGGAAAATCTTTTTCATTCAATCGTCGTGCAGCGTTGGCTAAAGGCGCGTCGGGGTTTTGCTACGGCCAGTCCTAGACACAATGAGCGTTTTCCTGAATGCGGAACAAATTTTCAATGAAGTGTCTACCTATATGAAGCATAAGACGTATCTTTGTCACGATATGGTGTTGAAGAATAGAAATACTGGCCACGCGACGCCTGGCGTCTCCTCAACAACAAAAGAGAAAAAGAGAAAAAGAAAAAAAGAGAAAATATCACTCCAAGGGATGAAAAAACTTTACAACAATTTTCAGCCAATTCATTTGCTGGTATGTAGGTACTATGACGGTCGTGCTACAAGCTGAGGGCCTCTTCTTCCCTCGCGTGTTCAGTATATTTGGTAGTAGTGGAAATGGAAGTTCATAAATCTCTTGAGCATCTTCCTGATGCAGGCAATATGTGTTTCTGTGTGAGACAGCCTCATACCGTATCTCTATACATCCTTAAGTTCCCTGAAAACTTTCAGCGGGGAAAAGATTGCGCGTTTATATTCGAAGATTTTCTGCTTAATAAAGTACGACCGTTCCGCACAGGGAAATGGCCAATGGCAATGGCATGAACCTACTTCTTTTCTCCTTCTGCGTCCTCTTCGTCTCCTTCTCCTTTCTCTCGCCCTCTGCATCCCCGCCTTAAAAACTACATTCTATAGATTTTATTTATCCATTGTTGTACGCGATCATCGGCTCCCTGTATGATGACCGTGCATTATCCCCTTCGGATGTATGTACTATGCTACGCGGAATGACAAACGATTCAGACTCCATTATTGTTCAAATTTCACACTAAATTCAACCCGAACAAACGTACCTATCTCTCTTTCTCTCTCTCTCTCTCTCTCGCTCTCTCTCTCTCTCTTTCTCTCCAGCTCTCTCCGGAGTGAGACATACGTTTCCATTTCCTATGTGTGTAGATGCCAATTGCCGAAGTTGCAACGTTTTGTCAAATCCCGGCCATGTACGCTTGTTCCGGCTGTTCGGGTTTCTCCACGTCCGATAAATATTCCCACGTACGTATTCCGACAAAAAATGCTGTTTTCATCACGAACTTCTTCCGATTTCCGACGCTCTTACTCGACCATCATTTTTCATAAACTTTTTACAAACATCTTCGAGTAATTTCGACCGGTGTTTCATCGGTTCCCGGCCGGTTACTTCCGTGCTTCGAATGTCCCAGTCCACTCCACTAAAAATTTCAACACTTCAAACGCAATTTTAAGTCACGTTCGAAATGTTGTATGTAATTCTACTGAACGGTTCAATATTCTTCAGTTGCCTTCGAATTGTCTTCCGACGCTCCCTAATGCTTCAATTTCCGTTTCGGATGTCTCAGTGCGTTTCACTGAGAGTATTTCATATTCGTGCGCTTTGTCTCACGCGTCTTCATTAATTTCGGTCCAATTTCCAATTTGTTGACTCGAACTTGGGACGTGATTCAGGTTCATGCTCCTGTTCGAAGCATGCCGGTCAATCGTAGTCCACGTTTCAACACTCGGAGTTGATATAAACTCATGTTCAAAAGATTTCAGTCTGTACAACCGGAGATCAATGCACGTTCGTGCGATTCTGATCAAGATTCTCGGCGTCTTCGTAAATTCGAAGCCCCTCCGAAAAATCCTGCGGCGGCCTAGATCCACGCTTCGTTTCTCCGTCAACACGAATTTTACGAATGCACAACAGTTTTCAACGAACATGTACGACGACGATCCGAAAACGAGTCTAAAAAATGATGCTCGTGGGTTACATGTTCAGTGGACGCAAATGGCTTCAGTAAACTGTAATTGTGGTTCGTGTAAGCAGTTGGTTAAGAGGGTGAAAAATAGGGACTAATTTTACCATCAGTCATCCCGTTTCCAGGAACCCGGGCAACGGGTCCATCTAGCATGCGTCTTCTATTCGGGATACGGAGCGGAGTGCCGCACGAGTCTCTCATCTGATCATGAGTTAGTGCCGGTTAAACGCGGGAACAATGCCTCTCCGGGTATTTTGCTACTCAGGGGGTCGTTTTCGGTACATACATACCACTATGCGCCGTATAACTATACTATACCCCGTATTCCCCAAACGCCAACGTCTCAGTTCCATTCACAACGGGGGGGAGGGGGGGTCTGACTCCAACTTAGGATTTTCCTTCACTATGTCCACTGGGAGAACCCAGGGAGGCTTGTTCCGAGCCTCCGAGGTGTGAACTGTGACACTCCTACTCGGACAACCAAAGACCCGAAGAGTAGTCCCTCTTGCACCTCATACCAGGGGCGAAGCGCGATTATTCAGCTGTCTCCATGGACGACAATGCATGATATCAAATCGAACGACATAATTAGCCATAGAGTAGGAAATCTAGACGTCTCTTCGCTTTCGTTCTTGAGAGCAGCGAATCCACGGACTCGAAGCTTGGAAGGTTTCGCAGAAATTTCAGTTCATGCGTTCGAAAATTCCGGATGATCATTTATTTTTTGCAACTTTTATTAGGTACCCGAAGGAAGGAGGAGAAAAAAAGAACGTGGAGTCCAGCTCCAGGGGTTGTGAGACGGAGGTGTTAAACGTATCGGCGCTGCGGAACCCGAACTGTGGAATGGATCGACTAATATACCTACCTCGGGTCCATAAACAATCATCGTAAATATATTGGTCGACACATTAGCTGCTCCGTCTGCCAACACGATACACGCCTACGTATGTTATACCACGTACAATGCCGTTTCGTCTGACTAACGACTAACGACTAACTCGAATCCTATTAATAGGATCATACGCAGGTATACGAGGTATAACTATGGGTCGTGGAATTATAATGCCGACTGTAAATCAGTCCCAGAATGTATGTTGCACAACTTGTGAGCGAACAGGAATTCGTTCGAGTAATATTTTGGAAAAATATTTCATCAACCTTTCTGCCAATCTTCTTCACCTTTCAATTCCCGATTCAACGTCAGTTTATCGTACATTTATCCGCTGGGTATCAAGCCAAATCCTCAACAGAATTAACCCTGCCAATGTATCAGTCCATTTCACAGCATGTTCACTCCTTCTCTGTTTATTTTTTTTCATGTTTCAAGTACTTCGGGCTTTTGTGTGGCATCGTCGGTCGTGTTTCGAGTCCTCCGCGATGTTTAGGTAATTTTCGGTCGTGTTTCGAGTATCACAATCCATTTCAGCACACGTGTTTCAACGTTTCGAACCGATCATAGGTCATGTTTCGAGTGTTTTAGTCAACTTTGACACATCTCTCCACATATTTGGATTATTAGCGATCATGTCTCGATTTTTTCAGGGCATCTTAGCACGTCATTCAATATTTTTAGAATGTTCACCACGTGTTTCAAGTGTTACGAATCATTTCGGCGCATGTTTCGGGAAATTTGGCCGATTTTAGGTCACGTTTCGAGCGTCCTAGTCAAGCTCGACACATCTCTCCACATATTTGGACTATTCTTGATCATGTCTCGATTTTTTCAGGGTATCTTAGCACACGATTAGATATTTTTAGAATATTCAGCTGATGTTTCGAGTGTTTTAATCAACTTTTGCACATCTTTCGACGTATTTGAAAGATTTCAAGTCATGTCCCAATTGTTTCAGTTATTCTTAGCACCTGAATCAATATCCTCAGACAACTTCAGCTCACGTTTCAAGTGCTCGGATCCATTTCAACGCATTTTTCAATATTTATTTGCTGATTTCAGGTCATACTTCAGATATTTCATTTTCAGGTGGTTTGAGATCACGAATCAAATGTCTTATAATTTTCAGTTCTGATTGTTTTGGTCACTTTTAGCATATTGTTCAACATCTTCGACCGATTTTAGGCCACGTTCCGAAACTTCTCGTTCACTTTAGCGTATGTTTCAATGCTCTTGGATGACTTCAGCTCTTTTGATGAGTGTTTCAGTTAGTTCCCGTGCCCGCGCGTTGATTCGAGCACACATTTGTACATTTTTCAATTCATTCTATAAAACATGTCCCAAATCATTTAGAATTAGTCCTCGCCAGCGCGTGCTTCAGACAGTGCAGTTCTCCTCCGAATTTCCGAACACTCTGATTGCCTAATGGCCGAAGGACGCAAGCCGCAAACTTTCTCGAGGTATTCTATTCACTCTATTCATGAATTGGCGCACATCTCGGTCGTAACCGAGCCTGAACGGACCTTGAAGTCAAACTAATGATATTGAAATGGGTGCTGGTTATGCGCCAATCGTTTGGCTCACCGCTGAGGCTTCACCCGCGTTACCTTGTTAATCCGGACTGCCCGATGGCCGAAAAGCTTCAAGTATAGACAGAATCGAGAATAGAGAATGGCGCGCGATCCGAAATGCCGAAACACATTTTGACTCGATAAACACATAAAACCGAATTTCAGCAGCTAAGAATAAGTAGAATAAATTCCTGGTTAACCTCTTCGCATGCTTTTCTTTCCACTTCTTGTTTCAAGTTTGTATAAATACTGCAATAAAAAGACTAGATACAGCTAACTCGGAGCTTAGAGTTCGCTGAAGTAGCAGGCGCGAATTTCACGCTGCTTTAAACGATACGACGCTATACGAGATGAGACCGCGGGTAGTAGCGGTGTTGAAATTAACCGCGCGCAAATGCCGCGCCGGTCAAATTTGTAGCCACTAAACCGCGGTCTTTACGAGCCAAAAATTTACAACGTTTTCACGGCAAAGTATTACAATGTAAAATTCCATTCGGTCCGAAGACCCAACGACGAACTATCCCCTCCGGGGGTAAAGATTACTGCGCACTGCTGACCTGCAGCAGACAACCGCACGGAGATCCGAAGACCCAAAGACAAACTACTCGAAGAAGACCTGACGTCACCGCGTGTAAATATTTCCTTTTCAGAAAAATACCGTTTCATATTCAGCACTGATTTTATATTGGAGATGAACAGCCCTCCACTTGATTTATCCAACTTTCATTATCAATAATCTGGTGACTACATGATATCCAGCGCCTTTCGCAGTCCCGGGTATTTTAACTCGCCTTTAACAATTGATCATTTCAACCATAACCCTCGAGTGATGGTGTCCGGCTGCGGTGGAAGCTATCCAATTACATTAATTAATGTAAATGTTGCCAATTGCCAGTCGGAGTTGGTATGTACTGCCGCGGAGCACAAGTGCGATAACAATTAACGATAAATTATGGGATTATGGTTACGGCCTGTTCGTTTCCTTTCCTTCCCTTCCTTCTCTTTCAGTTTATATCTCTTTTGAAAAATTGTCGTGTCTCCCCGTATCTTTGGCACTCGGGTTAATGCGGTAATGGTCATGCAGGGAGGAAAACTACGTCGTGTTGCATAAAGAATATAAATATGAAGGAGAAGACGAAGAAGGAGGAGGAGGAGGAGGAGGAGAAGGCGAGAAAGAGAGAAATGCGAGGACGTTGAACCATTTGCATAAGCAAAAATAAGATTAACAAAGATTGCACATTGCGGCGTAGGTATGTATCCGCATACGCTTGATCCATACGTGCACGTATACCGCGCGGATAGCCGCGGAAACCGCAGCAGTAAACCAGTGGACTCGCATGAATGCATATAATATAAAGAACCGCAGGTGCAACAAAGATGCATCAACGTGTGTATGCACTACGTTGCTATAGGATGTGTTTGCATATGCTCGAAGAAAAAAGATCGAAAGAAATATGGTACGAATGTAGGTATAGCCGAAGCCGAAGCCGAGGCCTGAAACCGAGTCTCGAATACGTATAAAGCACGTGGTGTTTGCCGTGAGCATGTGCGAACGAACCGTAATGATTTTATAATAGGGCACAAATTATTTCCTCCTCTTCATTCTCCTCCGCGGCTACGCATCCCGCCGTCTGCGGACTAACAACCCGCCCCACTTATTCGCTGCAGCGGACCCAACCAGTGGGATTCTAGAATCACGTAACCTGCATGCTCGCGCAGATTTATCAAAATCTCGTATTAGACTCGACACCCGCACGGTTTGCCGAGAAGTTTTTCGGTTACGGTGGTTCTGCGCCGTTAATGAACACGATTGACACCTCAATTAATGGCGGTTGTTAACCTGCACCTCGAAAACGCGATTTGTAATTTCTCCGAGAACAAGCAACCGATCGGAAGCAAGTTTCGGAGATCGATGCAGTATCGCGGCAGAAACTAAATGCCCGGGTATTCTGATTTTTCAGAAGATCGGTCAAATTTTTAGAGGCTGGATATTTTCTATGTTCGATAGGTTAGCTCAATTCTTCGTTATGTTAGCTAGGTTATGTGACGGAACCTGGTCAACGTGAGGAACATCCATTCTCTCAGAATTTCACCAATCTTTTGAAGAACTGCAGTGAAACACTCGGGCACTTTCTACCAAAATACCGCACGAATCCCGAAAATTTGCTTCCGACCGGTTGTGCAGTGGCCTCGGAGGAACTGCCGATCGCGTTTCCGAGGCGATTGGCAATCGCTCGCAGTTGAGGAGGCAACGGTGGTGTTCGCAAGGCGCGGTACCACCCGAAGGAGAAGTACAGACCGACGGTATGTGCACGAGAATCAATATAGTTCACCGATTTCAAATGTGTTAGTGAATATCTTCGGTCCGGAATTCGGAGGCTTTGAAGTCAGATAAATTTGTCACATCGAGAGTTCGAATTGTCCGGAAAACGTGGAAGTTATGATCGATAAGTCGAAAGTGCAGGGCACAGTATTTTCGGCGCCGATGACAAGGAGGACGCCACTTTCGGGAGGCCTGTAAATTGGGATTCGGTTTGACGCAGGATTCAGTTCAGGGGGGGGGGGGGGGGGGGGGGGGGGGTGGAGGTAGATGTAGAGGAAACCCCTTCAAAGTACAGAAGTGATAATTTAATGATTGAATATATTGAGGAGGCACCATGCTGAGTGAGACTGGTCCGAGTTCGTAGGGCCGGAGGATGTCTGATCGGTATTATAAGAGTTTAATACAGACGCGGGACGCATGCGTGTCTGTGTCGAGAGAATCGAAGCTCGCATACACACATGTGTGTACATTTAATATCACGGGGTTTGCGTCCAGCACGCAAAGGCGGGGTTTCAAAACGAACGCTATCGCAGGCGATGCTGTACGACGCGCTACAAGACGGTATGCGATGCTATGCGATGCTGGTAAAACTTACATACATTATAACACCATTAAAATACTCGAGTCGAGTCAAACGACGCGCGACCTGCACCTTTATTTAACATATAAATATACCCGATGGTATATTAATAGACCTAAGGTAACCGCAGCAGGTAGCCCACTCCAGGTATGCCACCTATCGGACATATTCAATAACTTTCCGTCAATATGATATATACTATACTGTAGGTAGGGACCTACGCTCGCGCCTGTCCTTAAGGTGGAATGAAACACGGTTTTTAAAACCTAGTTTCTCAGCAAAAATACATCCGATTCACATGAAATTGATATCAGCGACGAGGGAAGACGTCCTTTGACTTCCAAAAATCGAAAAAAAAAAACCTTCTACGGATTATTTATCGACGGTTATAATTCGTCAAACTTTTTTCCGATTTTTCAAAATCGGAGACCGTCACGCCCCGATTTTGATCGTTCACTCTTCCTTTGTCGCTGCAGATACAAATTTTGTACCGCAATCGAGTGTCTTTTCGCTGAGAAACTAGGATCGAAAAATTCCAAGTGGAAAACCGTGCTTCGTTTTACCTCAACTACGAATCATTGATCCTTCGATAATAATTTTTTTATTCCGTTTTCCAAAATTTCACAAGTGCTTCGGAAAAGTGGCCCGTGTGCAGCTTTCAGTAGAATTAAAATTACGATTTTTGTGAAAGTAACGTGCACATTAATTTTTTTTTTCTCTTCGTCTTTTCCGTTCGTCTCTTTCTTGTTCATTGGGCAGGAGTTTCCTGTGAGATTATAGATCCGTCGAGTTTGGAATTGTGGTTTAATCCAGAACGTAAATTTGAATCGAATTTGAATCTGAACTATCATTTATAAATTGGTTTACCATTTTTTGAATCATAGAAATTATTCACGAATGCTGAAAACAAAAATCTACCCTCGCTTTCTTTTCCATGTTTCTGAGATCTTCCTTCAAGCTCCACTCGAGTTCATGAGACACTTTCATACATACTCAATTTTATATGATGAGAAAAAAAACCGTGAAAAATTTCTTCTACACAATTATATCTTAAATGAAAATCGACGACAATTTTACAATTTTGTTGTCTCTGTTTTCTGCTGTTTCAGGGAACTTCTCGTAACTATCTTGACGAAATTTGAGAAATTGTATTCTGAAATTTCTCCAACATCACAGATTTCGGATTCTTATGTAATTTTATGAGTATATCTATACATATTCTTCCGTATAAGTTTCACAGATTTTACAATCTTGCTCATTTCTACCGAATTTCAAAAAAATTCATAAAACTCTGTTCCCTCTAGGTGAAGATGAGGTTTTCACCTCAATTTTCCAAATTACATGATTGACGAATCTCACGAGCTTCACGAGATAACTATCTATGTCTACAGATTCAGAATTTCCTAAAAAATGTCAAAAATCATTTCGTTTGGCAATTTTTTTTTGGGGGGAAAATTCCAAATTTCACCGCTGTCACAAGAATTTGCCGCCTTTCAATTTTTGGCATATAGCTAGGTATGTTCTCTCAAATCATTCCGATGGGAGAATTCACCGAGTTTTTATCGGTCCCGATCAACCAACTTCTTCGAAAACTTCGCCCACTGTACACTCGACGAATTAGCATCCAAGTTTCATAGATTAAACGTGCGATAAATCATCGATAAAGAAGTAACAAATGCTGCCTCTAATTTTACTAATTTCGGCCCTTCATCTTCATTAGGATCCACATCCGAGTATAACCTCATTATGTATGTATATGTCCGAGCACACACGTAGGTACGTACATACACTTGGAAACATATCACCGACTATTCCCATACCGAGTGTATCATTTCTCCTGGAGTAGCGTATACTCTTATAAAAGTGGAGAGAAAGAGGAAGACGAAGATGTAGAGAGAAGAGAGAAGATAAGCTTTCCTATAAGATAGAAAAGTCACGAACTACAAAAGCGAGTAAATTACAGACATCTCACTTTACAGACGTCTTCGGCTTACGGTGGTATTTGACATTTGCCTACATTCACGCCTGACGTTCTCTAGTCGCGGCGACTTATCCCACTTTATATCCACATACGTTGCCTACTAAACCATAAAAATCCCAATCATTAATATCACAGGATTTAACAAATCTTGAATAATACGTTTTAGCCATTGGTTTATAGCGTATAATGGCAGCTTAATTGAGGACCAGTATCTGCATCCTATCCTCCTCGACACCAGAGATGGTCAAGATCATAAATACATAAATACCTACATGAGGAAAAGAGAGGGAGGGGGGTGTAGAAAACGAGAGAAGAAGGGAGAAGAGGTTCTGCCCTCCCCTGACCCTCCATATATGTATATAGTACCTCTATGTACTAGCATGAGGAATACATAAAAGGATAAATACTATAACCGCTTCTCTATCTCCCTGGAGCCAGTGCGGATGCACAGATACTCACGAAAATCCCCCATACATTGGAAGAAGCCAACCGAACGCATGTTTTATGGTAATATTCCATGGTGTTAGCAACGCCTTAGCGATTATTTGTCTGTATTATATCAAGTAAGTAATCACTTGGAATATAACGCTTTATAAATTCAAGGTGCTCACTCGAGAGGAGATTCTGGAAGCACGGCCGCAGGTGCATCGAAAACGGACAACCCCTGAATCCTCGCGAGGACAAAAATGTGATGAGAATGTCCTGATGATCGAGAGGAGAACCAAATAAACGAAAAAATGGGCCTGGTATCACGATTCGATTAGGATCTCCAAAAACTACTCATCAGCCCCGGAAGCAGATCCGCGAATAGGTATTATTTCGTCCACGGAGTCGGCAAGAAAAAACCGAATGAAAGACGCCATTTTTCTAACAGAGACCTCCGCGGTCAGAGATTTTCCCGATGGATCGTGAAATAGTGAAATACACTTGGGAGAAAATGAGCGTCACTGCTACGTTCGAGATTCGGGGTTCCGTGGTGGAGACCAGAAGGTGTGCGCTTCGCCTGGCCCGGTGTGTCCGCCAGACAATTACCCGGAGCGACCCCCCGCGGTCAGGATGGATGTCTCTCTTCGTGAACCTGCAGGGTACGCCATGCCGGGCCGAGTGCACGGGAAGCAATGCTCAAATGCTCTTGCTATTATACGTCCACTAGAGTTTGTGTAACGATATTACGAGGAGAAGTTAGGACCTGAGACCACGACAATATTTTATGCACTTCGGGATACATTTCGTGATTCCGTTTGTCACACGACAAGCAGACTGAGCAAAGCGGTTCAGTCGACTCGACGGAAGCGCGGTTTCCATGTTCACGATAGTAGCCGAAGATCCAAGTTTTGTATTACCGATGAAAATATACGGTCCGTAATATCATCAACGGACGATTACAGTGACACGATGGACCCGCTGCACGGGAGGCGAGGAGGACTGTGAACTCTGAAGCAGAACTGTGTCAAGTATCTCGCCTACATTGGCCAAAGTGTACTCGAGTGAGTTGAAACTTTTATCGCAATTGCGCCGCGCGCGCCAACGCAATGGTCTTCCACTTTCCACGCTCTACCCCATTTCACGAGTGCAACTTCAGTTGTAATATTTCTTTCCAACGCTTCTGTGGACCGAATTGAGTACGGGTGAAAATATCAGCAGTCGACACTGTACAGCCAGCGATAAAAAAGGAGATGGCAACTTCAGTCGCCGCGAGAAGGATGCCTCCGTGATTCGAAAATGTTCGCGAATGATGAGACGTGACGAAGATTCGATGCTCACGGAGGCCCATTGGTGAGGAGAACAAGAATTGTCAATCAGTGATTCGGATCACCATTAGACAATGTGATTGCCGTATGAAAATGGAAATGGCGTTTCTCGATCGTATCGTCATCGGCGAATGAGAAGTGCCGGTAATTGCATAGGCGACATGGCAACTCTGCAACGTTCTTTCGATTTATATGTCATCCAAAGATGTCAATCTTCGTGTACAAACAAGCGCTATCGCGTTCTCAAGCATGAATTGCTGGATATCGGTGAACAATTACTCTCAACAACAGCATCGGGGGTTACGCGGTGGCGTGTAAACTTGACGTGTGCAAATATCCCTAGTCAGACCTACCACCGTGGCAACTGCCGCTACCGATAGCCGCGCATGCGCGGTGTATTGCACAGACAGCTATTCAAGCACGAACATCGCAGCAGCCAGCGCTTTGTACGTATCTCTCAATACGAAAAGGCACGATAAGTTACGTCCATAAAATTAAAACTAGGTAACACGGATCCTGTATAGTACGAGTTCGAGTACCAGTACCGGCACCCGTTGCGGTCAGGTATAGGATACGCGGTAGGTAGTAGTAGGTCACGATACCTCACTGGCGCTCCTCCTGTACTCGTATTTACGTCTCAATCGTACCAATCGAGTCCCACAAATTGCTACTGCAGGTTATAATGTCGCAATCTATGACTCAGTCTCACATTCAGTTTATTGTTGCAACGTTTACACACACGTGCATGCATTGGTTTTATACACCGGCAGCAGTTGATTCAGAGCCGGTTCTCGTTTTGGATCGACCGTTTGGGTTGGTACTGAAAATCATCCGGCCCCCGGTCGAAACGACGGGATCTCACCCTGGATTTAAAAATCGGATAAGGATTGTAGAAGTTATCCATGATCATGAACACGGTGAAGAATAATGGAGAATATCAAAAAGCTCATCATGTCACGCAACAATATTCGAATGACATTCGTGTTCTGCGGTAATGTCCAGAAGACTGAGATGAAGATACTCATGCATCGGATTCAGGATGGGATCCCTTGTTCCTGACGAACAATTGAAAATCGATTTTGTTCACCGTCAATTTACAGGATAAATGTCGTTCCCATAAACTGCTTTTTCGCTTATTCTCACCAAACTGGGAAACCAATCTCAATTCCGATGCTCAAGTATCTTCGGCTCAACCGTCTGAAGCTTATCCCTGAACATCAGGATATCCTGCGAGACACAGGAGACATTTCGAATTTTCTACTTTTCACCATGTCATCCACACAGTTTCATTCAGATCATCTTTGTGCTGCAAGGGTGGCGTCGAATCCAGTTTTCGAGGTGATAACAACGCGAATGGGCCTCTGATAACGCCCCATGCTTCCAGTACATTTCTATAAATACCTACTCTGATGATCATCGAAGGATGGACAAACCAAAATTCAGTATCAAACACATACGTACCTAACGACAATTAGTTGCTATAATCCGTGAGACCACTCCCATGGAAAGAAAACATTGTATCCGGATTAGGAGAATGGTGTGTAGTAGTGTGCAGTAGCTATGTACATAGATGGGGTCAGCGCGTTGCAGAATGGTATTTCGAATTAGGTGCGGACATGGGCGGGTTGGGAACAATACGATGAGATTATCGACAGTAATCTGTTGCTATTGTCGTTGCCGATTGCCGATTTCTTGATTTATAACACCATTTCACTAATTCTTGGAAGAAGAACCTTTTCCCTCTCTCGATTGTGTCTTTCACAATCGCGAAAGTTTGTCTTGAAGTTGTTGTATTGGAAAATCGGCGTGACGAGAGAAGACGACGAAAACAGAAAGGAAAAGAAATTGAAAATCGGCAAAGTTTATCCGACGATCAAGAACCTCTGGCTTATCAACGCTCAAATCGTTGCAATATTTTCTAAACAATAGACGATCCACTGAACCTCATGCTCGCGTTGTAATTAGGGATTAGAATCCTTTCCTCGTGGGCGTGGGCGTATTTAAATTATCGAAATGCCTGCCCAGATCAGGTCTGGTGGCGTGCACTTTTATGACTGACACTGATCGCCCCCCCATCTTCGTAGTTGAAAAGATTAAATACTACGTAATCCGACAAATCCAATTTACAAATATGGCGACCTTATGCGGAGACTTAGGCTGCGGAGAATCTCGAAGCTTGTCAGTTGCGGCTGAAATAAGTGACGACTGGCCGATTTCCCTCTGTCAAAACTCTATGCGCCTACTTTACATATTTATTCAGCTTCGACAGAACCTCAAATTTCTAATACAGTTAATTGTATTATCCCGAGATTAGCAGATCCCAGGATACGTTGAGGCTCTACCTGCGATTATCCGGAAGAACCACTCAAATTTTTCTTCATTATCGGTACCTATCCAATATCGGATCGATTGGATTCGAAGCTCTGTATCTAAGCGGGAAAAAATCGTAGAGCATTGTGTGGCACAGTTTCTGAAAGCGTAGAATCTTTCACGGCCAGCGATTACGAGATAAAAATTTCGTCAATCGTTGTAAATCCCTTGATTCAGGAAACATCGAAATCTGTAAAATTGCGTTACGCGGAGAAGATTGTGAGGATTAGATTTTTATACGCATTATCGACGATACTGCGACCGGTTGAAGTTGACCCACGGAAAAGAGCGTACCGGAATCTACGTTTTCCAATATTTCTAGAGCGATACCTATTGCGGGGCATTTTTCGAAAAGTTATGTTTTCGATTGCTGGTCGTAGAATATTCTAGGCTTTCAGAAACCGTTACATACTGCAATGCTCTCAGAATTTTCCACGCATGGATATGGAGCTTCGAAACCAACCGGCTGCATTCGTCGATGCCCATTTTGAGCAACAGAGAATTTGATAGATGAGTCAGAGGAAAACAAAATGTCACCAGATTTTTCACATGACACATCAATCATTATACTCCGTAGTATAATGAAGATAATTACGGGTATAGAAGGTGTGAGCAATAATGGATTTCGAAAGATAATTACAATCGTAAATTCAGTCTTCCTTATTATTTTGTTTCTTCATTTTTGTTCTCCTTTGGTTTACCGTGATTTTTTTTCTCCCTCCATCTTCTTTCCTCTTTTATTGCGGACGACGATGATGCCTTGTCTAGGAATTTTCGTTAACTGTTTCTGTAGCAATAAAGCAATAAATAGGTTCCTGCGTAGCTAACTCGAAGTGCTGTTCGTCGATTTCAAATTTCAGTCATGTAAGAAAAGAAGAGGGCGATCAAGTGCAACGGAGTATAAATTCATGTGGTATCGATTATTGAATACAAATTGACATATCAAAACACATTTCACAGTAGCTACGTCCTACTACCTTCTGAGAATCATCGTAGCCCTGTATCTATTGTATACCTACCTGTGAATTCGATCGTACATTATGAAGCTGTTCTCGATTCTATACACTCGATGTTTGTGTCTAATCATGGCGAGGTCCTAACCTGACTGCAAAGAACAAGAATTATAGATACAGCTTTGAAGATGATATGAATTTTTTTAGCATAGGACAAGATGAGGAACAGTTTTTCCATTTTTTCACTCGTTCGAAGGAATTAGACGCTGCGAAGGGAAGAAGAATTTCAATCTTCGGTTCACTGGGCCAGAAATTGACACGATTTAGATGCCATTGAAGACCACTTCGAAAACGCGATTCGCAATCTTTTCTGCACCCCACAACCGATTCCAATGAAACTCCGGGGATCGGTTCAGTATTTCGGCAAGAAATGGCAAAGTATTTTTTTTGTTCAAAATGTGGACAAATCCGTTCCAAAATCCGTAAATTTCACAATCTAACTTAACTATAACCTAAAATTCAGATGTTCTTCGACTCGGAATTGAATTTCCTCGCGATTTTCATAAGCTGGAACATTCGGCGACTATTCCCGCCATAATACTGCATCAATCCCCGAGGATTAATTCCAATCGGTCGAATTGTATAGAAGTGGCTACAAATCAGGTCTGCGACGTGGATATAATGAACGATATATGCATTCAACAGCCTGCGTTCGTAATAATTCTTGTGGAGCAGAAATTTCGCAAAACTGAAGAAGATGGAAGAAAGAGAAAATTGGGGCATGGAACTACAGGTTCTAGATAAAAAAAAAAAACAATAAATAATGTCAAGAACATCATAACTACGGAATCAAAGAAAACGACGATCGAAACATGCTGCTGTTTTTTTTTTCTTCTATTCTTTTTTGTGTATACGTATGATCTAGTGATGGATTCGAACGTCAAGAAGAACCGCGTATGCGGACCTGTTGTAACCATAAACAGCGTATATCGATTCGTGTAACAACAGAGAGGAACGAGTCAATCTAGCAGCGCGTCCCCACAACCGGTCTCCGCTAATAACCACGCGGGGAGCTGACAACGGTGAAAACAAGAAGAACAAATAAAAAGAGAACTGAAAACTGGAAATAATAAAAAATACTGTTTGAAAAGAGGAGGAAAAAAGGTATGACGCTTCTAAATTACCACCGACCAATTATATTCCGTTTAAAATTAATTACTAGATTAACGGAAGATTAATTGACGGCTTACGTTAGTCTCGACGAATGAGTGAGTGACGCGGGTTCAAGATCTCGGGATCTCGGGATCTTGGGATCTACCGACGACTCGGGATGTCCACTGATATTTATCCCAGCGGCCGCTCTATGGTCTTCATATACCGATTCTGAATAGAAACAAAAGACAATCGTCATTACAGGCATCTAAAAAAAAAAGTCAAATCTATCCCGAGCCAATTAATGGTGAATGATTTTTTTTCGTATTCTCTCTCTCTCTCTCTCTCTCTCTCTCTCTCTGGTTTTTGTATATTCACTGTTTTAATTAGCCGCACGATTCTTTTTTCCCTCCGCTGGACGATCGTGAAACTTCGGAAAAGAAAGAATAGAAGTACGAGGGAAGCGGAGAAAAAAAATTGTGATCGAATTTTTCCGTGCATCGTAGAGGTGGCGGTAATTTTTTTGTTTTTGTTTTTTTTTCTCTCCAGAAAGTAGATCATCGGAACGGAGACTCTCTCGAGTTCGCGGATTCGGTTTTGTGCTTTGTTTTTGGTTTTTTTTTTTTTTTTTTTGTTTTTTTCTGTTTGTGCGCGAGGCTCGAAATATGGGGGAAAAAAAATGTTCCTCCACTTTGGAGTCCACATATTCCGCGCTGCACTGACTCCGTTTACCTTGCGTCTGAGGGAGGAAAAAAGTTTGCAACGTATCTCTAAAGCGGCGTAAAAATGTGTAGAGTGATGCCATTGGACACCGAATATGGTCGTCCATCAGGGAAACCTCAACCCATAGAATGGCATCGAATAAGGGGATGGGGCGGAGGGAGTTGGGAGCGAGGCGAGATGACCATACGAAGGAAGCCAGCGAAGGAGGAAAGGAACAGTGAAGGAAGGAAGGAAAGAGGGAAAGGTAGGCAAACATCTCTAAAGTGTCAGGCGCATCACAATTCGTGAGTCCGTTGCTTGTTAGCAAAGTTCCGAGTGCGAAATGCGAGTAAAAAAGAGATCGGGGAACCCGAAATAAAAGCAACTCGATAAACGCTGAAAGCCATTGAAAGGAACAACGCGAATCACGAAATACACCGCGCCGTGAACAATAAGAGAAAATCTGACATTTGCTAAGGCTTTTGCTCGATGCCGACTCTCCGCCAACCTCCACCTCCGTCTCCGTCTCCAACCCTCTCTCTCTCTCTCTCTCTCTTGCTCTCGGCGGTGATTCTAGCTGTTTCGATACAAATTACACGAGCAAGTGGACAGACAGGAGAGACGGGACGAAATACAAGAGATGGGACTTGGACACTGAAAGACTCCTGAAATACAACCAGACAAGGAAGGACGGGGGCTGGAACAGTCGACAGCAAAACTGATGTTATCATCAGCGGGTACAACTCGAGTTTTTTGCACCCGGTTAATTCAGACATTTTTCCATCTCATTCAACCACCGCCGCCAGAATTTTTCCGCAGTCAGATGTGGAACGTGACTAGAACCCCTAAAATTTGCAAGAAAATTATTCCGTCCCCGTTGAATCCGTGCAGAAAACCATAAAGGAAAAATACTTTCGGCCATGTTCGTTATATTTTGCCATTGAACATCCCGGGAACCCGAAATGTGAAGCGTTTTGTCCCAAGCAGCAACCAATTCCGCGAATTCAGAAACGAAGCTTTTACGTGAGGCTGACGACGACGAGCTTGTGGCAGAAGAACTTGCACGTCGAGAAAAAGGTGACCTGGGAGCTATTAATCCGAGATCTTTCGGAGAGGAGAAATGTATAGAATTTATTAAAAAGCTCATTCCAACCAGTCCGTTGTTTTTCGAGGCAATAGCTCATTTCAGCACCGCTATATTCTTTATAATTCTCCTAAACACATTCCGTGTGCAAAACAGAAGTGAAGAGAATTTTTCATCCAAGGAGGGTCAGCAAAACCCAGACCAGAATCCCGGTCTTCCACTTCCACGCTCGTTTAGATTGATACATTTTTAATGCGCGAACCACGCGGACGAAACTGAACGAAACGAAACTAAACGGAACGAAAGGAAACACCGAGGAACGCGAATTCCTGTACCTACTCAAACTCGAAAAACGCCAAGAATCGAGATGGTCCAAGCATCAGGAATTCTCATGGCTGATCTTTTTGCCTCTCTGAGAGAGAAAAAAAAAGAGAGAGACCGCGATCAAGCCGAACCACGCGAATGCGCTCATAGCCAATGTCGCGACCAGCTGGCCTGCACTGCCACCATTACTCACGCTTCCAACCGTACCAAACGACCAATTCTTGCAATCCGAATCTCGCCTACCCCTTCCTTCGATTATTGTCCGTTATTAACTCCCCCTGCCCAATCATTCCTTCTTTCGATAAAACACAGATCGATTATTCTCGATCGCGGTCTACTCCATCATGAGACTCATGGCCCGACGTACATTATCGCTCACAATCAGATGTACTCATAATTATGACGTTCACACAGTTCAGCTACCGAATTTCATTCTTTTTCCGGCTAAACCGAAATTCACAGTTGCCAAGCAGCATACGCACTGATTTTCGGCGTCCCGAGATCTCTCGTCTCTTTCGGTGAACATGCGCCGAAGATCTCTCCGGGAGCTGCAAAGCAGCGGCAATTATCAAACCGAGCATGCGCAATATATATTCTTCATTTACCAAGGAATTAAGAGAAACGAACAGATTGGCTAGAGGAAATGGTAATAGTCGGCTAAACGGAGGCGGCACCTTGTTATGCAAAGGTGGAATTTCTCTCTACAAGACTGTATCCAAGACGGCTGCACCGGTGCGCCAGAGATTAAGGTATGCTCATGCCGGCGTGTATCCGGTAAAAGCGTTCGTTTACATTGCCTTTTAACGTCTCTGGATGGCCCGAGCTGCCCCCTTGAAGATCGGTGAAAGACATTGCAATGCAAGGTTGGATAGCAGATCCATTAGAGCTTAGGTATAGAAAATCGTTGATCAATCCTGCATACAGGTAGGTTACCTACATCCGATCTCCGGCGATTGGAGAGACGTGGAATCGTATGGGATTATATACCGTGAATTGTTGTTCACAGAACGATAATCATCGTCGGGATTGGTAACACGATGATAAAGGATAACGAGATACAAAATTGCGAGAGACCGCTCTCTGGGGCTTTGGTGTGATCCTTTACGGATAGGATTGGACTCCTCGCTGAAAAGTTTTTTCTCATGTCGAGAGAAGAACCGCGTTTATACGATCCGATGAAATGCGATACGATATATTCCCACTCTTTCTTTCTGCTCTATCGGGAACCCTGCATTATTTTATTAGGATGAATAATGGATGCGCGTCACTTACACGGTATGCATAAGTTGCACGCTTCCATCACTCGCTCTGACGCTCCAGCTCGAGCTCCCGGAGCTTCGCGGCGATCTGTTTGTTGGTTTGCTTCTACCTTCTCTTCTCCCACAAGCCCAGATCGCTGCATAGTACATTCCTTTAAAATTCGACCCTTTTGTTCATCGCCCTCCTCGCCTACTCTTTGCGAATTTTCTTCCGATCTCTACGGCGCGGCGGTCGCCCGAAAGATCCATGAAATTTTCTCCGATTCTTTTCCGAACCGCGGAGCCAATTCATCTTTCACAGTAACATCTATCGAGTCCACTTTCATGCGCGGAAGGCAGATTTCTTCGATCAAGCGTGATCGAAAATGAGCATTTCCAGCGAGATTCACTAGCCCGCTAAACCCGGGCGGTTTATTATTCGGATCACGTATTGAGCGATGGATTCACGAAATCGGTGAAACCTGCAGGATAATACGAGGATTTAGTTTCTCCATGGTTTTCGACGCTCGGTTATTCATCTTTGTTCTCAAGCTTCGTTCTGCCCTCTGCTCCTCTCTGTTCTCCTCCCATCACTCTCGTGGGCAGTATTTCCTCATCACGCCCTCTCTCTCTCACTCTCTCTATGTTTCCCTTTTCGCTCGTTCTTCGCGAGGATCAGCAAGGTTGCCGCGATCTTCTCACGAGGCGACAGTTCCTGCCCGACCTGCCCCTGATATTCGCTTCTGGAACGACGAAAGTGCGACATCGCTCAACGTCAATCCCCCAGGTGCACTGCAGCCAGCAGCATGGTAAAAGATTCGCGAGGATTTGAATGCGGTCTCAAGACCGCGGCAACATTCCGCGTCCTTTTTCAATACCCACGTCCACCGCGTGTCTACACCATTTTTTTCCTCTACACCCCGTGATACTTCGGGATGAGACAATTAGGGCCCCAGTTTCAGGCACGCTCCGAGGCTACAATTCATTCTGATATATACACGCGTGCACATATTGTGCGTACATTTATCCGGGCTCACCGCTAACTTTCCACACATTTTTTTACACGACGTATCTTCGTAGCAGATGATTTACAAGATTTTCTCAGCCCATTTTCAAATTTTCGTCATCTTCGTCATCTTCGACGCCCGATAACTCGGAAAAGAATCTTCAAAAACAGAACTGGCACGTTGAAGATCAGTGACATGGAGACGGAGGCAAAAATCTTCGGAGTGCAACGGAGAATTTATTGAAAAGCTCCTGTTTTTTGCTCGGGGAAGCTTTTTCGGAATATCGATCTTCTTCCGCGCGATCATTTTCACACCCGCCTTAACGTCGCGATCTCGGTCCTCGTCGGAAGGTCAAAAACCGTTCAGCAATGAAATTACCCAAACAACACAAAGTTGACTACAGGCCGACCTGAAAAGTTTGAAGTCGACGAAAAGTCCTGACAGTTTGTCGACGAAAAGTTGACTTATGACCCGGCTTTAGTCAACCCGAGGTCGACTTGAAATGAAGACTTGCAGTCAACTACAAAAATGACTCATAGTCGACTGGAAAGTCTATTTTAAGTCTACATTCAGTAATGAGCGGGTTCAAATTCAAAAAAAGATACGAATGACATATTGAAAGATTTTTTCAGTACTTATACAAAAAATCAAATTCAATTCATCACGAATGTAGATC
This sequence comes from Phymatocera aterrima, assembly GCA_963170745.1. Classification (NCBI taxonomy): domain Eukaryota; kingdom Metazoa; phylum Arthropoda; class Insecta; order Hymenoptera; family Tenthredinidae; genus Phymatocera; species Phymatocera aterrima. The sequence goes on from OY720671.1 coordinate 2,846,659, forward strand.
GGTACAATAAATTATTTCAATAGCAACAGATTAAATGTAGTAGGCATTGCAACGACAATTCATTATTAATATTATAGTAACAAACGTGACGATAAAAGGTTTGTTCGATTACACAATAGTTCTTCACTGCAGGTTTGAGACTGGTGAGGTAAATTACATGTTCGTTCATCCGGAAGTGGCTTGTCAACAATGTAATTTACCTCACCATGGTCTCAAACCAGTGAAGAACTAGTGAAGAACTCGTGTGTAATCGAACGAACCTAGATTATTGCAAATAGAATTGTAAATTTCTATGTAGGTAACTTAATAGTAAAGGAAAATAATTTCATACTTTGATGTACGAAACGAAAAAAACCTAAACCTAATCGACTTCGTGATATCCTAATTCTGAAAAGACTTATAATGACATAAACTGCATATATATTGATTCGTATCTTGTTTTTTTTTTTTTTTTGTTTTTTGTTGCTGATGAATTTTCATATATTGGCGGGATAACTCCTGTACTACATATACTTGGTAATTACGACGGGAACGAGCAACAGTGAGGTTATGTTGTCGCGGAACACACGCGAGTAATTAATACTACAGTCTCAAGTTACGCAAAATACATAGTATGTACATCAAATTTCATCTTACCATATTGAGTGTGTGATTGAAGTCTTCAATTGGCAAGAAAAACTTGATTCCAAACAGTAAATCCTGGATTAAAAGCGATAATGTTCGATGATTCGATCAGCTTCATGACACGTTCCCGCCAGATAAGAGCGGGTAAGAGCATTTTTCACGAATAACAACCGCACTGCGCGCGCAATGCTTAATTCCTAACCTTATCGTGATTCGGAATATCACCATAAAGTCAGCTTAACCTCGACAACGCGTCGGCATCGAAGTCGACTAAAATGCGACTGAAATGAGTCAGCTGTTAGTCGGCTTTGTGAGTCGTCGAGAAAACGGCTGAAAAAAGTCGACTATAGGTCGGCATTTTGCCAACCGTGTTGTTTGGGTAAACTCTTCCTCTCTGACTACGGATCGCAGATGCAGTTCTCTATACACTTTGGAACAATTGGACCGCGAACTTGGGGACGCTTATACGTATACCTAGAGAGGAGGGGATGATTCCGGTTCGCGATTATCGTCATTGTCGTTCTTATAATCATATCGTCGACATTATCATTATCATTACCACAGCCATGGATCTCGACGACGCGACGCGGACGCGTCGCGACGCACGGGTCGGGCGGAAGCGCCGCTAACCGAACCGCATTACCAAATGTCCCAGAATCCCATTTACGCCGGGCCGTTGTTATTGTGCGGTAAGTAGAGTGGTTCCCATGGTTACCTACCAGTCTCGCGGCCAACATGGCGCCTATTTGCACCGTGACGCCGCGGCCGCGCCAACGGGAACTATAGTATGTACCTACGTACTACGTATGTATGTAGTACATACATATCTACGCGCCGATCACCTCTCCCGCTACACCTACTCTGTAGGTACATGCATACACACATTACATTGACACGTATATACATACCTCATTCAATCCACGTACGTGATTCCAAAAGAAAATTCAAGAGATACGTAATTGCGCCATAGGAAACCTCATATTTGACCAAATTTTTGTCCTCCTCAGTCTTCGTTGGAGGTTACACGTTTAAAAGGAAATGTTCCGGCACTGCGGTAGAAAGTAATTGGCAGCCAACGTAGTACGTATAACGTAATGTTCATGAATGGATTCCCTAGCGTCTAACTTCTATTTCTCGACTTTGTCCCAAATGAGTTTCCTCTCTAAACGTATCTCATGTTCCTATGGCCGGCAAAGCGGGCGACAGAGGAAGCTAGAGAAACCGCGACTATTGTCTCCCACAGCTGTCATCCACTAACCTGTAATTTCGCGGGACATGACTCTTCATCGAATTAATAACCCCAAAATTGACGTTCGCGTCATTGATTATTTTATTGGTTAGCTGATTCATTATAATAAATAGATAATAGAGATGAATAAAGACCTAAAATTTGTCAACAGGAGTTATTGAATGATAGTAATAATTAAATATTAATAATAATAGTAATAATGATTTGATAATTGAACAATTTAGTTCTCATACATTTCTTTGCCCTGTATTAAAATGATCGTAAATTACGTGTATGATTAACCTGTGTCTTAACTTCTCTATATACATTTTTGTTATTCATTCACCTGTATTATTCATTGATTCGAATGAATGTTTTATCTGTATCGTTATAATTTTTTCCGTTTAAAGCCTTCGTCACGGTAAATTCGTTGTATCGAATGAGAGATCAATCGTACGCGCAATTTACGATCATTTTAAAAAGGGCAAGGGAACGTATAAAAACTATCATCGTCGTGAGAGTAAATCATTCTTAAAAAAATTGTGTATTTATGAATTCGTGATTACCATTATTATTAGTAATTATTTATTATCATCATTCAATAACTCCTGTTAATAAATTTCAGACGTTCATTCATCCATATTATATCTATTGATTATAATTAATAAGCTAACCAATAAAATAATCAATAACGTGATCGTCAATTTTGGGGTTAGTATAATCTGATGAAGAGGATCTTTTCGCGCGAAATTACAGGTTAGCGGATGACAGCTGTGGGAGGCTGTGGTTTCTCTAGCTTCTTCTGTCGCCTGCTCCACCGGCCATAGGAACATGATATACGTTTAGAGAGGAAACTTATTCCGGACAAAGTCGAGAAATAGAAGTTAGACGTTAGGGAAACCATTCATAAACATTACTGTAAGTACCGGGCAATGCGGAATTGAAGACGAAAATTTTCACTTCTCTTCTCGGTATTCGAATTTTCATGCGCGGAAACAGATGCTCGGCTCACGTCAAATCCAATTGAGATCTGATTACACTACACGTTTGGTTGAACGAGGAAATTTGCCCAATTAAATCAGATCAGAGGCAAAAGGAGCATCCGACCAGATCTAGTCAGATCTGATATTCAGACCGTTCAATATCAACTTCATACATATCTCTATATATCCATATCTCGCGCGATCTGACCGGATTTAATTGGGACCAAATTTTGACTGGTCAAATATAATTGGACACGAATTAGATCTGATCAGATCTTGGCCATCTTTTCCCCGATTTGTAGGACAGAGCGGCGGGGCGAATTTTCCGACCGTCTAGAAGCAAAACGCAACTTCGTGAATGCCTCTCACTAATGTTTCAATGAATTTTCAATTCTTTTTCTTTTTTTGGGGCGGGGGGGGGGGGGGGGGGGGCGGAGATTTTGGAATCCGCGCATAATGCGAGTCTCGAAAATTATTTGGCCAATATTCAAGATATGTATAATGCAAATGGGAAATAGATGGGAAACGATTCCTCCGCCAGGGGTTGAATCAATTTTTTAATACTGAATCCCGCACTGCACTGTTGGAGGAAAAATGTAACGAATGCAATTCTAACGAAATATGATATTTGAGTCGATCAAATTTTATGATCTCGCTGTTTCACCCCGCATTGGAATGGTTTTGTATTCCAATGTATCCTATTATATACAACGGCGAGTACAGAGTCGTTTGGTTGCCAGGATTTTTCTACCGTATTTCTGTATCCGTTCGTTTGCCAATGGGACAAGTTATAGTCCATCGCATACGACATCTACTACTACAGTCGACGATTTTATCCAACAATGGGAACAATTGCAAATTGCTATGACAATCATCATCGTCTCAATCATGCCGAAATTAGTACTGACAAAAAAAGGAAGTTCATTTTTCGGAAATAACGTAACGTGTGTACCTACTGAGAGCAGATTCCTGTACTAAGTAGTTTCGTAACATTACGGCGCCCAAAGTGAGGCCATACCTACGCCAAACGAAATACAACGGTGACAGAATTTTTGAGCCGAAATTTTTACATCAATTTATAACATACGGTACAATAAATTTTGAAAATAGATACTACCGTTAATTCCCAGAAAATTTGTCCACCGGACGATATATACTTGGTTGTACAGTATACGGTGGCGGCAAATTTGAAACGCGGGGGAGATATGAATTTATGTGAATGTCTAGGGAAAACGCGACTCACAAATCCCTGGAAAGGAATAAAAATCGAATTTTCCAAACTGCAGGGTTTCAGTTACCTATGTATTCACTTTGATCGTAAAGATTTTTATTTCGTGGTATAAGTTGTTCGTGTGGATCCGCCTCTGCGAGTGTCTGTCTCCGCGACGACGCGTATATACTCGTATATCTGGATATAGATCGCGAGGAAGGGGGTGAGGAACTGAGCAAAGAAGGAAAGCGGGAAGGAAGGAAGGAAGGAACGAAGAAGGAAACGGTACACACGTACACGGCAGGAAAAGGGAAATAGAATTTTGTCGAATCCCAATCGGAACGGCTATTTCAATTCGTGATCTTCGGTACAGAAGTAGAAAGAGAAGAGAGAGGAAAATGGAAAAGTAGAAGATAAGGTGAACGAAAAAAAAGAAGGGAGAAACGGGCGAAAAACGAAACACTGAAAATACCTCAAGAATCGTAGTGTTGGGGGATGCGGATGCCCGCCGAGGGAGACATTCAATTGTTTGACCGCAATGTCTTTTACCAAGATGGCCGCCCTCGACACGGTGTCCTCTTAATCGAGGCCACCCTCAAGATATTTATGGATTTCTAGGGAATTGCCAACGAAATTGTCTTGTTTATTGCTCCTCCTTTCAACGGTTTACAATCCCGATCTATATCCTATACATACCTATACATACTCTTCGACCTGCCCGATCCTTCACCCCGATAACCTGTTATCCAGAACATCGACTCAACTGCAGCTTGCAGGTACTGCGAACTAGATCAGCGATTCTTCATTTGCACACATTACTCCCACCATTCGTCCGATTCCTTCCATCCATTCGATTTCCGGGTGTAAGTACACAAAAATTTTGTTTCTAGGATTCATTGGCGAAAACGTGACGAGAGGCGGAAAAAAATCGTTTTTTTTTTTTTATACATCGTACGTTCATTCGCAAGATCAGGCTCTCGTTAGAACGGAAGCGAGCTCAGCGATATCGTTGAGAATTGCGTAGCTATATTTAACGGTGAAAAGAGCATAATACGCCTTTTTCGAAAAGTCAATTTCCTGGGAATGGAAAATTGAAAAGAGGAAATCTGTACCGATTCGCAGTCTGCAAGAGTCTCCCTGCGCCAGACGCAGTAACCGTATTTTTCGTTTCTGTCTTCGTTTTTTCCTCATTTCCTTAAACTCGAAATCGTTCGGCGCAATTTTCGTGCCAAAGAATTCTGCACAGTTTCTCGCTGTCTTCCCCGACGGAATTAGAAATATTTATCGAGTACCCGTCGATTCTTACTGGACATCGTATAGAAAATTCTGTCCCACTATCCGCTCGATATATTCAACTTGTTTTGTGCAGGATCAAACTTTCGAAGAATTTTTAATTTTTTTTCAAGGGTAGCAGCAGCAACCCCAATCCGTTTTTTTTTTTTCTTTATAAACAATACCACGCGCAGGGCGAATTTTCTCCTTATCACAGGTATATTCGATCATTTCCCAATGTCAGGGTCTGCCGATATTGAGATAAGAGGGAAAACAAAATAGAAAAAACGGAAAATGGGCGTTGGCTGCGAAGGGGGTAAAAAAAAGAAGAGGAAAAAACTGAGGGACAGAGAGAGAGAGAGAGAGAAGGAGAACAGCGAACGCCAAACATTACAATAAATCAGGCGTGGTCTGACGTGAATGTAAAATTGCCGGAACCGATATAGTCGCGTCCGCTTGTGCGCGCTCGGGTACCGACGTACGATATGTAAGTATATGTGAACACACCACATGTGTATGAAAATCGAGACGCTCACACATTCGCATCACCGAATAACCGTATACCTCCTATTCGGTAGGGTGCAGAATGGAGAGGAATGAATCGGGATGGAAGGGGAAGGGAAGGGAAGGAAAGGAAAGGAAAGGAAAGGGAAGGGAAGGGAAGGGAAGGGAAGGAACAGGCTGAGGGCTCGAAAATATCGGGGGCTCTATACCGATATGCGATATACAAAAATACTTGGATAGGGGCAGCCAGAAATAGTAATTTGTCAATTGTCGCTCGTCAATTGGTAGTGTCATCCCAAAACTGTCTAGCATGAATATATTGGAATAGCTGTGGCACGCATTCGCGCTCGCAAGGCTTCGGGAGCGAAACTATATGCGGAAAGAGTTGGTTAAAATCGTTGTGTGTAAAATTCATAGACTAATCGGAGCTCAGCTGGAATATGAAATTCAAAGATCGGCGATATTTTCAGATGGAAAACCTTCTCTCAGTTTCGGTTTCGAGTCCAGGAGCAGGAAGGCGATTTCTCGGCTGTGAAAAATTACCGATCCAGCTCGTGCGGCGTCCCGTTATCCAACGGCGTTAATTAACCAATTTGGAAAACGGAGAGAATCATTTCAACACCGATCTATGAACATTTTACAATTTCATGGCACACACAGGCGCATTGGCACATATGCATATATATATATGCCACCGATATTGATACGGCTTTGATATGGATATCGCGGTATCGGCGATCGAACGAGAAAAATTCATTCGGTTGCGAGTGGATCAATTATTTTTATTTATTACCGTATAATGATGAACCTGAGTCTGATCTACCTGACTATACTTATCTGCCCGCTTGCCGTGGAATTTCTCACCGCATTTCAATACACGTTGGACTGTACGATCGCGTGCATTATATATAGCGCGTCCTGCCCCACCGAGACGCATTAACACTGCATTACTCAAAATCATACGCATAATTTATGTTGGGAAAAAAGTATCCGTGATCCATGGCGGAGGAAATTATTCGATATTTCTTTCCCCTCAAGTGAGACTTGACGTTGCTGTAATATTGCAATAGTATCGCAATACCGCAATATTTCTTTTCATTGTTTCTGCAATGTAACCGCAATGCTGCAATACGATCGCTACAATTCCGTGCGCTCAGCTGCCGGTCAGTCTCCGATAACACATCAAATCTTCGTCCATACTTTGATTGAAATATTCTTGCAATATTGCAACACCGCTGCAATCTTGCTGCAATTCTACTCGCTATTCCGGGTTTGACTTCAGACTGTATTTTCGGCGCACCCAAATTCTCTCGATAATATTTCACCAGACGACGTCTGCTGCTATTGGGAATATACTACTCGCATGAATTGGAATATGGAATGATTGTATCGCACAGACGAAGCCCAAAAAATGACCGCACATAATTAGCTGACCGACGAATACAAATTTTGACGAATGGTCGAGCCGTAGTACAGTACGGTACAGCAGCAGTTATTTGTTCAGTTGAAAAAGTGTAGGAAATATATGAACCGAGCCATGAGTAACGATGATTGGTTATAGTCGCTAGTAACGACTAAAGATGTTCTGGTTTTTTGAAAGGTAATAATTATCAGAGATTTGTATAAGGGAGTATAGTAAAGGAGACGATAGGAAGGGGGAGGGGAGATTAGTTTACTAGTCGGCCTTAGGACTCTGTGAAATTGGTATCGCGTGCGCGAGAGGTTGTGTAAACACTGTGGTGGTACCTACCTAACTACCAACATACAAAGGGAATACACAAAGAAACGGTTTGCAAAAGATGCGGAGGATTGCTAGTGAGGGGAGATGAGGAGACGAGGATATGAGGAGGAGGCGTCAGAATTGCCGCGGCAAATCTTAGCAGTAGGTGTGCTCTTGTGTGCTTGCGGTGAAATGAAAATAAATAAAAAATAAACAGCGAAGAGGAGCGAAGAGGAGTGAAGAGGAGGAGAGGAGAGGAGAGGAGAGAAGAGGCGAGGAGGAGCAAAGAAAGAGAGGGATGCTATACGTAGTTCGGAGAATTTTAACAAGAAGAACCCAGCTCGCTTCGGTTGCCTGGAGGCAACGAGGAGGCATCCATCCTCTGTAGCAACTAACAAGAAACCCGAGTTCCGAGCTGAAAAATAATGAAGTCTTCAAACCGCGTCGCCCTCGCTGTCCTACTATTCAATCTTAAGCTGTACCTAAGTCTTTTACGCAGGTGAGAAGCTACATAAGGTATGAAACTTGCTGTGAGGTAGGTACGGATGCATGTATACTGCATAAGGTCTTGCAGCATCAGCCAGCCATTTGGAAACCATTACGAGCGGGTTATGCGCTATTAAATTTTTTCCGTCATCTTTCTTCGGTCGTTCGTCGGTTTCCCATTTTCTTTTTCCTTCTTTACGACTCTAATCGATCCCGCTCCGCTTGATAGACACCGAGAGCAGACTAGCCGAATAGGTATAAGGCGAGTAATTTCACGGAGCAAATCAACCCCTAATCGTCGGACCAATCAGCGAACGGTTAGCTAATGTGCCAGAGTCTCCCTCGGGGGTTGTATAAGCCGTAACTGTAACTACAGGGGTCCGGAAAGGGTGGCCAAATTGCCAGGGAACGATCCGACAAGCGCGATACGACGAGATTTTATCCAGCGAATATAGTCGTCGTCATGTAGTACGACGTCATAATATACGATCAATTCGTTCTCGTAGCGAAATGATTCGTCTCCCTGTAGTCTTGGAATTGTAAAATGGGGAGAGCACGATTTTCCTCTACTCTGTTCAAGTTCGTTCCGCAGTTTCTGTGGACTCGAAATTCAAATTTTTGTCCAACGATTTGAGGTAATGAAGAAGAACGAGGGAACTCTGATGACGCGTTTCCGAAGCGGTCAATTTTCGGTCGCGGAGGAGTGACCACTTTAGTGCAGAACAAGTGCTGCCTTGGCGGCGGAGTCCGGTGGCTGGATAGAACGTTCATGCCCTGAAGCAACCCGCTATACGTATAGGGATGATGTTTTGATAAGTTATTGATTGGCCTACGGCAGGGTGGGGTTTGAAAACCGAGGGGTTCGGTTGCCATAGGAACTGTACTTGCGCCCTGGTGCCCAGGCGTTTACCGTAATACGTTCTGGAATAGTTGGACGTGATTTGTCCAGCCTCGTCATGTGCGGAGTCCCCGCATCCAGGGGAAACATTCTGCCGGCCACAGCATGGCACCTAGCCGCTACGAGCATCAATTTATTCCTGCACAAATGTCTGATTTTTGTTCGGAACGTTCATGATTTCATTGCACGTTTTCATTGAAAATTTGATGACCGTCATGCCGTGCCATGGGGTTAGCAACAGAAAGTCCGAGAGACATTCCGGATTTCCAGGGCAATTGGCTCTTCGAAAATCCGAGTTCCATTCTCAAAATAACATTTTAGTGCCTAGGCAGTTGGATGTTTCCCTCAAACGAGCAAGGGAGGAGAAGACACCCTTGTACGCGAGGCCAGAAAACTGCACCTTCAGCACATCGCCGAGGGTCTGCCGTCGCGTCGACGCGTCGCATTAGTTGACGGGAATGAAGTCCTGATTCCTCCGATCATCGATCCGAGAATTATCGCTTCCGGGAGTTGAACCACCTGCCGCAGCAGGGGAAGTTTGGACGAACAAACAGCTAAGAAAAGAGGAGAGGAGGGAGGAGAACCGGCTCGGAAGGAAATTGTCAAGTTTTGTTAATCGGCGAGTGAGAAAGAAGAGTACCTGTAAAGTACTGCCGAAGAAATTGTCCCTAAGTGCAATATCTGTGCGATACAAGAAAACCGAATCGTGCGAAGTTGCGTTGGGAAGAAATAAGTTCACGCCGAAAGCCTTGCGCAGGAATAATTCATCCCGCCCCACCGACCCGGCTACGGGCGACCGCGACAGTACCCGCGGTAACCAATTTCCATAATAATATGTAAATCGTGGGGATTACCTTACATTGCAAATTGGAAATTCAACCGGCGCTCGCGAAAACGCCTCCATCATCGCCACCCAAAACTGCGATGGCGGAGGCGTGAGCGAGCGAGCGAGGGGTAGTTTCTCCCGCCTTTTATATCACCCTCGATAATCTCCCTGGGGCTCGTTATACACATTAGCTAAACGGCAACTACGATTGGCTCGCTAACGCTCAACGAAATCGAGGGTCTGTGTACCCGGCGCCAATATGATACACTGTGCCATTTACCTAATTCAAGATATATCTACCGCCACACTCCGTTCCTCTTCGCTTCTCGTTTATTCGGTTCGCTCGCCAAATTTATCGACCGCAAATGAAATCGAGCAAAGAATTTTTATCTCGCGGAATACCTCGAAGTGACATTTTTCGTGCAACTGCCGAGTGAATTTGAACATCTCACGTGCATCACGTTTCTGGACCGCTTTCTTGCGTCATGATGCAGTCTCATTGACAATTCGTGTCTTCTTATTGGACCGATATTGCGAGGTGAAAATTGGCGTTAGTTTCGTTAGTCGAAGTTCGCGAACTCGGTTCCAATTGTCTCTCTCTCTCTCTCTCTTACACCTTCGGTGTCGAGTTTGTTACCGCATTATGTGATGACCGATGAGAAAAGACACTGATTCATCTTCGAAGTTCCGATCAGTGAACCAGCGTTGAATTTTCAGAGAGTTAACAACATGCGGCTGATGGCTCGCCGAGTATCGTGATGTAATTCTAGATCCTGCTATCAGTTACACTACCTCGGATAACTAGACCGTCGGATATGATAGGCGATGATATCAAGTTCGTCTGTGAAATTAACCTTGACTTTCTCGGCCGGGTTCCCGTTCTTCTATTCTGTTCTCAACTTTTTCGTCCTGTAGCTGATTTATTTCCAGATTCTCAAACCGCCTTCTCCCGCGTCCCAGCGATGGTCATGAACAGCGATAAACGAGAGAGAGAGAGCTCTAACAGAGACTCCGAACCACGTGAGCGATTTTTTCATTCGGCATGTCATCCACATGCAATGGAGCAATCGATCGATGGAACGATGTCGAACGGTATGAAATCGTCGTCGGGCGAAGAAGCACACGTCCCAGGGCGAAAATATTTGGATAATTCGCTGGAAATGATTGACCAAGTTTTCAGGAATATTGCACCCCATTTGCTTCGAAGAGGCGGGAAGCCCCGTGTAGCCAATTGCATTCTTCAAATCATTAGTGTTGCGTGCATGACATCAATGAGTCATTGTCCAGCCGAGCTTCCGTGTGCCTTGAAACGAACAAGATGATCGTATTACGCGCTGAGGTATAACTGTAAACGGGAAGTAACTCACCTCTCCAGATACCGAATTAGAAAGTAACAATCTGGCAATAAGATCATCTCGGACTTTTTTGAATTCTCGCAACATTTCCTGCGCTCGTGAATGCCAGTTTTCCAGAATAAAGTATGCGAGGGCTCGAGTGTGGATAACGCTTGTACCATTCTACGGTTTGAACTATCGAATATGCCGTATTAGTTGTACCAATAAAAATGTCCACAACTATTCCAAACGGGAAAGATAGTAATCAGTATTCAATAAACTCTAATTGCCGAACACGAAGAACACGGGTAAAGAATCTGTGAGGTTTCCTTCGTTTTCTGAATGCATGCGGGAATACGCAGTGGAGACTGAAATCTCCGTGCAGGGTACAAATTCGACGACCTTTTACCATTTTTCGAGCATATCCATGTCTGACCTAGGGTCAGAGGTTGTTTCAAAATATATTAACTAATAACTCAAATTAGGGACAAGAGTTTCTCCGGTCTTATGCAGCACATGGTTTCGTTTAGTAATGCGCCTCTCAATTCTACCGCTCGAAGATTCAAATTTCATTTCTTCTTTTTCTGAGAAAATCAACATAAACGGAGGACATGCTCACCCAGCTCTGGTAGGTATCTCTCTCTCTTTCTCTATTTCTCTTTATCTCAATATCTACTAAGCACTAAAATCCCAGAGAGTGAAAGGCCGAGCGAGGGATGCGGAGGGTGCTGCTAGGGCGTGGCTCTGAATATTACAAAGAATTTTGACGCTTTTCAAAAATTAGCAAACTGCGTACTACCGCTTTTTCTTTTTCCTAATTTCTCTCTATTCCCGTATGGATAACTAGGACCACCGTAGGAGAGAGAAGCACGATTTTTTTCCTTCTACTGCCAAGTTGGTATAAGAACTATTGCGTATTGTGCATATTAGTTCTTTAACAGGCTTTACCTTCACCGTGGATCTGGTAATGTTACTGCAATGAATCAGCATCATAATGTAGCTGAAATTATGTCGGTAGCAATCAGCAAAGTTTCAATCATTCAGCGATTGGCCATGATCTCTGTAAAACTCGATCGCCGTCGAAGGCGCAATATATGTAGTATCGTACAACAATTTCTCTCTCTCTCTCTCTCGGTCCTTCTCCAAATCGCGAGATCGCGGCCCTGATGGTACACAGTTGTATCACCCTGAAGATGTATTACCGGTGTTTGCGGTGCATCTGACTTTTCTGTTCAATGTTTCGTTGAGCAAGGGTACGTGTCCCGAACCAAATTTCAACGTGGACATAGTAGCACGCAAACGGCAATGATTTTAGTGGTTGATGATATGACGAAACCAATTGAGAGCCGCTGCGAGACGATTTTCTCTTGCCCTCCGATTTCGGTAATGCCTTCGGCCGCATCAGCCACTCTTTACATTCAGCTAATCGTAAGCTATATTCCGTCTGTTCGGCAATATTCCAACAGCAGAGTGTACAGATATCGCTGCAATATTTCTACAATGTTGTAACGGTGGTTAAATATTTCTACGACGTCTCGACAACGCTGCGACGGTGGTTAAACATCGCTGCAATGTCTCTACAATGTTGCAACGCCGGTTAAATATTTCTGCGATGTCTTTACAATGTTGCAACGCCGGTCAAATATTTCTACGATGTCTCTACAATGTTGCAACGCCGGTTAAATATTTCTACGATGTCTCTACAATGTTGCAACGCCGGTTAAATATTTCTACGATGTCTCTACGATGTTGCAACGCCGGTTAAATATTTCTACAATATTTCTAAAATGCGGCAACAGTGCATGTACATCGCTGTAACATTGCTGCAATTATCTGCGAGCTCTGAATGCGAGCATAGAACTTCGATCGGCTTCTCTGAAAGTTATCACAATTTATTGAATACATATTATACTTTTTCTTTTCTCTATGCAAGGGTGAGAATATTTACACACAAAATCAATTATACCGAAGAAACAGTGTCCGAAAAAGGTTAGAATTTGAAAAATTATTACTTTTTACTGGCCCTTTATATACGCAAGAGTGCTAATACTCCAACTGTAACACAGGTTTTAATATTCAAGAAAACGAAATCACTTTCTTCTCGGGTCTTTTTCCGGGTAGGTCTAGCCATGAATATTGTACACACGTATATAGGTATATATGTAAACGAGTATCGAGTCGATGACGAGTTGGAAACATTTTCGCTTTTACGATTTTCCAGACGATTTGCATTCCTCGCATTGGCTGCCTCCGTAGGTAATACTTCGGGCTCCGGTCTCGAGGCAGATCGGAATGGATTCCATTTTCACAAATAATCCCGAAACTCACGATACAACAGTCGTAAAACCGAACTAGGCAATCTAGATTTTACGATTTTTCTTGAAAACGATCCCTGCGCCACATCACTTCACGTCATCTCTATACCAACCTACCTACCTACACCCCAGAAAACACATATGCGAGCTAGAACACCGTTTTTCTCTTTTTGGAGGTGGAGCGCCTAAACAGCCGTGACTAAATTTTTTCTTCTACTGCATATATGTACTTATATATCGTATATACCTATACACTATACATATGAGTGAGTTATTTATCTCACTGGGACATTTTCCGCTCCGCTTAAAATGGGCGGGTCCAGCCCAAAAAAGGAATAGAAAGACACCAAAAGGCCTGCGGTCATTACGTCGCATTAGCATCGCCGATTGACAAGTTTCGTTTTGCTCTCTGCTGCCACAGTGATTCAAATATGGCATCCTAGAAAAAAATTACCGGATCATATCGAATCTGTTCGCCCAATCAGATCTGTTCAAATGCAAAATTTGTCCAATTCAAATTACTGAGATCCAAAATATGTCTAATTGGATCTGATCGGATAAAAAACGGCCAATTAGATCTGGACCGATCGATAATTGAGCCAATTAGTTCGGCTCGGATCAAGAATTTGTCCAATTGGATCGTATCAATTACTGATCAATTCTTTCCAGAATACAAAAATGACAAACCGGATTATTTTGAGTTTGAAGCGAATCAGAACACGAAAGCCCGCCGATCGGTGAATCTGGAATCAAATTTAATCTAATTGATATAATTATAGTCAGCATATTCATGGATTACGTGCAGAAAATTGATTGCAAAACTTGATCCAGTTGACTGTTGTTATTTGAAATTACTTCAATCATCGTTGTTTTTCATACAAAGAATAAACAGTATTCGATCGTGCGATCGTTAGCGTCGATCGAGCTAGTCGATCGATCTGCTAGCCACGTGTGAAAACAGTAATAAATAAACCTGCCGATTCAATTTTATAAAATTTGTTTATAATCACAGCTAGCCGGCGAGCCGAATCTCGAATAAACGAAGACGGAAAGTGAATCGGCAAAATGGTTCAGAGGGTCAGTGATATTCATCATTCAACGAAAAACCACGAAATAGACAACCTAATAAAAATCAAAGATTCGATATCTGAAAATCGGCTAAAAATTTCTCTAAATCAGATCAAACGTCCGGAAGATTAGGCTATTGATTTGAATATAACTTCACCTCCGCGGTGACGGAAGAAAAACTTGGAATCCTGAACTGTCAAATCGTACTCCAAAATGCACCGCGTCCCAAAGATTTCCAGTTTTTCGATTCAGTTTACTCTTTCGAGAGCATCCCCAAATACGCCGGTTTCCCCGTGACTTCTCAAAATCTTAAATATCACTGTACAATGACACCGATAATTTCTTGATTTGAATAAATTAATCGGCACGAAAGCGCGATCGAAAATCAAATCCAAGGTCTCGAGCTGGAGCGCGCGAGGCTAGATCGTGTCCAGTCGCGGGTGTCGAGCCGTTCGTTCATGTGCGTTGCCGGCATCCGTTCGGAACCGGATACCCCATTTCGCTGGGCGTCCCTTTTTTGCTCGAAATCAATTTGTACTGCACAGTCGATTAATTTTTCGTCGTAGGTATATGATGTACTTTTGTATATAGGTATAACACGAGACGCGAATGCACGACCGCTGGCCAGATGCACGGTTGCTACTCGGAGTCGTTGTGGATACCCCATAACGAAGTTAATATCTGCATAGACGGATATTTTGATCCAGTATCGTTATAACTGGGTCGTCGCGGGTCAGAAAAATCCGATAGCCGTTTCTCCGAGTGGTCCACCGCGTGCAAATACGACTACCTCGGGTCATTTTCCGATTAATTCTTCGAAAACCGCTAGCTGCCGATCTCTGGCCTCACTTTCGCTCCACGGAATCGTTCCCCTTATTTCTTCACATTTTTTTCGTCTACCTGAAGTTTTGGCGAAACCTTTCCCCGATCCGAGTCTCCAATTTTCGTCGACGCAGAAGAACAAGTACCTACCATATCAACGTAGTTCCAATCCAAAATATTATTCCGATCATAGTTCCAGATTTGCCAATTTTCGCAATATTCTTTCGATCTTTGAATTGCGAATGTTGCAGACTTTATTTTACTCCAAGCTCCGATTCTGCGCAGCGATTAGAAATATTTCGTGGAACGGAGTTCCGAAGACATTCGCCAGTTGAGGAAATATATTTTCCTGAATTTGAAAAATTCTCCTCTTTCTCGACGTCGAATTCTATGGAGATTCGTTCACGCCGTTTCCTCCGTTTCGAGCTGCCTCTTCGAGGATCTCTTTGCAGTTTCAGTTGTGAAACCGAGGGGGGCAGTTTGCGGCGATAAAACTTCGAGGTGTAGGTAAACGCGCGGCGAAGAATTTATCTCGTTTTGTAACGAGGGGGCAATTTTCACCCGCTAAGAATAAAGGCAGAGTGATAAAATGGCGAGATGGTAAAATTGTTTCAGCTACACCTGACAACTGCCTCATACTATTTACTCAACAGTTTCGCAGACTGACGGAATAGCAGATCGTTTTACTTCGCTAGGCTTTAACTCATCTTTCCTTCGAGATAGATGTGCTACCTGCTGAGGCTTCCTGAACAAAAGTACATTACGCCCGTGCGCGCTTCCGCCCAGGAAAACTTCCCGCCGTTGGGGTACCTCTCTTTACATTATCCCTTCTTATTTCATTCGTTTTATTTCACCTCCGCGGCCGAGTGTATTGCAGACTGTAAAATTCTTATTGGGGTAACAGAATGCTCGCAATTTTCGCGCAATTTCCGGTCAAGAGTTTCAAGACATTGTTCAGCTCTGCGGATCGTTTGGAGACGGACACCGTGTACCAAGGGGTTGAAAAAAGAAAACAAAAAAAATGATAAGCCGGCGGGAAATTTGAAGTGCGTTTATTCGGCTCTAATTTTAATTACACCGTTGAAAAAATGTCGCTGGGACATTTTACAGTTTTCGAATACATTTCCAATTTTCTTTTCTATTCCGAGTTCGAGATCGTACTTAGGTGGGTGCGCGGAGCTACGAGGTAGTAAATTTAAGAGAGGCTTTAACGCGATCTTCAAGTGTTTACATAGCAGTTATTTGCACGGAATTGTAGGCTATAGGTATAACCGTAGATAACTTCGGACGGGAGAAAATTGAGCCAGGGTGATAGTTCGTTTTTGCTTGTAGTACATACAACGAGTAGAACTCTCGCGAACAGAACTAGTTTTCAGAACTTCCCGGTTATCTGAAAGACGGTAGTCAGCTTTACGGACCAAGCTGTACGTAGTAAACTGCAGAGATAGAACGAGGAAGAACGAAAAGAAAAAGTATAGACTGCAAACAATACAGAAATTAAGTAGAAAGTGGTTGTATAATTATTGGAAACGTACAAGTTTTTCTTACTATCACGGTTTCTCATTATTACTGTTCAAAAGTGATTAAAAATGGTGAAGTACCGTTGAAAAAATGTTATTACCATTTTCCGAATTTTTAATGATGACAGACCGTGATATTTCGAGGAATTGAGACTGTAAGAGTGAAGTTACGGAAATGCAGGTCGGAGGGGAAGAAACGAGCTACGAATCCCACTGTCTGACCATGACGGTCGTAGAATATGACGTTCCAACTTTGTACGATAAGAAAAACCGCTAGAGGCAGCACTGCAGCGTGTTTTTCTTCGCCCCCCAGTAACTTCGTGAAAATGAGTCGTAACATCTTTTCGAACAAATCAATTCGAAGCTCGTTTTTTCAACTTTGGAACGCTGCCTTTGAATTCCATCGAAAATAACATCAGAAAATTCTACGAGTGATAGAGGAAGTCTCTGGAAGCACCAAATATTCTCAAAGCGGGCTCGCTGATTCGAATTCTCGTAGCGGTATCAGAACTCGATAGTTTCCGTCTCAATATTCTAACACGCAGCGAGTCATGAACCAGAAAAGTGTTAACGAACACGAATTTGGTGTGACGCGTGACTACGGTACGTCAACGCGATTCCACCGGCGGATAAACACACGCTGGAATCAACTCGCTGATTAAACTCCCCTATTCCTGGACTCAACGTGAGTGAATCCGTGACCAAATAGTTCACTCGCACTACTGTGCGATCCGATTCGCTCAGCCAATAATTGGTCAATTACAGATTACAGAAAACAAACGCTACTTTTGCTACACGTTGGAAAGATAAGAAGTCTCGAGCAGGTATCATAAAAAAAAAAATATCATCGGGGTCAAGAGATACAACAACTCGGGGTTCATTGTGATGTGGTCCTTTCAAACACTGCTTTGCCACTGCCCAAGCTAACTGGATGTAGGAAATTCGAGCAATCGCGAAGTCTGCTTGGCCTTCAGCGTCGATACCGGTCAATATAAAGAACAGTTTCCAAAAAACTGGTATCTCTCTATTCAATCCGGAGATATTTCAAGACTCAGATTATGCACCCTCATAGCCAGCGTTTCCGTCGAGGTTCAAGCTCAAATGGGAAACGCGCCTCCTCCAAGTACTCTAAATCCTCGCGAGGTTGTCAAAGGGCCTTCAAATCTCAATTAGACTCTTCCGAAACGTTTGACTGGTAACGATGCAGCTCTAGATCTTTCTGATGACAGCTCACACAACGTTTCACGTTTTTTACCAGAAGCTGTGTGGCTTTTGCCAAAAGCACGTCCGAGAAAATCTGTCGCTTCCTGCATGCGGCGCAGATAATTGTCACAATATTGCGGCAATATTTCTACACTGTTGCAATATCGTTGACATACGCTGCAGTATGCTGGACGGGATGTTTCCTAATGGAATTCAATTATGATTTAAAATTCAATGATTTCATTCTACGACCGTTGCTATATATATATTGCTGCGATATTGCGGCAATGTGCTGCGTGAGATGCAGTTTCCCAATGGGATTGAAATATCATTCAGGATTCCCGCAGCTATCGCGGTATTGCCAAAATATTGCTGCAATGTGCTGTACGGGACGAAATGTTCCTGATGAAATGAAAATAATTCCGCATTTCTGCAGTTGCTGCAGCATTGTAGAAATATCGCTGCACAGGATATTTCCCAATGAAATGGAAATAATCTCGAATGCAAGATGTTCTCGTAGTTTTATTCATCGTGCCAGGTGGTAGAGGCGGGGGATTTGAAAATCGGAGGAGAAGTGGCAATCGATTAAAAAAATTTACGAGACAATATGAATAATAAATATGAAATTATTGGGGCCTAGATATCGGTATTTTGTCCAAGTTACCAGTGTTTCATGAATAATATTAAATTCAATAAATTTATGATCCGGTGCAGTTAATTTAGTTTCATATACGATAAAACCGACGGCAATATACATATTATACACGTAATATGTACAATGGATATACATGCACACAATGAAGCTTTGGAAAAATTGTACCAATCAGTGTTGCACGTATGCTATTGCGGCGATCATAACTCGCACAGAACGAAACTGCTCCAACTGACCATTATGTCAAATGTCCGTCACTCGGAAACGGTGGCCTGTTGTTTTCAAACGCACGTATTTTATTGTAACACCCGGTAGATTATGTCAATCAAATCCACAACACAACCACGTAAGCTCACTCACACATTGCACCCCAACTATCCCATGATACTTACCTACCTGCATTATACAGGTGAGTACATTCGAATACCTAAATCGTGGCTGACCTGTTACTTTGCTTCACGATTTATTGAAACATCGATATTTTATGCACTCGTTGGCATAATCGAGGCCACTACATGGAAGGAAAAAAGAAGAAGAAGGAGGAAACTCAGATTTCTTAGGTGCATTCCCCTCGCCCTCAACTTCCCGGAGCTAACCATGAAAAAACAGCTGATCTAATTTTGAAAATGAACCGTGAATTTTGAGGACAGACATCGAATACAGAAATATAGAGATCAAAAACAATTCGAGCCTGTCCCCGATTTTAAGATCGCATGGGTCGCACCAACCGGACATAATTGCAGCAATATTTTTGCTCTGTTGCAATATTGTGATAATATTGCTGCAATGTTTCTCGGAGTACTGCGCTGTATGCATGGGTGTGCGACGGAAATTAGAAGGAGTAATTTTCTGATGAAAATAATTGCGGTCGAAGATTACGTACCAACATTCATCGTCATCGATCGTGGCTAATGAATCGCCAACTATTGCGAGAACGTATGTCAGACATGATTCTTTCGTCCGTCTTCCGTGACTTTGTAATCGAGAAGAAGCAATAAATTAAATTACAATACTCATAACATTTGACGAAATGGAACAAGCTATCGATGTCTAAGCCTTGACCCATGTACGGTACACGATGTAATCACGTTAATTAATTTACAAAAACAGCAGCACTTAAAATGTAACTAATGAACTGCAACAGAACCACAGTCAATTCTGGGATAAACTGATAAATGATCCAAATTTACTGACGAATTTAAGCATGATATACGATACATCCGATATCTTTCAGAAAATTTGAATAGGAGCATGAAATATTGAGCACGATGATATTGTCTGGTGATATTGCGACGTTTCGATGGACCATAATTATTGTTAATGAGATCGATTTCATTATTATAAGATCGGTGAAATGCAATTCGGCAATTCTTTCTCAATTGCATTAATTAATAATCAGCTGGGATGAGCGTGAATATTGGATCGAGGCGCAATTACGACTGTTAAAATTGAATCATCGTTTCATCCGATTTTGATAACGCCGCACACAGCTCGATTACAGAATGTATTCAAATTGTTTCAATAATATCATTGGGCTGATTTGAATAATTTTTATGTGTCAATTACGAAGATACATCTGTTGTTTGAATAATGAAAAAATGCTACTATCGAACTCAGAAACACTTCCGAAATTAACACAAAATTCATGTTATACTTTTTACTTCGTGTTATATTTTTTGTCACTTTTCAGTCACTTTGGCCTGATCAGTAGAGTTCTTTCGCACTTGAATCATACGCACTTCTCCACTTGCTCGCAATTCGAACCCACAATTTCTTGACAAGAAATTATAAATTTATACTTCGTGCATTGGAAGACACAATCTGGTTAGCAAAGTTCAAAATCAGCGTGAAGACGGCAACAAGAAGGTATCACAGTTTTCCAATTTTCATTGAATTTGAATTCGAGAGGTTCGAAGAGAGGCTACTAAATTCAATATTTAGCAACAATTATCCCGCCGCACAGCATAGACACTAGCAGCAATACATATTACAGTAGAACTTCTGTGCCGTTGCAATATTGCAGAAATATTGCTGTGATTTCATTCGCTTCACGCGAGATCAAAATTTGTTCAGCAAATGTTTTAAATTCAACAATAAATTTCAGGACCTCTTAACATATTATTCATTTCTAGGTTAGGTTAGGTTAGGTTAGGGAAACTATTGAAACTATAGCGAAACCGTTTCGGAGACGAGAATCCTAAATTTCCGAAAACGAGTGAATCGATTTCGGTGAATCTCGGAGAATACATCGAGTACGATGGCAGAAAGCGGCCAAGTATTTCGCCTTTTCGAAACATTGATCGGATCTGATCAGAAAATGAATACTTCCCGTGTTAGCTAGGTTAGATCACCGGTGGCGACTCCAACGGCTGCTCGAGCCAATTTTTTCAAAGATCATTACCGCCGCTGCGATTCATACGTGTCAAATTGATATTTTTCAACCCCGGGGTGAAAATCGTGTGTTCTACAATAACAACGAGATACACCCCCGGATTCTCGATACAGGCTTTTCACTCGAGCATGGGAAACATAATGTACAGTTTATACAGTGCCTTTGCTGTACCTATATACATATGTATATATATATACACTAGGCACGGAGACAAACGATCATCCCCTATAGTTAACTCAAATTGGATTACGGAGGCTGGTTATGTCGCGTTGTATCTATACTATAATTCCACCCTGCCAAGGACCCTATGGTCTGGTCGTTCGAAGCGAGGGTGAGTTCGGATACCGCGTACCGTATACACTCTCTTCCATGGATCGTCTGCTCACAAGGATTCAGGAATAGCGGAGCTGGATAGAGGACCGAGCTTTTATCCCGGGGAGCCCCCCCCCCCCCCCCCCCCCCCGCCCAACCCCCGATCCCTCCCACTATCCCCCACCGTGCGGCATTCCCCCTGTAGAAATTATGGGGTGGAACGTGTTCCGGTGATCACGCAGACTATTTGTTTAATAGGGGTTATATTGTATGAGCCATCAGGCATCGGAGATACATTGCATCGGTGTGCAAGGGCTAGTATGATATTGTTGTAGTACATACGTACGTATATAGGTATATAGTTTTGAATTCAAATTAAATGACAGATGAACGACGCTGTACCATGAGTGCGCAGACTGTCGAATGTAGACTCTATACCCTGATGCACTGCAGATAGCTTGTTAAAAAACGATAAATCAATTAAATATACATATAGGTATATAGGTATGCGTAGCAGAAGAAACCGGCGTGGCTGGTAGGCCCGAACGAAAATTGATTAACCTGAAATTAGAGTATTAGAAAAATATCTAAATCGGTATTGCAATTTTCATTTTTACCCTTAAATCAAGGGTAGCTCTTATCATTCATGACCGATTTTCCGGAAATCTGGTATCCCTCGGAAATGGCACCGACGATTGTATTCAAAATTTAAAACGATCGACAAGATAGTCCGATCATTCTACCACACGAGGAAATCATTCGAGTGTAAGTTTACTGACGAACAGTTTTTCAACATTCTAAACTAGTTGAATGTGGTAACGAGGATTTTGTCCGAGATTGATATCTACGAAACATTTCACGGGATGAACGACACGGTATTGTCATTTCACCGGAGAAAATTCGCTCGAGCCTATACTTCACCGATTACCGATATTCGAAAGTTTTTCGAAAAATAGCACCGGCATACCGATATTGTCAAAAATTTGTTCCTGAATCAACGTTCTACATTGAGATAAACAAGACATTTTCTGGGAGCGAGTGTATTCGAGACTACGTTTCACAGCGGGCCAAATTTTATCGTTCGATATTCCAAATTCCTAACAAATGAAAGGCCGAAAAACGGCACGATCGCCGATTTCGCCGAAATTTCGCAAAACGTCAGGAGAGCGTTAATTACGAGATGGATAACGTGGTTCGATCGTTCGCAGGTCAACATCAGTGTACTTCACCGATTTCGTCTGACTTTTCGAGATCTCGAATTTCCCCAAAATCGCCCTGTACACTCTATTACATTCGAAAATGGTATCCGTGTAAAATTCCTGGAAAAAATAATGTATCGATGAACAAAATTTCAACATTCCGCAGGTAGCATTCTCCGACATTTCGCTAGCTGTATAACTGCGGAACAAGCGGATTGATTCTACATCGCCACTGCAGGGAATTGCCATTTTCGAGAAAAACGGATATTTTTTCGTTCTCTTTCGTTCTCATTCCTTTCTGTTTCCACCGCCGTTAAACGCTGCCTGCCTCCCTACGTACGCGACGTAGGTAGGTAGATATATACTGTGTGCGTACCTACGTACGTACAATAAGGTATTACAATTTAAACCTAGGTATCGGTAGGTTGGTAGGCAGGTGGTTCGGTACAACTCGGCCACCGCTTAATCGATTCCAACTGATTTTACAGCGGCGACGCCTCGGAATGAAATTTCGCAGGCAATCGAATTCGATCCTACTCTATTGTAACGGTGTCCGTTTCGATTTAATTGCTACTTGATTTATATCGTACCTACAGTAAAATCGTGTAAACCGAATGTGTAGCTAGGTAGCACCGGGAGTTTTGCGGGCTGACCATGGAGCTCATTGCGTTCAAAAAATTGGAGCCCGTTTGATCCAGAAATAATAAATTGCTTTTCAAAAAATCGTACGTCATCGTTGAAGCTCGATTATCTTTCGGGTTTTCGGTCTTTCATTTTCACCCTCGACAATCTGTTCCCAATTAAATTCCATACCGATCATTCGGGCCGAATAAAATTTCCCTCTCAGAGGCGCGATGCTGGAATAAGTGCAATGCCGGATCATGACGCAAGCTCCCCTCCGTATTGCGGCAATGTTCACTGATATGGTTCAACGTAATTAACTAAATTATCTGCGATCGTTTACGGAATAATCAATCCATGCTGAGTATGTGCCCGCACAACAAGTTAACTATACGCGACCTAATTACCGACCCGTGATTAATCATTGATAAGGCCGCTGTTAATGAAGATGTAATAATGCAAAACGCAACGCTCAGCTCAGTCTCTTACGTCGATCTCGCAATCAGCTTGTTCGCATTCATTAAGGAGTTAAATTGCAATTGAAAACAAAAAAACGCCCCCCGCCCGCCGCCCCCCGTAATTTGATAGAAAAAAAACGGGAAGAAATAATCGACCATGATAATGACGATATTAAGACGAAACGAGGGGATTTACGAGCTAGATTACCTCAATAATATACATGGCAAGAGAGAAAGCTGCGAGAAAAAAGAAGATGGCGGACTTTCACCGGCGATAAAAAGAAAAAAAGAGAAAAAAAAAACGAAAATAAAACCGCGAACGGAGTAGAAAATATGGGTCTGTCACGTGGGGGCGCGGGCGGTTGAATCACGAAACAAACGATATGTAAATCCGCGTAACGGAGTCGTTTATTTCTGCAATAAAAAGGCCAATAAAAGATTCCCGGTTTTCTTCCCTCTGCGCTGCCGCTGAACAGAGAACCCTCGCGACTAAATTTTTCGCTCCCTTCCTTTCTTTGTTATCTTCTTTCCGTTTTCACTCTCCTTTTCTCGCTTCAGATGAGACGTACGAAGATCCATCCTTCCTCCCTTATTCTCGGCTACTTCGGGCTCCGCCCTCGATTTTTTTCACCCCCATACGGAGTAAATTATAGTAGGTAAATGTACGGGGTGGATCGGAAGTAAACCGGCCAGTTTTCAAACGTGGATGAAATATTGGAACGCGCTGATCAATCAAAGTGATTTTTGTTTCTTTAGAAACTAGAAGAACGCGGCTTTCATTCCACTTTCCGGGATCGAGAATAGCTCTCCTCGTTGCTGAGGACTGACCGGTTGGAAATTAATTTCCAAAAAATCGCTGCCGACTAGTATATAGGTATATACATACATTTGAATGTTCACTATGCTGTACGATTCGTAAATTCTACTATGCTGCCAGATTTCGTCATCCCTGTTCGAATTATATCCTTCGGAGAAGTTCCTAATTCTGACCTCTGATTGGCTGTTGAGATGATAACTTTATCCACCAAATTTTCGCTGGTGAAAAAATTGATCGTAAATGTGACGTGAATTTTTTGCCGAAGTTAGGAATCGAATTGAAAATTCCTCAATCGTTGCCTCCTCTTATCCCTGCGCAGAGGCGTTCTGGAAACTACAAATTAGTTCAAACGCTTGTTCCTCAGCAGCGCGCGAAAATTTTTTCGATCTTGTAACGCCGAATGGAAGCCGCGTTCTTCTAGTTTCTGAAAACCCCAAGATCGCTCGAATTGGCCAACGCGTTCGCATTCTATCCACGTTTCAAAAGTCATCGGTTTTTTCGTAGCCGCGTACCTACCCTATACGCGACGTTATAAACGCATTCTGTTTCTCTTTTCGTCGTATGTACGCGTATGTGAATATACAATATTTCCGTGAGTATAAAATATATATATATATATATATACATACCATATACGTATGTAGACGCACACAACGTATATATGGCAGTGTAGTTGGTATTCTCTCGCTCTTTCTCACTTTTTTGTTCTCTTCCTTCTTCTTCTCCCTCGCATACATGGGGGCGTATCCGCGGAGACGGGAAAAAAAAATAACGGGGCATAAATCGTACCAGAATAATATAAAGAAGACGAGGAACCAGCAAAATAAGCATAAAAAGAAGGGGAATTTTTTTCACCATTTTTCGGTTTTTTTCCTCCTGTTTTCCCTCTTCTTTTACTCTCCTTTTCCATTTTTTTAACCCCCTTGGCGCGAGCCCCGAGCTCTGAGCTTTCCTTTCCAAAAATACGAGAGAAATCGTTTTACATATTGCAGGGAATTGACCGTTTTTCAGGGCCCCTCCCGTCCGCTCCCTCTCTTGTCAAAATGTACTTCTCTCAGGATCTATATCTGCGTTTGAGTGTGGAAAAACTCCACGATGTCTAGGTCTCCACGAGGCTGATGAATGCTCTCGAAGATTGCTAGAATTCAACAAAAATTCTACTCAGACAGATTCTTTGGTGGGTCGGGTGAAAATCATTTGAATTTCAACCACGTGATCGAAAATTCTCGTTGTAAATTCTCGCCTGATAAAAATATGATCGATACGCAATCAGCGGAGTGATTATTTCCGCTATTCAAATAACGATTTTTCAAATTGTTGTCTTCTGCATCGTATCGGTATATTATACGGCAAAAGCTGTAATCGAATTGTTGTTGAATTTTCGAAATAGCTAGTGAGAGAGGATGAAGACAAAATTTGATCAACGCAATTTTCATTTATAATAACCGCAATAACAATCTTTCATCTACGCTGTTTCTATACACATTACACATGCTATATCTATAATACACATTCACTCTGCAAACAATCGACTAGACTGCACGTAGCTGTACATATATCGAAGAATGGTGTCACAGTAATGTTATTCTAAGGGATAGACATATATCGTTGTACGAAGGGGTCCCATAAAATAATACAGCATCTAAAAATCATTATATTTGATACGTACATAGGATACGGGGATGTATTATGTGTCATATAAGTACGTAGTGCATGTGAGCCGGGTGCGATAAACTTTGAAAAATATCTATATACCTATACGGTACATCTATTATTGTGTATAGCTCTATATCGAACCGTAGAAAATCCCTCTGCCAGGTATCACAGTATTTTTCCAGCTTCTCCGTTGCAATGAGTTGGAACCTGTTAAGTGACCATTTTCCCATGTTGGTCGAAACGGAAATCAAGAAAAAGTTGATGAGCTACCTCTAAACGTTGGCCGATATCATTCTGCCGATTGGAGGTATATTCTCCCACATCGCTCCAACTGTTTTTATAGTGGGACTTGAAAAAAAAAAACAGCTATCGCTTTTTCTATGGCTCATCGTTGATGGGGAATCCCAGGAGAGGGATCGAAAAATTTCAACTGATATTATTTTTCGTCATTTTGTTGCATTGACGTTGTACCAACCTTCGGTATCGTGATTCAGCCCATCAATATACTTGTATGAAGGGTTTCGCGCAGACGGGATTTACCGAAACGGGCAAAAACGACGGATTTCCACCTTTATTCAAACAAATTACACGTATCATCGAATAAATTAGTTTCAGATCGACCGGACTATATACCAACATCCCGCGATCTCTAATCCCGATGCTTGAGATAATCGTCTTAATTAGAGCGGCCAGATTCCAGAAATATCGTAAATCGAGGCAGATGTTAATTGGGACACATAGTTTCCGCTATCTGCCTGAGCACATCGACGTATGCGGTCGGACCCTTTTCACTTTTTCACGTTTTTTTTCCCCTCTTCTCTTCTTCTCTCTCCATTTTTTTCTTCTCCTCGTCCCACAATTCCGTTTTTTCTACCGCTTTTTTCGGTGTTTCTTCTTCTTGTTGTTGTTTTTCTTTTTCCGCGCTTTTTTACTTTTCTTCTTCTTTTTGTACTCATTCTTCTTTTCGTCCGTTCGAAAACAAGCCGCGACAACCGCGGCACGCGTGAAGACGGCGATTCTTTAAGCGGCTCAACAAAAACCGCACAAGCAGGCGATACATACTTTAATTGAATAGGAAACAGATTTTTCTCCGGTTCAATTTTCGCTCTCTTCTGATTCTTCTTCAAGTGTCCAACGAACGGAGCGCCGCAAGTTTTTCATTTTTTCGCCCACTCTTTTTTTTCATTCATTCTTCACGTCAATTTCGGATTCGAGCAATGCCACGTAGTACATACCTACGCCTCGAATGCCCGTATATGCTTGTACCGCAGTTATCACAGAAATCGTGATTTATCATATCTTCTTGAATCATTATCTTCAACACTGCGAGGTATACCAGGCTGCGGGACTCTGTACCTAATCTCTTCTTCTCATTTCCCTGTAATCTGTTACTCCTCGATTTCGTTGACGAAAATACATTTTTCTATATAATGTATATACCATATTATGCGACACTCGACAAGTAAACGCCCGAGGCGCTGCATGAGCTTTGTCGGCGTTTTGACAGTCCTCCGTTCAAACTTTGAAGTTTCAACCGTTCAACCGCAGATTATATTTCACCCGGTTCTTCAATTCTTATCATAACCTCTTTCCACGCCCTTTTCACGTTCTCGTTTATGAGCTAATTTATTTCAATTATCGCAAGCTGTGCGCTAGCTCTAGGTATATCGCATTATGTACGGATCATTCTTCGTACGCGACAAAAAAGTAAGAAGAAATAAGAAACCCCCGGCAAAAAAATTGCATCGGTAGATAGAGAAATCACAAAAATTTTTCCGACTTTTATCTAACAATTTCGTTTCTACGCGCACGCGCTATTCCGTATCCATTCACTTTCAGTACAAAAGTCATTCCATTTGGACGCTGCTTCGTTTTCATTATATTTCATTTTTCTTTTTTACTTTCTTTCGACGTTTTTCAAGACTTTTTAACACATCTATATATATATATATATGTATGTATAAAGCAAATGCGTTGATTTACATGCATATATTGATGCGGTTTGTTTACACAAGTAAAGAGCCCATGTTTAGTTCATACGTACATATATATATATAGCGATCCGTTTACGTCCGACGTGTTTTTGCGCGGCCTGACGCTTGTCCCGCGATTAACACCACACCGGCGAAAGTATATAGTGAACCGCATTTGAAAATAACTCAGCCATAGGTGTGTCAACGTCTTAACAAGAGGAGAGAGAAACGAGAAAAAAAAAATGAAAGATAATCGATTTTTGTTGTTTTTTTCCTCGTTTTGTCAAGCTCGCTATATAGCTATACTGTAAGTAATGTGACCGTCAGTGAGTGTTGAAAAGCATCGAAGTGCATCATTCAACGGGCGAGGGCGTTATAGGGCGCAGAAGAACTTTGGAACTTCCGGTTCCTCTACTTTTAGCGATCCTGATGATGCGAATCCTAATTGGTTGAATAGTAATAACCAGCTTGCGCACCGCGCCACGGCGCCGCGCCGGTAGGATCAGTTTATCGTACCACACTTTTTCCCTGCAGTTGTAAGCTTGGATGATTTTAGTTTAGTTGTTTTTTTTTCTTCCGCTTCAAGTCTAGCCTAATCGTGAATCGCATTAGCCAATTAATTGTCTTTGAAGATCTTGCGCGGTTGCGCTGTATATATATATACCTATACGGCAGACCGCGCGACTCGCTGAAGTCAGGTATATATATATATATATAGGTATAATCTTCTATATCTGCGCAGGCTGCAGACGCGCGTTAAACAAATAGTTTCCGAGAGGATTTTACGACTAGCGAAGTAAACGAACAATATTGAGAAACGAGGGATACTAAACTGCGGAGGATGGAAGAAGGATGGAATTGGTAGATAAAAATCAGCTGCACGAAGTTCGCGTGAAAACTTGAGGAAGAAAGGGAAGTGGAAAATCGCCACGATCCATCGCTTCCGGTCTTTCTCGACAATTTGAAATTTGAAAATGGAATTCGCAGTTGGTCGTGCTCTAGCGCGGAATATACCCCTCGATACTCACCGCGCTGGTACGCCTCCGTGGCAATCTTCTCGCATCTGTAACTCCTAAAAGCGAGTGTGTTAAAACGTTCTTTGGTTATAACAGTGTGAGTTTTTGGGTTATATGAGGAAACACGTTCACTGAGGTTACCGCGGCGAGGTGTTAGTGCAAGGTTTAACAAGGGTCTGACAGGCTCGTTGCTGGTGTTATTTATAGTTTATGTCCGCGCGCATCTCTCTGCATCTCTCATGCTAGTTCTGCGATGCGATGCGATGCGCTGCGATGCGCTGCGCTGCGCGGGGCTGCGCAGTCCATACCGAGCCCGAATATAGGTAGGTGCCCGAGAGTCCTGCGCGCATCCGTCGACGAGAAATATATGCGTGTATAAATACATGCGCGGAGGTAATATCCATATCGGTATATCGCGTAGGTATTGCGCACCTACACTTGCGCTCTCGGTAGGCTGGAAGGTCGGATCGTTGGCTGGTTGGTTAGTTCCTTTCCTTCGATGGTATGACGGCTATCTCTATCTCTATCTCTCTGTATACACATCGACAACGTAGGTATACGGAGAAAGAGAGAGAGAGAGAGAGAGAGAGAGTGTGTGTGTGTGTGTGTGTGTGTGTGCGCGCTATGGAGAAAGAAGAAGCCAACGAGAATAAGAACCAAACAAAGAAAAAACAAGAAAGAATGACAGAGAATGGGAAGAGTGGAAGTGGGAAGTGAGAAGAGGGGAGTATACTAACGCTCGACGCTCGACTCAAGCACGTGTTAAAAACATAACCACTTACTTGAATGGGGTTAGGCACCGAGGCATATTTATCTCAGAAGCCACTCCCACAACTCGACGGTTTATAACCAAACCATACCGACCGCGAGACTCCCGCGCGGTGAGGCCTGATACAGATAATTTCGCGGTTCCCTTCCTTCTCTCTTCTTCTGTATCCTCATTCTTATTCGCGCCAGAATATCTCTGGTCTCTTGTTGCCACTGCCCACTTGAAAACCGAATTCGGTGGGATACAATGAATTTTTCTATCGTCTAGACTAAAGTCCTTCTATAGTTTGCTTCCTCGGGATTTTTAAACGATCGATTAATTCCGTACGTATTTGAAGACGTTTGCCAGCGACGCACGGCCCGCTCATGTGCTCCCCCCGCTCCCGCGCGCGCGCGCTACTGAAAACTTTCTCGCAAGTGAAGTATCCCCAGGGAACTACATGAGGCGCGCACGTTCGACGCATAATCAACCTCCAACTACCTCATACACTGAGTCCTGGTGATCTCAGTGATAACTTTATGAGTGGAAGATGTTCCGCATATGAATATAGCGACATCTATTCCACTCTTGTTGACCGCATTTTTTCGGAAATAGTATTTTTTAAATACTGTGATCAGTTCAATGATAACCATTTTGCGATGACTCTTTGAGAGCAATTTTACAGGGAATCATGATTCAAGTTTTGTGACATAAGACGGTTTTCTTCATTTGGAAAAATACGAGGGAAACACTTTAGGTCGAGGATCAACGGGTTTTATATCTTGAAATATACAATCATCGAAGTTAATCACCTAGCCCAAAGCTATACTGTACTTCTCTAGAGTGTAAGTGTTATTGCCTTATAGTTAACGCTAAAAAAATGAAACCAAAACTACAAGAAACTGATTTGAGATTTCGATAACAAAGTGCGTGGTTACTACGGAGGATTACGGTGGAGAGGGAGGAGGAATTCCATCGTCTTCATTGTCTTCATCAGCGATCGGGACTGTTCCCTCGAAAGTCTAGACCTCTTACAATTTATTATTGCCACGAGTAGTTATTGGAATTTATGAATTGTCTGAAGTCTGGAGTCTAGACAAGACCGTCGTTTGAAAATACGGTCACCACCGTTCATAGCGCCAGTATGGCACCTGGACGTAAGGACGTAGTGTGCATTAGCATCAGGATCATCAGCAGCAGCAGGAAATAGAGAGAAATTAGTTATGAATGAAAGAGGCTAGAGAAGAGAATACAGAAGAGGCAGCACGAGGCACGAGACATCCACAAAAGAGACGGTAATGGTCACCGTTGTTTCCACTTCCGACAAAATCGTTACCACATAGCAGTAGCTCCATCGGATCGTCGTATTCATGAGGAAGGTAATTCGTAGTCATCTCGTAATTCAGAAGCCACTTAGAATTAACTCGGTCCCGAACAAACAACAATGAAAGAACGGTGGTTAACACGTAAAAGGGATAAGTTATAACAATCGAACACGCCCGCACAGCGCACATCGACGTACAAACACACCACGGTGAAATATCCCAGCTGCTGAATTATCTACACCCGAGATTATATTCATTCAATTCTCAATTCTCATAACCAATTAATATTTACCGTCTGTGTCTCCGGCTTCGTGTTTCACCACCGTGTCCTACACCTAGTCGAGAATACCTAACGATAAGTTCCACACACGACGCTGAATATCAAATAGTTTGAATAATGATTTATCGACAGGCCCATGCCCATGTCCATGTCCATTTCCATTGCCCACCTACCCAATATGGTCACACTTGTTACTATCGTCATCGACACCCCTGAAATACTTAAGGGGATAGAGTCTAGCCATCATTTTTCTGAACGCTGCCCGCTCGATACATGACGCGATAAAACAAATGACAGAGAAAAGGATACTCCGTCGTCCACGTAACAAACAATTCTTGGATGGGGGTCGAAATTCCGCAAGACCGGAAAGTGAATGGGCCGAAATTCCGACCTTCAAAAATACGAATTCCAAAACAGCGAATGATCGAGGAAGCGAAATCCTCATGTTTCGTGCATTGCTCAATTCAACGAGTGTTTTGCTATTCACCCGAATGCGCTTCTATCCGAAAATGCATTTCCAGATAGATTACATGTTCCGAACAAGCGAAGCGTGGATTGACAAAATTTGGGAAATTCATATTTTTCTAATTTCAAATTCGGATTGGTTGACGTTTCTATCAGCCAATGAATCGAAGAAAACAAGATCGAAAATGAAGGTTCAGAAACGGTTAAACTTCGATAAGCAACACGTCGAAAGAACAGAATTCCGAAAGCGCGAAACTCCGAAAAAAATAAACAGTAATCGATTGTTTTCTGATGTTCTTCGACAGTCTCCTGAGTCCTCGCTTTCTCGGCCTTCTATTCCAATGGGTTTCAGAATTCTGGACTACCGAGCATTTGGTCTTCCGATTCAATGAATTCGGATTCCCTAACTTTCGTAATAAGCACGATTCTGAATTGTGAAGACACAACTTTTCAAGCGCTCGTTATTCTGACTAATCGGATACTATGCCCCACTGCTCGTAGTTTTGTCCATTTGTACGTATCTCTCTGTTTTTGTGTTATGAATTTGTTGTTTCTACTTGATAGCCTTTCGTCGTTACGGCCCTCCCACGTTCTGCACTTCCGATAACTTGACTTTCGAAATCCGCAGGACCCGTCTATTCTTTGGTCTTTCGGGATTTTCACCTCCGCCCAATTCTTCCAGGATTCTTCAATTTCCCTCTCTCTCGTGCCCTCCGATCTGGCGTCCCGGAACTTTGAATTAGTCGGCCAAAATTGTGACACCTTTTGAGACGTCGGGGCTTAAAAAAATCGCCCGAGTATCCTACGAGCTATGTACGTTACGATCCGGAAAAAGTAATAGTCGAGGTCTACGCCGGAATAACGGATTTCCGTATATCCACGATTATGTTTCCTTGAGCTTGTTTTATTTCTCCAATATGATTTTTTCCTGCGGATCCTATTTCCGAGATACGTTCAGGTTCTGGGCTTTCGGGATGTGTATCTGTCCGCGCGTATGCGTGTTCATTTTTATCGCACCGAGAGGTTAACACCAAAACGAAGTTAACATCGGGGTGAGGACAGATTTACCATAAGATCCCCTGGGACTTGTCTGCACCGTGACTAAGCACTCCCAAGGGAAAACATACGTTGTTAAAGCATATACGACTATATAACGAATTGGGAAAATTTATATAAGCACGTGGCAACGCACAGATAACCCCGCGTTGACGAGGCGAATAATATTGCGGAGTTGGGCAACGCTCGACGCTCAATGCTCAACACG
The DNA here is from genome assembly GCA_963170745.1 of Phymatocera aterrima. Lineage (NCBI taxonomy): Eukaryota > Metazoa > Arthropoda > Insecta > Hymenoptera > Tenthredinidae > Phymatocera > Phymatocera aterrima. The sequence continues at coordinate 2,879,850 of OY720671.1, forward strand.
TTCATGTACTAACAACAACCATTAAACATAATTTCCCACATCGTTCGTTTGCTCTCTGCACAGGGGCATGGTTTTGCGCGAATTTCATTCGCTTAATCAACTCGGGTTGTTAGCACATACGATTAAAGCAGCGCCCTCTCTCTCTCTCTCCCTTCGCCAGAGAACTCGTTCCGGATTTTATCCTGCTGCAGAAATATCCCTCGTTACTATAAATAATCACGAAATATTGCATTACTCATTATCCACTATGAATTCGTATGCAATTCCAGCAATTGCAATGCATGGAGTAATGATTCGGTGAGCATTAATTGACCCCTCCATTCATGCTCGAAAGTACTCGGTCAATACGATAACGTAGAATAAATCCCAATTCCCAATTACCCCCCGCGATCCAAATCGGGTTCCCGTAGTAGATCACGACTACTTCCATGATCGTAGAGCCCATTCCGGAGCTGAGGCCGGAGCATGGCTAGCTTGAAGCCAGCATTGCCATCGGCCAGATCGAGCGCCTCCTAGAAATCGTTTGCCGCATATGGGTGACCCCATTCATCACCCGGATTCACAATGGAGCTAACTGAACCCAATGAGGCTTGAGCCGATTCGGTTATGCGTTTCTGCGCGCGGTGCGGTCCTTATAATTCAGAGGATAATTAAACCCCAGGTAATTCGCTTTATGGGTAAACCCAAATCGAGTTTTCATTGGATGGATTTAAACGGCGTCGAATATACAGCTCATGTCTGGGTTTGTTGCAGGCGCCGAAAGCCACTGTGCTGATGGCGTCAAATGGCGATCGGTCATTCGCATACAATTATCCAAATTTCCTACGAGCACAAAAACCTCGATGTTTTGGTCGGCCCAAATTTCGGACGAATTAGTCCTGGGCGATCGTTCCGCAATGGAATGAGAAGAAGTTCTGGATAATTTCCTTGAAATATCCCTCACACGATTCTTCTCCACAAGTTATCGCACGTCGGAGGGGAAGGATCAGAATCACGACGGAGGACCGCTCCAGCGTCTTCTTCTACTCTCCATAACTTTGCGATAGAAAAGCGTAGACGAACATAGAAAACGGTTATCTAAAGTTCATTCTTCCCGCTTCGAAATGCCGCCCTGATCATAGCGCTGGGATTCTCATTCGCCACAATATCAGAGTTCTTGTCCCACCGGAGTATTCGATGAATGATTCTCCAGTCTTCCACGATAGCTGTTGAGAAGGTTGAATTTGATGATCGAAAAGTGTTCCTCAACTGGGGGATCGCGATTCGTAGTAGAAATCAGAATCTCCAATTCCCTGCGACTGCAAATTTTTCGGAATAATAGCTGGATCATGTCTCTCGCACGTAATGCCGCCCGTGCATGACAAGACGCCATAAGCTACTCGGCTCATACGAGCCTGCGCCTGGGCTTGAGAGCGACTGTGATTAGGTACATTCACTCCTGTTTCGGTGTTCGATAATTCGAAGTAGTCATATCGGCTCATACGAAGCACTGCGGTGCGTCCCAGGGCGAGGAACACGAACGAGAGACATTTGAGTTGTCATTGGATCGGTAGCCTAATTATTATGTAGCCTGTCAAGAGGCTACTGGACTCCGGTAGCAACCGAGCTGGATACAAAGATGACGATAATAATGATGATGATCGCCGCGGCGCGGCGCGGCGCGTCTCCATGCCGGCCTCCCAATATAATCCCATTCAGAAATGATTTTCAACACGACAGGCCGCTGTATAACCTCTGACAACGCCATATCCCAACATGAAATACATGCAATAAGCATAATTTCATGTAGAAAGGTTTTCTCTAGTCCTAGGCACGTGATACCCCACACAGAATTTCTAATTACTGCAGCTGTATCCTGCAGAACTTACACTGCATCAGGATTTTCTTTCCTTATGCGGCACAGACAATCGCAGCTAATATTTCTGCGCTGTTGCGGTGCGTCAGCTTTGCAGCAATTTTCGACCTACAGTTTCTCCCACTTGGAATCTTTCAAACCTAATTTCTCGGTGAAAACACACTCGAATACCGGGAAATTGATACGAACGACGGAGGAAGAGGGAGCAAAGGCCGTGATGCTCTCGGATTTTCAAAAATCTGAAAAAAGTTCAACAAATTATAACTGCAGTCGATGTATAACCTGTAAAACAGTGATCTGACCTCCTATCTCTCTTCCCTTTTCGCTGATATCGATTTCATACGAATCGGATGTATTTTTGCTGAGAAACTTATAGGTTTTCAATATCGAGTTTCGCGTTACGATAGAATTCGATATCCAAAAATCATACGAATACCCATTAAAATTAGTCCGCCCCGAGAACCTAGTTCGTATTTTGAGACGCTCGAATTTTCGATTGACGATATGATTTGTGACATTTTGAACAAGTCCGACAAAGACGCCCCGCCGATGACTGCAATGGTCGTAAAACTTTTCCTCACATCTTCTCTTCTTTTCCGTGGTTTTTTTTTTTTTTTTTTTTTTTTTTTCTCTCTCTCCTTCTTTTCGAGTCAAACTACCCACAGCGAATATTCGCGGACCGAGAATGGAAGTCAGTACATGGATAGTCGATTATTCGGGCATTAAGGTCATCGTTTGTCAACTCTTGTTCCCAAACGACCCGAGCTAGCTGCTATAGCTGAAACCCGAACAAAAGCACAATGCCAAGCCATCAGCTGTACATACCTAAGTGCAGACTGTGGAGCACCCACATTGTGTGAGAACGTTTCGGTTCGGAAGCTAAAGTCTCAAAATTTTCACTCTCGAGCGAAAATTTCAAAGGAAAAGCGACCAACTTAAATGTCGTAGCATACGTGCCCGCCCGCCAAATGCATTGACTATATCATTTTTCTCAAGTATTTTGTCTCAATCACTGATCAATATGGGGCAATCGGGAGATCGGATCGTGTTCCAATTTTTCTTCTTCGTGCATGTCTGTCTCACCTTTTTCGTCCTCTCTTTTCAATCTTTTTGGCCGTTCGTTTTTTTTTTTTTTGTTTCGTTTCGAATCTTCTTGTATCATGAAACTTCTCAAATTTCAGTGATCGCGTGCGTTACCGCGGTCCACGAGGGATATTATATAAAGATCTCTGGTTCCTTTACCCGTGTGTAGGTAAGGCTGGTACTTCCAGGAAGATGTTTTCAGGGTGGAAAAATGTTTAGAAGCTCGAAAAAATAACGGTTAATGCGAAAAGGACAGATTTACGATCGGCTACTGAAGCTACACCAATCAGGGTCCACGAAACAAAGAATAATCTTGAGATCTGGCACCGCTATTGTACACATTATACCAACCTGCTGCGTGAAACAGCTATATGCGTGGATATAAAATGAACGAGGACAGAAAATACGAAAGAGAGAAAGAGGGAGAAGATGAGAAAGCGACAATCGCTCTTCAAGATCGCATAATTTTTAACCAAATATATATTTTTCTTTCAGACACCTGCCAAGCAGAAGTTTCTCATTTCTTTTCTCCCTTTTTCTTCTTCTTTTCCATCTCACTGCTGTACGTATAATACGGAGAAGAAAACTCCTGTGAAAAACTTGTTTATAGGTATAGGTTCGGTAGGTATACCTACCTCTACTACAGACAAGACATTGGGAATTCATTGGGAAAAGATTTCCTCTAATAAAGACATAATTCTGTAAGCGATAGTATCTTGGAGTGTTAATTTTCTTTCTTTTTAGTCTCGTTCTTCGCGTATACTACCTTTCTTCGAGAACCTTTCTCTTCCTCCCCCTTCTTCCTCTCTTCTCGAAATCGGAAACCGTTCGAATACGAATAATTCCTAATTCGATTCTGAATCTACCATTTACACCGGGTTCGAAAGAAGAATGAAAAACAATGGAGAAAGTAGAGAAAAACGAAGAAGAAGCAGAAGAAGGAAAAAAGGGAAAAACGTCAGGGGAAGACGAGAAGAGACAAGTTCAGCCCCTATATCGATGCGTAGATGTGATAACTGGGATGCGATAAAACTATACCCTCTGTTTTTCCCTCCACTAACACGTCACGTTCTCAGGCTATGGGCAATTAATTATATTGTATTATCTATTACATCGTTCTTTCTAGTAGCACAAGTATATGAGGGCAGCTCTTATTTCATCTAATATGTATAATCGGCGTCTGTAATCATTTTCTTTCGAAATGAATTGGGCCGATTGGTGACCTCGTGCGCGCACCTACTTCGATACGAAATGAAGAAAATTCTAGTGGTCTCATTTTCTGCTTTCCCATCCTCGCTCTCTCCAATTTTCACTCATATTTCAGGTCCTCGGATCAGGGATGAAAATAAACGAGAAGATGTAGAAAATGGGAAAACAAATGTGGCGCTAACGGAATTTCCCAATTTTCGTTTCACGCCTCCGATCGTTCGTCGTTTTCCTCCTCTAGATCGGCTACAATTACTCAAAACGGTTTGAATTCATTTTGCCTAATTACTGTAGTACAAATTAGAGAAAATTCTAGCGATCTAATTTTGCTTCTTTCCTTTTCCTTTTCTCGGTCCCACCAATTTTCACTCGTATCTCCTGTGCTCAGATCAGGGGGATGAAAATGAACGAGAAGATGTAGAAAATGGGAAAACAAATGCGGCGCAAATGGAATTTCCCAATTTTCATTCCACGTCTCCGATCGATCGTCATTTTCCTCCTCTAGATCGGGTATCCGCAATTACTCAAAAGAGTTCAAATTCATTTTCGAAAAGTGTATCGGGATATACATACCCAGTAAACTGCAAAATTGAATTACAAGCTCGTGCAGAGAAATCACGAGGGCCATTAAATTCTCCACGCACCCTAATATTCTGACCTACCTACGTATCTACTACGCCAAAGCCTGCGGCAGCAGGAGCAGAATCAGGATCAGGATCAGGATCAGGATCAGGATGAGGATGGACCATTTGTCTCGGGGTACAGAGAGGCGCAACTGTATCACGTACATACGCGCGTGCATTCGTACATATCTCTAATGTACAGTAGATACATGTATATATATATATACTGCGCACATTTATGACTGGACATAAAATCCAGTTGCCCGTAACGCCTCGCTACTCTGCAACAGCATCTGTGTGATCATAGTACGCAAGTATGTACATACGTAGGTACAGATGCGATTATGGGTTAGGCATGTACACCCATACCTTCATCGCTATGTACCGGAGCTGTCCATACACCGGTACATAGAATACTTTACTGTGACCCATACTGAATATGTTACTAACCATTAATATATGGCCTCAGTCGCCATTGTTGCGAATTAGCCACCATTGAAGAACCTTTGTTGAAGGCTATGGGGCCCTTGGGCCATAGCTTGGCGAGGGGACAGGGGACAGGGGAGGGGGGTCGCTGATCGGTAACCGAAGGGGATAACACTAGCGCGTAAATGATAAATACATGTACATAATGTACACTTAGGTATATACATAATAGGGTCTCGCAAAGTCAGAGACAGAATGAAGTGGGTACCGTGTTTTGTATTTACTGACGATACAGAGAGTGAAAAATTGCAACACTGCAGTCTGGAGGAATGAATTACGAATTTTCTTGTCTAAACACACGAACATAGGTATAATTGTGGTGAACAAAATTTGGAAAAGGAGTTTGAAAAACGGATCGATGTCATAGCGATGAGAGCGAGCTTTTGGATACTGTGAGCTAGTCTATATTTTCATAATTTGTATTTTTCGGCTCCCCATGCACGACTATAGTTTCAAGAATACCAAATTGCTCTCTGTCGTTTACTTTCATGGCTAGATTCGATCGCTGGCAGATTCTTCAACAATGTCTCCGACAGCGGTATCCGTGGTTGGGGGTTTTTTTTTTTGTTGTCATTTTTGGAAACCTTGTTCAGAGAATCTTCCGCCATTTTTATCGATCGAAAAATTGAGATTTATGTCGACTCTTGATCGCAAATTTCAAATGTTCTCTGCTACATGAAGTATACACACGGACGGACGGAAGATACGCTGCAAATAAGAAATGGATTTTCTGATAACGGTACGGGAACTAGTCTCTCAAAATTGATCCAAGAAAATGTAAAACTCAAAATTCAAGATTTAGACGGATTATTTGTCCACGATTTTTCTCGAATTTTCTTTCAGAGGTATCGAGGACCGATCTTCACTCCGGAAGAATAATCTAGCTCGTAGTCCGTGTGGAATGGAAACTGCAAAAAAATTAGAATCGCAAATTTGGAGGGAAACTACGAAAAGAAATTCCACCTCATCCGCGAATTTAGACCGTGCGTCTCGCCGAGGTGCTGGATAGCTATTTCGCGTGAAACTTAACAGCGCAAAATTTATAATAAATCATAGATATACAGTTTTGAAAATATGAACAAACAAAACGAAACCAAGGATCACGGTCACATATCTACAAATATATAAAACGCGCGACGCGTGTGAGGCGCGTCGTACGCGGGTCAACTTCGCCGAGGTAATCGCTTTGCTAATGAAATGCAAATTGTTAGTTTTTGTTGGTTCGTGACGAGACTAATTTGAGCCGCGTTTTGTCAGATTTAAACTGGAAATGAAAAGATTCGGCCTTGCAGAGGAATTGCGGGCCGAATGTAATTAAGTAATTTTTTCGAGTACCCATTATTTGACCTCTTTGCAAAACAAACTATCCTTCTGTTATGCTTCACGTTATTACCGTTTCGCATCAGTATTGCGAGCGCGAAATTTGAAAAGCGTGAAGATAAAACAATAAATCCCCTCAATCGTGGACGAGTCGTCGATTTTTTCAGGCGAAAAATTCTTCGACCGGTCGAACGATACAGTCAAACAGAAGAAGAACATTTCTTTAATTAGCGAGATTAATGGTTCGCTCCTAATTATCTGATTTTCAATTAATCCAAAATTGTCCACTTCTCGTTTCCCTACTTCGTCTATGAAATGTTCGGTGAATATAGTATATATTAATCAGCGGTATAAATTAAATCCGAAAATTTTATGACTAACGATAATTTCACTAGGTGGACGTGTATACGTGTTTAAACCTGACCAATTATAATATTATTTACCAGATAATTATAACTACAGAAAGGGAATTTCGCTCGTACATCATCCTGACAAGGGCAATTAAAATTCCTCTCTAATCTGAGATCTTAATTATATTCTACCCTTAAATTTCTGCGCGCAGTTGAGCCTCGTAGGTGCTGCGCTCTGTTGGTAAATTTAGAACCAATATACTCCAATCTCAGAGGATAACATACGAAAACTTTTTCCAGTCGATCACCAAGCTAAGTCGGTCACTCTCTAGCTTACCGACAAATGGTGAGACAGATATTTCCTGAGTTGCCTGTTAACTCGTTAAAAACGAATCACAGCGCCGCTGTAGAGGAGAATTTTGAACTAGGATGGGAAACTTTTTCTCGGCTGTTAGCACAGCTACGTGTACATTGTTTTTTTCTTTTATTTCCGTTCGACATAAGTCGATGCTAAAAACAACGATGGCTGACATCGCAGCAGGCCTTAAGACCGTTCGCAACAAGATAGCTGCTGCCGCCGCAAAAAGACCACCGGTACGTCATTCTTTAACCTTTTTTTTTCGATCAAATTATTTTTTTCATCGAGCTGGTGCATCTAGGTCGAATTTTTCTTATCGCGGTTATGTAAGGCAATCGTGACATTTTTTGGTTATATTTTCGGCTCGTACCGAGAATACAAGAATTCAATTCCGTATTCTTAAGAATTTCTGATAACGTGGACGAATTTCTACTCAGCATTTTTTTAATATTCGTTTCACTTTCTGTAGAATATAATTCTTACAATTTATCGTGATCATTAATCATTAGGACAGAATGTTGAACCCTGAGACTTTTGATTTGTGTAGTTATATCAGTCAGTCATATACATATTTGTGTACACATTCGATCAATGATTAGCGCCTGCTTATCTGATAATGGTGTTCTTAGAAATAGAACTCTGCATCGTCGACAGAATGAGTCACTTTTCTGCTGATAATGAAACACCGACCTAACTTACCGACGCGACGGCAGCTAGTTTCTCCTCCGCGGTAATGCCTCGTAGATTTCTCAAGATGACGGAAGAATAATTATTACAGAAAACTGATATTAAATTCATTTATCGATGGAGAAATTAATACTTTCAATTTGAATTCATGAATTTGTGTTTCCTTCGTTCTTTCCTCCGCTTCACACGGGGAATGGATTTCACAATGATAAAACAAAATGGAAAAGGAATACATTATATTTTATACAACGCAGGCATGTCTGACGCGTCTTTTCGCGCAATTGTTTTTGGTACGTAAAGTAACTGTCTTATCGACAGTGATAATGAGTCGACGAATGCGCATGCGTGGAGTACGTATTCGGCCATTTTTAACACCTAGGAGTTGAACGTAACTTTTTCACTACACCTTTGCCTTGTTCAAGCAGAAAATATCGAACTTTCCGTTACAGGTGTGACGAAAAATAGAATACGCAACACGGGAAGTAAAATAGACCGTTCCGAACTGCGTATGAGATAGTCTACTTTTCCTCCCTAGTTGTGCAATATACTATTAACTCCTTTGCACATGTGCAAACCTGAAAAGACGCGACTCGGCCTTTCGACGCTGCGCGTATTTACAATACACGTCCCCGGTACGCGCGTGCGAGTTCACAAAATGCAAAAATGTAAATGGAACTAAATATGGAAGCTTGGGGTAGCATCATGGAAGAAAACTGTCGTAGTTCAATTAAAAAAAACACAGTATTTTGGATAAATTGATACCCTTCTTAGATATCGCTCTTTCAACGAGGGTGTCCACCTTCGTTCGACGACTCTCTGAATCCGAATGGAACTTCTTCTTGTCATACTTGAGGTCCTAATTCCGGAAAAATTCTATATTCTGACTTGGATCGGGAGTAAACCATGAAAAAAACTTCGATCAAATCCAGAGCGCGGTCAAGCCGAAACGGACACCTTTAAGCGCACGTGTATTGCAGAGTTTCTTCTAGCAAAAGACGTCGATATTCACGCGTCAGGCGATAAATCCCTCGTTCTAGAATCACAGATACATTTTGTTTCTCTTGTATCATACCACGGGAACGTGCTTGTGCCGAGATGCCGCCTGGCGGCGAAATAATGTACTTGTGCGAAGGAGCGGTATGTTGTTTCAAAAGTCGTTTTTCCTCTCATTTTTTACTCTAAATTCACTCAACGAGATGGAACAAAGGATTCATTCGTAGACTGCGGAAAGTTGTTCTTTCTTTTGGTGTACACATTTACAATAGCTGCGGTTCTCAAAAACGATCTGCCGAAAGCCTACTCGTCGCCGCCATATCGTCGTTCCCAATAGTTTGGCAAAAAACTGGGCTGCAGAATCCGCGTTTCATTGTCAGACGCGGAATAGGTGCTAAATTGTGCAATTTTTCTTGGTAATGAACGAGTCGGCGACTTTCCACAGGAAACTGTCGTGATACACGTGAATATTGAATTGTTGGCCCAAAAACTCTCATCGAGAACTTCGACCACATTCTATTTTTCTTTTCTGCATTAGGAATTATCACATTTCGAGCCTCGGCTGGTCGCCGCAAGTAAGACTCACGCGGTGCCGATACTAATCGAAGCTTACGAGGCCGGGCAAAGAAATTTCGGTGAAAATTACGTCGGCGAATTACTAGAAAAAGGTCACCACCCGGATATATTGTCGAAGTGTAAAGATATCCGGTGGCATTTCATCGGACGTTTGCAGAGCAACAAAATAAACAAGGTACTAGGCGTCCCGAATCTTTATCTCGTAGAGACCGTGCATTCCAAGAAGTTAGCAACCGGTCTTAACAACGCTTGGCCGAAATTTCGAAAAACGGACGAAACCCAGCTAAAAATTATGGTACAGATTAATACCAGTGCAGAAGCAGGTGAGCCGATACACTATTGCAGACGAAAGAAAGTCAGAATGAAAAAGATCGAATCTTCTAACTTTTCTCTCCGCTTTCTGCAATTTCTATCACAGAAAAAAATGGCTGTGAACCCGCGGAAGCTTCCGACCTCGTCAAACACGTGATTGAAAACTGTCAAAATTTACACTTTACTGGCCTCATGACCATTGGAATGTACGGATACGACGCCAGCAATGGTCCCAACCCGGATTTCATCAGTCTAAGAGATTGTCGAGGAAATGTCTGCAAGGATTTGAACATTGATCCGGAGACGGTTGAACTTTCAATGGGCATGTCGTCCGACTTTGAACATGCCGTGAGTGTATTCTCCGCGGATATTTCTGATTATCTGTTTCATGTTGTAGGTTAAGAAACGGAAGTACAATGATATAATTGCAGATCGAACTTGGCAGTACAAACGTCAGAGTGGGATCTTCGATTTTTGGGTACAGACCAAGGAAGGGAGAGTAATCGAGTAGTGAAAGAAGGTTTCAATGAATTTTCGAATCGAATGAATAGAAAAAACAGTGAACATGGTGGAAGAATTCGGCGCACGAGGAATCGTGAGCACTGAATCGGGCGCTTATACGAAAACAATAAAGTAAAACAATTTTATAGTACATACATATACATACACACGCAGAAAGATCGAAATTTGAAGAATATTGTGTCACAACAATTGCCCGTTGACTTATGGGACGTACTTAAGGTGCCATAGGACTCGCCATCTTGAATGTACGGAAACCGTTTCGAAAACGAAGTTCATAAATTTTAGCAAACGACTGGATCGATTTTGATGAAACTTTCAGAAATTCATTGGGTACGATGGCAGAAAGCGACTGAGTGTTTCACTTTTCCAAAACATTGATCAAAAGGTTTGATGAAAAAGTAATATTCCCTGCGTTAGCTAGGTTAGATTGCCAGCGGCGACTCCAATGGCCTTCAAAACTCGTGTACATTAATGTGTATAGCAAATTATTATCTCATAGCGTAGGTATATGAATAATGTAAACGATAAACGTGATATGAATTATAATGTTCGAACCAGCTATTGTTGCGTATTTTTTATTTCCCTGAAAATCGACGCTAAGAATAAGAAAATTGGTGAATCTTGATGCAAAATGATAATTAGAGCTTTCTCTATAAAACTGTATCGAACAAATTTTCCGACATTGTTTGTCTACTTCACGAGAGATGCCAAATCTTTGTCGTAGGCTTCAGCTTCCTTCTCGATTCGCCTGATTTTCTCAATGTCACGCAGACCGCAAATGTCGTGGCAGAATTTCACGTAGTCGACCATCGTCATTCCGTCCTTTTTGTAAAGTGGTGCTGCCTCGAACGCACGTTCTGCTTCAACTTTTGAAAATTTATCACCCCAACTCTGCAGGTCACGCTTCAGTCTGCAGAAACAAAACGAAAGAAAGACAATTTAGCGCGGTGTCTCCATGGCACAGTCACTTCATGGGCGATCGCATTATAGAGCTCACATTTCTTCGGATATCATTCCGTTTCCTTGGTGATCCCACTTCGATAAGGCCGTCAGAAGCTCTTCTTCGGGGTCGAACTCCACGGATTTGTATCTAAACGAATGTAACATGTTTCCGTTTCATTTCAAATGCGACGAATGCGTTATGCCGAGCAGTGCTGTGTGCAAACCGCGAATGCAACAAATCACAATTTACTTTCAATCACTACATTATATCAGGTGAACTACTAGTAGGAGCACCGAATGCGATCAAACAACAAACCCGAAAAGTTTCACAAAGTCGTCAAAGTCCACTTCGCCGCTGGACATTTCCGTCAACATTTGCTCAAGCGCTTCATCAGCCACATCTGGTTTTCCAATGGACGTGAAGGTGAATTTCAAGTCCTCTTTATCGATATAACCGTCTCGGTTCATATCAAAGAGATGGAAGGCCTAAAATATGCCAAGTCGAAAGTTAGCGTTCCTAGATTTTGGACAAGCGGCACGTACCGAGTAAAACAAATCTGAAATACAGACCTCCTTCAGCTCGGCCAATGTCCTGAAGTCTACCTCTCGGAGCATTACCACATCTTTTTCTTCTGACTTTTCTACGGATGCAGGACTTTCGGTTTCACTCTTCAACTTCTCATCCAACGATTCGTTGATAGGACTCCGTTCTTCGCCAGAGGAGACATTGACCTGGGGCGAAATTTCTAAGACGGTATCTCCGTTTTCGAAGGTCGTTGACTCACCGTTTTCCGCAGCCGCGACAGCGGATGACTTTCTACTCGTGCTCTTCGATCTTCCTTCTGATGATTTAACAGACTTCTTCTTTTTCTGATGACCAGCGAAAGAGGATTAATGCGTGCTGAACACTTTTTGAAGAGAAAAGTTCAGCTTGATGGAACTCTACATGAATTTACTAACTTGAGAAGAAAGGTCATGACTTTCAGCTATCTAATTGGATGATTGAAGAGCCGAACACAATGGAGATCACTTACCACCTTCTTCTCATCTTTCTCCTTGTTGGAGACCTCTTTGGGTTGTTCGGTCGCGACGATGGAATCTGACATGGTGTCGTTTGCTCACTTGATGATCATGAAGAGCTTCCCAATCCTCGTGAAGCGGAGGCTGAAAGTCCAGCTATACCGGTTTTAGTCGTAGGAAAATAAGAACTGCTTTCGAAAATGTTGATTTCAGTGGTTTTATAGGATTGAAATTACCTTCCCCCACTTTGTAGCATCATATCCAGTAATATTTGTATAGATAGAAGTCGAAAATATATCAACAGGGGCGGTTTTTCAGACAGAAAATTTACCTCTTCACAAAATTGGCTATTCGGTTCGTCCGATTCCTCAAACTCTTCAACAACCGGGATCGACATCGGCTGGATGCTTTTTACGAGGATGATGATCAGCTTTCGAACCCTCGACTTCATCGATTTAGGAAAAATGATATCGGGCTAATTTCATTAGCTGCGACCCTGCTCCAGCCTGGAACGATGGTTGACGATTTCGCCCACCTTTATAAGTCGCGTAACTTGGCAAGTACATCATTCGTTTCCTGTTTCCACCTGTTCCTCAGATGTCATAATTTCGGTGCTCCTCTTCCGCTGGGAAGTTATTCCATGGATATACCCTAAACGTTTCACTTCTTTGGCAACTGCGAAGAGGAGCTGATGATCCGGAATATCGGTAAGCAGCGTTTTATCTCTCGCTTGTTTTTCGTGCTTTGCGAGTACTACATCAATTGTGATTTTAAGTGCTTGAATTGATGCTTGATTCTCAGCGAGCTATAAAGCCAACTGGTAGTTTTCCGCTGATTTGAAAAATTTCTGTTACAATCCAACCGGTTCGAAATCCATTAGGTGTTAGGCCCGATTCTTTTGGTTTTACTCCGGTCTTTATTTTCGAAAACAAGTTCAAGAAGTTATCAGCAATGAAAAGAGAAAGAAAAATAAATCCTGACTTTGAAGGCGGATAACACGTTCCAGGAAATAATTCTAGAGACTTCAGTAATGGATTTTTGAAAAGCTAGAAGAATTCTGCTGCGAACTAGCCTTACCTCAAAATTTCCGGTTCCTCCGGTATGAAAATTCCACGCGGGAAGCCCCAACCGTTATTCCTAGTTGACTCTGAATTCGGTTTTTCGATTTCGAACAACAATATGCCCAAGAGTATCCTGCAAAGAATTATGCAAAAAACTTCTCCCCCAAATTCGAAAGCGTCAGCTTCAGAATGAGACCAAAAATCTAAAAACGCGTCACCACTTTTCGAGTCGTAACTCAAAAAAGTATATATAGCTAGACACTTGAGGCTCTAGCGCGAGAGCCGATGAAGATTTTTCACATTTTCAGTCCAATTTTGAGGCCACCGCTCCAAAGTCGATATCCGAAATTTATGTCAATTTTTTTTAAGGTTCTCAAACGTAACACGGGTTGAAAAAAAGAGAAAGAAAACCGAAGCCGATGGGAGTAAAAATTATTTTCCTTGCGTCATATCTCGGGACCAGATGACCCGAGAATTCCGGCACAGGAGTCATACGGAGCGGAATTCTTTTCTCTTTCCAACGTTGTTTAACTGAAACGTGTGAATATTTTTCTGGAGAATTTATCCTGATTCGAAGACAGAGTTAATTTTCAGTGGCGCGAACGATCGTCCAAGCGCTCTGACTTTTGTTTCCAACAAAAATTACTAACAATCGATATATCGACACCATAGTACAAGAAAATCCTACTATAAATTATATCTTGTTAATCTATCGTCAAACATCATTCCGAACTCTGATACCGTTCCAAGTTTAGAATGAAGAGGCGTTTTCCCAGCACGATATACGTTGCCAGAAATTTACAAGTGGCCAAAGCAGTCGATTAATGGGAGGCCGAGGAGCTTAAGATCGAGGTTAACTGCGTTATTTCGGTGATTTCGGTTCCCCAAGTGGCACGTAGTTACCCCCACCAATCGTCGTATCGGTGTTTCAACGTTTAACTCAAAATTCTCTCTCTATGTATACTGAATATGATAAACGATAAATGGATAAATAAATAATCTCGTACTCGCAGAGGTACGAGGGAGTATTTTCAAAGAAATATTATATCAGATCTCTCTGATAAATAAGATTTTTTTCCACGTAGGTATGTACCTATATACTTCGTAACCGTAATTTTTCGATAAATATTCGTTCTACGTATTCTCACCTATATGTGTCGTATACTGTAAATTATAAATATTTGCGCTGGCGAAAATTCCTCGGGATTTTATATATTTTCAATATTTATTCGCAAATTTCGGCGGTCCGAAGAATTCCATCGTCCCCCCTTCGCCCATTACCTACCTACCTGCGTACGTCGCTGTGACACGATCAAGTATATGAAACTATTTTTCAGTTTAGGTATGTATCTATGTATGTATGTACGTATACCTAAACATATTCACAGTTTCAAGAAATCGAGCCAAAATATTATATTTTCGACTTCCTCAAATACGAGACGCCATCAGCAGTATAGTCTTACCTGAATTATCCTCTTCTCCGGCGACGACATATACATGACGGAAAAAACAAACTGGGCCAGGCATCAGGGCGTGGAGATTTTTCTGTTGCTGCAATGTGTCAACGAAAGAAGCCGTTTCTTCTTCCTTTTTTACGTCAGACTCGCTCAACTCACACATTTGAGAATACTTGAAAACAAAAAACAAAACAGAAAAAACGCGCACCTCCCGCCATGAATTAGAAACCAAAATAGTTAGGAAATCAATGATTCTCGATACTCGAATTTGGCGCATAATTTTGATTTTCTTTTCGCCGCCCTTTTTCGTAGCTACCCTACGACGTTCTACGCGGGGCAATGATTAACGATAATTGATCATTGCGATTTAAGTAAGAATCTTAAATCTCACGATTGGCAGGAAGTAATTCTTCGGGCGATATTATACGTATATGTCATTCCTAACGAAGACTGATCGATAAATTATTGATTTTCGAGTCTGTCCGACGCGCGATATTGTATTCGCGAATCATATATTTTTCACCGCGATACCTACCCGAGTAGGTTTCCAGCACTGGGCCGGCGCTGGCCAGGCCTGGGCCAGTCCTAGCCAGCACTGGGCCAGCCCTGGCCAGCGCCGGCCCGTGAGTTAAAACCTACCCGGGTACATGTATATACCTGTACACGCGGCATCGATTATGTAGTACCGATCGATCGTAAAAATCGCTATTAGCTGTTAGGTCTTACACATTTTATTTCTGGCTTCCAGCTACATTATGTCCAATGTGATTCTAGAACGCTTCTCCAAATTCGCGTATACACATGCGTAACGCAAACCTATACCTATATTTATAACCTCCTATCCAAGTTTTGGCGAACCTATTACTTTCTTTTTGATACTCCCGGTTCCCTATATACGCATTTCTTTTTTCTTCTGGTTCTTCTACATTCCTTCATTTCATTTTCTAATTTACTCATTTTTCCCCTTCACTTTTTATCTATTTTCAAAAAGTCTTCATTCGTTTCATATTTTTTCTCATCCAACCATGCTGTATATATATATAACGTGAGTAGGTAGGTATATTATAGCGCCGCGAGCTGTATCGAAAAAATTATCCTAGGTTTTGTTCGCGAGTCGCGCGAGCATTTCAATAATAAATTGAGAACCGGATCTAGCGACTGAAACGAATTAACGCTGTTTTCAAACGCGACTAATCCAATCCCGCGTGAGGACAACGCAATCGGACATGGGTTCTCAACTTTTATTATTATCTCCTCCCCCCCCCCCCCCCCCCCCCCCATTGCTTGACTCGTGAACGAAACGCTAGCAGCACTCCGCTACCACGTGTCACGCGCATATTCTGTACAGTTGATAAGGTGTATACGTGTTTTCATCATTTAACCTGACCGACTGACTGAAGTGATCGAGTGAGTGAGCGAATGAATGAATGAACGAACGAACGAATGAATAAATGAATAAATGAATGAGTGAGTGAGTCTTTATTCGATAACATGATGTATTATAATAATAATAATAATAATAATAATTCTCTTCGTTCAATAATAATTTATCGTATATTAATGTTATAATAATAATAATTATAATAATAATAACAATATATATATAAGATCAATTATTTGTCTGGTGAACGAGAAAAAAAAACAAAACAAAAAAAAAAAAAAAAAGTATATAGGTAGTTCGGAATCGACGCGACAAAGTATATAATTAACGATAACGCTTGTACTTATTCAAGTTATACTACCTTCCTCATTGCCGATTTATACCTCCGTTACAAATAATCAATCATTATATACACACATATATATATATTATATGTATTATATATTATATATTTCTATATATGGAGCTGGTGATACGCGATGTAATGCCCGCGGTGCGTTAGTACATATGACATTACTATATGTTCAGTTGCGGTGATTTTTCTTCTCGTTTTTACCTCACCATTTTCATTGTTTGTTGTTCTTTTGCCTCATCATTGTTCTCGTTCTCGCTTTCGTTGTTGTTACCGATGTTGATTATTCGTTGGTTAGATTTTTTTTTTTACTTGTTTTTTTTTTTTTTCTTTTCTTTCTTTCAATTGTATCTTGCAATTTAATCTGCATAGGAATTCGATGTTAGATCATTATTCCTCATCCTCTTCGCCGGTTCCGGTCAACATGGCAATAAGGGCAGCCGTGTCGATGAAACCTTTGTCATCGATGTACATCTGGTCGTAAGCGTCGTCAACCTGTTTCGGGGTGAATTTGTCTCCGTATGTAAGGAGGGCGTGCCTGAGCCTATGGAACGGAAAAATTGAAGAAAAAAAATTGATGAAGAATCAACGAATTCGGAATAAAGCGAAAAATCGGTTGATCGCGTTAGACGAACGATAAACTTTTTTCCATTTTCCCGAACATTCGGTCACCGAATTTCCCCGAGAACGCTTCGAAAAAGTAAAACACACAGAAGTAAAACAACGAAGACTCGTTCTCATCGAAAACGATATACGTATACTACTTCCGCGGCATCACAATCGCGGCGGTTGAAAATTCAAATGATCGACGACGAAGATAATAATTAAACGACAGAAAAGATGAAAATTACCTTTCGCCATCGATGGCGCCGTCTTCGTCGTAGGTTTTGAAGGCACTGATGACAACGTCGTCATCGTCGGAACCTGTATAGCGGAGAAATTTCGAGTTAGGTTCGGAATAATTTCAATAATTTGGAAACCTTTGAGAGTCACTTTTGTTCAATGATAGTATTTTCTATGCTCGAGGCATTTTTGTAATGCAATATTTATCACGGATATGAAAATAAAATTGGCAAAACGGACGGACCTCCGGACATGCGGGCAGCAAAGAGGTTCAGCAGTTGGGTGAAGTTGATGGGTCCCGGGGCCTCGCCAAGCATGTCATCGAGTTCTTTGTCGGTGGCAAGTTTACCAAGAGAATCCATGGTCGCGGCTAAATCGGCCTTACCGATGATACCATCCTTGTCATGGTCCATTAGCTGGAAAGCCTGAAAATCGGTTCGAATTTAATTTAGTGCATTTTTGGACGAGGGCTTCACGGTTTTGGCGAATCTCTTTCATATGTCTCTTTCAATTCTTTTGATCGGTTTCCTCCGATCCTGTGCAAAATTTTGTTGTAATTCCGATTCATTCGGGTCGGAATTTGTTCATCGTCGGAAAAAATATCTAGGTCAGAATTATGCGTTGGAATTTAGGTACTATACCGCTGCAAGGCGTACAAGAATAAACTGATCGTGAAATTCGAATGAAAATTTCAAAGCGATTTGAAACCGAAGAATCGTTTGGTTTCTTTTTGCTTCTGTTTTTCTCCGCGTTTACGAATTTCTTAGATTAAGCTTCGAACCTCCTTGAATTCGGCGACTTGCTTCTGGGAGAACATGGAGAAGACGCTGGAGCCCGAGCGCTTGGCCTTACGGCTGCCACGGCTGCTCGCCCTCGCGCTTGACGGCGCCGAGGGTGTCTTTGCGCGTTCTGGTTCTGGTGCTGGTTCTGGAGCTGGTGCCGGTTCCTCCTGTTTCGGTTCCTCCTTCTTCTTGGGCTTCTTCTTCTTCTCCTTATCCGCCTGGAATTGAAAAAATTTTCATCGATTACCGTCACGAAAATCGGTAAAGTATTGTATCGAAGATGACGATCAAATATTGCACCGAAAGTCCGTTGAAAATGACTCGAAATCGATTTAAATATTGCTGAAAAATTGGTGGAAACATTGCACCGAATATCGATCAAATATTCAAGATGAAGATCGTTTGAATATCGGATTGCAAAAACCGTCCCAATATTTCGCAAAAAATCGGTCGGTATTGGACGAAAAATTGTTCAGATACCGCGTGGAGAATCGGTGTAGTATTGCGTGTTCAAATCACGTCAATATTACATCCTCAGGTGATCGGATACTGCGATAACGATCATGTGGATATTGCGTTGCAGATTTGTGTCAATATTGCGACAAGAAGTGATCGAACATTGTGCTGAAGATCGTTTGAATATCGTATTTTGAAAATTTGTTCGATATTGCAACAAAATGTGAGTGCAGAAATATTGCGAAAAAGATCGTTCGAATATTGCATTGCGAAAATTGTGTACTTGTGTACTAGTACCCCGGTTCAATATTACATTCTGAAGATTGTTTAAATATTGCTTTGAAAATGGAACTGAAAGCAGACCGATAATTTTTGTTCAAATTAATCACGCTGAAGATCTATAACTGATTGCAGATCCCGATAATTGTTCGTGTCGCGATTAGATTATCGGCAATCTTGCAGACCGGATGGTATACGAAATTCTCTTAGAAAATGCGAATTTGAGAAAAAAAGAAAATACAAAACGGAACGGGGAATGGAATTTCCCGGCGCAATAATTCCTAAAACATAACTAAGCGGTCTGACGTGATAACTGAAAAGATAATTCTTCGGTGAATATAGTATATATATATATATGTCTGAAACGAAACTCGTCGACTTGTGACTTACTCGATCATGATTATATGCCCAACGCACCTAATTATATACTGAACTAATAAGCCGGAGTCGTAGCCAAGAATTTCAAGCCAGTATTTAAAGGCGTAGCCGAATTTGAAGCGTGAAAATTTTCAAGGCGTCTTTCAAACTCCTCCGGCCAATTCTAATAATAACTTGATTACTCGAGAAGCTCAAGTCGCGACTCCACCTCGCCGCGGCGCGGACGACCAAGACGTATATAGACTGGGGGTGGCCGATTACGACCTGGACCGAACAGTCCTTCCTCTCGGGTTACAACTCCGTTACGTAACTTCCTACAGTCTCCATCGCAGAATTTTCTGTTTTTTTTTTTTTTGTTCATTGCCATTTTCAATATTCTCTCACGAAATATCTTCTATTCTTATCCTTGTCTTCGCAGTATTTTCAAAATTCTTCATTTTCTTGCTCGTCTTTACTCGAAATTTAAATATTGCCGAATTTTCGCGGCAATATTTACACACCGATTGCAATTCACCAAGAGATGAAGGAATTTTAATGTCGTTGTTTTTCTTTTCGATTTTTGAAAAACGGTCCGAATTTTTTACCCTCAAAATTTGCTCAATCGATTTAAAATTCGTGCTTCTATGATTTCGCCACAATTTCTCTCCCGCTTGCGTTGCATGTATATTATTAGGATGATTTTACGAAGTGTTGAGAAACGGTATAATTCGTTTATGCTCGTATCATCACGTGCAGGATCATTAACTTTGCAGCCCAGATCCAACCTGACTAGATCCGGTGCCAAATTCTTGATCATCACATTCTGAAGTTGAATCAATTAACCGAGCCCTGTATATATCGACCATTTACTTGTTTTCTTTCAAGAAGAAAAAGAAAACTTCCCCTTCAGCAAACATAGTTGGAAAATATAGGTGAATGAACAGAACAGAAAAAAAAAAAACAAACTCAAAAAAACCATTAACTTGCAATATCCTATTTTTTTCTTTTTTCTCAATTTTTCGATTTCTTCATTCCATCACGAAATTAGGTAACGATCCTTGCCATTGGATCATTCACGGATCAAAAATGATTGTTTTCGTTTTTTCCCATAACTATATTGAACAATTCCACCGCGATCAGTCAACCGGAGAAGAAAAATATTGGCATGTCGTCTCGCGGACACAATATTTCGTGCAATATCACTCGAGAATTGTAATAATCATTAACGAAGACGATGAATAGAAAATTATGGAAAATTTTAAACACTTTTACGAAGGTAGATACAACACTGTTACCGCGTTGTGGAACGTAATCCAATACATAATTATATCCATGATGTTTCGTTCCCAATATTCAGGGGTGCGGGTCATAGATCGAGCTTTCATCGTCCAGTTGATGACTTGCTTGATCGATTCCCAATACAAATTCTTCAACACTTTTCCTCGGAATGATTTTCCCATTAATTACAACCGCGATTTTCGCACACTGTATATAGACATACGTATATGCATTTGTGTGAAACGTGCTTGATCAACATTCCAAATTATCCTTAATTACACTCGATAAAATATCTGCAGTTATACGGAATAATCCTCCCGACAATCATCTCCCCGGCACTTCTCAATTCACCATTCGATATACATAATAACGACGATCGCATCTCGTATATATCTGCATATATGCAGGTATAGGCAAATTCACTTCCGTTGAAAACACTTCAGGGCGGTTGATTATCGGTGCGCAAATATTTCGTATTTCGCGTGCGCGCTTCTTTTCTATTATTTTTTTTTTTTTTCTTTTTTCGTTTAACTTCATCTTCATCTTCGTCGTCGTGATTATTATTAATTGGCTGATCAATTGATTGCTCGATCGTCGATCGCGATTCTCTCCTTTTTTCTTTTTCAAATTATACTTTTGCATTTCCATTTTCATTTTCGTTCTCTTTTTGTGTGTCGATCGTGTTCGGTTTTTACTTACCATGGCTAGTGTTGATTTCTAAGAGGATGGTACGAGATGGTCACTACGAACCAACTGTCGGACTCATAGACGTGGACTTCTCTAAGTAACTTTCTGTCATTCCCCCACCACTTTGGTTTCGAGTTGTTCGGTTGTCGGGTTGTTCTGCCCGGCTACCAACGCCAACCTCTATCTGACCATATTTAGTTCGGTGGAGAACGAAAATAGCGTCCTTAGAAGAGTACGCCTTCGAAACTAAAACAGTTCGCTGGTACGGCTCGCCCATGGCTGGTGGCTGGTGGCTCGTTGTGCCTCGGGACCATAGCCCTCGGGACAGTCGGCCGAACTCTCGGCGACCATTACTACTGCGCAATTTCATCTATACTGCTTTTTAAGCCAATGATCGGAGTCGCCGCGGAGGCATGGTTCGCCTTTCGGACCAAAATTCTCAAACCAAAAACAAACGGTGTAGAAAAAAAAAAAAAAAAAAAAAAAAGGGAAGGAACGAAGCAACGGCTCACGTATAACTGCATGTATACACATTTATGTAAGTCAAGGGTGGTATGCGGATCCTGCTACCCGACCGTTGAAACTGAGTCCCCCCCCCCACATCGCGATTTTCAAAGTACAAAATTGATCCGTTTCCGTGCTTCCGCTTGCGCTCCTTCTTCGGCGGCTACTGCAGAGCTGTGCAGACCCTGGCATTATTTTGGATTCACGCCATACTCCGCAGAGAAGCATTTAAAGTCTGACGGCTCTTTCGCAGTTTCGTAGCACATACATACTTTCTACTCTCATCTGCACTCGGTTGAAACGAAAAGAGACGGAGATTTATCTACGAAACAGTGCAGACGAGAGAGGGAGAGACACAGAAACAGAACTCCCATTTTTCATATTACATCTTCTCGTTCGAGCCCTGCAATTACAGAAAAGTTATCTAAGAAACGAACAAAATATCGCGGAGATACTATTTCATCTATACTGATACGTTCAAATTCTTTTTTCTACCAAAAAACCGGCTTTCGATTGTTTTCTTTTTCCCCTCTCTCTCTCTCTCTCTCAGGCTGATTGTGACGTGAATTGTTTATATGTATATACGTGTGTATTTTTTGTTCTCAAGAAAATTTGAGCTTCTTCGGACCATACGCAGGAGAATATAATTGGCCGATTTTTTCAATTTTTTCACACAACATTTTCATTCGCCAAACGAACGTGATTATATCGATCGAAACGATTAATTTCTGAACGACAAATTTGTCGATTACTCATTCTTCCCCGCACGGAAAACTCGATAAACAGTTAAACGAAGCCCTCCTGCGGTTATTGGCTCCGCAAAGGCTGCGACGCCCCCTTGAAAAGTTGTGCTCAACCCTGCAAATATATAATTACCGAAATATCTCACCGAGATCAATTGCGAGATTATTCCACTTTCGACGGCTCTTCGAAAATCCAAATTAAATTTAGGACAATTGTAGAGAAGAGGAATTTGATTTCCAATGCAGGGATACCCTGTAGCCCAGCTTCTTTGATGTTGATTCATACATACCTACTTTACTATTCCAACTTTCGATCCCTGAACAGATATCCCAAGCACGTGGGGCCAGGAATAAATCTGGCCGACATTCGAGCTCTGCTACACAACTTACATCTACCTCGCCGCGTGTAATAATTCCGGGTCAAATTTTCTCGTTCTTACGTAAAAGAGGAAAATGTAAAATGAAACACATAAGACACAATTCATAAAAAATTGTGACAACTTATTCGGCCGGTAACTCAAAGTATGACCCAGTTGAGTTGAATCGAAAAAGGAATCACTGGCTCAATTTTCGTCTATCCAAAATTGCTTTTTATCCAACAGAATTTGAAATTCTCAACGGATCACGAAAATGAGCAGATGAAAATTGCACGCGATACAGTATTCCCGATCTTCGCAGTCCAATACGTGCGTCGCTTCGTGTTCTTTTTTCTGATCAAGTTACTGCAGGGGCGCAAGATCTTTTTCCAATGAATTTTCAACAAGTTTCTCAATACACAGGAAAAAATGATCCCAGCCCTGACTCGACCCGATCGGATGCAGTCAGATATCCGATATCCAAACTGCATTTCAATTCCGATTTCATATCTGTTCAGATCTGACTAGATCTGGTACGATCTAAAAACCAGCCGTAACGTCAGATCTGAAAAAATGCGGCTAGATCTGACATCACATAATTCCGGATCTGATCAGATCCGATTGTGAGAGAACATTTTCATCTGCCCGAATAGGATTGGACAACGATTGGATCGATCTGAATGACTGCATCCGAATTGGATCTGATCAGATTTGATCGTTTTTCCGGGCTAGGATTTGGGATATGGGATATTGTAATTAGTCTGTCCGAAGGTTAAGTGTTGGAGTCGATCATACCTTGAACCGAGAACAGAGCTGCAAAAGGAGTCGGTATATATCCGAGGGAGAGGCCTGACTTCTAAAATTAACCTCGAGCGTCACTTATGTTTCACTCGTACAATATTCTTCAGTCTATAATTGGGAGACGGTAAAAAAGTTTTACACTCTTTTGTTTAGACGAATTCTTTTTCCTCATTAATCCACAGCTCGTACTGATCGAATGAAAAACCGATGGAAAATTGTCGCAACTGCGCAACATTTAGCAAATTTTATCCATCAGCGCAACATCATTTATCGAAAATTTCCACGTAAATATTCAAGTGACGTTTTTTTATCTTGAGGTTGAAGTATATTTTCGAAATTCAATTTACACTGTACGATGAGTGATACGCTTCGGCCTTTTTCCCCAATCTCGAAAGCTTTTCACAACTCTTTGGAAAAACTTCGGCTACGGCAATGATAACGAGCTCCGTTTTTACTTCGAGAATCCATTTGATGGAGGAAATGGGATTTCCACGAGGTTTTCAACAATATTTTACCGTAACAATTATACATGCAATTATTGGGGCCGCAGGAAATAGGTCCGGACTCCGATTTCGAGCAATTTCAACGTGAGAAACAAACGAGTTTTGCTGTTGGGCCGGAGGTGTTGCAAAAATAGAAGAACCGTTGATTGGATATTTTCACGATTGGGTATCAAAGCTTTTGCTCGCATCTGCGATTTTATTTCTCTCCAATCCAGGAACAATCCGTACGAAAAAAGCAGTGAAAAATTTCGGATAAAATATTGATGAACCATATTCCACATGATCTGATCAATCGTAGAATAAGATCTCCTCGGCGATCTGATCAGATCTGATCGGAACGAAATTTTAGCGCGATAAAATTGTACCTATATTAGAAAGAAAAACCTGATGATCAAATCCGATCGGATCCAGTGATTTGTCCCCGCGTCTGAAATCACTTGGAATTCAATTTTAGGTAAAATTTCGTTACCAGGTAAGTACCGATAGTCAAAATTAAGTAAAGGAAGCAACTGAAGAAGTAAACGTCCTTATAATTAGTGCTCGGTCTTGAGCGGCTGGAGAAAATTCTTGGAGCGGAAGTATCCTCGTCGTGATTCGTCTCGGAACTGTATAAAATTGTTATATACATACATAAGTATCAAATTTTACGAAGAAGTTGACGAAATTTGAATGCATCAATGTTATTCTTGTGGTCAAAACAATATTCGTATGCTCACTTCATTGGAATATCTTCTCCAATGCGATCCGTAGATCTGAAAAATGAAAATATTTTAGACCTATTCTGTCTGTTCATTTTTCAATTTTCAACTTTCGACAACAATTTTTGATTTTCTACTAGTTTCTTTTTCTATCCGTTTAGATATTTGGTTATTGTGTATTGCCTCTTGTCTTCGCAGGCTCGAAGACGATCGCAATTCGCAAGAGTTGAAACATCGAAATTCATAATCGCACGATCTCTGTCTTTACTGCAATACAATTGTAAATTCAATGGCTGATGGCTGATGCAGTGATCGGCGAAATTGGTGTATCAAATAAAATTGGACACATCATAATTCGAATTCGGAATATTGAGAATGAAGAAATTTTCGAAGAGCATACAATTTTTTGGGGAAATTAAATTTCCATTCAGCTTGAAACTTGCCTGCACTTTGGGCAGCCGCATCTTGTCTTGCGGTATTTCGGCCTCTTCTCAAGTTCCTTGGTCCCTCGGGCCTTTCGGTTGATTATCATTGCGAAAATTTCGCCATGGCAACGACTGTAATTGAAATATGGTATATCATGAAATTTCTGTAATCGGGAATAAATCTATGAGGACGTTCGCAGACGATTTTCTGTTATGTCAATTACATTATTCTCCCAACGCAGGTGATGAGATAGTTTACTGTGTCTCGGGCCAATTTTGCAAATAATTTTTCACTCGCGGACAATAAATTAGTCCGGCGAAGAATGGCCATGTAACTGCAGGATTTTAGTGTCCGATTCGCAATGATCATCGTCGATTTTGTGTGGGAACGATTTATTTACAATTTTGATTCATAGCTGGCTCGCCGATTATTGTACATGTCAACCTCAAATTGCGCATGTTGGATAATTACGAGCTATCCGAAAAGCGAAACAAGCGAGTGACACCGAAATTTGAATTATTTTCATTCATAAATTGGCGTAAACTAGAGACAATTTCGGATCGATTCGATATCACATGTTACTGCAGAAATCTCATATCATATTCTGAAGAATTGTCTCGTTGGTTGTACGCAATTGAATATTCAGATTCTATCTTCGTGGCTAGATTCCGCAAAAATATAACACTTTCGTGAATAAGAAATTAGAATTTGGAAAATATTTCGAATTTCGTCTGCGTCTCTTCTTATTTTCGTTTAATTTCGTTCATTCTGATTCCTCAAGACCGCCAATTAGGTGAAAATACAATGTGAAAATCGAATGAGAGCGGATGATGAACGTATGCATAGATACTCGGAGGAAAAATAAGAACATGAGTGACTACGTGAAATATTTAATCGAATATGTATGCTTAGTTGGATATTCGCTGGACGCAACTAATTATCAATTTGTGTAATTGGAGATCTGATGATATTGTACGACATTCAAGAGGATATGAACCGCGATACTGAGAACCTATAGTTTCTCAGCAAGAATATATCCGATTTATATGAAATTGATATGACAAAGAGAGAGAGGGAAAAAGGGGCATGCCGCCCTTCGATTTCCAAAAATCGGGAACTGCAAGTTTTACAGATCGATTATCGACAGTAATTGTAATCTATTGAATTTTTGTTTCCATTTCTGAAGATCTGGGAGCGTCATGCTCGTCGTTCTCCCTTTCTTCGCCGCTGATATCAATTCCGTGTTATTCGAGTGTGTTTTCGCTGAGCAACTAGATTCGAAAAATTTCAAGTGGAGTAACGCGTTCCGTTTCTCCTGATTAGCTGACATTCAGGTTTGTCTGTTTAACATTCAATTGCGTCTGTTCAATTAAGGATATTCCATGAAGTCGATACGATTTTCTCTCAGTTTCACTCAATTTAATTATATAATTCTCAACTGATATCCAACGCTGGCTCAAGGGGGGCTTCGGGGGGCCTATACAGTGAATAATTTTCACTGTGTACAATATATCGTTTCACCCAACATTGCTATTGCTGTTCCATTATCCGAGCTTTCGCTGATCCGAACTATAGGCCCGGTCGCAATTCATTTGGATAGTCGAGGTTCTACTGTAACATGGTTCCAATGAATTTTCGTGATATTCGTTCATAACGGGTATTTTTACTTCTCTCTCCGACGCAATATGTTGACCCCCTGGAATGCCTGCTCGCCCTCGTCTCACTTCCATTTCACAAGTACCCGTGAAGTGGATTTCCCTATACATGTAATCGTAGGGAAAAAATGCTGTGATAGTGATCGAGGGGCCCCGATATCGACTCGGCCCCCGCACCCGAAGCAGCGTAGTCCGGCGTTGACAATGTCTGCACTTGATTACACACAGCGTTTTCATTACGCGGACGCGTTGCTTCATCAGCCGAGTATACATATATAGGAGGTGATCCGATTTCCGGAGACAAATATCGACTATACAATCGTAGAAAAACACTCTAGCTCGGTAAGCTAGACATTATACTTTCCAATAAAAACGAACCGAATCCGTGCTCTTTACTTCACAAGTTTCAGGTAACGTAAACGATGGAAAACTTCATGAAGAAAATCTTAGCGATCGCGCTTTTCGTGGCAATCGTTTCGTCGGTTATTGCTACGATCGATTACGATTATCACAACTGTCCGCGAACCGGTGAAAGCGTGAGTATACGAACGAAATATGAGGCTGAATTATATGCTTACGATTCTACCGCATTAACGAAATCTGCAGGGGAAATTAGTGTTATATATGTACGGATCGATTTTTTGACCATTTTTTTCCTTCGGTTCAAAGTCTGGTTACATCCGATTCGATCCCCTGCAATTGAGTGATTCTAGATCTCCTTTGAGATCTTTTACCGTTGATATGAAGATATCTCATCGCTGATTGAACGAACCAAAAATTTAAAAATCAGTATTCGTATAAAATTTCCCTTGTCGCGTGTTTTGCAGAGTCGGTTATACAGTGGGAAATTTAATTGTAATGAGAATTCTATGGGAATGATACCTGCACATGTGCACTCAAATCTGCTCACAATTACAGAATATACCTTCGCAGAATTACTGCACACCGGAAAGTGCATAAAAATTGACCACAAGAAATAATGCACTTAGGCGTGTCAAGGCGATACTATACTCGATTTTGAACGACGTAAAATATTTCGTCGAATATCTCGGAAACAGTGATTTCGAATGGATTGTCCTATTAGGATCCGATGATTTATGATGGATAGGTTCGATCCATGAATCGAAAATCACGAAAATTTTGTAGAGTTATTGCCAAAGAATGGTCGGGAACCTCGACAATTCTGATTGTGCCTCACTTTTCCCTGAAGCAGAGACGTTTCGATACGGATGTATTCTGCATCTGACGGAGAACAGTGTTCCTAAATGCTTTTGCTCGTGGATGCCGTAGGCGGAATCAATCATATTTGTTTATATATCCTCGTGAACGTACCGATTGCAAATGTCGATGCAGGCCTCTACTATCTTTCCCTTCACAATTCATTGAAAAATTAGCTGACGAACTTATCGTCTCTCACTATATCCGTCTGAATCTGCTTCATAGAAACGGTCGGAACAATTTTTTCTTTTTTAACATTCGTTGTTCATGAAATATACTACTGCTTGCAATGTGTGATTCACATTGTTTGAAATGCAATATTATTAATTCATCGTTAGACATCCGGCTGACGGATACGCGGTAACGAATTTGAAATAGCATCGCGTAACAATTCTTCAATTCGCCGCTATAAGCGCGAGCGTCGGAAATCTAATCTAATGCATGCAGATTCTCTCGCTCCAATTGGAATCTAGTCGTATCAATTGAATATTTAGTCGTGGAACCGCATATTTCGTAAGTCCGATGATATTTTTTTTTCAGTGTAAGCAAACCAGATGTTGCGGTGGGCACTCTTGTATATTCGGCAAATGCGATTGATGAGCACGCGTCGTTCAACCGGCTATTTCCAGCTCCTTGCATCTCAGAAATATTACTATCTTATTGTAAAAACTGTATCGAAATTCAATGAGACCTAATAAATGAATGAGAAATAAGACGAAACCATATTCTGCTATAATTATAATGACCATAAATCGAAACCAAAACATGCCCGCGGCCGTCGTTATTTTCCAGAATCGTTCGGCGTTGAGATATGCGGTTTCCTGCAGGAAGAGAGAAATACGTAAATTGTTGTGGGTGGGGGTCGATTCCCAAAAGACGAAAAAGTAGACGAGCCAAAATTCCGAATTTCAAAGATACGAACTCCAGAGTAGCGACAGATATCAGGAAAACCGAGATTCTCATTTTCCGTGTATTACCATTAAGTTAAGTGACTGTTTAGGTAACAGAGAAACAAAAACAAAAATGAGAATTCAAAAATGAATGTGATTCGCGAACTGTTCGAGATACTTCAACTTTTATAGCGTACTAGTTGAAAATTGCAATCGTATATTATGTACACATGAGACGATCGATTGGCTGGGAATTGTATTTTTTTTTTTGTAACGGTGGTGTATGCAGTTATTCGCTAATGTGACTTGAATCAACGAGGTTCAAAATCATACAAGTAGAAAGCGCTCATTCCATGATTCTCCGCGTCTTTCTGTGTATGATACGAATTCTATACTGATATGAGAACCATGATGGGTGGAAATAAGTGACGATTGAGAAAATCTACAAAATTACGGCGCGTTTTATGCACAAAACATATTGCGGCGATTCCCGAATCGTAAAAAATTTCAATTATATTATCATTGAAAGATAGCAGCGCAAATTGTGTTTTTTGTAAAAACGTTTAGGTGTTGAATGAACACCTTACATTATTATTAGTTCTCCCTAATGCATTCAACAATGTGTAACAATTGGGATCCCATACATTAAACGCCATTGTTACCTCAATCGTTGGCGATTGCTAGCCACCTCGAAAACGCGATTGGTAGTTTCTCCGAGACCACACAACCGATCGGAAGCTAGTTTTAGGGATTGATGCAGTATTTTGGCAGAAAGTGCCTAAGCATTATAATTTTTCAAAAGATTCCTGAAATTTGGAAATAATGAATATTTTCTACGTTAGGTGAATTGTTTGTTATCATAGCTAGGTTATGTGACATAAAGAATCTTCATTCCTCAAAAATTCCACGAATTTTCTGGAAAAGTCGAATACTAAGGCACATTCTGTCAAGATACTGCATCAATCCCCAAAATTTCCTTCTGACCGGTTGCGTGGCCTCGGAGAAACTACAAATCGCGTTTCCGGAGTGATTAACAATTGAAAACAATTGAGGTAACAAAGGTGTCTGCAAAGTGCAAATACCTGCTTATCGTATTTGACCACCAGCACTCTCTCCTTCCGTTGATATTCTCCTTCCTCTTCTTCTTCTTCTTCTTCTTCTTTTTCCTTTTCTTTCATATTGGTTATATCCTCTTAGAGCCCACAAGCACGAGGCGAGTACTAACATATCTCCCTCGATATATTTTACTATTATAATTTGTAGGATGTTCATTTTATTTTTCACCGTTTCAATTCCAGTATACGTAATGATATCATCAACAACAGCGTAGTTGATTGAGAAAAAAAACCGTTATTTCAGTATTTGAAAATCCCGCGTGATTAACTACAATCGGTCAAACAACCAAATTCATAGTAAAAAGAACACCGTAATGTTCAAACTCGCCGCTGAATGGCGCCAGAAATTTGTTTGTAAACGTGGCGCCACCAACCGACAACTTCACGACACACGAATTTATTCATCCACCCCAACTCAAGCCAACCCAACCTGACCTAACAGAACCTAATCCGATCACTTGATCCGTGGTAGACGGGATAAGTTTTTACGCTTCTTCAAACTCATGAAATAAAAATGTGCTGTTTGAAAATTGATATTGCTAAATTAAAATAACTTTTGCGTATTGAATTATCATAATGGCAGTGTCATTTTGTGGCAAAAGAATAATTTTAACACGATCTAGTCTTTTTAAAACACCAAGAAGAAACGGCTACATCGTATTGTAAGTAATGAACTTCGCTTTCTCAACGTATAATGTAAAAGTATAGGTTATATTCGTATACAAATTATAAATTACGAATGCAATCTATTATTTTAGATATAAAATGAAATGAAATAGAATAAAGAAATTTCATATCATCGACGTCGAAGTTGATGATAGTTAGCTTTGATAATATACCATAAGAAACAAACAAAATTTGGTCAATCAAAAAAATAGGGTGCCGGAAATTGGCGAAGATTCTTCGGAGAAAAATCCGCTGCTGAAAGAGGATGGCTTTCCGGAATTCAATCAACTTACAATTGAAAAATGCGTCGCAGCGATCGGGAAACAAGCCGCAGAGTTCGACCGAGGCATCAGGCAAATCGAGGAGACGATAGAACGTAAGGAAATAGGAAATAATTACAATTATGATAATAATAACAATTTGAAAATACACGAGAAGAAATGATACGCTTCGAAATAATCAATTTCACAATTTTCTCTAGGATTTACAGTCTTATTTTGAAACCAGAAGTTTATCGACGATTTACTGAAACTGAATTCACAAATTACAAAATCGTTATCGCCAGTTTCGCAATTGAGTTTTTGTTTCACAAAATATCGCCTCGTAAACGTAATTTTTTAATATTTTTTCCGAACAAATTTTCTGCTGCGTAACACATCGAAACGTTTTCGAAGAGGTTCGGCCGTTGAAATCGCTACTTTTGTAATTAATGTTACTAAGCGAAAATCGCGCATTGAGTATTTATGGCAATTATTTACTCAACGACTACGAGAACTGGCCTCGAAATTCCTGAGAAGAAAAATTTACAAATTATAAACAAATGCTCAGATATCAATGTTTCATTACAAAGTGCTTAAAACATATTCGGAATGTATTGGGATCGGCCGATTTCATTTTACGTTGGATCCTTCCGTTCAGAAAAGTCTTCGCCACGAATTCGCTGCGACATCATTTTCCGCAATGTTTTCTTATTGAATATTAATTTTTATGAAATTCCATTGGTATCGATTTTGAGTAACAAATAGCAACGTTCAACTAGTAACGAGAAAATCAAAATTATTTCACAGTAAAATTGTAGGAACTAGTTTTCCGAGAGAAAGAAGCCACCTTAGAATGAAATCAACTGATTATAACAGATTTTTGTTATTTAAGAAACGCTTTTTTATGAAACGTTAGTCTCCGAGCATTTGTTTATAATTTTTTCATTTTCCGTATCAGAATTTCTTAGCCAGTTCTGATAGTTAGCGAGTGAACGATTCTTGAAATATTCAATTTGCTATTATCATTTGATAACGTTGATTGCAAACGTAGCGATTTCAATGACCGGAACTCCTTGAGTCCAGGGTTCATACATTTTTTTTAATTAGGCGAGATACAAATGTAGCCGGATGCGTCTGATGGAATTCGTGATTTTCTTTCTTCGGTAACTTTTCGTGATAAACTCAATGGGAAAATAAATCACAGGAACTAAACCACTCCATCTTTTTGAAAGTACGGGTTTCAGTGTTATCTTTTGTAGGAGCATTTGTTTCAAATGACCGATATTTGTGGAAATATTCACAATAATAAGGCTTCTTATTTCATAGAGAGATGGTTAAAAACCAACAAAAAATAGATGCAAAATTCGTCAAATTTTAATTACGTTCGCATTCTTTTAGAATTATAAATTAAAAAATTCAAAGTTACCACGAAAACAGAGGTCAGTTTCTCCGGTTCTGCCGGTTGAATTTCGTGTAAAAAAAGTTACGAATCCCATCTCACTTCTCTATCATATACTTGAAAAAATGGGCGTACCCTTTTTCTGAACACAAGAGTACATACAAATGACGATGAGAAACTAATCGCGAATCAATTTCTAAGTGTTTTGAGCTACTTCGTTCAATAGATTTTGATTTCACTTGGATTAGCGTCCGATTTCTCTATTTTTGTCTTTGAAAAATCTCCCTAAATTTGGGGAGAGATGATTTCACAACAAAAATACGGAAAAACAATCCTCAAAAAACATAAGAACACAGAATCTTTTTTCACAGTATCAGAATCGCCGGATGTGTTTAGCGAGATAATAGCTCCATTGGAAGAGTTGAGTACGCCGTTGGATACAACATGGGGATTAGCGAAGACGCTTTATTTAGGAAACCAGAGTTTGATGCCAACAAAATGTTATCAGAATATACACAACAGAGCGAAGGACTCAAGAGCATCGAAATACTTCAGCAAGCCGATATACAACGCTTGTAAGAGAGTGAAAGAAAATCCTGATTCAAAACTGACGGAGGAACAGAGAAGAGTCGTGTCTAAATTCACTTTAGAAGGAAAACTGAACGGTGTCGATCTTTCCGCTTCCGATACAGACTACTTCGTAGGATACACTATTGACATCCAGAAAAGGCAGACCGAGTATTCGCAGAAACTTGAGGTCTGTAAAAAATTATGAAGCGAAGTTAGGATTACCATTAGGAGAAAGTTGACGATAAAAAAAAAGGAATTTGACCTATATGCTATGATTTTGTGTTCACAGGTTACTACCAAACAGTTCACTCAGACGATAACTGATCCCAACATCATGAAAGACTTTCCTGAGGAATTTTTGAAAACTGTTGCTCTGGATTCTACACAACCGCACATAGGTCCTTGGAAAGTAAATTTGCAACCACTTGTTAAGAATACGTTTTTAGGTAATATTCATTCATTTTTTCACATTCTTCCTTCGGTTTCTTCGAAGTTTCAGCTTTTTAGAAAAAGAACCTTGGAGCTGTGGGCGTCGGAGTGAATTCCAATATTAGGGAAACGCATATCCCTCGAGATCGCAATCTCAGATTCATTAAAGTTGTCATAAAACTCATAAATCGATGTTTTGAAACTACTTTCTCAATCATTCAGTACCTCTGGCACCTCGACGTCCTCAAATTCACGAATTTTTGTAATCTGAAGCTCTCAAATCCACCAGAATTGAAAATATATCCATTCGTAGGAATTGTTACGGCAGAATAAGAAAATATGAACAAACTAATAATCTGAAAACTAAAAATGGGTTGATGATAAACAAAATTTCAGAATACTGTCCCGACCCTTCGTTGAGATTGATTATATGGCTAGCAGATTGCCAAAGATCAGCGCCGTTCGTTGAGCGACTAACAGAAACTAGCACGACCTTGGAGCACTTGAGAGACGCTAGAGCAAGAAAAGCGAAAGTACTTGGCTATAAATCCTACGCTCATTTAAGCATGGAAACAAAAATGGCTGGGAGTATAGAAAACGTTTATAGCGTTCTAGACTCTGTGTTGCAAATCGGTGATTAAATTTTTACCCCGATTCATTCTATTCAGAGAATTGATTATAAGGGAATTTGTTCTACTAAGAAGTATGTGAAACGAAATGAGCATCAGGATTTCGAGTTCAGATCGATTCTCTTCCTAATCCTCTGCCCAATTTAATATTCTTAATACTTGCAGCAAGGCCAGCGCAGCTCCGGGAATTAGACGATTTGAAATCGTTCGCATATGACAGAGGATTCACCGGGGATCTTCGTTTATGTGATATTCCATACTGGGGCAGAAAACAACAGCGAACAATATACAGGTGAATATCTGAAGAATTGAAAATATGGCTATTCAAACGAAATGATTATCCTTTTCTTCTGCTCCCATCAAAGAGTTAGTATATGCCCTCAGCGAGACTGCCTCACAAGGAGAATAGCTCAAGTTTGGAAAGTGGCGCAGGATGTTGTTTTTCTTTGTTTTCAATAATATAAGATAATGATTTCTCACCACTTACAGAGAATTGAATTGAGCCACTCTTCAAACTTGAGCTATAGAGGTCTCCTTACGGTACAATCCGTTTGAGGTCATTAACTAATTTTTCATGTGATGGGAGCTTGGGAAAAGGATCGTTTTGGGTCGAATCACACTAACAGAGAAACTGTTCTTATAATTATTTCATTGAAATCTGTGCTTCAGAACTTTTGATTTGTCATCAAACTCCTTAATCGTGTTTCTCATTTTTATTTTCCAAATTTTTACAGTTTCCAAGAAGAAGAATTACGGCAATATTTTCCGCTGCCTCAAGTTTTATCCGGTTTATTTAAACTTGCTGAAAAATTATTCGACATCAAATTCATAGAAAGAAAAACAGTCGACGTGTGGCATCAGGACGTCAGACTTTTTGATATCATCGATAACTCCCAAGGAGAAAAACCTGTCGCAAGCTTCTATCTCGACCCGTATGCAAGACAAAACGAGAAAATCAGAATAGAAGAAAACTCCGGATGGATGGTTGCCATCAGAAATCGAAGCGTTATAACAAACACTGATCCTCTAGCTGCTTTAGTTTTCAATTTCCAGCCACCAAATCAGGAAAAACCATCTTTACTCAGTTTCAGAGACCTCCAGCTTCTTTTTGCCAAAGTATTTTCCAAAAATGACTGAATAGTTCGCAAATTCAAATCATTTCTTTCACTCGTCAATCCTTATCCACCTGATTTTTCATTTTTTTCAGTTCGGTCACAGCTTGCAGCATTTATTAACTAAAACAAACTATTCCGAAGTAGCCGGCTTCTCTAACATCGAATGGGACGCTGTTGGAATTAGCAGTAACTTCATGTCTAACTGGTAAAACGACAGTCGAAATCTATTAAATTTAAATTTAAGATCCCGTTTTTTTTCTTTTCAGACAAAGCAAAAACTGTTTCCAACTCTTCTCAAATTGTTTCCACCGCGTTGAAAATTTTTCGCAGAGCACTTCTTCCATTAAAATATCAGAGAAGTTAATGTGCAGATAACATTTGGCTTAAATTCTTCTCGCTAGATCAAAATAATCAGACTTTCGAAACGACTTTTTGTACTTCTCTACTTCTCTTGAAAGACTTGAGATTTCTCGTACCCAAACAGAATTTCTCTAGTGCTTCATTGAAAGACGATAATAAACTTGCACCGTTTTATAATATTTACACAGGCTTTATGAACCTTCGACATTAAAGGATATCGGAACGCATTACCAAACTGGAGAATCTTTACCAGAGGAGATAATCAAGGCGTTAGCTAACACGAGATCGCATTTGGCCGGCTTTTCGCTTTGCAAAGAATTATATTTATCGCGACTCGATTTGGAGCTGCATTTAGAGTAAGAGAACTAATCAAAATCTGATTCCATATTCTGAAATAAAACTAAGAATGAGCCCTACAGTTATAACAAAGAAAAAAGGGAACTATCAGTTTAGAGACAAATTCGTCACTTTTTCAAACAATTCAATGCATTGCTTCGCTCTAATCCATACAAATTTACATCTATACCTTTCAGTGCTGACATTTTCTGGCGGGATGTTGTGAAGAAGATTTGGCCAAAGCATCTGGCATTTCCCCTGGAGAAATGGGACGCTCATCCTTGTTCATTTTCAGAAATATTCTGCGGAGATTGGGGCGCAGCGTATTACAGGTGAGAAAATCGAGCCTCTGAATTTCCCTTGATGAATGAAACCGTAATAAAAATGATTGAAACTGTTCAAATGAAATGAGGAGATTGATTTTCCTTGTAAAATTTTGTAACTTCTTATTTGTTTTTCCTTCTCAGCCATTTGTGGGCGCAGATGGTCGCAGCAGACGCGTACAGCGCGTTCCAAGAAATTGCGCCTGGTAACGAAGAGCAGCAATTTGAAATTGGCAAGAGATTTAAAGACACATTTTTATCTACCGGTGGTGGTTGCCATCCCAGTGAAACATTCAGAAGATTTAGAGGAAGAGATCCTAGTCCTAAAGCTTTGTTAAAAAATTTGGGATTGAAGGAGCAAGATAAAATTGAATGAGTTCACGTCATACCAATAGATAAATAATTGAAGAAAGAAAAGAAGAAAGAATAAATTACAGAATTAAGGAAACAATGAATACCAACAATACCTGCGATATTGTCATCAACTTCAAACTTCTATACCGTGTAAATTATTCTAATCTAATATGTAATGAAGTTACTGATTATTAGCTATCATATATATAACGAAAGAAAAACATAAACAATTATTACGTATAGTATGTAGTTGTGCGTTTATAGAAATAATTATTGTATGTCATTGAAGGAGAACGAATAAAGTTAAAAAAGAAAAGACACAATTCTTCAACCAGTACGAAAGAAATTAATTTGTTCTTTTTCTTCTTTTTTGTATTTTTATTTTTCAAGAAAGAAGAACAGAAGTTTATTCCAAATTTGAATTTATATTACAGTCGACGAATTTCGAATGCAGTTTTATTTCGGTATTTATGATTTGAACAAGCAGTGAAAACCAGTACTGTACAATAACGAAGCCAATAACAAAAGGTGAACAAAGATCAAACGAACGTACAGCGAAAAAGCGATAGAAAATCAAATCTAGATACACCTTTCGCAGATTTTCTTGCATCGGTCTACGATCTCGAAACAAAAAAATGGGATAAGAAAAACCGCTGTGATATTCGAATGAAAATAAATAAAACCGGAAGAAGGGAGTAAAGTGAAAATTACGAAAACTTTGAACAATGAAAGGAATGAGAAGTTTCCTTCTATCTGCAAATCAATTGGCTCTTTTTCTTTGCTATTGTTCACTTCTTTTTTCATTTCTCTTCATCTTCTTCAATCACGTACGAATCTTATTCTTTGATCTTATCTAAATAATTATTAAGCTGCTGAATAATTATAATCCAGAGAAGATAATATACCGTACTAAAATGTATGTACCTATGTAGTGAGTATGTGAGATTTCTTGTACTGATCTTCCAGCCTACATGATGAGAAAAATTGCAGGATTGGGAACAGATGGGAAAATTATCAGATTGTACCGCAGTTTGAAAATGATTGAAAACACTAACAAAACAAATTGCTTTACGTGTTTGAAGCGCGAAGTGAATATAAGTACTAGATTTATACGAACTTGAAAGAATTGGAATCAGAGTAACAAAACGCACAGAAAACCAATAAACGAAAACAAGAACAATGAAATTTGTTAATTAATTCTTGAAAATTTTGAGATAAAGAATCTTCATTGAGAATTATAATAGCAGTATTATTGGACAAAAATTCGTTTGTAAAGCTTAATGAATGTTATACGAAATTATAAGATAACAAAACATGCCCAAAGATTACCTGCGAATCGAACGAGCGAAGAGGAGAGGCGAGGGGGCGGGGGGCGCTGCTTAGGCAAAAATATCTGGAATAGCCATCTCAATTATTATTATTACCATTATTATTAAGGAACAATATATTATCTAAATAGTTAACGTACATTCGTTAATTTATGAATTGCATTCTTCTGTTTTTTTTTTTTTTTTTCCCTTGTACTATAAATACCTATTATAAAAAACGTTTAAAAATTCCTGAGCCACGATAGTAGGAGAAAAAAAAGAAGCGAAAAAAGCGTATTTAAAAATATTTAAAACGATTTCTTTTTGTAGATCGACGATGAAATTTACAAAATTAAAATTGCAAGAAAAAACTGTGAACTAGGTACAAAGTTAATGAGAGAACAGAGAAAAGGAAAAAAAAAGAGCCTAATGTAACGAAACGGAAATTAGAACGCGGTCGAAGAAATACTTCCTTCACGGAAATGTATATCAAACTATCATGTTACGAAGGCGACCAAGACTTGCGATCTCAGATTCAAGGATGTCTCCCTTCTGCAAAGGAGAGAACCTTTGTTAATTTAAGAATTGGGCAAGAATATTGAAGAAGAAAAGAACAGAATTATCTTGTGAATCCTGAAAAGATTCTCATCTAATAATAATTATCTGATAATTAAACACAAACCTTCAGATATTCTGGCGGGTTACGTGCGAATCCAACCCCCGCTGGCGTACCAGTTAAAATAACGTCTCCGGGTAGGAGAGTGACGAATCTGAAATTTGAAAGAATTAGTATTCGATTCTGTTGTTCCGATTTGTTTTTGTGTTTCGATGGAAAATTCTCCTACCGAAGAGTTTGAAATAGCAATGAAACGAGAATAAAAAGAGAACGAAAGAGAAGAGAAGAAGAATTCTTACTGGGAAAGATAAGCGACTATATCGATCGGCTTGAATATAAGCTCGCTTGTATTTCCGTCTTGTTTTAGCTGACCGTTGACCCACGACTTAACAGAAAGATTATGAATATCACAGATAGCTTCCTTTGTCACGACCGCAGGACCCAAAGGGCAGAAAGTATCCATCGCCTTGCCTAATAGATATTGACCGCCGTTTCGCGTTCCCTTTTGCCAATCGCGTGCAGATATATCCTGCGCTATTGTGTACCCAAATATGTAGTCTTCGGCTTCGTGATTGTTCAGCGCCTTACCCTTTTTTCCAATTACTATCGCCAACTCAACTTCCCAGTCAAGTTTCTGGAAATAAAAATTTGGTTGTTCCTCTGTTGGTAGGTAAAAAGTTTGAACAATGAGGAAAAGATAGTTTTCCAATTCATTCAAAAGTCAGGCGATATTTGAAAGATTCTGAATAAATTGTTGGAAATTGTTCTCAAGTTCGTCGTCCGCGATCTTTCAAACCGGTCAAATATTTATACTCTGCTCTACGATTCAGGTCAATATTCGAGGATAAAAATCGTTTCGCATTAATTGTTCAGATTGAAAGTATATCAGAAATTCTAATGAGTGAAAAATTCGTGTGATTTTGGCCCCGATATGTTAAAATTGAATTTTTGATCAAATTACATCAGATATGTTGGGCTGAATGACGTCGTCATTGGGTCCGACAATGTTGCTGGCAAATTTGCTGAAGATTACAGGACTCTTGGGCGGCTCTTTCCCCTGTTCTTTACAGTGTCCACTGTAATTGAGACCGATGCAAGCCAGCTTGTCCATGCGTGTAATTGGTGCCAAAAAGTTAACGTCTGATTCTGGCACTATGCTTCGACCTTCGACTACTATCCTGCAAAGCATCGCAATTATCATTTACAATAATTCCTACTTATTTATTATCCACTGGTCCTAGGAGTGTGCAAATAATGTTCGAACCTCAGGAAGTATTCGAATTTTGAATAGGTCGAATAATCTGAGTTTTTGATAGTTCAAATAATTTGAATAGTTCGGATAGTTCGAATTTTTAAAGAGTTCGAGCGGTACGACAATTCCAAAAGTTCGAACAGTTCGTAAATTTCAATAACTCGAATACTTCGAACGGTTTGCGCTGCTCGAAAATTTCAACAGTTTATGAATAATAGAATAGATCGAATATTTCCAATGAGTTCAGTTATTGGAGTATATTTCGAGTATGTGCCAGGTACCGCGGGAGTCTGAATCGAGAAGTTATAGGACAATTGGTATTCTGATATTAAATAATTGCAGTGTCAATAACTTTTCAGTGAAAATTCAGTACCTGAATCCGTGAATATACCGCGATTACCGAGTGCATTACGGAGTTCGTGAATGATTCGAAAACTCACAATCTATTCGAATATTATCGGATCATGACTATATTTGAGTTACGAATTATTTGAATATTCGAACAGACCAGTCGATTCGGAATTCGAACGTCGAACTGAATGGGAGTATTCGATTCGCGGAGAACTATTCGTACACCCGTAGGACAATATAACGAAGATATACTTATAGATGACAGTATTGGACACACGAGGTTGTAAAAAAGCGAAGACAGGAAATGGGACCACAGCTATAAGTGGGAATGTTATGTGATTTTTGTTCTTTCGAAGTGAAAACGCGAATTACTGATAACTTTCAACCAAAATATTACGCTATTTGAGATTTTTTTCCGGGGACTGATATAATGATTGACCTCATTATTGGACTAGGATATTTCATGTTCGGGTATAATGTATAAACATCCATTTTTGATTTTCAGTTACATTAACGATTTAATGACCTCGAATCTAATTATAGCTACGAGGGAAATTACACCTATCACATCCGCATACACTGATTGTGAAAGTGAAATATAATAGAAAACGAGAATTTTCATGATTTACTATATTGCGTATTTCACCTTGAAGACTGTCCAGGAATAATATTTATTCGACTGAAGTTCGAACTAGAATAATCATTAATTAATGACTCAATTTTCTTCGGAATATTTTTCTTCGTCTTGCTATTCATAGACCGAATAGCGAAGAGTCGAAAAAATTTCCGTACCAAAATTGTGGG
Organism: Phymatocera aterrima; assembly: GCA_963170745.1. Classification (NCBI taxonomy): domain Eukaryota; kingdom Metazoa; phylum Arthropoda; class Insecta; order Hymenoptera; family Tenthredinidae; genus Phymatocera; species Phymatocera aterrima. The sequence continues at coordinate 2,920,796 of OY720671.1, forward strand.
TAAGTATGTATGTACAACGATCGACCTCCTCTCGGAGATGATGACATTTGTTGAATCGAGGGAAGAGACTTCGAAGAGACAAAGGATAACGTGTGACATAAATATGAACAGCGAGTTTCTTTCTCATACAAAATGAATACAAGTGAAAACAATTATGCGGTATACGAATAGATAATTATATCTTGTGCTTCAACACGTATGCTATCAGAGTTGCGCCATAGAGTATATATATACGTATGCACGTTCCAAATGCCTCATGGATCTTCAAGAGAGCGTTATCTGAATTGCTCGAGAACGATATCAGCTGAAGCCTGGATATTGTGTCGTTAAAAAGATCTGACAATGAGTGAAAATGGTGGAGAATTTTATCGGAATGTATAATAATTAGTATACGTGTGTGCGCCAGATGCTTATAGCTGGAATTATTGATATCTACAGGGCGATTCAGGTTGAGGGGGACGCATTTCGTGGATACAGATTCTCGGAGAAATTCTGAAACGAATGCCATAAATTCGTGGGACCTCGGATTTTCGGGCTACATCAGATCTAGGTTGACAAACGTTTCCTATAATTTATCCCACGAACGCGCGTAACCTTGTAATTTTATTCCTGGTGAAAGTTTCTGCATGAAATTTCGTAGATTCTACCAAAATCCAGATGAGATCTGATGGAATCCACCAGAATCCAGCTGGAATCTGGTAGAATATCCTCGAATCCAGCTTAAATCCAGGTAGGAGTGGATGACGTTCGATAGAATTCGCTGGAAGTCAGCTGCAATCTACTGGAATTCAGCTAGGATTTACTGGAATACAGTTGAAATCTATCGCAATTTAGTTACATCCACTGTAATCTATTGCAAGTCATCTGAAATCTACTAGAATTCAGCTGAAACCTATTACAATTTGGTAAGATCAACTGGAATCTACTGGAGTTCATATGGAATCTACTGGAATGCAGCTAAACTCTATCGCGATTCGGTAGATTCGCTGGAATCTACTGGAGATCAGCCAAACTCTATCACGATTCGGTGACATTCACTGAAATCTACTAGAATTTAGCTGAAACATATTACAATTTAGTAAGATTAACTGGAATCTACTGGAAATTCGGCTAAACTCTATCACGATTCAGTGAGATTCACTGGAATCTACTGAAATGCAACTGAAATCCGTTACAATTCAGTAACATCCACTGGAATCTATTGGGAGTCGGCTGGAATCTATTAAAATTTAGTAAAATCCACTGGAATCTATTGCCAAGTCATCTGGAATCTGCTGGAATCCAGCTGAAACCTATCACTCTCGAATGACTATACATTGCAACTCGACTGCAACGGAAGATGTATTATAAAAATATCATGTGTACCTCTATACTACTTCCATAATTTTATCCAGTTATTCAACTCGCATTCAAGGACGACAAAATTCGATCGTACATGTTTTTCAGTATTTTCCTTCAATTTGAACACAAACAGCGCAAAACGAGAAAAATCTCAACCATTCCACTATCATAAAGGTATTCCGAACGTTGAAATAATATTTCTGCAATTAGATTCCCAACAGTCGTACAGTCGTATATACATATGTGTGTGTGTGTGTGTGCGCGCGTTTTTTACCGTTGGATCATTATGTCTCACTCTGTCGTTACGTAAGCAAGTTTTGAAATAATCACACGCCAAATATAGATAGATACAATTATGGTTTATCACATCAACTCGAGTATATACGGTAAACATATCTACACGAAAATACAACTACAAACACAGTTTTCGGCAGGGGGGATTATGATTTTTGTTATGAAGTATTACGGAAGGTGTATTGTGTTAGTGATATTCTCAAAGCATGCATACGGTACAAATGTGCGGCGAAAATTTTGCCCACAATAGTCACGTAAAAAAATGGAACAACGAAAAGTTTGCTGCATATATTCGAAAAAAATTGATGAATTTTAAACGATCTGATTATAATTTCTCTACACGATTCGCGTTTTTCTTTATTCTCTCCTCAATTGCGGATACCGCCGAAATTGAAATTTTATTCGTGAATTATATTCGATTTGGTTTATTTTTTGTTCCTTACGTAGTAAGGTATACCTGTAATATTGTGACCGTAACGATATGGAAGAAAGTGAACAGAAATAATAATAATAGTAGGGGAACTATTTCGACAAATTCGTCGTTTGATCGTAAAATTAAATTGGAAATGATAAATCTTTTCAGAACAATTAATCAGATCCTGAGTTTGAAGAATCCAAGAATTCCAAAAAAGTCCGAAGACTTCCAAAGAATTCTAGAGAATTTCAAAGACTTCCAAAAAATTCCAGAGGATAATTCTGAAGACGTCCAAAGAATTTTAGAGAATTTTATAACTTCCGAGAATTCCAAAGACTTTCAAAGAATTCCAGAAAGATTCCTAAGACTTCCAAAGAATTTTAGAGAATTTCAAGAATTGCCAAAAAATTTCAGAAAATTCTGGATACCTCCGAACGATTCTAGAAAATTTCATAGATTTCCATGAAGCATTCTTTGACTTTCAACCGACTTCCAGAGATTTTCGGTGGCTTCCAAGAATTCCAGAAAATTCCAAAGACTTTTGAAGAATTCTAGAGAATTTCAAGGACTTCCGAGAAATCCCACAGAGAATTCTCGAGGCGTCCAAAGAATTCTGGAGGCGTGCAAAAAATTTTAGAAAATTTCAAGAACACCCACGAAATTCCAGAAAATTCTGGAGACGTTCGGAGAGTTCTAGAGAATTTCATAGACTTCCAACTGACTTCCAGAGATTTTTAGTGACTCTCAAGACTACCTAAGAATTCCCGAGAATTCCGAAGTCTTTCAAGGCCAACGTACACAAAACTTCCCGACTGAGCTTGCCCCCGCTAATACTATTACTATTACTATTTCTACTCAAAGCTTTTTCACACTGTCCCGTCTAACTGAAAAATTTGTGCCCACATAACTTGTCACTTATGTAGGTATACTACGTTGCTCAGCTGGAGCTACCGCAAGCAATTCATACTGTAATAACCCCGGTAATAACTCTTTTTTCTCACATAGTTGATGGTAAAAAGTCATTGATACATAGTTACTTTTCCGTATACGTATGTATGTATCTACCACGGACTTATTATCTACGATCGATTATACGATGTATGGATTACATATTCGTATGGCGATTGCATGTGCGATTTATAAGCGCGGACTATACCTATATTATACCTATAACAGATGATTGTGCGCTTATCAGTTTCGTTCGTTTCTTTTGTTTACCTTTTTGCCTGTTTCAGTAGGTCGTCACCGCCCTCTAAAAACTTTTTCAAATTGTTTGGTATCCTTGAATCGACCGCGGATATATCCGTGATATCGCCGCCCGGTCGTAGCTGAACACCAAGATGCTGGGGCCCACCATTTTTGTTCACAAACTGTACGAACCTGATAACAACAAGAACACGTGAAATAGGAAAAAGAAGAAATTGAAAAATGAGCACAATCATAAAGTGCAAAATAGCATGATACATCGATTCATCGTTGTTTCATCGTAAACGGTAATTTTTTTTCTTGTACCAACGTTTGCCTGCTTTTCGATTGAGCCACGTATGTATACTACAAACATAATATATCGATCATTTTAATTACACGTGTCACGTGATAATACTTATAGCATAATGCACATAAGTAACTTTAACAGTTCGAACGTACGAATTTCTCTCTCTCTCTCTCTCTCTTTCTCTGTGTTTCTCTGTCCGAATATCTCAGCCAATCCCGAAATCTCATAAGATCGTGCATTCTACGATTGCATTTTTCATTCATTTTACCGGTCAATGGAATATTGAGCGCTCTGCGAAGCCCCCCCCCCCACCCCGCCCCGTAATTCGTGCAGGTAAAGTATGCGCAGTATGGCATAAGGTATGTCGGGTAAGTAAAGGAGAGAGAGAGCGAGAGAGGGAGAGAGACAGGGAAAGGAGAAGAAGGGAGAAAGAGAGAGAGAATGCAATGCGCAGTAGTATATATACCTGTAACAAAATAAGTAAATACTACCTACTATGCTCATAAGTCCTAGAGAGAAGCAAGGGCAGTAGCCTTCCGACATAAATGCGCTCCAACGTGAATAATACGTACTACACATACTACGGCATATGTATGCATACGGTATAGGTAATATTTTGTAGACCGGTCGCGTATTATACCACACGAGGTGTCGATTTTAATCGATGCAGGATAATTTGATAGCTGCAGACGTTGGGCGGCGTGAAAATCGAGCTCAAAAGCCTGAATACAACAATCGTGCAGCGTACGTATATACATACGTTTGCACACTATAGGTATAAAATATGAATCGACTTATGCCCAAAGCTCCAGCGATCCAGCTCTCGTCACTCGTCAGTCACTTACCTCATTTCTTTCGAACGTGTAGTTGAGAATGCTCTGCTACCGGTAATTATTCTCATGAAATGCGTCGTTGAGCTTTTAATAGTCATCTGCTTATCGTGGTTCGATATTCGTGGAGATATAAGACACGCCCTAGCTATCACTCTGACAGTATTATAACCATTGAGCGGCATAATAGTAATCACTGATTTTTGTTGTTTAGTTGTATTTGTTTTGTTCCGTTTCTTCTTTTGTGCTTTCGCTTTACGTAACTCGTCTAGTTACTTATTGTATTTATTGTCTCGAGTTATGTGCTCGGGATAAAATAATCTTTGTTACGTTCCGTACCGTCTCTAATTGTAAGCTTGCAATATTTCCAGCAAAAAGAAACGAACGACAATATCGAGCCCAATCTTATCTTCTCAGATCTCAACTGAAGTCTTATGAGTATGTTTGTATGTATGTAGTATGTACTACTACGCGTGAGTTACAGAAAAAAAATTTGAGAAGCGCTCGCCGTGCTTGACGAGCTCAAACTGACGAAACTGACTACGATGTGAACATGAACGAACGCAACGCTGCGCTCTCGTAGGTTTAGAATCGCGTTTCACCGGCAACCGGCTCCCGGCTCCCGGCTCCCGGCTCACGGCTCACGGGCTCGCAGATGGGAGAATTCAGTAAATATTGTGCCAGACTGCGGAAGCATCGACCGAGAGGAAAACAAGGATTATACATGATATTTCGTGTGGCATTTTATATTATGATGATTACACGTCTGGTCGTCCAGCGGTCCTCAGCTTACTCACGCGATAAGATATACATGTATATATCGTATTATTATGAGCAATATGAAAACTTTAGGTACCATGCGTCCAACAATCAGCACCGTTACGGTGATTAAAAAAATTCATATCGATGTTGGTACTTATATTGTATAATTGACAATTAACATCACAGCAGATTGCACGGAGTTGCTGCTGGTGCTCACTGATTACAGAAGCCGAGTTGTTTTAACCTAACATACACAGGTATGGAGGGGAATTTCATCGCGATAACAGCGAGCCGTATCTCGCATCTTCAGGTTAGATTTCTCGCGGAAATTAAATACCAGACGAATTGTCCTTTACGAAAAATTTGTAGGATCTATAATTTTCGAGATAATTGGAATTCCCTTTGTCGACCAATCACACAACGGGTTCCGGTACTCGGCCCCCCATGCTCTACAAATACGCTCCGTTTATTGGTCGCCTTGGACCTTCTGTATCTCGGAAACTATTGGTCCAACGAATTTTCGGTAAAGGGCATTTCGGCTTAGTATTTTCGCGACGAATCTATCCTGACAATACTAGGACTCATTTTAATCGATTACAACCGCGTCTGCGTATTTCTACTCGTTTTACTTCACGCTCAAAATAACATTCTGAATTTATTGTATCCTGTTCCATTGTGTTGTTACATGATGAGTTTGCCGTTCGCGATAATACAGGTATATGGATGTATGGTAATTCAAAAACTGCGGCACGTGATTAGCGTTGCAATAGCCTTTCGGTGTTATTTCTGCAACGAACTAAGATGCGTAGGAACGCACATACTTGATGCACAGGTGTATTTATTATATGTAGTGCACGCTCACATAAATACATTTATATCTCTTGCTGCAATTACGCAACTCTAAAATGAAAGGCGACAGTTAGATTACTGATTGTTTTTTGAATACCACGCAACTTGTGGCTTCATTTTTATTTCTTTTTTATGCTACGTTTTCGAGAGGCACTCCGAAAAATAAAAACCCGAGAACCCGGTTTGTACAAATAGTCTAGCCACACATTTAGTCCAGGTGTCTGAAATTTGAATTTCATCGAATAGCTATGTGACACGGTTTTTTTCCGGTATTCTATCCGATACAATTTTTGTCCTCGACGATTCAACCGGCAGGCGCACAAGGATTATTCTTCTTCTTTTCATTTTTTTTATTCATTTTACAGACAGGCATTTTTTGCTCTTTGATCATCGTGTTTGTAATCTACAAGTATCAGTATGTATGTAGCTGGTTTTTTTGTTTGAACAAAAACATGCCTAAGGTAACAAATGAAAAACATGTAATATACACGACAATCTCTGAAGTCTAAATTGATCATGGAGTAATTATTATAAAGTCGGCTTCCTTCTCGTGAAAACAAATTCTTCTCTGGTATGGTAAGGGTTGTAAGGATCATCGACGTAGTGCCTAGGTCTTCGCCAATAGCTTGTAACCATTTTATCAAGCAGCGATGCTTGAGTAGCATTGACAAAAACGTGTTGTCTCAATCGACGTTTACAAGCCGATGATTTTTTCCATAATTTTTTATGTCTTCCTGATTTGGTTCTGATCCAACCACCCCTGGAAATACGATTCATAATTATTATTTTCTAGCTGCAGAACTCGCCAGCTGTTGATAATCTCGGTAATGATTATCGTATGGGAATAAATATTACCAGTGTAATCTGTAGAATCGTTTCAAAACAGTCTTAACGGTTTTTCGTTTTCCTTTTTGGAGAGAAAACTTCGTAACCGTTCTTACGGGAAGTTCAATCGGCTGTAGAACAGCGGGAAGAATTTTCCTCGACAAAGGCTCGCTAGACGAACGTTGAGAATACGAAATAGAAAAATGTTCATAATATCTCGTGTTTTTTACCTCATTATTCTTTCATAGTTAATTTTACGATCGTAGTACCTGAGCAGGGTAGATCGCGATGTAATCCAGGCTTCTTTCGGGTGCTTGAAATCCGTCGAAAAAATACTCAAACATCGTAGATTGTGATTAATCGAATGGTTACAATCGTTTATCAACGGAAAAATGAGTTTCGATAGATTTGAATTTCCCGCGGTGCCGTATACGGTAACTGCGCGCGCCGCACCGACCGCTGAAATAAATACAAGATGGCGGATTAGTTACGAATGAACTAACCTAAAAATTGTTCACTAAAAATCGCATAATTACAAGATTACGAGTTCAAGGAGCGTTTTTTAGGAAAATATCTTAGTGCAGCAGATCAAAGAATCGGAATATCGAGCAAACGGAACAATATTGTGAACGAAAGTTCATATAATTACCACGAAATAACGGAGCAACAATGCGCAGCATTCTTCTATTACTTTAGTCTCCGTCTGCTACTGCATGCTACTGCCTGCGGCATTTAACTGAATCTACTAACCCGATCAGCTGTCTTGCTCGTCAGTCGTTGGTCGTTCCCTTTTTTTCCTCGGCTGCCGGATTCGGCCGCCCGAAAAGATGTTCCGAATTGGATTTAAATTTCCGTGCAACGGTCTTAATCGGGTACGTAAAATTAGTTCATTCATAAAAATCCCAACCTCTGCTTATAGTTATCCGCGATATTTTAACGTTCTTGACATTCTATCGCGATAGAATTTTGTTGATACTCAAAAAAAAAAAAAAAAAAAACCCAGAAATTCTTCCCGTACTAATATCTCCGAATGCACACTGCACATACAGCAGTTTATCATTCTTCGATCATATTAACCGACTGATTCGTACAAATTTTTTCAACGGCTTCGATCTATTTTCTCTTTCTCTCGCTTTTATCCAATTAACGAATTAAGTTTATTAACATGCATTATGGTTATGTTCGGAATGGCGAAATAGTTTCTGCTACTAAACGGCTACAGATCTGTCAAATTCTAATTTCTGGTATCTTCGTATTTAGGTTGTGTGTGCTTTATTTTCCTTCATATTTTTCTCCTTTTTTTCTTCCAATTTTCTGATATTTCAACCTCTTCGTTATTATGACGAAAAAATGACAATTTTTCATTTGCTATTGCGATATTGCGGGACGGATAAATAGATGGACGTATAGTCCGACAGAACCGAGAAAGAGCTTACATTCTTACATAATTTGGTCTACGGCATATCTACTATATTATGTATGACATACACCCTTCTAGGTTACGTATATACTACGTTATAATCATTCTCATTTTCATTTACTTTCATCTCATTTTTCAGGTTAAAAAACACGGCTATTCAAGACTCTACCTCACATCTAGATACTACGAAACTAGAACGCGAATAAAATGCGAACCTGAAGGCAGGTGCGTGTTTGAAAGAGAGAAACATAAAAAAAAATGTTAAAAACCGATCCATAATAAGTATTCATTCATCTGTTTCGATCGTCAATTTGTTTCATTTTTATTTGAGGTTATGTTTCGCAGCTTAGACTTATGTCATTCTCTCATGTACGGATCGTTATACCTCGCGCACACAAATCCCATGCTGAAACAGAGAATTTCGAATCTAATTTTTCCATCTGACGTCGTCGCGTCATTGACGGAACAAAAAAAAACTATCGATTTTCAGACTTTCAAACATAACCTAACCTAACCCAACCTAATCTCATCTGAAGCATAAGGTTAGGTCAGCTTAGGTTGGAACAGTTTTCTAAGCTACATGCACGATTCTCCGCTCACTTAGATAATTTTAGGTAATCTCCGATCGGAGGATAAAAAAAATGTTTTTTTAACTGTTCTGTTTTTGCAAATTGGAGTTGGTCCAACTGATTTTTTTTTGTCCAATTTTTTCACCCGTACGGCCACTAAAATATATCAATCGTACAACTGCGCACCTGAATTCGATTGAGAGCCTCGAAAATATAATGAATCAATGGAAGGTCATTGAAAGACGAGACAGATGGCAAAAATCAAACTTCTCAGGCAAAAAAGAAAAATTAGAATAAATATTAATTCTTCTAGTAAACGGTGCGGAATATCGAAAAATTTGTAGTGATTGAATTTATAGAAGAGGCAAAAAGCTAGAGACAAAGTTCTTAAGATCATTTTCATATCTCGGAGCATTCCGGAGTAAATCGCAATAATAATAATCAGGATGACCTGAAAAAATGATTTCAAAGCTTCTTGTTACTTGAATCATCGAGAAATTTCCAGTCATCTCTCGGCAGCAATGTTCTAAAGATTATGACGGAGATTGTAGAAAGAGAATAAAAGGAACAACTTTAGGTGAAAAAAGAAAAACAAAAACAAAAAATTAGATCTTGACTCCTAAACTTTCAGGTTTATGTCCTGATGTGTTGAATTTTTACCAATTTCGAATTGTTTTCGTTCAGCTTTTGATTCAAACGAATGAAAAATCGTCTAACCTGACCTCGAGATGCTGGAATTTTGTCAGAATACTTGAAGATGATAAAGAAATTTACAAAAACAGTTGTTACAGAGTTTAGTTTTTATACTTCCAGACTTCTCAAGGATGTGAAACTTATGTCCAGACTTTCTGGACCTAAGTATTCAACCAATGCACCAAAAAGGTATTTAATTTAGCTAAATTTCATGCTTGAAACTCCTCTCAGTTCACTAATTTATAGTCTATGAACTCAGGGTTTGAGATTCTTGTTAATCTCTTTCTGATAATTCTCTCTCTCTCTCTCACTCTCCCTCTCTCTTTTGAAGTAAATTTCTAACAAAATAATGTATTCTACAACGCAGCGAGAAGTCTCGAGGATCTGGAGGCCTCGTGACAATCGGTGCTCTGACTCTTGGAACAATTGGAATCCTGAGTTACGCGAAGTCTGATCCAGCCTTTAGAGCAACTCTCGAAGAATGGATACCGGGGAGTGATAAAACGATAAGAATTATCTTCCAGGAAGAGAATTCGTACTTTGATTTTCTCCGAGAATTCTTGGAGAATATTAAACAAACGTAATGATGACAATGATGATAATTGTTCAACATAGTTCATAGGCTACTCAGCAACGAGAAAACAAACAAAAATGAAATATAAGTTCGCCTCGCTTAGTTGCATCAGGAATAATCAAACATACAATTTTCTTTTGATCTTCGCCAGCGTTTCTCATTCTGAATATCCTCTGTTGCAGATTGCTTCTTGCAATTTTCGGCGATGCGTCCGAAACTCCGAAGGAGAAACCAAAATTGGACTGTAAGAAACCGATAGAAAATTACACGCGTGAGAACCCCAACCCTTTTTCCTACTGGATTCCTTTTCACACGGAGAAAGAAAGAGAGCTTTTCTCTAGTTTCACTAGTAAAGGCGTTCAGAATAAGATCGGAAGATTCTTTTTCTCTCCGTGCGAATATCCCAAAACCTGCCTGATTTATGTTTATCAATATTTTCAGCCCATTACACAATTAACGTTTCAATTAATACGATAATAACTTGTGTTGCCTTAATTTAGCGCCAAAACCTGCCTTCCAACCTTTGATTGAAAAAAAGGAACCGCCAATCAATGAACCGTACAGTGAAATTCGTTTGAGCAGCGAACATGGCGAGGAAATAGAAGTCGGTGTGTAACGAAGAACTAATAACACTACATCCTCGTTTTCGCTTGAAAATAATGTCTAATATTGTTATTTAACAAGTTTTTATACTTAATAAACTAAAGACGTGTTCCAGTTGTCCGAAAAAGAGTTGAAATACGTAAAAAAAAACGGAAATCTGTGCCCTCTAAATACCATCCTGCTTTTTAAACACAGATTTCCTTGTTTTTCAGTCGCTGAGAAGCCTGCACCGCCATCTAAAAACATCCCAGATGCTTTGATGCCGGCTAATCTAGTTGAACTCGAAGCTTACTGCGGTCAGGAAGCCTCCAGAGCTATCGCAGCTTACAATAAAGCAACCTGCGCTATTCAGGACTACAATAAAGACGTCGTTAAGATTGTTGAAAGCTCTGGCAATACCGTCGGAGGAAATGTCTGGGATAGGTAATCAGCGGCAAAATAATTCTTTGCCTTTTTCGGCACAAATAAGTCAAGTAGTATTCAAAAATCTTTGATGTGAGATCAGATTTCATCATAGTTTATCTGATTCTTCTGATTTGTGACCCAAATTCAGCACAACTTTCCCCCTTATCCACTCAATTTTTCAAAGCTTAGGTATTCTTGTAGGTTGAAAGATGCGACTGAGAAGAGAAAGGCAGCTCTGAAAGAAGCGGAAGTGAGCGCAGGAGAGGCGTTGAATTCTCTGAAAGAAATGTATTCCTTGATCGATGACCCTCAGTTTGATGCATCGCCGGTAATGAAGACTGTAGCTAGAAGGAATGTGAAAAAAATAGTTGACGACGTAGATGAAGCTAAGAAAGAGTTCAATAATGAAGTTCAGAGTTCTAACATAACTGAGAGATATTGGAAACAAGTTGCCAAAGCTAGAAACAGCTTCGAACAAGAACTTGAAATACTCTTTCCCAATGTTAATATAGCCGAGAAGAAATTCTCCGTAGATAAGGAGTCATTTGATTTATTCGTACTCCACATGTATCACAAAGTCAACTCGCTCCAAAAAGAACTCGAAAGACTTCAGGTGAGGGAGATTTCTCTCTATGAGAGATAATTTCAATCTTTATTCAATCAGTAGCGTTAGGAAGTAAGCCTTTTTATACTTCATACCCAAACTTTTACATCCAGCAGTCGAATGAGTATTTTATTTTGTCCTAAAAGTTTTTACGATATCGAATGATATAGGAAATTGTCTAGAAATATGATTTTCAGTACTTTTCTGAAAGAATCTTTGAAAAGTTCTGAAAAACGGAACAAAAACATTATTTAATTTAATTTATTGGAATAAATGGTATAATATATTCTAAAATGTATTCACGAGGCTCTGAAATCTTGAACATCGAATTCGAGAGCAATTTTTCAAGGGAAAAACTTGCTATAATCGTTAGAAATTTGTTGTGAATCTAACAGGTCTTTCTACTAGTTCGAAAAGTCTTCAAAGTTCGTTCTGGGTAAAATTGGAATAATTATTCACATTCTTCGATTGAAATTTGAGAGAATTTCAGCACGAACGGTTTCAAAAATTGATGAAATTTATGGATTGGTTTGGGGTTCCAGTCAGAACAAAGAACCTGAAAAAATTGTGCGAAAAATGACAATGTTAAACTGATTGGAACCGAAAAAGCTACGGAAATTTCATGTTTGTGCAAATTTTTATTGAATTTTAGTACAAAATCTGAGCTAATCTATATTCCATGTAAGAACTAGCTTCGAGGTGTGTTTCGGAACAGAGAGACGTTCGAACTAGTATGAGAAAGTGAAAGAACAACAAATTTATGCACAGGTCTATGAATTGAGACTCAGTAGAGAAAAAGGAGAGAAAGAATTCCAAGATTCTCCTTTGATATTCTAATGTTTTTGTTCTATAATTCCTCAGACGATAAACGACGTGAAATTAGCGCAAGCCTTGAGAACAATCGGCGATGAATCGGAGCAGGCTAAGATGGAGGCTCATATATGCAACGAACTGAATAAAGAGAAGCGAATTCTTCAGGAGGATTTCGCGAAGCAGGTGAGAGCACAAAATTTCAGCTGAATACGTATCGGTTTAACAACTGGGAAAAAAACAGAAATAGTTTGATATGAATCGATTGAAAACCGTACAATTGAGAAAACATTCTGAAACTTTGGGAAATTAATTCCACCACTTACATTTGTATTACGTCGGTAATCTGAAAGTGAAAAATTGAGTGCAAAAAACTTTTGGAGTCGTAGTGGAAGCCAAGATGTAAATACACCGAGTTTCGAACCGCTGCGACTTATCCCTAACGAGAACTGCGTCAATGAATTTCTACAATATTTCAATATTTCCGAGCGGATTCAACTTCGCGTGAAATTTTTCATCTCGTCTGTACTCGTGGCAGAAAAATCTCTGCACAAATTTTTTGATTTCTCATCAAGTCTGATTTTTCCAAGAATAGAATTTATCTTATAACAAGGGATAAATTTTGGAGAACTATACAATAGATAGTTTTCGAAAATTTTGAAATTATCGTCTTCTTTTCTGTTTTTTTTTCTACAGTTTTATCCGAAAGTTGAGAATTTTTCAGTGAAGTCCTGAAGCTTTCAGAGTGCGCTAGCAAAGATTTTCACATTTTTACATATTGGTTTCAACTGTGAGTGATCAAAATTATGGAACATATTTTTCTCTTTCCGATCGTTGACGTATAGTAATTTAAAAAAGAATCGTTTCCATATCTCGAGTAGTTTGTTCTACCGAGGAGAAGTAAAACGTAAAATGTGGAATGTGAAACGAGTAACGAGTTGTGAGAAGTCCTACATATTTATTTCAAACTTTGCATTCTTTTCGTCTACAAAGAGAGAACAAAAGATCCATTAGCCTCCGTATCATCTCAAATTTACCAAATTTTCTCTCTTTGTTCACATTCGTCTTTAGTTACTCATTATATCATTTTTACGCCGTACTCTGAATGAAATTCTTCTTTTTTGTTTTGTTTGGTTATATTTATCATTGCGTTTGCGATCTCTCTTCTCGGCTCGACTTAAAAAGCTAGCGACGGAGTAGTAGATGAAACTCGGCGCGGTCAGGTTCTGAATTCAAAGAAAAAAAACAGAACCGAGAGACAAAAAGAAAAACTAAATTGCGAGAAAGAAGAGTGCTAAAATTGTGAAATTGCCACGCAGTAGGTAGATTTCCTTTTCCTTCCAATAGGTCGTTTCCAAAATTGCTATTCAGAATCAATCGTAAATGGAATGTCACGAGCGTTTCAGAGCTTGACAAAATTTCGTTCTGTTTTATACGCCGGGATTCAAGAATTGATTGAATTCCCCCTAAAACGTATTTTTACTATTAAATAGAATGATTTTCCGAAAGATTTGTCCTTTTTTTCATATTCTTCCATCGTTATATCGTTATTGTTTTTGGTTTCTACCAATCCATCTTCCGTGTCGAGAAGAAGACTGTTTCTGTCAACTACGATCGAGGGACGAGACAGAATTTTGGTTGAACAAAAACAACAGTTTTTTTGCCAGTTCAATTAATTGCTAAAAAAATAAAAAATAATAAAAATCGAAAACATTTCAAAATCATTATCAATATTTCTCCTCTCTTGTTTAGACCAAATTAATTGATTTCGTTGTAGCGAAAATTTGTTCGAGGTAGAACTAATAATCTCAATGAACCAATTACGCCCCGTTGAGACTTCATTTTTGCGTGAAATACGGAGAGAAAAAAGTCGGTAAAATCCTTCGATTCGATTTACTCCGGTTTGAAGAAAAGTATAAAATAAATAATCGGCATATGTATGTACCCGATTCATTTTCGTTCTCTGTTTTCGATTCGATTATCGTCAAGTTCGTATCGCATGATTCCGAAAAATTCGTTTAAAATCGTGAAGAGCGAAGGAAAAATAAAGCGTACAGAAAAGATTTTGAGTAGAAGCATACAATAAAAGAAGAAAAAACTAAAAACTTTCCCCCAAAGAATTCTGGAGTATAAAAAAAAAAAGAAACAACCAAATAACGCATACCCACAAATTTCTGGTTTCCATTTTCATTCTCTTTCACCGATAGTACGAAAATCGAGGGAAAGATTAAAATAGGAAAATTGGGACGATGTTCGAGAGGGGGCAGAAAAAAGAAAGACACGAACAGGAAGCTTGAGCACTGACGCGAGTAGCGTGTCTCCCCTGTGCAGCCGTTCCGCGAGCTGACGATATTACAAAGAGACTAGAATGAGAGTAGAAAGAGTCAGTGGTGGTTCGGCCGCCTTGCCTCGGCCTGCCAGGTCCTACCTTCGCCTTGGCTACTACTCGTCTTCCTCCCTTCCGTCCTTTATTTCTTACTCCGAGGCCCCCTGCCACTGCATGCCCCTTACCACCGTAAGCGATAATATTGCCATTGCCTCTCGGCCACTCGCTCCTGGTTCCTGGTTCTTGGTGCCCCTCGGAATATTGGCCGAGGGCCAAGTGCAAATCTCTGGATAGATAAAAAGTTGACCGTTATATACGTACGACAGTATAACCTGGGTAGAAAAAGAGGTGAAGAGAGATCAAAACAGGGGTAAAGGGGAAAAGGAGAAAAAGATGAGCGAGAGGGAGAGAGGGAGAGAGGAAAAGAGAGATACGTGGACTTTCATATAGTCGGGTGAACTCCGTACCTACCTATTATTGATAAAGAAGTCTAATAGAAGTACTCTATATCCTGGGATGCATGCAGGTTGAATTGAGGCTTTTGTCTGGCCATATTGATTGTCTAAAAATAATATAGCAGTTGGTATGTATGTACCTACGGGTGGTGGTCGGAATTCCGGAAGACCGGAAGTAGACGGACCGAGATTCCGAATTTCAAAGATACGGGTTCGAAAGTAGCGAAAAACCGAGAGAGCGAAATTTTCGTTTTCGTGTTACTGGATTTAGTGACTGTTTCATCGAGTGGCTTTTCACCCGAACGCGCGTCCATCAGAAAATATATTTCCGGATAGTCGAAATTCTGAATGATCACGAAGCAAAGATTGACAGAATTTGGAAAACGAATAGTTTTTATTGAATTGAAAATTCAGAGCGGCTAACGTTTCCATCTGCCGATGAACGGAAAAAAAAAAACAAGATCGAGAATAGAGGTTCGAATCGACGACGGTGAAACTTCGATAAGAGAAATGTCGAAAGCCCGAATAACGAAAGGGTGGAATTCGGAAAAAAAATGACCAGCAATCGATTATTTACTCAGTTCAATATAATAAATGTTTTCACTCGACAGTAATTTTGATTACCTATAGACTCAGTACTTACGGCAATTTACTCGCGATCGCGGATGTTTCGTGGTTTCAAAATTTCTTCAAAATTTTGCCAACGATCCTGTTCGTTCGAAATTCTTCATCCGCGAAAATACTTCCAAATATTAATTCACATACCTAAGATATACAAGCGCAGAACCAAAATCGAATTCTGCGTGTGTTAATTTTCTAGTTCGTTTTAATTCCGGCGATTTTTGCAATTTTTGTGCAAACAAACAAAGCCGTTGGAAATTAATCGATTTTCCGTAATTTTATTCCTACAAGTATTTTCTCTCCTGTGTTTTCACGAGTACTTATTCGACAAGCGCGGATTGGCCAACAAACTATGCGACGTAAACTTGAACTATAACTACACGATACGTATGTATTTGCCTATTGCCTACTAGCTAGGTATATACATACATACGTAATTCTACAGGGTACCGCGCTTGTCATGAAGTCTTTAAGAGTTTAGCATATCTCATGCCACAGAGTTTAACTACTCGATCCTTATGCAAATATTCATAATTAACGACGAAGAGAAGGAGAATGAGTCGGGAATAGGAGTTGGAGATGGAGTACTAGGACGTATACATCCCCGTGTACAAATATTATCAGCATAAACTTTCACAGCGAGTCTCACCTTAAAGAAGAAAATAGAAAGAAAAGAAAAAACTGAACAAGTTATAGACGCAGATCGTTTATTTTCCGCTGCATCCAGCTCAATTTATTCGCTAGTTCCATAATTATTATTTGCTCATTAGTCTTCGTCGTTTAACTTTCTGGCTCCGATCGTCGAAAAATGAGGAACATAAGAGAGAGAAAGAGAAGCAAAAAAAAAAAAAACACAAAAGAGAGAACGAAAACGAAACTAGCAGTTGGCGAAGAAATTCTTCAAAAATTTCTTGTTTTCCCTCTCCTTCCAGAGTCTTGCCGAAAAGAAGAAATACAACGACGATATGAGAACGCAGTTGAAACTTCAGGCTCAGATTCATGCCGATCATCTCAGGGATGCTTTGACTCAAAAAGACCGAGAGACTCAGAGGCTGATAAATCGCACATTGAGCGAACAAGTTGAGGCTGAAGCTAATAAATATAAATTGCAATTGGCTGCCGTCGTCGGAAGGCTTAGAGGACTCGATGATGCGCTGAAGGGTGAGTGTCTGTTTCCTTAGTATTTCGATGTGTTCCATTTCTGTTTTACTGCGGTGTTCAGGCGCGTGCGTACAGTATTGCACTCTTCGAATTTTCGGTGGGGACAAAAACTGAAATATTTCGGTAAATAAAAATCACGGTGGGAGTTCTGGGGGCAGATTTCGAAGCAGATAGAGTGAGCTTCGAATCGCACGTTTCGGCACTTTTCTAGGATTTTTTTTCGCGAAGTTATAAGGTGTGAAAGCCAGTGATACAGTAGGAGACGTTCCTACGCGTTGCGGGGAAGTACCGCCGGAGGCAGCACTGCGGCGTCTTTTTCTTTGCCATATAACTTTGCGAAAAGAAAAGAAATGGGAGAAAATTTTGGAAAAAAGTGTATCGAAGCTTGTTCTTTCTACTTCGAAATGCTCCTTTCTCGTTCCGTCTAGAATCGTTTATGAAAAATCTGCCAGCGATCGAAATATTTCGAGAAAACCATGAAAAAAACGGCAATCTCTGAAACTAGCCATAGACCGGTGTAACGCCAAATCGTTTGAAACCCACGGTTGAAAAATTCGCTCCTCTTTGCTCTGGGATTTATTGCCCGAAAATCGGCGCGCGTGATTTTTGCCGGTGGTTTTTTTTTTTCTTTTTTTCTCACGATGCAGCTGTCGTGGAGATGAAACAGAGCGATGTGAATTTAAGTCGATTAATTCACCTCGCGTATTGTAGATCCGCCACTGAAATTGTCCGGGAATCCCCGTAACGGATCTTTCTTCGCCCCGTTCGCCCTTGGGAACTATTGAATTAGTTTTACCTCCGGGAATATGATGGTTATAGATATGTCTATGTATACCTACGTATAGTATATAGTGCCATCTAGAAACTAGATACATGCCCCTCATACCTGAATGGGTGCTTTTCTGGGCTACGTGTAAAAAATGGTAACGTAAAAAATGGCATAAAAATAAAAATACCATTAGGTACGTGGGGGAATTGAACGGGGAGAACCGAAAAATCGCCGGTCGCCGACGCGGACACGCGCGAATCTTTTTCCTTCTATTCTCTTCTCTTATTTTCATTTCCGGTTCACGAGTTTTTCCCAGTTCGAAATGAAATGTTGAAAAATCTATAAACCGAAAATAGTCGAGTGGAACGAAAAATTGAAAATAACAAAATTTATCGGGCGAAAAAATTCATAATTCTTGCAAATTGAATTGAGCCGGATGAAATGAGATTTTTTAAACGATTTGACAATTATAAATTCAAATTACCAATCATCATATTATCTGTACCTATAACGCTATGTTATATAATAAGAAACTCTGCAGATAATAACGTAGAACTATACGGTACCGTAGATCCGCGGGATGCTCTATCGGCGACAGAGAGGGGGTGCGAAAAGGCGGAATGTATGCAGCATGTGTTGCAATTATAACTTTGAACATTTATCTTCGCGTTGGGCGGGCTCGGTGTCAGGATGGCACGACAGCGGGGCGAAGGGAGTTAGAGGTATCATTAACGCGGCAGCGATGCTCAAACATTGAAATTGTATTTATACATTGTGTAGTATGTACATATATACATTCATACATAGGTGGTAGGTATGTATATGTATACGACACAGCTACACGGATATAATATAATATAATACGTGTGCGGGACAATTTACCGCTCACGGAAGCTTATTTCGAGCCCTTCTATTCATCGCTATGCTATCTACGACGAAAAAACATTTTTTTTGTCCTAGTTTTTTTTGTTTTTTTTTTTTCTTCCTGTTCTCGTCGGTTCTCTGTCTTCGCACAAACGCGTTGGAATTTTTATAATCCTGGAAAATTGTGCAGAGAATTTCCTAAAACCATATTTTAAATGAAAAATTCCATTCTCTACGCGATATTCCAAATTTCGTATTCTCGTTTCCAGAGTATAAATTATAAATTACAAATTACAAATTACAAATTACAAATTCCAAGATTCCAGCCGCGAATTTTATATTCTAAATCTCATATTCTATATTCCAAATTATAAATTCCAAGATTATAAATTTTATGTTTTAAATTTCGTAATATAGATTCCAAATTATCAATTATAAATTCCGGGTTTCTAGCTTCCTCATTGAAAATCATAGATTCCAAGGTTCTGGCTCCGAATTTCATATTCAACATTTCCTATTCTAGACCGATTCCAAATTATAAATTCCAAGATTCTAACTCCAAATTTGACATTTTAAATTTCATAATATAGATTCTGAATTATAAATTTCAAATTATATTATTCTGAGTTCCTAGCTGCAAATTTCATGTTCAAACTCCATATTGTAGACTCCAAAATATGAATTATGAATTCTTAATTCCCAATCACAAGTTTCTAGCCGCGAATTTCATATCCCAAATTTAATATTCTATACATGTATGGTATATTCCAAGAAGTGATGAATTATGAAATGCCAGATTCCAGCTACGAATTCCATATTCCAAATTTCACGTCCTAGATTCGGAATTATAGATTTTAAATTCCAAGATTCCGGCTCCAAATTTCATATTCTGAATTAAAATCGGCAAAATCTCAAAAAATGAAGAAGAGAGAACAAACAATTTAAAGAAAAATCGTCCCACTTCGTTACTACGGGCAATTTGAATTCAAGTGTTCACACACGTATCCTCGACATTACAATTACATCACGGAAGCGTAGGCGGGAGCTCGTTAAATCCGGTATCATACCTATATGTTAGGTTTGGGGTACCTCGGATATCCACACAACCACGGGTCGAGAATCTGAAAAAGTCACGTGTATAATTCGTAGCCGGCCGCAACACAATTTTGCCTGTATTTATCTGCGTAAATATCGCCGATCCAGGCTGAGATTCATCCCGCGAAAGACGAGTCGCAGATTCTAGTCGGTGTCTAACGAGTCTAGCGGTATATATATGCATAGCACGGGGTGGGCGGATTTTCATTTATCCTCGTTTGCGAGGAAACAAGCACAATCTCCTAATACACGACACCCCGCCTTTCGTAGATTTCTTCTACACGGAAACAACGATATATATGTATGTATATACATAAAAATGGGCCGAAGTGACAAATCAAAAATCCAGCCCCGCCATAGCTAAAATTTGTTCGACGATTTTTCAATCCCACCTTAATTTTCGTGGCTGGGATTTTGATTTTTAATGTTACAAAAAATTGTTCACGGTATCGCGTTGTTTCCCAGATCGTTCGAAGAACAATAATGATAACGATAATCTGAAATTTAACTCCCTTTGACGGATAAAAGACACGCGGAGGGAAGGAGGCCGCACTAGCTTTCATCGGGTGATTTTTAATCACGGTCGTCGCGTCGTTGGCCCTCTGTCCCCTGTATACAAATTTTGATCGGCTGTCGGACCCGACCGGTGTCGCGACCCGGTCGGATGACTAAAAATCCACCTATGATATGTTTTTCTTTTATTTTTTCTCGCTATTTTTCATTGTTCTCCTCTCACTACTGTCCCTTTCCTCTTCCTCTCTCTCTCTCTCTTGATTTTTACACCGCATTGCGGAGAGTCCGGTCAAAGCCGATTGATTGATATGGTATATTATGGTACATAACATGTGCGTAGGTATACACGAAGGTGTATGTGCAGGACACAGGAGATATTTATCGTTTCGTATGGATCGAGGGAATGTGTGTAATATGGATAATGAAATTCCGTTGAGAACTAGTATAGCTGTGAATTATTCAACGACATTATTTTTTTAGATGAACGATATTTTGAGGATAATTATCGTTCGTACACGTACTTGGGTATAATAATTCGCACGAAGACGTATGGGGGATGTACGGGGAGGGGGGGGGGGGGGGGGGGGGCAATGAAATTTTCATCGAACTTTCAAATGTATGAAGCTTTCGATGAAAGTTTCGTGCTAGATTGTGGAGAAAAATTGATTTAATCGGGGGGAAAAAATATACAGGCATGGCTGAAAATTTGTACAAACAATTGAGTTGGTAAAATCATGAGGTCGGAGTGTAAGAAAAGTTGCGGACTTTATACACGTTGGAATTTAATTTTGGCAATCGTCAACGATCGTCTACGTGTGGATACTATGGCGCCTGAAAAATTGCCGAAGATAAAGAAAATGAAGAAGAGAGAGGAAGGGGGAGGAAAAAAGAATGAGAGAAAATTAATTAATGGCTTTTCTCCCTGGAATTTTATCAAACTGTATCACATCGCCTCGAGAGAATCTAGCACGTGTTGTGTATTATTAAGAATTAGAGGGATGAATTTCACGCGGATAAAGGATACGGGTGAATCGTGGTACGGGGATGGGGATGAGTGACGAAGAGGCGAAGAGAAGAGGAAATTCCTCTCTGAACCGTGTAAGCTGTTGTCATAAAGCTGTTATTGCAAAAGGAGGGGGCGCGAGTGCCAGTCTTCCGCGTTTATTAGTCGGCGTAGACGTATGGGCGCGTGTAGCCCTAAGATACAGAGACATATATATAGCTAGCGTGGTTAGAAAATTTTTATTATAATTTTCAAACAAAAGCCCGAACCGGATGAGAAGAACAGCTTCGAATCCCACTTTCGAATTTTGTATGCGATTTTTCCTTAGTGTCTGTAGCTAGCTTTCAAATTCTATGCTCTTTTTCCCCGTGCATACCTGATTTCTCGGTATCCTTCAATCGCGTGTAGTTTTTTCAAACGCGGTCGTGGGAGAAATCTGTTTGCAGGATTCCAGAGTGAAAAGCACGAGCTTCAAATCCCCCTTTTCAGAAATGTTCTCTGATTTCTTGTCGCAAAGTTATGAGTCATAGAAAAAGACACCGCGGTGCTGCCTCTAGCGGTTCTTTCTCGCGGCACGTGTAGGAACACGTTATTCACTTTTCTACATCTCAAAACTCGGGAACGAGGAATCGTAAAAATATCACGAAAGATCCAATTTCAAGATTATTCTTTCTGCTTCGAAATTACTGATCATCGGAACTTTCTCCACGATTTTTATCCACCAAAATATCCCCGGTTTTTTCTCTGTCTTCGCCGCAAATTCGGAAATCGATTACAAGTCTCTGAACGATACCTGCCGTCTACGCATAGTCGATCAGCCGAAACCGGAGTGTATAAAAATCCAGGCTACTGTGTAGAGAGAAGTAAAATCGCAAGAGAACGTACCCACCCGATTTCAAAGAATCTGGTTGAAACCAATCCGACGATTGCAGAAAATTAAATAATTAATAAACTACCGCAGTGTGAGTCGGGGCTCGGGGGACGAAAAAATGTAATAATATCTAGCGTTTCAAGCTCTCCGGGGTGTAGGCGGTCGTAAAAAATGCAGAAAAAAGTGGATTCCAACAAAAATCTTTCTCTCTCTCTCTCTCTCTCCAGTTTGGCAGATCAATTAATTAACTGGCTCATTAAATTATTCTGGCATTTTTATTACTCTGTAAACTGCAAACTGCAAACTTTTGAATTCTGATAATGAATTTTTACCACTCTTTTTCCATCCCTTTCCTTTTTTTCTCCCTCTTTTTCCCCTGTTTCTCTCATTCTCTCTTCGCACACACTGCATTACCACGGAGAAATAATATTCCACCTATCCGTTTCACGTTTTCTCATTTTTCCGCCATTCGCTCGATTTGAAACAAGAAAAATTTCAACAAATTCAGCAAGTTGCTGTCACTTTTTTATTCATAATTTATCATACTCGACGTTGATCCGTAACGATAATGTATCCGCATTGCGCAGATATAGGGATGTGTGCCTGACTGCGTGGTTAAATTCGTAAATTGGTAATTCATACACACGAATGTGAAGTCACCTACACACCTTATAAGTTCAACCCTATATTCACTCGCGTAGATCGTGAATTAGCTCTCTAAAGTTGAAAGGGTGTTTTCCTACAGGATTTTGTAGGTGTTTATCCACACGATAACCACCCCGAAACAAGGCCCGAACTAAAATATCCCTCGCGGTGGGCCGACGGCGATAAATTATCCCGATGGAATTCGGTCCATTTTTTTCTTCACTTTTCATCCTCTTTCGCCCCTCGCGTTTTCCGTTCATTTGCTTCCGTTTTTGTTCATCTTAGATGTAAATTTTAAAGCCGCAATTTTGAAAGATCACGTAAAAGGGGGAAAAAGTACTTTCCATATTCCCAATTTATCTATTTGATTTTCGGACGTGTCTGCCAGAAAAAATAAAACACATTTCGGGTTTCTGATACCTGGGATTTCTAAATAGTCCGAAATTCAAAACTATGAATACCTACAGAGTACACGGAGTTGTGGATATTATCTGTCGGGGAATGAAACTTTCTCGATTTGAAATATTAAATTTCTCTTTCTTTTCTACTACTTACTTCGGGTTCCTTTGAGCTGTAGAAAATCCCGCGGACGTTTTCTTGTATCCATCCATTCATTCAATGGAAACAAATTGGGGATCTTTTTATGTAGGCATACGTACTGCAGCTATACTTCTTCTTCTTCTTCTTGCCGAGCTAAGAAAGCTCGATGGTTTTGTGTACGAGCTTCAGCGTGGAAACATCGCCCCGCGGTGATGCTTCAAATTTATTTCCTAACGTTGGTTATTCATTCAGAGATTTGTACAAAAGAGATGTGGACGAATGAGTGGATAGAGTTTCACGTAACGGGTAGAAAGGGATACGCAGACCTCGTAGAAATTCGAAATGCGTTTCGAAACTCTTGGTAAAATCAAATCGATTCTCGTTCTTTCGAGAAAATCGAAGCTCGTTCGTTTCGCTTGCGAATCCTGCCTAAAACCGGTACCCCTCGTTGTATATTGACGAAGAAAAAGTTATTTGAAGCTTGTTTTTCTCCTACTCTGGGACGCTTCTCTTAAATTTCGTGGACAATTATTTTCAAAAGATCTGCAAGCGATCGAAGTAGACTGGGAAAAATCACGAAGAGTGATTTCCAACTCGGGCCAAAAAACCGAACAAAAAATCTCAAGGACGTACACCGAATATGATCAAAAAGTTTCTATATCCCGCTTGAAAATCCGATGTCAAGACAGACGTCTGCTGCCGTTATTTCTATTCGCCGAAGCACCGCGGATTTACGTATTCCCCTTGGGAAAACTTGGAAAATAAATCGATCCATCAGAATCTCTGAACCCTCAACTATAGTTGTGAAATGACGAGAGAAAACAATAATGCGGATTTCTCACCTTCCGTAGATTTTTATCAAAATTGACTTGCGGCTATCCGTATAAAGAAAACTTTGCAGCCTCACCTGCCGCGGCAACTGAAAACAACACATCAAAGTATGAAACGAATTACTTACTCATACCTCACGAGTTCTCTCAAAATTTCATTACCCTCGCCAAACGGCGCGCCGCAACGCCGCAACGCGCCGCGCCGTTTGGCGAACTCGACTCAGGTTTTATTCCGAATTTATTTTGAAAAAAAAGTTATCTTCGCTCGAATATTCACGAGCTGAAAAGATTATCAGACTGAACAGGGGATCTTGAGACTCCCCGCAGCTCCGACAGACATCTCTCCGTTTTCCCGTCGTTCTTGTTCCTTCAAAATTTCGAGCGTTTTCGGAAATTTCGTAAACTTTTTCGGCAGGTCGACACTTTCTAGTATCGATCTTTTTTTCGTTCATTCGATGCGTACGTTCTATTTTTTTTCTTTTCCTCCTTCGCCAAATCTAGTCCGGTATATCGGGTATTGTATATAGTATATATTATTATTATGTATATATATGGTGTGACATTACTCGGGTACACGTGAAAGCGTGGCGGCAGTCGGTTTAAAAGGGGAATAGTTTCGACAGGATTATCCTAAGTGGCGAGATAAACTGTATAGAACTGCAGTATATAAGCCTAGGTACAACCAAAACCCCATCACGCCCACCGACGCGGGCCCTAGAAGCATACTTAGCGGGATCCTTCGCCGGCTCAATTTCATAACTTTCGTTTCGAACCGCATGCCACCCGGAGACGAGATAGTTAATAATCGTTAAACTCCGAACAAACAACTTGGGTTAGGTTAGGTTAGGTTAGGTTGGGTTGGGTTGGGTTAGGTTGGGTTAGGTTATGCCGTAACCACGAGAGTTCATTCTCCCGTTTTTTGCCTGCGGGACGAAAAATTCGCAAAACTAGGTAAACGGAAAATGAAAATAAAAAGAAACGATTTCAAAAAGGAATGAAACTGCACCGAATTGAGGGAAGAAAGGCGAGGGAGGTATTCGTACGGTTTTATCGAATCATCGAATCCCGCAGTAATATACGGCCGTACCACATCGGATTATTGTATGAAAAAAAAGTGATCCATTGGTCATATTTTATGCACATATACCGCGCTGCATTAGTCATATATATACCGGGTATACCGTAGGTGTAATTCTTCACGCGTACCGTGAACCCCCGTCGGCGATACAACGTACGTAGGTCGAAATTGCTATTGAGTTGGGTTGGTAAAACATCCCCTGAAGCAACGCTGGAAGCTAAAACGGATAATTTGACAGTATCGAGTATATGCCTATTCTAATGAGTATAGATCTGTACGAAATATCATTGTAGTAGTAAGGTCTCCGTTCGACGCCGTTCGCAATTTCATTTTTACCCTCCGACTCCGGAAAGGTGACGAAAAATCCTTCCATTTGCACGATTCATATTCATATCGCAGCGTTGAAAATCAAATCCAAAGAAATTGTGTGTATATAAAATAAGAATGTACGTAGTGTACGATGTATTCGTGCTCCGTGGACGAGAGTACTCGGAGAAACCAAAGAATTTGCAAAAAAAAAAAGAAAGAAAGAAAGAAACAAACAAATGAATGGAAAAACAAACTGAATGTAACGAAGATCAAGTTTTTTTGGAACTTGATACGATGCGATGGGGTGAGAGGAGAAAAATAAGAAGAACGGAATCTCTGAAATCGCGAAAAAAAAAAAAAAGAAAAGAAACAACGTGAAACAAACCGTCTTTTTATTTTTTTGTCGGTTTTCTCTAGCACGCCTCGAAGATGAGAAATCTGCATCAAACGCCCAGATGCTGTGGGGCGCGTGTCAGGCACTTGCAAGAGCCGTTAAAGTTGCACCTCCCGGAGTTAAAGCTCAGGACGCGGTGAGGCCTCTGGAAGCCGAAATTAAGGCAGTTTCTAAAGCGGCTTGTGAGTATTTGAAGTTCGACAAAAAATTGGATTACTATTACATTTTACGATTTTTGTTTTGTTTCGAATTTTCGAAACGTAACGAAGAAGGAAAAAAATGTAGAAGAGCAAGAAATGTGACATAAATTGTTTTCTCCCAAATATGACACCAATCGCGAATTTCATCGGTTATTATCATATTTTTCAATTTTTTGTTTTTCCATCTTTCTCGTTCATCGTAAATTATTCCAGTATAAAATCGGTACGACGAACAATTAGGGGAAAAAATACGTTTCAACAATTTCTTGATCTCGATCCGTTAGATCAGTTTTTTTTTTTTTTTTTTTTTTTTTTTTTTATTCGACAACTTGCAGCTACAGTTGTTCGATTTTTATCTTCTTGTTCTTTTTCTGTTAATTTTCAGTGAAAATTTTTTTCCTCCCGTTCGCTAGTTCTATCACAAGTCCGAGAGGGTCGTCCATTCCTTCTTCTCCCTCGTTTTTTCTCCACTCTTCGTCTTCATATTTGAATTATTTTTCAGCCGGTTCGGATCCATTGGTGAAAGCAGCGATAAACGGTATCCCCGAGGAAGCCTCGAAGAGAGGAGTATTCCCAGAGGATGCCCTCAGGGAAAGGTTCCTCAAGGTTAGTGAAATCTATAGTTCTTCGTCAAATTTTCTCTTCTATTCTCCTTGTTTCCTCTCCCGTATGATTTTTTGTTTGTTTTCGTTTTTTTTTATGTTCATCTTTCACTCTTTACCGCCGTTTCGCCATCCGCGACTCAATTTTTCGCTCCCTTACCTCGCATTGTATATTTGTCAGCATTGGTATATATATATATATATATATAAATATACTTGTAGTAGCGAAAAATTTCATACGAAATTTCGTTATCTCTCTTCGTATCGTTCGTTTCCGCGCGCCTCGTGAGTGAACGAGAACAAAGTGAAAGGAAGAAATAACAGACACACGAATATTTGGTAAAATTTTTCTATTTCGTGGATAGATACTTAATCGTCGAACGACGAAAAAAGAAAATCGCAATTCGTTTTATCTAATATAATATATATATATATATAGTTGGATGGATCGCGTTCTAATTAATACGCATTGAGAAATATTTCCCAACCCCGAAGTATAGATCGAACGGATCTTATTCAGATCCAACAACATCGTACATCCGATTGGATCGAGGGTTCGTCCGAATAGATCTGATCAAAGAAATTTTTTGAATTCCCCAATTTCCTTCGCGTTCGATATTTTGTTTTCTTTTTTTTTTTTCTTAAATTTTTCAAGTTATCATCCACAGTCGTGAAGCACAAGTCTGGCACGTAACATTAATTTATTACTCAGGTAGAAAATATGGCGAGAAGATTGGCATTGGTACCGGAAAATGGGGCTTCTTTACCAATTTATCTACTCAGTTATATGCAAAGCTTTTTACTCGTTAAAGCCGTCAGCCCGATACCCAAAGCTGAACTTGACAACGAACCGATCGATCCTCAGGAACTTTCCACTTACGACGTATTGCAGCGAGCCAGGTAAGTCGAATTTTATTCATTCATTAGCATCGACTTGTGAGAGAATTCTTCTGTTCGGACTTTGTTCCTCCAATTATGCGAAACGAATGGTTATTAGGGAGAAATGAAATTCCGTTGGTAAAATGACGAAATTTGATTCTGTTTTCCTGCAAATTTCGGTGGATATAGGCATAACCGAGACTCGGCATTAGCAGAATATAAATAATTCGAATGATAACCATTCGATCAGTTCATCCGTAGACAAATCGTTATTCGATCGGAGATGTATAATTCTTCCTTGAATTCTTTGCTTCCTCTCAGGCATTCCAATTTTGATATTCTCGCAAAATAAGGGCAAAAATTTGGTCAATAAATTCGATTCATTCGATAAAAAATCTTCTCGCTTTCGTCATTTTGAAAATGAAATTAATGATTGAATTTTGGGATCTTTTTTGTTTTTTTCTTTCCGCACAGTTTCTTCTTCTCTCTTCTGTTTTGCGTATCGTTACGCTTTTTTCTGCTCGGTATTCGGTATCGCCGTGTCGTAATGAAGTCCAGAAGAAAACCCCAATAATATTCGCATGGAAATTTTCAATTTCATATTATTTTGCGGCGGTCCGGGATACAGCCACCGCACCGTGCGCACCGCGAACGCGACCGGCAGGAATAACAATGGAACAAATTGCCTCTGGGGAAATATACACACTTGAACGTCTCGTTTGCTGCAGCAAGCGGCGTCTTGTTCTTCTTCCTCCTCTTCTTCTTATTTTCTTCCTCAGCTTCTTCTTCCTCCTCCTCTTCTTTTCCTTCTCCTTCTTCTTATTCTCATAAAATCGTGATCCCTAGCTGTTTTTTTTTTTCGCTGGAAAAAATAAAATTTCTGTATCCAATCGAAAATACTTTAGACCGCGACAGGGGCGAAACTGCCGGCCGCGTGATCAAACAACGATTTTGACAAAACTTTCTCAGTCACCGGTTCGGCCACACATATATATCGATGTACAATACTCGATCGCGTTGTTATCTCCACTCGTTCTTCTTTCCCACATTTTCTTTCTTTTTTTTATCGAATCGAACAATTTTGACGAATTTTGTATTACCGATGTTAAATTTCCTTGTTTTTCCTTCTTCTTTGTTCGTGCATTTTTCAAATTCTATCTCTTTCCACAATTCGAAGTGCGATTTTTCTCTTCACGTCTTTCTCTATTCGTCTTCTTCTCTCCTTTTTTTCCTGTTCTCTTTTTCGTTCAACGAAACAGAAAATTTTCATCACATTTTTTCGAGACCAAAGGAAAGAGCTTTTTTTCTTTTTTTTTTTTTTTGTTTGTTATTATTCGATCGGCAATCGGCAAAGACAAATGTTTGAGAAAAATTTCAAGACGAAAGAATTCACTGATCGAAAATACGATGTTAAGTTTAGGTTATCCCCAGTTTGAATTCTCTTACAGTGTTTTCATTTAC
Source organism: Phymatocera aterrima (assembly GCA_963170745.1). Taxonomy (NCBI): domain Eukaryota; kingdom Metazoa; phylum Arthropoda; class Insecta; order Hymenoptera; family Tenthredinidae; genus Phymatocera; species Phymatocera aterrima. The sequence continues at coordinate 2,949,901 of OY720671.1, forward strand.
AGAACGCATTTCTTCTTTCTACTTTTTCCCCCGTGTCGATCAACCTCGTAGCCATATTTTCTCGATTTCTTTCCACATGAAAATCCTTCTTCCCAGGTCCATATAGGTGTGCCCGGTGTCATCAATATGTATTTATTTCTCATCGGCTTCCGTATCCGAGGGACACAGGTGTGAAAACCGCAGTGCGCTGAAGAATTTCTTAAATTCATGAGCTAGATATACCTATTCGTGACATTTTTACACTAGCCGGCATGTGCCAATCTGTGATCTCCGGTTCTTCTTCTTTCCCATATATCACACGGAGTCATTTGAATTTTGAGGGAAACGGAGTAGGGGACGTACCTCACACAGCGAAAGATTTGATGGGAAAGGACCGAAAAAAAAAAAAAAAAAAAAAAAAAAAAAACAATTTTGAAAAGAAAATATCGGCCGGAATTTTTTCGATAAATAGAATTAAATCATGATTTTTGTCGCTATTTTGGGAATCCTTTTGTAAAGAAATGTATATAAAAAAGTACCAGACGCGAAAGAAGAATCAAGGAAAGAAAATCTACGGCAGCATGTTGGGCGCCAGGAACGAATTTTTATTTTTTTTCTCGCGCCGAACGTGGTGCCGCAAATTTTTTCGTTCCGATTTAGTATATTGTATTTTGGATGGACAAGAATCTCGACTTTCCGGCCGTCTAGAAAATCTTTGGGGAAAAAATATATCGGAAAATATATGACACGGAATCAGAGCATGAAAATGCGCGGCAGCAGGTTGGGCGCCGGAAAGACAGAGAGTATTCTGTTCGGGGGAAGGAAGCATGTATCGTAAAATGTAAGACACGAGATGAGAACGAAAAAATATACGGCACCGCGCTGCACTGGGCGCCAGGAAGAGAATCGAAGCAACCAAAACTTCCCGGCGCCCAACACGGTGCCGTCGAATTTTTCGATTCCAATTTCGTGTCCTTTAACTTTGCAACGTACAGGTATATGATTTTTTCCCTCTTTTCGAGGACATCCGAAATATTTGCAAAAAAAAAAAGAAGATTCTTCTTCACGCGACGAACAAATTTCCCCGATATTATATTCTCCGTGGTTTCGTTCGTTGCCCCAACGCTATGAACTTTAGCATCGCAGAATTAGGGGCACACTATAACAACGCACGGCATACAACAAACCTTGACATATTGTTTGCAAAACTAGTTTCCAGCTGTGGTAGTTCAATGAAGGGTGAATAGTTCAAGGAGTTATACGATGCAGGTATCTAGTTATAGGTATATACATTCCCAAGTGAAGTTTCCTGCAGTAAACCGCAGTTAGTATACGGATGCAGTTTAGAAATTGTAGCGGGGCAGAAGGGAAGGGGGGGGGGGGGGGGTGTAGGTAGATACCGCATATTATACTTGGTCAAGAAATAATCCAGCGAATTTAAACCCGGGCTTGAACCACAAAACTTTACCTTTTCGGCTTGACACCGCGAGAGGGAAAGTTTCTTTATCGATAAACTTACAGCGTTGTATAATAGGGGGCGGGTCGAACTTTAAGGGGGTCATCCAAACAAAACAAATATTTTATGCATTATCTGCTCGCCGCCGGTCACACTGGCAATATTATCATAATTAGCTGAGACTAATTTCTTCTGCTGGAATAAACTTTCTTGTTTTGTTGTGATTTTTCCCTCTTCGCCGCTTGGCTCCGAGCCATAAGGTGCCGTAAAAATCGCTGTCTCTAACGCACGGGAACCGTTTCGAAAACGAAAATCGTTAATTTTCCCAAACGACTGGATCGATTTTTATGAAACTTCGAGAGTTCATTGTGTACGATGGCAGGAAGCGGCCCGAGTATCACTCTTTCGGAACATCGGTCGGATTCGATGTAAAATGAATATTTCCTATATGTTAGCTAGGTTAGATTGCCAGCGGGGATTGCAATGGCCTCATGAGATCGAGAGTTGGTTGTTAGTCTCACAACGGCCGCGCGACGATTCACGTTCAACTCTGTCAGAACAAAATAGAAAACGTGAAAGATAGAACGATCCTTGTGGAAAGTCGAAAAAAAACGTTCGCGAGTTTATGGCCCGCAAAGACGGAAGACAATACCAGAGTACACAAAAATAGCGACATTTTTGTATATATCTTTTTGTCTTTTTTCTTTCTTTTCTCTGGCTCTCTCCACAGTTGCCCGTATCGTAGAGAAACATCGCAGAGGTTTGATCGAACGGATTTACGAGAAATTGAATAGTTTCAGCGAAAATTTTGGAAATTTAAATAAAACAGGAATAAAATTAGGAATCGTGCTGAATTTTTGTTTGTTTTTGTTTCTGTCATCTTCAAATACAGGTACTGGTTGGATCGGGGTGATTTAAGATGACACTGCGCTACATGAACCTCTTAAAGGGGGCGCCGAGGGCTGTGGCTAACGAATGGATGAATGAGGCTAGAATACTGCTCGAAACTCAGCAGGCAGTCGACACCCTTATTGCTCTCACGCTGGGGCTGCCGGTTTGGTATTCTTCGGCGGTGGTGATTTCGCGAAGGTGAGTCATGATCGAAGTGTCTTCTTTCGTCGTTAAAAATATTGAGAAACTAGAACCGCGATAACGACCGATCACGGAAACCAAAATTACTCTGCTTCCCTATAAAAAAAAAAAAATAAAAAATAAAAAATAAAAAAGAAATGGCGAAAGAAAAGAATTTCATATTCGTCAAACGCTCCAATCGGCAACAATCGGCACACATATACATATTTTTCGAATTCGAAAAAATAAAAGAACGAACAAAGAAAATGATTGAACTCGCGTGTATACTATATATAGTAGATTTTCGAAACGTTGCGTCCAAGAAAATTCATCGTTTCCATATCGGGAGCTTTTCTCCTCTATTTCTTCCCTTTTTGTTCTCTCTTCATAATAGGTACCGATTTTCGTTTCTCTTTCTTCTTATTTTTGCAAATTTTCGAAAATATTTCGCGTCGCGGTCGAATCTGCGAACACAAAGTATACTATACCTATATTATTTTTCGAACGGGTACCCAATAATCGAGTATTTCGAATACGAACGAAGAAATCGAAAGTGGAAAAATTTCGTAACGGTGATTCTGAAAACAAATTACTTTTCTTCACAATCAATATTCACGAAGAGGGAATAATAAATATAATAATAGATACACGCCCAACCTAGTTATATTTTTTTCCGATTCATATTTTTCAAATTTCAAATTTATATTTTTCAAATACATATATAACTATATTCCTATTCATACCTATCGCAAATCTTCTCACGTAGTAGCTCCTATGTATGTATCCGCATCGCGCGCACACACACCTCGTACTTGTACACAAAATTTCCAATCGCGTCTTAAATTTTTCACAAAGTTTTCTCTTTCTTGCCTTCTTTGCTTCTTTTTTTTTTTCTTTTCTTTCTTTCTATTTTTTGTTTTTCGATTTGTTTTTCTCTGCTGTTTTTCGTAACGCAGCGCGCGGGATGTTGGGGTTGCGATGGGACGGGGGGGGGGGGGGGGGTGGGGGGGGGGCACGCAAGTTACTTCGGAGTGTCCGCGGAATGGACGAAACACCTGCGTCACTCTGGCGCTTGGAAAACAAAACAAAACTGGGTGGGGGGCACAAAAAAAATCATGAAAAATAGAAAGAGAATACTGTCGATGGGGGGGGGGGGGGGGGGGGGGGGGAAGAAATCGTATACAATATAGGTACATACTGGA